>CM061352.1:26777020-28263270 GCA_030867105.1 Liasis olivaceus
TGGCCTAGTTCTAAAATTATACAGCAAAGGTAATCATTCAAGATCTTTGGGTTTATCATTTTAAAGTTCCATGACAAAAAATAAATCAAGTAACCATTTATATGCTCAGAATGTATTCAAGCTTTGTTCAGATCACTATGTAACTTACCTTATTGGAATCCATGTATCATATATGATTCTGTTCCTAAAGTGTGATGTGACTTCAAAAGTAATCATTATCCACTTTCCTAGTTTATATTTCTTATTTTCCCTCTACCTTAAGAAATGAGTCAAGACATTTGTCTTTAGGCTTTTTCAGTTGATTTTGACTACTGTTTACATATAGGTTTTTTAACCTGTATATTATAGCTAAGTGTGTTTTTCTGTTAGCTCTATCAAGAGATGGAAGAGTGCATTCATTACTGAAATAATAAACACAAATCATTTCTTGAATAGTTTTTTTGTAAAGCAGTATCTGGAGCTGCATTGAGAAACTATAAACCAAAGGAACTATTTCACTGGAGACATAATGTGACCTCCTCTCCATTCAAGGATCAGGGAACAATTGACTACCAGAGCATTCCAAATAATTTTCATGGTGTATATAAAAATAGGAACTTCAGTGACCTCTGAGAGAGGACTTAGATATAACTCTGTCAAAGCTGAAAAGCTTACTTTTGACTGTAGCTATTATTGCTGGCAGCTACAAGAAAAATTATATTCAAAACTCCCATGGCTTGAATGCAATCTTTAAGGTAGTTGTACAGGTAGTTCTCGCCTTACGACCACAACTGGGACTGGAAGTTCCGTTGCTAAGTGATGTGGTCATTAAGCGAGTTGTGCCTGATTTTACAACCTTTTTTGCCATGGTTAAGTAAATCAGGTGATCATTAAATGAATCTGGCTTTTCCCATTGACTTTGTTTGTTGGAAGCTCCCTGGGAAGGTTGCAAGTGGCGATCACATGACCACGGGACACTGCAACTGTTGTAAATACATGCTGGTTGCCAAGAGCCCGAATTTTGATCATGTGACCATGGGGACACTGCGATGGATGTAAGTACAAGGACCAGACATAAGTCACTTTTTCAATGCCATCTTAACTTTGAATGGTTGTTAAACGAATGGATGTAAGTTGAGGACTACTGTAGTGCAATCTATCCCAAATTACGTTCCCCTACTTCAGTTTGTTGGGTAACTATAGTAATTGGAGAAAACTCTTAATTTAAATCCTTAAATTGAAAGGATCAAAATAAGTTGTATGCTTCATTCTTGTTAGAAGGTAGAAAGATGTAAATATGTATAACAATAAGACAGAAATGATCTAAAATGGGATTTATATAGTTTCTATATAATTGAATAGAAGTGTCCAGAAAATAATTTGTTGTCTAGGATGATGGTAAAGTGAGACTATTAACATTCTGAAGAAATTTTGCCAGGAAAGCATCTCTGCAAATGAGAATCCTGTAAACACAGGAGTAGGGAGTTTAGAGTTGTTCTAAAGCAGATACGCAGCTGCTAACATAACATAGAGTCAAGAGAATCCTAAGAGGTTAACACTGATCTGAAGATATATGTTCCATTCATAGCTGAAGGAAGTGTGGGAAAGCACAAATGCACAATACCTACTTGCTAGATATGTTATACAAACCTACAGACCTACACAAAAACATATAACCCCAGTGATCATATTATTTTTCCTTATGCCCACATTCCATTCATTCTATTGATTAATTATACGGAGATAATATTCCAGATGAACCGAAGTTTTCTTTGTGCCACATATTGGTGAAAATACTTTAAAGCTCATACTGCCTAATAGCTGGGATTATTGATGGCATATATTGAGAATACAGACTCCAACTGTGAACCACAAATTATGAGTGGCCAGAATTGCCTGGATAACAGATTAAAGATTTCTGGTCCTTTGGAAGTGTGGTTGTAGATGTGTCCATCCAATTCAATAGAACCCAGACAAGCATTATGATATGGATTTCATTCCAGAAGCATATTGACTACTGTCATTCATATAGGGCACATTTGAAAGAGGTTTCTTGCACTTGACCATTGAAGTTTCTTGTAATTTAGAAGCAAGGAAGGCCAAAGGAGATCCATCACCTTTGATTAAACCATTACTAAGATGTTATCCTAATGTTTTTTTAATTCCTTAATTTTTTATCTTTGTCAAGTTGAATAGTTATTGCCACTTCTCTTCAGTAGGATCTGAGCAGGTGATCATGAAGATCTCTGTGACTCGTGTTGCAATTCAACTTGTTCATGGTCAGAAAAAGTCTTGGTTGTTTTCAGTATTGTTTCTGATAGCCTCTCATTTTATACAGCTGAATCTGTGTGGTGAATGCTGATATTTGTCAAGATCTGTAGCCTTCATGTGGTAGCAAAAGTGCTTTGTGTTAAAATGACTGCATGTTGCTGGTATATAGATTAGTATCATTCTGGAAGCAATCTTTTAAGCAGGTAGAAAAATCTTGAGCCTAGGTCACTACAGAATTATACTGTATGCTTGGATTTATTGGGGTAGAAGGACAGGATCCATGAAACAATTGATTCTTCTGTTTGTCTCAGAATATGGCTTGAACTGAATTAGAATTTTGTTGGTTAGCGTAGGGTGTTTATTTTGTGCAGGATGTTCTGGTCATCACTAATGGAGTGGTTTAGAGCAGTGTTTCTGACCCTTGGCTATTTTAAGACATGCTGGCTGGGGAATTCTGGGAGTTGAAGTCCACATGTCTTAAAGTTGCCAAAGTTCAGAAACACTAATTTAGAGAATGGTTTCTTTCCTTTTCTTGAAAAGGAAGTTGAATTTAATAGGTTTGTTGCTTTGTTTGGGAGCATTTCTTGCATTTTTTTTTTTTTTTTTTACTATGTGGAAGTTGGGTCTTCACCCGAGGTTCTAGGGATGAGAGTTCATCATTTCCTGTTTGGTTCTGCACTGGTCTGTTCTGGGGAGTTAGCAGTTTTTTGGAGAGATGATTTCTCACTATTGTCTGCATGCAGATGAAAACAGTTTTCCCTCTGTCCCTTAGCAGATATCCTGCAGTTTGCAAAGGTTCAAAAGCTGCATTTGTGTATCTGAACAATATTTATTGTGAGAAATACAGATTTCTACACCATTTTGTGAAATTTGATGTCTGCCACTGAAACGATCTCCAGAAGCAGCTGTTGCGGTTTTTGAATGAGCTGGGAAAGACCCCCGGGCATACACATGTTTACAAACAGAATTCCCACCCTGCCCACAATATGCATAGACTTCTGATTTTTGCCATGGTATCACTTTCACCTCCATTTCTTTTAATTCCCAGAAGCTCAGTTCTTTGAAAGGTTAGCAGCTTTGTCTAGATCTCATGTACTTAGCATTTAAATTCTACAGCTGCAGTTATTTATTTAAAATATTTATAGCCTGCCTACAATCCAGAGGATCTCATAGTGGGATTGAATCCCTGAAAAGCAAGATAGAAGAATGAAACCAAGTAAAATAAATCGTAAAACAATGTGAAGTACACACTGACAAGTGTATATCTGAGTCGTTCTTTTCCAGTTCATATACTGGCATATAACATCCAGGCTTAAAACTTTAAGGAGTGAAGTGTTTTACAGCTCTGTGTTATATAATTATTTTAAAATAATTATTATGAAACTCTGACTAATTTTAGCTGATGTTCGATCTTGTAGCCTAGAATTTGTGATTTTCTTTTAAAACGTTAGGAAGGAAGGGAGGAAGGAAGGAAGGAAGGAAGGAAGGAAGGAAGGAAGGAAGGACGGACTGGAACCATTGAATATCATGGTTCTTGCACTGGTTTGCTTGTTTGTTTTCTGTCAGGGAAATGTTATTGTTCATCAAATGCTGTAATTTGGTACAATTTCAATTTTCAGTGTTGCTGAGTTGATTTGCATGCCTCTTTGGAGTGATAATACTATCTGTTTTTATGAAACAAAAGCAGCATTTTGTCAATGATTAGAGTGTACAGGTGTGTAAAACATTTAAAACACACTCACAATTTAATTAATCCTTCAACAGAAGCAAGAGGGCTTATCAAGTGAAAGGCTATAATTAACTGGGACAGAAGTAGGCCTAAGAGTATGATTGCTGCTAAACTTTTGTTCCAGTTGCATGGAAAGGTCAGGATCATTTTTTCATTCCATGCTTCATAGGGCACTTGTAGGATCCTTATACAGGCAAATGTTTTTAATGTTTCTCTAATGAGTCTTACAAAATAATGTTAAAGAAATGTTCACTGAAATGGTACTGACCTATTGAGCAGGCAACGGGTGCCTTGGGTCACGCATCACTGTTTAAGGTGGTAAGAAAAATCAATAGTGTGACAAGTGTTTGTGAATATGAGCAGAACACATTTTGCAAACAATATTTTCAATGGAGATAGGGTAGCACTTGGCCCCAGCTGCAGATATGAATAATCCACATATACCTTTCATTTTGTTTCTGAAGAATGAACTGAATCTTTGCATGTGACCAGCCTTTGTGTTGCAGCATAAAAAGGACAAGTGGACAGGGAGGAGAGGAACAGAAGCACAATGTCTGATAAAAAGAAGACTTAATTCTTACTCTGTGTGGAACTGTGTTTTAGATGAATATTTCAAAATGGGCTTTTAAACTTTTTTTCCTTCTGTTCTCAATATGTGCATTTCTAAAATTGTAATCCTCTAGACCAGTGTTTCTCAACCTTAGCAACTTTAAGAAATGTAGACTTCAACTCCCAGAATTCAGCATGCTGGCTGGGGAATTTTGGGAGTTGACGTCTATGCATCTTAAAGTTGTTGAAGTTGAGAAATATTGCTGTAGACCCTAGCAACATGTTTCACAGCATTCAGGTTCTTTTAGTATTCTCTGAAGTCCCTCAGTGTGGAGAAATCTAGTCTCAGCTGCCCTCTCATAACCATCATCAAAATGTCCATAGTGGTTCTTTACTAAGATTGGAACTGCAACATTGGAAGAGGGTGGTAGAGAGAAATGTTGGGTGATAACAGACATTGCAGGAAAGGTTGTTGATCCACAAAATCCAAGACGTTTTGATTGTCAAAAAACAATCCAACTTTCAATAAGAAGGGAGATTTCTTTCTTTCTTTTTTAATGGGAAGGAGAAAAAGCAAGCAAACACTAGTCTACTGTTTTAACTGAAATAACATCTGTATTTTTTTTCTATCAGACTCTCCTAATTGGGTGTCTTCAAAATGTGATAGACTGCATCTCCCAGAATTTTGGTTCAAATGGCTGCATATTTGGGTGGTTGTAGCCCAGTTCTACTAATGTGGAAGACAACATATTTGTAGGAATATGATGTATATCTGAGTTGGCTGGTGGGGTTCCATAATTTAATAATGGTGTCCTTTTAGAACATATATGTTGCCTAGATCAAATGACCAGAAAGTGGATAAATTAAGTATAGCTTCTGTAAATAGAGGCCTTTGAGATGCCCTCACTTGTTGATTGGATAGATAAGAGCATGTATATATTTCAGACCACTGAGAGACTCACTGTTTTCTTGTTGATGTTTTGGGACTGAGAAGACAAATGAAGATATACAGTGAATGCTGAATTGCCTTTGCCCAGGGAGAGGTGAATGAAATGCCAAAAACAAGTTGATCCCTAGAACATTGCAGGTTGCAGATCCATTTCATTGCTGAATAGCTGTAAGATTTGATTAATATTGCTAGGGAAAAGAAAACATGTAATTTATGAAGACAGTTGTAAAATGTTGGCCTTAGAGATTTTTAAAAGTGTTTGGGCAAGGGGGAGAGGCAGAAAGACTATTACAATTGCATTTTGATGGGCAATTATTCCTTTCATCTAAATTAGACAGCCATAATATTGCTTGCTTATCTGAACATTCCACTTCTGAATATAATCTACTGTAACATTTTCAATTCTCAATTATAATGTAAAAATAAACTTCATGGGTCTTTACATTAAGGTTATATCAGCAATATATACTACTATGGTATAGTACTACTATACTATATAGTATTGTATGCTCCACACTATACTAATGTGAAGAAGTATCAATCTAGTCCACTTTATTGCCTTTGTTAACAAGGCAGGATTTTGATCTCTTGAAGTTTTGACTGTGACCATTTTGTTTTAAGGATCTATTTAAAAGAGCTGAATACTTTTGTTATTCTTAGTTTTTCGTAACATATTCCCAGCTTCTGTTAATATTAATTCTAAGTTCTGATTCAGCGGAAACCACTGGGTAAAAGAGATTCCCACGAATTGTGGAGGTATTTAGGTACTTAAGAGGCAAGAAATTATTCCCCAATGGAATGCTTGGGGAAAAGGCAATCGGAAATTCCATTCTCTTCTAGTGTTATTACATCATTGTCCAATAGCTCTTGGTCACTGCAAAAATAATAACTCGTTGCCTGCTTCTGTCCTAGAGGAAAAATGGCACATAAGTGTAACAAATAGCTAATACTGTCTTGATGTATGGATGAGATGGTAGAGATAGGAAGAGATATTTAGATTTGTTATGTGCAGAGGAACAGTTTTGGGACAAGCTAAACATGTAGAAGAGAAACAAGCTCTATTTAACCAAAAGGAACCAATCTACTGAGGCATAATATCAAAAATATGCCAGAGAATTTTTAATCTGGGTCTAGGGGAAAGGGGCAACATCTGGTTCAGAAGGGTGTAGATGTTTCAGAAAACATTTCAAGGGCCAACATTGGAAGTGGGTACAAGGGGGTTCATGACAAGAAACAAAAAGACCACAAGTAGATCATCACACCAATGACTGTTGAAAAAGAACATAGTTTTTAGGTGTGTCTGTGCCAATGCTAAGTGTCTGAGCCAAGGTGGGGGAGTTAGAACACTTGGCTGTGAAACGGAACATAAATACAACAAGTAAACAAAAACCTGATGGAACAAAGAAAATCAATGAGATATGATTGAGTCAGGAGGGCCAAATCCCTTCATTATTCCAGCAGTTATTTAAAATCACAGTTACTGAATTTCATCTGGACTACTGTATATTCCATAAGGGTTCAGCCAAGTCTGGGAAGAAGCTAGCATATCCAGGAACTGTAAAAATTAAAAAGGCTTCCTAAAGTACAAAATCTAGCCAAAAAAGTATAAGGTGATAGTAAGTTTTTTTAAAGAGGAATTTGAGTAGCATATGGCAAAATACCTTAAGGGAATCCATCAGAACTTTTTAAAATATATACGAAGTTTAAAGCTAGGCAGGGAAACATTGAGCCTTTAGATAATAAAAGAATAAAAAGGATGCTCCAGAAGATAAGGAGAGTGCAGAAAAACTGAACAAATGCTTTTCCTCTACTTTGCCGACAGAAGATATAGAAAAAATATCTGAACTGCCACTGACTGTCTCAGGAACAGAACCAGAAGAACTAAATGAAATTGAAGCTACAGTAGAAGCTATTCTAAGATTTTGAAAGAGTGCACATAACAAATCACCAGGTCTTATGGCATCCACTTGAGAATTCCTAGAAAACTCATATATGAAATTGCTGACCTTCCTACAATGGAACTGAATGCCAGATGACTGGAAAGCAGCCAAGGTGGTATCAAGTTTTTTTAAAAGTACCCAGGGAGATACAGGAAATCACAGTCTGATCACCTTAATATCTGTTCTGAGCAAGTTGATGGAAATGACAATTGGTGGAAGGAAAACAAACAAACCAGCCTTGATATACATAAACCAGCCTTCCTGAAGGAAAATCATCATGGACTCTGCAAAGGTAAATCCTGACTTAGCAACCTATTAGAATATTTTTTTGAGAGAGAGTATCAACAGACACATTGATGGAGGTGACCCTGTTGACACTGTCTATTTGGACTTTCAAAAAGCTCTTAAGTAAACTTAGCAGTCACAGAATAAGAGGGTGTATCCTTTTATGGATTGCTGATTAGAAGGGAAAAGTAAACAGTAAGAATAAATAGTGTTCCCAATAGAGGGATGTAAAAGGAACTGTGCTGGGATCTGTGTTTTTAAACTTGTTGATAATGCTTGACTTATTGGATAAGCAGTGAGCTAGTAAAATTGGTGGATGATACCATATTATTCAGGGTGGTGAAAAACAAAGATTATTGTGAAGAACTCATAATAAGGGTATCATTAAACTGGATGAATGCAGATGGTGTTCAATTTAAAAAGGTATAAAGTGAGGCACATTGGGCAGAAAACCTCTAACTTCATATGTATACAGATGGGGTCTGAGAGATCTGTGGCTAACCTGGAAAAAAATCTTGTTTTCATCCTTAACATCAATGAAAATGTTGACTTAGTGTGTGACATGTAAGAATGAATGGAATGCTTAGTGAACTGCAATACTGAATAGGGAATAAGAAAAGTATGAGCAATATATCTTGGGTATTCCATGTACTTATGGATAAATATAAAGAATGCTTATGGTGATTTAGAGGTATGTTGCTTGGAGATGTCAATGTAGATGCACTTATATATGCAGATGATGCCTTTTTGTTGGCTGAGAAGCCAAATGTTCTGCAGCGAAAGTTAGAGAGATTGTATGATGCAACCAACAGTATGGTTCTTAAAATCAATATACTGAAGATAAAGGCATTTGTATTTGACATATAAAATGGAGTGAATGACTGTTAGTTATAGATTAAAAATTAGATCAAGTAAATTAATTTATGTACCTTGATCATATGTGCACTGGAAACATTTTAAGAAGTGCAAGTCCTGATAGAAAGTAGTGGGTAATAAGTGAGGAATGAATATTGTCAACAGAAGCAAAAATGGCTGGGTGAAAGAACCCACATTGTCAAGGTATGTAAGTGTTGGGTATGTCAGGAGAAAACATAAAGATAAGAAACATATGTGGTAAAAAAGAAGAGATAGAGTCAGAAATGAATTTATGCTGAATGAATGTGGATTGAATGCCCAAGTGAGTGATTAGTACAGAAGAAGTATGTTTACGTGGTTTGATCAAATCGAATGAATGAAAACCTTGGAAAACAAATACATCAATGAAGAGTGTATGGACTGAATAAAAGGGGGAGACCAAGTCATGATTGGAAAGAGTTGATCTGATCCTCAAAAAGAGAAAGATTAAAAGTTTAAAGAACCAAAGGCAATGTATGCATCAGTGTATGGATGTAAAAAGCAATAATAAAAAGATATAGAAGTTTCTCCCTGGTGTCCTGAGATGAAGAGGAGTTGATTTGCACTGGTAAAATGGCCCAACGAGTAGCATACCCAGCAAAAATCTGCAGCCTCACAACTTCTTTTCTATACGAAATGTACAGAGATTTGTATAAAGATTTCTATTGTTGTGTTAGCTGGAGCTATACTCCAAAAAAGAGGTTGGATGTTCCCTTGGGGCAACATCTATGCTAAATATTCTATGCATGAATGTTAGCCTTTGCAAAGGCAATGAGGTGAAAGTTGGAAACATTGAAAGAACTGAGCCATCACAATCTCTGCAGCAACATTACAGCAGCAATAGGGAAAGGCATAACTTACTCTCTGTTATCAGCACACACAGCAACCTTCACTGAAATGGCCTCCTGTATGCTGTGTCCTCCTTTGTGCTATGCTGACAATGTTGTCCTCCATGACTCCATGACTTTGCAAGTAGGTACTCTTCAGAAGAAACTAGAATGAAGTTTATGAACTGAGTTGCTGTGATGTGGCTGTCACTGTGACAAATTACTATTTCATTTTTTCCTTGAGTTCTGTCATAACCAGTGCCTACCCCTCATGATGCTAAGATTACCACTAGTAAATTTAGCCAGCAGTATGGAAGACAAGGCTTGTATGAGCTCTAGAACTAAATGGTGTAAATTTATCAAAATCCCCTTAATTCTGTAGTTAGCATCTTGAGACAAAGCATTTCTAGACTGTATTTTTTACTGTGTAAATCACAGGCAGGGGAAATATGACATATAGAGATGAATACATATACTGAAATATAATTATCCTCCAGGTTAAAAACTTGGCTGAATTCTGCAACACAGTTTTTTCAGCTCTGAAATTGAATTAGAAAATGATCCGATAAGAGAAAGTTGCACACAACAATTTCTAATTTAAGTAAACATGCGTACAGAATTAATTTCATGATCTATTTAAAGATTGAATTTGCAATTACACAAAACAGATTTATGACTTAATATGTGCAAAATTGATGAAATAAGAAGGTTTCAGAACCTTAGTTATAATCCAATGGAAAAGAAACGCATCATATATAAAGGGATGACTTGTACATCAGCCTTCTTCAACTGACTGGCTTTCAGTTGAATATGGAAAACAGGAATTATTCCAACAAATCTATAGAGCAAAGGGTTGGGAAAGGCTACTCTGCAGGCTCAATTTCTGTCTCCAGCATTTCTTATAAATTCAGCATTATTTGCATATGATAATCCATGGCTTACGTTTTCCCACACTACTCAGGCCAAATAAAAAAAAGTATGACACAGAAATAGGTGGAGTAACACTAATGGGTAGCATGAAAAAGTATACATGGTGGAATGATGAAGTGAAAGAGGCTATGGATGAGGAAAAAGTGCATATAAGAGAATGCCTGATGCAAAAAATAAGAAGGGAAAGACATTTTTTAATATGCATAGAGGTAAAAAGTTTGCAAATGATGCAATTTTTCACTACAGTCATCCAACAGGAAATTGCTATAAAAGCAATAATAAAAATGCTCAAACAGGAAGTAAAAAATGTGGAGTAAAAGGAACTCTCAGTGTTGCAAGGTAGTCCAGACAGGAAACACACCCAGATGAACTAATTCTACTTTATTGGAAGGTTACATTAACAGAAGCTTGCAAGTCTGAAAGTACATTTACCTTTATAGCCCAAGAAACTAGGGAGGGCCCCTTCTGAGATGTTTGCCACATCCACATTCCTTCTGTGGGCTAAACTGCCTCTTATTTGACTGTTCCCCTGGCTGTGGCTCTTCCCTCATCTCCCAAGGTCATTCCCATATACCACTACAGAAACACAGACAACTAAAAAAAATAGGACTAAGCGGTAATTAACTCTTGATGGATTCTGTAGGGAATAAAACAGAAAGTGAGACATGGATTCAGTGACTCCAGCTATACATGGGCAAGGCTGGGCTGCATGCAGGACATTCTTCCATTTCCCTCCCAGAACAGTTGTTGATAACCATTGAATGAAAAGGTTCTCCTAAATTTAGCCTATGCAATTTCATTTATGTGTCCAACTGTTCTAATACTGTAAGGTGGGCTTCCTAAAAAGACATATTTAGGGAGTCAGGGCTGCAATATCACCCTTCCAAGACCCATTACCTTAACCTGGCTGATAGAAGCCCATTGCTATCAAAACTTCCTGAAAGAAACCATAATTATGCACTCTTTGTTGGAGGGAACTGTTTCATCTGGAGTCAGCTTTCTTTAGTGAAGGCAGTGCTGGGAAGAGGGGAAAGGAGGAAATTGTAACTGTTAATTGAAAATACTTAACCATAGCTCTATCATGACCTTGAAAAGACCAGTTTATGGGGAATACAACAGGCAAGATGGAAGATGTTTCTAAGAAATTTTGGCTGTTTTGATTCCAAGAGTGCAAAATTATTGTATGTGCCATTATATAGAAAATGAACTGCTCATGATATACCCCTGGAATGATAAAGGAACTGAAGATTTCTGAGCCTTATGCAAAATGTAAATCAGGAGGGCATGCCCAAATATTTGGCTGTTTTGATTCCAAGGGTGCAAAATTATTGTATGTGCCATTATATAGAAAATGAGTTGCTCATGATATACCCCTGGAATGATAAAGAAACTGAAGATTTCTGAGCCTTATGCAAAATGTAAATCAGGAGGGCATGCCCAAATATTTGGCTGTTTTGATTCCAAGGGTGCAAAATTATTGTATGTGCCATTATATAGAAAATGAGTTGCTCATGATATACCCCTGGAATGATAAAGGAACTGAAGATTTCTGAGCCTTATGCAAAATGTAAATCAGGTGGGCATGCCCAAATATTTAAATATTTTTTACTTGCTCTGTTACAAGCCCATTCAACAGCCAATATTACACTTCAGGGTATTTAGGATTTGTATGAAAATTAAATTGTGGTTGTGCCAAGATACAGCACTGCCAGATACTTCTCCAAGTCAGAATCAGTTTTGAAAAATGACACTCTGCATGCAAATTGCCAGTCCTACATAAATGGTGAAAAACTGGAGCAAGTAGATGAATGTATGTACCTTGTAGGAATGCTTACTAAAAACAGGAAAAGGAATGCAGAAATTTTAAGATGTGCAAATGCTGGTAGAAAGGTAGTCAACAGTATGAGAACAATTGGGAGGAATAAATGTTTGTTAAGTAAAAATTGCTGTATATAAGAGTGTGCTTATACCCATTTTGTTATATGGAAGTACAGTTGGGTATATCAAGAAAATAAATGGAATGTAATGGGATAGAGCAGAAGGAAGATGACCTTGACAGAAATATACAAGAACTATTACCTAGGCAAGAGGGCTTGAAATATTTTTTTAAGTCCAGAGTAACGAGATAACATTTGAAGGTGGATCAGACAGATGCTTCCCTGATTCACTGGAGGGGGAGGTACAGTACAATCAGGCTTGCAAAATTCTGTTATTATAGCCTATCTCAATAAAAGTAGTTTTAGCCTTCCCATGGAGTTGATTTCCTGGTCTGGTCTACCTAGTGGGGTTAACAAAAGGGAAGGAATAACTTAAAAGGTGTGTTGGGTAAAACAAAAAGACATACAGTCAAAAATGAATGGTTTTAGAGGAAATGTGGATTGATTACAAAAGTGTGCTGAGATGGTTTGGTCATATAAAGAGAGTGAATGAGGATCGAATCCCAAAACAAATACATAAAGGAAGACTGAATGGGATAGGAGGAAAAGGAAGACCAAGAAAGTCGTGGTTGGATGGAACTGATAAGATCCTGAAAAAGAGAGCTGGGAAGTTTAATAAGAAAAAGGCAATGTCTGAATCAGTGTATGGGTATATTGAAAGCAAGGATGCTTTTCAAAGATAGAGAAGAATGGAGTGATGTAGTGAACAATATTGGTATAATCTCTATTTAGTAAGATTTCATTTTTGTTCTACCTTTATTTATTTCTGCTTATGACTTATTTATCTCCACTTTGCATTACATTGTTCACCCTAAAAGCGACTAGCTTGTGGGATATGTACCGTATGTATTCATGTACTATGTTCTGGCTAGAGAAATAATATGACATGACTAAGAATCTGCTCAATTTTTGGTTTAACTGTTCCTCTCTGCCTGTAATCAATTAACAGATATGTGTGACTGGATTTCCTTCCCCCACTTGATGATTCAGATATTAAAAGAAAAGAAGACTTCCTGAAAAAAATTCACCACACTGCGTAATCATCATTCTACACACCATCATCTTACCGAGGCCTCGGTAGTAAACTTCAGGTTCAGTGTCCCCTGATGTTTAGGTAAGTTAACAGAACTCCCCAAAAGCAATTAGGAAATGTCACGGGTAAGGATCCTTGACATATAAATAGACTCTTTCTCCTGCTGTGAAAGATATTATTGTGGAATCCAATGAACAGCCTCATTTAATAGAGCTAATTATCTCCTACTGTTTCCACATGTGCATTTGTTCTTTAAAAGTTTAGTTCATTAGAAATAGGCCAGAGGATTTAAAAAAAAAAGTTTCTGTGCTAACACAGTCTTGTCAATCACTATTATTGCTGCATTGATGGGACCAAATTTCATACGTGGGTTTTTCACAACGGCAGCTTGCTAAATCTTTCAATGTTATCTATGGCGCTTACTTATTTCATTTGCCTATGGCCACCCATTTGCAAATATTTTATTTTTATTCAATATATATATTCTATTTTTCTACTCCGTAGAGTTTCTGAATAGGCAGAGTTAGAAGCAAAGCAAAGCAAAGCAAAGCAAAGCAAAGGCACAATCATGAAAAGCAAAAATAAGATTCAGCTGTTACAGCACCACCTCACCACTGCATATGCTGACTGCAATTCATGGAAGTTGCACTTCAGGGATAACTGGGGAATGAGAAATTCTCTGCTTCTGTTCTGTCTGCATAAGTGATCAAATCACCTAATGAGAGGGGCTATATGAAACGTATGAGGGAACTATGGATAGGCAGAAGACCTACATCCACACTAACTGAGAAACAACTAGTTACCCAGCACTTCAACATAGCGAAGAGGAAGCTGCTCTCTCAACTTGAGATAGACCAACTCCACATTACAACCCGGACTCAAGAAGACCCAGAAGAACAACTGGAGATACAGCCAATGCCTGAAGCTGGAATGTCACTGCCAGCCCCTCCATTACAGAGCACAGCAGCTGATATGAGGCAGAAGATCATGGATAAACTAGCTACAGTCAACCCTCCAGACCAGTGGAGAAGTGTATGTATGTATGTGTGTATATCTATCTATATCTATATCTATATCTATATCTATATCTATATCTATATCTATATCTATATCTATATCTATATCTATATCTATATCTATATCTATATCTATATCTATATCTATCTATCTATCTATCTATCTATCTATCTATCTATCTATCTATCTATCTAGAGAGAGAGAGAGAGAGAGAGAGAGAGAGAGAGAACTGAGTTACGGAGCCCATCGGATCCTGGAAGAAATAGGTCCTATTTCTTCCATGATGTGTTCCATGATGCTATTCAAATGTGGATTGAATAGCAGCAGAAATAGGACCTGCACCCAAATGTTGTAGTGTAGATTGTTCTTATTCCTAATACCACCCACTTCATTTTACTTTCCATTTTCTGATTTAGCATTTCCTTCTTATTCTCAAACAGTAAGCAGTATTTCAAACAACTCCTCATACAGAAAGTCAAACTATTTGGAAACCATCAATTGTTCATCACTTTAGGAAATAACTTTACTGCCTAAGGATCCACATCAACCTCTGAATTTTGAAACAGAGGGAATAATAATCTTACTTATGTTATTATTATTACGACTAATAAAAGAGTCTATGAATAATTAGTAAAACATGAATAGGGACCATTTCAAATACAGTAAGCATTTGAACTTGTGGACTGGACTTGTTTTTCTTCATTTTCCTGCAAAATAAAGAATATGGGGTTACACACACGCACACACAAACATACACAAAGACACATAAACAAAGACACACATACACACACATGAATACATATAAATACTAAGCAGAAATGGAACATAAACATAGGAAGTTTTTTTTAACTATCTTGTAAATATGTATGTATGTATCTATGTATGTACGAAAAGTAAACTGGACCAAAGAGCACCCATTAGCAGCTCCTGGTTTTAAAACTAGTAAAACATTACCCAGAGATACAAGAAATCAAACTGTTTTGGAAACCATCAATTGTTCATCCCTTTAGGAAAACTGAAATGGAATGTATTGCAGCCTCCAGGAGTGATACTGTTAATTCACAAAGGACTACCCCAAGAAAAAAATAAACTGATGAAGCAACAAGAATTCTGAGGTCTAAGTAATTTCCCCCCATCCCCTCAAATCTCCCTGTTTCTAAGTGCATTGCTAGCAATTTAATTAAATAAGACTGCATAGCATATTAAGTATGTTGGAAGCCTGTAGACTTTTAAAGAGATAGTCAACAATATATGATATTATTTCACTGAGGTTTACTGGACAGATAGTGTTCATCTTTCTTTGAAGATAGATTTTTCTCTCTCTGTGAATTAAATATAATAGCCATAGGTGGCCTATATGAGCTCCTTACTTGCCATATGAAGCCAGTTTGGTGAAGGTGGATCACAAAAACATGGATGCCAGTCCACCATCAGCACCTCCTTAGATTTCACCGCTGCTCAGGAATCAAGCAATTTTTTTCTAGGAACGTGCAAATATGCAATTCAGAGATTCAGTTCAAAGAATTTGATTGAATCTCCCAACTGAATTGACTTTCCACCATAAACTGGGAAATCTGTTTAATTTATCAAATTCTGTCTGACATGATGCATACTAAAAGGAGTGGGGCTTCAGGTGTGTGGACCTGACACCTACGTTGATGTCATTGATGGCCCCTGTGGATGTCTTTGAATAAAGAAAAACACCCTTCTTTGGGGTATGGAAGGAGGTACCATTTGCTGTTTCATTTCTGGCAGCAAAATATTCAGAGCTGGTTGTATAGTGTTAGTGTGTGATTTACAGACTAATGTGAACCCTAACCAAAGCATTTCATGTGACTTTGCTTTGGTAATCAAAGATGCGTTCCAAATTAATAGAAGCACTGTTTTTTGTTAAGATGGTTTCTTAGAGAATGCTACAAGGTCTACTGTTTCTCTTAGTCTCTCTGACAAGCCACACAGTCTTTTCTTCCTCATAACTTGTTCTTCTGAATTCCCCACTCTGCCACTGCTGTTTTTATTTCTGAGCTTCATGAATATTGTTACCCAAAGGACTATAGGGCAAATATTCACTTTATTGGAGCTCTATTCCATACTGCAAATGTCTAAATGTCAACCTCACAGCAGCCAGCCTGCAGAAATTATTACTGGTGAAAGAATTCAGATGGAATTTGTGTCTATTGTGTCTAGCATATGTCGTTTCACATCTGTGAAAATAGAAAAAAATGAGAATTCTGCATCACAGGAGACGTGTAAGTTCCTGCTAGAACATGCACTGGAATACATAATAGCTGCCTCTAGTTGTATGAAAGACAGTAGATACTTCTCCTTTCACTTTAGTGGAACAACACAAGTTTGCAGCACAAGGAGATTACCAATTGCAAAATGTTGTTTTGCTTTCTGGGCTACAATTCTTGTCTGTGTTCACCTCTCTGAGACTCAGACATTGGATTTCAGGAAGCTTACATTGATTAATGAAGTTCAAAGCAAGGACAGTAAGTAACAAGGGAATCAATACCCATTATTTAAACATGGACTAGCAGTCTGACTTTATTGTATAACAGTGGCCTGGTGGGATGTTGCGACAGAACATTTGTTTATGCAGCTCTTTCCAGTTGAGTGTTTTGTTGGTGTAAGCTGAGACCAGAAAGATAGACCAGGAGTAGACAAAAGGTAGTTTGGTATCTACCACTATAACTCTTCTGTGTCATTAGCGATAGATTAGTGATCTTCACAAAAATCATTACCATGGTTAGTATTTTGTTAACTGCTACTTAGCCTCAGTGTTCCAAATCTGTTAAACTGTTGTATTTGGCTAAATCTCTGTGTGGCTGTTCTGGCCAATTTCAGAGCTGAATGATAGTAATGCAATGTAGATCTGTATAAAGTAGTTATGACCAACTACTACTCATGCATGGCCAAAGCTAGTTAGCCCTTAACCAGCATTTCACGTCTATTCCTTTCTATTCCACCATCCACAGAAATTAATTTGCATCCAGTTTAGGATCTTTTTTTCTTTCTTTCTAGTAATAGAAAAAAATAAGGGTATAGGACATTTCCTTTTATACCATAGGTGGGATTTGATGGAGAAAAGGTGCTTTGAAGTGTGGTGTGTGTGTGTGCATTAAATTATTATTATTATGGCTGGTCACACAGTCAGCCAGATGTTCAGACTGGATTTGGGATTATTATCCACCTATCAAGTCCTTCCCAAGGACTTGGGATAGGCAGATGTTGTTGTCTGATGGTGTTAAAGGTATCATCGCAGGATATAACTGTTCCATGTCAAGCTGCCTTTCCAATTGACTGATGGTGATTTTGTCAATGCCGATGGTCTTCAAGTGGTGCTCCAGATGTTCTGGGATTGCACCTAAGGCGCCTATAACTATTGGTACTATCTTTGCTTTCTTTTGCTATAGTCGTTCTACTTCTATTTGCAGGCCTTTATATTTTGTGATTTTTCCAGTTCTTTCTCTTCTATTCTGCTGTCTCCAAGTATTGATTGCAACGTCCACTATCCAGACTTTTTTGTCTTTCTTATCAACAGTTGTTAAATCTGGGGTGTGGTGTGGCAGGTACTTTTCGGTTTGAATTCTAAAGTCCCAGAGCATGTTAGCTTGCAAAGAGACAAGCACCTCCCACACAACACAACACATCATCATCATCATCATCATCATCATCATCATAATTTCATCCTGTCTTTTTTACATATAGCACCCTTTTAGCAACCAGATCTTTCCATGAATTAATTTCCACAATTTAAATATGAACATTCTGATGCAGGATTAAATGGGCAAAAAATATTGGACATAATATACATATGCAGCAATGGGAAAATATGTGGTCTAAAGTATTAAAATTTACTTTATGTTATAATTTGAAAGAAAATTTTTATAAAATGTTGTATCGATGGTACATGACACCCCAAAGACTATCAAAGATGCATGGGACAATTTCCAACGTTTGTTGGAAATGTAACCAACAAGAAGGGTCATTTTACCATATGTGGTGGACATGTAAAATTGCAAAGAAATTCTGGACTCAAATACAAACCTTGATGCAGAGCATGCTACAAATACAGATTCCATTTAAACCAGAATTATTCCTGTTGGGGATAATGGATTTCCAAATAGGAAAACATCTTATTAGAATTACTCAATACAAGATTATCGCATCAAGACTTCTTTATGCACAATTTTGGAAAACCCAGACACTACCAGCAATACAAGAATGGTTGTTAAAACTGATGGAAATGGCAGAAAATGATAAACTGACTTGTTTATTAAAAGAAAATTCAAATAATTATTACCTTAAAAGAATGGAAACCATTGATGGACTATTTGCAAAATGCAGGTGGGGCGAAGCTTACATGGGGATTTGAAGATTAGATTATAAATGTAATGGGATATGTTTTGACAAAGAATTATTCCTATTTAATGCATTAAAAACTAGCACTTATGACACTCATATTATTCTTAAGACCAGAGATAAATTGGAAGCTATCTATTTTTCATGTCTTTTTTCTTTTTCTTTTACTTTATCTCACCTTTTCTTTTCCATTTCTTTATAATTTGTATTTTCAATTTTCTTTTTCATTTCTAACTTTTAACTTTGTAATCTTAAAATTTCAATAAAATACTATTAAAATAAATATGAACATTCTGATGATAGGGCATTTTCTGGCTTGATCTTTTTTTTAAAAAAAAACACTGTTTATTTAAATGTAAAGTATTGTATTGAAATTTAAGGGTTACTATCAAGGGTCTAAATTGTTCAGGAAGCCTATATGAATATTTAAAGGCCATACAGCAAATGTTTGTCCTCCAGTCTGTGCAAAACAGGGTTCCTGAACCTCAGCACCTTTAAGATGGGTGGACTTCAACTCCCAGGATTCCCCAGCCAGCATGGCTGGCTGGGGAATCCTGGGAGTTGAAGTCCACCCATCTTAAAGGTGCTGAGGTTCAGGAACCCTGGTGCAAAAGGATACAAGTTGTGGAGCTAGCTACAATATTCTGCTTTTCTCCTCTTTGGCTCTGGCCCTATGCTCCAATTAACTGAGTTAGCAGCCACTGACTAGAGTTAGCTTAGCCTTATGTATGGCTAGGTTTGTTTTGAGCTAAATTTAACCCCTGGGGATTTGCTAACTGGGTCAGTTGACTTTTTTTCTATATCCTCTCAACACACTAACCCTCCCTCCCATTGACCCAGTTGTATTGAGGAAAAAAAAAGAAGAGGCTAAATGGGGAGGGGGGACATGCATTGCATTCCTCTTCTTCCTCTCTCTCTCTCTCTCTCTCTCACACACACACACACAGACACACACACTATACAGGACATAAAATCAGCAAAATACCTGGGCAATGAGGACATAGAGCAAGATTCAGGTCTAAAGTGAGTTCTAAGTTGGCGTATATTTTTAAACACAGCATGATCACATACTCTACTTTTCCACTTCTTAGCTTTGGTTCAGTTACCTTCTCTTTGACTCCTGTTGTCTTTAAAGAGCTTCCTAAATGGTATAATATGCCTGCTTTCCTCTGGCAATTCCCAGGCAACCACATCGTTACACTTCTGCCCATATCCTGCTGAGGAGCCTCTTAGATAGCGATGCGTCAGGAGTCTGGCTAGTAAGGACATCAAGTTCAAAAAGAGCAACGAAGTGGTATTAAGGGCCTGGTGTTCTGCTAGTAGCTAAAAAAGTAAAGTAAAAAATAAAAGTAAAAGGCTTCTGAATTTCAGACTTTGTAGCATAGAATGTAGAGCCTAACATTTGCTGCACTGAACTTCTTGTCCATAACAGAGACATTTCTCTCCGATGATTCCGTCTACTTGCTCTTTTGTCTCAACAGCACTTGCTGTCTGGGAATTCATTCCTCTACAGATTTCTCTGTTGACAATGGACAAAATAAAATAAAATAAAATAAAATAAAATAAAATAAAAGGATCAAGGCATCCTTAGGGATTTGAAAACATCATTTCATTATGATTATTCCAAGATATTTCAGCCACATCCATTGTTGATTGCCATTTTGTCTAGATCGCCAATCATGAGAAGGACAAGCTGCTCAGAGTGAACTCCTAGACACATTTCATGTTGACCTCACAACTGTCCAAGTTGTTTCCAAAGATGCTAGACTTACTTTCTCACTCAAAGGAATCTGATGATAATGGATATTGTATTAGGTCAGTTTATTCACAAATGTGCAGCCAGATAAAAATTGGATTATGGATCAGCATGGGATTTAAATTTTACTTTATCTTTCACTTAATAGCTATTGTGGGAAAGAGTTAATGGCATGGCTTTTTCTTCATGTATATCACATATTATCATTATACATTAAACAGACAGCCTTGACAAAGCATTTCTAGCTGGATTGCACAACATCATATAAGGGAAAAGGCAGAGTATACACATACTGTACATATAACATTCATTACTGACCCTTTCTATAACTTAAAAGTACTGGCATGGATATTATTAAAATGAATCCAAATAACACTTGGTTTAAATCTGTTGCTTGGGTCTTCTGCAGATTTTTGATAGATGTGGATTTTTAAAAATGCGGTATTTATTATTATTGCAACAGTCTGGGGAAAAGTGTCACTTACACAAAGTTGCCAGATATTAAAGGAAGTGACTGGATGGTTTGGTCAAAGAAAAATAAAGGCTTTAAGGCCTTCCTAATTCACAAAGGATATTTGGCAAATGGACAGAGTGAAAAGCCCCCTTTTAAAGGAGAGAAAGAGTCTATTGGCTTAAGAAAGAAAGAAGAGAGAAGGCAGAATTGGGTTAACAAATATAGATTTTCAATTTAATTAAGTCTCATATAGCAAGTATATTAATAAGCAAAAGAAAAATTAATTTGTTACAGTTATATCCTGCGTTTTCTTGAGATGAATAACATGAGGATCTCCCTTTATTTTATTCCCACAACGATGACCCTGGTTGGTAGGTTGGGCTGAAAGAGAATGATTATTCCTAAAATTACCTGAGGATGATTTGGAATCTGGATCTCTCCAGTCTCCCCTCCATTCCACCACATTGACTCTCAGTGATACCTAAAGAAAAAAATATCTAAAGAAAGTCACACTAACAATGTAGTCCTGTCTCTATAGACTTGAATACAGTGGAGCTTTTCTTCAGTGGTGAATATACAATTGCAATCCAATTTGTTTTTGTATCTTAGCCCAAGCAATTCAGTCTTCCTTGCATGCTAGAAATAGCAACAGAACAACGTGGCAGGACAGTATATAAAGATGAGTAATACTCTAGAGAGACTAGTTCATTTATATGCTCTTATTGGTGTCCTGGTGGGGTAGGAAGTCAAGAACTCTACATGAATTCTTTAAGCCAAGGACAGTCAAATCCATTTCTCTGTGTGAACATCATCTGGCAATGGTGTGACTCCCCTGAATGCTTGCATGTAGATAATAAGGGTCTAGTTGATGGGAAATAAATTGAAACTCCAGGTGATTATAATTCTAGGACCTTGATAGATCGGAGAGATTACATTCTTGCTACGAATTTCTCCCTGACTCTTCAGGTAGAATTCATGGCCATAATATTTTTTATCAACATTGGCCAATATGCCAGCTGCATCCCTTCATAGACAATAATGGCTGTTTCTAATGATAGATTTCCTACTGTCCAGACTTAATTTCTCTAGTGCACTGTATGTGGTGCTGCCTTTGGGGATCACTCAAAAATTTCAAACGGTTGCAAATGCTGTAGCCAGCTTGTTCTCCAGAATATCCTGTAAAGACCAGATTATACCAATTTAGAAGTATTTTTGCTGCCTGCCAACTGGTTTCTGGGTGGAACACAAAAGATTACTTACAGTTCTCTAATGCCGCTGTGGAAGAAATGTCAGTGAGATGTACAGTGGTATGGTCCACTTTTCTCTCTTTGCGTATAATAAGATAGATTCCTCCACATCCATGCTTAAAAAGAACTATTTAGCAAGTTTTACACATTGTACCTTATTATTGTATAATCACTTTCCCTTTTGAGCCTTCTATCTGTATTTACAACATGTAACAATTAAGATAACAAGAACAGCATGTACTCCCTAGTCCAATAACTACAGAGGGGAGGATGAGAAACAACACAACAAAAGATGATCTCTCATTTAGGATAACTACAGGTAGATGGCCATCTCTTTGAATTGTGACCAAGTCATTTTGTAAGATATGTTGCCAGACTATCTCCAGATGTTTTGCTATCTACACACCTATCCTTAGAAAAAAAAAGTGGCCAGAGATCCCAGACATTTTAATAATAATTTTATTAAACTTGTATGCCACCCAGCTCTCTACAAGTCTAGGCACCATACAAGTTTATTAAAATGAACTCAGCGTGTACCTGAAGACTCAGGAAGATGCTATCAGGGATTCATCTGCTATCACTTTGGGGGTTCCTGAAAAAGTGAAGGGATATAGTCTAGTATATTTTCTTTTTCTTCTATAAATCTCTTAATTGTGAGAGCCAGTTTAGTGTACTGGTTAAAGCATCAGGCTAGAAACTGGGAGACCATGAGTTCTAGTCCTGCCTTAAGGTACCAAAGCAGCTGGGTGACCTTGGGCCAGTTACTCTCTCTCAGCCCTAGAAAGAAGAAGCAAGGGCAAACCACTTCCAAAATCTTGCCAAGAAAACTGCAGGAACTAGTCCAGGCAGTTGCCAGGAGTTACAACTGACTCAAAGGCACCAAAAAACCTTCAATGTATACTCAGTAAAATCGCTTTGGCATTCACCCTGGTGTGAGACTATTGTCTCACACCAGGGTGAATATTAGAAGCTAATGGACATTGAATGGCTACTAGTGCCAAAAAAAGCTCCCTGAGATGCAGAAATCCAGATGTCTGTCAACAAGTTAGAGTTTTCTGTAGTTCTTTCCTGCCAATTAGTTAGTTGTCCAGATTTTTGCACCCCAGATCTGGGGGCACATTGGTGGAATACCTCCTCCTACAAGATTCCTACCATCCACTAAGATAATCTGGCGAGGCCTGACCTTGCCCCTTGGGGTCAAGCCTTTTCTGTGGTGACCCCAGAGCTATGGAACTTCTCTTCTCATACAATCTTAGAACTGCCATCTGCGCTGATCATTAAGGATTCTTTAAAAGTGTATCCTTTTCAGCTGGCCTGCAGAGTTTAAATTTTTATTTTAAATGTTTTAAATTCTCCCAAATTATAATTTATTTCTATTTTAATTTGTATATATCTTATATATATTTATATGTTTTAAATTATTAATAGATGCTTGGGTTTTTTGGTTTACAAAAGCTTTGGTGACAGGTGGTTGAAAACTCAAACAAATAAATAAAAATGAAGAACTTAGGCTGAGTCATAGGAATACCAGCCTGGAAGGTAAGTTTTGGCCTGAACATGTCTTTTGTTGAAAGAAATGTTATAGAAAGTGGGAAAGGAAACCTGTATCTGTCATTCCAACATCATCCTCTAGGGCAGTGTTTCTCAACCTTATCAACTTGAAGATGTGTGGGCTTCAACTCCCAGAATTCCCCATCCAGCATGCTGGGTCCACACATCTTAAAGTTGCTGAAGCTGAGAAACACTGCTCTAGGGTCAAGCAAGCCATTAGTCTCTCCCATCCCTAGCCACATTTCAGCCATGGTTAATGCTGTTGTGAAAAGCACCTGGTTGCATAAATGCTGCCAAGCTAGTCTTTCAGCACCAAGTAGATTGAAGTTTTTAAACAGAAACAAAAGAAAGGAACAGAACAGAACAGAAAAAAAGGAAGGCACATTCACAGCAGTTCCTTCTCTTCTCCTTCTCCTTCTCCTTCTCCTTCTCCTTCTCCTTCTCCTTCTCCTTCTCCTTCTCCTTCTCCTTCTCCTTCTCCTTCTCTCTCCCTCTCCCTCTCCCTCTCCCTCTCCCTCCACAAATAGCCAGAGAAAGTTGAGGCAATATATGGTTGAAGACTCTTTGACTCATGTTTTGAATTTTCCTATCAAGGAGTTGATTGGCTCATAGTGTTCTCTTTCCAGCAGAAGGAAAGATGATTGAAAGCTGGTTTGAAATTCAGCTGTGAAGTGCCAGCCTGTGTGGCAACAGGGAAACTGTGCCAAGGGGAAATGCCCCAAGAAATCTGAAAGGGTGGAGAGTATACGTGTGCTTTAGTTGATTTTATTTTATTTCATTTGTACTCAACCAACATCCTGACTTTCTGTTTCCCTTCAAATGAAGCACTTTTTTGTTCTCATGTACCATGGACCCATTTTGCATTTTGTGATGAACCACATAGAGCTGTCTCCTTTTTACCCTCTTTTATTAGCTTCAGAGGGGTGCAAAGACATGTAGCTTGGATAAGAAGGCATTACTCAGTAGTAGAACCCCTAATTTGTTTGAAAAATTCCCAAGATCAGGTTTCTGCTAAAAAGGAATCCTGCAAGCAAATGATCAAGAAGATTTCTAAGGGACAGTCTGTGTCACTATTGCCTAGAGTCTGATCTAGTGAGATGGATTGTTCTATGAAAGTATAATTTGTTGTTGTTCAGTCGTTAAGTCGTGTCCGACTCTTCGTGACCCCATGAACCATATTGCGCCAGGCCTTCCTATCTTTCACTGCCTCCCTGAGTTTGCTCAATTTCATGCTCAGAAACTATAATTACTCTTGATTTATACACAATTGTATAGTTTGGAAATGTGGTGCAGGAACTGTCCAATTCACTGGTTCAAAAATGTACAATTTACGTAGGATGTTTCAGAAATTTGATCTTTGTAAATGACATCACTCATATATTTCATCAAAGTATAGGTAGGAAATAAATTCATTACATATTGGGTTTCTTATTCCCCAAGTTCTAATTCAGTTCTCAGATCAAAGCACATTTTAAAATGTGTATGTTTTGAGAAAGAATATATTTAGGTGCATATCCATTTTCTATCACATGCTTCTGCACACAATGAGGTGGTCAGGGCTTTATTAACTGTTTTCTGGTTTTCTTTAATCAACTCCTTTTCCCCTTTTTGCACTAATCAAGATCTAAAACCATGTAACCCCCCCCCCCCCGACTTCTGCCTGCTCTGATGTTGCCTTTATCTCAGGAAGAGTTATGCTAGCCTGGGGAAGAGGAACTGTTGTGCCTATATATCACTAAAAGTAGCATTGGGAGAGACCCAAATTAACCTTTCCATCATTGCTTTAAATTGGTTCCTTCCAGATGCGTTGGACTACAACTCTCATCAGCCTCAGTCAGCATGGCCAATGGCCAGCGCTGACTGGTTCAGTAAGGGTCAAGCCAAGGACATTTGCCCCAGCTATTTGTCCTGCTTGTTTTATTTTCAGTCTGTCTCCCCTGCTCATTACCTCCCACTTCAGAATCCTGACCTTGTCTAATTGTCAAACACGATTTCTTAAATCTACAGTTTGAGCTGCTTAATCCTTGAAGGTTGCAGCTGAAAATCTTTTTGAGATCCTATCATATGATAAACCAGCTTTATACTCTGCATGGTTTCTCTGAGTAAAAATGAAAATTTGAGGCATTCTTGGATTAATGGCTATGGGAAAGAAAAGTTGGATCCTATTCTGAACTTTTTAATAGCTCTTTGCTCTCCTCTGTCCTTCCCCCATGACAGCTGATCACATTCCCCTGTTCCCCAATGTCTGACTTGTCTTGCAACATGATCAATAAATTTCATGGTGCGTTTACTTCAGACAATGTTCAGTTATTAGTGTAAAAAGGAGAGAGGACCTGTTAATCTAAAACACTCTTGTGTCTAACACCAGCCCATCAGTGCTAGAACCTTATTTTTATTTCCTTTGTGTCTGCTCTGCCTTTCCTTTGGAAGAGTTATAGCCATTTGGTGTTTTTTTTTTTGCTTCTCTAATCATTAATTTCATGCTTGAAATGTCATTTGTCTCAAAACAAATACCAGTGACTGACTTTGACCATGATGGCCTGTTAGACATAAACCATGTATACAAAAAACTTTTGTGTGTGAACCTGTAAAGAGCTGAATGGAAAGATATGTGCTATGAGGGCATATCAGATATTGACTTGAAAATTAAAGGGAAATGTCATAAGCTGCAAAAGGATAAAAAATAAGGGGAGCTCTGCTCTGCATGAGGATCCAGCCCACCATTTCCTAGTGATCAGTGCTGTCAGTAAGTAGGAATGGGGAGAGAAATAGGTTTACTTTGCGTTTTATCTCATTTGAAGCCATATGCAACCCAAAACTCAGGATCCTTCAGAGTTAGCAGTTCTTCAAATTTTGCTGTGTAATTCTCTAGTCATGCATAAAAGTACAGTCATATTAATGGAAGTCCAAATATGTCTATTGTATGGCCACTTTTCTTAAAAAAAATGTTCTATGGATAGTAATATTTTGAAAGGGTAAATTTATGTTTTATACATGGTGATGATAAATTCATAGTGTAACAAGGAAATTAAAATAAAAACAAGATCAAGGAAATTTCTAGAATAGTATTCATAGGTTAATTGGAAGAACTTATTTATGGAGCATCAGGGAGACAAGCAGAAAAAAAATCTACAGAATTGTGGCATTGAATCCAGTGTAATAGAAATGAGCACCACTTATTTGCAATGAAGAACTCTTTGCCAGAAATGTTTTAATTCCGTACCAAAGGTCTAAACCCAAACATTGGTGTAAACTTAATATGTCTGAGTGGCACTTGGCAGTAGCTTTGGATCCTATGACCATTCTGCCAAGACAATATCATAAATTCTGATATGACTGAAATATTTAAGGAAGAATCTAATATGTCCTTTTCTCCTTGTTCAGCTGTGTCCATAGGGGTAGGGGTGGGAATGTCAAAATGGCATATGGCATTGCAATGCAAGCCCTGTCCTTTTGCTCCCCTGTGGTTGCCACAACATCTGTTGACATAAGGACATAGAAATGCTCCTGTAAACCGAAGGAGGGAGGGGGTTTTTGGCTAACATTCCCCTCACCAACTCCGTTAGCACTTCTCATACTGCTCTTGAAAATTCCTCAGTGCTCTGGTGCCAAACTGGGGGAGGTACAAGCAAGCAAGCAAGAAGGAAAGAAGGAAAGAGAGAGAGAGAGAGAGAGAGAGAGAGAGATGGGAGGGGGGAGGGGGGGAAATCCTTTTATTAGCAGGTTTAAAGAGTTCCCCTTCTTTGAGTCGAATTGAGCCTCTTGGATCATGTGATCTCAGTTAACTTTACTTGGTGAGAATAAACTTTGTAAAAGTTTCACATGCCGTTTTCATGATAATTGTATAGAAGTGGTTTTCCATTTCTTTCTCTAGGTTATTTGTTTTTAATTTCCTGGTAGTCTCTCTTCCAAATCCTAACCAGGTTTGGCCCCACTTAGCTTCTGAACCCTGAGAAGTTGGACAGATGCTTCCACTTGCTGATACAGTTATAAAATGCCTTTTTTAAAGCCCCAAATAGAATAATAAACATAAAAAGACAGGATTATAAACTCAGGCCTATAAAAAAAGCTGTCTCAGGGAATGCGCCTTGTCAGTCTTTCATTGCACCTTCTCCTTCATAATCTAATTTGGAGGGCAGACAATAATGCCCAGCAGATCCCAAATGCAAGGTGCTGGTAGTTACAGTTCAGCTTCCCCAACCATATTTAGATTTTATCTTTATTTTTTTTAAATAAAATTAGACTCAGTACAGTTGTTTACTCATGACCCTGCAATTTAGCCATTATTATTTTATCTGATAGCTCTTAAGTATAGTTCTCTCATGAAAAGTTTTACATACTCATACATTTTGATATCTATTATATCTTCATCTCTGTCTCTATCTCTCTCTCTGCCTCTACTTCTATCATCTCTATCTCAAAACTGGACACACTGATTAAACAATTTATAAGGGGATAATATGTAAATGTGTACAGTTAAGGTTAAGATGCAAATGAATTGATTAATTGATTATGGGCCATCAAATCATTGTCAACTCTTAGAGACGACATAGATTTCCTCCATGACAATCTCTCCCTAACCTGGTCCTTTAGCAATTCCAATGGGGTATTCATTGCTACTATCCATAACAGTCCTATCCAGGCTTATGACAACAGACAGCGACTGTGCATATGTATGTAAGTATGCTAGCATAATTTCATTGAGCCTGGCTTTCATCCATAAACATATTTTACTGTGGTATCTTCAAAATGCATAAATAAATTCATATTATAATGGATTTTAAGTCTGTGAGGCCTAATCTTTCTTGAGAGTCAGTTTGGTGTGTTGGTTAAAGGCACCAGCCTAAAACTGGGTGACCATGAGTTCTAGTCCTGCCTCAGGCATGAAAGCCAGCTGGGCAACTTTGGGCCAGTCACTCTTTCTCAGCCCTAGGAACAAGAAGGCAAGGGCAAACCACTTCCAAAAATCTGCAGGGACTAGTCCAAGAGATCTCAAGGAGTTAAGACTGACCCAAAGTAGAGTAAAACACTGTAAATAAATATTTACAGAAGAAAAATTAAATAAATATGCACATTTATTTTACCAGATTCTTTCATCTAGTGCCAGTGGGAAATAATTTGTTTTTCTCACCAGAGTATAAAGACTATTGTACTGGGCTACAGAAATCCGAAAGACCACTGGATGGCAGCAAAGAGACATCAAAGTTCTGCAGCAGTCAGGTGGGCCTTTAGATTCTGCAGCCCAGGTAAGGATGGAGCCCTAAAGAGTGGCTTTTATAAGATTTTGGTTTTTTTGTTTAATGTGGCTATGACGCTGAAAAATAAGATGGTGAATTTCCTGCTGTTAAGGCTCTGGTGCCTCTCTGAAAAGAAAAGCTCAGTCCCACTTGAAGAAATGGGAACCTACGTAAAAAGATCAGCAATTCTATACTGATTTGAACCACACACTGCAAGGGAATGGAAGAACCATTAAAATCTACTGGGCTCAATTTAGTCATTATTAGCTTGACTCTCATTTATTGCCAATTTTGGCTAAGCTTGGATTTCATCGGTATTTTCAAATTTTATCAGGCAGCGCATAGCAGCCTTCCTACCATGTGCCCTTCCAGCAAATTAGAAATCTACCTCCAGGTCTTCCAAGCAAAGCTTTTCCAAAGCTGGCTGGGATTCTGGGAGCTGGTGATATATATGTCTGTCATGTCTGGAGGGCAAGCCTAAATAATTTCCCTTAGAATTAACTTTCACGGAATTCAGTGGGCTCCTTCCCAGGGAAGTGAATGTAGACTGAAAGCCTTGATGTTTTTTATTTTATTTAAAAAAAAAAAGAGAGAGAATGGAAATAAGCAGCATTTTACAAGAACAGATGTGGATAACGTGCCTTCTCAATGATGCTAATTTAAGTTGAAATGCCTGTGCCACTTTCACTCTTTAAAAAAAGTATTTCTAAAGAGAGAGAGAGAATACACACCAGTGTTCAAATAGCCTTTTCCCTTCTGCTCCAGACGATTCCTGTCAATAGCTTTGCTGTGTACCAAAATAATAAAATAAAATAAAATAAAATAAAATAAAATAAAATAAAATAAAATAAAATAAAATAAAATAAAATAAAATAAAAGGTATTCTCCTTTGCATATGTTGGCCTTTCAGGGTCCTTGCTTAATTTATCTTTGAAAGCAGCCTCAGCAAAGCAACAGTTTTAAAGAACTCATTAAGGTCCTTTATGTCATCTAAAGGTTAATTATGCACTTCACCAGCTCTTGCAAGGAGGAGGGGTTTTATGAATGCCTTGTGTAAAGCTGCAAAAATCCCCTTCTGGGAAGGAAGTACATATTTATGTGCATTTTAAAACGAAACACATACAACATCCCCCCAATTCCAAGGAAACAGCCTGAACTGTCAGTTTGTCTAACCTCTCTTCGCCTGTCACTGCATTCTCATGATTAAATGTGACGATTATAATCATTAACGATGCCAGGGGTTCTCTGTGGGTGGAATTTTGATGTGTGGATAAAATTCTGTTTATACGGCAAAGTCAAAACCATCCTTTCCAGCTCAACACCTGGAGGTCTCTAGGTTAGCTACTAAAGGCTAGTTATATTTGTGTCGCCGGACTTTAATATTAAATCCTGCAGCAAGGGAGAGAGGAAGGTATTTCACTCTACACTTTAATCTCTGCCATTCCTTTTAACTAGAATAATCTGTTAGACGTAAGTGAACTTGATTTGACCTGGACATGAACTTCTAAAAAGAGAGTTGGAGAGAAAGCACAAGAGAACATGAGTGCGCAAGAGAGTTCTTGTTTAATACACAGAAAATCTTTATTTGTGCAAATTTTCCGTTGTTAAGTTGTTTTTGCCTGGAGCCTTGTAAGAATATATCAAATCTTCTTTGCCTTTGAAATCTTGTCAGACCCGTTTGCAATACTCTGTTGATGGGTTTGCAGAATCTAGTGTGGTTTGAAAGATCTTTTGTGGGCTTTGGAACTGGGAAAAGAATTTTGGAATGAAATGTAATGTTTCAGATAATTTGGAAATTGTCTATTACAGGAAATTTCTTCAGCAATGTCATTTTTGTTTAAAGATTCATATTTCAAAACTGAGACCTTTGGTGTATGTTTGCCATGGATTTTAATATAAAACTAAGTTGACATATACCTGGGGTATGTGTTAAATAATAATAATAATAATAATAATAATAATAATAATAATAATAATAGGAAAAGTATTAAACATAACAATATATGTTGTGAATTCCCTAGATTTAAAATAGTATGGCTAAATATATTGCATATTACCTTGCTTTCATTTTTGGATGAGTTAAATAAAACACTGAAATTCACCTAAATGCATATGTATGTTTTTAGTTCCACTGTGGTGTGATTCATCCAAAGTTAAACCTTTAATGGGAAATAGAGTGCATGCTTTACTCTTTCTCTCGGTGTGCCTGTGTTAGAGTGAGTGGATATACCACTGGATCTTCCCCATTCACACAAACATATACAAAGATCTATACTGCTATGTTTTCCTGGAGAAAAAAGGTAAGCAACCATGAGAGCCAGGAAAAAAAAAATTAACTGCTTTTATTGTTCAAATTGAAATGCTTTATATGTGTTTTCTTGCATTGCAAAGCATCTCTTTCAAAGCACTTCCTCAGCCATAGTAATATTAAAAATAGTTGTATTAACACAGTTGTTGTGGTTGTTGTTGTTATTATTATTATTATTATTATTATTATTATTATTATTATTATTATTAATGCATATCCTGCCTCCATATCACACGGTACTCAAGCTAGTGAATAAAGTACAAACATTAATCAAAAACATATAAACAGCAGCTAAACATCAGTAATGCTGACTTTAACAACAGCTTGCGGTAGAAACTGCAACGTTTTTCTGATCGCCATAACAAATCAGATAACAAAGCAATCGCATTATATAAAACAATGACATTAATGTGACCTAAGCAGTGGAGTAAGAAACAATAAAGTACCTAAAATAAAGTTGGGATGTTTAATGTTCTTTTCATCTGTAGGGATGTTGTATTTTTAATCTGTGGATATGGGGTCTGGCTGGTCAGAACTGAACCTCAGCAACTTTAAGATGGGTGGACTTCAACTCCCAGAATTCCCCAGCCAGCATACTTAGTATAGACGTAGCTATACTGTACTAAGGCTACATCTTCCCCCTCCACTCCAATTAAAGATGTGTTCACAGAGAAACAGATGTGGAAATAATTTCATACTGCTTCTCTTCTCTTCCTTTTTGCCCCTCGATCAATGTGTGGCTCTTAAAATAAGTTGTAGAATATCTGAGCAATTAACTACAGATTTTCTTGCACTGTAACATCTGAAAAGGAAAAGTTCAGCATGTGAAAGGTGATGTTTATTACTCTAGTTTTTCTTATTCAAAACTAAAGTTTGGGAGACTGCTTATTAAGGATACCATACCTAGGTTACAAAAGTCTCTAGATGGCAGGAAAGAGATACCAGAACTTCGGTCCATTACATTGGTTTTCCAGTGTTTTGCCGCCCAGATCTGGTGGCCCTACACTATAGCAATTTAGAACAGTGCTTCCCAGAACAATGGGGGGAAGGAGGCTGTGGTGCATGTGAGCGAATGAAGGAGGGAAGGAGGGCATGGTGCATACATGTGAGCGAAAAGGGGAGGGAGGGTGTGGTGTGTATGAGTGAGTGAGTGAAGAAAGGCTGGGGTGGGTTGGGGAGACATACCCAAGTGACTTGCAACCTCCCCTGCTGGCTTCCCCATTGACTTTGCTTGTGGGAAGCTGGCAGGGAAGGTTTCAAATAGTGATCATGTGACTGTGGAACACTGAAATTGGTCATACATGTGAGCTGGTTGCCATGCACCTGAATTTTGTTTATGTAATTGCAGGGTGCTGCAATGGCTGGAACTTCTAGGATTGGTCATAAGTCCATTCCTTCAGCATCGTTGTAACTTTGAACGGTCGCTGAATGAATGGTCATAACTCGAGGGCTACCTGTATTATAAAAACAATATCTTTGAATGATTTTTATGTAATTTGAACAAATTATCATTGGTAATTTCATCGATTTTTGTCTTAATAGGAATACTTTGAGAAATTTTTGAATATATTTTAGTACACGTGGCAATCTTTAAGTCAGTTTAAATGTCCCCGTTGTGAATGGGTTTGTGTGTCATTACCCAAAGAAATACCACTTTTACCCAGTTTTGGGTAATTTATCCAGGTTTGGGAAGCACTGATTTAGAATGACACTAGGGAGATTTTATCTGCGGCTAAGGAAAAATCCCTCAGTTTTATCTGTGTAGTTTCCCCCCCCCCTTTTTTAAAATGCAAATTGAAGTTTGAAGAAGGTGACTAGAGCCAGATTAGTGTAACAACTAGGAACATAAGATTAAATCCTAACCTCTCTGTGAATTAGATTCCTGGGATTTATTTTTAAGTAAGAAAGACATAGTTGCCTTTTAAAGACTATATTCTTCAGCATATATTCTTTCCTTTAATAATTTCATTCAGGATGAAAGGAGAGATCTGGGTGTGCAACTTGAGGGTACAATCATTGTGTGCACCTTCAGTGTACAAAGGGGCTTCCATCTATTGGTTTAATTAATTTAACTCATCATTTAACTTGAGATTAAATAGATTAATCTCAAGCCCCTCCTTTAAACAAAAAATCCATGGCAGTTTACAGCAATAAAATAGCTAAACAATATGCATATTAGTTTGGTTCATATTGATGAACCAAACAAACTATAAAAAAGAAGCTGCAAAATGAGTTTTGCCTTCCTGTTTGTAAGAATGATGATAATCACAACATATACAACAAAAGAGATGCAAAGCACTCAGCCCCAAATATTTTTTTGAAAGACAAGTTTTATAAACAAGTATTCAAAGGCAAGCAATGTGACTAAAACAATCTACTTTAGCTAAGGCATTTGAAGCTGCAGCCAGTTACTGATCTTAGCCTGATGACTATCTTGGTTTCATCAATGTGATTGCAAACACCTGTCCCACTTTTACATGCTTGCTTTAAAATGTGTAGAAATTGTAGTTTGGTATTAAAGCCAACAAATATGTTTTAGCAGTTAGCTGTGAAGTTCAATCCTGAGACAGGTTGCCAGGAGTAGTACATTTATTGAAATCAGTGACACAATTTAGATTTCATTAGGCCTCTTCTAAGTATGATGACTAAATATGCTGTTGATGATCTGACTCCATGCCAATTGTTAGTTGATTTTCTTTATTCTCCACTTTTAAGGCAGCATAAATGTCATAGTTTCAAATTGACAGTGTAATACAGGACATTGGAGGTAAAATCAGATACATACATAAATACTCCTCCTCCCCAAAATGTATTTATTTCTTTTTGGCTCCATTTAAAAAATGGCAGTCTTTATAGATGAAAAAAAAAAAATGGTTAGAGTGCACATGTTACAGAATAATGATAACACATCAGATGGCTAAGAAAAACTAATAAAAAATTAAAGGAATAAGAGGGGCATCCATTGGGAGGGTCAAAAAAGAAAAACAAAATCAAGATGGCAGCCCCAACTGTGTGGCCAAAGCCCTGTTCCTTTTTATTTGTGTCTAAATGGATATAAGGAAGATCAGGGGTTTGATCACATCTGCCATACTGACTTTTTAAATACCCCACCCCTAAACCGATGGCCCTGGGAACAAGAATACTGAGACAGTTTAAAACTGATTCAGATTACATGAATAATAATAAAAAAAAAACCAGAAAAGAAAGAAAAAGAGTAATTCAAAGGAATAAGAATTAAGAAGCTTGCTTGAAAGGGATGTACCGGAGCAAATATAATCAAATATTTCTTTAAAAGTTGGATTGCAAGAAATTCTTGTGCTGTTTTTTTCATCACCATATAAAAATGCACCTGTTCTGTATTCTGGACAGGCAATCTCAGTTTCCTTCCTGCACTTTTCTATTTCCTCCCCAAAATGTTTTGTAGCTTTTCATTTGACTACCTTTGGGGAAGGCTGCTCCTTAGATGAATTTTTATTTGTAACCGCTATTGCTGGTGGTTCTCAGCACGAATTCATCCCTGAAGAACTTATTAGCATACTCTGCTACCCCACAATTTTAAGGCAATTTAAAGTTTAAAAATATCTCTACAATAAATATACATAAAACATTAAAAGCAACATATTTTAATCACATATCGGCCAATTTCCCCTTCAACAAAGTTCAACACCTACTCCAATTCCTGAAATGTTTCAAATTATCAGGGCTGCTTTCTGACATTTGGAGGCCGCTATGATGAATTTCAACTCAGGGGAGCAGTTCTAAAAAAATACACACCCAAACTACCAAAATAGACATCTGGCCTTTAGAAGAAGTCAGATAAGGGAACGGGAAATCTTTGGGAAGCAATGAACTACTAATCTTGGTTCAATCTCATCCTTGATTTGAGAGGTACCTGCAGGATCTGAAGCTTTCATGAAAATGGTAGAAGCAGCATCTTGCCATTGCAATGCCCTTTCCCGTGGGTGTGCGATGTCGTGGTGCAGGTATAAAAGCTCACATCACAATATCACAACGCTGCTTTTATCATATGCCCTAACTTGCCTTTGTTTAATTTATCAAAGCAGTGGCAAGGCAGGGGACTCTTAAGCAAAGAACAATAATGCAGAGAGAGAGCAAAATGGCAGACAGCAAAAAATGGGCTTGTGATCAAATAGAGTAGGCAAATGATCTCTGGTAGGTTAAAAGGTGGTTACCTTTTGCATTGCATTTGTGGCCTGGATCTAACAGAGTGGAAGGATGGAAGACACTCACTATGAAAAATTAAAATGTTCTACATAAATAATTACTGCTGAAACTTAAAATATGAAAGGCCTCTACTATGGGAGGCATTTAATATATTGAATGAATTAGGGCATGGTGGAGGAGATGGATGCGGGTTTAATTTTTTGTTGTTGTTGTTGTTTAAATCTCTGCTCTCATTTTCCCTGAAGTCACTACAACCCACTGATGCTGAAGTAACATGAAAATGACTATATGGTAATCTTGGTAATGGCATTTGGGGCCCGGTTTCAGCTTGCATAAAACATTCTTAACCAGCCACGTTGCACGAGAAGAAATTCTCTGTAGTCACGCCAAGCATTTGCATGCATCTTGCTGCTCAAGGATGTTCGGCGAATCTCAATTGGACATCTCATGTAAAAATACTTCTTGAATGTAAGCTTTTTTTTCATAAAACAGTTGATGTTTGAGAGCTTTTCAGCACTCAGTAATCAGATACGTTACCCTTCTGTGTTAAAAGGGAATTTTGTGATATAAAAAAGCAGCCACTTTGGTTTGAAGGATAATTCTTTCTTTTCAATCTGCATTTTGATGCCAAGATTTCCTGCTGTAAGGAAAGAAATAACAATAGATTTTCAGCTGAAGAATTATACTGTAGTCTATATGGCTTCTCCCAACATTTTCTTATGGTATTTTCTCTTGAAGCACGGGCATTAAATGTAGTTACATTATATTATGCTGCATGTTATATTAAATGTTTTTATATGCATTTTTACACAAATTCTCAGGATGGAATTAAATGTTAAATATTTTTTATATTTTAGGTAGTCCTTTGGCACAACAAATTGTGATTTAGAGATGCACGATAATACTTTGCAAATTTTCTGCAGATATCAATGCATCTTTTTTTGTTAGTGGTATTGTATAAAAATATTTGGTATGAAATCCAGGTGATTTCTGGATGTGCTATTTTTGTAGTCTGTTTACTATTGAGCAATAGGGCTGAAGTATATAATTCTAAATATTTTTGGGAGAATGGTGATGTTTTTGATGGCTGAATGATTGGCTAATTATGCAGATTTTTCATATGAAGCTGCTTTTCCCAACTTCAGAGGCCACCTTATGCTAAAATCATTACTATGGTTATGAAGCCAAGACCAGAAGGTGGTCAGATTCAGTCAAAATGGCAACAATTGTTGTGGTTGTATTCAAGCTTGTAAGAATAGCAATTGAAATCTCAGTGCAGTGACTTGGATTGCTTTTCAGAAAAGAGGGTGAGGAGAGAAGCAAATGTTTCCACCATAGTTGGGAACACAGCTGAGTCCAGAGAATTTATCCTTTCAGTTGATAAGAATTCTTTTAACCCATCACCCTTTCTCATACCGAGGTCAATGGGACTTACACCAATACCAATATTTGATGATCAGAAAGATTGGGTTTGACATCCCGGTACTGACAGTTGGAAGTAACTGAAAGAAGAGGAGGATATCAGATGTTTGTTTGTAGAACAGCTCTTCTGGCAGGCATAAAGTAGAGCAAACAGATGCCACATGAGAAGAGAGTGAGTTCTGAGAACAAGCTTTGAAAACATAACAATGTGGGTGTTGGAATAAGAGATAAGCACATTGCAAAAGAAAAGCCAGTGAAAATGGGAACTAGAAAACTGACCTATATGAGAGCTATAATTTTATATGGTAAATAAAATTGGTATGACTCAATTCAATAGAGCATTGGTGTGCTGGAAAGATTCCAGACAGAGAACAGAATGGGGTGTCTCAAACGCCCATCCTTAACTGTTACCCATCTTTCTCTGAAGGTCCTTTCTATGACATGCTGTTCTTTGTTACTACATGGGTGATGAGAGGTTGTTGGCTAGGTTTACTGAAGCTTTTGTTATAACTCAGCTCTGGGTCACTGCATCCTGACACATATTTTCTGCATTGCAATCATAAAGTGAAAAAGGCTACAGTGTCGTGGGTGCCCTTGTGCAGACAGAACCAAAGGAGATTGGCAAATGAATGTGGTACCTTTACACTCAATATTCACATGTTGCAACTTTGCAAGGGCAAATATAGAGGCACTGGATCTGCAAATACAGTCTGCTATTTTTACAGGTAGTCCATGCTTAATGATGGTAAGTGGGACAGGAATTTCCATTGCTAAGCAATGTGGTCATAAAGTGCGATATCATGTGATCACATTGCTTAGCAACAGTAATCCCAGCAGTCCCTGTTGCCATTGTTAAGTGAGGATCATGGGTGGTTAAGCAAGGGCCTCATGGGATGGGACTTGCGAGTTCCTGCTGGCTTCCAAGAAGCGAAGTCAACGGGGAAGCCGGCAGGAAGTTTCAAGTCCTGGTCATGACAAGCCTTTTCTTAGGTGGCTTGCAAGCAGGCTGGAGGGTGGGTGAGCGCTATAGACTGCTGCCAGGCAGGGAAGGGGGTTCTGCAGTGCAAGTGCAGCAAGGCCGAGGAATGTGTGGCATGAGTGTGGCAAGTGTGACTGGGCAGGTGGCTACCTGCCTGCCCAGGGCCTGCACTCACCCTGCCACCTGAGGGCTTCTAGGGGGAAAAAGCAGCAGGAGCAGGAGTGACTTACCCCAGTGACTTGTGACCTTCCCTGCTGGCTTTCCCATTGATTTTGATTGTGGGAAGCTGGCAGGGACGGTTGCAAATGGCAATCACATGACTGCGGGATGCTGCAACTGTCAAAAGTGTGAGCTCGTTGCTAAGCACCTGAATCATGATCACGTGACCATGGGGGTGCTGGGATGGCTGCAACTTTGAGGAGTGGTTGTCAGTACCACTCGTTCAGCACTGTTGTAACTTTGAACGGTCGCTGAATGAGTGGTGGTTAACCAAGGACTACTTGTAATTTATTAAGTTCATTTCATTTGATTTAATGCCTCTGTGTAAAATAGAACTGGGCCTGAAAGAGAACTGTTCTCCCCACCCCCATGAACTGGAAATCATATATCTTCAGTATAGGTAGGCTTAACCCAACCTCTTTTTGTCCACCCAAGAGCTACCATATTTACATGGCTCAACCCACCTCTCGGGTCACATTGGAAGGTAAAAGCCTTTGGCTACCAATAACTTAGGGCTGACAACTTTTTAATGGATTAAGCTGTACTCAGTGATTTGGGGGAAGAGTGACTGAGGATCACAGTGGGCTGGGCAATAATGCAAATGGGTTGGGCTCATACCTGATATTTATTCAATCTCTTTCTCTCTCTTGTCCCCCAGTTGGAGGGTGGCCATTAGTTCTAAAAAGTGCCTCAGGTGTATTTTATACCACAGGGTTTGCATTTCAACATGTTGAGAAATTGACTGTTGGTAGTACAGGTGGAAAAATGGAGTTTGAGGGGAGGAGTACATAGTCTGTGTTTGTTTTAAGTCACAGATTATCCATACTTGTCTTAAGCCATTGCTACCTATCCAGCTCTAATTCTGGCAATGATATTAGGTTCTGAAGTAGGCTGGCCAGTGGACTGCTGTTATTAGCCCCGTTTGGGTGACTCTTCATCTTACTCCGAGAAAGAAACAGCGGCTCAGGAGGCTAAGTTAGGGCAGAGAGGTCATGATCTTCAGCAGCAGGTGTTAGCTGCTTTTCTCCAAGTGTCAGCTTTTTGCACAATTGTCAGCTGCCTCCTCTGTGTCAGATGCCACATACACTACTGTGATCCAGGCATAAGGCTAGTCCAATTTCCTGCTAGGCAAGATCCAGGAGAAGGAGTAGCCACAGCAACTTGGGCAGACCAGGGCTGGCTAGCTGGAGTCAAATCAGAAGGCAGAGGGGCTGGACAGGATGAAAACACTTGGCTAAGGAAGTTCAGGCATTCTATAGAAGCTTTCCCCCAAAATGGTGCTGGAGAATTTCTAGTCCTGGTTCCCCATCCATTCTATAGTCACAGAACCAGAGTTTTCATTCTGGTGCTCAGTCACTGTGTGTACCCACAGCCCAGGATACAACTGTGCATCAAAAGAACCAGGAAGCAGGCAGAGGCCCTTCAAAGGCGGGATCCTTCCATCTGCCCACCACAACAAATAGCTATTAGTCCCCATTTTTCAGCAGTAGAATAAAAGGCTACTGTTAATGTTAGGAAACTGGATGTTACTTAATTTATATAACAGCTCAAGGTCTAGCCCTCCATCCCTCAGCCTCTTCACTTTTGCTCCCTCTGAGCTTAAAGTCTATTCTGATGACCTAGTGCTAGATATAGGGTATACATGTGATAATTAATTAGACTCCACTGGGAAAACAGAGGGATTATGTCCATATGTAATGAAGAAGCCAATGTCTTCCCTGAGTCAATACGGCTTCCTTCCCTTTATTGACTGGAAGGAAAGATGACATGGCCTATGCCACAATTGAGTATCAGATATTCACTTACAACTAGTGGCATGTAGTGCTTTTTTCTTCCTTGAACTGTCCTGCAAGTCTTGGGAGGTTAATTTATTGTATGTCCAGTTAAGAATATCACGTATCTCATTTTCTTGATTTTCCTATTGTGGATGTTTATGAGATGCACTCAAAACAATTTTTACTCAGTTGTGGCTTTAAATGGTAAGACTATGCGGTAATGTGGATTGAAAGGTGAAAGCCGATTGGGAGCACGTACGGACCTTCATGTAATCCTTAAGAAATGGCATTTTTTCCTGGCTCACACAGCTGCCATGGGATCCCAGGAAAACAGTGTCCTTGATTTAAGAGGGTGCCCAAATGTGTCCCATGGATCTCTACACAAACCCTGAATCCCCTTCTTCCTTTCTAATCTGTATTCCTGCAGAGCACTAAGAAATTGTAGAATCTTTTACAAAATAGCCTCCAATTGTACATGAAAACATACAAAGATGCTGTTGTTATTCTGCTTCTTAAATGATTCCTACACTGTTTAGCTGAGGTTGTGTATTTTTGTTGGTTTTATCACCTGATCCATCAAATTGTTTTCTTCAAGGTGCTGAATAGACGCAGGATCACCTGGTGTCCTATGTTCCATCTTTATTCTGCTTCCCTTTTGGGCATGAAAGGGTTAAAGCTGGAATGCCCAAAAGCCACTTCCTCTGGGACTGTCCACTCTAATCACTCACAGCATTGTTTCTTTTTGATACAGAGAGACAGATAATGGAAATTCCTGCCTAATCATGTCTTTTCTCTCTGCGTCTGCCTGGCTTTTATCCTGGTTTTGCCTGTCATTATTATTTTTTTTTTAATATTTCCTGATGGTTAGTAAATCAATATCAAGCTGTATTTTGCTAGCTGAGCTGAGTGGTGTGTGTGTTTGCTTTGACCTGGATATAGGGATTGATTGGGTGTTGGGTGGGTGCAAACTAAACTGTAAATCACCCAGAGTAATTTTCCAACAGGTTTTATCCCATGGTATTCTGTAACTTTCTATTCAGTGTTATCATCATCATCATCATCATCATCATCATCATCATCATCATCATCATCGTGTCATCATCATCATCATCAACGTCATTGTCATTGTCATCATTGTCATCCTTGGGGGAACTTGCTCCATAAAGTCAGGTAGAATATTGGCAGTAATGTCGGTGACGTATTATAATGTTCGACTGGAACAAGGCAGCTAGCTAGCCATTTTGGGGGTGCAATGAAGACACCGTTCACTCTTTCTTCAGGTTGCCTTACGTGACATTTTGATTCCTGATCAGTTCTGTGTAATAAAACACATTGCACACAATAAAAGACCTTATGCACAACGTATGTTTTCCTGAATCAGAAAGCAGGGAAATTGGCGTATGTGTGTGACTTGAGACATGCGGCTCAGACCAGGCCCAGCCACTAAAACAATAGAGTTATTATCAGCCTTGCTTTAGACCACAGCTTAATGCAATGTGTCAGGCAGTAATCAGCTCTGTTTCACCATGCTTTGCTCCATAAAAGCAGATTTGTTTAACCACAGCCTGCATTTCAGCTTGACTGAGAATGAAGAATAACTGACAAAGCTCGGTGGATCTTGTGGGTTAGAGACCAGGCACAGAGTGAATCCATCATTTGCTGAAGAGGCAGAGAAAAACTGACAAGCTCATTCATGCCTCAGAGTCATTTTTGGGCCTATTGAAAATGATAATCTGTGCACTTTGGATGAACTTCCCTACTTCTTAATTTAGCTCATGTAGCCATGTGGGGAAGCCTGTCTGCTTCCTCGTAGAACCGTTGCTTCTTCGAGCAGAAGCCTCTCCAATCTCTCTCTCTTTTTTTTTTCCTACCTTAGATTCTTCTTCCCTGTTTGAACTTTATACAAACACACCTCCTGCGCTTAGAGGAGAACTTCAGACTTCATGAAATACTTAATGGGTTTCTCTTGAAATCCAAGATCTCTCCAAGTCATAGCATTTCTGGCACAATTTGAATTTGAGATTAAATATGCATCATCATCATCATTATCATTGTTTGCCTCCCAGCTTGGCAAATAAACATCTTGATTTCTTACCTTAAATAGATTAGCAATTTTCTCATACGTATCAGTAATTGGGCTTCTGAAAGCTCCTATGCAGAAACGGTAAACAGAAAGGGTACTTTACATTATGGCATGGTCTAAGGAAAGCCTTCAGTCAGATTTTTGTGACAGTATTTATACTTCAGTTGGTGTTATTACAAGTGACACTAGGGTGGGTACCACAGGATAACACGTATGAAGGCACAGTGAAAACTGACAGATTGCATCAAAAAGCAGCATTTGGCCTACATTTATTATTATCAGAATTCGCATGGAGCATAAGCAAACTGTTCCTAAATCAAATATGTAGTCAGCTGAAAGTTTCTTTCCATTGATTCCTTTCTGAATCTATGTTTGGATAGGAGAATAACAATACCTCTGAAAGGATTGTCTTTTTGGAACATTTCTCAAGGAAAAGGTAGCAATAATGCATTGATTTGATTTTTATTGACACCCCTGGGTGTGATGTTTTCAAGATGGCTGCCCTCCTGCAAAAATTGTAATTTGATGGGTCACAGATTTATCGTGAACTCTGAAGAAAAAAAGGGGGGAAAACTGTCATAAGGCTGAACCTGAAGGAGAAATGGTAATGCAGGCATTTCTAAAACTTATCTATCTCATTATCCTTTTATTTTTCTCATTATGTCCTAGTTTCTCTTGAGTTGATTTCTATCTTGTGCTTAATTTTCAGCTATTTCTGTCACTGTTATACATCATTCCTAAAATGTATATGACAAAGAGGCAAACAAATAAATTTAAAGAGTCAGAAATATGATAAGCAGTATATAATTGTTCTTTTTTTTCCCCCCATTCATACCTCGATGTGAAAAGTGCTGTTCCAATGTGCTATAATCCAGGCAGGCATAGGAATGATTAAAAGGTAAAAAGTTCAATCTCAGAGAAGAAGCAGTTGTGATGATTGGTTGAAATGATCTGAAATGAAGCAGTCTATACATCTTATTAATTTGATTTACTTCCCAGAGCAGTGGAGCATAGGTAACTTTTGACTCCTAACTTTTGAATGTGTTTCTATTATTGTTTTCTCATTTTGAATATATGAAGGAAACAATGCATCAGTAAAGACTTGCTGATAGAAGACAACAGTAACAGAATATTGTATTTAACATCTGTAACAATATTCTTGCTTCCCCGATCCTGCCATTCTTTTGCCCCCCACCAGTGTCAATTTTTCCAGTGTCATTCCTGATGGGGAGATCCCTCCAGAGAGGTATGTGGGAGGATATCCAGCAGGAAAACCAAAGAAATTCCATATATGTTCTGAATTTATATATTTCTGTATCTATGTTTGTGTCTATCAGCAGGGTAATGTCCTAATAGAAATATATTTCTGGAAAAGCAAGTGAACTTACTTCCAAATTTGTCCAGAGAAGGACTGCAGTCTTAATCACAATACTTGTTCTAAATATGTGGCACATATTACCAGAAAATACAATAAAGTCTGAAAATTACCATTACCTACATTTTATTGCATCATTTTATTTATTTATAGGTTTGGCTTTTTATTTATTTCAGTTAATACATATGGTTGTCCACCTCACAAACAGTGCCTCTGTTGTGAAGTTGCAAAGAAATGAGGAATGATATCCTTTCCTTCCTTCCTTCCTTCCTTCCTTCCTTCCTTCCTTCCTTCCTTCCTTCCTTCCTTCCTTCCTTCCTTCCTTCCTTCCTTCCTTCCTTCCTTTCCTCCTCCTGCTGCTGCTGCTGCTGCTGCTGCTGCTGCTGCTTCTGCTTCTGCTTTGGGACAGTGTTTTGCTTATGATTGGGAATATAATGAAGAGAACTATTTATGTACAGGCTATGTTGTAATTTTCATGTCCCTTTGCAAAGTTTTTCAGTAACTCCATTAGAAGCAGCAAATTACCTTTCGGATATAAAACCCACCTTCTGATTTCCTGAAAAGCCCATTTGGAAAAGTAACATTTAGTTATGCTGGACCCCCCTTCCTGTATATAAATAGGAACCCGAGCCACAAACTTAGTGCCTTTGTCCATCGAGAAGAGAAAATGGTGGTCAGCTAGGCCTGCTTACCGTGTTTATCTACAAGGCAAACATTTAGCACTTTCATCAGTTTCCTTTTATCTGCCTCTCCCTGTCGGCACCACTCAGCTCAGCTTTCCATCTGATGAGAGGGCACTCGTGTCATGGCAGAGAATGTGAGCTAATGAAAGTGTAAAGCTTTGGTTCAGCAGAGTAGAAAATTCCCATCTAGTCCACAGATATTGCAATCTGATATGATTGAGTTTTTAGCAGACATGGCTATTATGTGTTTAAAGGGATGGGACTGATACATTTCTCCTTAATCCTTTAAGCACTGAACATCTGCATTTTTGTCATCATTATCTTTTCTTCTTGAGTGAATCTTTTACTGTAGATTATGAATGTGGTTTTGTGCTTTTTTCCCCCCAGTTATATATCCATTCCAAGCTCCCTCCCCCCCGCCCCCGCCATATGGATGAAATAATGGAGGGCTGTACATGTGACAGATTCAGATCCACATAACTGATGAATAAGAAGGGAGGTAACTTTTTAAACAACAAATTGAAGTAAAATCTGAAGTTGAACATTAGCAACTCTACTTCCCATTTGATCCAATATCACTAAGTGGATTTTCTCACTTGGTTCTTTGTGCTCTATTTAGATGGCCAACACATAGGATAAGAACAATTCACATTCTAATTTGCACACTACCAAAAAGTAAAATTAAATAAAATCTAAAATTCTCCATATTCTTGTTAGAATTGCTGACAAGCTGGCTTTCTTAACTATTTTAGAAAAGGCTGCAGCTTCATGAACAATTGTGGGTTGTCTGAACAGAGTGGTTCCTTCCACAGATGTGAATGGGGATAACGGTGACAGTTTGGGCAGTGAGGATCTACAGCTTTTATCCTGAGTTATCCTAAATTCTGTATTTACCTTCAAGGAAAAGCAGGTGTCTGGAAAGAGGTAGCAGCTGAGGGTTTGTTGCATTATTACCCTGGTAGAATCCAGCTGTAACTTTTCTTTTGATTGGAAGAATTAAAAAGGCTTCTTTGAGGAATATTTTGAGTAATTGATTCTGACTTTCACTGGTGGCTTGAAGATCAGAAAACACTAATGGACCAAAGAGTTGTTTCATTCATATGAATGCATTTGTATACACATAAGACTACAGTATAATTACAAGACAATGAATTAGAGTTCTTTTATTTGTGGATATGAGCTGCTCCAAATATAAAGCTGTGAGGGATGAGGAATGTTCCATCACTAGGTAGCAGTGACTTCACTTCCACACATGTCCTGAATCTAAAACAGGGAGGTGGAACTGAGATTTGCAGGAAGAATGGCATATTTAGCAACATGAACCCTTTGCAATCTTGGAGGTAACCTGTAACTTGTATTGCCACCAACGTCTAGCTGTTTGAAGCTTTGCCCTAGTGGGAACTGCATTTGGACTACCATTTGACCTACAAAGCCAGCGCTGTCTGACAGTTTCACATATCAAAGCAGCAGTAGAAGACCTCAAGCTAATCCTATCAGACCTAAAGAAGGGAAAAATGAAATGTCAGGGTTTTGAAAAGTAAAGTCTTATTTCTTAGTGGTTATTTTAGATTGCTCAGAGGTTATTTAAGAACTAGGAGTTCATGTTCTTAATCATTTTGAAGGTGATGTACCACGTACCATTATGCTGCTGTGCTCAACAATGGACATCCATAATCCTGGCATAATATTTTTGTGGGTCTGATGATAGTGGCAGCTGATAGCATTTCCTATTTTATTATTTTTTTAATTGAAGTCTCCCAGAAAAGTGTAACCATGTGCCCCAACATCTCCAAGCACTTGCTATTTTATTCACAACAACTACTGCAGCACTGACAATACAGCTTAGTGTTCCTTCATGGCACCTACACAGTATCCAAGGTCAACCCAATTAATTACGTTATGAAAGCAGTTCTTTATACTTTTAATCTTTTGTCCTACTGTTGCTAAACGGTTGACCTCTTCTAGTATATCGTTAGATGATAAAAATCCACATAGATTTTTATTATGTGCTTTCCTTTTTAATTTTTTTTTAATGTAAGGGCAAATAAAGTTCACTTCATGCCAATGGCAGTCTGCTTCCTCCTCAGAAACATGTAGGGGTGCTTTGTCTGGACTTGCATATTGTTCATTTCACCCACATCTGATAACAGCATCTTACATACAAACAGATGTTTTAGAATGTACGTCATTGAAAGTGAATGAACCCAAGTTTAGAAGTCTCATGAATACATTCTGATAGACATAAAACCACCTGAGAATTGGTGAATATTATGTGATTCAAATTTATCATAGCTGACAGAAGCATTTTTGACAAAGCCTTCAAGGTTCTGGTGTCTACTTTCATTATGATCACTTAACACTACCATGATAAATTGAAGGAAACAAGAAGAAACCCAGAAAAGCCAGGGATCTAGCAAAGCCTGTGTGCATGCAAGAAATTGTATAGGCTTATCCCTGGTTTTTGCATTCTTGATAATGATTTGGTGGATCTGCTTTTGCGACTTGGGTATATGGGAGTGCCAGGAGAATTACAGCAGAACACATGGTGGTGGGATTCACATTTAGTGTTAAGCATGTAAGCTAAACATGTATAATTGTGGTTTAATATGATATGTGAAGTCTATTTATATGCCAAGCCTAATAATTTGTTCAGACAAGTAGTAACTCCCTAGATCAATCTCATAATGCCTGAAGAAATGCTGGTGGAAGACCACAAGCAAATCTGAGTGGGCATGAGTGCAAGCCCAACTTCAGCCCTGCACCATGGTGGTAAGTATTAAATAGAATGACTTCTCTGCCCTTATTGTGCCAGTGGTATGCCACCCAGTGTCCTTTTAAAAGTAATCCTCTCCTTTTAGTGAAGGACAGCTGGAAGAATACTTATTAGACTCTGTAAAACCTTCATGGAACACTTTACAAATAAAACCACTTGCATTTGCTTGGAGTTGAAAGGTAGCTGGTCAGAGTCTAGGAAAGGGCCAAGAGTGGTGACTTGCAAGAACTTCAATCTGTTGATCCTGAGGGTCAGTGTTTGAGATAGGCAAGATCCAGAAACAGATGTGGTAGGAATTCCAGGAGGGCTCTTTGTTGTTGTCAAGTAGAATAACAGAATCTTGAAAGCAGACTTTCTCTCTATTCCATCTTATACCACTCAAAAGCAAGGTAAAGTAATTTTGAGCTTCTTTGTCATGCTCTCTTATTTTCTCAGGACTGAGTCATCTTTTCTGAAAGTCCCCCCTTAACAACCCCCTCGGTCCTTCCCTGTGCCCAAGGTCAAGTCTACATTCCTTCACACTAAGAGAGTGGACAGGGCTCTGCAAGAAATTGTATAGGACTTGACGTCTGACCCACCTGGCTTGTACATAAGGCCAAGGAATGGATAGGAGACTGCATCCAGGTTTTTGAGAATGCCTCATTGCAGAAGGAGAGTTGTGGTTTACGTTGTCCTTGAAGGGGGCATTGGTACATCCTCTTAAGGGGCCAGTCTTGGTCCCAGCTATGTTAGACAGCTATCTTGTTAGGGAAAGTCACTGAAAGGTTGGGCAATAGTTGCAAAGGATCTTGGAAGAAATAGATTATCAGAACCCTTTTCAATCAAAGCTCAGCCCTGGGAATGGGAGGAAACCACAGGTCTAATCAGTGACTTGTGATAGGGCCTAGTTAGGGGGAACATGAACCTATTAGTCCTGCTGGACCCCTGGATAGCCTTTGATACCATTGATCATATAAAGAGCTGGTGTGCAACTGAGGAGTCCTCCTGGATTCTCACCTTTTGCTGGGAATAGCAGGTAGAAGTTGTGGCCAGGAGAGCCTTTGTCCATTGATGGCTGGTGTACCAATTGCAACCATGCCTGGAAAAGTATGTATTAGCAACGATGCTTCATGTTCTTGTCACCTTATGCATGGTGTCCTAGATCTTGTGTAGCCATGGTTGGTAAATACAGACTAGACTGCAAAGATTTTTGGAGCTTGGTTCTGATCCACTATTTTACACATGCAGAAGGTATCCACTGGGTATTCATCCCCTCATCTTCCTAGTGACCTACCAGTGATCTCAGCCCTGATGTTTCTACTGCACAGTGACTTCCTGCTTTCCTCTCTTCTTCTCATCAGTCTGCTCAGCTCTAGTCTTCCCATTATATCCTCCCACCTTTTTGGTCATTTTCCAAGACTGCAGATCCTAATTCTCCAATTGCCATATACTTTTTAATATTTCATAACCTTTGGTTTTGTAGTAGGCTGGAATGAAACCCCTGCAAATAACGAGGGCCACCTGTGTTAGAGAAAAGGCTGCACACCTGTACATTGTGTTTTCCTACTGAAGAAGTGCTTGACAAAAGTGTGCATCCCATGAAAAGTAGGCATTAAGAGAAATGCACATCAACATTCAACATGAGGACCAGTGTTGATAAAGTCCAGTGAAAGTCTTTTTTTTACATCAAAGTTTTTGTCAAGAAATATTGTTATCCTTTTTCTTTTTCTATAAATAAGTTACCTAGTTGAGCCATGTATTTGGCATTACTGGGGATCATACCTAGGATCGTATACATAGGGTGGCATACCACTCAACCATGTTGGAAAACAATCACCTATTCTGGAATCATTTTGGGGTGTGGAAGGATAAAGAAGGATTACAGGAGCAACCAGGAAGAACTTTTATATGAACTACATTAAATATGCATCTCCTAATTTAATGTTGTGATGATTTAGCAAACCCACCAACTGTTGTTAGGGGCAGTTCATCTTGGAATGTTCACACAGCTCCATTCATTGCTTCTGCAGGCAGGGCAGACATGTTCCTTAAGAAATTTCAAGTTACATTTGGCCAGTTATTGTTTCTATCTTTCTTCTAGATCGTTTTTAGAGTATGGTATTTCATGGAAGGTGCAATACAGAAGCCTGGTGGCAGCCACAGAAACAAGGGGTCATTCTAGTGAAGATTGATCAAATGTAGTATGAAAATGGGACATAAAACAGTGAAAATACACAGGCAGACAAGATGGAGATATATCAAGTAGCCTTAACCTGAAGATGGAGGACTGGGCATCTATAAGCACACAAGGGGTGATGGAAAGGATGTCTATCAAACTAGTTTTGGACTCTTTCTCCTGCAGCGTCTTAAACAATCCCTGGTGATGTAAATGAGCAATCTGCAAATTCCCAGGAGACCAAAGTAGATATAGCTATGTGAATGCAATTGAAATGCACCTGTTTTTGTTGTATAGCAGATCTGGAATGATAGGGGAGTGAGTAGAAAGTGAAGTTAATGTTGACTCTTCCTGCTGCTCCATTTCTAGTATTTCAAGAAAAGCTTCTGTTATTAGCAGGGAAGTCTATTGACATGCCAACAGTACCTTTCTTAAGGTGTCTTTCTTGAAACATGGTGTCACTGTACAGCTTTCTGAAAATGCCTATTGATCTCATATCAATAAAATACTCTACAGCTTCTATAAGCAAATGACTTCAAGTTGGAGTCATTCAATGCTTTTGGCAAGACTCAAGGACCATAGTTCAATACATGACTTGCACATGGAGATTTTCAGATTCTCCTTACTATCTTCAGTGAAGGCTGAGAGGTACCCTACCTGAAACTCTCCAGAGCTACTTCTGGTTAGGATAAAAACAATACTAGCCCAGTTGTCTGGATCAGTACAGTATATGGTAATTTTTTATGGCGAATATAATTAAGTGAATGTAGTTTGATGTGTGTTCATCCTCCTCCTCCCTGTTTCCCATAAGTAATGACAAACAATCCTAATAGCACTCATTTTGTTTATGTTCCATGTTTCCTGATAGTGCTTTAAATGGTTAGCCTCACCAACCAAACATCAAGACAGCTGTTGATAAAACCAGCCCTTCAAAAAAGTCACAAACTTTGAGTGGCTCTAGAGTAGCAATGAAAAATCAAATCAGAAGCTGATGACTGCAATAGCAAGTTATAGGTGAGGGTGGGACAAGGGTTTTCTGAGGAGGGTTATTTTGCCTGCATATGTTTAATCTACTCAGTCTCCAAATATACCAGGACAATCTATCTTATCAGATGATAGGGTTACTTTTCTATTTTAGGATTGATTATTGTTTGCTTTGTTCCATTTTAATTTAATTAGATTAAATGCCTTTCTTTTTCTCTTAGATGTCACTGCTAGATGCCTTACTGTGTGTGTCTGGTATGTGTGTATTTAAATACTGTATAAATGCAGTATTTTATGAAGGACTAAATATGAATTGAGAATGCCTTTCATTTAGAAAACTCAATAATAATTACGAAAGAGGAGATTAAGGCGAAGTAGGAGTAACAGTAAGGAGAAATCAGATTTCCTAAGGGAGCTTCAATCTCAGAGAGGACATTCTAATTAGAGCAAGCTTGCCTTATTTGTGTGACCCACTGAGCTGGATGCAGTCTGTCAGTTTTGGACATTTGTCCACCAGGGCCTTGATATATCTTCTGTGGAGATGGAGGGGGAGGACTTTCAAACCATGAAGATACTTTCAAACCACCCATTCCTTATTTTCCTTTTACATTTGATACTAGGACAATGAGAGAGCTACCAGCATTTACCTACCATTGGTAAGACCAGCCAAGAGGATATATAGCTAAGGGCAGCAGGGTGCTCCTAACCAATAGAGCTGACTATTTCCATCAGGAGTGAGAGAGTGAGCAACTCTGACTCTCTCTACTCTAAGGATCTGCCCAAAAGACTGATCTCTTTGCCTGCATTTTCAACTAAGCAAGGGAAAATACCAAGCGAAGCTTGATTATGGTCAGAATGTGACTCTTAATATGTAAGCCAGCCTTTCCAGGTTCAGTTCTTGTGAACTGGCATATGACCTGAGTTGTGTGTCTTGTTGCAAGCCTGGAGAGGGGTGTCCTTCACAAACTGGGAATGAGGATCTATTGAAGAATGGAAGTTTTCAGTCCTCTGTGGTCTGCATGTTTCTGCACAGGCAGCACTCTAAGATGAAGAGTAAACTCCCAGTTCTCAGGATACATCAACTCTGCAAATCCCCATCAATGAGCCCATTATTGCAGCAGATGGCATGCTTTTTATTGAACTGGCAGCACTCGCAAGCAAAAAGATTTAAGATTCACCTTGGGGAGATGAATAATTTCAGGAAAAGACCTAGGATATTTTGATTGTATCTAATGGGGCTCAGGACGATATTCAGAGCAGTTGGGAGGGAATGACCTAAATGACACAGGTACAACCTATTGTGTCCTCTGAATTGGCTATCTGCTGTCAAATAAATAAACACCTGGAGGGTGTTAGGAGTGGATGCGTTTCACACACAATTTTGGAAGTGAAGTACTTTTACTCTAAGACTACATATAAAGCAATATTCTCCAATCTAGTGCCCTAAAAATGCATCCATGCCCCCATGGGAATTTTTCTAATATTTATGGACTAGTAATATTACTAATCTAATATTTCTCTTACTAGGCTGTGTAAGAGTGAAGTGAAGACTACAGCTATTGACAGACAAATCTCTAATTCCTACTTCCTGGAATTCCTAATTCCAGCCTGGAGATATGGGAGAACTTATACTTTGATGCAAGAGGGCATTTCACACTTTCAACTTTACACAAGAATGTGTACAATAAGAAAAAGTGACAATACAGGAACAGAACTTTTATGCCAAGCCTCTTCTGGATCATGCCTTTCCAAACATGGGTTGCTAGATTCTGAAATGCAATCCTCTGAATTATAAGTAGTTTGAGGCATCCCAGACATGGCATTTTGGACAAAACAGTCCTGTTTTGAGGCCAGACCTCCCTCAGGACATCTCAAACCATTCCAATTCAGATGATTTCATTTGGGAAACCATTGAAGCTTTCGTGGAATGACATGTTCCAAAGAAGTTTGGCCCAGAGCTTCTAAGTTCTGTGGAAAGATATGTTTCTAAATTACTAAGTTTTGCACATCCTCTCATAGAACCATACAGCTGGAAAGGGCCAGTCACAGTAAGTCACTGAATCCAGTGGCTTGCTTGGTGCAGAAATACAAATTTAAGCATCCCAGGCAGATAGGAATCTAGCTTCTGGTGGAACATATCCATCATCTCTCTGGAAAATCAGTTTCCCTGTCCAATTCCTGTTAGGACTTTTTAAAAACATTCAGTCAGAGTCTGATTTTATGAACCAATGGGTCTAGTTGGTATACATTTATTGGGATTCTTTTTATGATGAATTATCAATTGCCATGACTCTTTCCTTTGACTTTGTATATGGTACAGTTGCAGATCTGAGATCACCAAAAAGTTTAATCAATATTTTTATGGACTGATCATATCAATGGCTATACTTTGTCCTTTAGAGATCAACTGTTCTATCTCCAATTATTCAATCTCTCTTTTTCTTTCGCTGAATTTTCAGGATCTTTATCATCAGCATGATGCAAAAAGGTCTTCTATATCTCTTCATTCTGGTTCTTATTTTCATTCAGTGGGCTTTCTCCTGTGTTTGAATGTCATTTTGAGTTGCTTACTGTGTCAGTTTCTGAAGTAGCACCTTCTTTCTTTGAACCGATAAATCCTTATCCTTCCTCATTAGCTAATTTGCTACTCCAGTCTTTTGACTTTTTTCATCAAGGACTGCTATGAGCTTCCATTTGCTGCATATATCTGACAGACTTTTTTAAGCAGCTCACTACTGCAGAATCCTGCCTGTTAATCTTCATTTTTACTTCTTATATACACCAGTTAAAAGGCTTTTCTTTCTTCTTGTTCTCTTGAAAGGGAGTCAAGTTAGCCAACAACTCACTGTTGATTATTTTTCAGGGATTCCCCCTTAAAATTCCTTTGCCAAAGTCCTTTGTTAACTGTCTCTGCTTGCCCACTCAGGGAAGTTACGTCCTGAAATCTGGCTGCCATATATTCTTTTTACAATCTCTGCTTACTCAGCAGGAAAGTCATTAGTAACCAGCAGTGGGCAATCAGCAACTCTTACAACACAGTCTATTCAGATGACTTTTTCATCTTTCCCATCACAGCACACAATCCTCAGAACCAAGTTTCTTTCTTCATTCTCTTCTCTTTCTCCTGTTGACTTGATCTGACAAACTCCTGTTAATTCTCCCTATTTGTTCCCTCAGGAGAGTACTGTCCATATTGTGATGCATTTAAATTGCTGAGACCTGCATTGTACAATGTAGTGTATGAGCTCTAAATGTACATTATTTCAGAGGCATAGATCTGCTTCATTTTGTACAAGAAATAGGTAATAATTAAATTTTAGGAGAAATTCTAATTCTAATTTATATTTCCATATTCCATACAATAGTAAGAATGGGAAAATAGCAGTGACTGAAAGTAGAATTCATACAATTTGTGGGAAAGGAAGGTTCCCCCTTGTTCATTCTACCCTCTCACTGATTTTTATGACATGCTAAACTGTCATTATGTTCCACACAACTTCAAACTGTTCCCTACTGTACAGGTGAACAATTATTAATTCTTAAGTTGTAGGCAATTAAAAAAAGGACGAGGAAAGTAGCTTATAAATAATGACAAATAAAGCCAAACTCTTTTTAATTCTACTTCATTTCAGACTAGTCTAGGTCACTGCACACTTGATATAAAACCTAATTATTCCCAGTTGAAAAGTTCAATGTCACTATTACATTCTGACCTACTTTTTTCTGCAGTCCTTGAAATTTTTGGCTGAGTTAATAGCTGGATCTGTTTAATATTGTCACTAGGCATTAGGCCTGCGAATTGTTTCACATATACCCAATGTAACACAAAATGAGAAGTGTTTGCTTAAGTAAATTAAGAATAACTGTTATTAGCCAAAATGATGGATCATCTCTGTTGAAGTTGTCCAGTGAGGCCCCCTGTATTTATCTCAGGTTACGTTGGGTGCATATTCAGTATTACAGTGAAATGTAAATGATGTTGAACGCATAACATAAACCAGAAATAATATCTTCGAGGGGTTGAATTGATTATTCTAATAAAGTAAATGTGGCACTCTCCATTAATTCTGTAAGCAGTATTTATGAAGTTTGCATTTCTTCATTGTGTTCCTAATGTTCTTACTCTTTTCAAATCTGATCTGGGCATGACTGTTTCCATTGCCCATTAGTTTTTTTCTGAAAGTGAGGATATGCCAGCATGTGAAAAATGAACATTATTAAGTGAGTTTGTTAGACTGTTCCAAATGGAGATTATAAAATTAAATTAACTATGCGGCAGCTTTGGGATTTATTTTGCTCCACTATTTTGCCAGGAGAGACTATGATTGAAGCACCTGCATTATTTCAGACACAAGGGGCTGGAAATTGGACAGCCCTGGGATAGCTCTGCTCCTATACTTCTTTATGTGCAGGGACGTGCCCCATTTTTTGAAATAGAGTGATGCCCTTGAGACTGGAATGTTCCTTGTACATTTTAGAGACAGAAGGAAGCAAGATATTCATGGGCTGAGACAAGCATTTTATATCGCCAGAGCATAATGGGCACTGTATTTAAATAGCTCATATGAACATTTGATATATTAAAAAAAAAAACATGAATGTATCTGCTAGGTCCTGTTTTAAGGAATGAGGTGTTCGTACATTCCCAGATACCATTAATACAGGCAAGCTAAGTGATTTTGCAAGACATCCTAGACAAAACAGCAAAGGACTGCTTCTGAAAGGATTCTGCATAACCACACATGAGCAACTAACATTGTTCTGCCTCTTTGTTCTGCCTCTTTGGCTGAGCAGCGTACATCTTTGTGAGTGAGGAACGTTGAGGACTTTGCCACGTTGATCAAGCATCATTTTTTAGGGCTGGACATTGAACTGGGTTCAAAGAGCACCATGTAATTGTGACTGCCCATAAATGTGCACATAGCCCTTGTAAGGAACAAAAAGGGGTCCTTTCCCAGGGTCAGGCGTCATCTTTGGAGGGCAGCTGCACAAGTTCAAGAAAATATGGAGCTGCTTTAAGGTGTTCCTTTCAGTGATGCGTGTGTACTTCTGCAACCCCAAATCACATTTCTACCCTTTGAATCAAGATCTCTATAGACCTCTAAGAATTTTCTCAGCCTCCAGAGAAACAGGCCATTTCTGGATCCAAGAGAAAAGCTTAAAACCATTATCCTAAAAGCACATATGCCACCATCTTTTTTGTCCTGAAAGTTTGAGAAAATGAACAGAATACGAAACCCTAAACCTAACAAAATATTAATGCTACACTCTTCCCACAGTGATAGTTAGAAAATATGTTTCTTGACAAACCAGTCGTTGTCCCAGAAGATGTTCCATTAGTTTCCTTCTGATCATGGTATTTCATTTAGAATTGATTCAAAGTTTGTTTAGATGCATCAAGACTGTCTAAATTACAGAAATTTAGAAAATATTTCTACTTCTGCAGAAATAGAATGCTATATACATTTACCCCCGGAATGAGCTATGGCGTTTTTTCGTCCATTTTCCTCTTACATTTTGAGATGCATAATATAAGGATGACAATGATTTAAGAAACAAGGGAGCTTTGCTTTCTTAAAAGTCGGTGTGCTAACAATATACAATAAATCCGTGGTTTAACAGAGATTGGCTTTGGATACAACTGATATTTTTTTTTTCATCCAGACAGATCTGTTTGTTATTTGGAGAAACAATTTGGAGAGTGGTTGCAGCTTTCCCTAAAAAAAGGGAATAAATCTATCTTCTGCACCAATTGTGCCTATTTCCTGGTCAAGAGGCTCATGAACAGTCACACTTTAGTCATGTCTTGTTTGGAATACTGCAATGCACTCTACATGGAGCTGCCCTTGAAGACCATATGGAAGATGCAATTAGTCCAGAATATGTCAGTGTAGGCAATTTTAGTACACAATATGTTTGTGTAACACCTCTGCTTTGTGAGCTCCACTGGATTCCAGTGGACGTCTGGGTGCAATTTGAGGTGTTGATTGTTTCCTATAAAGCCCTACATGGCACAGGGCTAGATTATTTGCAGGACTGCTAGTCTCTGACTGTTTCTGCTCATCTCACCATATCAGACAGGCTCTAGGTTTCTTCTATGAAGCACTGACATCTGGCAGGAATCAGCAGTGCCTTCTCTGTTGTGGTATCTGCCTTATAGTATGGCATCAACTCCAGGATCTGGATGGCCCCAATCCTGTTATTCTTCTTTAAAGCTTTAAAGACCTAGATTTCCCTCAAACACTGCAGCTGGGTATTAGGTGAACCTGGTCTGTCTGTTGTTTCTGTGCCATTAATTTGCAATATTAAATAGATTTTTTGAAATTCTGATGCATTGTATTTGATTGTTTCTTATAACTCTTTTTACTTATTTCAGGTTGCTGTTTTTTGATTTACACTTATGTTAGTTGCCCTGAGGTGAGTTTCAGGTGAGGTAGGGAAGGCACGAAGAAGTTTAGGTTTGAGAGTGGGATATATGATCAAACAGATAGGTAAGCAATGGATATATGCTGAAGCAGCAGTAGGAACAATGCCTTTCTCTTACTCTGGATCCTGCTCTGAGTAATGCTTCCTTGCTTACAGAGCAGTTGTACAAAAAAGGTCCTTCAACAGTCCCCATGGCTGGCCATGAAAATGACATCAGTTAGAACCCTAATACTAGTCTCTTCACTTCTGCCTAAAACAAACAAACGAACAAAAACCCCTCACCTTTTTCCAAGCACAATCCTTATAGATCTTATAAAATCACTTTAGCAGGAATTTATTAAAAAGAAAAGAGTTAGGCTACAAAAATTCCTGAAAATATTTCCCAAAGTATAGCTCATATGTTTCCAACATACATTAGGGTAGATCCTCCCTCCCTCCCTCCCTCCCTCCCTCCCTCCCTCCCTCCCTCCCTCCCTCCCTCCCTCCCTCCCTCCTTCCTTCCTTCCTTCCTTCCTTCCTTCCTTCCTTCCTTCCTTCCTTCCTTCCTTCCTTCCTTCCTTCCTTTTTGTTTTACTGTCTTCTTTTCTATCAGCAGACTTGTGGGTCTTTTCAGTAATAATAAAGATGTCTTCAGATGGCTGGTTATAAAATAATTTCCTAAATCCTTACCAGTTTGGAAACCAACCACTATATCTGTCTTAATAAGTGCTTGTAGCTAACATTGGGGAAGGAAAAGAAAACTTTTGGATTTAGCAGCCACCCTTTCAGGTTTAACAGACACCCTTTTTCTAAACAGTCCACTAAACAGAGGGTTTATGCCCCCTCTTTCCCCCTCCCTCCTGTAGAACCTAGAATAAAAGCCCTTACATAGATTTATACTCCTCAATGTACAGTGAATTCTAGTTTTCTTCCTTCTTTTTTCTCAGTCAACCGATACCTAGCTAACTTTGTTGCTTTTATCACCTCCTCCTCTCTTTTCTTTAAGTCTGGTGGTCTCTCTAGTCATTGGTGATTGGAAGGCAACATTGCTATGTTGGCTGAAGCTGATAAGATTGACCCCATTTCAGGCCTCTCTTTCCCTCTCTCCACTTGATTGAAGGTAACAAGAGAAGAGGATTCCTCCTCAAACTCTGGAGCATGTTGTAGAAGTACAGCTCCCAAGGCAAAGTTAAAAGCATCAGTATGAACAACAAAGATATAAGTGAGATCTGGATTATAGTGACTGGGCTGAGAGGTGAATACTGGTTTGAGTTGATGAAAAACATCCCATTTAAGGACAATCAGAATCCCATTTAAGGGAAATCCCCTTTAAGGTGCATTTCTCTAGCTTAACTTAGATGCTGAAGTTGCAAAGGTATTGAAGAATTGCTTTGGCCTTGGCCACTCCTCCTTTTTCTTGGGCTGGACTGGACAAAATTATGGCTTCATTGCAGACCTTTCCATTAATACAGAGAAGGTGCATATGTAATGGTCAAGACTAAGGAGTTCAATCTCATCTCTGCCCATGCATTCTATTACCCAATCATCAGGCTTGATATAAGATGGCATCCTATGTTCCTGTTTTACTGAGGAATCAAAGGTATGTGACTCATCAGGAAAGGTGAAGTTTTGCTAACTATTACTTGATGAATCTGCATTGCTGGACATCTGCCAGGCACACAATTCAGCAAGGAGCTCCAGGGCTTTGTTGCTGCTGCATCTTTGTGTTGATACCTTTTCATCCACTCTGTCCAAGGAAATAAACAGTGCCAAAAGTAAGATGAACATGTAGCACCTTCCACTATTTTTCTTATCCCCCTTTGACCAGAGATAAAAAAAAAGAAAGCAAGGAGGTAATAGCAATAATAAGAAAGAAGGTTGAGTTCACCCAAGGGGATGTTCATTTAGGTCAACTTGATGGCCCTACCTCCTTGTTAAATATGGAGACATTGAAGACAGCTGCTGTGAAGAAATATTCCAGCCAAAGCTCTAATTCAGTGTCCCAGTGTTCATAATGGCTTTGATAGAAAATGCTTCCCCTTCTTTTTATGGCATGATGTTGATTTCTGCATGAAAATAAATATTGACACCTTTTTGTGGCCAGTGGAGTTTTGGTGATGGGTCAGAGCTCATCTAGAACCTTCATAGTTTCCATATATTAGAGCCTATCTTAAAGATTCATGGAAAGCCTGTAATCATATCTTCCATGCAAAGAAACTACAATAATTATATGAAGAAGATTAATTTTAATTCTGGTCAGATATAAAGCAAATTGAAAGCCTGACAGTCTTCCTATAAGTGTGAGTGAGAAGAAGGTGGGTTGTAATCCTTATTTAATTTTTTAAAAGCTTGCCTTAAGGTGCTTCCTATAAAAATGATTCACCCATACATATTTGACAGACTATATAGTTAGCGAGGGAAAATGCTCTGCAATGAATTTTCAGCTTTCTGTGCAATAATTATCCCATGCCTTTTATATTAATATTGATTGCAATCCAGAAAAAAATGCTAACATATTAACAAGGTGTGAGTGTGGGTATTGTGTGTGTGTATGTGTATAGGCATCTGAAATGTTTTCAGCTTCTGCTTCAGTAGTTCTGTTCTTCCTCTCAACTATCCATCCTGAATTATGTCTTTAGGTAAGTATTGTCAATGACAGGTAGTTGGAGAAGGTGATCCTTGAACTGCAAACTAGAGAGATAAATTGGGTGTGCATTTGTTGAGTACAGCTGGTGAGAGTGCAGAATCCTCTACTGATTGATACAGTGAATACCACTGCACACTTACACTTACCATATCATTTTTTTTTTAATGGAATAGATCCACCCTTATGCTCATCATTATACTTCATCTATGTGAAGTACGTGGTCTGGCTTTGGAGAATTTACATGGGTAGGCAATGTTGAGATTTTTCATTGTAAAACTCTCTCAACTGATTTGGTTTTGACTCAGCTGCAGATGGACGGTGATCTGGAGAGAATGGAGATTATATGTACTCCATTGTTGTGGAAGATCAATCCTGGGAAGCTTTAAACCTTCTTGGCTCTCTAAGTTTAGATATGCAAAAATTGAGGACCTACTAATCAAACTAATGTCTGACTTCTAGTGGCCATGAAATCCTCATTTATATATTGCTGCAAGGACAAAGAGTTTCAACAGTGATAGGCAAATAGATAGATAGTTTTATTATGTCTACATGATGTGTATGTACACACACACAAACATACACACACACTTATCTGTAATAAAGTAAGAATTGGATTTCCATCGGTAGATCCCAGTTCCTGTAAATAAAAGTTTATATGTAAGGGAGAAAAGTTCATAAAATGTTATCTCTAAACCAACAGAGAGCAGTATTAATTTTATCTTTGCCTTGAAAAATGGAATTAGTTTTTTAAAATAAATTCTAAATCTCACCCCTTTCTCTTACTTAGTGCTGATAAGTTGAATATGTTAAACAAATGTTAGTCCTATAAATAGCACATAATGCCAACCCAAATAAAGAATATGTAGGAAAGCATCTAGTGAGAAAGGAAATGCCAAGTTTATTTGATGTGTGGATAATGTATAGTTTCCAGGACTGGAAACAATTATTCTTCCATGATTTAGGTTGCTATGGTAAGAGAAATCCTGTTGATCCCCTCTCTTAACCCTTTTTTACAGAAACAAAAGGGTTGGCTTTTATTTACTAGTGAATAGATGGAGGATATCTTCTGTACATACTTCTGTGTGGGAAAGTAAATGCAGATGAAATATGTTGTTGATAATGATGAATTTCCTTTTTTAAAAAAATGCACTACAAAATGGTACATTAGCAAGTGTATACTCAACTCCATTTCTGCTAGAGGAGTTAATCTAAGTCAGCCTTTCCCAAAGAAGTATGTTGGACTTCACCTCTCATAATACACAGACTACATGCACAGCCACTGAAGTCCAACACATGCTAGATGTGGAAAAGAACTTTGAAAAAGTTTCAGAAAAACATTCCACATTCTACATTCCACTCCACCCACAACATTTTCCATTTCTTAAGTTTCAACTAATACTTAATATTTTGGTGATTATGGAGTATACTCAATCATCAACATCAAGTTTTTTTTTTTAAGTTTTATGTTTTTTTCTGGATGACACAGGTTTCTTCTCGCTAGATCAGCGTTTTTTCAAATTTGGCAACTTTAAGATGTGTGAACTTCAACTCCCAGAATTCCTCAGCCAGCACTGAGGAATTTCTTCATGAATTTAGAATTTCTTCATGAATTTAGGATTTCTTCATGAATTTATCCTGGCTTTGACCCAGAAAAATATGAAAAGTAGAACTTTGCATACAGTGGGGCTTTCTACCTTCTTATTCTCATGACAGCTCCAGAAAATAATCCAGAGAGGGGAATCCTGAGAGATTTTCCACTTCTTCACAGCCACTAGCCTTGCTCTCCAAATCCTCATCAGCAACTTTGTGTTATCACACTCTCTCCAGCAAACCAATGACACAAAGCCTGCCAGCACCCCATCCCTACTCTCATTCTTCATTGCTGCCTTTGCTTTTTTGTAGGAGGGGGAAAAATGAAAGACTCTAATCAGCCATGCCACTGTATGGAGGAAGTAACTTAGACTAGAATAGAAAATAGTAAGGCACCAAAGGACATTTTGCAAACTGTCTTTGCAGAGTTTCCTCTGAAGTAGAAATGATCTAGGACTCAATTAGTGCACACCATCATGGGCCCAGGCCTAGGGTGCTCCTGATCTCAGAGTGGCACAGACAATAGAAGAATCCACTCAGTAAGGTGCCTCTAGTGTGGGGTGCCACTTGGTTATAAGTCTTAGTTTGTGGAGTCCTTGGGGTTCTCTGAGCTTGGTTCTTTTGCTGCAAACCTTTCATTACCCAGCTAGGTAACATCTTCAGTGCTGGAATGGGATGGGGTTTGCTCTCTGTTCATATACTCTTGCATGCCCTGCCAGTATTGGTGGGGGTGGGGGTGCGGGTGGGGGTGGGGGTTTTGTTTTGTTCCTCTGGTAGTTCCTTGATTAGGGTATTGTTTGCAGCTTGCTTGTGTGCCCTGTGGTAACCTCTGCTTATCTTGGTGATAATTGCTGGTGAGGAACTGTTCTGATCTTTTGTCTCTTTTGAACAGTGTGTAGATGCTGTTTATCTCTATGTGTCTGTCAATTGCTGCCTTGTCTGAATACCAAGCTTCCAGGAATTCTCTTACATTTTTGGATTTGGCTTGGTCTAAAATGCTGACAGTTTCCCAGTTAAAATTATGGTTATATCTGTCCATGTGTTGTGAGATTAAGGAGTTTTCAACATGAAATTATGGAAGAATTATGGAAACTACATAATTATACTATTATATTGGCATAATAAGTTCTGGATAGTGCATTTCATGTCTTCTGACTGCTAGTTGGTGTTCATGGATGCGCTCTGCCAGCCTTCTGCCTGTCTGTCCTACATAGTGTTGCAGTCCTTGCCCTGTATGTTGTAGATGACTCCTGTTTTTTCTTCTTGTACTACTGGGTCTTTTGGTTTACTTAAGATCTTTTGGAGGGCTTTCATTGATTTGTGTGCCATGGAGATGCCATGTGGTTGTAATAGCCCATTGGTGGTTTCTGAGACGTTTCTGATGTATGGAAGTGTGATCCTTTTCACAGTTTGTGTTGTAGTAGGTTGAGTGGTCAGGCACTTTTTGATAAAGTTGCGTGGATATCAATTTTGTTGGAAGATGTTGTATAGGTGGTCACTTTCCTTTTCCTGCTGTTCTGGGTTGCTGCAGTGTGTTTGTGCTCACTTGAATAATGTTCTTACACAGCTCCTCTTGTGGGAGGTTAGGGTTAAGGTTACCCTAACCTAACCTAACCCTAACTAGCAGTCAGAAGACATGATGAAAACTCCTTAATCTCACAACACATGGACAGATATAACCATAATTTTAACTGGGAAACTGCTCACCTTGAGGAAAGGGATTAGTGGATTCCTTTGTTTCCCTGCCCTCTTAACCTCCTTAATATGAAATGGGGCTTGTGCAGGAGATGGGTTTTCACAGATGGCTAGACTTACTCTTGGCTGGGCATAATTTATACTTGTGCACTCCAAAGAAGTCCACTACCTGGCAGCATGGATAGCTGCACAAAGAAGTGACAGAGAGAGCTGGGTCTCCTCCTGCATTGACTTGCCACCCCTCCAGTGCCAGTGAGCTGACAGCTTCTTCTTCTGAATGTGGGTTTAGCATGCTTTGCTGCACTGGATGACACTGCAAAGATCTTCCAGGGACTGGATGGATGGTGTGGCTATAATTACCTGGAGCAACCCATAGACACCATGCTGACCACAAACACCAGCACAGTTTCAATAAAAAAGAGGAAAGTCTAAAAATCAACAAAACCTGGCTACCAATCCTGAAAAATACAGCCTGCAAAAGGTCAACGAACTCAGCTCAACCACCAGGACGCGTGAACAATTCACACAATGAACATGCTAATCACCCTCAGCAGCCACTCGTTAACAACTCAATAGAAGAAAAAACCCTACCTAACCCCCAGGAAGATGCATACATATTTTGACACCAAAACAAGCAGCCAATCATTAACCCAACCCCCCCCCCCCCACCTTCAGGCACCCTCGCTGATCTCTATAAATACCCACAAAAGGGTCACATCATCCTGGGCACAGAGAGAACTGCTCCTGTCTGTGCTCCTGCCCTCTGAAGATGCTGGTCACAGATGCTGGCAAAACATTAGGAAACAAAACTTCCAGAACACGGCCACACAGCCCGGAAGACCCACACCGGCCATTACAGAGCTATGTTGGTTCTAGCCACAAGTAAAGACATGGCCTCAGAAGTATCTGAGATATACAAGCAATACTATCTGCTCATGGAGGGGACCTTCCGTCAAATATTATTTGCACAGAATTTGCATAGAGACATTCTTGTAATACTAGTGACAAGTGACATGCTAAAGATCAAAAACTGGACAAAGAATTATAGGCTACCTCAGAAATACGTAAAGCAGGTACTTCATTCCCCCCAAATTGAATCAAGAATGCATTCTGACCTGTGAGAGCTGAAGAGGAAAGGAATTCATGTCATCATTTCACTGGTAGATGAACATCCTTGGAAATATTACTATCAGATTTTTTTTAAAAAAGAGTTGTAGTTTACTAGTTTTCCTCTTTTATACCCATATTATTTTCATTTTGTGTTATGTCTTTTAGACTGTAACTTTATGGGGAGGAACTGCTTATCTTGTTCTTAATCAGAGTACAGTGCTAAATAACTACATTTTATAACTGATCACATTAAAAGAATCTGAACGGATTATGAGTTGTACATAGCCCTTTACAATGCACCAGAGAGGATGTCAAATGTGTGAATTTTAGCTCTGTAGTAGGAATGTTTTATTACATGTATTTTCTTTAACAAGAATTTTATACATGAGATGAGAGGGAAACAACAGAGATGGAACATAAGGATTACTTGTTTAGGTAGAAAATAAAATAAAATAAAATGTTAAAACACATGGCAATGAAGATAATAATATCTAAAATTCACAAGAGTCACTGAAGGTAAAACAACAAAACAAAAATAGATACTAAATATTGTTGTCTGCTGACAAAATCTTCTAGCTTTGCAGGCAGGACAATGGAGGAATTGGCTCATTGCTTTACATAATGCATTCACTGTTGGTGATAGGGACATTTTTGGTGTTTCAGCATATATTACAGAATTTCTAATTTTGCCTGGAGAAAAATAGCACAGTTGAGTTTATTACCATTGTTGCTGAAGAGACCCAAATAGTGATAAGATTCTCTAATTGCCTTAGATGCCTTTGCTTGGAAATAATGTATTTGTATCCACCATCTTATCAAAGATGACTTGGACGTCAGTAAGACTAGTTTTGTGCACACTGGTTCTTATAGCATTTTCTCAAAGTTCATGATGTAACCCTGATATTCATCTTGAAGCTTTGCTGCTCTTTTAACCATCCTGATCATCTTTAACTGGTGTGAATGGAGTAATCTGTGTTTGTACTTGCATAATGCTGGTCCCAATTCTGTACCTGTAATGTAATCATGGGCCTCCCTCCAGATTGATTCTGGCTGGCCTGTTCATTTTGCCCAAGACTGTACATTGTGGGTACTCTCAGCCCAGCAAGTAAAGGAAGTGGGTGAAGCAGAACCTTTCTGCTGATCACCCAACATTTTGAAACAAGCTCCATGCTGAGATCCAGATGGTCCCAGTTGGTCATCTTCAGGAAAGCTGTTAAGACTCATCTGGTCCAGCAGGGTTTTGGACACTAACATCCTATAATGTGGTTGTTTATTTTAATTTAACTTTATTTTAGCTTGACTTTATCTTATTCTTATTATTGTTAATAAGAGGGTTTTTTTTTACTATGTTTATGGATGTTTTTGTGAATCATCTTTTTAAAAAATAAAATGGCAGAACATAATTGTTGGAAATTAATAAACAAACAAACAAAGTGACGTCCTGAACCTTTGTTTAGAGCAAGGAAGTCACCTTTTCTACTCCAAATATATCTCTTTGTATCCCCAGTAATTGGATCACCCTACCCTGCTGTCTAAAGGAAATGGGAATGTCCTTTTTCACTCTAATCCAGCCTTTCTGGTTAAAAGTGAGAGTTCACATTTGGTTGTTTCACAAAGAAGTGTTAGTAAGAATCTTAATTGTTCTAGTTAGTGCATTAAAATGGAAGGTAAGAGACCCCAAGAATTATGGAAACTACATAAGAATATTGGCATAATAAGTTCTGGATAGTGCATTTCAAGTGTCTTTGAAGAAATGAGAAGAAGTTGAGAGTTTAAGTGCATATGAAGTTGTGTGTTGTTAGTTCTGCCATGATTAGATCATGTACCAGTAGTCCTCGACTTATGACCATTCATTTAATGACCATTTGAAGATGCAAAGGTGCTGAAAAAAGCAACTTACCACCAGTCCTCGCATTTATGACTGGTGCAGTATCCCTGTGGTCATGTGATCAAAATTCAGGAGCTTGGCAACCAGCATGTATTTATGATGGTTGCAGCATCCTGGGGTCACATGATCATCATTTGTGACCTTCCCAGGGGGCTTCTGACAAGCAAAGTCAATGGGAGAAGCCAGATTCACTTAATGACCGTGGCAAAAAACGTAGTAAAATCAGGTGTGAGTCACTTAACGATTGCATCGCTTAGTGATGGAAGTTCTGCTCCCAATTGTGGTCATAAGTCAAGGACTACCTGTAGCTGAACAGAAGCTACTTTATGTCAACTGAAAATCTGCAGTTAAAATTGTAACTGGTGTACAATTACTCAACCATTTCTCCAAGCCTAAGAGCTAGAATATTCTTGATGAAGTTCATTTGAGACCTTGTTTTTCTGAATAGCATGCAAAAAGCATGATTTAGATTTTATATATCTATAGTGGTCATAATACATCTCAAGATGCTCCTTGGCCATTTCATCTTAAATGAAAATACCCTTGTGCAGCTCAGCTCATAATGCATCAGAGAAATAGGAAGCATAATAGATTAGAAGAAAGGGAAAGATAAGCTCTTGAGTTGCCAAGGAACAGAACTTAAATTAGAATTGGTTGATGAAATGTACAGATAAGAAGAAATTGTGTTCAAATTTGCAGATGAGAAGGGTCAAGAAATGTAGGGAATAAGACAACACAACTTAACAGGAATAAAACTATTTCCCTTGATGGTAAAGAAGGTAAACCCTACTGCTGTGTGAACTGCACTGGCTTCAGCTGCTTTTTGGGTGCAATTCAAGGTGCCGGTTATCATCTTTAAAGCCCTACAGGACCAGGTTACTTATGGGACCACCTCTGCCTGAGAGTATCTTCCCATCCTACCAGGTTAGATAGAGTGGGTGCCCTCCAGGTCCCATTCCTTAAATGTTGCCACCTGATTGGATTTCAGAGGGGCAGCTTCTTGGTAGCCACCCCAGCCCTTTGGAACAGCCTTCCACTTGAGATCTGAGGGATCCCTACTCTTTTAGCCTTTTGGAGGGCTCTGAAGACAAGGCTCTTCCCCCAAGCATTGGGCTAGGATGGGGGGTTCAGCTGGGGGAATATTTGGTCTGAAGTCTGGGGGGAAGGGTACTTCTGTTTTTAGCCATGTTTTTATAGATTGTTGTGAGCTGCCCAGAATCATTATATGAGGTAGTCGGCCATATAAGTCCTGTAAATAAATAAAATAAACTAGTTTTGAACATACCCTTTCATTTCACAGATAGGGTACATTTCATTCACTAGGACTTTTTATATGCTTGGCTCTTTATAAAGTCAATATTCAGTGCTAAACAAATAGCAAAATACTTGCAAGAGTGCCTAATAGTCTGCTTCAGTGAGAGATATTAATGCTTTAAACCTAGATATAGATACATGCTCATTGTTTTAGCTTGAGGGGTATAGAGGGCAAATTTATAAGAAAGTACTTTCTACTTCAGACAGAGATCAGGTTGGAAGCCTTTCACATTGTACTTAAGAAAAAACAATATACTGAAGCTGCAGTGTCACACAAATAAGGACATTGCCTTTCATTGTGAATGCTAAAGTTAGACATTCACTTTGTAAAGGATCATTGAATTTAGTCAGCTGAATAAATTAGAGTCAGACGAGACCTTTAGTGAGGTGACGACAGTTGCATCAACAGAAAAGGATGACCAAAGTGATCCCAGTTTTGCTCTCTGCCTTGTTATGAAAAGATCCTAAGGTTGCATTTTTGTGCTATAAGATTAAAACATAGTGTGACCACAGTGGTTTTCGACTTCTAATCTTGGTTTCACTCATAGATTTATAATCTTTCCCCACATGCATCTAACTGTGGCAGAAACATGCCCTGGCAAACTCTTTCACCTGCTGTGTCCTCATGAGGTTGCCTTTATCTGATCCCCAAGCCATACCTGAGATAACCTTAATCATCCTTAGCTTTACCAGTGTTAAAGTAGAGTATTCCACTTTATTCCACTGTAGACATTGCTATGGATACAACGAGATGCACTCTATTGTTAGTGGTGCAGTCAGATGATCAATCCAAAACCTCCTGAATACTTTACCAGTTTGGGCAAATACCCTCTCTGCTAGTCCCTTGGCTCTATTTTCTAGGGCTGTTCTGCTTTGGGCAGATGGAAAATTTGCCTTTTCAAACCAAGAGTCTGGATCAGTCTGAACACCAGCTGATCAGAGGGGGGAGAAAGGGGAATTCAGGGTAAAGTAAGAAAAAAAGAAATGCTTCTCTTCCATGGCACAGTCCTCCCTACACCTCTCATCTGCTGTTTGGTTGCCTTTTGAATGTAGCTTAAGCGCTTTTCTGGAATAGTGATAAACCTCTGTCCAAAATAGTCAGTGGATAGGTTCCTTTATAACATAAGATTTAGTGATTTTCTAGAATAAGCCTGTGTTGAATTTTTGCTCAAAACCCCCAGGTCTAGCTCTAGTCAGCTGTCAAAACTTGCCTAATCCATAATCTCAGTCCTGATGGTTGGTGACATTTGGTGGGAGGGGATGAAAACAGTGTTGAGGAAATCCACCAAACCCTGTCCTTAACGCATCCTTTACGCTGTAATTAAGGGCAGCACCAATTCTTGGCATTGTGCCTGTGGCATGATAGGGAACAGCAAATGACAAGCTGATATAGTTTTCTACTAGTTTAAGGACCGGGGGACAGTACTTTGGCTAGGAACCTTTAGTAGCTAACAATCATGAATCCCTCCTAGTAATTTATTGCACCTATTTATTTGTTTATTTTAGTGGGAATTGCTTCTCTCCATTCTCCAAATCCATAGGAATTGTAGAAATAGTAGTAGTGGGTGCATCTTGTATGCACTGCATGTATTAAGGCAATATGGAGTGCACTGTCACCATATAGATGCCAGACAGTAGATAATTATGCCTTTAAATATGAACAAACCACTTAGTTGAAACAATATAGTGTAGGGCACTGCATATTCAATTTCTTTGTGTGGGTGGGTGTATATATGTATGTGTGGGTGTGTAATGAGGTTCAGAATAGTCACTTTTCTGAGTGTAATTGCTTATAGTTATCAGTCTGATGGCTTCCTTTTCCCATCTATACCTGAATGGTTAGAAGAAATTATATGCTGTCAAATTCGTGATATCTGAAATTTCTGTAAAATTCTTATGTCTTCTTGCCAGTCAATAAAGTGTTAGTCATATAATTCAGGGCTTGGTGGTATCCCTATAGATACATTTTTTTGCAACAACTAGGTCAGATGCCAGACAAAATTAATATTTAGGAAGCCAATCAAATCTGACTGGATTTTGATTTTTACAAAGTACCAACAAAATACTGGCACTCTGTCCAGACAATGCACATGTTTAAATATACAGTATGTTAATGATAACTTTGTTTCATGAATTCATGAGCATGATGGCATTCAAGCCAGCTGCTTTTGATGGGATTTAGATACTTTTTAGGTGGATTGAGTCAATAATATATATGAGTTAGGGGTTAGAATAAAAACTGTTATTCAATGTTGCTTTAGTATTAATGTTTTTAGAATTGACCCAATATTTAAAGATAAAGGTCTTTAAATGTTTGGACATATCCTTCCAAGATTTAAGGCCTGGAATCAACAAGAAAGAGATGTCTGGGATGACAGTCTGATCATATTAATCTAGAGGAAGTGGACAGGGTTATTTGGGCTATTAGTGCAACCTCCTTTGTCTCAGTAATATGTCCCTTCTGGTTGGTTAAGGCCTCCTGGGAGGGGCGTGGGCTTGTCACCTGAAACAAAGGGATGTTCAATTACTTAGAAATTTGAGTAACCTCAATACCTTTCCGTGCATCCATCTGCCTATAACTTTTAATTATCTACAGTTTTTTTTTTTCCTTTTTTCCAGTATGTTGGTTTTGGTCATTGATTGTAGAAAAAAATAAATAGATTGTATGTGGGTTTGTGGAAGGGGCACTGCTAAGTACTCAGCACTCTAAAGGAAAACAATGAGGAAAGTGCAAATATATATTCAGCTTATTGGCACCAGAAGTTCATCAAGTTATTCTGATCAGCTCAACATGCTCTTGGCCACATTTATTTCCCCTCCATCAGTGCAGTCATTAAAAAAGCCAGTGTAAACTAAATCAACATTTGCAGGTTTGGAGAGGGATTTCTAGAATCCATCATGCACAGTTCAAGCCATTTGGAGATTGCTTTGGTAATAATTAGAGTGGTCAATAATTAAAACAAAACTGAAATCCACAAAAGGGAGACATTTATTTTTTCATTAAGTCAAAATGAGCTTTCCTGCCTTTGTTGAAAGCAGGGTTTTCATCATTATTCATCTGGAGTTTTCAGTCTCCAGATGTGAACTTTTGTTTTTGCAGATCATTTCCCCCCTAGAATGTGTGATTTAATTGAATGCTGGAGTAGTGTACTTCTAAAACTGTTCCCTATTTAGTGTGTTTACGGTGTAATATAGGGGAGAAGAAGAACAAGACCTTGGACTTCACATATATGAGGAATCGCCATTCATTTAAGTTATGGGAAAATGAGCACGAACTAAAAAATCATATTCACAAAAACTAATATCCCTCAACCCATTAGGAGAAAATGTTTTTCTCCTACCCAGTGAAATGATCTTTCCTTACATAACTATTCAGTCAGGAAGTCTAAGATTCTGCATTTACACTGTAGGGAGAGATTGATGGTCACAAGCATTATTTCACTCACATCAAAGTAGGAGTAAGCCAAACCTTGCTGCGAGTAGAAGCACTCTCACTTAAATTGTGTAATAGGGCTCTTGATGACCACAACAGATTGTACTATAGAAGGACGCCTGTTCTTACAAGAATCCTACAAACAAATGAGTCAAGAATTCATTTTGCAGCTGTTTAATTTCTTTACTGTCTGTATGTCTGTCTGGCTTCCTCACAGCATTATACTTCCTAGATTCCTCTTGGATTTTGCTACCCTGAAGTCATATTGTATTTTTATATAAGCTCGGTGCTCCGTTACCCCCAGAAAGGCACCTTGGAGTTCTTTCTGCTGTTTTCCCCTTTCTATTTGCACCTATGGGGCTGCTGCTTAAGTGAGAGCTTTTCTTTTTCTGACCCACAGCCAAGGAAATTTACGATCTAATTCACCCATAATTTCACTTTTTTTCTACCAGAGGGACCGTTTTCTTTTGCTCGGCATTGTTTCTGAACAAGTTGAACTTCTTCTGTTAGCTCCAGGTGTGCCTACTTTGTACTACTGCCAAGCAATCTTTGAGACGTTCCTGGTCAAAGTGTCACTGTAGTATCAGATGAAAGAGCCGACATACCTGTCTCTTTAACAAATTGCTTTGGATTTTAATACACGTCAGGACTAGCTGCAGAAATAGAAAAATGAGCTCATGCAAAAAAGTGTCTGTGCTGAAATCCTTTTCTTTTCTTTTTTAAAAAAGAGGATGTACATGATAAGTAGTAATAAATAACTCAGAATTAAACCAGAGTCTTTGAATCTAGGTTATCCAACAATAGCAGAGGGATGGAAGAAAAGTGATTTGCAGAGGAAGATCATGTCGGAAGGACTGTTTCTCCTTGCTTTTAAACTTTGATATCTATTTTGGCTGAATGTTGTTATTAGTAAATGTTCACCATGTTTAGTTTGTTAATACAAGTGTCTGCTTACGGTGAGCTGTCATGATCTTTCCTCCTCATGAAAATGTCCTTTTTTTTTTTTTCACATGCAGAAATTATTTTCAAGAAAGTCCCCCCCCCCTCAATCAAGTAGCATCAAAGGGATGTCTTCTATGTTGGGAAGACAAACTGGATACCAAGAGTGCTTTTAAATAAATGGCTCCTAAAACAACCACTCAAAACCTATTCAATCTTGTCTTCCTTAATGGTTTCCCTGTGCTTTGGAACAAAAGATGAACAAATGATAAGAAGATCCTGGAAAACTGCAGAAGAAAGATATTGTAGTCTGTATCCCAGGAAAAAATAGCATGACTAAGATCTTATTCAATAATGAATAGTTACTGATTGCTCAATAAACTCTTTCTGGAAACATCTTTGGTGGTGTTTGATAAGGACCATCCTATGAATAGTGGGACAATGTGACATTTTTGCCCTGACATACTTAAGTCTCTCAAATTATGTGCAAAGCGATAAATGTGATACATATCATCTGCACACTACAAAATTTTGCAAACATTGTATCTAAAGTCTCAATGCTATTTTAAGTAAGAGAAGACTCACTTCAGCATCTTTTCCATTCAAACATGACGGATAGATAAATAGAAAGATAGAAAAATAGCTAGATAGCTAGCTAGCTAGCTAGCTAGATAGATAGATAGATAGATAGATAGCACATTATTCTGTGTATAGTTTAAGGGGCTTTCTAGATGAATGGAAGGATAGATTTATGCCTGACAGTGCCATTTTCCAGGGAAACATTATGTTACACTAACACGCTATGATGATAACGCTTCTTTCAGTTGAATTCTAGACTTGCTTCCCCAAAAGTTAAGTGCTCTGAATTCAATGCATCTTTTTCCTAGGTAAGTGGGTGTAACACTGCAGCCTTAGAAACTTTAATGTCTGACATTAAGACTTGGAATAAATTACTCTGGAAGGATTTGGTGTGTTATTGCTTCTGGGGATATATAGTTGGCATTCTCCGTATGACTGAAGGGCAGACTGTCAGCTATGTTCTTAAATTTCTCATCATTAGCTGGTTTGTGACAAATATGAACAGCATTAAATGCCATTTTTATAGCTACCATTTTTTTTTTTCTAATGTGGCAGGGTTATACCTCCAAAATGTCAGCCTTCTTAATAAAACAATCCAGAATTTTAGAACATATTCTTCCAAATTAAGTTATTAGTAGTCTTTTTTTTTAAAAAAATCCTTCTCTATATAACTTTGAAAATTTCCAAAAGCATCTTGCTAGACCGTATTGACATTCTGAGATTCTTGGGCAATGCAGTTAGATATTTGATTTTTATTGCTGAGATTTTATTACCATCGGCCATTTCTGGTGTTTATGACTTTGCCTGTATAGTGGTATTTGCATTCATTGTTGTTCTCTGATTTGAGTAGAATTTTTGTCCTTTGATGTGCAAGAATATCTGATCCATTTTAAAATAACAATTCATTAATTAATAATGCTACCATTTTAATCATAGTGTGAAGCACATACATTTCTTTGAACATTTCAGCATTATAAATGGCTTGAATAACTCCACCTTGTGAACTTAAATATCCCAGCCACACTGCATGTGATATAGTTAAGGACTTTTAATTTTGTCCTTCAACCTTAGCAGGATACAGAGAGGCTAGACTTGGTAATAGCACTCTTCTAATAATCTTCTGTAGCAACCAAATTAGCAGGTTGGTCCTTCTTAAAAGGAGAAAAATGCTAAACTTCACGCAGAATTTGGAAGTACAGTATGAAGTGCAACGTTTTATAACTCATGTTGTATAACTTCTTAACGATACTCTTTTAAAAATAAAAAATGGGGAAGTTGTCCTTTTCGCTTTTTATTTTCCCAAGCTTCTGCCATTGTTTTCAGATATTCACCAGCTATGGAAGAGAACATCCAGTGCTTTTTTTTTTTACTCATTGCTTCTGTATCAGGCTCCAGCCTGTGATTTTGCATCACGGTACATTGATTTTTAATGTTCTTCTAATTTAAGTCAAAGATGCAGAAGTCCTAGTTCTGTTAGACTGCATGCTGACCTGCATTTGAACTTCCTTCCAGTTCCTGCTAGACCTTTCAGGTTCCTGCAATCTGTGTATGTGTGTGTTTTTTAAAAACACAGAAGAAGAAGAAGAAGAAAAAAAGGAGGGAACTGTAATAAGAAAAAGGAACCCAGAAAATGATAGAATCGACTGGCTTTAATTATGTTTTAATATTGTTGCATTATCAGTGTACTTCAGAATTGGTGGTGCGGGCTTAAGCAGATGGAACAGCCTCACCCCCTCCTGTCTCTTTCCCTCTTTAGATCTCTTACTCTTATCTGATTTCCTTAGACACAGCAGCTGGTATGACTTGATTGGGTGAGCTTTGCAAGATTAAATTCTGCCACCTTGACCTAGCATACTGAGCAACCACATAGCCCAGGCTCACCCTGTGTTCTGGTGCATGAAATTAGTACTAGAAAGGAGGATAATATAGTGCCATAACACGGGTGTGTCAGTCAAGGATCATTCTGGAATTCTGAAAAGAAGGAAAAGTTCAGTCCTGCTGCCATGCCCTATTTAATAGCATCCAAAGGGGATGGGAGAATGATTACACAGGCCAACTGTTTTGAGTAGAGTGGGATGGAGTGGGGGTGGAGAACATCAATGCAGTGGGATTTCAAAATGTGGTCTTTTTTTTTTTTTAAAATGAATAGTGTCCTTGTAAGTATACTACACTCATCTTGCCTGTGCCTCATTATGGGTTTCAGTTTGTTCAATTAGCAAAGGAGCCGCTGAATTAAAATACTCCCTACTGAGCTGCAGTGGTGAAGTGGAGACTCAAACTGGCAGCTTTTGTTCAGCCAAGCTGTCCTGGATGTCAGTGGAAAGTCTGTCAAAGTATTAAATGCCAAATTGGAACCTGGCTTTTCAGAGCACTGAACCTGATTTTAAAAGCCAGTGTATCTTTCTGAAGCTAAAATTATCTTGGAAACCTGAATTTTGTAGCAGAGCTGTGATAGGAACCCATAGGACCTACTGGGGACCTATTTAAAAATTAAGGCATGGCTTTCCAGGCCCATTAAGAATCAGTATCCATAAGTTCCTGGTAAATCAGATTTTGAAGTCAGAGAAGCAAAAAGCATGGCCCACCTGGTCTGTGGTACCCTAAGCAATCCCGTTCCCAAAGTCATACGCTTAGTGCCTAGAGGTACTCTTGGGTTTGTCTACACTCCGTTCATCTCTTCAAGGAGAAAAGCAGGACACAAATGAAACTGACCGAAGCCAGTTCTGCCCCTGTTCTTGCAGAGGTGCTAGCAAGAACAGCTCCACTTCACCTGTTCTCATCCTTTGGGTCTGAGGGAGAAAGGTGGCTGTGGCAAAATTTTGGATCTTCTAGGATCCACCACCTAAGTTGTTCTCTGAGTGGGGAAAACAAAGAGGAGTTTCTCCAGCTCATTTCATCACTAGAGAAAATCATGTATGAGATGCATCCCGCTTTCCTCGATAGGGAAAAACACACTGTAGCCACTGTTGATGCCTCCAGGGTGTGTGCCTTCCTCAATGGGGAAAAGGCTCATTAGGTAGCCTATGCCATGCATACTATTGTGGAGAGCCTTATCCATAAGCGAAACCATAAATTATGGGTTGAGAAGTAGTTTGGCTGCAAAGACCATGTAGGACACTAGGCTGGAGATTAGGTATCACAATACAATTAAGGAGTTCTCATTTATTTACTTATAATTCATGGGTCACCCTTAAATTATTCCCGGACATAGGATTTCCAAACATTTTATTTCTCTCTCATAAAGGACTGTATGCAACTTCCATGTGCAGTTAAAAAGGGAAGTGACCCTTCTTTTACCTGCATATGTTCACATAACTTGCTAGGGGAAACAAGGTTACAAATTCTACATGATCAGGTTTAGTGTCACTGATCACATGAAGAGCACCTGCATAGAATTCTCATATTACTCCTCCAAGTCTAAGGTTCCACAAAGTAGCTTGCTGTAGTGACTTATTGAATGACATTGCAATCTATATCTTCAGTCAATTAATCTAGGAATATTCTTTCTGCTATCCTTTGTACTGCAACTATTTCCTTTATGCCATATAAGAGCATAATAGGATGATAATGACGATGACAACGACGATAGGATAAGCAGTTGAAAACAATTGACAAGGTAATACACATAAAACACTAGCTCAAATCTAATAATTCACAATTGCAAAGATGTAAATCATTGAATGAACACTGAAATATGAATGAAAAAAAATTAAAACAGGTTATGGAACAAAAATAGGGATATCAACTAGAATCAAGAGCTTATGGGTGATCTGAAATTCTGAAGGATACTATGTATCTAAAAAGAAAAATAAGGGTTTTGTGTATGTGTGCATTTCAAGGCCCATACTTTAACAAATGCTCTAGCAGAGCATATGGCTAGGAATTGAAAGAGAAAGTGTATATGAGTATGTCGGATCAATAAAGTAATTTCTGTCCCATTTGCTAATCGCATGACAGCAACATGAAATGAGTATAGCTCTGTATCTGGCAAAAATATGCAATATTATTCATTCAATGCCATGCTGCAAAAAATCAAATATTAACCTGCACTATGTATGCTTTTCTACATTACCTTCAACTGAACTGACAGTCCTTTAAACATCAATTCATTTAGTAGATTACAAAATAGGAATGGGGGCGCTATATTCATTGCAGATTAATTGTCAGTTGCATCTATGGGCACGCTATCACTTGGCTTACATAATCAGTGGTGGTTCAGCAATAATGCACATGGTTCCAAGTTCCTGGCATTCCCAAATAAGATTGGAAAAAAATCCTTACCTGAAACCTTAGGGATTTGGTCCCGTTTAAGGCACCTTTCTGCATCCCTGGTTGCCGCTTGCCTATATAACTAAGGAATTATATGAGATGAGATTATTTGTTCTTTGCTCTGACTGGTTGAGGTTCTCCAGGATGTGAGCAACTGGATCTTTAAACGTATCATAAAGAAAATTTTCTACAAGGCTTTAAGTGGCCTTCTCTAAATGCTGAGGAAGCTTCGGTGTAAATATCTAATTACATTTTGGTTCATATTGTTTTCAGAATATGAATACTGCTTTGTCAAGTATGTCCTCTGTATCCCAACTTTCTTATTTAGACTCAGAGCTTGCTTTCAAAATTGCCTTAGTCAAAGGATAATTTTTTCATTGAAATTCTCCTAAGTGGATATGAGATTCTGTTGTGAGGTGAAAAAAGAGGAGGAATGCATGTGAGATCTGTCTTTCAGATCTGTCTGGATATGCAGTCTGCCTGATTTCCCAAGCTTCAGTTAAATCCCAAGGAAAAGTACCACAAACTACTTCCCACTTGAGCTTGTTAAGGACGGGAAGTTCTAGGGGAACTGAGGAAGAATGAAAGATGTGCAGCAGAAATAAAAAGAGCCACAGTGGCAGCAATTCTTCACCATCTCACAGTTTAAAATAATAATAGCAACAATAACATCATCTTGTAGGTGACTCTTTCACAAGGGAAGACTGTTAGGGTATCAAATATCAGATTTTAGCATCCTGTTAATAGTCATATCTACAATTACTTGGAAGAGGAAAGGTTTTCAATCCATTTAATAGTTGTGAAAAAAATATTCACCATTTCACCCAATGTAAAAAATCCAAATAAAATTTGTGAGTATATTTCCGACAAAATTCCAGATGGAGAAGTGAACAAAACTATCTGCATACTTTACATCTAGTGACTCTATACAACACTGGATGTTGATGGTTTTGGGCTGAAGTGAAGAGTGAAACTAATTTGTTTCTCCTCAATCTGTATTTTAAATGACTTAAGCCTTGCAATAAAACCAAAATAATTTCTTTTTGGAAAGTCAGAGAAATTGCAATTCGATTTTGAAGGATGTCTTTAACTGCGACAACTTAAGGGAACAAGGAGTTGTAAGACTATTTAGAACCTGTATTTCTAAAATCTCTTAAATCCAGCATCTTACATGAATAATTTTCAGAGGCATCTGGGGTTGGGGGAGGAAGTAGGTTTGGGCTTAAAGAATCCTTCCTGAAAAAAGTGTCAGTAGCTGCATCTTTTGACTGATTCATTGCATTTTTAATCTAGCTAATTACCAGAGTCATAAATAACTCACAAAGTTATTTAAGGCACTAAATCAGCAGTACAAAACAATAAAGCACCAAACCATATTAATAAGCAGCATTTAAGGATGTAAAACTTTCCAAAGGTCATGGTTGAATTCATATTTCAATATTAATTGAAATCAATTCAATTAATATTTCAATCTCTGCCAGTGGAAAACTACTGTCCCCTGTAATAAAAAACACAGAACAGTACAAAAAATTTTGGAGACTTGAGAAAGATTCCTATTCCTCTCCCCACCCCCAACATTTGGAGTCACTGAAAGACAGGTGTCAGATTATGCAATCTACTGAATATTAAAAATTAGAAATTACATTTGATTTTACTGACCCATGAGTCCCTCTGAAGGATCTCTTGTAATATCTTAAAGAAAATCAGTTTGGAGAAAGCTAGGAATGGGAAAATAGGGCACTGGGAAGGAAGGTATGAGTTTGATACCATCCTTAGTTCCATTTACTAAACCTGTAGTATCTCAGCACTATAATAAACAAACAAGATCATGGGGTCGCTACTTTATAGAAAACCAGGAATCACTGCTGGAACAAAAGTGACTGTATGAATAAACTTGCAAATTAGTGTAAGAACACACTGCTGCTTTTGTGTAATATGTTGGAAAAAATGATGGAGATAAAATATCGGTTCACTTTCAATTCTGAAATATGTGCATGATTATCTTTCCTCAGAATGTATTTAGAAATAAGACAGGAAGCTTACTGTTCGCAGCTCCCTGTTTTGGGATTCATACAATAACAGTACAATCTGTAAGGTACCCACAGAACTTAATAAAAATCATCAGGAATAAAGTTGTTACCGTATTTCTCCTTCTCAGATCATAAATTGATTATGAGTCAGAATATATTTCTTCTCAAAGTATTTTTAGCTCAAGATATTACTTAACTTTCTTAGCATGACTTACACCCCAGCACTGTAATATTCATATTTTGTTCTGCCAAAATAAGCAGCATTATTTTCTTTTAAAAAATAGTACCTTTATTTTAAATTGGATGGTTGAATAGTACTATCTATATTTTATTAAATATTACAAGTAATCACAACAATAATAATATAATATAATATAATAAATATTATATAATATATAATATGTTATATATTATATAATAGTATATGTATTAATAATATAATATAATAAATATTATATAATATCCTTATTTCGTTTATAACCAATATAGTCCTACGGAGAAGATATTTTGCATTTTGAATTTTCAAGGTTTTGAATTAGATTAAACTCATTTTTGTTGAACTTAGTTCCCATTTAAATCAAGAGAACTATCATTAGTATTTGATATTAAGGAACCCAAATATAAGTATAGTTGTCATCCTGTATTGGCTGATTTGAGAACAAATTCAGTTGAACGTACAGCACCTGTGCGCCTGTACGCTTATGGACAGTCACATAGATATGAAAATTTGCTATATAGTATGGAATTGAATATTTTAACCTGTTTAGGAATAAAAGTCAAAAAATATTTGTTAGAGACACACTGTAAGTTGTCCTATTAGAAAGAAATCATATAAACTGTGGATAAATAAATATGAAAATGTGAGATGAAAATATATAGCAGCTGAAAAAATATGTCTTATTTATAGAATCTTTTCAATTTCTATCCAAGTTAGAACTTTAGGTCATATCACACATTTTTAAATGAGAATTGCTAATGAAAGTAATGTAGCCGGTTGCTTGTAGTATCTTTCAACATATTTGATAAATTGAGGCATAGTGCAACCAGAGTGTTTTCATTTTTCCCAAATTAAAAAGCAGTGGGATTTTAAAGTGTGGATTTTTCATGATGTTAATCTTTTGAGAATTTGTTTTATTACTGTTGCCTATTATGGACTATTTTTGCGTGTACAATATTTTTGTTAATTTTTTTGTTTGATTTCTGCTTGCCACAATTACAAGACTTTTGTTGGCTTAGAGTGTAGTCACAAAGACTTTAAATTGTTCATGGCAAAAGGCTAATATTTTATTAAAAATAAAAATAAAAACAAATACAACAGAATACATGAAAATGTTTGTGGTAATGAGAAGAAAATAAACTACACAATAAGTTGATGGAGATACTTCGTAACTGAAACATTCTCCTAAATAACTGTATTTTCCATCATTTACCAAAAAGTCCATTAAGCTATTTGAATTTCTGGGGGGGGGGGGGGGGGGGGAGGGTGTTCCGAAGCACAGACTCAGCAAGAGAACATGGGTTTTTTTTTTTGCATATTTCAGGAAATAAGGCAATTCCAAGGCTATGGAATACAGATCCTCAGATCTCACTAAATGAGGTTCATAAATTCAGGATATCTTATCAATAGCAATAGCTAGGAATCAACATTTGAGTTTGACCAACTAATTCATCCGTGATCCTGTGTGAAAACACAGCTACTTCTTTGGCATTTTTTTTTCCCTTCAGGGAAAAAAAAAAACTTAATGTTTCCAATCCAGGATGGGAGAAGACCCTTGTTTTTCAGAAGGAGAAAAGATGGGCAAAAGCTAAACTTAACTTGAAAGCTGTGCAGGAGTCACATGCTGTAATCCACAGTGTGAGTGCTGGAGTTGAAGAGTTCATAGCAGGGCCTTGAGCAATGAATCATTTCTAGAATCGGGGAAAAAATAATCCATACATTTTGCACATTAAGCAGTTAAGTTAAAATCTGATGGCCATTCACGAAGCTGCACCAAAGGTAAGTATCTTTTATTTTTCATTCTGTTCTAAGGATTCAGTGAAAAGTAATCACATTTCTAGACTATTACTTCTGTTAGAGCTGTTAAAAGCAAACATTCTTTGCAGTAGCAGAGCAAACCTGAATTAATGCAGCTTTTCTTTCGATGAAAGGCAGATAACAAAATACCATCTTTAACAAAACACAATCCATAAGACTACTAAGATGCCTGGATGAACTGCTGGGTTTATTTTCTTAGAATAAACAGAGAAAAATTACTATCATCATCAGAAACAGTATCAAATATTCAACATGCATACTCTATGTATATATATTCAGGGCATTTCCACTGAAAACTACTGTACAGTACTGCCTGTGAACTTCAATTTGAAAATTTATTGGAATCAAATCAAATGAAATTATTTTTAGTAAAGAATGCCTATCTGCATGCACTTGCACATGCATACACAGTTGTACTATATGCTGGAAATGATTGTTCCAAAAGATGACTGATTATAAGATCATTTAGATATTACAGCAATATGTTGCTTTTTAAAAGATCAGTTTAAACAAACTGTGCATGACTTCTCTTCCAATAACTTGTCATACATTTTTAGCCATTGTTAATAAATGTATTAACTCCGGCTGAAGCACTGCGATATTTGATATTTAAATAACAAAGTAGAACAACCTGAAATCCCATTGATAGAACATCCAGCAATTTAGTCCACTGTTGTGTATTGTCCAAAATTTATTTAATAACTGGCCTTTCTCTCCTTTCCAAATGTTAAATAAGACAGCTGATGTGATAAAGCTGTACCTGTATCTTTCAGGACCAGTTCCACAGATTTGAAAGAACTTGTGTGATACAATATCAGGAACACTATTTTTTTTTTCATTAATTCTTCTGAAATCAGAATGGGAAGTATATAATAAAGAATGGTTTTTAAAAGAATTGCAAATATGTGATGCAGCATCACACCGTAGTATGACAGCTCGTTTTATGAAGTCCAATTTATCACTGTACTTGGATATGTTTTTAAAACTGGATGTAAATATTTTTAAGTTATTCAAACTAGATACATACTGTCTGTGAAAATGACCCTTAGATGAGTTTGGGGACTATATATAGACATTTAAAATGGATCCTATGCAACTTCTCCTTCCTGTAATATATATCAACTTTCATAAGAAAGACCATTTTTTTTTTCCTGTTAGAGGGAGATATGGTTACAAGAGGAAAATGACTTGAGAATCACCAAGGAAATTGGTGGGTTGGATTGGAGTCCAAAGTGGTCTAGGCTACCCATCCTCTTTTGTTCTAGCACTCCCATTCATTTTTCTCTTTTTTTCTGGCATTCCCTTTCTCCCCTTCCTTCTCAAATAACAGGCTTCTGGGCAATAGCCAGATTACTTTCCTCAAAGAAATATTTTCAAATTAGTCTGAGGCTACATGACATTAGTTGAGGGCTACAGGTGGACCATTCCTGTTCCAGAACAGGAAGAGGAGAAGTTTCATGAAGTAAAATAAAAAAAAGTTAATGGTTTATTAATTTGTTTGCTTGTTTGTTTAGTGCCTTCATGTCATTCTTGACTCCTAGCAACTGCTTGGACAAGTCCATGCAGTTTCCTTAGAAAAATTTTTGGAAGTTTGTTTGCCACTGTCTTCATCCTAGAGCTGAGAGAGTGATGGCCCTAAATCACCCAGCTGGTTTCGTGCCTAAAGCAGGACTCAAATTCACAGTCTCCTAGTTTCTAACCAGTTACCTTTAACTATGACCTATATCAAACTGACCCTCAATGGTTTGCTTTAATACCCTACAGATAAACAAATAGTTTTTTTTACTATTACTCACTAGATTATTTACTGGCTGTACACAATTTGAGATGTGTACTTGAGGTCTAATATCATTGCCTTTTAATATCCATCCTGTTTACTAATTCAATATATAGTATAGTGGTATTGTATCACTTAAAAAGGTTTTAAGATCCATGTGATGGAAAACAGAATTATTAATGCAGAATAGTTTACTGAGGATGAAAAACTAAGCCCATCAGAAGTATTCTACCAGAAACCCAGCATATATTTGACAGGGTACAATACTTAAAAATTAACCCCCAGCTACGATGTTGGCATTAAGAACTGATCACTCCCCAGAAGCACTGTGTATTTTCCATTTTAGACTTGGAGGGTAGCAATGAATGCTACCCAATTTTCCAATTTTTAGAACATAAACCAAATGGAATTGTGTCAGCAGAAAAATGCTTCAAATTGGCCACAGTAATCATTTTACCAACCTAATGTACCAAAGCAATGTTATCCTAATGTTTGAGTGTTGCGCTACTTACCAGCAAATTTAATGACACAGATTTTATAATTATAAGCTCTACTAAAGATAGAGAGAGAAAGAAAATCTGAAAGAAATATTATTTAATCATAATTACACAAAAGAGCTCTGGACAGGTGACTGCCTGTGAAAATGCTTCACAAGTGTATATAATTCCTGAAGAAAATCTCTATGTGACTGAAACTACAACTTCCTACATAGCTGCAATAATTTTTTAAATATATTACATACTATTTGTTTAGTAATTTCTCTCTGTGTAATAGACTTTAGCCTAGGGCCCTTCATATATATTGAGCTTCATTTCCCATAAACCCTAGCTTGCAAATTCATTATTCTTAGAGTTTATAGCTGTCAGTGTCTGGTACATCTGCAGAACAGCAGATTCTGGAAAACTGCAATAAACCCTTCATTTTTCATTTGTTTGTGACTCTTGTTTGCAATACAGTCTGTTCCTCAAATGTGCATATCTATGAATAATGATGCAAAATGCTTGTGTTCACTCATTTGATCCTTCCTTTAGGATACAAAGCTCTATGCATCTCCCAAACTGAATGCTCTGCCGAATGAGTTTTCTTCAGGGTTTTTGTTCCATAGTAGCTGAAGATTTCAAAACATCTCCCATCCTTGTAATGTAGCTATGGAAACCTATGGCTCTCCAGATGTTGATGCATTAGAGCTCTCAGCATCTCTCACCATTAGTTAGGTCTTCTGGGACTTTTGGATGTTGTATTTCAATAACATCTAGAGGCCAATTCTGTCCTAACAGGAGAAAAAACAGTGAATAATAGGAAAAGAAGTGAGGACTTCTATTAATGCCCCCCGGGCAGTGAAGTACCAAAATTGTTTCTTTAAATCCTATTGTTCTTTATGATCTTCACTCTCAGTTCAGTAAAGATATTAAGTGTGTTGTTGTTGAGCTTCTGTAATTTATTTTAAAGCTATGTATTTTGTAATTCCTCCCATCTAGACCATTTTCCCATTGACATAGTTGATGAGTGGAAAAGGTACTCCTCATCTTTCATTAACTCTGTCAGACTTGGGCTGGATAATTTTATAATTTCAAAAAGCCACCAGTTTTTCTTATCCTAATAAAGACGAGAAGCACATGGGAATCACTAACATAATTTTCTAATGGTACACTTTCTGGGGGGACAATAATATTACACCCCCCCCCCCCCCTTGTTTTAAGCTTGGATTAGGGACACTAGCTTCAAATTCACACTTAATCCAGAAACTCCCTGGGTTACTTTGAGCTAATTGCTCTCTTGTTACCTCACAAAGTTGCTGTGGGCATAAAAGAAGAGAGAATTTGATATAGGCTTCCTTGAATTCTCAGAGAAAAGGTGGAACAAATATAATGAAAACGCACACACACACACACATCTATCTATCTATCTATCTATCTATCTATCTATCTATCTATCTATCTATCGAGTAATCTAAGGGAAAAAAAACCTTGGAGGTAAATATGCAATGAACAATGAAATGTCTAACTCCTCCACATTTGAAAGTAAAGTTGTCAGTGCTTGAATTTTTGATTTTCTTTGACACCAGGATATTTTTTTTCACAGAACAGAAAAATAAAATTATGTATCATAACGTTTTGCAACTTATTCTTGACTGCTCTGTTATAAAGACACCGAATTTAGTCTTCCTTTGCTGAGAATAGATTACTTATTGCAGTTACTAATCCCTCATAATCTACTCTTACTCTACTGAGATTTTTGCTGAATTAATTGGCTGGAGTAATTTATCCATCCATTCTTCCTCAACATGAACAATATTGAAATGTCCATGGTCTTCTAAGCTACCAAGTCATTTCATTCCATTCCAACTCCATGGCTTCATGTTTTAATGGAGCTGCAACTTTTCCTTCTTATAATTATTATTTTTATTAGTTTATAAAGCAGCTGAAAGTAGACAGACCCAACAAAAGTGGGGGCGGGAAGGCAGCAGGAGGAACATGTTCGGAAAATTAGTAAAGTTCAATGAATTTTAGGGCTAGGAAATATTTATTCAGAATGGAACTGATGCCAAGGGAAGGAAAAAGTAAATGTAGGTAAAAACTCACCTTTACCTACCGATTGGCTGAGAAAAGCCATCATCAAGGCTTGGGAAGTATATCATTAAATCATGGCTTAGCTTTTTATTCAGTGAACTTATTTGCTACATGCTTTCAAATTTTTAAAAATCTTCCTGCTGTTTTTGGCAACTTGAAGGAAACGTGTGAAGTGATTCAGTAATGCTATAAAAAATAATTTGAGAAAAAAAAGAGATGTGAGAATTTCTATCCCACGGAGTTTAGACAAGCTTTCGATTAACCATTCCTTATTTCTCTCTCTCTTTTTCCCTAATCTCCTCTCCCCACCCACCTGCAAGATGACCAAATGACAGATACACCATCACCATACCAAATGTCACCCTCAATACTACAAAATATGTTTTGGAGGAGCCCATATTTATTTTTATCAGCAATAAACAACAAGGATTATTTCTTTGTCTTTTTTTTTTCTTTTGTTTTAAAGCACGTTTCTTAGGGTTTTTTTAAAAAAAAACTGTTGTTTTTCATTTGCCCTCTTAAAGCAGTGCTCGAAGCAGATGTTAATATTTTATACACAGTTTTCCTTAACCCATAATTGGCAATAAAGACAAAATAATTTAATGTTTCAAGATTCCTTAGTGTTAACTAATTAAAGCAGCAGCAGGCCTGGAGCATGGGACAATGGCAAACTTTCAGATGAATTAATTTTATGGAAGACCAGCTGAGTAATTGGACGCCAATTACAGGCTGTTTAGCTCCTTCATCACCTTCATATATAATTAAATTCAATTGGTTGATACAGCTTCTATTTTTATGAGGGCACTTACAAGCTTTTTGAACCCCACTGTGACTTTGGAGCTAAGCCAATCAATTATTACTCATTTTGCTTTCAAATGGAAATTCTCTAGATTAGTCATATCTTCCATAATGCATTGCTCACATTTAAAAGAACTGTCTGTGCTGTGCTGTGCTGTACAGCTAAGACACAGATAAAAAGAAACATTTACCAATTGTTGTTATGGCTACTCATTCTGCGTTCAATATGTGAAATATAATTTGTGTGTGTCCTGGATATTAATAAAAAGAGGGAAACCACAGGGCTACTAATGCACTTCTTAGGGGGGAAAATAGAATATTAGTATTAAAGGTTTGATGATTTGCTATTTTATTGTATAGTACCATGTGGAAATTATTAGCTAGTGATGAAAATACTGCTATTGTTATAAACATGATGATAAAGGCAACACTGCCTTACCTTCTCACATATACATCATTATTCATTTATTGCCCAATCTTCTTGGTGAAAATTCAGTTTAAATGAGCATTTAGAGGTACAGTTGTGGGCAAATGACTTTTAGCGGCTTCTTTATGTTTTGAGTAACTTAGGAGGTTCAATAATAATTTCAGGGGCCTTTTAAGAAGGGTTCCAAGTTGTGCGGAGGGATTAAAAGGATCACCCTCTGCTTCAAGCAGGGAAGGTTTTTAGCCACTTTCTTCGCCAAATGTGGATGTATTTTCATGTACAAATTGACAATAAATTATTAATGTTGCTTAATGACCTCTTGCCCATTGATGGTCCATGAGGAAGGTAGGAGCAAACACCAAGACTGATATGGTACTAATAAAAAAATCGTTTCCCAGTGTTTATATCCAAACACATAATCCTCTGTGGGCAAGCAGGAAGTGATGAGGGTACTATCAATAGATTTTTCCCCACCTGCACTATGAATAATCAATAAAAAGATTGCAGCATGAGTCACTTTCTTTCCCTTAAGTGCATGTTTCACAGAGAGCAATTTTCTTTCACTTAAATGCATGTTTTGCAGATATAGCGATGGGAGGAGAAGCATCAGAAAGTATCACTTTGGAGTGGAGAGGATGACAAATTTTGCTTTTTTTTTTTTTTAAAGGAAGATTGCACGCCAAATTCTTTCTATTTAGTAGTCAAGGCGGTAGCTACTAGATACTAAAAAATATTCATCTCGTGCATATGGGTTGTGGAATGGGATAATGAACATCGCTTCCCCTGCTAATACAGGGGTCCAGTTCTGAATTATATTAAAATATGATGGAGCCGTTGCCACATTAGTGGCTTAAAGCACTATCATTACCCATTGTCTCAGCAATACAAACTTGGTTATTTATATTACTGAGACCACGTTAGCTCTGAAACTTCTGTAGGGACTGAAAACTCAATTGTGCTGTCTTCCTTGGTGTGCATGTCTTTCTAATCTCCTTTGTCTTCTAATATCCTTTCTAATATCCTTTTGCTTTTGTAAGTGTCATCTACTTGTAAATAAAAAAAACCCAGAATGAGATATGTAATAGAGAAGAGTGAGCCTGCTATGCCTATTCTGACGGCATTTCTGATATGCATAATTTCAGCTTTGCCTTTTAATTTTGTGCAAGTGTTATCTCTTTAGCACTTCAATTTAATTGTCCAGATATTCTCTCTTCCCCGTTTTATTTTGGGTTTTGTAGCACTTTCTGTGGGTCCAAAAATTTTGAACATTCAACTGGTATCAAAATTGACTAGGTCACATTAAGGCAGGTATTCTGAAATTTGCAGATGGGGAGAAACTTGTGCATACAAAGCAGGATCACTCCCAGAAATTGTTCCCACTCTTCCTGGACAAGATGATGCCAGCTTGTCAAGCACAACCCAGAATGAGTTCTTACAAGGATGGGATTGTAACTCAGAATTCTCCTGCTGTCTGGAGAACCCCAGATTAGGAAGGCTGAGCTAGAGTGATACATCTGGAAACACAGAATCTTTAATTTCACTTTATTCATGACTTTTCCTAATCTTGAGTCACCATCTATTGCATGGTGATTACAGTAAAGGGCTGCATTACATTTCTTCTGTATGGATTATAACTAAATAATGTATGCAATTGCTTTTAATAGTTGAAAGCATTAAATATTGAGTGGTTGTTTGTCATCAACAAAAACCTATAGGTAGAATGTAGTTGTTGTAAGCAGACTCAGGTAGACTGCTTGTTAGAGGAGAGGAATGGAAGGATGAACCCTGGTGGTTTCTTCCTGTTCTACCTCTGTGATAGTAGACATCCTAATCTAAACATGGTTCTATTGGCTGCCAAGTCAGTTAATGAAAAAATCATGGCCATCCAAGAATTAGATCTTGAATGAGGAAATTGACCTGATGTATACAGTAGAGAAGTAGCCAGAGGGAGGGATAGGCTACCTAGTGTCCTCCTTATATTTTGGATTACCTTCCGTAAATCACTATATGGTTTATAATCCAAAGGATTTGGAACAATCTTTTCCTCATATGATTGTTCCCCATGTAGATGTGGATAACAGAGTCAATGCACAGCTAGGATTAGTGGTTTTACCAGTTTCATCTGTATAGAAGTATATCTCATTTTGTTGGCAATACTGTCTCTTTAATGCACTAGAATATGCATCAATTATTACTGAAGTTCACACAAATATTTAAATACAAACTGAGAAGCTCTCACTTGTATGGAATGTTGATAGCAACAAAAAGAATTTTGTAAATCTGACAATTCTATGCATCCTTGATGGTGATGGGATAAAAAGAAGGACTTCTCTCAAAGCTCTTTAATTTCAAATAGCATTTCAAATAGTCTAGCTCATGCCATATATTAGGTCTTATAATCATATTTGAATACTCCTTGGATAGGGTAGTGGAGCTACTTTTATAAAGAAAATATTTTCCCTATAACCAGCTTATAACCAGCTTATACTATAACCAACTGTCCATAGCATTTTGGATAGCTGAAGTTTCCAGACACTTTTCAAAGTAGAACCAGTTCCAGCGGTGTAACAGTGATAGTAAAATGTTGGAGTGAATTCAGATGCTGGTAGCAGCTAAATCTTATGATACGTCCACTTTCTGAAGATTGCTTGCCCACTTGTATGCAACACCCTCATACTTGGAATGCCACATTCCCACAAGATGGAAGATTTTTTTCCACGAGTTTTATGATGAGAAGGTTGAAACAGCTGCCACCTCAGAATAGGATTTTAGACTTCATCCTGCCATTGGTCTCAGTCTCAGGAATTGCCAAATTGACTTATCAGTTCAAACTGGAAAGGTACTAGAAGTAGATTTGATCTGGATTAGTGGATCCCAATTTTGGCCTCATTATTTACTTTTGTAGATCAAACAGCCAGGCTTCCTAAAGATTGGCATCTGGCTATACTTGTGTTAATCTTTAAGAAGGCCGGAAAGATTTGCCTGATCTTTGCCAACCCATCAGTTTATTAAGTACCTTTAGTAAGATAGAAGCAAGGCACTTATACTGAAAAGTTACAGACCGGATTGAGGCAGAAAATATTATTACACCCAAACAGGTAAACTTTAGAGAAGGCAAAAACACAACAGAGCAGAGATCTGGATTAAGTCATTTGGTGTAGAAATAAGTAGCAAGGTGGAAGTCTGTCCTATATGCTTCATTCCTGGATTATAAGCAGTTACTTCATAATATTGTTAGAATCAAATTATGGGAAAACTTCAGAGATGTATCAGTTGTGCCTTCTGTTTGATGCACGGGTATTTCTTAAGCAACAAGGGCTCCAAATCAACCCCAGTTTTAACTTCCTCAAAGGCAGTGCCAACATGGCAGTTTCAGCACTGCTGAGAATATGAGTGGGATGGTTCTACTGTGAAGTCAATTCATATGACGGGGAGAGGGGGAGAGGAAGGCAGTAAAAGAAAAAACTTCATGCTTCAATGATCTGCTTAAGTAAATACTCTTCTAACATGGAAACCTTCAGGCTTTCCCAGTTCCTATCATTATTTTGTAAGTAGATTTAAAAACACACTTCATCCCATGAAAAATAGAGAAAAGAGGGACAGTTTCACAAGGAGCCAGATTTCTTTTATTTTCACTCTCATTACTGATTCAAGACCTTGTGAGATACAGCTGCTTATAGTTACTATATATTTCATTGACTGGCAGTTCTAATAGTAAGTTTTGCTATACAAAGGATATACCAATCTCCTAAAAAGCAAAATGTTGTAAGAAAGACTAATAAATATTTTTTGTTTGCATGGGCATGCTTGCATGTGTATATTTGAATAATTTGCATGTATTAACTTTTACTAGTGATTTGGGAGGCAAGAACATGTTGATAACTTTATGAACTGCTTACCATTTCCATTAACTAATACAATACTAAACCTCTAAACAGCCACTACACATTTGACTGAAAGTGCAGAAACACGCTGAAGCATGCAAAATGACAACATAACACTGTAGGCACTAGGTACAAATTGTGTACTATAATTTAGTTTTTCATTTTTTTACAAATTAAAATCCTCTAGTAAAATGAATCATGATTTGGGTCTCCACTTATATATAGTGGATATTTCTCAAGACACTTTCCTGGCAACGTTTTCTGAGATTTCTTTCTTCTTCTCCACCCACACCCCCAGCCAAAAAAGGAAAACAATTTTGAATGATATACTCCAAAGTGCGTCTCTTGATATTTCCATGATCCTGTGGGATAACGGTAAACAGGAGACAGTATGGAAAAAATCAAACATTTCAGACTTCTGAAAAATATTGTTTTCAGCCTACATTTAGGGTTGCATGCAGTCTCATTCCCCTTCTAAAAAAAGGGATTTTGGATTACTTACACTAATTTTTGAAAAAAAATCTTTTTTAAAAAATATAAACTTCAAAAAGTGGATTTCCTGGGCTTCCTGCACAGATGCCAAAATCTGATATGGAGTATCGGAAAAGAGTCTAGTGTTCAGGGAGAAGAATGAGGTGAGGAGCAATTGCCTTGGTAGAAGTCTGCTCCATATTCCTAGATGTAGCCCGTATATTGCTTGAAACAAGTTTGATTGGCCACCTTGGGCAAGCTAAGAGTGGGTCATATGTATAAGCAATCGCCATCATTCACATGCTTCAGCTTTCACTAATTCAATCCTGTTGTGAGAAAACGAGCTGTCTTTTTATAGAATTATTCATTATTGTCCCCCTGTCGATGAGAGACACACCGATGTGAGAAAGTCACAAGCAATAATTAAAATAAATGGGAAGGCTTCCAGGGGGATAAAATGGCCAGAGCTCATACTAAATAGCTCTCTTGCAGAGCTAGTTTTCCAGGAAAGGTCTTTATTTGTTTCCCACCAATTCTTATGGTGGAGGTAAGATTGCTATGCCATTAAAGTGGGAGATCTGTTTTGCTCTTCCTTTTCTCTCATAATGCACTACTGGCTCACAGCTCTCATATCATCTGCTTACATAGACTGTTGAATATTGCCAAAGGAAGTCTATTTTTCCACATCATCCACAATTGCAAGAGAAAGCCGCTCTGTCTTCTGCAAAGTGTAGCAGAAGAAGAAAAGGGGTGGGGAGAGAGAAGAGAAAACTCATCCCATTTCAGAAACTCCTTTCTATCCATGTCAGAACTCTATCAGGGGAGTTTGTTTGTCGATATACAGTGTTTTTATTTTTGCAATTTGCACTTCTTCTGCCTACTGGACCAGCATGACCAAGCATGTTAGTTTTAACGGTGAAGAAATGATCCCCACAAAGTTGCTACACCTGATTTGCCATTAAAACAGAAATAGGAAACTGGCATTCAGCTATAAGCTTTGCAGTGCAGTTCTCCAGCACAGGCAGGAAGATGGCAGGTTCATGCAATACATCCCCTTACATTATTTTTTCTATTTTAACTACTTCTTGAATCCTCTTTTCAAATAGTGGCAAGTCATTGCTGGACTTAAAAAGAAACGGGGGCACTTTTAAAAAGCTGCTACAGTGAATATCACTGGAGCTTTCAGTGTGTTCTTGGAAGAACGTCCAGTTAAACTCCTGGCAATGTATTCCTGGGAAAACATGCATGGATTGAGCTATTAGATTAGTCAAAGATGCTGCCCACACAGGGACAATCCATAAATCCAATTCCCTGCCACCTTGCTTAAATAATATCAGTCTCCGAAAGCTATCCACTCATACAGGGCAGATTCCTGCAAGGTGGAACCTTTGAACGTGTAGTAGGGATCCCAGATTTGGACTGCAAAAATCCAGATGATCAGTAGGTGACAGCAAAGAGAAAACGAAAACTCTCTTTTCCACTATCTGGTTATTTTCAGATTTTTGCATCTGAGATACAATAGTCTTACAGTATGATTACATATGTATCAGTTTGTAAGACTACACACACGTTAAAAAATATTTGAAAAAAAATACTTCAAACCGTGCACAAGCCAGGCGTTAGTCTGCTATTCATTAAAGCAGCTTTTTCAGACTTCCATGCAGGCTCAGAAAAAGGCTGCTGCTTTAATAAACATATCAACCTTAAGGAATAGGTTCCTTAAAACACTGACATCTCCCCCCTCCCCTCCCCCATCTTGCATAGAACCTGGAAAAACTGTAGGCTGCTTTAATGAGGAGCAGAGAAAAGCTGTGCTCTTGTAAGGTCTGAAGCAGTTCTTCCAAATGGATCCGAATTATTGAAGTTGGACAGCCGTAAGTAAGTAAGTAAGTAAGTAAGTAAGTAAGTAAGTAAGTAAATAAATAAATAAATAAATAAATAAATAAATAAATAAATATAATCTTGAAATGTGCATGGCTTAGCTGGCTTCCCTGCAAGAATCCCACTTTATAAGAATCCTGGTGTGTGGGAATGCTCCTGTTGTATTTTGGTGTGGGCTTATTATGAGTGCTCATGTGCTTCTGGTGTATGACTGCCAGAATAGAAATAAGAGTGATTCAGCTCCAGGTTAACTCCTGGTTCAAATTCACTCCAAATATGAGTAGAATTTTGTCAAACTAATGCATTCTTAGAGTCCTTCTACATGTGGAATTTAACCCACTGACTTTATCTCCTCAGCTCACTTCACTGAGTAGTCTCAACAGGATCCCTCTTAGCTAGCCAGTCCTTTTATCAACTGGGCAATGGTGAAGCCCCGCCCCCCCAAGGCAGACAATTCTTTATACTGGAATTAACTGGAATTAACACAACAAAAAAAGTAGACCATTATATGCAGTTCAGAGCACCAGGAAAGTATGAGGGGAAACACCAAAGTTCCACAGTGCCTTAGCTGCTGATGGGAAGGAGACATCTGGGCCACCAGGAAGCAGGATAAGGTGACAGTTTCCCACAATAAGAGACCACCTATGCTAAAGCTCCAGAAGAAAGATTCTAAAAGTGTCACTGCAGTGTTTCTTTTGAAGCTGGAGCCAAAGCTGATTAACTTGTAGCAATGCACAATCCTTAATTGTGCTGGTCTTAGCCTGGTATGTTTCTTGTGTGGGGAAGGGACCACCAACTCAGTGACTTTACCTTTTATTCTGTAGCTTTCTACCAGGTTTAAGTTCATTTTGCCATATTAATTACGTAACAGGATTTGCATAAAGAAAAATGGACAGCATAACTGGAAATAAACAGTTGCAACAAAATTAGTTCAGCTCCACTCTCGTAGTGGGGTGGCGGATGCTGCAAGGGTGCTGACAGAGGATAGTTCCTCCATTTCCAGCTTCCAAGTAGGAATTAATCTTGTGTGAGTCATTTCTATTCGGGAAAAAGTCCAGATCCAGGATTAAAAAACAAGAATATTGAAATAAAATGTATAATGCTTAACTTAACAAAAGAAAAGAAATTCCGTATTCCTTTGGATCAGTTCCAATTGACCATCTGAGGTTAGGAACAAAATGATGGGAAAGGCCACAGTCACCACCTGTGCTCTGGATCCTTGCCTATGGAAAAGGCTGGTGTCAAAGATTTAAAACACAGCATACCTAAAAGATAGAAGTAAAACTTCTTTGGCTATCTTCATTACCCTAAAAAGGGAATAATTTGTCTGGATATGGTCTGTTTCAGCTTGGGCCATGACGTGACAATGAGAAAGAACAGAACCATTGGACATCTTCCTCCCCTCACTTGGGCTTTGGACTTTTGATATCCTCTTACTGTCTTTTCCTTCCAGGCAGCTCCACAGCAGAGTATTGTTTGATTTGGCAGCTGTGTCTCAAAAGAAACTGATTAAACAATTTGTTCAGAGGAACCAGCCTACTTGGAAAGTTACATAAGCATCAAGGTGTTGCAACTAACATGCACAAGCTGCTTGATGATCACTAAGAGTTGACATGGTCATGGAATGGCTTGCTAAATGAATTCCAAAAGCTGGGTCAGACTGAGCAGACATCTCCTAGAACATCAGTCTGGATTCTTTTCCACACGTGAAATGGGTCAGAGAGAGAGACAGAGGGAGAGAAAGAGAGAGAGAGAGAGAGAGAGAACATAATCGGCAAGATGTGGAAGCTTGAATAAATAACCCAGATTGGATCTGTCTTTTCTTATAAGGCTTAAGCCAACTGAACCTGTCAACTCTAAGCCTCTGTAACTTTCCTTTGGCTAAACAATCTGGAGATGGTCTGGCCTGCAGCTGGGGGAGGCATTAGTACTGACATACAGTGTACAGCATATTGGTTTATATTTAACTCAAAGAAATTGTCATTTTTGCAGCATTTTCAAATTAGCCATTTGCGAAAGCAGGGAAGAGAAGTAAGAACCCTGAGTTGTGTTAACTAGAAATTCTGAAATTCAGTTTCCACCCAAAATCTAAGCCAATTTTTAAAATTATTTTGTCCACTGAGTCCAACTGCTGTCTCAACTCAGCCTTCCTCACCTCACAAAAATGGGGCACCATCAGCTGCTTCTCTGGGAGGACCTCCTTGGATGAATAACCACTGGTTGGAGTAAGTGGTCCTACAAGTACCTTGATCCCAAGTAATATAATCCTTAATAAGTCAAAACTAGTCCTCTGAATTGTAGCCAAATCTATTAGTAACTGCAAAGCCAACAAGTTAAATCTAATGTCATCATAACAACGAGGGCCAGTCAACAAGTGAGCTGCTGCATTTTTCATTTTTATTAATTTCATATGTCAATTTCAAGGCCACCTGACTCCACAAAGACTCTGGGTTGCTTACAAATAAAAAATGAAAAGAAAGAAAACAAAGAAAACAAAGAAAAACGAGACACCTGACCAGAAGACAAAGCCAAAGAGACCAAATAACATAAAACCAAACCAAAGGAGCTCAACCACCATCCTAACCCAAGGCATGAGAGAACAACCAAATCTTTAGCAGTTTGCGCAATGTTGGGTGGGAGCAGTATGACTCTCTGGGGGATATCTTCCCCCAAAGTAGGAGCCATGGCTGAGAAGGCACACTTCCTAGATCCTACAAGATGACATTGCTTAATTGATGGAACCTGGAGTGTGCCTATTCTAGCTGATCTCACTGAATGGGCAGAATCATTTGGAAACTGGCAGTCTGTCAGGCAACCTGGTCCTATGCCATGCGGGGCTTTATAGGTGATATAAATGAATTGGACCTGGAAACCAACTGGCAACCAGTGCGGCTCATGAAGCAGCAGGGACACCCACACGTGCCATGACGTGCCCATGGAAATTGTCCAAGATAGTTGGGTCCATTTTGTAGTACCTGTAGTTTCCAGATGGTCTGCAAAGGCAGCCCCAAGTAGACCACACTCAAGAACTTTAACCATATGGTGATGAGGGTATGAGTCACTGTAGTCAGGTGCTCCTGCTCCAGGAAGAGCCACAACTGACACATCAAATAAAACTGGGGAGAAACCTTCCTGACCATCACCTCCACTATCCATCCAGCAGTAGCCACAGGTCCAGAAAAATATCAATTTGTGGGTGGACAAGTGCCACCATTTCACTGGAGAACACTGGAGCTAACAGAGAACTGTGATGAGCCAACAGTTGCTTGGATTTAGCTTTAGCCTGTTTTGTCCCATACAAATCCTGACAGCCCTAGGCTCCAGGGCAGGACTTCAACAGCATTCCAGCTGGGCCTGAGTATCATTAGTATATTGATGGTATCACACTCTGATGACTTCAGCAGCAGCTTAACCTAGATGAAACAGTAAGGGAGTAGCTATTGGCCTGATCTTTCCTCCATCACTGACTGGAATTTCTCACTAAAGTAGGAATAGAACCATTGTAAAACAATGCCATTGATCCCCAACCCTACAGGTAGCTTGAGAGGCTACTATGGTCAATGTTAGTAAAAGCCACCAAGAGAGATGCATTAGCCCTATCAAAGTAATCCACTGGAAACATCAATTCCAATTCCTTTCCATTAAGCCTGATCCAAAAGGATCAGCCATTTCCTCTATGGACCTATGCAGCTAGATTCCCACCATGTGCTCAACATAATTCCCCAAATTTGTTTAAGATGGATCACATCGTTTTTTACACTGAGGTTTGCACACAGAGTTGCACTCCAAGTAGACTTGTCCAGGAAAAAAAATAAAATTAAGTAGAGCTAAACATTCCTCTGAATCAAGCTGAACTTCTAATGATTTCATGGACACCTCCATTTAGTTTTGTTGACAGTAATATGGGTATGCCATAGCCTTTGGTTCTCATCCCTTTTGTGCCCACCAAAAAGTTTTTGCCCACCAGTCAATTCCATCTATTTATTTTGGCTGCCTTGTGCTTTCTCCCCACCAACTGGGTTAAGGTTAGGTTTATTGATTGATGGTTGACAGTGACCTCTGCAAATTTATGTACTAGTCCTAGATTTGAACATGCCATAATTACAAAGGATACCAGTACCAACTGATGATGTCTGTGGTGGGCAAAAAATGTTGGACATGAGATTTTAACACTAGTGGCTGGCAAAAAACAAGAGCCTGTCCTTCTTCTGGAATATTTTTTCAATTGCCCAGTTTTGCTTACAGCTGTGGGATTCTTGGTGAGCTTCCATCCAAGTACTAACCAGGTCCAACCCTGCTTAGCTCTTCAAGAGTACCCAGGGCAGCACCCAGCTAAGAGAAAATTCATCTATTTCATGACTGTTACTCTGATTGCTGCCATGCATTACATAATTTTCTCCTAAAAGGACAATTCAGTAGCCACTTTTGTAGACATTATTTGAGGCTTCACACTGTGCATTCCTAGTTTAAATTAAATTGCTGTTATCAGAATGTGAACAAGGCCATTGGAACTGGCACCATTGAGAAAATTCCATTATGTTAAAATGCAATTAAAACTAATAGATCATGTACTAGTCACTTCTCTATGTAAATAGGAATGTGAAAATATCCATGTTCTTCTGATGCACATAATCCCATTCTTCCATTGTGTACTATAGGCTTGAAGCAAAGCAAACAACTGCTCTTTTTAACCAAAGTACAATCTACTATCCATGTACTTTTAGGTAAGAGGTGGGATAAATTCACACTTTAAATGCAAGTAAAGTGATTACTTCATTTCAACACTTTTCTTATTAACCAGAACTCTGAAAGATCTCTTTGTCTTTCTATGGTGAGTAATTACTACCAGTGTGCTTCAGCATTGCTTGGAGGACCCACATACTGTATAGCTTGAGATAGCTTGATAGCTTGATTTCCTATTATTGCAACTTATTATTGGTTTATTTGCCCAATAAGTGCTTTCTACATTGTTTTGCCCTGATTCAGTGCCACATAACAGCACTGGGCTACTATGTTTGTCAATTCCACTCTCAAGATACTAGTTAGTTGGTTTCATACTTGTTCAAGTGAAACATGAAGGTACATTTGATTTCAGTTAGGTCTACATTCTCCTCAGTTTCATTTTGCAATATAAACTTGGTTTATACAGATAAAACTTTTATCTCTGTAAGCATTCTACATAAACCAGGTAAGGTTTCATCTACCTAATGTGCTGATCCAATGCAGTCATGCTGCTAAGACAGGACATCTGTCTAAAGCCCCTGGATAACCCCTGATTCAGTTCCATACATCTTCTAAAAAAAGAAATTCATTTAGCAGTAGTGGTCCTTTTCTGCCCCACTTCTTTTCACCCCTCTAGAGTCTAGAAACCCGTTGGGGAAACTAAGATGCTGAGCATGACTATGCCTTTGCCCTGAACACACAACTCAGTATTCTTCAAAATAAAAGAGTTCAATGTTGCTGATTTCTAAGAGAACAGAAAGGAGGGAGGGAGAGAAAAAGACAGAGAAAGGTATCTCAGTTGGGGAGAGAGAGACAAAACTAAGAACACAAGGAGAAGGAAACTAGAGTGAGAGAAAGTGGGAGGTGTGTGTTTGCATGTAGCAGCCAGGAATGCACGAATAGTCTCTTGAGGGCAACTTCACCAGAGTTACCTCAACACTTTCAAGGCTCCTGATCCAAAGTTTTGACTTGGTCATTGATGGGAAATATACTAACATCATGTGCAAATGGCAAGCACACGCACGCTGTGTGACTTTCAGTTACTTACCCAGGGAAAGCTTTATGTTTTGGCCCATGTTCTGCTTTAAATCTGACATTGCAGAGCAAACCAGGTGGTGTGATTTCCCTAATGTGGCCAGAGAGGGCAATAACAATCATCCTTAACTATTTGTAAAGTAAGTTCATTTTCAATTAAGTAAAAGCCAAGACAGTGTAGGCATTGTTTGTGGAAAACCCAGGGATCCAACACAATGTCAGAAAAAAAGCAGAGTTAACCACTGAAACAAACGAACAAAAGAACAGGAACGGCTTCCGGCATCTGGCATGTACCCCCTATGGACTTTGATAATGAGAATATTGGTGAGAATTGAGCTCCGCAGAAGAAGCTCATTGAGCTAATATTTGTAGGCCCAGAGGCAAAGCAGAGGAGAACAAAAGGTGGCATCGTTCCAAATCCTCACTGGATAGAAAGGCAGGGGTGGCTACAGAGCCTGGGGTGTTGATGGCAAGCTATCTATCTGCAAAAAACAGAAAGAGAACCATAGTAACATTAGGAATGTTTGAAGTGTATTATTTCCCCAGGAGGAGAAATTCTCTCTATAGCACAGAACTGTTCATGAACACAACGGGTGCAGAATCAGTGGATGGTGGGATAACATAACACAAATTGTAATCTTGCCATGCAATTCTGAGTGACTCGAGTAGCAAACAAAAGGAATAGTTACCCAAGACCTCCATATTAGTCTCTGGGGCTGCATACATACAACCGTACACAACTAACTTCCAACAGTGTGGAAGAACGTCCACACAAGTATCATTGTTCACATATAAATTCCTATTTTCACTTCTGACTGAAAAGACAATCAAGTCAAAGGATGCAATCTTGCTTTCCTCGCCATGTGCTTACTCATGGAATTGAAGGCCCATAGAGGTCTCTAGGTTGTGTCCAGGAAAACTGACACTCTTTTTTTTTTTCCTGCCAAAATAAATTCAAGGCAGTTTTTACAATAAAGAAAAAAAGAAAAAAGAAAATTTGTTTGCAGTGGTATAATCGGCAATAAAAGATCTGTTATGCAAGAAAATAATAAATCCTAATCCGATAGTGGTGCTGGGAGGGGCACCACTTATTTGAAGATGCTACCATAATCTGGATGCAACCTTGAAAAAGACGGTTCAATTTTCCATCATACAGATTGGAAGGAGGGGGTTGGAAGCTGAGTACAATTACAGCATAGCTTCAGATTGGAGCAGGTGATTCTTAAGTTGTCTTGGCTTCCTGCCAAAGCTAAAATCCTAACATCAGTACAGAGACAAATCTATAAGAAATGGAAGTGGCACCTACCTTCCATATTATTAGCTATCTTTCAAATACTGGAGGTTTGAGGCCTTGCATGTTGGATTCCTTGAAGTTACCAGACCTAGTGTGCACTGTATTATTCTAGCACGAGGTAACCAAAACAAGAATTACATTAAAAAAAAAATCCAAACATGCCAAAGGAGTAGAAAAGTGTCTAACATTTATAGGGGTAGGCAATCTTTCAAATTCTCCTTTTCCTGATCTCATCAAAGAAGATGAAAGAGGATCTGCTTCAGGAGGGGGGGAAAAAAACTGGCTAGGAATAGCATCATGACAAACAGCCAATATAAGACACCCCAGTCACCAGTCAAAGAGATGAAGAACCAGGCCCAAGATGAGCATCAGATTAAAAAGCAAAGGAGTAAAAGCTCATCCTGTGAGCAGGCAAAAGGAGTAAGTAATTCTAAAAACCTATATCTGTGAAGGAGATAAATACATTGCAGATCATACAGAATGGAATGTAGAGGATGGCCCAGCATGGGGAAAGATTTGTTTCAGCACCAAAAAGAGAAATCCACAGATATCCAGATTGGACTGGCATTTTGTGTCCCTTCATAATGCAGCTGTATATTCCATGCATAGTATCCAGCAACACCTGTACAATGAAGATGTTCTGGTCTACTAATAGTGCCTTTGGGAATCTGGGGATGTTAATTCAGGTGAGGAAAGAGTTTTCTGGTACAAAATCACAGTGCTTGCAAAAGGATATAATTTTTCAGGATTTTTTTGTGGATACAGGAGGCCAATCACTCTACATATGGATAGACTCTTTTGCCTTTTATTTGGGGAAATGTTTTCTTTTCTAGGTATTTATGCATCCTGCTTCAAAACATACCAATAATTAAAAAACAGAATTAAAAATGCAGCCAAGAAATCTAAAAGACGACCATAAAGGAAGAAAATCTGATATTTCTGCTCTATCCTGACCCGCTACGTTGAAAATCTGTGCAGTTTAACACATCTTCGTTTGCCACTAATGGAGAAAACAATCAGATTTAATCACAAAGAAGAACTGAAGTAGCTGCAAATCTATCATTTACTCTCTTGTACATTTAATTAAATAAGCACTAACATATACATTGGTCTACATAGCTATGGTTGCTGAATAATCTGTTATATAAGAAATGTTTCAAGAACATTAATTTTACTTCCGGTATCTTAATTTCTACACAAGATTTTTTTTGCTTTGCAAACAGATTTCTTAAGATTACCCTACTTCTTTCTCAGGATTCTGTGCAAGAAGTTTCAATTTGTGGATAGTCATAACCTGCAAGGAAGTAAGACCTGTTTAATTGGTCTGGCCTGGCAACTGATACACCCGGTTGGGTTCTAGAGAAAGCTTGGGGTTTTTCCTGACTAGTGGCCAGTTTGCCTGAGATCTAGAATAGGCAGGAAATGGGCATCAGAATGGATTGCTCCTATGTGGCCTCTCTTTCTGTACTGATCCCAGGTGCACCTGGTTCTCTGAGGAGTTCTGGAAGATGAAGAGATGCCTATAACACTGTTGGAGGAAGACAAAGAGTGAATTGGATTGAACATACGTAAGAGCCCTTATTCAGTCCTTCATTGTGGTGATAAAGGCAGTGAAATGTCATTATTTCTCTGCCCTTATTGTGTCTGTTGATAGCTGCCAGGAGGCTTTGCTTAGGGTAACCCATTCCCTGCTGTGGAGGGACAAGCCCCTTGAACATCTACAGGGCCACATTGAGGAGTAATCATGCTACCTGGTGGACAAAATTGCTCAGATTTGCTCAGAATTGCATTCTGATTGGGACTTCTGGGGAGGAAATGGTGAATTGAAGATGGCTCCGCAAAAAGTAGAGCCTACAACAGCAGTGGAATGGAGAACCAGTGAGTAGACTGGCTCTTCGATAATTCCTCTCTGGACAAGGAGAGGACTTACGATCACCCACAAGTACTCCAAACAGCTGGTCCTCATGAGGAGACTGCAAGATAGTGGTCTCCGGTGGGTTTAGAGCTCTGGGAGACCAGAGAATAGCCATCTTGCTCAAACTAAGGTTGGTGCCTTTGAAAGGACACTGGGTTCACATACTTCCTTTGCTAATCACTTTCAGAAATTGCTTAACTGCTTTTCAGCTGTTAGGAACCTTTGGATCAACAAGTTCTATAGGTGAGCTTCCTTCAATCCTTAGTGAAAGAAGTTATAACTACAAGTTTAAGAACTTAAAAAAAATTTTTTTGGAATAAACAGCAAAGGGTGATTAAAACTTTGATTTTAGAAAGTTACAAATGGATTAAGGATCCAGATAAATTTGAAATAAGATTTTGGAATTAATTATAAAGTGGGAAAATACTTCTGTTTTGAATTCTGTTAAAAAAAGAACATGATAGGATGAGACTTTGAAGGTTGGACACTAGAGGGAACTAGAATAAACTAAAGATCACAATTAAAGTAAAAGAACACTTAAACTTCACTTACAGAATGAAGAAAATATTTTAACATTGGACATATTGAAGGATATTTTTGAATAATGGACCCAGAAGTTAATTTTAAAAGTGTCTGCCTCTATAGGTAGACTGTGTTTAAAATATGCTATGGAAGGGGAACTAGTTTTGCCTGACAAGACTGAGACTAATTTGAAAGTGAATTTAAGTGAAGGTGAATTAAAAAATGACAGGCTACAGGAATGACATGGAAAAAGATGGTACACTGGACATACAAAAGAAAGCAGCTGAGGTCTTAATACTTAAAAGGGATATACAAACAACAAACCAAGAGAATGACCTGGATAATTTTCTATATTGGATTTACAAAAGAGGCTTATTAAAGCTTTGAAGAATTTTGTGAGAAGGGACAAGAAAGGAAAAGGAAGGGAAGGGAAGGGAAGGGAAGGGAAGGGAAGGGAAGGGAAGGGAAGGGAAGGGAAGGGAAGGGAAGGGAAGGGAAGGGAAGGAAAGGAAAGGAAAGGAAAGGAAAGGAAAGGAAAGGAAAGGAAAGGAAAGGAAAGGAAAGGAAAGGAAAGGAAAGGAAAGGAAAGGAATCAAGTTCTGGGACATTATTTGAAGGGACTAAAGATTAGCTATCTGGGCTCCTTGGCCCCGATAATTAGGGTATATAAAGCTAAGGCTATTCCTATGCTTTTATACGCAGCAGAAATTTGGGGCTTAGATTCCATAACAATAATACAACAAACACAATCACAGAATCTGAGAAGCATCCTGGGTTTAGATAAAATGACTTCAGCTGCTGCAGTTAGAACTGAACTGGGAATTCACACAATCTATTCACAAACTAAAATTAGAGCATATAATTATTGGTGTAAAATTAATGAAATGGAATCTGTCAGACTTCCAAAACTGTGTTTATTAGAACAGATAAAATCCCAATGACAGACCTCTTGGATCACACAACTGACAAATTACATAAGGAATTATGGTCTCCCAGTCTCCAATGCTCCTGGAGGTCAAGCTAAAAAGAGTGCTGTACAAAACTTTTTGAATATTGAAGCACAAAAAGATATAGCCACCCTTATTGAGGCTGGCAATTTGAAATGGCTGAGCTGTTATAAACGCACATTTCTAACTGATAATTATTTAAAAATACAAATGCCAAAACAACTTAGGGAGGCATTCACCCGAGCTAGATTTGGCCAACTTGATACTATGGTCAGATATGGGAGATTTAACAGGATCCCTTATAATGAATGCATTTGTATATGTGGAACACCCAAAATTGAGGATATAGCACACATACTGTTCGACTGTAACTTGAATAAGATGATGAGAGACATGTGTTAAACAAACGACCCATTGGGATCCATTGGGATCCACATATTAGAACAAGATATTTTATGTGTGGTCAAAACCCAAAAATAACATATAACACAGCTTTGTTTTTAAGCAAATCAATATGCTTGAGATCTACAGTACATATGTGGGGTCGATTGGAGTGAACTGCTGGGGTGATATGGAAGTATGATTTGTATTTTCACTTATATGTATACCTACTTATACTTATTTACTCTATTTTCATTCACGTTCCATTTAATCTGTTTGTTCTATTACTTTTGTAAAGAGTTTTATTAATATTTAGTGTTTAACTGTTATTTGGATAAGGCCTTAGGGCTAACCAATAATCTTTGATTTGATTTGACTAAAGATCAAGATCGTTAGAAATAAAAGAAAGGAATATAAAGTTGGTTTATTTGTAAAGAGTTTTATTAATATTTAGTGTTTAACTGTTATTTGGATAAGGCCTTAGGGCTAACCAATAATCTTTGATTTGATTTGACTAAAGATCAAGATCGTTAGAAATAAAAGAAAGGAATATAAAGTTGGTTTATTTGATCAAGGCTAAAATAGATATGTTGTTATCTCTGGTAACCCTTAATGGACTTTTGCTGATATCAGGACTGAAATGATGAGGCTTTAAGGATTTGTTTATAGATAAGAGATGGGATAGGGGAAGACGAAATCATTTGTTGAATTTTAAGAGGAGGTGATAAGTTACTAAAATTGTTTATACTTGTGATGAAGGGGGAAGTCATTTCTTTCTTTTCTTTTTCTTTGCTATATTCTTATTTTTTATTTCTTTTCTATTTTTCTTTCTTTCTTTTTCTTCCGTTTCTTTTCTGCACCTTCTATTTTTTCTTTTTATTCTTTTCTTTTTTTAAGTTTATATTAGTTTTTATTGTTGTAATTGTAATTTTTAATAAAATTATTATAAACAAAGGAAATGGACTCTGGGCAAATCCAAGGGAGTCTTGTGATGTTAGGTGGTCAGACAACAATTGCAGAGGGTCTCCACTTTCCATTTTTTTGGATTGCAAAGGCTATATTAAGCCAAAATTATTACAAAACCCGATAAAGTTGATTCAGATTGTACCATTTCAATCTTTAATTGAAAGCTCACAATATTGGTTACTCTTCGGTGAGAAACTTTTGGCACCTAAAAACTTGTAAAAATTACTGTCAAGGGGAAGGCTAACTGGATGGTTTCTCCCAGACCAATCAGATTTGCACAGCGAATGCTTTTTTATGAAGAACATTGAAGAATAGGAAGCCACAGCTATAATCAAAATAGTACAGTCAAGAAGCAGATTTACTTCTTTGTCATTTGTCTGAGAGGCTAAATTTTGCAGTGATATAATATAGTACTAGTGAATCCATAAAAAGAAAAGCAATGAGAGAGGAAGTTACAATTATTATTCTACTTGCACTTAAATGAAAGCTCTAGATGTTGCTGAACTACAAATTCCAGCATTCCTTGCCAGCAGTGGCTAATTATGATGGCTCTTAGGAATTGTGGCTTCCCATTCTGATCTAAAGCAGTATTCAGAGGAACCTCGAATTTACCACTGATAATAAAATATTGGAAGACCGCTGAAGCCATTGAGTTTTGATAAAATATCAACTGTATGGCAAGAGCAACTCCAATCACCTGGTCTGAATATGAATCTAGTGTCAGCTGTAGTATGGTGGTTTGCTTTCTGTTTCACCATGGCCAAGATCAAAACAGTTTGAGTAGAAATCGGACATAGAATGTGGCAGTCTGTTCTTCATTGTAGGATTACATTAAGATTTAATTAATTTAATTAATATTTGCTACTATTTTATCAGAACCACAAAACAGTATTTCTATATCGCAGTTGCTCATAGCTGTATTTTTCTTTCCAAAATGGCTTCAGATATGGTGGATTACTTTCACCCAACTAAGGCCAAGGATGAAGGCAGGCAACAAGATTGGATATACAGAAGGCTACAAGTGCAATTTTTTAATGTGCTATTTTCAGAGCCATTTGCTGACCTTTTGATCACTTCACAATATATATTCCTAATAGGGCCAGAGAAGGAAAAAATGGAGAGGAACCATTCAACCAGCTGCTGCTTCCTCTGCCTAAGAAAGACAAATCTGCTAGAACCATTTTAATGATAAAGACTTGAAACTGGCTTTTGGAGAACAAAGTATCTAAGTGGCTGCAACTGTGTAACCAGATGTTGGGCTATAAAGGTTTTTATTTATACAGAATTCAGTTAACTCAGTGCTTGGCAACGATACTCTAGATGTCAAGTGGATTTGTGACAACTTGGGAGATGATTGGGGCAAGCACTACAATGTTATGAATAAAATCAGGTATGTGGTTTCCTTGTTTGTAGTAGACACATTCAGGTGCAGTATATGGTACTATATTTACTGCAATTTACTTTAAATGATTTCTGTGATTTTCACAAACTCATAGCTTAATTTATCTCTGTCCTGTAATACCAAATTTGTTCCTGGGATTATCTATCTATCTATCTATCTATCTATCTGTCTGTCTGTCTGTCTATCTATCTATCTATCTATCTATCTATCTATCTATCTACCTACCTACCTACCTACCTACCTACCTACCTACCTACCTACCTACATATTTTTTTCTTCCTAGCATTTTTTGGATCAACTGAAAATTGATCCGTTGGTTGCAATAGGAATTGACCAACTGACTTGTCACCCAAGCCTGATGTCGTGGGCTGAGACATCATCCAGCTGGCCTTCATGCCTAAGGTAGGATTAGAACTCACAATCTCCTGCTTTCTAACCTGGTGCCTTAACCACTAGACCAAACTGGCCCTCTTAAGTCTGTCCGTCTGTCCGTCCGTCCATCCATCCATCATCACCCAATAAATAAATTAAATATTGATTCTCACTGCATTCTTTGTTGTAGTTACAAGAAACTACAGGGTTACAAATACAGTCTAATGTAATAGTGTAAGTATTTGCTCCTACAATCATCCTGTGCAATGTGTGTGATTACACATAAAATGAAACATTACAATTCCCATAACAGTGTTCTTCAATTTTCATTTTTTTTTGTTTGTCAACAAATGTCTGAACCCTACTAACAATATAACTATCCAGCACTGTAGATAAGTACTGTAGAACCAGTACTGTAGATAAATAATAAATGGAAAATACCACATCGTCATCATCAAACGTGAGTAGAGAACCATTGTTAGCTTTAGTGTTTCTTGTTTCTTCATTGTGTGACAATATAATTCAGTTTAGATATAGAATGGGAAACTAATTCTACCCTCTTGTCGAAACATCTTTTTTAAGCAGCTGTGGAAACCAGCAAGCTACTACAGACATAGAAGAATTTCTGGATTTAGAAAAATTTTCTTCACTCTGGCTCACTGTGATACTTCACCTAGTGGAAGGAAAGTTCAAAAGAGTCCTTTATAAGAATCGATTATGCTTCTGAAGGTCAAATGCAGAGGTATCCCTAAACCATCCTTTACTACACTGCCTCTCTTTAGTCTATGAATAGACTAAACTACACAACCTATAATTCAGTGTCATATTCAATGTTTTGTTTATCTGTCAAATGAAAACTAAACGGAATATAGTTAAAAGTCATGGTTGAGATGACTGGAATATTTCCTTTGATGTGACGGAATGGTTTGGTGAAGGCCGCGCTCGGGGAGATAAGCATTTCCTTAGCCCCCAGCAAGAGCATGGGAAGGTTAAGAGGATGAGACTGGCACCACCCTAAGGAATTTGAGGTGTTTGCTTGCTGGCTTGGGAAGTTTAGATTCAGTCTGCGAGATTCTGTCTTGTGGTTGAAAGCTAATAAAAGCTTCTGAACTAGACCTGTACTGTCTCGTGGAGTTCTTTGGGCTGAACCTGACATTTGAGGAGAATATTGCATTAGGTTAGAGGGAAGCCTTCCTTACCTTAAAATTCAGGTTTTAAGGTAACAGGTTTGCTTTTCCATATATCTACAAGTACACACATTTTATTCTAATATGTGGCTTTCTAAATGACTCTGAGCCAGTATTGGCCTATTTCTCTTCCAAAATAGTTCGTTTCAGAATATTGAACTAATAATGTTTTATTAGACAGATTACATTTGACTAGTTTGATAGTATAGACACAAATATTTTTCAGCTTATCAAGAAACCTGATTTGCCTGCTAAGGAAGACCTCCTTATTTGAAGAGCATCCAGGGATGTATTTTGGGACAAGCATTGAATATCTTCCTTTCTTCTGCATGACATTACTATGGGATTGAGCTCAAGGTGGCTCCGAGAGCATAAAATGAAAAGAGATAAATACAATATTCAAAAGCACAGGGCAGATCATCATAAATAGCCATCCAATCAATACAAAAGCATATCATAGCAATAGTGATCAGTCAGGACAACATTGACTAAAACCATATGAATCATCATAGTTGAATAGCTTTCATCTATACAGGAAGGATAATAAAGGCTAAAAACACAGATGACAAATAAGCTTCACATCAGGCCAAATAGATTTGTCTGCTAGGCTGACAAATTGTCCTGGCAGTTTTCCCTATCAGTTCTCATTCTCAGAAAGAAGATAACTTTGGAGAAATGTTTCTTGTGGTGTTTTGCATTTAGTTAAGTAAGAGGAGGCTGAGAGAGGTGTGTATGAATGTCTTTCATGACACAATCATTTCTCCAGTAGGCTGTAATCCCCCTGTTTTTTAAGAGTCAATCCCAAGGGAAGACTTGTAAGAACTTTTTCCATGCAAGGTAGAGGCAGTCTACTGAATCCAATGGGAAGAACTCTGTCCTGGCGAGATCATTGGAGAGGTATTCCTGGAGAAGTTCAGAAAAATCATTCACCCAGCTTCTCAGTGAACACAAATTTGTTTGAGCTATTTACATTCCTATGCACAAACTAGGAGTGCAATGCTTTCACTCCCCAATGGAAGTCCCTGGGATTTTCAGGGAAAATGATGGCAAACTCTCCTTCCATGAAGCTCGATTCTTAGCTAACAAAATTCCAAGGAACTGGAGGATTCCTTAGAATGTGTTTTCTAAAATGCTGGCATCATATCATTGAAGATTTTAAGTTGCAGAGAAATTAATGCATGGAAAAAAGTCAGTTTATATTTAGCACAATCCTTGATGTGAAGTGTTACAAACGATATGTATTTTAGACCAAAGCCTTATGCAGTCTGCAGCAAAATGTACAACTGTCTGCTTAGTAAATATATGAACAATGGCTCCCTTAGTTTTTGTCTGAATGGATAATAATGAGCCTGGAAATTTTGTGAGTCTGCTTTAATTGTTGTAATTGTTTGAATTGCTTCTGATCCAATATGCTTATTTAGTATATTTTGTTCTGTTGGTTATTATTCCTTTTAAGCACATGCCCTGCCCTAGCAATCATGTCACGTGGGTAGCCGTATAAGTTAAATAAATAAATAAATAAATAAATAAATAAATAAATAAATAAAGCAACAGGAAAAGTTTAGATACATTTTGCTAAGATTAAACACCAACGGAACCTTTATTTCATAATAGACTTGTCTAGGATTGTAGCTTTAAGTGATTTGTCTCTACAGAATGTTTAACAGACTTTGTTGTAGGCTTTGTGATTGTGCAGGGTCATCTCCAGAAGGGGATGGAGAAAATCAAGATGGTAGCCACAACCATCTGATGGAAATCCCACCACATTTTTAAGTGCTTCATGACACATGTAAAAGAAGGGCATGGCTTCTATATGTAGTTGCAGCTACCATCTTGACTTTTATGACCCTTTTTGCAGATGCCTTATGTTTATGCTTAAAATATATGCATATTCCCTGCTGGATGGCTCATCTAGAAATGCTGACTAAACCATGCAAACCTATGAAAAATCCAATCATGAGAAATAGATCCTGAAGCATTTGACTCATTGCTGAAGATTTTACAAAATCATGTCACAGGAGAATGAAGACAACACAAGAAGGTTACTTTACACTCAGCACTTCAAGACTCAAAGTGTTCTAAATCAGTTGCTATCCTGAGATTTAATCTCCTCTCAAGATTTTCCAGAACTTCTTTTCTCCCTTGCTCACCACTATTTTTTAATTTTTTATTTGCTCACACCTTTTGCTTCCTACCAGAACCGCATCAGACTTGTAAGTAAAATCTTATTCTATTATCTATCTATCTGTCTGTCTGTCTGTCTACCTACTCCCTGTAAATGACAAGCAAAATGAAAGTAAATAGAAATAAAACATAAAAATAAAAATGGTGGAAAAAAGACTTCCTCTTTATGCAATACAGATACATTTGCAATGTCACTTGGTTTATGTAGTACTGCCTCAGGGTCACTTTCCTTGATAATATGTGGCTTTGTCGTTGCTGCAGGCATCCACACTCCATTTTAATGAATGATAAAATAAATTACCTCCATGTAAGATTAATTAAAAGCTTTGCAAGTTTATCATAATTTTGGAGAGGTCTTCAGTTGAGGATTATTTTCTCTCCCAGTAATAGTAGTGTGATAGGTAATTTGCTTCCAAACTTCCTGCATTAATGGTGAGACAGATAACCTTATTTCTCTTAGTTCTTTAACCTCAAAAGTAATGATACAAATCTGTATTGTCCTAATCCGACATTTTAAAATTCCCTTTTACTCCTTAAGAACCTTCTCTAATATTTCAGTTGCTCTGTTTGCCATATCATTTGTCTGGGGAAATCATAGATTTAACACAGTACAGACAATAGCACCACAATAGTACCATAGTTTTGCAAATATTCAGTCTCTGACAAAACGGTGGGGTTGTTGACACACTTTTAATTTCTTCCAGTATACTATGTCTTATGAATATAGAACATCTTTGATCTGAAATGTCCTTTACTTTGGTAATATACGTTTGTGTTTTTTTAGAAAAGTATTTTTCCATTACGTATAAAAGACCAACTTGTTTTTTGTTCCTGATCCTAAACTCTTTAAACTGCTTTGCTGTTTAGAGCAATGCATCAAATTGCGGTAACAGCTACAAATGGTGTACCAAATGGTATCGTGCAGAAGGTATTATTATTATTATTATTATTATTAATTATTATTATTATTATTATTATTATTACTAGTACTACTACTACTACTAGCATTATTTGCAATAATAACAATACCATAATAACAAATAATGATAATAATAACAACGACACTATCACACAACATCTGCCTATCCCAGGTCCCACTCGATATGTGGATAAAAAAGCCAGATCCAGTCTAAACATCTGGCTGACTGTGTGATCAACCATAACAACAATATTTCTGACAGGATTTGGTACTTTTTACTATTGGCTCTTTCCCAATGATCTAATATAGATAAAGATGTTATAATATATACACTGTACCAAACTTTTTGGAATGAGGAAATATATATATATATATATATATATATATATGTATATGTATATGTATATGTATATGTATATGTATATGTATATGTATATATAATTTGTTCTCTCCACTCGCTGCTTATTCAATCATGTTGGGACTATTATTATTACTATTATTGTTGTTACTATTATTTTGCATGTATCTCTCACTTTTTCTCAGACAGCTCTTAAGTTTCATTTCTTCATTGTGACCACTAAAGTTTAAAATTATTAATAAATATTTGATTCTTCTCCCTATAGCTACATAAGGAAAAAAAATTAAATTCTAACTTCAGCCTTCATAATATCCTTCCGAAACCCTCCTGTATTTGATTTCTGAGCCAGATATCTCGCTTTGCTCATTTTTTATCTAGAGATGCAAATCTAGAAATAATTACCATATTTTAAACACAAGTTCAGCACATGATATTAGAGTGGGAAGACCAGGGCCAGATGACCTAGATGCCAACTTAGTCTGTGCTACAGATGCTATATTTGATGGGTACATAACATCTAGAATACGCTCATAGGTTTCTACATAAAACACTTTCAATTTCTTTTCTGAAGTCACATTGTATTTGCTGTTACAGAGTTTGAAAAATCACTGAAGGGTTGAGGCAAACTTTATTAAACATTCTTACAACAACTGATGTCAAATGTATGCATCTCAGAACCACAATTCTCCATGCGTTCACTTATGGTATATTTGGATTCCTAGTTTAATTATAGACGTGCTTCCCACATATGTATGGGTAACAGCGACAAAAGAAAACAAACAATTAAATTTTCCCCAAATAGCACCCTGTTTGAAATGTAGTAATTTACATCTACCAAGCAAATACTTATTAGTGTTTAGTTACCTAATGAAGAAGGGATACGCCTGCTAAAGTTGTGCACTTTAATGTTGCAATTTATCTGAGATGAGCAATGTGATATTCACTGGAGCTTACTTAGGAATACAAGCCCATTCATAGTCTTATGAGAGTTAAGCCCATGATTCTCTCCTGCTGAAAATCAATGGGATTTGAAAGTGCTTAACTTTGGCAGGATTAAACCCAACAAAAGAATTAACATTTTAAAAGTTTGTGTTTTTTAAATTCCTGGTCTAGTCTACAGCCTTGGTGTTTTCCAAACAAGCATTAACCAGATATAATTCTGCTTTGCTTGTTTGAGATCAGCCAATGTTGACTGGGTGCTGTCACCTGTTATATATATATATTAAATTAGTCTGCCATATATTTCATAATATTCATTGCTTTATGCTACTTCTTCCTTCTCCAAACATTATCATTTTTATGCACATGCTTATGAACCCATGGTTCCAGTGAACCAAACCATCCACGGAAAATACAACTGCCCTGCACTACCGATTCCAACATCCTGCTGAAGGTTTTAAACAATGCACAGATTATGGAACACTCCATTGGAAGAGCCCTCCTGACACAAAACTGATCCTAAATATGACCTATAACAAATCACAATGCTTGCGTGTACTAGCAAAAGTCAGAAGCAGTCTTCACATCTCTTCCCTGACAATGTTCCGACTGGTCAGTACCTTAATGCTGCTATTGAACTGTAAAAAAAGAGAGAGTACTTTGCTAAGCAAAGGGAGGGGATACCATGTCATTCACAGATTTCCCCCAAAGAAGGTAGTGCAAGGGTTGAGGAGTGAAATTTTTATGATGGTCAAAACCCACTAAATGTAAGCATAAAGCAAAGACAATATCAATTCAATAGCCTGTTCTCCTCAAAGGAGCTTTCCAAGGGTTGCATGATCTGACATTCATCGAAGTAGCATTCCTTATGCAGCATTCTCAAAATAGGTAAAGCTCATAGAATGCAAACTGAATGCCCAACAGCAGAAACCACAAGGAAGGAGCAAGGGCTACATGCTTTCCAGAGTCCTGCCATGTTGATGCATCCCCCACCATAGAAGAGTGGAGGTGTCAAACAGATGACTACTATTTGAGTGGTTGCCAATTATTTCCCATGGTGGGACCATTGTCTCCTCCTCCATGGCTGTCCGAGAAAGCCAGAAATGTTCTACACCGTGACATTTAATGAACATGGGGTATAAAAATGCATACTTGATCAAAATGGAATACTAAAAGGCACATATTCTAGTAGGTTTCTTGCAAAATATGATTCCGTTAAGGGAAACGGCATACAAGAAGATGTGAAGGTTTTCCTACATGCAAAGAGATGCATAAAACTCCATGCATACAAATGTGTTTTCACACACACACAAAAGTTAAACGTGTGCTTGGAAAATTGACATTATAGAAGTAGAAGCAAACAGATCTCTCCATCTGAGGTTTATGGTACACTGTATCTCAAATGTGGCCATGTATAGGTTTATATGAGCCTTGCCAAAGTTACTGCTGGCTAGGCAGTGCTGGGCATTTTAGTCCCAACACAAATGGAATGCACCAAGTAGGGAAAGGCTGATTTATATAAAGGATGTTGCATCCTAAATAAGTTTATTTTCAGTCTCTTTCCAAATAATTTCTAGTTCAAATACATATTGTGTTATCTTGAGCAGAAGGTGGTAGTGTTACATCAATTTTGTGTTAATACTGTTGAGCCCTCTTGGTTTAAGGAAGGTGGAAATAGAACTGAAGATATCAAGAAAAATCTGGAGATCTCTTCCCCACACCCACACATGCACCTAGGTACACAATTGGGTGTACTTGGGTGTGGGGAGATGTTTGATGTACAGTGTTACTGTAATAGCACCAGCATTCATTGCATAGGCTACGTTCATCACACCAAGAACAGCTTTCAAAACAGGAAGATTTAAAGCATGCAATTGCAGGGATTATGCTCTATAGATAGTTAAGCACACAATGTGCCAGAGATGTTCAGACACTGAGCCAGAAGCATTTGTATGCAGCAATCTATTTGGCAACCTGAAAAAAGTGAGTAGAATTTCAGAGATAAACACTAGAATGTTTTGCACAGAATGTAGAATCAACTCGCATGAAATGCAATTACTTATTCAATCAACTAGGTAACTATTTCTTGTATATCAGGCCTTCCTTCAGTGATTCAGATTATGATACCTTGGCATTTGTATCATGAAATGTAACAGTTGATCTTGAAAGAGTCAGGATATTTAGGGCAATACTATCATTACCACAAGTCAAATTTGCAAAGATTTTGTGTTCTCCAGAGGTCTTCACCAGACATGATGGTAAATACAGACAAAAAGATGGTTGGGGGCTGAGAGAGGTACTGTAGAGAGAGATGGGCTATCTACTCATAGGCTCTATATTTAATTACAGCCTTAAGCCTATTGCACCTTAAGCCTATTGCATTCTCTGTTTCTTGATACATATTTTCCTCTAGTTTCTTTGAATACTAATATATCTAAATATGTCAGAATGCCTACTGAGAATAGAAGAAGAAGAAGTGAAAGAATGTATGATAAAGTGGGTTAAAATTTTTGATTATAATATACAGAACGAACAATGGGAAAATATGCGGTTGAAAGGACTGAAATTTACATTATGTTATAATCTTAAAGAGAACTTTTATAAGATGATGCACTGTTAGTATATGACACCAGAGAAATTGTTTAGAATGTATAAAGGTGCTTCAAATTTATGTTGGAAATATGAACTACAAGAATGGTCATTTTATCATGCTTGGTGCTGTCAGGGAAAAAACCACGTTAAACACGGGAGGCAGACACACCATAAAACAAGTCACCTCAAAGTTCTAAGTTCTTCTTAACAGCTTTATTAAAAGTTAGTTCAGCAAGAAAGTAAAGTGCAATCAAGAACATACAAGGTACTTACTTAGATACACATCGCAATGTCGACCATCTTGACCGAGCTGTCAGGTAGACAGCTTGACCAAAATGGTACCGACCCCCTCAGATGCAATCCTTTTTATCCTTTAAAACTGCAAACCACAGACATGACTCCTAGGTTTAGCAACTAAATCATAACTTCCTTGGTGCTAATTTTACCATACTTTCCTGTTCTATTTGTCCCTGTCACATCTGTTCCCATCAACAAGTTTGCTTAGTCTTGCATTTGACATTTCCTGTCATTGCCCTAAAGGTCATAAAAAGCTAACTTGGCTTTATTAAATGCAATCAAAACTAACATTAAAACATATAGAAGGCTACTAATAATTTTCCTCTCACAGTGGACATGTAAAAAAGCTATAAAAATTTGGATTCAAATGCATACACTGATTCAGAAGATTTTAAAGATTAATATACAATTGAGACCAGAAGTCTTCCTCTTGGGACTAATGGACAAACAGTTGGAAAAAAGTCATGGAACTTTGTTTTTATATATGATAACTGGGGAATTCCGGGAGTTGAAGTCCACACATCTTAAAATTGCCAAGTTGTAGGTGTAGATGTGTATAATAGGCCAAATCTTTTGTCAAATTTCATTTTATGAAGATGTGCAGCTATAGGTCATTACACAAAATTTACACTAAGTGACATGCAAACAGTCAAACTAATATTAACAGAATAACAAAGACTATTCATCATGCTAAGTGTGGGAATCCCTTTTCCATCTGATTGCCACAACCTTCAGTAGTTGTCTATAATTCTAAGGCTGCTCTGGCAAAAGAAACCACACACTGAGTGATCTGGGGAACATGATAGCAAAACCATAATTTTGTCCTCATCATCATCTAGAGGACTGAAGCCCAATAATTTAAGGATATTTTCCCACCAAAATGAAATGAACCAAATAATAAGGCAAACATTCATATGGGATTGGCAGTATGCACAGAAACTCTCACCAGTTGATCTGATCCTATCTTCATTACTTCCTTGGCATAGTTTGAACTTTTATAGTTTGAACTTTTAGGGCTGTGAGTTTTGTGTAATGTGTACAGTTATAAGCAACTAGGAAGCCTGGTCTTTGGAAGTCTGTTTTAAGTCTAGCAGACCATAGAATGAATCCAGTGTGAAGATCTATATTATGTAACTCACCTCCTACGACCATCTAATTGCTAATCTTTTCAGCATGTTTTTAACACAGGCATATCCACAGATGAGAAGAAACTATGGCTGGAAATGAAACATCATGTGCTATTTCCCCATCATTTGATGTTTCAGCACTTCCAGCATTGGTTAACCAGGAATCTTGATTGATTACTATAGTAATGAATTAAAGTATTATGAATTCAAGGAGACCCAGTCTGGTGTAGTGGTTAAGGCACTGGGCTAGGAAACAGGAGATGGTGAGTTCTAGCCTCACTTTAGGTATAAAGCCAGCTAGGTGACTTTGGGCCAGTCACCCTCTCTCAGCCCTAGGAAGGAGCAATGGCAAACCACTTCCAAAATCTTGCCAAGAAAACTGCATGGACTTGTCCAGGCAGTTGCCAGGAGTCAACACTGACCTGAAGGCACAATACAATTAAAAAAAAAAAATGACTTCAAGTACTTACTGAGCCTAAGCTAAAGTCTGGACCTTTCCCCACTTGAGCTAACCATGGCACAAACATGTCACAAGAACTTCTTTCTTCTGCCATGATCTATGAGGTTCCCTTCATATCATCTACAACCAACACTTCAGGAAGCTTAAAGTTATCCTCCGGTATTCCAGTGTTAAAGTAGTGTTTTCCCTTTAAGGAAGCAACAAGCCATGGAAGCTTATTTGTGGATTAAATCTAAAGCACTTCACTAAATATTTAGTTGGTGTTGCAGTTAGGTGTCCCCTAAGGTAGGGGATCAGCTCACTTTAGGTTAGTGCAGACACCCCTCCTCCTCACCACCAGACTCTGAGCATTGTCTTTCAGGTCTATTTTGCTTTGGTAGTGACATAATCCATTTCTTACAAACTGATATCTCCTGTATTGTCAGGTCTTGGAGCCAATCTCTGGCTCAGAGAAACTGGATCAACAACCGCAACAAAAAAGCAACTTGCAGTAGCGTCAGAGTGTATGGTGAAATAGATGAAAGAAAGTTTCTGCTATTTCTTAGCCCAGCTCTCTCCATGGATGTCAGCTATTGTTCCAGCTGCTTTTAGACAAGGGTTTAGCTCTCTTCTAGAACAACACTAAACTCTACTCAAAAAGAGCCTGACAATCAGGTCTGACTTGGCTGAAGTGTTTTGTGCAGATGTATTCAAAAGTTATCTGATATCAACTGACAGTCAGGGTTCTTTTGGATACAGGTTTGGTATTATTCCAGAACAGCATTGTGCTAAACCCATGTTCAGAAGCTAATTATCAAGCTCCATTTGAATGCACCTGAACAATACTACTGAATGAAATGAAATGAAATGAAATGAAATGAAATGAAATGAAATGAAATCAAATCAAATCAAATCAAATCAAATCAAATCAAATCAAATCAAATCTTTACTATGGTCATAAGGTGGGTGGTGTATAGTCATTAGAAAAGCATAAAGGATACATCAAGAGTAAACAAATTATAAAAAGCTAGAAGATATAAAAGAGATATAAATTAAAAACTAAAGGTATATCTCAAAAGCGAGAATCTAAAAATCTAAAATAAGGGATAGGAGCATTAGATGGGTGTAAGGGAGCATAAAAGGTTATTATGTGGAACACTATATTTATCAAGGTACAAATCAGATCATCTCCCACTTTAAGAAGAGTGACTGATGGTGATTATGGTAAAGGAGAATGAAACAATATTTAAAGAATTCATTCATTCATTCATTCATTCATTCATTCATATGCACCTGAACAAAACTCTTGTACCAAATCACCTCCCACATTAAGAAGTGTGACTGATGCTGTTTTCCCACTGGCTGGTGATGTTGGTATAGAGGATGGAACCACATTTTGACGAATCTACTAATCCAACTTGTTAATATGCCCGGTACATAAAACACACACACACACACACACACACAACCCAAAACCAAAACCAAAACCAAAACCAAAACCTTGCACTATTTGTCAGCATCACGCCTCTGGCAGTGGGAGCAGCACATTTTACGCTCGTCTATGGTTTTGCCAGTCCAGGACTATGGATGGCATTCTAACTCAACCATGAGGTTGTCTGAGGAGGGACAGATGGAATTCCTCCTGGAACACAAATAGATTTTTTTTTTTTAAAAAAAAAAGCTTTATATAATATACTTGGATAAAATGATTTTGTCAGGTTTTAGGGATCTACATCACCTGTCCTTTTCTGCTGTTCTAATGATGTATAGGGTTTGAACTGATTGAGATCTTTTTAGGTGAGCTGCCTGAAGTTGGTGGAATCAGGCAGGATATATATTTTCTAAAACAAATCATTGTGATTTGAAATTGGGTCTAGAAATTGTACCCATTTTGCATATGATAGTTTTCACACACATACACACATACACTGATTTTTTGAGATCTAGTGGAAGAAGGAAATAATTCTGTGGAGGATAAACAGAATCCACTACACTGATATTATATATTAAAAGATAAGGACCCTAAAAGGTATCCTTCTTATATCTTTGTGCCTATCTGGATGAAACTGTTTAGCAAGAAGCAGGTGACTCTTATTTGTACTGCCACTATTGATGATAATTATTTGGATTTTATTTATTTTTCTACCATTGCCTAAAAGTGCTTTAGATTGTCTTTAGTTCAATTTATTTTATGTAGCGATTTTAGGTCAACAAGACTATTCAGTGCCAAGAGGATGACATGTTATATACTGCTGGTTGGAATAGAATACATAAAAAATGTGATGTTTTGTTTCCTTGTGGCCATTTCCTCAGAAAAGATACTGGTTGTAGTTAAAACACATTTATTCATAAAGGATACTACAGCTTGTAAAGGGTACAAAAATGAGTCTGGACTGATTACAAGGTGGTAAAGTAGAGGTGCAGAGAAACAGAGAAACAATATATTCTGTCTACTTAATTTGTGTATCAGAGAAATGTTTTCATGCAATTCCTACCGTGATTGGATGTTGGTTTTTTTTTTACTTCTAGTAATTGGAATTTAGCTGTTGCAATATTTTGCATGTAAAAATAAATTGCATCACCTAAATTAATGTAAATAAAATCAATAAGACTTATTTCAGAGAAAATATGCCTGCAGTGGGAATATTAGTATGAAACAGTCTACCATATCTCTTTGGGAAATTAACTTAGGAATACATGTAAATAAAATTTTCTGGTACCACCAGTGAAGACTTTGGGAAATGAATTTATTCAGGAATTAAAAACTGACAAAGTCATTTCTTTTCTGTCTTGGTTTATGAAAAACTGACCCTGTGCTTGACTCAGAGAGTTGTAACAGATTGGGGTGGTCTATAAATCTCATAAATATATAAAATTAATATGCTTTAGTTTCCAAACTGTGTTAGGCTGGGAGCTCATGCTGTTTGCTGAATAAAGATGGAAACATAATATAACATCATAACATGACACAACATAAAACATTACATTATGTAACAACATGACCTAACTGTTCTATATTTTTTCCAAAGAATAAGTGATTAATATTCATTAAATATACAATTACACAATGCACATCCACTTAATGAAAAGCATATTCATTTGCATTGAAAATAAAAAAGATGCACATTTCTGAGAGTTATAGGTCCTGGATGATTTGCTGCCTTAGAGAAATCAACTTCTTTCTAATGACTCTTTTGTAACTAATGTTCTTAAATACAGTATGGATTCAATTTGCAGCACAAGATTGTGAACTAATTTGTACTGCATATATTGATATGCACCACACACCACAAAGCCTAAAAGATTTGAGAGGGAAAATATTCCTCATAATTATATACAGTTTGTCATCACTTGCAGGAGTGCACAGTTTAGCCAGCATTGCAAATTATAAAGTGCAGTGAAGTGGTGAGCTACTAATTACATAGAAATTGTTATTTTCTGTCAAGGAGCATTTTTATTTGCAATAAAGGATGACAAGGGCAGTGAGAGAGGCAAATGTTGGGTAACACTATGGAAAGAGGAAGAAAAGCTTAGATTCTGCTTCAAGGACCTCGTCACAATTAAGACCCTTTTCTTTTGCTATGTTTTTTGCAAAATTATTAGAATAATAAGCTTACATGCATACCTAATAGATAACTGAAGACTATATTAAAATGTGAAATGTTCATCAATTTTGTCTGCTGCAGCAGTTGACTAGAACAAAACTGTCTTTGGGATCTCTAGTTGAATCTATGGGGAGACTTTCAGTGGGCCATGATCTGTTTATCAGGAGATGAGTGAATGTTATAGATGAACCGTTTATTTTGTTTGACCCACATGGTGGGTCAAAATGGTCAAACAAGGTGTTTCATATCCCCATTTGCCCGGTGTATGGATGTGTTCCTCTCTTCCCAACTTAGAGACTTAGACTCAGTGTGTTTTGCTTCAGATTCTGCAAACCTTAAGATTTTTTTCCAGCTAGGGGTGTTCGGGTGGGCCACAAGGTCAGGACAGTAGAAGCAACAGTGTAGTTGAAGACCACCTCTTTGTACATGCATGCAACATCAATGCATGCACCAAGGGGTGGAACTTGATCATCCAGTTGCACCCACCATCTTAGCTTTTGCCTCCTTCTGGAGACACCTCTATTACCATTTAGTAAAACCTTCCCTTTTACAATCATAGATGAGAAGGGATCATCTACTCCACTGAGTCCAGCCCCATAGCTCATGCAGAACTCTAAATAAAAGCTGCTTAACCTATGCCTGAACACATCCAAAGAAGGTACACACATTGCCTTTCTCGGAAGTGGTTCTTCTCTTGAACTACCCTACTGCTGGACAGTTGTTTTCTTTTTTAATATTCAGCTTGAACTTGTCTTCCTGATCTCTGTGCTGCATAAATTCAGTTCTGGCAACATGAACAACAACACTTGCTGCAGAAGGACTAGAAAAGCAGAAAACAATGGCTAAAAGAAAAGTGGGGATAAATCCATGTGCAATAATCTGTTCAGATCTATGCTTGTTATTTTCTACTGCTTCCTCTCCTTAGACAGAATGTCTTCTACTTTCTCTGGGTCCTTTTTTCCCTTTATTTTTTGTTCTGTGGCAAGAATGAGTAGCAAAGGATCCCCTTCCTTCTTCTGAAGATTTAAAAAACAGTTCTACCTATTCCCCAGTGTGTTACTTTTCACCCTCAAATCAAAACAAAGTGATGTTCCGTGCAGTCCCTCTGTCTTTCAGTGTCAGTCCTTTATCCTTTTGTCCCACCAAGAATTTATATTTTTACAGTTATCACACACATTCTAAGGTACACTGACAAGCCAGAAACAGATGAAACACTCAAGCCAGATTTCTTGTTCCTGAGGAGAAGAGAGAGAGAGAGAGAGAGAGAGAGAGAGAGAGAGAGATGTGCCAATGCATGTTTGTGCATTGGCACATTTTTTCCCCAGAGTTAAACAAAATATGGGTGCTTTATTACAGAAAACTTGTGGATTTCAAATGTAAGCATATTAAGTCATGGTAAACTAGAGCAGTGTAAGATGCACCCCACATTTGTACTTCAATATTGGCCAACTGTGGATATATCAGGGAATGCAGTACTTAGCTTTGAATGCCCATTTTGATCATTGTGATGTTAAAAATGTGGAATGCTGAGCATTGTATCTTTATTATGCTTATTTATTTGATTAATTTCACAATATAGTCACAACCACATTGTAGAGACTAAAGAGGATGGTCTTAACAAAAGAGGGAAGATCTGTTACCAAAGCAATGAGGTGGGAAACATTGTTTAAGCCCAAACAATGAAGGAGGAATAAGAAAACAGCTCGGACAGAAAATTCCCTAATTCACATTAGTATAAGAGAGGGAGGAGGTAACCCATAATCAAACTTGCAAGATTATGTTACTATAGCCAAACTTATTAAAACTAAATCAATGGAGTTGATTCCTTGGTATGATCTACATCTTGGGGCTGGCACCTATGGAAATCTAGCTGTCATTAAAAAAAAAAAAAAGGTTGCCATTTCACTGACCTAGAAGCCATACACATGGCTCAGAATGCAGTAGGCAGGCTGCTGTGTAGTGCTGGTTACAGAGACCATGTTTTCGCAACAGCTTTTCTAATGTTCTGTTTCCAGTTATAAGTGAGAGTACTTAATATGCTAGGTAATTTGGGATTAAGGTGTTTGGAAGAACACATTTTTCCATGTGTGTCTGATTGGGCTTGAAGAACATGGGAAGGCTTATTCTGTCTGAGGATGTTTAGTTGGCTCTTGGCAGAAGACCTCTTGGTAGGGGTCCCTGGTTCTGGAATTTCCTGCTAAGGGAGATTAAAACTAGTTCCATTTCGATATCATTCCAAAAATTGACAATGATTCCTATGGAGACTGGGTGTTAACTTCACAAAATAGGTTTAAAAAAATAGGTCTTAGGTGAAGCATACACGTGCAGAACTGGCACTCATCTACAGATATGCCTTAAGGATATGGAAGGAAGACCACTTGGCACATTTAGTTGGATGAGATAAAGCATCCTAATATGGCTTCGGGTTTCACAGAGAAGTATGTCTCCCAACATATACCAAATACCGCTCTTAAAATGGAATATATTTCATTTTTATTTATAAAATTTATATCTTGCCTTTTCACTCTGAATGTTGGTCAATATGTGAATGACAACAACTGAAATATAAAATAGCACATCATAAACACATCAATCAGAATATGTCAAAACCAGTTCAATCAATTCAATAGCATGTTTTTAAAATGCAGAATAAGATCTATATAGTATCCACCAATTAAAGCTTTCACTAGTGATGTGAGACTTCACACAATAATATATACAATAGGACAGGCCCTTCCTATTACTTTTACTCAAGCTTTATCCTGTAATCTGTAATGAAGGTTTAAATAGAATTGAAAAATACTATAACATTCCATGGCATGATTTCAGTACGCCCAGTTTTTAATAATTGAGATTCTGTCTCCTGCATTTTATTCAGTTCAATACTTGCTATCAATAGTTTTTTTTTAAATTACATTGTCTACAGGTCCTATATTTGAAGAAAGCTTTCTCAGCCTAATTGTATGTAAAGTGGAGTCCTTGGAGCTCTCTGAGTTTGGTTGTTTCCTTGCAGACATTTCATTACCTGACTAGGTAACATCAGTGCATATCATGCACATCATGCACTGATGATGTTACCTACTCTGGTAATGGAATGTCTGCAAGCAAACAACCAAGCTCAGAGAGCACTAAGGACTCCACAGTTCAACCCTGAGCTACATATATTCTCTTCTATTGCATGTAAAGTATTAGATGGTTATCAAATGTATAACTATTGTTGTTTGCCAATGGCTGGGTGAAATTATTCAAAAACATAGAGGTAATTAGAAAAACATGGTTCTGAGTGGACCTGATAATCAATGATTAGGGACAGAATATTTTCACCACTTTGGATATGAAGTATGTTTGCAGAATGTGTAGCTGTAAATTTTCAGATATAGTCTTGTGCTTCTTGGACACACCAGAAACAGGATTCCAGACCACAAGATCTCATCAAGTTGGACCAGCTCTTTTTGAATTACCTTTCACAAAAGGTAAAAACTGGTAGTTGTCTCCTGAGTAAACTGAGATATTCTGGAAGCTAATGGATAATTTCTTGAAGCAATGAAAACTGAAGATAGTAGATCTATACAACAACTGAAAGAAGCTTAAGAGTTACTCATCCTCAACTAGTTGTAAAATAGAACCTCCAAACTAGCAAGAGGGGATGAATGTTTGCCCTTTATTTCTTAGAAAACAGGATTGAAAAGTGGGAATTTTCCAATTTACTTTTCCGAGAGAAAAGGAATAGGCTTTGGTAGGCACTGAATATGATGAACGGCACATATAAATCCCTAAAGCTTGTGCAAACCTCTCTAGCTAAAGCTCTCCTCTGAAAGTGGTTTCACTTGCATCAATGATCTAAGCTCTCTTCTTTAATAACTTGAGAAAGTTAGCTTTCCTATCTGTCCAAGCCTGCCAGTCTCTATAGGACTCCTAATTGTAGAACATACATAGAGAAGATTAATTTCTTATCTCAGAAGAATGAATTCAAATCAGACCCCTTGCTACATTAAGAAAGTTATGTATAAAGCTGTCTGACCATAAGAATAGTTTCATTCCTATATTTTAAAGTCCAAATGTGCAGTTCTAGAGTGATAGATAGTTGCTAAAGTATGCCTGTATAATTAAGAAAGGTTAGGTATGTCACTTCTTGTATGTCACTTCTACCAGGGTGAACTTCTACCAGGGTGGCTACCAGGGTGACTGTAGGGGGTTTCCACCACAGGGTTAATGTCAGATAAATAACAGCTAAAAACAGAAGAATCCAAAAGAGTCTATGTTACATATCAGGGAGGAGAAGAATTCAAATGTATTTCCCACAAAAAACTACAAGGGGTGAGCAGATCCTTCAACCTAACCCAGGGCCTGATGAAAGAGCCAGATTCCCAACATGGTTGGGGCCATACGGATCTCAGAAGGCCATCTGGCTGATCAATATGCCAACAGTATTTTTTCTTATCTCCAAATACATGCAAAGACCCAAGAGATTTTGTGATGGCTCCCTCATTAATTTTATCCCCTCTTGATTGGTGTGATTTTATAGTTTTTTATTTGTAATTCTTTTTATGTATTTATTATTTTTAATTGTTGTAGACTGCCCAGAGTCACTTTGTGTGAGATGGGCAGTTATATAAATACGATAAATAAATAAAGACAGAAAAAGGGATAGAAAACTCCCCCTTCTACCTCCCTTCCAGATATTACAGGACCGCAGCTCTTAGCATATCACATTGTTGACCACACTGTTTAAGGGCATTGGGAGCTGAGGTTCAGCAACAATGAAGAACCACACGTCTGCCATTTCTGGTATAAAATTTTAACTGGGGTGAGCTTGCCTTTGGGGCTCATTTCTGACCCCAAAGCCACGGGAAAGGGAAGCTGCTCGCCTAATGTATAATATAACTGTACAATCTGTATGGACATTTTTAACTTGAAAAACAGATCATGTGATTTGCGCCATCCTTATGGTATACCTTTAGACCTCAACTGATATTGGACAGTTTAGGCATTGGAAGCAGTTGCTTTTAATTGTGCCATGATTTTTCAAGGTATTCTTGCTTTTTTAACTGTAAGCTCCAGAGAGTCTTTAGGAGTCAGGTGACTTCTAAATTGTTTAAGTAAGTAAGTAAGTAAGTAAGTAAGTAAGCAAAACTGTCTTATGCTGTCCATGAAGGAAAACAAGTAAATCCTGGTAATGATAACTCTGAATAGTGGAGCACTAAGTTTCTAGCAGAGTTGAGGACAACTTGAAGTTTCTTAGAGGCAGATCAATGTCTTTGGACTTCACCAGATTCATTGAACTCTGTGTATTGGACCTCAGAAACAAGGGGGGAAAAAGTAAATACTGTTTAAGACTTTATTCATTTTAATGTCAAGTTACCTAGCAAGAAAATCTAAGCACAATGGTATTATCAAAACATGATAAAAGTGATTTGATTTTATTAGTCTAGCTATATTTAGACCACAGAAATAAAATATTTTAACCTGTATTTGATTTACTTATTCAACACACACACACACACACACACAGATACACAGACATACAGTGTATGTGTGCATGTGTGTGTATATATATATATTAATTGTATGGTTATTATTCATTTAACATGTTTTCTTTGTATACCTTTTGCAAAATCTATTACTACAGAACTCTTGGAATTTGATTTATATTTGTTGTGCTTTCTGCTTTGAATATATTTTCTAAAATTCTTGGTAAAATTCATTGAACCCAGTTTTCAAAATACATTAATACATCTGGGACACTTAGATGATTTAATGAAGAAAAATATCCTTCATCCTGTGATCCCATTTGGGATCATACATTGTGATACTTTATTTTCTTGCATAAATGATTGCTTTCCATTTTATATTTTCACTATGTTGGAATATATGGGGCTTTTCAGTGTTGTTTACACACACATTGTGAGGCAGCTGTGCAAGCCTAGGTTGAACATATTGCTTAATTAGTTACTTATTACAAAGGTTATCAATTGAATTAAATGCAAATTTACAGTATTTGCAGTTTTAAGAACATTTCCAAATAAAGTAATAGGACTGGATCCAGAAGTTGGTATAGTCCCACTGAAATCAATCAGATTTGAATCAGCATAATTTCAGTGAGTCTTCTCTGATTAGGACAATATAGAATCTATATATTTAGAACAGTCTGATACTCAAGATGCAGATGGCATACTTCAGATATGTTGAGAGTGCAAGTCCTAGAATTGACAGCTCTCAGCAGAGCTCCCTGGATATTTGGGATTCCCAGACTCAACACATTTAGAAAGTAACACACTGAGAAATGCTACTTTTATAGCTAGTATAAATAATATGGAATATCACCATCACTGTCATCATATCATCATGATAATCCATCTGTTAACAGGATGTCCTTGTTGCAAGAGGATGAAGATATGATTTTCCTTTCTAGTTCCCTGTATCTCCAGCTATCTTCTCTTGAACAGGTTCTGTAACAATAAGAAAGATGGCACAAGAGATTCTGGGTGAAGATGAAATTGGTAAATTCAGCCTCTGTGCTGCTTCTTTTGGGGTGGCCTTCACTGGATCTCAATCCCTTCTGCAAATAGAAAAACAAGCCCCATGAGTTGAAATGCAGAAGCTGAAGATTCAGCTAGATACTCTTGTGACTTCTCAGGTGACCTTTTGTGTCCACTTCATAGTGTCCCTTTAATCATGGTCTTTGTGTTGCATGGCATACCTGCACTTCTAGCTAAATGACTATCCAGGTGAAAATGACTATTGTTCCAACATTTCCTGTAGTAGCTACTCTATGCATACAAAGATTCTGTGAGTTAATACAGTTTTAAATCTGTCTTCCAGTTTACTTTTCTGTAAAGATTTCTTACTTATTTCCCAGTGTCTTAGTGTGTTTTAGAATATTGTTCTAAATGCTTCACATTTCTCCTTTTGGTGCAAAGTGGTGAAGGTGCAGGGTTGTTTTCTTCCTGATACATATCTCCCCAGTTTTTTGCAATTTCTTTGGCTGCCTATACTTCCCGTATTTATTTAGTTTGAAGGTTGTATAATGGTATTGGGGAATTCCAAACTAATCATAACTGAAGATTTCTGCATTACAAGACTAGTAGATTATCACAAACTACTTCGGGTTTGTTTGGGTTGAAGAAGGAATTTGTTGTCCACACATCTTGACATTGTTATCTGACTTCCCTGGTGTATACATGGAGCTCTCTCTTGAGAACTAGCCACAGAAACATCTGATTAATATTTCTCATTACAGAGGCACAAGAAACCCCTGAGTTTTAGTAATAAATGGACTATGTTTTCAAACAAAAATGTAATATATTCAAAAATATGCCAATTAATTGTTTCAGCCAAAAAAAAAAAATAAAAAAATTAAAGAACAAGCTGGTAACAGTTCATACTGTTATCATTTCCAGGTGTTAATTTTAAAATTACTTTCTGTGTTCCATATCACATCCACAGACAGTTCCACCCCAATATAAAGAATGAAGAAAGGCTGAATCCTTCAATTATACTTGAAAACAGTTGCCCTGTTCTGCCTGTAATTGGACAGTACTCAAATTCATCCAAAGGAAATCAGGCATTATGGCCACCTTCATTTCAGTAGCCTTAACATTAGCCTACCACCAAATGAGTTAATGCTATACAGTAATGAGAAGAAAAATGAAAAGACGCAGCTTCTTTTGTCAGTCATATGATAATAAATTCTGCAATCATTGGATAATGTGTTCTGCAATCACTAAATTTGCATAGCAAACAACAGAGCGGTATTAGTTCAAAGAATGTATCTAAGTGTGTGTGTGTGTGTGTGTGTGTGTGTGTGAATGGATTTGTAAGCCAGGACTTAATAGCTTTGTGCTAGAGGGACTTGTAAAAGAAAAAAAAAACTTTTCACAAGAGAATGTTGTATTTGCCAGGCTGGCCAATCCATCACCATTAGCTTCCATTATTGATGGCCAACAAAGTTCCTTGCTGTTTTTCTTTAAGATTACATGTTTGAAATAAATTGTGGAAGTAATCCCTGGGGCCAATGCAAGAAATCATATCATATATCTCCAGTGTCCTGGACAATTATGAGAAAACTTAATCACATACAATATCTTTGCCAAGGAAACGGAATATCTGATTTTTTAAAAATATTACTTTTCCAATAGAAATATTCTGTTATTAGCCCATGTCTAGAGATTTAGGGTGACATTCAGGGCAGGACAGGCCTCCCTAGATTTTAAAAAACAGGATGGATACCCCAAACTCTTTTGTGGCCCCTAAAGTATGCTTTAATGTATTGCTGAAAACTGTAGTTAGTGTAAGCCCTAAATATGCCAAATATTTTTGTTTAAAAAGAAAGACCCATCCATCCAAACCCTTGAATGGCTCAATCTACTGTGTATCATTTCCATGTATACTACACTATTCTCTCCAAATATTAAATATGTTCCCCAGCCACGAAACATTTGTCACAGTTGTTTAACGGACTACGTTGAACAATTTTGTTAGTTTTCAGGAATTAACTTCCTAGCACAAAGCTATTAAGCCCTTCAGGAGTTAGCATCTATTTGGGTAGAGAAAATAACAGAAATATTTAGAAAATCAAATGTTACTAGTATACACCATTTGGTCCCATTTTTATCCTGACTTCCATTCTTCTATTTTACAAACATTTGATTGATTGGTTGGTTGTTGGTTGATTGATTGATGGTGTATAATTTATGAATAAGAATGTATTTAAGCTAGAGGCCTACATTTATTTTTAGTTCATGTTTAGGCGCATACCACCTTAATTCATGATAGACTGAAAATAGTAGCCTCATATATCTTCTTCATTCTTACAAATCCACCTTCATCAATGCTTTATATGTTTTGGTTTCTCAGATAAAAATATCTTCTATTTTGGCTACCCACATGCAACCATGTCCCATTCCTTTATCTGAGGAAATGATTAAAAAAAATTTCAGCAGAAGGTAAGGAACAAGTTAGTACTGTACTGTACTAGATGAGGCATATGGCCAATGACAATCTGCTTTAGTGAATGAGGTCATATTTACTGTCCTGTCAACCTACCAACCACTTCATCTGCAATATACTTACCTATTTCTGTACTTCGACTATACCTGAACAGAACATTATATTGGATGCTGATACTCTTAAATGAAAGAGGAATAATTCAGTGAATCTGCACTTCTCTGGGAGCTGTTTTAATACACAGACTATAGAATGACCCTATTGTAACTGCATTTGAGAAGGAAATAAATCCTTGTACAATTTTGTATTGTGGACTTTTTCTCATGCTCTTAGTGTTAAAGCTAAATAGGCCTGTGGGAAATATGAGGCGACTTGGTTACAAATGATTTCTTCAATGGAGAAACGTTTAGTCTTCACTTTGTGGGAAGCCCAACTTCACGTCTTATTGAATCTTGGATTAATGAGGCACTGATTTTTGGCAGCACCGAAGAAGATCTTTATTACAGAATGACAATTGCCGGTGAGAAACTGGAGTTAATTTGACAGCTGTTTGGAATAGCATGCCCTGTTGTAGATGCATGTAAGGTATGATAAGGTTGACCTGGTTGAACAACTGCTTTTTGCCTTATTCAGTTTATGCCTTTGCCTTTCACTATGCTGTATATCTTATATTACCATCTTCCCATTGAAAATGTAGGGTGTGTGTGGCAGAAGGAATGGAGCCATAACTGAATAATTGGGAAACAAGGAGATGCTAGAATGTACAGGTGAATCCCCAAAATAACACAAATCTTCACTTAAAAAACAACACTATGATATAAAATGGGGAAAAAGGATAACTGTGTACATTTATTGATTAATATTTATAACTGGAAATATGAAGTAGGAAATATATTATAAGAAAGATTAGACAAGTTGTTTTGGTTTTCAGTTCTCATCAGCTGCAAGCAGTGCATGCAGGCAAGGAATTGTGGGGCTGGTGGTATTTCATATGAAGGATTGTAGTTGCCTACCCCTAATTTAGAAAAAAGTGAAGAAGGAAGAAGGAAAGAGAAAACAACACAATTTTAGAGAGAAATGTTAATGATAGTTTAAAAAAAAGAACAGAAGAATGGAGATGTGTATGCTTTTTTCATCTGATAAGGCAGGAATAACATTAAAATAACCTTGAGAAAATGGAAAACTAGACTGAAACCAAACAAAATGGATCACAAATTGACAAATAAAACAGCATTTTCATGCTTTGTTTCCTAACAAATGGTCTTCAGATACCGGAGAAGATATACAGCCATCATGACTAGTAGCTCCTCATTTTATAGTGATATAAAATTTACTCAGACATGATCAATTTGTTGTAGTATATTGTATTGGGGTTTGTTAAGTTTGTTCTGCTAGGGATGGACAATTGATTCATTTTGATTTCTCATATTTCCAAATTCTGTTACATTCCATTCCATTTCTGCATCAATTTTGTTTTTGTTTTTAATCTCATACTTTTTGTAAAAAGTATGAGATTCTTTTTACACATTTTATGCATATTTTGTTAATAAATACATTTTATGCACTTTTCCCAATATGTACAACTGTTGCAAATAGGCTTCCTTAATCTAATGGTGGTACATTATTTTCATAAACAGATGTAACTTTGGGTGCCCAGTCCTCCTGTATGGATATCTGTCTGTGCATTTAAAAAATAATTTGTAGAACTGTACTGCAGATTTTGGAGAAATGTGAATTATAAAGGGCAGCTCATCTCAATTCATATATTTGTGTGAGATGCGCAAGCTAGATAAAAAAATGTCTCCCTTAAATCTCAGTTTGAGAAGCAGACCAAAGAATTAGAGACAAAAAAGATACATTGTGAAGGACTGACTTTGTGTCAGGAATAAGACAAATTTGGGGAATCACATCTTAGATCTTTTAGTTAAATTTTGGCACCTTGGGCAGGTACATTGCACTGTTTGTATCCCATAATATTTGCTTTCAGGAAGTTCTCTCTTCAGTTCTACAGTTAGTCTCCATTGTTTGGGTGCTGATGGTATCATTTAACCAATGGCTATCCAAAATAATGATGGCCCTGTTTGGCTTTGGAAAATTTGGTCAATGAAATAAAACTATGACACTTGTCCAAACAAAGCAACTGTCAAGCCATATCACAAGCTGCCTTTAAATAAAGACTTGCAGGGCTCCAAATTTGTTTTTCTTGAATGAACCTAAGCTTTTCCACTGTCATTACTCATTCCTTCTAAAAACAGTGAAAAATGCAATACATTACTCAACTGTGACCCAGCATGTCCTAAGGTGCATATTTTATTGATGTAAATAAATGAGATTCTAGCTTACCCAAATAGCAATGTTTTGATTTTATAGAAATTCTGTGTATTTTAAAAGTCACTATTAGAGCAATGATTATTTTCCCTGGAGGTTGTCTCTCTCCCTGTCTCTTTCTAATCTTGCAGGAGAACTGCTAAGAGTCTGCTTAGTATAAGCAGGTAGGAGCCACTGGATGTAATTTGGTTGGAGATAGAATTGGGAAAGGAAATGGTTAAAACAGCTACAGTGTTTAATACTCCCCCACTCCATTTTTTTAAATGCACACAATGAAAAATATTTTGGAAGTTTATAAGTTTCATGATTGTGCAACTAGAAAATCCCTGCTGAAGAAAATGTGGAGTTGAAACTCTAGTATAACTGAATATGAAATTAAATAGAGACTCACAGTGGGATTCTACTGTTGTTATAAACTTACCAGAAGCAAATTAAATTGTGCTTTTTACAAGACTCAGAACCATAAAAAGTTATTGCTGCCTCCTTAAGCTCCTGAGGTGAGCTGTCCTTCTTTCCTTTTCCCTCAAATATCAATCTCAGAAGCCAACACACAAGTAAATTCTATTCCCCCTGCTCCTGCCTTAAGGTGGTGATATGTTTTGTTTTATCAACCAACATTCATTTTAAAAGGTCACTGACTTAATGAACTAGTTTCCAATGCATATGACTATTCCTACTTGAGGAAAAATAGATTTATTTTAACTGGGCAGTCATTTGTGCAAATTAGTGGGGAATCATCATACAAGCAAGAAAAATTAAAGGTAAAAAGAGAAAATTAAATGATAGCTGGCAGGTCACTTATTAGAAGTCAACACTTTTAGTGGGATAGGTCTGTAAGTCAGCCTGTCCAATTTTGCATCTTCCAGATGTTGAACAGCTTCGCCTAGCCTGACCAATGCTCAGGGTCAATGGGAGTAGTAGTGCTATTCTGCAGGGTGTGAGCCCAGAAAGATTGACTAATCTTGTTCTCATGTATTTCCAGACCACAAACAGAACGGACTTATGTACCACAACATCCTCCAGAAGTGTGGTTTGTCTCTAAAGATAGACAGTCTTAAATAAATCTTCAAACAGATCAAGGAGGAAATGGCTTGTCTTGATCTTTGTGCCTTGCTACAGCAGCTTGATAAGCTGAAATGAGCAGATGAAATATTTCACAGCAAAAAGTTAAACACGTTTCTCTTTAGTTTGTGGTAGATCCAGCCACTTCAAGTCCCAGGACCGTATCCATAGCTGGCAATTCTATACTGTGCCCTGTGGAAGTCCCTACTATCAAAATCTAAGCTCTAAAATTTGTTAATTGTCTTATTCTGATTACAATAAAAACATCATCACAATGCTTATTCTTTCCAGACCCCTTATGCAAACTAGAAATCTGGCCAGTACAAACAAACAATTCACATAATTATTTGCTACAAACACCTTTAAAACCCTGGAACTATCCCATGATTTTTGCCCAGAGAGATGAAAACTTGAACTGCTTCCATGAAGGCAGTCATGTAATAAATGATGTAAATGATATAAAGTTGTAATTGATAATCAGCCTGCAAGTACCACTATTCCAATCTGCTTAGGCTAAGGACTCAATACGAGGCTTAGCTTAAATATATGCGCTATTAAAAAAACTGTTTTTTGGGGAGTGTGATGGACTTTATAGCATAATAAAACAGTTTCAATGGTTATGTTGTACATTTTCTTTTAGCAAAAAAGTAAAGAGAGAACATGAAAAAGAAAGAGAAATAAGTGACTCCTTTGTGATGGGATTCATATCTTTTCCATTGCAAAGGATTTTCAGGAATATAAAAGTAGTTTACTATAGCAGAATGGCTCAATGGCCCCTGATATATTTTTGTGGCAGAAAAAGAAGCACCACGGGTTAAAGAAAAGTTCCATGTGATAGTATATTTAAAAATAGCTACTAGGAAGGTGTTATGACCAACTATAACAGGAACTTTTACCCAAACTTAAAACCACTGCAAATGTTAGTTGAATGAAACATGTATCCTTCCTCTTTAATGTTATATTCATACAATCAATTTTTTGAAAAAAATGACTCACACTAGCTGACATTCGAGAAAATAAGTTTGCAATGCATTATTTTGCTTGTTTGATAGTGTCAATTGCCATTCATTCATTCATTCATTCATATTGTAATGAAAAGTCATTGGGCAATTTAGATGTTAAGTGTAAATGCAGAATGTTCTGAAACATTGCAGAATCCAGCTAGAATGGATCACAGGATACTGTAGCTTTAATGCTTCATTTTTCCAGGTCTACACAATCAGAAATATTGGCTCCCTTTATGGTGCATTTATCTCAATTGCACCACGTTCTTGGGCTTCAGCCATGAGATCTTGTACAGTATTAGTCTTGCCCCAATGAGCTCTGTGATTGAGGACTTGAACTTGGTTTTCTCATCTCCAGATCCAACCACCTAACCACTACATTGCCTTCAATCTCATTCTGCATGAAAATCCTCCTCCCTCTACCTGTATATGAACTTTATCCTCAGTGTTCATACTACTTCTTCAAATTCTTTATTTAATGGGGATGGGGGGAACAAATCTTTCATTTGATACTGGCATCTTGGAATATTGAAGAATAAGAATGATTCACAACATCCTCAGCTTTTAAGGGCATCCTGCATCATGTGAAAACAATAATATTCTTGGATCAGGGAGCTCTTTACAAGATTCTAGATCTGAGTAGGAGTTCAAAATTGCAGGGCACTGAAACCAAGAATATCTTTGCCCTATCCTTTCAAATTCTGTCCTTACATGAGCATAAGTGGTTGGAAAATGGGACGTTGGAGCCACAAATCAGCTGTGGCTCCAAATTCAATATGAACAGCTTCCATACCACAGAGAGTCTTCCTGCAAAATTCCATTTGGCAATAGACTTTCCAGAAAAGGATTATGAGTCTTATGGCTGACGTTTTCAGAGAGGAGTCTATATTTAACATACAACTCAAATGAGGAACATATTCCATGTGGGTTAGGAGACATATTTGTGGGAGTTCTGGATAATAAATTTCAATTCAAATGAAATTGTTGGTTTTCTTGGTAGTTTGTGAATATAATGGTAACTATTTGCAATAAGATGGTCATCAGTTAAAACAGATGTTTTCAGTTTTCTAGAAGTTATGTATTTATTAACTTCCTTCTGGGAACCTGGTGAGAGAAGGAAACAGGTTCATACAGATTCTTTAAAAATCAGTTCTTTGCTGGATTAGATATTGAAAAACAATATTTTGGTAGAAATTGGTTGTTATGGTTCTGATGTTTAAAAATTGGATTTTTATGCTTTCCTTTTCTTAGGGAATACAAGCTTCTTTTCACTTTTTTAAGAAACAAAATAAGTGTCTGGTTGTGATAGTATCAGTAGGAGAGCCTTCTGTGACTTTTTGAAAAAAGGAAAATTCTAATAATTGTTAAACTATAATAGCTGGTGAAACATAACCTACAGGAGATAACTTGGGAGTCAATAGCTATTAGCTTTGATGAGAGTGTGACTGCCTCTGAAGGCCATCTGCTGAGAGACTAGTGGGCTTCCTTGTGCAGTTGGTTGGCACTGTGAGAACAGACCATTGGACTAGATGGGCCAAGGCTCCTATCCAGCAGTGCATTGCTTATGTTCTTGGGATATAACTTGCTTTAACAAAAGTTGGACCTGTGAGAACTCAATGAAAACTGGGCGAGAATTTATGGAATGAAGTTTGGGAGTGAGTAGTAACCATGGGTGAAAGAGCACCCTTGGGAGTGAGTCGTAACCATAAGTGAAAGAGCATATTTGTAATACCATCCTTCAGAAATATGCATGCAGCTGATCTAGCTGAAAAGTTTAGCTTATCAAGCAGCATCAGTCTGGATTCTCTTCCCAAGGCTCTTTTTTTCAGATAGTTGCAATATTCAGACCTCAGTCAACTAAGCTGCCTAATGTTCAAGGGCTTTCTTTGCCCTTGCAAAGGATTAGTTGGTGCCTTATCTTTCCTGATAGTTGGGACCGTGCTACAAATTCTTTTCAAACAAGCACAGAGATACAAGAACGTTTCACCTGACAGTCATTACAGTGTGGAGCAAAAGAGTCTATCTGTCCTTCACAAGTCTACTGCATGTAAAAAAGCATTCATATGAGATGATGAGGCCAAGAAAAACTGGCATCTTCTATTTTTAGCTAGGATAGGTGGAAGGGACTGCCTCTACATTTAAAGGAAGTATCTTGTTTAATAATATGCTCCTACGCTTGGTAGTTGCAACCTGTCTATAAGTGACATTTGAAGAAATAGTTCACTAAGCACTGACTGTTTCAGTCAGTAAAAAAGTAGTTCCTATGAGACCATTAAATCTGGAATAAGTATTTGCCTGACAGGGCAGTGGAGGAGTGTCCATCATCACTGTTAACCAAGCTCTACTTTATATAGAAGCCCAAAAGGAGCCTTCACTTGGAACCTCTAGGTTACTGTAGAAATTTTGACAGCTGCTCTGTTTTCTGCCCAAAGGTCTTGAATATCTCTTAAAATGCTGCAATGTGCTTTCCTGATGATTTATGTGCCACCAAATCGTTTCGACTCCTAGCAACCACCTAAATGGATTTCCTCCATGACAATCTGTCCCTAACCTGGCCTTTCAGATCTTCCAACGTTGTACCCATTTCCACTGTAACTGAGTCCATCCACCTTGCTGCTGGTCATCCTCTTCTTCTCTTTCCATCCACCTTTCGTAGCATTAGAGCCTTTCTAGAAGAATGTGTTTCCTACTGGGAAGTATTTTTATTCATATTCTGGTAGCAGCCAGTTTAGCTACAGAGAACTGCTTGTTTGAGGAGTTGCTAAATAAAGAGAAAAGAAAGAAAAGGAAAAAAAAAAAAATGGCTTTGGAGGCCCTGGAGGTGAGCAAGTGAACAATCTAACAGTGATGAAGTATTTCCTACTGGCCGTAGTAGTACTGTCATTCAGAGGCTTCTTACTATATGAAGACTTAGTGAAATTCCTGGTATGGAGTGCATATGATGATTTGTGTGATCAAATGACATACACTGTTACATTCTCCATCAGACTTTTCTTTTTCTAGGTAAGCAATGTTATGTAAGCAGAAGAAAAGGAGTGAGAAATAGTAAGCCAAGGAAATAAAGTTCTGGGATAAACAGAAGGAAAGGAAATATGGCTAAATCTAGTTCACATCAATGCCAGTCACTATAACTCTCCATATGTTTCTGACCATCTTTGTTTGTACCGTGTCTCTGCATCACTCATTTTCTTTTGCTCTTTATAGAATCAGATTTATTTTGTAGAAAAGAGTCATGGATATGTAGTTAGCAGAAATATTTTCTTTCTTATATTTATGTTCGAGCCAGATGAAAAGTGAAATGTAATCTAATAAAGGGAATGCAAATAAGCTAGAATTGAGGAGTGTTGATTTAAGGCAGGAATCAAATTTAATCATTTTCATGATCCATCCTTCAATTTAATTTTTTTGGATACATGAAACAATTTTGTGGTGCTTTTGTCTAGGGAGGCTTTGAGATTATATTGTTAGATATAAAGTTTTAAAGATGAAACATAACACTTCAATAAATATAGGGAGATGAGGGGAGGTTACTCTCTGCAAACATTTGCTTTTTACATGATTCAATATAAAATTTCATATGAGTTGAAATGTTGGCTTGTTTGTTTTTGTAAATTCCTAAGCTTACATTTTATTATCCACTTTAATAAAAAATATCATCTCAAGACACAAGTGAATATTTCATAATAATAATTTGCCAGAAGAATAGCACATCCTTATGTGCTTAAAACATGCCCTAGGTTATGACTGAGGCCAATGGCTGGTTGTTTGTCTAAAGGAACAAGAGTTAGAACCTTGTCTTATATGGGAGAAGACACAAGTGAAAGAAATGGGACTCTTGAGAGGTGAATCCAGATGTTAGCCCTAAGACTAAGTAAAAAAGGGAAAAGATAATTGGAGTCTTCTCTCCAACTATTCTCAGGCCAATGTATGGGGTCAGGTTTATCTTTCTTTTGTCATAGGGTATATCTTTGAAGGCAATGAGTGACAGATTCCTTTTCCATCTATGGACCGGGAGACCAAAATAAGGTTCTTACAGTGTGCACTCTCTCTCTCTCTCTCCCTCTCTCTCTCTCCCTCTGACAAGATTTGACACTTAAGATTTGCCCTTTTTGGCCAATTAAAGAACCAGAAAGTGCTGCTCTTCAGCACTCCAGCCCAGGAAAATTGGCCAGGAAGGTGAAACAAATTCTGCACAATACCTGTTCTGGCTTACGGGAGCTGCAAGTTGGGTTCCTACTTTCAGTGATGTTCATCTAGTTGGCAGAATTATAGCCCCTCCAGGGACTGTTGATCTTTTGGGCAATGAAAGAGATCAGATAATGCTTTCCTTCAGCTCTTCAGTTACAGGGCAATTGAGTATTCTGTTTGGAAGAAGTAAATCAAGTTTTGTACAGGTGCTTTATCTGTAGCTGAAATAAGGGACTAGATTGGGTTCCATTTACATGATTTTTTTTCTAGCTCAGGACGGGTTGGGGGAAATCTCCCAGTGCTTCTAGTTTTCTGGACAACAGATAAGATCCAAATGCAGTGCCATTCTACTTTACAATCTCAAGGCAATGGAGAATATCATTCCTATGTCAAGATAATGTGATCAGTTAACAAATAGGAATAGTTTCATCTGGAGTTTTAAAGTTTAATGCAAAATGTCATATTTGAATCTCATAAACAAGTGTCTTGCCTTTTTTCACCGTTCAGTTCTCTCATTTTATTTAATCCTTCATTTTCCATTCCACCATTTTCCCTCTGATGTTTTTTATCTTCAGAAATTCCTCTGAACATCTGAAGATGTCATCAAAATAGCACAAAAGAAGAAATAAGAATGGGCAGGCATGTTGTATTCATGCATGGCAACAGATGGGCCTGAAAGATGACATACTGGTGGCCCTATAGCTTTGTAAGCCCACAAGGTCAACTACCTATGAGATGGAGAGATGAAATACAAAAAAACCCTTGGTCCCAGTTGGCACACTATAGCCCTGGAGTCTACCCAGCAGAAATACCCCTGCTTCAAGCAATGAACCTTTCTGAAAGAAAATGATGATTGAGGTGTCGAAGTAAGTATGATTTCTCCTCCTTCTGTTGTTGGTCTGCATGACAGCTAAGACAGAAGTGACCCTGCAAGCAATCCATACCTCCTACTGAACATCTGACATCCAACACAGCTGTTAAGTATCCCATTACAACAGCCAAGAGCATTTTAGTCTTCTAGAACTAACGCAATGCAGTATATAAACCACTGTCCCTCAAAAGCATTGATCACCTGTGTCATACTTAACCAGCTACAATGATTTCTTCTTTTTTTAAAAAAAAATCTCTCCACCAGCAACATATCTTACAATGTTCAGGTATTTTAAAATGTGCACTAATGATAATAAATATTACACAAAAACCACTAAGTTCTGAGAAATGTGGCAACTGTGTCATTACTACTGAATACATTTTACTTCTTCTGAAGCTGTAGGACATACAATCAATTTCTGAAGAAATCTCAACAGTGGGAAGACAAATGGGTTGTAAGAAATAGCTGTATTATATTCACCCACAAAAGGAAATACAATTGCTGGAGTTTTCATTTAAAAAAAACCAACCCCACCACCACCAGATATGAAAATTCTGCAGAGTAGAGCTATAGAAATGTTAAATTGGATGGTAAAGTTACTATGTAAGGAGCTTTGCAGTATGCTAGGAAACAGTAGGTTCTGCAGTTCTAATATATCAAATCTAATATAGCAAAGAAAACTGGACTTGCAAAAGAGCTGGAAAAACTTTGTTGCATGAACAACATTAAAGTGACCAGCCCATTTAATAAGGATTGGAGAAGTACTGTGAGAGTGGGGTATCACTTGCCAGTTCAGTCTGCAGCTGCTAAATCACGGTTCTTCTTTAGGCCCAAGACTACTGTATTTGTTATTTTGCAACAGCTTTTTGAAAAAATGTTAATAACAACTGGCCCAAAGAGTTATCCTTGAAAGAACCCCACATGGTAACATTTTTTTTTCTTTGCTGAAATCTATTGCACAGACGCATATCCACACACACTACAAAAGAATAATAAAACAATGGTATGCAACTTAAGGCCATCAATAATATCAATCAAAACAGTAGACAAAACCAACCAGCCAAAAATCCCACAGTCTTCTTAGATTTTTTTTTTCCCATTGCAACAATTGCAGAACTTTCATGGAGATTTCTTTTAACACTTTATCTTCATGTCCAACTCTGTTAGACCTCTGATGGATTACAGGTAAATATCTAGCTTTTCTAGAATCTCACTACCTTCAAGTAACCATTTTCCCCATGGTACAGTGTCTTTCAATAGCCCTAATAAAATCTGCAAAAGATCCTCAGGCAGTACATGACTGCTATTCTCTTAATAATCTCAGTATTAACTTTCCAAAATCTTTTGAACTGTCATAGTTTTGAAAAGAACTATATCCCCATTTATTTTATGAAATTCACTTTGGCAAAGGAGGAACTGAATTGTTTTAATGCCTCAACCATGTAATAAAATGTCTGCAGAAAGGCTTTGTTGTGTTGGTCATGGCCATGAAACTAGGGATAGAAGTTAGATTTACTATGAAAAACCATAATGGTCTCCCCAATAATTGTTGCTATCACATATATCGATGGTGTATACTGTATGTATATAATATTTTCTTAAGACAGTTCAGAAATATTTATCATAGGGCTACTGTATTTGGACTAAAAAAATCCAAATGACCACTAGATGGGAACAAAGTAGTAAAGAAACATCTAACTCTTCCCTGAACTCTATAACTCATCCAAATGTTTGCAGCCCAAATGTGATAAACCTAATATGTGCTCCTACTTTATACTCACACCAATCCTAGGAAATAAATTAAGTTGAGAAATAGAGAGTGACCCATGATCAGAAAGTGGGCTTGAAGAGTTCATATTCCAACTTCAATTTGATGGAGTGCAAATACATGAGAATGAGATTCACTAATTATGGGAAGCATCTTCAGCAGTTCCTCAGTGGCTAATATGACATGTGCTGAATTCCAGAAGAGAACCAAAGCCATCTATGGGAATGCTTCCAGTATAAATATAATGATAAAATGTCAGCTTCTTACTGATTTTGCCTTTGCCCCTTAGAGTAGATTGTCCCAAGCATAGGTCTCCAAAAATTGTCATGCTACAACTCCCATTATATTGACCATTTGCCATGAGATATGGTTGAGATGGAAATTATAATCCCCTAACCTCTGGAGACCCAGGGTCCCGTAATCAATCCATTTTTGGGGGTGCCTTCAAGTCACTGTTGACTCTTGGAGACTGCCTGGACAGGTCCTGCAGTTTTCTTGGCAAGATTTCAGACGTGGTTTGCCACTGCCTGCTTCCTAGGGCTGAGAGTAAATGACTGGCCCAGGGTCACCCAGCTGGCTTCATACCTAAAACAGGACTAGAACTCACAATCTCTCAGTTTCTAGCCTGATGCCTTAACCACTACACCAAAATGGCTCTTGATAAACAGTCCAATTACATTATCTAAAATGTGAACAATGGAAACCTCTTGTTTTGACTGACATTACAATGTAACTAAACGCTGTTCATCTGGATTGATTTGGAGCACCAGTTTCCATTCCTGTCAGTGGAATCTATAGCCATATATAGTGACAAAAATTAGAACTGTTTCAGCTATTGGTATAAAGAATTTGTTTTATCAGATCATTCACCAAGTGGGGAATTATATTTGTGAGCACAGTTCTTTTCTAACAATGTGGGTTTTCAGTCTGTGTAGCTCCTCTTGTGATGGGTGGGTTAGGGTAATTGTAAATTTCACAATTACAAATAATTTAATGTATATTAAATTATATATAAATTATATTATTTATAATGTGTAAATAGTGGTATTAAAAAAGGTTGCTGCTCAAGTAAGACAATGAAATGAAAAAAAAAAAACTCTTGCTTCCAAATGATATTCAGATTTGGATGTGTCAGAGGAAAGGAATTTCAGCCAAGAGTTTTGGAAACAACCTGATTCTGCATCCTGGGGGAGGCATTAGATCTGAGTCATTGCCTGGACCTGGAGGAGATGGAACTAGTTAAATTATGAAATTGAAGTGTCTTTTCCAAATCACTAAACAATAAATAATAATATTAATAACAATATAATGAGGCTACAAACTAAAATAACTGAATGCATATTTAATCACTATACAACTATAGTATTAACTTCAGGGCCTGACTTAACAAAATGACAACGTATGATATAAAGTTTAAAAAAGGATATACACAGACATTCAAACACATCCAAATGTGTGTGTGTGTGTGTGTGTGTATCACACACACATACACACTCACACATACATATGCACTAACAATTCAAGAAAATCTGACCAGATTCTTTTTAAAAAATACTTGTTGCTTCTTTGTTAGTGGTTGAGATACTTAATAGCTGAGGAAAGGTAATCTCTTCTTACAGAGGGATTTTAAATTGGGAAAAATAGTTGGGGGAGGTCTGTAAACGATTTTCTCCTGAACTGAGTCATGCTGTTGCAAAAAAAAAAAAAAAAAAAAGGTGAGAAACAGAAGAATCAGAAGATCTCATGGGGACATTTCCTAAATCTTCAAGGAGCACTTCTTTGGTTTTAAAACTATCCTTTCTGGCTTTAAAACTAGCCTTTTCTAACTAAAGCAAATCTTGCACAGCTGTTATGTCACGGTTGGACAACTTTCCCAGAGTTGGAATTGCCGATCATTGGATAATGATGACACAGGAAGAGCAAGGCCATTTTTGTCCCATTTTAAAAGGTTTTGGTGGAGGAGAAGATTAAGGGTTGAAATGGGAATAGGCCTCTGAGGACCAAATTGTTCTCATTTCCAGCTTTAAAAACCCTCTACTACCCACAATGGCCTGAACTTGTATCATCAAGTTACAACAGCAAACAGCCAAATTCTGGCCATGTGATTTGAGGCTATTGGCAGAGAGGTTTTTTAAAATGTAGACATTAGTGCGGTTTCCCTCCTAGAGACCTCCTGCTCCCATTTCCTTCCTTCCTTCCTTCCTTCCTTCCTTCCTTCCTTCCTTCCTTCCTTCCTTCCTTCCTTCCTTCCTTCCTTCCCTCCCTCCCAACAACTGCACCACTGATGTCTAATTCTGAGATGCCTCTGACTGCATGCAGCCCACACACTAATGGCAATGCTAGAATAGTCTTCTATCATCCTCATCATAAAGTTCTCATTTCCATAAATGAACAACAAAAGCTTTTTTGTTTCTTTTGATATTGTCTCTTGCTTGGTTGTTTTTAAAACTCTTTTGGAGAAAAAATTAGGATGATCTTTTGTTAAATGAATTGAGACTCATCTACTCTGTTCCACTGTTTGTGTTTCTGTGTGAGTTCCAAGTCATTTCAAGGTTCAAGTTCTGGGTCCCAACTAAATCCATGGCATATCCCCTAGTCTAGAGCATTCTGTGCATTTTACTTACTTGGCCTACAGTAAGTAGTACAAAGAACTTGTCCAACAATTCCAATGAGTTCCATGGAAAATGCCAGTCCTGAATGTACATATGGGTTTATGGGTTAAAAATGGCTCCTTGAATTTTACCTGCAACATTGTGAGCAACCCGCAGAAATAGTGGACTTTTACCATGCTATGCCCTTTGTGACCAATCCTTATTATGAGTTGCCTGCCCTGGATATAGCATAGCTTTAAACATAAGTATGCTTCTCAGGATAACAGTCCAGACAGCTCATTTTTGTAAAGGCCTATTAATGTCAGCATTCTGTGCTGACCTTTTAAGTTACCTTGAAGATAAATAAAAGTTCATTGCGGTCTGTCTAGGTGGCCTTTCACTTGTTTGAATTGCATGCCACAATTATGTCTCCAGGACATTATTATTTTTTTCTTCTAGGCATATTGTAATTGTTAACAGCATAGTCTTACTGTAGAGTGACTTAACTTCGGGAAAATAAACCAAAGCACAGTTTCACCTTTATATGAAAGAGAGATTAATGGTCTTGAAGAGGAAGACATTCTAGTGTAAGACTTTCAATAAATCATTGTAAACCGTTTGTTGTTTTTCAGCCAGTTGTAGTTGGTTATTTAGCAGTGACCTGATGCTTCACCAGCTTCATTATATAATATAAAAATAGTGCAGGCTCTAATCGTTTGCATTTTCTCAGAAGAATCTCAAAAGATGGAATCTTGACCCTTTCTCATACAAAGTGTATGTGCTACCAGTGAGTTATGGTTTTTCCTAGCCAGTTTCTGGGCCTCAAATGGACAGGAAAGGTTTGCAGGAATTTATGAACTGTGGAGCTTAAGTATCTTAAATAGTATTAGTATATGTAGTTTTATATGTAGGGACTCAAACTTTTCAGCCTCTTAGATTTCAAATACTAGAACCACTAGTACAAACAGACCCTCTAGCTCACTTTAGATGCTCAGATAGTGAAGGATCATGGGAATTCTTGGAACTATAATTTAATGCACTTGGAAGATGTAATGAAATGTGCACTTACACCCACATATATACACACAGAGGGATATGATGACCACTCCAACTTCCTGAATAGGGTTCCCTAAAACTTTCCCCCCCAACCTGTGCAGTAATTTCCTCTATCCTTTTAAAGCCCATTTGAAAGGGAATTTTCCTGCTTCTGATTGGTTCTTCACAGTTTGATTTTCTCTGGCTACTCTCTAGATTAACAGGTCCAGTTTGAGTTTCCTTTAAAATTTTTGTATTTGAACCTTTGGGGATGGGATTCCCACCCACCCACAAAGACAAAGGGTGAGAAAGTCCCTTCATGCTTATAGCCTAGTTTATGTTCTTCCACTTCCCACCTACTTCTCTAATTTTTGTTGGGTCTGAAATATTCTGAATATTGTCAATGTAACTCCAATATGGATTCAATGGTTAGTAGACATACCCAGTTTTAAACAGTTTTAGGCATTATTTAGAAGACTAGCTTATTTGAGAAAACAACTATATTTCCTGAAAGTAAATCAAGCAGAAACTTATGAGATATTTACATGGTTTCATGCTCTGGTCCCCATCTGTGAGGGTAAAATCTCAACAGCTGCAGAACATGCTTTAAAACATTGAATATCACACATAAATTCATCATAATATTTTACTGAAGCATCAGTAAACATGGCCAAAATAATCTTATAGATAGCTATACATAATGTATATGACTGATATGGAATTACATTAGCTGTTCTTATTCTGGGTTTAGACATAAACAGAAAATAGACAATTCTGTTTCAGAAGGATTGGCAAAGTTGGCTGATATTCAGTGTGTTTTGGCATTCCAATGGTTTTCTACTAGAAGCTTATGGTTTTGTGTTATTTTAATGTGAAATGAAGTAAAATCCTGTGGTTTGGATTGTGGAAGCAAAAAAGATGGAAAGAAGGCTATAAACCAGTGAAGATGTGAATTAAGTCCATTGAACAGATTGGATCCTTGTGATATAACTCACTTCATTTTTCCACTCTTTAAGAGATGTCAATTCCAAATTAAAAGCAAAAGAAAAGAATGAAAAATCAGAACCTCAGAACCTAAAATTATAAGTTAGATTTGAAAACTATAAGAACAGTTGTAAATTTAGAGATGTTTTGGTTTCCAGATTAAAACGTATTATATTTTTAAGCTTTCCTCTATAAATGTGAAGAGTTCAAAAGTATTTTTTTCCTGCTTGATGAAAGCTGATATTTCCACATGAGTTACTATGATATTTGCAAGAAACGTACGGGTTGGTGACTCTATGGTCAACTGGGAATGGAAGATACAGAGGATAGGTACCCACTGGGACCTGTAAGGAACACATTCATACAGAGCTATGAACATTTAGAGTGAGGTGAAAATTATCTGTACTGGCACTGGGGAAATTCTAGGATTTTTAACCAGGTTTCACTGGAAAAAAAAAAGCCAAAGAAATTTGTTATGAGCTTTTGATCATAACATTGAATCCTCTGAATAATCCTGTGCTTTGGGTCTAATTTTTTACTCAATTGCTTTGAGAGGAAGTGGTCAATGCTACTCTCCCAGTAGAGATCTAGAGGCAAAAATAAGAAACCTGGAAAATGTCAAGACATTGCTAAGAAATGGGAAAAGCAACAGCCAAAAAAAAAAAAAAAAAAAATCAGGCAAATGGGAATCAAATAGACAAATATTATGTACTTATTTCATTAAATATCTGTATATCCTGAAAATGTACAGCAAATATAGTCCTTAGGAAAAGAGAAGTGAAAAGGTTAGGAGAAAAATAATCTTGGGGAAGAACAGAACTTGAGAAGGATCTGCCTAAGGAACATAATACCAAAATACAGAGGTCAGTATCAGAATCCAGTATTTCAGAACAACAGTTTTCATTTTCCATTGTTTTCCCAGATCTGCCCAGAATAACTTCACACAGTTTTTGAGTTCATGGGTCAAAAGTTTGAATGGCTGGGAATGAAAATTCAATGCTTTCTGTTATATACTAGCTGCAAGATTAGGCTAAACACCTAGGATTCTGAAGTCCATGTCATGATTCACCCACTACACTGCCCTGTTACTGAAGTTATAGGCACAATGATTGTAGTCATGATATTAACTAGACCTTCTAAGGTCATCCTATGCATTTTATAATCTCTATTTTTTTCCCCATATTTGCAACAGTTGATAGGTTTCTATAATTTACATTCCAGCTTTCCAGACCTGCATATCTTTCAGCTGTAGATGAATTGGAGGCATGGATTGTAAACAAGTACGTGTAACAGGGATCCACCTGGACAGATACTGTGAAATGTTGGGGTATAGGAAAGATTATCCAGATTCCAAAGGGTTACAACATTTTTTCTCTCTCTATTGCTTACATTTTTTCTGGCTATTAAGTATCTGAAATATTAAGATGGATTGAAACCAAATCCCCAAACAATTATAGTTTGCATCAATATTTCAAGAATAATATATGCAGAACTGTTAAAATATAGAAAATGATTTTTACTTTGTTAACAATTATGCAAGCGTATTTTTCCTTCCCTTTCTGCAAACTGATCTAAGAATCAAGAGCAATTTTGATTTTTCATGTAATGGATTAAAAAATTAAAAGCTATACATTTTGCAAAGCAAATTGCTCTGTTTTACATTTATTTTTTAAAGGAAATTGTGACAAAATAGAATTAGCTTGTCTTAAAAAGTGAGGTTATTATCATCATGTCATTATTTATCTCATTCAAATTCTCATTAGCATGCAAATGATTCTAATTAGGTCACCGTTGAACAATATTTATGTAGTCACTTTCTAAAGTTTAGCATAAAGATTTCCCAAATCAACTTTGCCTAATGGATATCCCATTAAATCTGTAATACTTCACTACAGTTTCCTCAAGAAAAGGAAAAGGAGCATTTTTTTCAGATATCTTTCCAATTTTATACTTAGCTTATAAGCAAGATAGAATATAATATTTTAATAGGAAATATTTAAAGTATATTTTCATATGAATCTCCTGCTCATTGTCTTTGCTCCCTTATTTTTCAGGCCATTTTCCAACCCAGAACTAAAAAATTAAAATATGAATTAATACTTTTTTATTTCACAACTAAAACTCCCAATTTATAATACAAAATAAATAATTAAATAATTATCCTCTTCTATGTCCATTTCCACTGTAACTTAACTGAAGATAATAAATATGTAATAGTGCCTCAAATCTTTTGCTGTCTTGTACTATCAGCAATGAACATGTTGTGTCAACACACATTTTCCTTATGTTGCATGGATGTGGAATCATTATGCTGTGATTGTTCTGTTTTAAAAATGACAACTTCCTCTTAAATGTTTGGGAGAAAAGCTTGTGAGGCAGAAGCATCTCAATTATTCATTATTTTGTGAGAGCAAAGATTAAGCATATTGCATTAAGAATGTTATCAATTTGATGCATGAGTAGAGCCGTGAAGTCCAAAATGAACCGAAAAAGTCCATTTGTTCCTACCATGCTAACCAGATGCCAATGGGAAGTCAACAAACTTGATGTGAGTAGAGTAGCATCTTCCAATTCATATTTCTGGAATTGAAAGACCTACTGTTTCTGATTATGGGGGCAGCTTATGACTGGTACAATGGTAGTCAGCGATAGCCATATCTGCCTTGAATTTGTCCTTTGACTGCATCTTGTGATAGCATGTTCCTTATTTGAATTTACAGTATTTGTTAGTTCTTATCTCTATCTACCCTGAATTTTCCTCTATTCAGATCATTGTGACCTTGGATTTTAGAATTATGAGTGAAGGAAAAAACAACTCCCTGCCCACTTTCTCTACACATTGTATAGTTTTAGACTCTTCTTTTAAGTTTCCTCTTACTTCCTACTTGTTATAAAAAGACCCCAGAGATGTATAAACTATCTTCATAATGAAACTGCTGTTATTCCTTGATATTGGTTCTGCTGTTCTTCAACTTTTCTAAAACTCAACAATATTTTGAACATGATTGCATGAAACATTTATATGGAGGAACTATGATAATTTTGTCCTTCTAACAGATCTAAATTGAAGTTCACAATTTTTAATACATGTCCAAAATGTGCTTTAGAGCAGTGAAGTCCGAAATGTGCTTTAGAGCACCCTTGGCTTTTGGATCAGTCCTTGCTGACTTTCAGCCATGTGCTAGCATATAGCATTGCCAATTATGTGGCTAACTTAGCCCATAGCAGAGCAGCTGAATGTTGGGCTGATGCAAAAATAGCCATCACCATGTGCTCAATGGTTTATATACATCGATGGATTCACTTCCTTTCTGGAAAATGTTCCTGTCGTAGAATCTGGATCTGGAGATCATGTGTGGAATCTTTCAGTAAACTGATCTACTCCATCTTATTTTTAATTCTTAAATTCTTTAGGCACTCTTATTATGCAGCCAGTTTAATAATGACTTAAAATGGAAGAATGTAGATGATGCTTTAGCTTGCTTGTCCCATAGGAACAAAACAGACTTCCGGGAGCTAAAATTAATGGATGTTTCTGCATCTGCTTGTTGTATATGTTCTCTTGTATATAACATCTCACAAATTGACAATAGGTCTATTGTATATGATGTGGGTGAGCTACGTTGACAATTATAGAGGATCATTTTCATATTATGCTACAGTTTGGGATAGAAGAAAAAAGACCTTTCCTTGTTTCCTCTCATGAGGGCCTCATGTTATTTCTCACCTTCTGTCTTTTCTATCCATCATGTGATAGCAAGGTAGCTATTTTAAATGATGTTTGAATAGAAAACATCATCACAACCCCAAGTTCAGCTGGAGTTCTTTTTCTCCAGCTCTTCCTCCTCCAGAAAAAGTCTCGAAATTGAGCTCTTATAAACAGTTTCATTGTAGGCAGTACCACTTTTTTTTATCCAAAAAAGAAAAAGGAAAAAAAAATGAATGTACCACTTTATTTATCAGTAATTAGGGTATATATAACTATAATTAGAATTCATATAATGTCATAAAACACAGTCATTTTCATATAATTCCATAATTAGAAATTCTTTATACTTGAGGGTTTATTCTTCCTCCAATAAAAGTTGACAGCGTTACTTAGTGATTTATATACTGTGAATGACAGAAACATAACATGGACTTAATTTTTTTTCCTTCCCAATGTTGTTATCTGATTTTTTTTTTTTTAAAGCTACGAATGGAAACAGGCTCTGGCTATAAGCATAGCTTGTAGGGGAATTAGTTGGCTAGTTTACATGTGTTGATTCAAACTTTCCAGTTCTGGTTTTAAAGACAGAAGCTTACAGAAATATGTTGTACTGTGTAATGTCTCTCAGCTTAGGATATTTTTCCTAGATTCAGAATGGACACATTTCTGACAGACTGGATGTTCCCAATGCATTTGATTTTTGAATTCAGCTTTTTAAACCCTAAGGCAGTTTTTTTTTAATGAGTACTATTATTATCATTTTCATTTATTTATATTTCAAATTTGTCACCACCCATCTTACTGCAGAGCGACTCTGGGCGGTTTACAGTAAAAAGGATGCACCACTCTATCACTTTATTTGATAAAGCAAGATGTTCATCTTGCTCTGCTAATTGTCCACTTGGCCTTTCACTGGTGGCTGTCCCTGTGAACATAGAAACTGTTCCATCTGGCTGAAAAATGTGCAGACTTTCAATCTCAGGAAAGCGCTGCTAGAGGTGTAAGAAACCCAGTCAAAAGGAAAAAAGAAAATCAAATGAATAAGATTAGACCACCAGGAGAAGGGAAGGGTGAGGAGCGAGTAGGTTTTAAACCCTGAGACATAATTATGCAGTGATAATAATAGTGATAATTGAAGGGGGGAAGGAACACAAAGGCAGCACAGAGTATAATATGGGGACGAAGCAAGAACTGAGGTTAAGTAACTGAAATTCAAGGAGTAAGGTAATAGATGAGTGGTTTTGTTTTGCTTTGTTTAGGATTAGATAGACTGTCTCTCTAGATAAATCTGAAGGCAAGGAAAATGTGCATTTCCAGTTGCATGCTTTTTGTCTATGTAATATGAGGAATAGTTTGTAAGTAAATAACTCTGTGTGTGTGTGTGAGAGAGAGAGAGAGAGAGAAGTGTATTTTGTGCCAAATGTATAATGTCTTCTTTTCCCAATAAATCCTATGTGTTACTTTTGCATATAATTCCTGCAAGGGTCAGATCTTGTACACTGAAAGAAGATACAGACTGTTTCATATTCTTCATAATTCGCCTTGTTGAATGTTTGAAATCAGAAGCAGATGAGGAAGTGCTTCCTCCGCTTTATATGAGAAGGCAATCATCACATCATAACTTTTGCGAGTGTGGGAGACACACTAACGTTGGCATTTCTGTGCAGTCTCTGCTAGGGCTGGATTTTGGGAAGCTTCCATTTTGGTGTCACAGAGGAGGGTTTGCACATAATACAGATAATTGCACATTATAAATTATATACACATTATACATTACAGTTACACGATATAAAAGGCTGAGTTGAACATTTGCTCATCTGTACCGAGGGCTCTTTTTTACAGCTAGCTCAAGCATTGTGCAGCTCTCTGGAGGTGAAAAAACCCAATGGGACTTTTTCCCAGCTGTGCTTGGAGTCCCCAGATTTAACAAAGCAAAGGAACAGAACACAATCATTTTCACACAACTCCATTCTGTCTCTTTGGCGCACATGCTTCCGATGCCAATTCTGAACTGTGTATTACAAAGCATTTAATAGAATTAGTGGGACTTGCTTCCCATGAAAACCCACCACGGCCAAAACCCCAAATCCTAGCCTAGCAACAATGAACTGGCAGTTTTTTTTTTTTTAATGTTATTGGTTAAAATAGCGAAATACAAAAGAAAAGAGTCTACATTGAATTGTGATTATAGAGTAAGAACCCCTTTTTGGGGGGGGGTAAAAAACAACAACAACAACCTAAGCAGAAAGAAAAATCCATACGATTAGTATAAATACCTGCATGGAATTAATTTGGTTGTTAAACTTATCATTACATCTAAATCATATAGCAGCATACTGTGCCATCTTCTCATTTTAGAACACAAACATTTTTCTGAGTCAGATAGCAAACTTATACACTAGTTCCGCCGCTTAAAATAAGCAAAATGACTTTTTTTCCCAGTTACTTAGGGTTGTCCTCTTTGCCATACTCCAGGTTCCATAGAGTCAAAACTCTATGAGGTGACACGTTCCATGTTTTAGGAATATTATTCAATGTGAAACTGAGATCTTTATATATAATATTTCTTCCCAACATTATATTAATTTACTTATTATTTTGAAACTAAAATAAAGCTATAACAGAACAAGACCAAATCAGGAAAGTTAAAGAACTTTCAAATTTCTGACACTGCCAACATAATAAATCTAATGTGCCATTCCTGATTAAACATTATTTGAGGGGTCCAATAGATCTGAAATACTATTTTCTGATGAATTAATTTCATTCTTAAATCACAGAAAGTCTATTTTATGCTTTTTATATTACCTGGACCCATTGCTTTTCCAAAATTGGCTATTCCAATTTTTCCTTCCACAAATCAGATGTATAACGGATACTAATTTTCATTTCACCTTTTAATACCTTAAAAAGATGAATGAATGAATGAATGAATGAATGAATGAATGAATGAATGAATGAATGAATTCATTAATTCATTAATTCATTAATTCATTAATTTTTTTATTAGGGCCACTGACCAGAATTGCAAATCAAAACACATTAAAAAATAAGAATAGAGTAAAAACAAAGCAAGATAAAATATTATAATTGGTGATGGATTCATCAGTGGAAAATAAAGGTCTGCCTAATTTTACAGGCAGCTGAATTGTTGGATTTTGTTTGAGCACAGCATCGTTAAAATTGCAGGTTCCTTGGAGGCTGGACTATACTGATTAGTTAATGCATGTATATATTGCCCAGCATAAATGTTTACCAATAACTAAACATATCCAGCAGCTTCTGAAATAGGAAACAAAGATCCTGTTTAGTATACCCTAAAATTTGCCAAGATTTCGAAGGTGTTATGTAGCAGTTGCTTTGGCAGAATCCGTGTTTACATGAAAAAGGTCATGGTTGCATTCCTGGCAATTTTCAGGGAGAACTAGGAAAAATTATAGTCACCTGATTCCAGTATATCTGCCATCCATCTTCTTGTGAAGGCACTTACAACATTCTGTTTCAGCAAGACCTTGGCTTTGAGTTTGTAATTTGGGTGGGATTCCATTTCATTTATTCCTTTGATTCATTATATTGTTTAATGCTTATTCTGAGTTTTTAATTACAAGTAGTCCTCACTTACCTGTAATTGGGACCAGGAACTCCATTGCTAAGTGATGTGGTCATAAGGTGTGATATCACGTGACCATGCTGACTTAGGACGGCAGTTCCGGCAGTCCCAGTTGCCATAGTTAGGTGATTCCCACATGATTGCAGTGCCCCGCAGTCACATAATTGCCATTTGCGATCTCCTGCCAGCTTCCCCAATGACTTTGCTTGTCACAAGCTGACAGTGAAGGTTGCAAATAGTGATCACGGGACTGCGGGATGCTGCAATATTGTACCTGCAAGCCGGTCGCTAAGCGCCCAAATCATGATCACGTGACCATGGGGACACTGCAACAGCCACAACTAAGAGGACCCATCATAAGTACCCTTTGTTCAACACCATTATAATTCTGAATGGTCGCTGAATAAGCGGGAGTTAAAGAAGGACTGCCTGTATTCCTGTGCTGTGCACAATACCCAGAGTGTTAGGGTGGTATAAAAATACTATGGAATAGCATGAAGAAAATTATGCTTTCTTGTAAAAGACTTTGGGTCTCCTCCATGAGGAAGAGCAGTATAGAAATAAATAAATAACCTCAGGTAGCTGTTATCGCCAATAGTAAGAGCGAGAACAGCACAGCACATTTTCATGCATCTGCAAACATGTTCCATTTATCTTTGTGAGAAATTCCAGTGGAAGTAGAAGAGCTTTGCCAGGGAACGTTCCACTATATTTCATGCCATGCACATTGCAATTACTGTAGCAAAGTTGATCCATTAAGGCAAACATGATGAGAGTGTAAAGAATGCTCTAGTGTCTCATTTGTTACCTATTTCCAAACACTGAAAGTGATTGCAGGGTCAATGCAGAGAAACAACAACAGTGACAATAACAACAATAATGAATATATTTTATCTTTTCAAGATAAGCACAAAAGGATTTTAGGGTGATTTGAATATCCAGCAATTTCTTCTGTGAGTGATGCAACACACACACACACACACACACACACACACACACACACCTATCTAACTGTGAACAAGAGTCTCCTGTGTACAGTAACCAACCAGCCATGAAGGAAGCTCAATAGATTGGCTTTCTTGGAGATAATCCAACAGCCTCTTCTCTACGTGAAAGCACTAAATAACAGATGGGAATAGGATGACTGATTTAATTAGAATACTTTAATAGAGGAATGGTTAAGCCTTTCACAGGTCTATCAGTTAGATAGCGGAGGGAGAATATTCCATTAAATCTTCCAAATTAATTGTTCCTTGGGGACAATATGTCAAATAAAACAGATCTTGCAGTAACAATAATTACAGCAATAACAGTAACAATAATATTGATTTTACTGCATCATCTTGGAAATGAATAAGTTGTTTTAAGAGGCCATTGAAAACTGCTACATGATAAATGAATGTTTATAGATAGTCAAATATTTATCTAGGCCTATTCATTAAAATTAAACCTCTGCTTAAGTTATATGTTTATCTCTTTCTATTATAATGGTAGGTGCCAGGAACTTTTTTTTTCAGAGAAGAAACCAATTATTACAATTTGTGAAATATGTAACCTTTGTCCAGTTCAAAATTAATGCAGACGAGGTATAATGTGTGTGTATTTGTGTGTGTATATAAAGGAACATAAAGGCAATTAAATGAATGTTTAAAAATCCACTCTCAGTTGCTAAAGTCATGAAAGATCTTATTATAGAAATTCTGCATTCCTACTTTGAACTATTTTATTATATATTCTAGAATATATAATAAAATATATTTTATTATATATTTATCTATGTTATAATATTCTATTATATATTATCTGTATATTATTCTTCCAAACCCTAACAGAGCTAATGTTAAACCACTTGACCAAATGTCTTCTTATCATTCAAGTTTGAAGACATCTTTTATTCCATGTGATACACACCAGGACTACCCGTGATTGTGCAAGAATGGCGTACCACAAAGCTTAGCAATGCAGTACTTAGTAAGATGTTAGTTGTTGAAATAATGCATTTTTGTAAATTAACTATGTCAGAAGAATTTTCTACTCAGTATCTTTCCACACGCTTAGGATTTGTAAAAACATCAGTGAACGCTATGAGAAGAATGTCATTTCTTCAGCATATCTGAACTTTATGGAAGATCACAAATGCATAGAAATTATACAAAGTAGATTGAAAAAAACCCCTTCAGAATAAAAACAAAGAGATGAAGGTGGCATTATTTTTCATTGAAATATTGCACTTCCCTCCCCAAGAATAACGATTGTTCTGCCTGTTAAAAGAGAGCTTGATATCCTCTTCCAACTCTCTCGACTGAAATTATCCTAGAATGTTCAACTGATTTAGGACTGGATCCAAAAACTTACATTAGACATAAAGATGTTTCTGGCAACCCTTAAGTTAATTTAAAAACTATTGTTGAAATGCTTTCCATTTTTCTGTCTCTTTGGGATTTCTTACAGGCTTGCAAATCCTATAACCCTTTCCTATTCCAGGATGAGTAGTCCGAAGGTAACTTTAAACGTTTGGCATGCATCTCAGCGTAAACCAACCTAATCTGCAGTTCTTGAACTAATCTGTAAACTAGCATATAATTGTTATTCCATTTTTCATACTTAACTGAATTTATGTTGCATAGTCAGATTTAAAATTGAAACAACAACAACAACTCCCTCAGTTTACAAATAGTAGGGACAGTTATAAAAGAAAAATGCATAGGCTAAGGGGAAAGCCCACAAAAAGTCATATAATGCTTGAAACCATGTGTCTGATTTCATTTTATGAAGAGAGTTTTAGAGCATGAAATGAAGAGATTCCTCTGTCCCCACTTTACCCCATCTCCTTGTGAGCTCCCCATGTCCCTTTTCCTATGGATGTTCCCCAGTAAAACCAAACTAATCAGTGGTGAAGCAGAAGGCTTGCTAAGTCTTCTGGCTAAGCATCTTCTAGAACTCTAGTTTGCCAGAGTTTCAAAGTCTTCAGTAGCTGAGACAGAGAACCAGGGCAAACTACAAATCCTAGGGACCTTGCACCACTAAAAATTTGTTGATAAGGCTCTTGGAGATGGCTTTCTGCATCTGATGACAGACAAGCCTCAAAATAAGCTTGTTAAAATAATATTTCATCTTTCCTTCAGGAGTTCATGACTGCATACACAGCAGTCCTGCCTCCATTTTTACTCACAACAATGTAACCTTGTGAGATAGGTGGGATTAATGATAGTAACTGATACAAAGTGAGATTTTATGGCTGAGGATGCACTTGAAACAGATTCCTAGACCATCATTTCAACCATTGTGCCATGATGGCTGTTTTATGAGCCAAGCCAGATTCACAGATCTGAATCCCGCCCACTCAAACTGGCAAGGCAAGCTAGTATATATAAACAGGCAGCAAACCCCATACTCATTTGCGGTGATGATGTTACCTAGTTGGGTAATGAAATGTCTGCAAATAAGCAAACAAGCTCAGAGACCATTGAGGTTTTGTATTAGATCACAAATTCAGCCTTTCAAAATTAGCGAATGACACAGCCTTCTTAGCTCCCCAGTTCAAAAATTTGGCAACATCTCTAGTTTTAGCCCATTGATATTTTCCTCCCTGGTAATCTGCAATACAGATATTAGAAAAAAGTGAATAACTATGGTAGCACAGAGTGATAATAAAGTATTTGGGGTAGTAGTATTATTAATTTGCTTTCTCTACCCTGAAACAAAATGGAACATATAAAAAGATGATGATGACGATGATGACGACGACGACAGAAATAGAATAGATCATTAAAAGCCATTGAAGATTGAAAAAAAAAAAAAGAATGAATGGTTTTATAACTAGCTGAAGTTAGGGATGGTTACAATTCATTTTCAGTCTGATGTACCAATAGTGCATGGTTTATCTTACCAATTCTGTCAGCTCTGATAACAAGGAGAGTCCTAGTTCCAAAGATAAGTAAATACCATTTATCAGTTGTTAAATGTTCACATTAGTGTTTAGATGTATGCCTGTACAAAGAAGCCATTTTTTAAAAGCCGAAGTACTTTTTTTTCTCAAGGGAATTGCTATTAGATACTACCTTTTGATTGGTTTTTAAATTTGTGACAAATATTCTGTATTTTAAAATATATTATTGCTCCCCAGAATGGCCTTGGCGCTGAGAAGATGGAGTTAGGGTAAGGATATTTGTACTTTGCAATTTATAGTTTCGAAAAAAAAAGGCTTGGGGTTTCAATACCTTTGGATAGATATCTGTTGATTCATTGGGTTTAATTATGCTTATTTTCTGTTTCCCTGACACTCAGTATTGGCTTTCAAAAAGTGTTGGGCAATATTAAAATGTCTTTTTAAAATAAATACTTGTCCAGCACTGGTTGGTTTTATTTATTGTTTGATGGAGACTTTTTATTCTTGTTTGTGCTCTTTCATAGGGTTGGTAGGAGAGAGCCTACAGAAATGGCATAATAATTGTGCTTTTATGTATATCTGTATACATATGCATGTACATGTGTATGAAAGCAATATATACTAGCACAGTATCTCAATATCCCTGCAGCCAACTGATATGTCAAGGCTATTTTAAATTATGTTTGGGAGCTCTTCCACAAATTTAATACAAGCATAAGTTCAAATGTTCTTGGGTTATACTATTTTGAGCTGCAAATGGGAATTTTTATTTTACTCCTTGTCCAAGATAACAATTTTAATCCATTATCTGAATACAAATAAAATAAAATAAAATAAAATAAAATCCATCACTTTCTTTCATACCATTGGAAATATGATTGCAATCCTGTTATTTGGTTGAGATTGGGTTCAAAAATCTAGGTGAAGATAGTCCATCAGGTAATATATTCTTTATGCAGTTTTATTTAGAAATACAATATTTATTACTCAGGAAAGGAGATGATCAGGAACTGTTTCTCTCTCTCTAGTTTCAAGGCCATCCAACTCTTTAATTTAATTAATTATTACATTTGTATGCCTCCCAACTCCCAGTGACTCGGAATAGCTTATAATTAAAAAAGAAAAACAACATACTGTATATAGAAAAGTTCACAACCAACCAGAAGACTACACACTACCAGTAAAAAACCAAAACAATGGGGATTCTGTATCCTAAGGCCTGGGAGAACAACCAAGTTTTAATTATTTTCTGATATATCAATATATTGATATTTATATGATTTCAGTAAACCAGAGTGATATCACATTATACAGAGATGGAAAACTTTAACCTGATCCTTGATACTAACTTTTTGTGAGTTACTGTATAAAATTGCCAGCCTATTGTGCAACCACAGTATCCTTGTGAGGTTTAGATATTCTTGAATGAGATCTCATGAGACTTCGATGATTTTGACCAGGAATCAATATCAGGTATCCAATATTTAGCTATCATTCAGTGTTCAGCAGAACATAAGTGCACCAAGTGCTAGAATGTTCCCACTGCCCATCCCTTGGCCATTCAGAGATTCAAATGAAAACATCTATAAGGCTCCTTTTAGCCTCAGTATTAGTCAGAAAGGGCTGAGTTTTCCAGAGTTAACCACTGAGGTCAAGAACTGACCTCCTATTATAGAATATCACTGGATGGAAGGCTAAACTGAGTAATACTTTCATGAACTGTATTTCCAAATTTGATATACTATTTTTTTTTCCAGGAAACCTGATTAAATGTGGATTTATCCCTTACCTAGGGTAACATGAGGAAGACTGCAGAGTGGGAGTGGCGGCTTAAGTTTGCTTGGATCAACTAAGTTATGTTTTGAGATCATGTGAGTAGACTCCCTGGAACATTGGCAATTCTTAAATTCAGTAGTGTTTCTTATTAATTAATGTTCCACCCATGTCAACTGAGTCTCAGATAAATAGCATCTAGAGTAAGATGGAGATGTAAACTATTGTTTGCTTACCCTCTCTCTTACATAATTATAGCTGGTGATTTTACCATAAAATTACATGTTAACAAGCAGAAACTTTAAATGTAATCAATACCACTCAAAAGTGGTACTTCAGCTTACTTGTCCGACAGTTTAAAGACAGTATTGGGGACTATTAGGGTTTGTGTCTGTCTCAAACTTTTAGCAAGTTCAATTTATATATATTGAACAGATTTATTAGAAGTGACTATCCTGCTGAAACCTTGGGCAGGAGTGAGACCATCTCTGATTGATTATTTGGCAAGTTCTAGAAATTGAGGCCCATTCCTACAAAGATTTTTTAATGACAGCCAAATTGAAAGTGACCATTTCCCAAGCGTATTATTACTGAGGGCATTTGACAGATTTTTAGAATCTGACCCTATGCTTAATGAGAATCTGGAAAGAAGATTACTTCATATTTGGTGGACAGCAGAACAAAAGGAGCGCATAACCAAAACATTCTCTTCTGAATCAGCAGCTGAGATCCATTTTGCCACAGTCAGAAGAGAAGATGAGGTCTTTATTCTTCAGAATTATGGTAAGCTCATTCAGCTGCTACAGCCTTTAGACTCACCCCAGTTAACCACAGATATGAGCCCCAAGGTTAAACTCTAACCTTGAGGGTTGAAAAGCTAGGTGAGAACTGGTTAGCTGGTCCAAAGAGTATAAAGCTGATCAATCATCACATTCTTTCTAAGACTTGCTGCTGCCAATGCTGCAAATCAAGAAAAAGCAGGCTGTTAAAGACTCCCGGCACTACCTAATTTACTGCATCACGATCTAACAACCCATTTTCGTTCTGGAGAGAGATGGATGTTCACCCAGTTTCTAGGCCGCTCCATTGTTCCTTTCTTATACCAGCGGCATTGTGAGAAGATCAGCTTAGGGCACTGTATGCTTTGGAAGAAATGGAAGATTGTTAGGATTGAAGCTGTGCAAAATTCCATAAATGAGTTCTGTGGGAAACTTTCATGTGACAAAACAAACGATTTGTTTCCTTATGGTTTTTGAATAATACTTTTCTTACTGCCAGCATGTTGGCTGTTTTTTATTTATTCTGACGTCTAGCCTTATATTTTCCTTTCTCTGTTATTATATGAAAAATGTTTAAAATATGTAATAAGAGTTGCACATGATTATACAGATGTTAAAATATTATCCATGCAATGATGTTGCTATTATAGTAAATAATAAACAATCAACCCAAACTTGCACGCACACACAATTGCACACCAATAGGTTTGCTCTGAAAATAAGCCATCTTGAAATATTGTTTCTCTCTGGATTTCTGCAACGTGTTGGGAATTAACTACTGAATTCCATTGTTTTGAATGGAAAAATTAAATCTGTCTAAAATTAAACTAGGAAATTGTCAAGAGCAAGGGTGTCCTCAAGGAGGGGGTCAAGAGGTCAATATGGTGGCCACAACCATGACATTGAAGCCCTTTTATGTTACAACACACTTGAAAAAGGGGGAGGCTTTGCATAATTCTAGCCACCATTTTGAATTTTTTGACCTCCCTAAGGGTATCCCTGGTCAAAAGCAAGGCATCATTTTAAACAAAGGCAAACGGAAGTAGCAAGCTGGCCATGAAGAAACAAATCATTCAATCTAATGTTTGTGGTAGATCTATTCCTTGAAATGCCAAGCCAGGATTTTAAAAACACTCTAGGGTTTGCCAGTAGGGTTAAAGCAGGCAGGATGTTATGGGGACCAGGACACTGTCTCAGCTGAAAGATGAAACCTTCCCCCATTTTACCATGGTTCACTATACCCATTTCCTGAGTGTGCAATGCATTGTTTTGTTTTAAAGAAAATAATATCCATTTTGTTTTTTTGCTTTTTTTTTGAACTTCATGCTCTTGGAGGAGACAGGTGGATTTTGCACTGCAAGAGAAATGATGCATAACCCAGTCACTGCCAGTGATCAGGGCTGACATCTTTTTCCTGTAGTAATTAACATTATCAGGTTCAGCTGCATGTTACATAGATTAATTGAAGTGGAAGTTTAACTCTCCACAACTTGTAGGAGGTTCCTCTACAGTACTTAAAATTGCCAAGGAAACCACGCCGTACAATGTAATAATAACAATGTAATATGTCATTTGACCTGTAATCTACTCCATTCCTGGTTTATATTAGAATGGCGGTGTGATTTGAGAGACCCACCATCTATCTGCTTATAGCTGTATTCAAGAATTAAATTCTATGGAGAATCAAGTTCTTCTAGTTTTTGTATCAGGCACCACAAAAAGGACAACAGATTTGAAAGGCATAGAGAGTTCTAGGGAAATCTTTTCTCTAGCTCAATATCTTTTCCGGCTTCATTTTTCCAGTCACTTGATTTTCCAATCGTTTCAGGTAAAGGGGTTGGTGAAGCCTTTCAACCTCCTATGTGTAGAGGCTAAAATGACTGGAAAAATGATGAAATTGTGTATTACTTTAAAAAAAAAAAAAGCCCTGGTGAAAATAGGTATATCATGGGAAAAAATAGAAATTTTTAAAAAAGGCTGCATGTGAAGCAAGAATCATAACCACTGTGCTATCTGAATTAACATGGTAACAAATGTAGCAAAAGGCTTTCTTGAAGAAACATATTAAAATGAAGAAATAGGGCATTCCTTCCTTTGCAAACTAGGTAAGAAACTGCTAGGGTTAGCAGCAGTTAAAGAAAAGAAGTTAACAGTATCAGACAAATGGACCAGAGTGCTCAAGGTCACATAAGGGGAAACAATATTTTCAAAATGCAGTAAGAAAACGTGCCTGGAGTTCACATTTGTGAGGGAGGGAGTTGAGTAAAGAATGTAGTCCATTTCTGCCTACAGAATACATTGCTGGCCCATTCTGGTAATGTGTTGTATGGATAAGCTCAAAGATAGCGCTCCAAAATATGGATTAAATTACCTCCAAGTGGGCAAAATGTTGTGGAATCAAGGCTATGCACCAAATAACACCTTGGCAGCATGTTATTTTCAAAAGCAATTCCTGGTTACAGAGTAGGTAGGTCTTGGTTAAATCTCTCTTGGAAGCCACACACTCATTGCTATCATCTGAGTATGAACCAGTTCCTCCCATCCCTAAATAAATCAAAATATGTACTTTTTAGAGGGGACTTAAAAATGGTGTACTGAGTTTGCTTAGAAGGGTAATTTCCATCTAAGGTGTACCCTGTCTTTAGACCATAAAACCTGACACTTTTTACTTCTGTTCTGTTTAAGGAGTACTTTAGGAGAAAAGAGCTTGAGAAGAAAGTAAAAGAATGATACCCATTTTAGCCACTGTTTAGAAGCAGAACGAAAGGAATAGATTTTGAATAAGTTGAAAGAAATTTGCCGTTTCCTCTAAAGAATCAAATCAATTGCCAGTGGTTTTTCACACCAATCTTGCCCCCCCCCGCTCATTTTTTCCCTACCTTTCATTCTTTACTTATGATACAATATTTATTTAAGCGCACTTTATTCGCTTCGCTGTCAGGGAATTCGAGCCACAGCAATTTCAATAGAGTATTCCAGTACTGATTATTTCAATTATTTCAAACATGCAGCATGATTGGCCTGAGAAAGTAGAAGCCATTAAAACTTTTTTTGAGCAGCCTTTCCTGTTTAAAGATTTATTAATCAAAAGAGAAATGAATTGTTGGCAAATGTACTAAAAGAAGGAATGCATGAGAATGATACCTAATGTATTTAGTCTAATAAATATTACAAGGGCAGAAACTTTCAGAGTATCTGCAGAGTATGGGGGTTATTGCTGATTGCTCTGCAAAGGCGGCCTTCATTCTTCTGAAGGAGAGAACTATTGTATTACTGTGAGATTTAGTCATATTCTGCTGATACAGGAGTATAAGATGATAGACACCTGAGATAATAGAATCATACAACTGTGGAGTTGCAAAGGACCACAAAGTTCAACTCTTGCAATATGCAGGAAAATAAAACTATCCTTGAAAGGTGGCTGTCCAGCTTTTTCTTAAAAACATGTAGAAATGGAGATCCCACAACTTCTGTAAATATTGTAGATTATTCCACTATAGTACGTATCAGGAAGTTTTTTTTCTTATACTTAAATGATATTTAGGTAGCTGCAACTTCTAACATTATTTCTGGTCTTAGTATCTTTGGCAATGGAGAGTAATTCCTGACCATCTTCTTTCTTATGAGTCTGAACACTCATATTGTGTCTCCCCTAAATCTTCCTTTCTCCAGACTAAACATCTCAAGTTTGTTTAGCCTGTCCTCAAAGGCCCATGTCCTTCATTCCCTGTAACAACTTTGTCAGTCTCTTCTGACCTATGTCAGCATCTATCTGGAACGGGGTGACACCACTAGTGTAGAGTAGAGGGGGTTAAAGACTTTATACTTGTTTGATACAATTCTTCTTCCAATGCAGTTCAGAGTTGTGTTAGTCTTTCTAGCAGTTGTCTCACCCTGCGGTTCAGCTTGTTGTCAATGACTTCACCCAAGTCCTTCTCTGACTTAGGGCTTCCAAGCCATGAATTCCCCATCTTGTATACGTGCCCTATATTTTTCCTCTCAAAATGTAATACCTTATCTTTTTCCCTCTTTGTCTTGTGTGTTTTTGTCTTGTTCTTTGTTTTTAAATATTTTAATAATTGTAAACTGCTCAGAGTTGCTGAGAGTCAGATGGCATATAAATATAATAAATTATTATTGTTGGTCACTCAGTTAGCCAGATGTTTAGACTGTATTTGGCATTTTTATCCACCTATCGTGTCCTTCCCAAATACCTCGGATAGGCAGAAGTTGTTTGATGGTGTGAAAGGTATCGTCGCTGGTTATAAGCCTTTTCAAGTAAAGCTGCCTTTTGCAATTGACTGGTGATGATTTTGTCAATGCTGAGGGTCTTCAAGTGGTGCTCCAGATGTTGTTGTTGTTGTTATCAGACATATTGTTCCTCTAAATCTAGTCTTTCAACCTGTCTAGATTAGAGTGCAATCTTGTTTGGTGTAACTTAGTTCTGGGTGTACATGTTCTATTTTGGTGTGTTGTTCCATATTGTTTTTAAAACCTTGCAGAATTTGAAACAAGACAGAACATTAGTTTATAATCTCATTCCTACTATAAACAATATTCCTTTGGTCAGCTTGACACTTGGTGCTGAATTCATGCAATTTTCTTAGCAAAGATAGAAAAACTGTTTGCCATTGCCTTTTTCTGGGCTGTTTTTTGACTGGAATTTCTAGGAAATCTCCCATCCAAGTTCTAACTGGGGCCAACCTTGCTTAACTTCTGAGATTAGCCTAAATTGGCTAAGTCCTAGTTTCTGCTAGTACCCTACAGTAAAATTATCCTGAATTTTTTTTCTAGGAGCTTTTCACTCAATTTAATGAAATAGAAATAAAAATTGATTATTTTTCCAAAGGGAAAAGAATTCAGTGAAATTCTCAAAGATACAAGATGATTGCACTTATTTATTTACAAGCTGGTCAAAGGTTCTACATGGGAATGTCCTAAAATGGTCCTAATATTTCTCCAGTGCACTGCAACTTCCTAAGATTCTCAGACTTAATTAATTAAATCCCAAAGTATGATATCATGAAGGAACTTTTTTAAAATGGGGACTGCAGGTAGCCAGAGGGTATAGAAAGTAAGGTAGATGAGCTTGATGGAGATATGCAGGATCTGTTACCTAGGCAAAAGAGCTGAAGTATTTATTAAATCCGGAACAATGAGATAACATTCAGAAGCAGCTCGGGCAGATGCCTCCTTAATTCACTGAAGTATAAGAAGGAGGAGGAGGTACAGTACAATCGGTCTTACAAAAATTCTGTTATTATAGCCAATCTCAATAAAAAGTAGTTTTAGCCTTCCTGTACAATTGATTTCCTGGCCTAGTCTACTTAATGGGGTTGACCAAGAGGCTTCAAGTGATAGAAAGACGCATAAGGGAAAACATCAGCACCAATATTAGCATCCTTTACCCACTCCAACAATAAAATAAGGTGACAAACTCTACTAAGAGATTCTTTTTAAAAAGAAATCCTCAAGCACTCTGACATAGAAAAATGTAAGCAACTTTCACAGGGTTTTTTTCTTTTTTTAACAAATTGCTTGGTCAATTTTTTGATTGGCATATTTTCTTTTGATAGGGAATTTCTAAGATTGGGTCTGTTCAAAATTGTGAATCCCTTGTATTCACTGAAATGATTTACTCCATTGTACCCAACTCTTTGTGCAACATGGGTAAAGCTGTGATTCCACCAACATCTGGAAGTTCAGCTGTATTTCCATAAATAAAATAAATAGCTATGGAAGAGTTCTCTTCAGATTTGCTAATAGACTGTGCTGGCAAACAGGAATGATGTCTTGGCTGTCTTCATGCATTTTTATTGATCATGGAGTTTACTACCAAAATAACCATAAGACCTAGGAAGCCATGGATAAGTTATTATTCTGTGTCTTATAAGAGAGATCTTCTGGACATTTTTCACAAATGCAAATAGGGTTGGTTGACTGAAGCATTTGTAATTAATTTTTTGGATGGCTTGTAATTTATTACTTCTGTGTGAGTTATATATGAGCAGATGGCATCTTGTAGAAATGTTTATTCAGAATTTTTCTAATTTTAGCAACTAGCTTGCTCATCCTTTAGTATCTGCTCAGAAAATCTCCATACTAACTTAAATGGAAACATATTTCCACACCTTTTTTGTATTCATCCTTTGTCCTTCAGTCCTTTTGTCAGTTAAAAAAGGAGAAGAAAATGCAACTAAAAATAACATTAAGAAAGATTAATAATAATGATGATGATGATGATGATGATGCAGATCTGTGGAGTTTAGTAGCAGATGGTACCAAGCAGCTTTACATCCATATCATACTCATTTTTAAAGTGGGGGGGGGGGCACCTATTTTGGTAAATAATTTGAATCTCAGTGCTATTTTTTTTGGAAACTGTGGTGCAAGGTCCCAGAATGTGTGTTTTGCACAAGTGTCATTGAAATTAATGCATAACTATTTCAGAAGAGAGATAGTTTGTGATGGATTATATCATATACAGGCTCATTAAGCTAAACATTTTTATTCATTCAACACATTGACATCTATAGTCCTGGATTATCAGAAACAATCCATACTTCCTAGTATCTCTCTCTCTCTCTCTCTCTCTCTCTCTCTCTCTCTCTCCTGTTTAGATGTTTTTGCTATCTTTAAATTGCATGTTACATTAAAAAAATAAATTATGTAGAAATTTGTCTTAATTTCCCTTCTGTCTCCCACAATAATTGCCTATCCAGTGTGTAGGGAAAGTCACAGCATCACAAGGTGATCAATATGTCATTGAATACTCATGATTGCTAGCATCAGGAGCACGCAAACACAATCTCTGTGAGCCACCCCAAGGTCCATCAGTATCCCAAATCATTGCCAAATAAGGGCATAGAGAGCAATTATCTTTCCCTACATATCAGCCATTTCCTTGGCTATCAATCAAACACATTTTAGTTGATTAATATATATTTTTAAAAAAGACACATGTTCAGATCTATTCAGTTAAATGTGTGCATCACCTTAATATAGATATCTTTCGAGACTCCTGTGATTAAGGGAACCTAATAAACATGAGACAGATGTAACAGGAAAAAGTGACACATTTAAAGCAGGAAAACTCAAAGGAAGGCCATAACCCTATATTAAATTTCAGTACTTTCTGAATTCATCTTCTGATGCTGAAAGGCTGACGTGAATTTGACCATTGGGGTTACTCTGGCTGTCTGAAAAGCTTAGGCAGTGAGATGGAGCAATATTGGTAAAAGTGGCCTTGAAATCTGAAATAGTGGGTAGTTCTTTTTGCACTAAATTGGCTTTGGTGTTCTCTGTGCTGTCAGCTTTGTGTCTTGTGACAGTAGAACCCTTCAGCTTCAATGCGTTACTGCTTTTCACTTACCATGGCCCAATAAAATAATTCTCCCTTCTGTTTTTTTTTTTTTCTTGTCTCCCTTTTGAAAAACCAGAACCAAAATATCAACCACCTAGTCTCTGGCTTTTCAAGATAATCCTTTTGTTATCTCTGCAACTCTGATTTTGCCCCTGCTGATAAAGCTGTTCTACCATTTAGCCTCGATTTGTCATGCATTTGAGTTTAAGGACATTGCTTTGAGTAGCATTTGACAGACAAGGTCCAGGGGCATCTAGTGTGCAGGGGGGAAGTGTCAAAAAAGTCAAGAAGCTGAACATAACCTTGTGAGTGAAGCCCACCCCTTTTTATGTCTGCGGCATATGTTAAAAAAGATGGAACTTAAATCATGAAGTCACAGCCACCATCTTGATTTCTTTGACAACCACGCTGTCCTGCCTATCATATTTTGTTTTTTTTTGTTATTTTTATATATTGTTAATTTATTCTGCCTATCCACATTGGATAGGCAGAAGAAACAAAGAAAGATGGTAAACAGTTAACTATTTATTGGTTCTGAATGCCTTCTCAAAAAAGTTAAACTTCTGCAAATGTTGAAAAGAAAGAAAATGATGATTGCATAGACAATTACGCCTTAGTGCCTCCTAGCAAACTTGAAGACTCCAAGAGTTCACAATGAGGATTCTTAAGAATGCTAAATTTTTCCAATCTGGAGGAAAACAAAACAACCCCCCCTCAAAAAAACAAAAAAACCCTGAAGTGACATCAATGAGAATACTTAGTATATTGAAAACACATTATCCTTTGGCAAAAAATAACAATTCCTGGTCCATCTAAACAGAAGTCCTACTGGGCTTTCAATATCACACTTCTTTTTATATATAAGCAGTTTAATGGCTTTGGCAGCTTAATACAATTCATTTCTCTTTGAATTTTATAACTGTTTAGTCTTTCTGTGACTCACGATGCAGCTCACTCTTTTCTCAGACAGAGGGCACTTGGTTCCTCTTTATTGCAGATCAATTGGCTACTTACCTCAGCTTTTCCCTAGGCAGACAAAACTGAGCTGAATCCAAAATATTAGAATAACATTTGTCTCCATTGCTGATGAAGGCCAGCACATATTAATTTGTCATTTGTGGCATATTTATCCACCAGATTGTAGACTATTGCCATACTGAGACTGTTAAAAGCCTTCATTAAAATGAATGCCTCAATTTAATACATTTCAGTGCAAGTTTGCTATTATGAAATGGGATACATATGTAAATGTATTTTAATTTTGAGCCTACTGAGGGTGTTTCGCAGAGACAGTAGGTACCAAGATGTGGATTAAAACCCTAAGGAAAGAGGGAACAAAAGAAAATTTGACTTCTTTTGTCAAATTAGACTTCCTTTGGTTTTGCCCAACTGGAGAACTTTGCTTTGAGATTGGGTCAGTGGTGGAATAGGTACAAAATCATGGTAATTTAAATTTTGTTTGGTGAATGTATAATTTTCATTTGGCCTTACAGGAGCTGAGGGAAACTTATGCAAAGCCAGGATGCTTATATACCAAACAAAGTTTTGCATATTCCTTTTTAAAAGAAAATATTGATGCATTCACTATAATAGTTTACATGGGTTTTTTGTTTAGGTTCTCAAGAGAAATGTCCCACTTTTTTTATTAGAATATGAACTTTGCAATCATAATGGGTAATCTTGTACTGCTTTGCCTTGAGAGAATTATAGTGCGGCCTCTCCCAAGTAAGTGATCCATCCATACAACAGGAGAATCTCTTTCGTGTTAACTTCTCCAAAGAATGGAAGAGCCTACTTATTATTTATGCATGCATTATTAATTTGAAGGAATACATCTCTCTTCAAAGCAAAATTTTCCAGGGATATTTCATCATATTTGTTTAGACAGCTTTCAAGACCGTGGTCTTATGGCTAATAATACAAAATTATAAGGTATAGTGTCAAGTGAGAAAAGTCCATTAGAGTTAAAAATGTGAAAATAAAACCAGTGAGAGAAACATATAATTCCATACAGATACTTAAAATAGCCACAGTATTATTCTTTTAATACTGAGGCTGGCTGGCTGGGGTTGACAACTCCCTCTGGTGAAGGTGTGCTGTTATATCAGTTTTAATATCATCATTTTATCCTTCTTCCTTAGTGGTTTCCTGAGATTTAGAAGAGCAAGAGGGAAAACTGGTGAGAAATATTTGAGAATTAATCCTAGTTTGCCAGCGTTCACCTGTGAGATACTTAACCAAGTTTTGCCCTGGTCTACCTGAGCTTGGCAGGACTAAGTCCCGCTAAAGTAAAGATAGCAATGGGCACAGGAAGTTGTGGCAGAACAGTGAGTGAAATCTACAGCCACATCTTAAATCCTGCCAGGAAAAACCAACCAACCAACCAACCAACCAACCAACCAACCAACCAACCCACCCACCCACCCCTATATTTTGAGACAGACCAGTAGATCTTTTCAGACTGAATTCTATCTTCTATTGAAAGATCAGGGTTGTTTTCTTCCCCATAAGGCTAATGCTCCTTTCTTACTTACTAGGACAGCTTAATATATGTCTAGTCAGAAGTAATTTCATTGGGTTTAAGGGGATTATTCCCAGATAAGTAATGACATTGTATATGTACAGCATTCATACATGAAGAGAAATCCTACACTTTCAGTAACAAGCCTATTGTGTTCTACATCTAATTGTAGCATGCATTTCTGTTGTTAAAAAGAGACTTAGTCTTGACCAATTTTAACTGGATTTGGTTTCTTACATACCTCACATGAAGTGGAACGTGTGCGTATGTATGAATTAATGCATTTCTTTTTACTGTATTACATTTCTTTTTTTTTTTTCTTTTTTACTTCTAAATGGACACTGATTTTACACTAGATAATTTAAATGTCTGCCAAGGCACAACCATCTTGAACTAATTTTCTTGTGATATAACTTTATTAGCATGTATTATGGTTTGCATGCAGTTCAGTGAATATCCAGAAAAGCTTGAATAATCTGTTTGCCATAAGTGTGATATTTTCTTACTTTTTTATAAGGATGGACTTCTTCTTTCTTTTAGCTCATTGTACAATGGTTCAGTTTCTAATGTTTATTTTATTGGACTTAGATGCTGCCTGATTCCATTCAACTCTGGGCAGCTCACAGCATAAAAAACAAAACAACAGGTATGCAATCAAAAATATTCCATTATAATATCCAGTTTATTCCAGTTCAGAAATTAGCATTTGCAAGACATTAATCTCAAATCATGCAAATAAAGTTTTATATTATACTTTTTTCTTTTACACTTAATTCCTTTGACGCTGCTGCCTTCTGTAAATGATTTATAAGCTAAACCTTCTCAAACACTCTTTGAATGATTGATTTCACTAAACATTAAAAGAAAAATTCTAAGGAAAGCTATCTTAATAATGTACCATTGTCTTTAGTAAGCCTGTCTTTGGTAAACCATTGTCTTTAGTAAGCCTATCCCAGGGTAAAGCATAGCTAAATTTGCCAGAATAAGCTGTTAGAGAATTGGCCACTTAATAATCTGGTAGAAACATACATATTAATTCTTAGAGTTACTTGGGAAAACATCTAAACAGCAATTTTAGTTCAGAAGGTAGATATGGCAATGCTAATATCATTCTTACATGTTTCTCCAGAGAACTGGTATTCAAAGGAACACTATCTCTAATTCTTAAATTCTTATAGTCCTTAAGACTACTTATAGTCTTCATCACTACCTCCCATCAAGTCTTATACTTTTCTGATATATCATACCTAAAAATGATTGAACAAGTAAGTAGGAAAAGTTAACAGGAGTGTAACAATGGAATTCAGTGGATAATTTTAAGAGTGAGGTTCTTAACAACTTTTTCCTTTAAGTTAACTATGTTTGTTTGGCTGATTTGAGAGTCTGAGGGGGGACAGGAAGAAATAACATTATTTAATGGATAGAAGAGATGAATTGATGTGCCATGCAATCTTTATGTTCCCACCTGAAAAATTATTTGGCATCTATTTGCAGGATGTACCAGCTTGTAGCAGTGTTTGAAGAGAAAGAATGAAGATTGGAGCAGAGAGTGCCCATGCATTGGCTCATAAGAGAGGTTTGTTTGTTTTTTATCAAAGGCAGAAGCTGCTACAATAGGAGTTGACAAAAGAAGCATCTCTTCACAAAAAAGAGATTCAAACCAAGGAGCAAGCTCACTGGATAAGAGTGATAACCAGAAATAATAGATGTACATGATTTTCTGCACAACTGGAACTCAGAAATAGCTTTCAGGCATTTGCAGAAACAGACTTTGAGTCTCCAAGAAATAAACTAGAGATGAAGGCCAGAGGCCTAAATAGCTAAGAGACAAAGATGACAGTTGCAGTAGCTGGTGATTCTCTACAATGAGAAACAGGAGATAATATGTGCTAGCCAGCCCTACTGGCTTATGAAGTATTCTGTCTCCCTGGAGCAGGGAACGAAATGTGATGGAGACTTATTAAGGCTTTTCTCAGGTGTCAATTCCTGCTCAACTATGTGGGAACAAAATATTCTCCCAAAGTATTACACCTTGCAAATTGTGGGAAAAAAATGTGTTATGCTGAAGCATAGAAAGCTTGATCAGAAGAATTTTAAACTGAATCCAGGGAGCTTTAGAGATGGAAATCCAGTAGTAAGAACTTCAGGTAACAATTCGTGCACCACAGGTATATGTGAGAGAGTAACTATATTAAGGCCTGTTAAGCCACATGATGAAACATTAGGAAATCATCAGGTTCATGGCCTTTATTACAAACTAATACTCATGATAAGAAAATAGACAAAATGAATGTGAACTCTTATTAAAGAAAGAATAATAGGATTTAACAAGATGTGCTGGGATAACTCCCATAATTGGAATACAGCAATTGATGGATAAAACTTGTTCAAAAGGAAGCAAAGCAATAAAAAGGAGTAGGAGTTTGCACTGCATGTATGAATACACACACACAAAACACACATTTACACAGAAATCTAAGAATATGAACTTGGCACTTTGAGAATATCTAGGTTATAATAAGTGGAGCAATGAATAACAACAGCACCTTTGTTGGTGACCAGCTAAGCACTCAACCAAAAAAGCAGAAAATAATTGTGAAGAAGGATCTTCATTATTCTTGTAAGAGAGAACTAGTAACAAATAAAAGGCTGATTTACTCAATTTATATTTTGGGTCAGTTTTCTCTGAGAAGAAGAAAACAGATCAGACTTAACAGAATATAATTCAAACTTGAACAAGAATCTCCCCCTCCTCCTCCCCCCACAACCAACAGGAATCCCCATCTCCTCCTTCTCCTCCTCACAACTGCCTAGTGAAATGTATATTTTCAGAAATCCTGGGGAACGAATGAAGGGGCAGATCACTATAGGATGCCAAACCCTTAGTAAACTGTGGGGATGTTATGGATGTAATATATCTTGCCTTCATCAAAACATGGCATTATGATTAATAAACTAGGTATGAGCTGGATGACATGTTTCCTAGGTAGACACATGTCTTGCTAGAAAATCATACTCAGAGAGTGCTCAACAATAGTAATGATTCAAACTGAAGTGAGACATCAAGTGGGGCCCCACAGGTTTTTGTTTTTGGTATTAGGATATTTAAACAGAATTTTGGAATTATGATTGATTACAAGTTGAAAACAAGTCAGCAGTATAACATGGCTGCTGAAAAGGCAAATGCAGTTTTAGGTTGCAAGTATACTGTCAAGTCCACAATGTCCAAAACCCAATTCAGAAGCATTCTCACGCAACCAGGCTTGGTTCAGAAAAATACTTCTTTATTATGTGGTACATGTAGCTTGCAAACAGAACATTGCTAAAACTAAAGCCTTGGGTAAACTTCCCTCTATTTATCCCCCCCTCCCCTTATTGCCTGGTGTCTCGATTCTTCTCCACCTGGTGGTGACCTCTTTCCTTCCTCCCCCTCCTACCCGAGCTCCTTCCTGGCTCTTTGGCCCCCAGCTGCCTTGCTGGCAATCAGGCCAGTCTAAATTGCCCATATATGGTTAAGCTCCTTCCCACCTCCCATTACCACTCCTATTACAACCTTTAACAGCAACCCCCCCTCCTTAGTTACAAGTGGCAGAAACAAATCAATCCAACTCCCATCGAATGCAATACAATGGAAAACAACAATAGTTGGGTGATGCAGGTTCTGACATATACTTTCCAAATTATAGGACATAATTGCTCCATTTATATTCTGTATTGGTAGAAATCCACCTGAAATACTGTATCCTGATCATATTTTATCAAATATTTGGAGAAATTAGAGATGGAGAGGAAGAAATGACAATGACTGTGGGGCAAGAATGCAAGGTTTATGAGGACAGCCTTAGGTAACTGCACAGGTCAAAGCTTCAGAAAATATAACTTTCTACTATCTTTCTACTATCACTTTTCTACTATCAGAGTAAGTGTTAACAGAAGGTTACAGTTTGTTCTGTAATGAAATCATAGACTAAGGAAGGCTCCAGGTGAATTTGTGAAAAATTTTGTACTGTATCCATAAGAGCAAATTGACAATTGAACCAATTACCAAGGGGGATGCTGAGTTCTCCTCACTGGATGTATGGAGGAGGAGGAGGAGGAAGAGGGATCTGCCAGAATGTTATAAGTTGTATTTTTGGACAGACTTGTGGATTGGACATATGGTCCCTTTCATTTCTGTGATTCTTTCAGACAAACACAACCATACTATATCTAAATACAGAAGCAAATGAGAATTGGGTCTTAAGAGGATTTTTTAAAAATGAGTTTCTACTTCTCTGCTTCTGTATTACTTACTAAGTATGTCACTATCACTTTGCAGCCTGTCTGATATTATTTGTTTCATGATCTTAAAAAGCCTATTAGTTGCCCCATGATTGTTCCCCTTGGATTGAACGATGGGGAAGAACAGTTCATTGGAGAAATGATTGGACACCAATGTGGGATATTCATACACTCCTCTTAGGAACTATGTAACTATGATAAGTACAACCCTCCTTTTTCTTTTCTCTCAAATTGATTGAAATTGGTCACAAAGCACAGAGGAAATGTTCAGCACAGCTATGCATATTATTGGCCACAGTAAAGTAATAGTTGTTGTTACACTGGAGTATGTAATCATGTATTTTTGAAAGACTTTGAAAGGCACAATGTCAACTTTCAGATTATCCTGCTTTGCCTTGGAACAATAGGTTTTCAGAGAAATCAGTTGCCACGTGCAACTCGGAAGCATCAAATGATTTCATTCCAGAGTTGGATTCAGTGTACTATGAGGGAAATAGGTTTTCAGGGGACCAGATATATGAATAGAATGATGGATAGTGGATTATCTTCTAGTATTGCTGGTACATATCCGCCAAAGGAAAGGGGTATTTTGAGAATATAGAACTGACCTGGAGATCTATCTCACCTACATAACAAGGCTTGATGATGTTGCAGTTAGTCCTCAAGAAATAAATATGTGAGAATCTGTGGGTTGAGTCCAGAGTTACAGCACTGCAGGTAAGGCACCACCCTTTAAACATAGGATGATTTTAATAAAGGAATGGCTTGTAACCCTATGTTGATATTTATTTATTTATTTAGTCAGTCAGTCAGTCAGTCATTCTTTCAACTTGGCGTTCATCATTTAGATCAGTGTTTCTCAACCTCAGCAGCTTTAAGTTGTGTGGACTTCAACTCCCAGAATTCCCCAGCCAGTACCTATTAACTATCCCCAGCCATTATCTATCTTTTTGAATAGCTATTGATGTCACAGAATGGGTCTCTGCATCATTATAAAAGTAAATTCATTAACACAAACACACAAACGCACACACACACACACACACAGGTCAATGTAACTGGCTAGATTGTCAAAAGATCTGAATTGTTTTATATAATTTTCACTGACTGTTGTGAGCAGATGATCTTCTTACAACACAGCTTGCTTTTGCAGTTATCGCTGTATGAGTAAAAATAATTATGCATCATACTATGTGCGCTGACTTTAATTGATACTTGACTATCTCAGGCTTCCTCCACTCCTACCAAGTAGCCCTTGGAATATTACATTAAATGAAGGCATATGGATCTATTTAACATGGTTTCACACTAAATTTGTACAGTGCTTGATCTTACCACTATATAATGGCCCTTTTTTGTCACCAACACATTCATGGCTTACAGCTGACTGCTTTTATAGCTTTTAATTAAAGTCTGAAGTGGAAAGAGACTATTAATCAGTGCGTGAAGCCAGTTATAAGGAAGGAGTTGTGCAAATCCAGCATAAGATGGGCAGTGGTTGCATCACTTCAGCCACCTTTGTCTTTCGTGATTGAAAAAGCTCATTCAAATTAATTATATCTTGGTGGGAGGTCTGGAAGGCAGTGTCTGTTTTGACAAGTGTGCTGGGTTACCAGGGATCTGGAAATATATTGCAAAGCAGAAAATTTTTAATGAGGGGGTTTTTTTTGGAGGGGGAGGGTGCATTTTTAAAAATGCATTTAATTATTTTCAAATTAAAACAATGGCTAATCGTATGCTGTGACGCCAAAGCTCAGTGAATCATTTTGCTAAAACGTTTGCACTTATAGTGTTCTGGACCTTGCCCTGATGATTAGAGCATGTTGATGGAGAGCTAATTCCTAACAATGAAAAAATATAAAGTAGGCAAAATGGTAGATTTCATGGGAGATATCTGTCAGGGATTGTATAAAAAAATCAAAGATCACAGAGGACTTATTCAGATTTCTTTTTGCTTAAAGTGTTGCTTCTATCTCTCCAATTTGTTTTCTTTTCTTGTTTTCTTTTGCAATCTGTCCACAGAAGAAAATGCTGGACGTACTGTGTATTGCTGTTCTTCTCAAAGGCACAGTTCCAGCAGATATAAATAAATGTTCTTCTCAAAGACTACCAAAAAAAAAAAAAAAAAAAAGCCAGCAAAACATACAGATATAAAAAAATAATAAAGATTCAGCAAAAATGTAAATATCCTAGGCAGAAAGTAATGTAAATATCCTAGGCAGAACTTAACAATTACCCCCACATTTACTCAAAAGAAAGTGAAACAGAAGGCAGGAAAAAAATGTAAACACAAAGTCCTGTGCAATGCCCAATTTTCCCATTTTCTTTACTTAGGTATGCCAGTTCTAGCTGTCCTGGGAATTCCACTGTCTTCCTAATAACTATGTTCATGTAATAAACTCGTATATGTTGTTGTTGCTATTTTATTTCAACTTATTTTATTTTGGCTGGTGTGGGTCTTCCGGGTGTGTGGCCGTGTTCTGGAAGTTCCAGAACACGGCCACACAGCCTGGAAGACCCACACCAGCCATAATATGCCGGCTGTAAAAGCCTTCGACAATACATTATTTTATTTTATTATTGGATTTGGATGCTGCCTGACTCCAGCTGAACTGGGAGGCTTCAACCAATAACATTATTGATATTATTATTATAACAAATCAATCCATTGCAGGATGAAGACTTCTTCATTGAAGGTTATGGACTGTAATCTACCCCCCTGGTGCAGTGTGGGTTGATAGATAGACATTTGTCAACTCCCCAGGCTAGGGCTGAGAGGGTGTGGTGACCCCAAAGTCACCCGGCAAATTTCTGTGCTACAACAGGTCTATAATCTGGGTCTCCTGCTTCTAGTCCAGCACTTGCTGCTAGTCTTCCTTAACCTTAACTACCATACCACTGGCTCCCGCTCAATTATATATGTGTGGGGATCTTCCTTCCTTCCTTCCTTCCTTCCTTCCTTCCTTCCTTCCTTCCTTCCTTCCTTCCTTCCTTGGGAAAGAAAAAAGAAAAGAAAGACAGTATCAGATTCTTTTTTTAAAAAATCACTTATATAAATGGAATTAACAACTACTGATTAATTGCTTGTAAAAAATAAAATGCTCCTTTTACAGAATTGGTGCTCATCTGCATGTACCAACCATCACCTCTTTCCTACATAAACCACTCTGTTAGTAATGCATAAATATACAAGCACACATATTGTCCAAGGAGGAGGAGAAAGAGGAAGACACCTGTACTGGAAAGGGAAGGGAAGGGAAGGGAAGGGAAGGGAAGGGAAGGGAAGGGAAGGGAAGGGAAGGGAAAGAAGGACAAGATATGATAAATTAAATGAAACAGCTCTCCTCCAATTAGTTTGGTTGGTTGAAAAATGGGATGGTGTGTGAGAAAACAGCCAAGGCTTCCAATGCTCATAACACACTGAGCTGTCATCTGGCACATATTGCCTTATCTTTTGGACATGTTTGCCTAGGTAAGGAGAAGAACTGGCCCTTTTAAAAAAGAGGCACAATTGTGTCACCAGAGTATGGCAACCAAGCATACCAAAAAATGGAGGCAGCTGCACCCGAGTCCAGCAGCATTGGAATGAAGAGAAATGGGTAAATCAAGTTAAAAGTAGAAGTAAGATAAGCCAAGTTCACTGAAATGTAATAGAACTAGGAATGAATGAATGAATGAATGAATGAATGAATGAATGAATGAATATAGGAATGTTATCAGAATAAGATCCAGTTTATAGAGAATAAAATAGAAAATAGGAAAGGAGATCACAGATACCTCATCTATCTGAAGTTAGTCTGGAAATGGGTGATTCTTCCTAACAGAAGCAAAAGGAAAGAAGTCTGACTAAAGTTTCTCCTTCCTATGTTCTCCCTTTTTTTTTTTTTTTTTGTTCCTAACATTTTGTGTTTCCATCTTCTGCATACCTGAACTACTGTGGATTTTCTGATGAGTGAAACAGTCAGGGGCAAGAAGGGATAATGGACACAGGCAGTAAGCTGTTCTACTGAAAACAAATGACTAAGGGTGGGTTAAGTAGTTATCAAAACATTTCCTAGGGATTCTAGGAATCAGTTATCAGTGGGAAACAGAGTGAACTTAGTGACAGCTTGACCACTGCTGTCACTTCCACTTTTGAAGTTCACAGCTGCAGGGGAGCATTGAATGGCTTTAGGATGCTTACTTACTGCAGCTCACACATGGGGATGTAGAAACTCAGTGGACTTATCAATATGCCAGTGGACGTTAGTGTGTATCCTAAAACACAGCCAAATATAAAACACAGGAAAAATGCCTTATCCTAGGTCAGAATATTTGTCTGTCTAGGCAATTGTCATCTACCTCATCTGGCAGGGTTTCTGGCAGAGATCTTTTCAACTGCATCCTTTAATTTAACTTAAGATCCGAGGATTTATCCTGGGACCTTTGGTATGGAAAGCAAATACTCTACCACCAATGTACTGTACTCTCCCTTCCAGTCACCACTGTGGGCTTCTGTAAGGACCCACCCTGATTTTCACAGTATAAATTTAAATGTGAATTAATATATAAAATTAAACTGATTTTTTTTTAAAGCAACTTGTTTTAATTTGAAGAAACCCCCTTCTTTCAGTTTCCAAAATTTTTCATGATGCCTAAGAAATTTGGGTTTCTCATTCTAGACCATGTGTGTGTATCAAAACTGATTATCTATCATTACATTTATTTTTTTCAAGTTGTGGTCTTTAAATAGATGTTTCCAGCAAATATTTACTTACCAATATGTTTCCACTAACACAGTGTAAACAGATTGGCCTTGATTTTCCAATAGGGCTTTGCTTCTCCTATTAGACACATACATGAGTTCTCACTGATTGTGTTTCCACTAGCATCAGCAGTTTGGTTAGCTGTCTTGTCTTGAGGTTCTCTAGTTTTTTCTTTGCAATCACATCTTTTCCCTCTAATACTTAGATCAGAATGATTTTATGGTTGAAAACAATAAAACCCACAGGCAATTTACAAGATATTTGACCACAGTATTTTTACCATGTTTTTTGGTGTTTTTAAAGAGGAAGCTGCCTTCAATTTTCAATTTAATTGCTTATATTTGATGCTAACTAAATTACTTAAGAAGACACTCCTTCCTGCATTTCCTGTGCTGTGATCAGTCACTAGCTACATCATTTTGTTCCTACTGATGGTACTAGAATGTATCATGTTAAGTTTCTTTGATCTGTGAAATACTGTACTTGCATTGCATTTTTCCTAATTTGGGGTGAAATAGATGTCAATGGTATTCTATGCTGATTAGATTAGCCTAAAATGATAGGCAAAGAGGATTCTCATATTGCTTTCAACCCATTCAGGAAATGTATCTTTTCTTCTAATATAATTGTGTAATTTTTTGAATGTGTTGCTCGAAATAGTCAAAGGCTTTTCAATTCAACTGGAAAGAACTGACTACCTTCACCTGTACTGAGTGATACGAGTGATAGGCTAGGAAAATGAGTGCTAATTAACATGACTTAGTTACTGTTATTGTTTATCTATTGGGCTTCTCTGCTCCAGTGGTGTAGTACTACTTGATGGGGTGGTACTACCTCTGAAGGAAGTACTACCTGTCTATGATTTGAGAGTCCTCCTAGACTTACAGCTCCTGGTGGAGCAGCAGGTACAGGCCATGGTTAGGGATGATTTCACCCAGCTTTGGATAGTTCACCACTTGTAGTCCAACCTGGGGAAGGAGATCCTTGCTACAGTGACTCATGCCCTCATTACCACCAGTTTAGACTTCTGCAACACATTTTACATGAGACTGCCTTTAAAGACTATTCAGAAGCTGCAGTTGGTTTAAAGTGCAGTTGCCCATGTCTTTCCTAGTGGGAGCCCATTGTACCAATACTGGGGGTCTTGTATGGGTTGCTGATAGGTTTCTAGGTACAAATTAAAGTGTTAGTGCTAACCTATAAAGCCAAGTTTGGCTTCCAATTTTATGCAGGACCACATTTTTCCACTGGAATCAGCCTGGCCAATTCAATTTAGCCAAGAAAAACTTATAGTGGTTCCTCATTTTAGGTGGCAGTACAAGTCCTTTGGAATGGCCTTCCAGTGGACCTCAGGTTGGCTTTCTTTGACTGTGTTCCAGAAGCAGCTCAAAACAGCTCTTCTGGAGGGTCTTTGGTCACATCTTGGTTAAGTTGATAGATTGGTTCTTTTCTGTTTATATATTTTTGTATTCCAGCTTTTATTTTTATTTGGATTGTTGATTTTCTATGTATTTTTATCATGTACTGTATGTTTATCTGGGTGAACTATTAACAGTTCATAGGGATTATGGTGGAATTTAAATATGATTAATTAATAAAATAAACCAATTGTTTAGTAAACTAAATTATAGAATTAGATAATTAAACTTCACTTATCAGCAGAGTTCTGAATAACTTACTGACATAGCCTGTATCTGGAAGAAGTCTCTGGGGTCCCAGAACTTGGCAGAAAAATATTTCACAAATAAATATATTTTTAATTCAGTGGGCAACTCTTCAGACAGTTATTCAAAACCAATAAATAGCCTGAAATTAAATGTTCATGTAACCTCCAGGTGGTCTTCATATAACTTGTTAAACATTAGATTAAGTGATGGGACAAAATTCCAGTTTTGAATGAGGAGTATTGCAAAGTACTGCAAACTTACACTGAACTTGACATATATCTGAGAGGATACTGTTTCCCTTAAGAAATGCCTCAGCTAACTACAAAGATGTTTTATTAAGGCACAACTTTGCCTCGTTGGCTAATCTCTACCTCATAATGCTTGCTATCTCAACCTGCCATCAGCAATAATCTACAAATCTTCCAAGGACAGTTTTAAAATCTTTTTTGAGTCTATCCTTTCACATTACCTGCTGTCTACTTTCTTCTCCTTCCCTCAAATTTACCAACCATAGTTGTTTTTCTATACCTTTATCTGCTTGCATCACAAGCCATAATATGACACTTTCTTGTCATATAATAATATAAAAGGAGCCTTCTGTTCATATGTGGTCCAGGATAGGTGGGTTGGTTCTTCTTGAATATCCAAGGTAGCCTTAGTAACTCTTTCCAAATCTGCAGTTTTTATAGAGGTCTATCTTTTTTCTCTCACTCTTTCTTGATACCTAATTCTCAAAGCTGAATGCCACTGGAAAGACCACTGCTTCAACTATTCTGATCCTTGTTGTCATAGAAAATCTCTTTATATTTTCAAGATCTTGCTAAGTTGCCCATTGCTCTTGTCCTAAAGATTCTCCGGCAATTCCTTATAATGGCTCATTAACATTCTCTTTGAGTTTTCAGTGTGGATATGAATAATTTCTGTGTACGTATATGTCTGATTGTTCATGTGTTTGCCAGTCTTGATTATTGTGAATGGGCCTTTAATTAGCCAGTGGATCGTTAAGGACTTTTACATATACACCTAGTGATCAGTGTTCTCTGGAAACCTTTGTTTTTGCAAAGTGATGCATTTTAGCTATTGAGTCAGAGGAGAAAAGGAAAAACAAGCATAGGCCTGAGATAGTTGAGCTGTGAACTAGCTGGAAATAGCCAGAAAGACTGTGATGTAATATCAGTAATTTCATTTTGAGAGAAGAAAAAACAAAGTGCTCATTAGTCTCTGTCTCTCTCTCACACATAGAGCGCATACTGAAAAATAGGAAATGTGTGAAAAATCAATGACAATATTGAATGTATTGTTATTTGAAGGTGATACTTAATTTTTATATGCCACTATATCTTTTTTATTGCTTTATTTACAAAAATGTGCAGATCATCTTTTCATTATTTGTGAGTTCTCAAAGAGCGAAACCCATTTGTTTCCCCAGTCAGGATGATAAACAGAACAAGTGGTGAAAAGATAGTTAAGCAATTGTTTCAAATTAATCATTTCAATAAGTATGTTATGCTTTAGTTCATGTTTTTTCTGCCCAGACATAGAACATGAATCTTTTAGCTCATTAAATCTCCAAAGTCTATATTATACCATCATGATATGTAGTTTTAATCATTTTACTATATAAAAACACAGCCTGGTTATGGGCTTATTTTGGTTCTCTGGGGTGGAAAAAACATCACAAACTAGCTGATCAAGGCCAGATTTACTAATAAGTCTACAGTTATTTTTAATTAAAAAATTAATCAGAATCTCTCAAGGAAGGGAGGAAGGGAGGAAGGAAGGACCTTAGATATTCCGTCTGCATTAGGAGCTCTCCTTAGAAAACCCAGCACAATTATGTCAAAAATAATGCAGAAATGATTTGTCTACACCACAAAATGTTTGTGAAATTGTATGAAACACCATTCAGGCAGACAATAATTGAAGGACGGCACATGATGATTGACCATAGATGGAACTTACTATATATGCTTACTGTAGAGAGTAAGGAAGATGACCTTGATGGATATATGCAAGAACTGTCACCTAGGGTTGAAACATGTTTTAAGTCCAGAGCAATGAGATAGCATTTGGCAGGAGGTCAGGCAAGTGCCTCCCTAATTCACTGCAGTATAAGAAGGGGAGGAAGTACAACACAATCACTCCTGCAAGATTCTGTTATTATACTCAATCTCGAAAAAGTAGTTTTAGCCTTCCTGTGAAATTGATTTCCTGGTCTGGTCTACCTAGTGGGGCTGACACTCAAAAGAATGCCTCAGTAGATTAGGTGGAGCTTATTGTCACATAAGGGTTAGGACTGCAACCCAACATATGTAGTACATACCACACCTAAGCCATTGCTCAGGATCTGTTGCTATTATAACTATCCAAGGCAGCTTGTTGAAGGGCTTAGCTACATTGCCAGGTTGTCCCATCCCCAGTACAGGCTAGTAATCATTTTTGGATGGCAGGAAGGAATGATGTTGAAATGTACTCGCTCAGCCACCATGAAAATGATCTCCAGTTGTATTTTTCTGCATCTATTGCCAAGTGCTGCAAAGATTTTTTTTTTTAATTTCAAAACTGGTTGCTGTGTTAAAGTGTTATTAATATGATCAAAGTTTATTAATACTGGGTGGATTTTTTAAACAAATTTTCCATAACCATTTTTTTTGAGGGGGAGGGAGAGACTTCAGGTTTAAGTATACTCCTAAGTATGCTCCTAAAAACATTATGAAAATGTAAATCTCAAAATGCATCTGCCTTTTTGTCTTTCCAGATACATTTTAACAATGATTTAGGAAAAAAGACATCTGAACTAAGCAGTTTTTTTTAAATAGAAAAGACATTGTTGCACTTGAAAAAGTGTGTGGGGCTTCAATCACATAGTCATACGCTTTTTTGACCCCTATGTGGATGACCCTAGTCATGGTTTTTCAAGTATTTATTAAAACTATATATATCCCTAACTATGTGTAGATGCTCCTCACTCTTAGCCAGACATTCTACACTTGCCTTTCACACCTTGATTAGCCTCCAAAGTCTGGGCTTCAACAACTGGAATGTCAGCAATGGCCAGAGAACAAAGGGTATTTTTGGAATTATGTTCATGTAGCTGAAGCTGTGCAGGTTGGGGAAGGATGTTCTGTACATATACTGAACTATTAGATTTTTGCAGCATGTAAACACCTCATCTAGAAGATTGGCATTATCTTGAGCCTTTATCTACTTGCTAAATCATCACAGTAGAGTTTAGTATGTGGTTGGGAGAAAGCCATGATGGCTGATTAGATTTCTAATATCTTGTTGGGGTGGGAGTGCATCCAGCTAATTATTGGTAGTTTTTATTTCTGCACTCTTTGGTTACTCCTGATATTAGACATTGTAGGAGGAGAGGCATTGATGCTTAGCCATTGTAGTTCATCACTTTTTAAATGCATGGATACCTAACACTGTCTCTAGGAATTTAGATTTTCAGTTACACATTCAAAGTAAGGGGCAAAAGATTAATTAAGTACAAAGTTTTGGGGTCTATTCAGTTGAGGATGTGAGGAAGAATTAACATTCATAAGTCAGTGTTAAGAGTAATGGACAATTCTTATATAAAACTCCGAAGTCATTCTCAAAAAAGAGAAGGCTTCTGGATAAATTATTTGTAGTGCCTTTGCATTCACTCAAAGTACAGATAATGACATGCCATGTTTATTTATTGTATCTTCTTAGGATTCTACTCCCAAGAATTATGTCAGCCTAGGTAATTTAAGACAAGGAGATTTGCAATGGTACCAGTACTCAGAGTATATATTGAGAATCATTCCCCAAGAACTTTTAAAAAAGCCATCACCTGACATCCACACACAACAAAAATAAAGAAGCCCTGTCCAACTAAAAATATCTTCAAAAGTAAAGATATTTGTAAAGAACAAAACAAGTTCACATTTTTGAGAATAGTCTTCATTCATCTCGATTTCTTGGGATCAAGTTTACCAAAGGCTAATGCCATTAATTCTCAGTTATGAACACAGAGCAAAATCACTGGCTATGCTCAGAGTTTTTGGCAAGACTGCACTACTTTACTTCAGCTGTCCCAAGCTATGAGATAGAGAGTTTTAATTTCCAGAATTATCAGTCACGTCCATGTTTATACATTTGGAAGGTACCCAAAACTGAGGAAGATTTTTTTTTTAATTCAGTAGTTACACTTCTGTTGTTTTTGTGTCTTAAAAGATGCATTTAACATTTTGATACTGCATTTCAAATGCTTTTATTATTATGGTATCCGTAGCAATAATTCTTTAATGTTAATTCTAAAGTTAACACCATATTATAGCTTTTAACACTCAACTGTTTAATAGATATTGGGATGTATAAAATAGTGGCTTTTCAAACACTAGCCAGGCACTTCCCAGCTGGGATGAAATTTGAAGTGGAGATTTAATTTCTTAAACTTTTTATTCTTATACTGTTTAACTTCAACTGCAGCTTTCAGGAAATTCCAGTGTTGTTTGAAAGTGACGTGTATCCTTAAAATGAAGCCTTCATCTACTCAATGGTATGAGAATTCAGTCTGCCCACAGACTGAATTTAAAGTTCACATATACCAGAACTGAACTTGGTAGATTTTAGAAAGAGATTTTGTTTTTTGTGGAAATCCAGTTGTGATTTTAAAATTATTGATGAGGAGATTCTACACCATTAACACATTTTACTGAGCAGTAGTGCGGCTTGGAATGACTTATATTCTGACATTTCAGGAGAAATGGAAGAGCATGCAGTACAAGAACTAATGTCCAGCTACTACAGCAGTATTATTTAGGGAATTTATTTTTGAGATGTATTCTTTATCTGAAGACAACCCTTGCATCCATTACAATGAAACTGTTGTGTCCCAGTAGTAGACCATACATTGCTTCAGACGTTCTCACTACAATATCCTTTTTATGAACAAGAATAGAATACCAATCTACCCCTTCTGTCCATTGTATAACACAAGAAAGAGCTGGTAGAGCACGTTTTCCCCCCTCTAAGAAGATAAAACGAATTAGCTGTCAGCATGTTATGTGTTAGCTTAACCGCCTTTTTTCACATAGTCATCATCCAGCCAGCTGTACTGTGAAAAAGTTTTAAAACAGTGTAGAAGAGAAATCTGATTTAATTAAAAAGGACATTCTTGTGAGAATATCTTAGAACACTTTTTCAAAAGATATAACTCCAACTGTAATATAATTTTAAGAGAATGGACAGCCTTGCATTCCAGTTTTGCTTCCTTATCCCGATTAAGACTGGAATGTTTCTTGAACTATCATGGTCATATTTCATAATTCTGACCTGGACCAAAAACAGAGTCTCATATCTTACTCTTCTTTAACACGGAGCCCTTCGGCTATACTGCATTTTAATTCCCTTGAAGAGAACTCATAAATCTATTCTGAACACAAGATTTCACTGTTTTGGTTTAATAATATTTCTGAGATCTTCTCTTCTAATTAGTTCCAAAATCCAGTCAAAGATAGCTCCATTATTCATTGACAAACAGGGGTTACATGGAATTGGTCCATAACCTCCCCAGGAGGAAAGAAGGAAACGCGAGATTGCCCATCACTAGTTTATATTGACTTGGAGGAGTTCTCCTATTGAAGACTGGTTTTCTTTCCATTGCTTGCCAGAGACTGAATCTGGTAGCTTCAGGATACGCAATGAGTAGTTTACACAAATTATTTGGGAAGGAGGTAGTCATTGGTTACATTGTTTCTTCTTCAAGCTTAAATTGAACAAATGGCTTTAAAAATTTCCAGATGGAACAGCATCTCTACAGCCTCCCATTCTACCATCTGAGCTATCCAAGAGATCATTCAGACAAATCTGCAGAGAGTTAGTACAAGTTCCTTTGAGAAAACAGACCACTTGTAGGATGGATCTGGCATTATGTAGGTAAATAAAATAGGACAATATGATTTTCAAATATTTTGGATTTATTCCTGTAGTCTAGTCCATTTTCCACCAAGTGTTCTACCATTTTTCACTTTGTGGGACTTAATACTCAGCCCAGGCATCTATGAAATAGCCATGCTTAGAGATAAAGGATAAATCAATATGATATCTGTCAAGCATACTATTGTATGGTTTCTTCCATCACAGCACCTTGTAGACCATCTTTCCAAAATATGAACTTAATTATGGATCATATTATTTTGTTCTGTTAAGCTTTTATTCTTTAGTGTTACTGTACATTCTGAAATAATAACCAACTCTGATCACTTTGTTATTAAAGCAGAAATTCACAGGAAGATTCTGATGACATATTTTGTTAAGTTTGAAGATGGAGGTCACTATAAATAGCCAAGCATCCAGAGAAATAGTATCAGGGAGAGGACAAATCATAGTTCTAGTTAATATAAAACAAGCAACATTTAAATTTTCCTTTCTCTAACACATTCCTTCTGCCATATCCTTCCAGCTGGCTCTAAGTGCCTAACTATTTATTATATACATATTCTTGTAACAAGCCCCAAGTGGATATTTCCCAGCCAAGCAGCTTTGGGGAGGATGGAACAAGTGAGTAAGGTGTATGCAGGTGTGTGGTTGTGCGGGTCTGTGGGTGTGTTTACAATCTCTCTGAAGATTCCATGTTTTCCTGCACTAAATTAAATGGCAAAGGAAGACCTCATGAGGGTGACCCTTCAACTGCCTTTTTCTGGCCAGCTATGGAAACTATAGGGTGAAGTAAAAAATATGTATTGAATTAAACTTCAGAATACCACTAAGAAACAAAACAAAATAAATTCTTGATAACCCTGAGAATATAAAAAGAAACATGTTTTTGCAGATGAGGAAAGCTTCTGAGAAATTGTAAAACGGGTTTCAGCCCTGCAGGACTCAAAACCAGAAATGGAGAATCTAGAGCCATCTAGACCTCTAGATGGCAACAAAGAGGTACTGAATGATCTCTCTTCCTCCTATCTAGTGGTTGTCTAGATTTTTGCAGACCAGATGTGATAGCCCTACAGAAACTATAAGGCTACCCTCAGCTCTAACTCCCAGCATTCCTCATCATTACACTGGTATAGGTTTTTATGGCTGGCATCCGTTAAGCAGTGTTGAGCTTTCAAGCTGAATGTTCAGTTGTCTGTAAGCTGCCAACAAAGTACACTACAAAACAGCTCATTCAGCCTCTGAAGATGCCAGCCACAGCTGCTAGCAAAACATCAGGACACCAGAAAACTAAACCACAGTTGTTCAGCCCGAAAGGTCACCACTGCTTGGTTCCTCACAAATCTTCAACTTCTGGGAGATCCCACACCTGCTATATTCCAACAGCAAATTAATTTTCTAAGTTTGGATCATTATGTAGGCAAACCAACACCATTACTATCAAACCAGACATCTAGACCCAGCTACAGAAGCAGAGTATAAAAAGCTTCACACATACAAGAAAAGGATAAATGTAATAGATGAAATCAGTGAACTATCAATGACTGCACAGCCACATAATTAGCATAAAAATTCAACAATTCCTTGTGCTATGCAAGACAAAAGTCTGTGCAGGTATATGAAAGGCAAGTCTACGTGGCCAGTTTGTATCTGAAATACAAACGGAACCCGAGCTTCCCCATTATTTTAATGTTGGATGTCATTTCTAGCAATTATCTAGAAAGCCCTCTAATCAGCCTTGGCAATCTGAAAGGGGCCTTGCTATCTTTTCAAAAGCCACCCTCTGGGTCTCAGCACAAAAGACATTGAGGTAGATGGCAAATCTCTCAGTGCTTTCTCTCATTTTATTTTATTGGAGCGTTGCTATTTATGATTTTTTGCTGCCATTCTTCCAGATTTTTTCTCCACTTTCCCTTCTGACAATTCTGTATTCATTGTGTGAATAACACCAAAGAGCATTTTCGCACTTCTCTCCCACTCTCTTTGTTCCATCTGTGAATGTTTTTAACTTAGGATGAAAGAAAGCCATTTTTAAACCCACGATGCATTTTTACCCTCAGAGGTTTGGATTGAGAGCCACATCACAGCAGACAGAAATTCAAAAAGCCTTCAAGTATCACGTGTGAAAATGTTTTAAGTGTTCTCAGTTTAAATCAAGCCATTTTCCATGTCGCTTCTCATCCAAGATGCCCCCAAAAGAAATAAGTTGCTTTGAGTCTTAGGCAAAGTTTAATTGCTCTTGGATGTTTCTAATGCATCTACCCCCCCCCCCCCCGCCCTTAGATTTCCAGTTTGTAGTACTATTTGCTCTACAATACTGTTTGCTGATTATCTGTCTCTGTTGATCCAACATTTATCTTTTTATAACTCAGATGATTTCTTGTTTCTATCCAACTACAGTACTCATTTTTTTAATTTCACAATATTTGTTCATTTTGGCTTCCAGCTTAGAAAGTGCAGACTCTAAACCTGGTAGATGATTAGAGCAATTTCCGTTACAATCTTTGCAGAAGGTGACGTATGGTTTCTGTCCCTTATGTTTAAGGGAACAATTTTCTATTGTCATCCCTGATTTTGATGTAATCCACACATTGTGCAAGACTTTTTATTTTCTTGATAACAAAATGGTTTGGCCACAATTTAGCTCAGTTTCATGCATTTATGCTTTATTGGAACATGGTTTAGCTGACTATATCTGCACATCTATAGATGTGGGAATTACACCGTGGTCTTTTTTCAGTGCAAAAACAGACTGTCTATTTTCCCTGAATTTTGCAGCAGCACAAACAGTAAAATCAAACTAAGTCTGCTAAGATAGGCATTTGAAACTAGATAATTGTCTACAATATGTATGAGAGATATTTCATTAAGTCAGATGTTGCTTCCCTCTTCCTTCTTTCTTCTCCTTCTCCTCCATCTTGACCAGTGTTTTTCAAACTTGGCAACCTGAAGATGTGTAGACTTCAGCTCCCATAATTCCCCAGCCAGTCCACACATCTTAGTTGCCAAGTTTGTAAAACGCTGTTCTAGGCCATACTGCTGAATATAAAGCTATCAGAGCTGCAAAGTTCAGGGAATAAGAATGTTCCTATGCTATTCCTACAATATAGGAATAAGAAAAACCTTGAACTTTTGGAAAAAAGGACATCACCAGATGGTTACATTAAAATGCTATCTACCGGTCATCGAGCTGGTAGAAAATGTTCTGTGCCAATTGCCAAATCCTATTCTGCTATGGTAATGTGGCTGGCAACTTGTGATATCCTTACCTTTTTAATGCAGGACAAGTTAAAGATAGTGATTGATACATTCCCTTGGTTTCAGTTTCCAACATCTCAAGATCATGGGTCATTGAAAAACAACCACCCCTCACTTTCCCTAAAGTGTGTTGAGGTGAGACAGAACTAAATGAGTATAGGCCGGCGCTTGTCTTGCCATCTGTCAAATTGCCCAGCTAAAACAAAGAGCACTAAACCCATGTCCAAAAACTTGCCTGGCTGACATAGGTCATAGGCACAGAGGATGGTGTAGGGTGTAGCGGGAACAGGCATTGGAACCAAACAAGCTCCAACCTTGGCTAACACTGCTAAGGAATGGCAGTGCTGAAAGTGAGCCCAGTTCTGTCTTCAGAGCCTGCAGCTCCTGAAGTAGCTTGTGGATGGCCAGGAAGCCAGAATGGAGTAAGCAGAAGGGCACTTCCTATCAAAATAATAGAAACAGTAAAAAGGCAATGTGAACGCTCTTGTGGGTAGAAGAAGTGGAAAACCTGTAATAGGCTAAATGATAACAGATCAAGCAACACACAGCTGGCAGAACCCAACCCTATTTTCTGGTTTAATTTGTTTAGCACAGGAGAGTACTAGTCCTGTGTTTTTTTTTTTAAACACAGTTCTAGCTCCCTTTCAGAAGAGTGCTAAACCTGTGTTTATAAGATGTTGTGGAAGACCTGACATGCGTTTTGGAAAGAGTAACCAGAAAGGATGGCCTTGGTTGCAGCAGGCTAACATAATGAACAGGAACTGGGTAGATCCATGCCTGACTGTGCCAGCAACAACATCGCTGATTGATCATGCAAGTTTGTATTCTCAGCAAAAAGTGTAGAGTGAAGAGGAAAATATTATAAAATTGGAACATCTAAAGCTTACTTTAAGCTCTCTAGGTTATGTGGGCTGAGGACAAGGTATAAAAATAAGAATGTTTATACCATGAGGATACTGTGAACCCAAAGGCAAGAGATAATTGTAATGAAATCTGCATATCTGGCTATTGAGTACTACTGCCAAGGAACAGATAAGGGCTTATGTTTGATATGAAATGAGCCACCATCAGGTTGAACTGAACACACTCTAAGCAAGAGCAGTAAGAATTGGGAATCTTGACAACAATGAACCAGTTTTAACCATTTTTAAATTAGGTGTGAACTCTTGGACAACTGGGAAATGCTTCTGGGGGGATATCAATGACTAGTTATGACTGGCTTAGGGGTCTTCTGGATGGCCAGCTTGCCTCAGCATGAGTCCAGGCCAATGATAATGTTTTGAGGGCAGTTGCATGTAATGCATTCCCTACCCACTCCATATTTATACATTTTTATTTATACATTTGATTTTATTCTCCGCCCATCTCCCCCCAATGGGGAACTCTGGGCAGCTCACAAAGTACATATATAATCCTAACAGTGAAAAACAGTGTGAAATCTTACAATTAGTGCTATTACGCTATGTGACCAGCAGGGGTCGCTAGGGGGTCATCCAGGCTTTTTTCCTTCTCCGTAGATCTCGCCGCTCGCAGCGATTGTCACTCGTGCTGGCTGCATTCGGAGTTCGGCCAGCACCAGTATTTTGCTCCCCTGCGCAGCCCCGCCGGTTCCTCCCATCTAAACAGGAGTCCCCATTTATCTACTTGCAGATGGGATAGTTTTCGAACTGCTGGGTGGGCAGGAGCAAGGACAAGGGACAGGAGCTCACCCCGTCCTGCGGAGCTGGGCTCAAACCGCTGGAATGCCGATCATTTCTGACTGGCAAACTCCAGCGTCTCACACACACACACACACACACACACACAGAGGAGTACAGTTCAAAGGCTTTACTCTGATTGGGCAATTATAGCAGTGGCAGGCAGGGCATGTGTGCAGATGCATGCAGTGTCTCAAACAGTCCAAAATCCCTTGAAAAACTTACAGGCAATTTCCCAGGAAGCAAAGTCCCAAGCAGCAGGCAGAAGTGCCATCAGGGCACAGTCCAGAGGTCATAGAGTTTTTGGTAGGTCATCAGCCGGTCTGGGAACAGTTTCCACAAGCAAGAGAGCAGGGCACAACAGACAAAGCTTCCAATAAATGGAGCAGTTGTTCCCAATGAGGGATTGCTTGCTAGGTGTGGCTCTAAAGTAGACCCCCACCAGGTGCAAGGGATCACCAGTGGCAATGACCTTGCCTTGCAAGGAGCCATGCAGACGTCCTCTGTTCTGCCATTCACTCAGCCCTATGTGCCTTAGGACTGGGAGGAGGTCTTGGATCAGACCCTTCATCCTTTGCTGATGTAATGAGCTGTGAGAATAACCTTGAGGAACAGGAGGAAGAACTGCAACCAAGGCAACAGTGAGATAAGAGAAATCTGAGCCCAAAGCAACTCAGACTTGCCCCCCCCCCCCCGTTGCCTTTAGGAGGAAGGCAGGGAGTGGGGAGGCACATTCAGAGTTGCAAGATTTTGTTACTGTAACCCTATCATAAAAGTAGTTTTAGCATTCATGACTTTGGTGTTCAGGTCTGGTCTACCTCAAGGGGCTGACATCAATCTTGCAACTCTGAATGTGGCCTTTATCCTAAACAGAACTAGGGGGGTCAGATAAGAGCTGGCCCTGACGCTTCTCCAGGAAGGCAACATCCACCCACCATTTTCTGCTACGTATTAAAAAAATGTTCTGGTTAAAATGGGTCTGTCTGGTTTGCCTGCTGGGCTTCAGTTCATTGTAGGCAAACAACCAGTTGGTTACTGTGGTATGGCTGGAACACACCCACTCCTCTGGTCATTGGTTGCTGCCCCCATGGCCATTCTTATGTACATATATGTGTCTATATACGTGATTATGCATATATAGATATACATCTGTGTGTCTATATATGTGATTATGTTATTAATTTATGTGAAAAATGGACTATTCTTTAATTTGAAAAGTGAAAAATAGCAACATTACCATAACATTTGATAAGATAAAGCTGTGCAATATTAAGTAAAAAAAAATCAAAGAAAACATCGAATAGAGTTGTATGTTTATTTTATTTTTCTTGCTGTACAGATTCATGGTGAGAAAGTAAATGAAATTGCTAATTTCATGCATTCCTTTAAAATAATATTGCTTACCTAATTAAAAAAAAATCCATCCAATGTTCTTTAGTTAAAACAACTCATTCGGTGATATATTACATTAATGTTCCTGGCTCTTTATAGCCAGAGAAATTGTTATTTTTTTCTTTTTCTTTTTAAAAAAATAGAGTTCACAACATATCAGCAATGAAAACATGGCCTGTTTGAAGTTAATAATATGGAATTACGAATTACTCAGTTAATTGGTTCCAGTCCACTGCAGTGTTTAACAAGATCAGATATAAGTACCCTAATCTTATAAAATTAGTCGAATAATTTCTGGCAAAATAAGGGAAAAAACCCACTACTGCATACAAGAATGGCCTAGGGCATTAATATGTTATCACCTTTTCCACATTGTTCCTTTATACCTCTTGCTTCAGTTGAACAGAATTCTTACAGACTTTGAAGAACATCAAAAGGCTTCAGGGACTGGAATAAACCACTCATATTAGTGAAGCCAGTAATGTGATGCAAGTCTTCAATATTCAATAACCGAAGATCTAATTCAGACATTTTAGTCCTGCTTTCTTCCAAATATGAGCAGAGTCACAGTAAATAGTAGGGTTGTACACACTTCAAAAATTATTTGGAAGAGGTGCTTAGGACTTCATGTGAGCCCAGCATGGCTTTCCTATTCATTAAAATAACTTTGTTTTTGCTTGTTTCTTTTTTTCAGACTTCTGTGCAAGCAAGTTGAAAAAAGCTTGCTTCTAGGAATCCAGCCATTAAAGTTAACGCAACTTTTAAGAGGGGTGATGGAATGAGAGCACAGAAAAGCTGTGCTCAAGCAAGATCCAAAGCAGTTCTTCTGAACTGTTTTCAAAGCACAGGCAACATTAACCCCAACACTTACGAGTGCAGTCTCTAGTGTCCACATAAGCAGTACATGAATCTATACTAAAGAAGTGTCAGTGTTCCACATAATCCACAGCCCTGAACATGAAGCTCAGGGCATGCTTCTAGGCCAGTGTTGTCCAAACTTGGCCACTTTAAGGTGAGTGGACTTCAACTCCCAGAATTCCCCAGACAGCATGGCTGTCTGGGGAATTCTGGGAGTTGAAGTCCACTCACCTTAAAGTGGCCAAGTTTGGACAACACTGTTCTAGGCAAACAGCTGGTGCTAGTGCATTCCTTTCAATGTGTATTTACATTGTGTGCCTGCTTACTCTCTTGTAGTGCTTCCTCTCCAACAGATGTAAATACAAACATCAATTCCCTTCTTACTAATTATCCCAGCACCGGGGTGAACATTCCAAAAGGTGGGAGAGTGGGGAAAAGGGGGCTATAAGATTTGCACTTTTACCTGGCTTCCTTGTGAGTTCAGTTCCAGAAACCTTCCCTGCCATTTGAGCTCACCCAGCTGTTTGGGGTTGTATCCTTCTGACACTGTAAAACAAAAAAAGCTGAAGTAAAATTGTAAGCACAGTTGTGGTCACATGATTTTCACTTAGCAACCATTTCTTTTAAAAACAGAGTTGCCAGTCCCAACTGTGGTCGCTAAACAAGGACTACCTATAATCCCCACAGTCCCTCCAAAATGTGTAATATTTGCTATAACTGAAGTGTAAAATTATGAGATGGATGGAAATTAAACAAATTACTATTTTCAATGTTATATAAATTACATTAGATTAAGATTTTTACCAGCCCGGGCCTATACTTTTGGGGGGATGGTCCCTTACATTGATGCAATTGAATTCAGTGTCACTGGCATTAAAAATGGTAGGTGCCTTAACAAGGACAACTACAAGAAGGATCAACAAAATCAAAATGGTGACCTTATCACATGTAAAAAAGAATTGGGGCTTCAGTCATGGCGTCTCAGCCGCTACCGTGACTTCTTTTTCAATGTTTTGTTTTTTCCATCTCCTCTGAGCACATCTCTGTGCCTGATATAAGATCCTTCCTTGTCTGAGGAATCTATTCTCCAGTCTAAAAGCTTGGGTGCTCCCCTCCAAGGAACTCAGATGATCATCTCACCATTAATTAACTCATAGGACTTTCCCCTTGAAATGGTCATGCCTGTCTCTGTGTCACATATAGCGATCTGCCTTTATATCCCTCTCTCTGTAAATGGATGTGCATTATACCAGCAGAGAAACTTAAAATCATAATATTTTAACGAAAGAGAAATGCAAAGCAAGGAAATGTCTGTTGAGAGCTTGTCTTTAAAAAAATTGCACAAACAGTAGCAACCCTTTACATGTATAAATATCAAGATATTGTCTCACATGGTCCTCTCACTGTCTTGGCATCTCGTAGATGCCCAGTTTCTAGCATTAGTTACACTTGGGTTGCAGAGAAACTGTAAGCTTTTCTAAACCTATTGATCTGCAGACCTTCTGAAATTAAACTGCCAGGTGTCACTGTGTGCACGATATGTTATTGATTTTTTTTCCCAATGCTCTGGAGAAAATGTGAGGAAGCAAGGACGGGTGTGACAGAAGCAGCTTAGTTTCACTGGAATGATAACTTCATTATGTACCAACAGAGCTCAGCTTACTTACTGCCTCCTTTTACCCTTTCTACATAAAAACATATATTAAAAAACACACTTAAGAAAGTTTAGTTTTAAAGAGATGGAAAGCTATAAAAGCCCCAGATGCTATTTAAAACAAAAACAAAAATGGGCGGGTGGGTGTGATATTAGATCACATTCTCGTGTGTTCTTGCCTGTTTATTCCCATTCTGTTTTTCATTTATTTTTTTAAACAATCCATCTGAAATATGATTTTGATGCATTTTCTCTCCAAAATAACATTTCTCGGTCTCATTTTGTTATCAGATCTTTGTGTTCTGGTGCATTTGGATATATATATTTTTTCAAGCTGGGAATTGTTCTGCAGCATCTACAGAGAAGCAAAATAGATGGCTTGCCAAGCACATGCTGGCTTGCACATTAATGGAAGAAGGCTGGAACAGGCCAAGTTTTGTTAGGGCTAGTAAATATCGAATTGCTGCCGGCTTCCTAGGGTGTAGCAACACAATGCATTGCTGTCTCACTTGATTCAGTCTGTTAATAATTTCCTCCTGAATCCCATACAGCTGATCCGTAGACATCAGCCTATTCCCACATCTAAGTTGCAGTTCCCTGATGTAGGTAATGGGTTGGACAAAACAAAGCCTTTGATCTGACAGTTCCTCCTTTTTTGGTGGTGGTGGGGTATATGGAACAGATCAATTAAAAGTGAGCCTTACTGAACCAAATAAAATTGCGTTTTGTTTTGTTTTGTTAAATAGATACTCCATCTGAAACCATTTCCGTTAGGTTCCTTCTAGGTACAATCTCAGAATCTTAGAATAAATCTTCTGTATCTCTACTGAGAAATAAGTTATATTGGATGCAATTAGTCATACTCCCAAGTCAAAAGGCATTGGATAGCAGCTGGGCTTACATCATCCAGTGTAAAAAAGAATCCCATGCAGGCATATATTCCTATTCCAATTTTGCCACTGTTTAATTTTTTTTCTGTACTGGTATCAACAGTTGGGAAAAATATACTGTATCCATGACTGACAATCCTTTCTGCTTCACTGCTGTGGAGAATGTCCAAGGAATTAGGGAGGTTTGAATCTGATGATTCATTCCAGACCATCTCTAGCCTTACTGCAGGCAGAGCCCAGAGCTTTTCACATCTGCCCAAGAAGGGTGAACCTGATTTTGTTCTCCTTTGTCCTCATGGAGGAGGAAATGTACAGTATTTAATGGCCTCTGACATGCCGTCCTCAGCGTAAGTGTTGCAATCTCTCCATGTATAAAGGTAAAGGATGCCAAATGTATATGGCCAGTTTACCAAATACATTTCTAGGGCTGTCAGAGTAGAGTTGCAAAAACCCAGAGAGCTGCTAAATAGCAGCAATACACAAGGTTCTCTCTTTGCTACTGTGTAGTGGTTGCTTTGATTTTTGCAAGCAAAATTTGGTAGCTCTCCTTACATATAATGCATAGCCATCATGCTCTTCCCTTTCAGAGTAACCAACATTATGTAAGGAGGCAGAAAGGAATAGTAAGCCAAAGAAATGAAAGATGTGGCATAAAGAAAGGAAATATAGATGTATCTAATTTATACCTACATCATTCACTATACAGTGCCTGGGGATACCCTACTATCTTTGCAAACCATCCTTATTTCTACCATATCCATACACAACTTCATATATTGCCTTTACATGCCTCTTTACATGCCTCTAATAAACTTCTTACATGATCACCAATTTCTGTTTTCTTCTGCTTCTTCTTGACCCATTCACTCTTTAAATAATTCTTTTGCAGTTTGATCCTCACTCATCAAGTCACTTCAATATTCACTCAATAAGGGGACTTCTGGGTGAGGAATGGCAAGCTACCATGTTTCTGAATGAGTGGATATGATGTCATGGCCACAACCAAAGGACTGACAAGTAGACCAGTGCCATGGAACCTCTCCAGATAAGGAGAGGATGGGAGAATGCCCACTTGTGCTCCAGATAGCTGCTCCTTTTGAGGAGACTGCAAGATAGTGATTTCCATGGTTTGAGCATTGGGAGACAAAGGGAAGCCATCACGCTGTCAACTGTGACAGAGCCTTGTATACTGGGGTCACTAACATCTCGTTCTAAGCAGTTTTGGAAATTACCTATTTAACTATTTTAAGGCTAATAGAGATCTTCAAAACAATAAGTTTGAAAAGTCACCTGGTGAGTTTACCTTCATTCTAGAATAAAAGAAAAAATAACTACAGTATAAGCTTAAGTATTTAAAGAATTTGAAATGAACAGCAAAAAGCTAAATAAGATTTTAAATCAAGAAAGTTATAAATGAATGAAGGGACCAGATGAATATTAGGACTTTTCCTATAAGATTTGTGAAATAAAGTCTTGTAGATCAAAATTTTGGAGATCAAATCATACAACAACATTTGAATGAATTAAAAATCAAGATTCCTAGAAGCAAAAGGAAGGAGTACAAAGTTGGTTTGTTGCTTGCTGGTTTGGTTTGGATAGGAAAGAGAACAAGAGAGAGAGAGGGAGGGAGGGAGGGAGGGAGGGAGGGAGGGAGAGAGAGAGGGGCTTGACTTTTGTCTTTGGTCAGCATGGGACAAAATGACCGAAAATGGTATGACATTTGAAATACTCCAGGAGATACTTGAAGAATGGGGACAGAAACAAGCAGCTACAATATCAGCAATGATCTCTGCTTCTATGGATAGACTATGTTGAAAATATATTTTTAAAAACTGATAGATGTGAAAAAAATACATTGAAAGATCTACAGGATAAAGTGCTAAAACAAGCCTCATCTGATGCAGGAAAATTAGAATATAAAGAAATTGTTGAAATACTGGAAAATGAAAAAAATTGTGGATTACAAGACAGAGATGACAGTTAATGTGGAATACAAATGATAAGCCAAGAGAATGACCTGGACAATAACACCTTACTAGATTTACGAAGAGGTTTGTTAAAGCCTTGAAGAAGCCTTTGAGATGGGAAAAAGAAAATCTGAAGAGAGATCAAATCATACAACAACATCTGAATGAATTAAAGATCAAGATTCTTAGAAGCAAAAGGAAGGAGTACAAAGCTGGTTTGTTTGACCAAGGTTAAAATAAGACATGTTTCTATTAAAAGTCTAGGAACCCTTTATGGACTTTTGCTGACACCAGAACTGAAATATTAACGATTTATGGATTTGTGTATAGATACGGAATGGGTTATGGGAAGAAGAGATACTTGCATGCAACCTTATAGGAGAGGAAGAATTATAAGTTTGTTTGTACTTGTGATGAAGATCGGAAGTCACTTCTTTAAATATTTCTTTTCTTTTTTTCTTATTTTTTTCCTCTTTCTTCTTTTCTTCTCTTTTCTTGCACTTTCTATTCTCTTTTTATTTATTTTTCTTTTCCATCTTGAGTTTAGTTTGTATTGTCTTTTATTATTGTTTTTAAAAAAACTTTCAGTAAAAATTATTTAAAAAATACTCGTTAGGCACTCAGTACACATTTCCTGTTTCCCAGTCAACAGTTGACCTTATTATTATTTTTTATCTACACACACTTCTTAAGTATCCCCTCTGATGTTTCTGTGACTCTCAGTCCTTTGTGCCCTGAACATGTCATTAGCTTGACTTTTGGACTGACTTTTGTGGATTTCTCTAGCTCTTGACCCACAGACTATTCTTGGTTAACCCAACTTTTCTGCCTCCAATTTCTTTGAGCAAGCAACCTTATACTACTGACATAATTTACCTGGCAAAATCTTTGTCTTTTCTATTTTCAAGTCTTTGTTGTTCTCTATTGAATAGTCAGCCCCTATCACTGCCAGGCTGATTAAAGTTCATACACTTGTAACTGCCTTGCTTTCTGTTGGTCTGTCTCAAGCTTTATAAGATATGTATTTTGTGATCCTCCACTTCGCTCCATGTCAAACACAACTATGATGATTTTTGATATATTTATTTTCATATAGCTACTCTTTGCATCATACAGTCAATCTCACATTTACTGAAAATGATTTGTTTTCTCAGCCAAACAACCAAATAGCCACATAGCATCTTGTACATACAAAAGTACAACTATAACCACATCACCAGCCCATATCTGTACGATTCACTATAAGCTTTTCCTGGTGTATTTACACATATGTATATTAAAATAAAGGGCTCATCATACATCCTAGTCTTCGTCCCTGTTTAATGCTGAACCATTCACTAAGTTTTCTACAGTATACCCATGTGTGCTTTATTCCCATCATATATGGTGGTCAGCAACCAATTATGCAACTCCTCAGTACAAGACTATTGCATTTATCATATGCTTTCTCTAAATCAGCTACCATAAAATAACCTTTCCTTCTTAAAAAAATCTGATCTCTTTACTCCTACCTGGCACAAAGCCAAAGTAGGCTTCCTAAATTTTGATAGCTGCTTCTTGTCCCCTATCAAGCAAAATTTTAACAGTTTCCCTGACATACTTAACAAAGTAAGTTTGTGAACTTTTGCATTCAATCTTTCTGCTCTTCCCTTTGTATTCTTTGGAAATCCTTCTAGCATTCCCTCACTTCAGTTTCATCCCAAATAACTTTATCACTTTTATTTTTAATTCCATCTTCTTCAGCTACTTCCAAAATATTCTGTATGTTCTATGCCTCTTTTAATCTCCATCATTCCTCACTTTCTTTGACTACATTTTTTGCATTTATCTTCTCTCTATACACTTATTGTTCTTTGATCTTCATTTTTTGCAGGAATCATTTTCTTATATACATTTTTCTCATCTGCATCCTCTTTCATTTCATCTTTTCCCAATTATCTTCTTTCATGCTTCCTATTAGCATAACTCTACTCACTACTGTGACACTGTCTACCATCATTTTGTTCCAAAGTGCTACTGCCTAATCTTTCCTTCCATCCACTTTCCATTCATTCTAAGAGATTAACCAGAAGATTAATCCATCTTCTAATACTATTTTCATACAAAGTCCATTCTTTTCCTCCTGCAAAAATACTTTTATTTTTCCTTCTCTTCCATATCTGTTTTTCCCCCAAGACCCACACTTGTCACTATCCAAAAATGCTCTGTCTCACACTGAGAACCTCTCATCAGACTTGTATTCTTAATTAATTCTGTCAATCTTTTATCATAAACAGAACTTCTAGGGGAAGAAATGGCAGACTGAAGATGGCTCTGTGAAAAGTGGAACTGACAACTGTGGTGGAATGAAGAGCTGGTGAGTAGACTGGCTCTGTGATAATTCCTCTCCAGAGAAGGAGAGGACTTGAGATCACCCACAAGTGCTCCAGACAGTTGCTCCTCACAAGGAGACTTTAAGACAGTCACTGGTCTGGGACGCTGGTGCATTTATTGCTGTGGGAGATGACAGAATAACCATCTTGCTCAAATCATCTTGTCAGTGTCTTTGGAAGGACACTGGGTTTGCATACTTCCTTTTCTAATCACTTTTGGAAATTGCTTGTTAACTACTTTTCAGCTATTAGGAACCTTTGGACTGACCATCAGCAGTACCAGCTGAGTATCCTTTAATCCTTGGTGAAAGAAGTTTTAAATACAAGTTTAAGGACTTAAAAATATTTTTTTTTGTGTGGAGGGAATAAACAGCAAAAGGGTGATTAAAACTTTGATTTTAGAAAGTTACAAATGTACTAAGGGTCCAGATAAATTTGAAATAAGATTTTGGAATTAATTATAAAGAATCCTTCCCATGGGAAAATGCTTTTGTTTTCAATTCTTTAAAAAAAAAAAGAGAAAACTTTAAATATTGAACACTAGAGTGAACTAGAAGGAACTAAAGATTACAATTAAAGGAGAAGAACACTTAGACTTGACTTACATTTACAGAATGAAGCAAAATATTTTAACATTGGGCATATTGAAGGATATTTTTGAACAATGGGCCTAGAAGTTAATTTTAAGAGTGTCTTCCTCTGTAGATAAACTGTATTTACAAGATGTTATAGAAGAGAACCAAGTTTCACCTGACAAGATTGAGACTGATTTGAAAGTGGATTTAAAAAGAAGGCTATAGAATGACATGGAAAAAGATGTTATGCAAATAACAAGCCAAGAGAGTGGTCTGGACAATTTTCCTGTATTAGATTTACAAAAGAGGCGTGTTAAAGTTTTGAAGAATTTTGTGAGAAGGGACAAAGAAAAAAATGAAAAGAATCAAGTTCTATCAATGTCATTTGAAGGAACTAAAGATCAAGATTGTTAGAAGTAAAAGGAAGGAATATAAAGTTGGTTTATTTGATCAAGGTTAAGATAGATATGTTGCTATCTCCGGTAACCCTTAATGGACTTTTGCTGACATCAAGATTGAAATGACGAGGCTTTAAGTATTTGGTTATAGATAAAAGATGGAATAGGGGACAAAGAGATCATTTGTTGTATTTTAAGAGCAGGTGATGAGTTACTAAAATTGTTTATACTTGTGATGAAGGTGGGAAGTCATTTCTTTATATATTTCTTTTCTTTTTCTTTATTATATTCTTATTTTTTCTTTCTTTTCTATTTTTTCTATTTTTCTATTCTGCACTTTCTATTTTTTCTTTTTATTCTTTTCTATTTTAGTTTGTATTTGTTTTTATTGTTGTAATTCTAACTTTTAATAAAATTACTATAAAAATATTTCATCATGAACATTCAAATCAGTCATGCGTTTAGACTGATATTCATTCTTTTGTCATGCACATATTAGCAGATCTATGTTTAAACCACATATCTGACAGACCTTTTTCTAAGCAGCTATTCATCAGTTATCATTCTCAGTCATATCCCAATAGCTCAATCACTTTTTAAAAATGATCTCACCCCATTCCTGCCAATCCATTCATATCACCTGTATTTTATCCTGTATTTTATTCATCTTCCAGCTCTACACTGTTAAAATTTGGGAGAAAAAATATCAAGATATATTGCACATTCATTGACAAGATATTGCTTTTGACATCACTCAGTCAATTATAATTTTGGTGTCTCAGTACTAATATATATAGCTTTTACTGTAAACCGCCCAGAGTCGCACTACAGTGAGAAATTTGATAAATAAATAAATAAATAAATAAATAAAATATTTTAAAAGGGAACTATTAATCAAAGTTGATTCCACAAGATTCTTTCATCCCCATAATCTGTATTAACAATGAACTACAGTATGTATATCGCTTTAAAAATCTTGCACTTCTGGTCATATACCTCCTTCCTTATATACAAGGACGGGTACAGAGCACAAAAGTTAATTTGTATGCAGATTTTGGATGGCCCAAATTTGCATTTGATAGAACTACTTGATCTGATCTGCAACAGTCTAGAAGACCACAAGATGATCATAGTTACAGGTTTTTGTATTTCTGTAATGGCATGTGGGAATGACCTTGGGAGACAGATGGAAGAGCTGCAGACTAGACAATGTTCAGACAAATGGCATCTCCAGTCTACAGAAGCAGTGGAGACATGGCAAACATCTCAGAAGGGACCCTCCGTAGTTTCTTGTACTGTAATGGCAAGTGGGGAGGGGAAGATGTACTCTCGGACTTACAAGATTCTGTTAATGTAATCTTATAATAAAGTTAGAGCTAGTACTTCTGGGTGTGCTTCTTGTCTGAACTACCTCATAAGGCTGACAAACTCTTTACTGCCATCTACTGGCCATACTGAGTTTTGTAGCCCATATCTAGATAGTTCTTGTATCTGGTATGCTTCAGAGGTTTGTCTCTTCAATTTGGACATCTCACAAATCTGTTCAAATCAGCAAAATCAGCATTATGCCAAAAGGAAATCAACTATCAGGATGGTACTTGCAACATATTTCCAAGGAACTAGAAAAGAACTTTCAAAACAAGAATGCTTTTTCTGTATTGAACCATTGATTTGTGGAATATGTAGTCCCACTTTTGTATTCTATTTACATTTCTCCTCCAGCTGCTTGTTCCAGGCTAATGGGAAATGAACAAATTTATATTTTCCCTATTTATACCCATTGTTTAAGAGAGCCAGTTTGGTCTAGTGGTTAAGGCGTCAGGCTAGAAATCAGGAGACTGTGAGTTCTAGTCCTGCCTTAGGCACAAAGCCAACTGGTGACCTTGGGCCAGTCACTCTCTCTCAGCCCTAGGAAGGTGGCAATGGCAAATCACTTCTGAAAATCCTTGCCAAGAAAACTGCAGGGGCTAGTCCAAGCAGTCGCCAAGAGTCAAAAACTGACTTGAAGGCACCTTCCACTCACAAAAACAAAGCCCACGTTGTTTACTATCTGAAATAATTTCTGCACATATAAATATTGTCCAATCCATAAGAAATAGATGCAAAGGAATAAAGTCTAGTTCTCCTACTACGGAAAGGGCATCATACTGCAGTGCTATTTCATTTCTCTGGGGAAGCAGCAAAATCAATTTACAACCTCCATAGGAAAATAATTTTGTCTAGACATCTAGGCACACACCACTCAATAAACATGAAGTGATTGCCATTTCTGGTCAGTGTAGCCAAAAATGGCTGGCTGTTATCATTACTATATTTTCTTCTTTTTGCACTGTGTATATTCTTTCATTAAACTTGACAGATGTCAGGACAAGCAAATTGAGTTGCCACCCCCCCCCCCCCAACTCACAAAAGCCTTATGAGACAGTGACAAGTGTAAGAGGGTGGCTGTATTGATAACTGGCAAGTCTCTTTTCATTGGCTCTTAATTTTAGTTGTCAACACTTGAAGTGATATCTCTCTTTCAGGTTTCTGCATAAGGCTATTATTTATTTCCATATCACTGAATATGTCGCCTATTTTCTATTTTAATTGGTAGTTCATTTGCAGTGCGGTTGAACCGACTGCTGACTGCTGTGTTTAAGCTGGATGAAGTTGGAAATAAAGTGAGCGTCCATGTTTTACACTATTCTCAATCTATTCTAAGAGGAAAAAAGAAATGGCAGTAAAGTGCATTGAGCAATCTTCCTGATCGGCGTTAACTTTTGTGCAAAGGGGGAGGTGGATTGTTGGAAGTCAGCCCTGCCCTAGAATTTTTTTAGAATAACTGGCTTAAGTTAGATTTCAAGTTGTTTTACAGGATATAATACATACAGCTAATAGAGATGCTGGCAAAGGTCACTACCCTTGGGACAGAAAATAATGCTGTGCAAAGTGTTTGGTCCACTTTGAATATACTCCGTTTGTGAAGGTGGGGAGACAGAGTGAATGGAAAAAGGGGTATTAATTCTGCCTCTAATTCATGTGGGAATGACCTTAATTGGTGATGGCAGATGACTCTTCTTGTTCCTTAAAAATAGAGTGCCTCTTCAGTTATTCTCAACAAATAAGTATACAGTGTTTTATGGCCGGGAGATCAGTGTAAATCAGGGAAGCAGGAAGAAAATGGAGTGACCTTGTGGTATTGCACATATGTGCAAGGTTGTTTTTTTTCCCCCCCCCAAAGTGGAAAAAGAATAATTAAAATCAAGACTCCTGCAAATGTTGGGCTGTGATTGGCCTGGCATTATTAGCAAGAAATGCCGGTATTTTGCTTCCCTTAAAAGAGGCTATCATTACTATGTTATTCTTTCCAGTTTATGTTTTTCTCTATACTGGTCTTTGACCAAAATAAATTTTGAACTTGAGCAATTTAAATTTATGGTTTACCAAAATGGCTGTGGCAATTTCTACACTCCTCCTCTCCTCCCAGTAACTGGGTTTATTTGGCTCTTTAAAATGCAATGAATCAATATTAAAGTGGAGAATGTAAGGTTGCATGGTTTTGCTTTCCCACCCTGTGTCACAACTGCTTTTGTATCAAACATTTTCCCTAACTGCCTGTCTCCATTTACTTGTTAAAGAATTAGAATTACCTCACTTCCAAGACATCCAGTCGTCGCCATGTATTTTCAACAGTAATGTGAACTATGATAATTCCCTGTATGTTGATATGGATCTCAGCTATGCATATTGCTTACTTCCGATCCAAAATGAATATTATAATACCCAAAGTTCATATGTGGTTTACAATGTAATCTGAGCTAGAGAACTCCCCTTTTCTACCCCTCCCTCACTGACCATCCCATCTCACCTCACTTACACATACATTCCTTCTTTTACGGGGGTTAAGCAAGGAATTAAGTAGGATCTGATCCTAAATGTCCTCCTATTGGTATCATTAGAACCTTAATAAAACCATAATATGGCTAAAATTATTATTATTATTTTTGAAGGAAAGTGGTCAGTTAACGTAGCCCAGTTATGAATTGTGTTTTGGGGTGAGGCTCGCCTCTCATTGATTCCCAGTGCACAAATGCACTAAATCTAATGCAGGGTTGTTTCCTTGCATTTGTTAGAAGATCTAGACAGCCTCACCTGTAACTGATTGTATCCAGGTTAAGCCAGTTGTACTGAAACCCTATTGCAACTATTGGGAGAAGGCAGGGCTTATGTCTTGCTGCTTTCAGTGCAAATTTAGTTCATCCAAATGAGTCTGGATTCAATGTTGTATTTTGCTACCGAATCAATTTATAGTTTCTCTAACAGTATTTAATTGTGATTTCTCTAAAAATGTAGAGGTTTCTCAAAACAAAGGCATCATATAGGCATAATTATCAGACAGATGATAAACCAAGGAGTGTTTCATTTATACACTCCTTTCATTTATATAAGCCTTGCTTACTTATTCCAACTTAATATAGGAAGGGATCTCATATTCTCTTGTTTTCCCCTTCCATCAAGAGTAACATCCATCTGTGATCCATTCTCTCCTACCTTGTATAAATTATCTCTTAAATTCTTGTTGAAATAGTAGCAGGTTTCTGTCAGATCAAGAGGCTACATTAAAGGCATTCCTTATTGCCCAAAGTTGTTCTGAGTGTGTATACACTGTTTAGTTTTATTCATCAGCCATCAAAGAGCAGATCAGGATTGCTATTAGAGTGCCACACAGGCAAATGAAAAGTGACTTTGGGCAAAATGAGTTTAAATATTAGTCCTGTCAAAGGTCAACAGCCAGTGGAGACTTAAAGCCAGATGATAGGCTGTGGATTTTTTTTTTTTTTTAAGAAAAACAGGCCTAAAACATTCACTTTAGAACTGGATCCTGTTCAACAGACATAAATCCCTCAAATGTGAACTATTTGTTAGGGGTTTAGGTTGTCACTGAATTAATCCATGTTTTGGGCTTTGCACAATACATTCAGCCATAAAGTAAGCAAATTGATTGGGTCCACACAATATGCTAAGCTTTTTTTTTTTTTTTTTAAAAAGCCTCTAGCCAAGTTTAACTAAATTTTCATGTTTACAGATACATTTGCTAATTCTTTACAGACATGGTTAACACAGCTAGAATGCGTTCATGTGTGAAAATGGGCACAAGGTAGTGTACTTCCTGTTGCTGTCCTGCCACAGGAACTTTGACCTTGAACAAGCAATGTAGCATCCATGGGTGCTATAGTGTCCATCCCATCCACATATGATATTTTTATAACTCCCAAATTAGGTATAAATTAAGGCCAAACCATTTTTAAAATGGCCCCAGACTCCCAAATTCACCAAATAATTTCATTAACAAATGGTTGGTGACAACACTGAAATCTTACAAAATTATACCAATTTGAATCATAGCCTGAAAATTATTTTTGGGCACTGACACATCTTGCAAGATGATATAAATAGCATTTGAAATGGATGCTGACCCTTAGATGCACAAGTTATTTCGAATTTCTAGAATAGGTTGCTGCACAGTACAGAGGCTACTAATGCAGTTTCAAACATGTGGAGCTCAATTTGTTATAAGTTCCTCCATATTGTAGCCATGGTTTAGTCTAAGGAATCTGATGTCAAACAATTTAGAAGAACCAGTGCTGAGAATATTTATGGCAAAATGAAAGTATAGCAGCATTCAAATCACAATAGTAGGAAAGAAATACAGGTCTATACCACATTTTACCCACGAGACTAATTTATAGTGAAATATAAGCCTTTTATCGTATGCTAAACATTTCACAGATATATGAAAAGAATTATCTTTTTTGAAAGTTTATGTAAAGGCATAACATTCTTTCTGCAGCTGATCAATTTTATTGCTAGAGCTGTTGGTACTGTTACATGTACACTCAGGTTCATTTTATAGTTACTCACTCCATTCACGCAACCTGTCAAGACATGAGAATTCTGCACTTCTCTTACTCTCTACCTGGGTGATCTAGATAGGTGTGTCTAGAGCATATGGAACACACATCCCTGTTCAACAAGGGAGAAATATTTAAGAACACCCACAAATCACTTTCACCTGAACACTGAGCCTCTCAAGGGTCTGATTAAATACAGAGACCCACCAAATTTGAAGCCACAGCAAAGCTTTATTGATTGAAGTATGAATTTGTTCTGATACTCACACGCACACCCCCACTTACTCCAATTCTGTTCAACTATGCTGTCCAGGCACTAGCTAGAGGAGCAGGGACTTAACAAAGAATAAGTGGGCTTCCTGGCCCCTATTTATCCCCCAAAGTCTTTGCTTTGTTGATTCGGTGAGCTTAGAGTGGTTTTTATTATTATTTTTTATTTACTCAGGGCCCAGCCTCTTTTGTCTTGTCTTCAGTGATGTTCTCCTTTGATCCTTAATGGCTTCGTTCCTTTTTAATCTACTTCATGAAGGGATCATTTTGACAAGATCCCTGGCTTTTGTCCTGTCTGCCTACATGCCTGTTTTTTTTTAGGCTATGGCCACAATTGTCAATTTTACCCTAGTCTTATAGTAAATGCTAACATTTGTTTTTGAGACCACAGCTTCAATGCTATCTCTTTTTGGTGGACATGTCTATCAATGTCAAGCATTGATGCTCATCTGATCTTCCCCATGAAAAGCATGAAGGATGCCATGTAGGGCAGTGAGCCCAAGCCTGTCCTTCTCTCCTTGTCTGCCCTCCTTCTTTGTGGTAATTGGAAAAGGACAAATGTTGTTGTAGACATTTTGTCGCAGAAGAACCTCAACAGGATTTCTAATGCCAGTGGCCACTTATTCCAGGAAAATCAGAGCAATATAATTTTCAAGAGTAAAATATAGACAGCATCCTTTTGTTTTTTCCTACTATGTACAATATCTTAAAAAATTGAGTAGAAATTCATCCTGCAATTGCTGTTTATGAAGATATGATGATATTTGTTCCTACAGGGATAATTTTAGATTCCTTTCCTGGCTTCAGTCAGTGATTAATCAGTCTTTTGGACTGAAAATGTATTTTGCTACTTTCAGTAAGAATATACAAGGAATGAAAGCATCCATCTAATGAAACCTTATAAATCTCACAGCAAAACAGCAAGACTAGTCAAAATATTGCATAGCTCTGGAGTCTGAGATTCTGTCCAGTGTACCTGGAACATGGCAATGGTTTCCTGCAATAAATGCAAGGGTGCCCAAACTGCAGTTCTCTGCTGTTCTGATCATATTTCTGAAATTTGTAGCATGTTTAAGCCTTTGGTACTTTGTTGTAGCTTTATTTTCTCTTAATCAGAACAAGTGCGTTTACACTTTTCTAACGTCATAATTTAGAACAGAATTATAAAGATAATATGAAAGGTCAAAGCCCTAAGATTGGCTCCATTCTGGAGGATTCCAGTTCTATGGAACAAAAAGTATAAGCTGCAGTTAGTTCATCTGCTTAAAGATAGGGCCTAAACTATTATATTCAGACATGGATAGCCAGTCAAATAGGCCTGAAAAGTTTATCTTGGGAAATCATCATATCCATATATTTCCTGTATATGTTTCAGAAAATATCTGCTGGGGTGGATTTCTTCTTCTATAGCAGTGTTCCCAACCTCAGCAACTTTAAGAGGTGAGGACTTCAACTCCCAGAATTCCCCAGCCAGCATGGGAGGATACTGGGAGTTGAAGTCCACACCTGTTAAAGTTGCCGAGGTTGAGAAACACTGTTCTATTGTATATGTTAGGACTACGGAGATCTTCATGTTATGACAAAAATTGAAACAGAACTATCCCTTGAACCTGCTTTGTGAAATAACATGGCCCTTTTGCTTCTAAAAACAATGGGGAGTGGCTGCATTGCTATTCATTCCTCTGCAGCATGCTGTAACTTCCCCTTAGCCTCTCCAGAACTTGTAATTGCTCCACAGTGTCTCCACAGAAAACTGTTCAAGCTTTTGCAAGTGCTGAAGGAGATGAAGGGAAGACTGTGAGATGATGTGAAAGGTCTCTTCTGATAACATCTTCACCGTGATGAGCTGAATCAGATCACCTTCAAAGAATAAAACATTTTGTTAAGGAGAATCAAAGCCACTTCACATAGGCCAAGTAGAAATTGATGCACTAAATTATCCTCTTGTACTATAAATTATTGTGGAATACCTACATACACCTACACACACCCTACAGTTAGGATATCCAAAATAATTTTTTAAAAATATGAATATTTCCATCTTTTTATAATCTCAGTAGGAAAACCTTGGATTTGTTTTGTTCTGGTCTATAAACAGATTGACAACAAGCCAATAATGGTTGAGGCAAAGTTGGACTGAGTAAGCAATTTAGTATTTGATATATACAACCTTTTATCTGCAGGTGGAACCAGGAGTAGTAGAGAGAAAGGAATCCCCCTTCCCTGAGACCACATTGATGAGAAATAGTCTTTGCCAAATAATTTTTTTCTATTCCCAATACAGACATATACTAGGGTTGGCATAGGCTAGAATGGCAAGTTCAAGGAATATCTTCCTTGGCAGGGAAGGAACTAAACAAGAGCTCCACACGAATAATAGTCAGCCTGAACCTAGGGTGATTTACTTCCACCTCTTAGTATAGAGTTACAGCTTAAATGTAATGAAAATAAAGATATTAGAAAGCTGAGAATTTGAATCAACCAAAGAACACAGGACTTGCTTCTGAAATGAATTTCCAAAACAAAACCTCTCTATGTCCTAATAAATCCTTTATTTTTGTCACTTTACCATTTGATTGGGCTCCCGTTTTAACCTTCCGCATTGTAGGTTTAAAATGCGGTCTGTTTTAGTTGTTGAGGAAAGCGATGAGCCTGTTTTGGTTGTCATAGTGGTTTTCATTTTTTAAAAAAGAGAAACTTGCTATTCTGTATTCCTCTCATATCACCTCCAGTCTAATTGATTTTTCAAGGAGATACAAGCATAGTGTACAGATAAGAGTGCGAGTCCTTTCCTCAGAACGTGTATTATTCTGATTAAATATTTGGAATGAAGATTAAATGATTTTCTGTTTTAGTCTGATTATGCTTACTGAGTTAGCCAAAAAAGAAAAAAAAAGGAGGGGGAAAACCCTTCAAAACAAAACAAAAATCATCAGCCACTTGTGTTTCAAGAATCTGAAGTAATTCTTCAGATGACTTTGTGATTAAAATAGTTTGATTTGCATTTTCTGAAAGGAGGGAAATGAATATTAAGAAGACATCCAGCTTACAGAAAGATGCCCGAATATTCTTAAGAATGGATTTTGCCAGAGCTGTATATGCTTGGCTTGTTCATATGCTTTTTAAGGAACTCATATTTTGAAGGTCCCTACTGGCTCAGTTGTAAAAAAAAAGAGAGTTCATATGAAACATTACTTTCATGAAATATATCGCTTGCATTTACAAAGCGAGGTCTTTATCAGATCATGTACTATCAAGCACACTGCAAACGTTGTGTGGCGGCAATGCACAATCGCCCTGAGAGTTTGGCTGCGGTAGGGAAATTTATCCCACTGCATTTCCTTTTCATACAAGTGTGATCAATGGTTTGTAATTCCTGGTCTGCCGATTGCTATGTCAATAAAGGGAATGTAAAATTAGGTGAGTTAGCTGCCCATGTATATCAGGGCTCTGAATGTGTTGTGTTAGAAAACATGAAATAACGAAAAGCAAAAGACCCTGAGGATGCTGCTACTAACGGTATCATCATATTCATAATTTATGGCAGAGGACACACATCATTTTCTGTTAAGGGCTACATTCCTTTAGGATAATCCATTTGGCGCTCATGCCAATTAGGTGTGGCTGAAGCAAGTGGTGGATAGGACCATATTCTTAATTTCTTTTTGACACTCCTTTTATCTTGTTGAGGTCACATCCCCTTTTCTCTCTTTCATTTTCTCTTCTTTTTCCTGTCTCTGTTCAACCAGGGAAGGCACAGAACACTATTATCTAAGGCAGTGTTAAAGTTTTTGCTCTCAGGACCCCTTCCCACTCTTAAAAATTATGGAGGACCCCAAAAGAACTTTTGTTTGTATGGATTATATTTATCAATATTTACCGTATTAAAAATTAAAATGGATTCATTCACTGCCACTACTACTTCTCATGATTGTTTGATGAGATCTTAATATTGTATCATTTTTCGACATAGGCGGGCAAATCATTTTGATTTTGTGGACCCCTGAGAGGGTGTTAACTACACTTTGAGAAACACTGGTCTAAGGCTTTCAAGTCTAGGTTGCAGAAAACGAATGAATAATAGGAGGCAGTAAAGAGGTAGACTTTTGGTCTTGTTTATGCTATCCAGTGACTGTCCAGATTTTTGCAGCCCAGAACCAGTAGCCTTAATCAGAACCGATAGTGGACATTCCAGTTCGTGCATTCTATGGTGGTGACATTTTTATTAGTAACATTTACCATTCTTATGGTACAGTACTGCATACTGGTATGTAACTCCTCTTAAAAATCAAAAGAAGCTGCTCTTCATGAAGTCAGTGTGCAGCTGTTTGCTCAGCCACAAGGGAGAAGGGATTACTTCAAGTATGATAAGGGCAATTTTTGAGGTATGCAGTGCATGTAATAAGACAGTGAAATATTGCCGATAAAGTATATATTAATATTTATTAAAAGCTTTTGCATGGTTTGAGTAAGGCTGCTGAATGTGTCCATAGAAATTCCTCCTCCTCTTCAAATCTCCTTAAACATAAATTGGACCTCAGTCAGATGACAATATAATTTCTGTGATGAAGGAGCTGCACATACGCTCCTACCTCTGCATGTAAAGAAAGATGCCATAATCATTCTATGTATGGACCCTTCTTAGGTAACCCTTCATTTTCAAACACATTTGGAAATTACATTTTAGTAGTTGATTTCCTGCAGTCAGCATCAGTTTAACTAGATGGTCTTCAAGATACCTCCAAAACCGTACATGGAATTTGCAGATTCATACAGCAGATCTTTTAGGTACCCTGATCCCATTCCATATGTCAAAATCAGCACCTTTAATTTTGGTGACTGGGGAGTCAGTGACTTTTTTTTTTTTAAAGAAGAATATTAGGTGTCAAGTTCTGGTTTACAATCTCTCCTCTTCCACAGTACACTGTGTTATATGGTAATCAAGTCTGGACTTTATCAGGGGTTGGAAAAACAAGGCTACTTTAGTCCAGAATGGGCAGCTCTTCTAAATTGCACTGGTCTAAATAGCTTCATACAAATGAGAAAGAGATCAAACTGCATTCCACAGCTGCTCATATAAGAAGGGCTGCAAAAAGGCTGAACCTTACCTCTGAGGCCCCTTGAATTATTTAATGATTGATTTAGCAAATTTATATGGCCCCTTCATCCACGAAAGGCACTCTGATAGTGCCTTATCTTGCCTGCAATGGGGCCAAAATTTTTAGTGCTGCCCAAGCCTTTATCAATGGTAGATATCTGTTGAACTTGTATACCACTCCATGTAACTCATAGGAGGAAGAGTATTGATATTTCATTTGAAAGCTATCAATCTCCAAATTACCAGTTGATACGGTGAGTGGGAAGTACTAAGAGTAAGCAAGTTCACTGTTTTCCCTTTGTTATCTTGTATATTTGTGCAGTTGCTGAAGATTAATTTTGTGGCAGCATTAGGCATTATCATGAGTTGGATGCGATGAAATAGAAGATGGTCTGCTTTTAATTATGGCTATCATATTCCTCTTTGGTTATAATGTGAATTCTTATGAAAGAATGATCATACAACCATTCTAACATCAGTTTCAAATAGATTGTTTGACCCACAGAGTATAAGGTACTGAAGAGGGAGAAATAAAGCAAACAAATCAACAATAAACTGCCCCCAGGATCTTAAAGGAACTTTCACATTTGTCCACATCTACCAATATTAGCTGTTAATTCAGTAATCTTTCTTCACTTAGTCTGAAACCATGACATGGATGTTAATGACGAGGACAAGTAAACAAATTACGGGAATGAACTTGTGGCACTTTGCTCAATGGGATTTGAAAAATGTACATTATTTGTGTTAGAAATTAAAATAAATAGAAATAGAGGAAGGAAGGAAGGAAGGAAGGAAGGAAGGAAGGAAGGAAGGAAGGAAGGAAGGAAGGAAGGAAGGAAGGAGGAGGGAGGGAGGGAGGGAGGGAGGGAGGGAAATAAAGAGAATTCGCTTGGCTGATGTAGAGCTGACTTAAAAGATGTAAGGATAAGAAATATAGAGGTTGTTTTAAACATGATTACATAGAAGAGATATCAAGCATCTGCAATATAATTATGAAATACCTTCTAAGACCAATAGCTGACCCAAATTTTGAGACATTGCCAACATGTCTTATTCAATTAGACTTTCCTACAAACTGACAAAAACAAGACACCTTTAGAATAACATTTGAAAAAGAATTGTGCAGAATTTATCAGCATAAGAGATGATCAAGCATATAGCTTTCCAGAATATATGTTTAACTGAAAGTCTATCCAATTCTGCTATTGCTGTTGAGGTTTAATGGCATTTGCAATTCTCAATAGGCTCTATGGCTGCCACCCACTGGCCAAGAGATGAATCACAGCTATAAGAATTCAGACACACGTATTGCACATACATGAGCACACACATGATGGTACACACATACATGATCCCCCATTCAGATGCAGAACCCAGTTTTTGTTAATCAAATCGTCTTTTCTGCATAAGATTTCTCAACTGCTGACAATTATCCAGTCGTTAGCTGTCATGAAATTAGCACTTCCCCAGGATGTATATCACATATACAGTATAAAAGGCAATATTGTGGCTAGCAGTTCAGTAAATCTTGATGCATGCCTCACTTTTGGAAATGGGGAACTAAGAGTCAGCATCTGCCTCCCTGGCTCACACATCCTTAGAGCCCTCTGCATATGTGCACTAGGAGAGACGCTTATTTCAAGGAAACTGTTTTAAATGTCATCTCTCTCTTGTTTTACATTGTCATCACAGACAGTCATCTGCCAACTGTCTTAGCTAACCCAAACAGGACTTCTCATAAAATGGAGAATCTGAATTATATAGTTAGTCAGTTAGTGAGGTATCATGGAGTTAGGCTCAGTTTCTGCCAGCCCTTTGAAGTAGTCCAGACAAGAAGCATAAACCATGAGTACTAACATTATCTTTATTGTAAGATTACAGTAACAGAATCTTGCAAGTCTGAAAGGCACTTCTCCCCTCTTTTATTTTTGATTGATTATATGCCATCATGTTGTTTTCGATTCCTAGTGAACACAGATAGAATGTATCTATGACAATTTAACCCTAACCTGTTCTTTCAAATCTCCCAAAGGTGCACCCATCGCCCCTATAACTGAGTCCATCTACCTTGCTGCTGGTTGTCCTCCTCTTCTCTTTCCTTCCACCCTTCCCAGCATTAGTGCCTTCTCCAGAGAGCTGGGTCTTCACATAATGTGTTTGAAGTAGGATAATTTGAGCCTGGTCATTTGTGCCTTGAGGGAGAACTCTGGGTTGATTTGCTTGATGATCCATCAATTTGTTTCCATGGCTATCCACGGTATTCTCAGGAGACTTCTCCAACACCAACATTCAAAGGCATCAATATTCTTCCTAGCCTGCTTCTTTAAAGTCTGACTTTTGCTTCCATAGAGTGTCATAGCTTTACTTTTACTTTCCAGAAAACTAGGGAGGGTCCCTTCTGAGACACTTCCCACTCCCTCCCTCCTTCTGTAGGCTGTAATACCTTTTGCATGATGGTTATCTGTGCTGCGGCTTTTCCCCCTGTCTCCCAAGGTCATTCCCACATACCATTACAATTTCTGGTGACCTCATGGACAAAGACTTGCCATCTCAACCTGTTCCTAATAGTAATTTGTAACATTTCCAAGCACAGTTGTTAAATTTTCTTCATCCAATTTCTCCATTGAGTTCCTCCTCTTCTACTTCCCTCAACTTCACAAGCATAGTTGTTGTCACTAGTCCAAAATTTGCTTTCACCATGCATCCCAAGTATATGAATTTCTGCTAGTGCCACAAGCACTTCAAATGATTCAGTAGATATGGTTTGGACTTTACTGCAAGCAGGAGCAGAGCCCCCGTTTGTTATTCATTAAAGCAGCCAGGTATTTTTGGAGGGCTTCTGCATTACCCCGAAGAGTTGCATTAACATTAATGAATGAGTTCCTCAAACTAGCTGCATCTTTTTTTCAGGCCCCCATGGGAATTTAAAATAAACAGCAAAAAGGTTAAATTTTAGTCTTTTTTTTTTGTATTTGGATGCTGGGATTACTTATATTTGTGAATAGTTTAGAGTTGAGATATGGACTGTTATTTGAATGGGATAGGTTGTTATTTGGGGTGGTAAACTTTGGAATGGTTGGCATTTGGAATGGATTGTGTATGTTGTTTTTTTAAAGGAGAAATTGTCTCTTTTTGTTATGAAACCTTAGGTTTGGTTTGCTTATACTTTTTTATACCTTTTAAATGGGATTTTCTTTACAGTTAAAAGTGTGAAAAGTTGAGTTTTATATTTGTTAATTAATTTTAATGTTTTAGAGCTCTGTTTGAACTTTTTGCTGCCAATTGAATAAGGAGAAGATATTACTCTTTTGATTTGTTTATTACTAAGAGATGGGTTATGGGAAGAAGAGTTTTATGTTTCTTAATTAAGGGGGGTGAAGAAATTATAAAATTGATTATCACTTGTCACGATGAGGGTAGGAAGTCGCTTTCTTAAAATGGGGGATTTTTAAAATTCTTTTTTGGTATTCTTTTTTCTTTTACTTAGTATTATCTTTTATTGTTCTTTTAAAAATCTTAATAAAATTATTGAAAAAAGTCATATTAACTAGATTTATTGAAAGGAAAAAAGGGGTTACATTGCAGAATCTTGGAAGCTGATGTATATGATTTAGCACCCGATTTTCAGTAAGTTCACTAGGACAGGGTTTCTTCAATCCTCTTGCTGACTGTCTCTTGAAGCAATGAAAAGTTTGCTTCTCTCTTGAAGACCATTTTTCACTTTCAGGCTCCAAGAATGTCTTTACATGTTATTTGACTAGAGTAGAGCTTAGTTATACTACCCTGCTGTCATTAATCCTGACAGTTCCTAGGTTAATATTTGTTTTATTTATTTGTTTTATGGATCTTATTGGTTATATCATAGGGCATTTATTTAAATGGGAGAATTTATCTTACTTTGTAAGATTATTAGTTTTGATTTGTCTTAATTGTTAATATTTGTTTATTGATTTGGTTGTAAAAGTATGAATTAATTTTACTGGATGATACTTTGCAATTACTGTTTCTGATTTGTATTATGCTGCATGTACAAGAATGATATGGAAAAAGATGTTTACATTGGATATACAAATGAAACCAGCTGATGTCTTAATACTTAGAAGGGCTATACAAATAATAAACCAGAACAGTGACTTGGATAACTTTTTTATTTTGGATTTACAAAAGAGATGTGTTAAAGTTTTGAAGGACTATCTGAGAAGAGACAAAGAGAAAATGAAAAGAAATCAAGTTCTGTGACACTGTTTAAAGAGATTAAAGATTAAGATTGTTAAAAGCAAAGGGAAGGAATATAAAGTTCGTTTATTTGATCAAGGTTAAAATGTATGCTGTATGTTGTTACTTCTGGTTAGTCTTAATGGATTTTTGCTAACCAGGTCCGAATGATGAGGCTTTATGGATTTGTCTATAAATAAGAGATGAGAAATGGGAAGAAGAGAACTTTTGTTGTAATTTTAGAGAAGGTGATCAGTTACTGAAATTGTTTGTACTTGTGATAAAAGGGGAAGTTACTTCTTTATATATATATTTTTTTCCTTTACCATATATTATACTAATAATATTTCCCATTGACACCTCACTTTCTAATGAACGGGAGTTGGTTCCTAAACATATTATCTCACTGTGGATGTTTCTATGAAGAAAAATCTAGGGACAATCACTGTCTTCCTGGACTAGTCTTCGCAGTTTTCTTGGCAAGATTTTCAGAAGTGTTTTGCCACTGCCTTCTTCTCAAGGCTGAGAGAGAGTGACTGGCCCAAAGTCACCCAGCTGGCTTCATGCCTAAGGTGGGACTAGAACCCACAGTCTGCTGGTTTCTAACATGGTGCCTTAACCAGTACACCAAACTGGCTCTCTACACACCAACTAGTATAAAACAATAATGTACTTATTTGGTTGTATTAATATGTTTTCAGCATTGAGAAGATTATGGGATCAGAGTAATCCAAGAACAGAGTACTATTTTACCCTTCTGGGTTGTTTTTCAATCATAGAGACTCTGAGATTTTCAATATCCTAAAATTGATGCTTCATCGAAGTAGAATGGGGAAAAACATCTTTCTTTCTTTCTTTCTTTCTTTCTTTCTTTCTTTCTTTCTTGCTTGCTTGCTTGCTTGCTTGCTTGCTTGCTTGCTTGCCTGCCTGCCTGCCTGCCTGCCTGCCTGCCTGCCTGCCTGCCTGCCTTCCTGCCTTCCTTTCCCTCTTCTCTGTGTTGCAGCTTCCATTGCCAGAAAAATGCCCTTGGAACTTGGCAAGCAGACTAGGAAAAGTTTTCTGACATTGAATCTCTGTACTGGATTCAGATTATCTCTCCAACCTTAGAAGAACAAATTACTCTATGTGATTGCTAAGAGTCAATAGCAACTTGATGGCACATAATCAATCCAAAGAAACCATCTAAAGATAATGAAAATTGCATTTAAGTTCACCAAATTTTCCAACATCTTGTTTCCTACCATGACCATCCAGAGGCCTTTGGGAAGCTCTCAAGGAGGACATAAAAACAAGATCACTTTTGGGTTCCTGGTATTGTTATTCCATGCAGTATTCAGATTTTTGCAGGCAACTAACCTCTGCATTCAGAAGTTGTATGTGGCCCATTATTTGTATCAAGAATGCTTGTCTTTCAGTAGGATATAAAAGTGAGCCCATTAGAGTGCTAAATCTTGTGATCAAGCTGTGGGTTATTGTTAAAAAAAGAAGAAATAAACATGAGAATATGAGAAATGAGAATCAAGAGTACTTTTCTCTTAGATTTATGCCCTTGACCAAAAGCTTTAGCATATGTGAACACATGACCTACTATGGTCAGCAACAAATTGACCTTACAAAATTCAGAGTTCAGATTTCAGGACAAGATATCAATCAAAGCCATATTCAAAGAGCTATGTAACACAAATTGCCAGCCCAGGACTTGAGGCAATTTAGGATTAATTGTCAAGTATAAAGGAAAATGGACTATTTTAATCTTATTCTCAGTATGTCATTTGTCACATTCAAGGCATTAATGCAGTACTATAGCTGTAAGAATATTTAAACAAAGCAAATCAACTGAACTCAGTTACAGATTGATATGTTGAACATGAAAATAGATATATTTTACAGCATATTTTCCTTCTGGTTTTAATTCTGCAAGTTCCCCAGAACAATGGTTTCCTCCAATATAAAGAACTTAACTTCTCAAGGATGGGGGGAAAAAGATCTAAGAACTTCATTAATGAACAGAAGATATATAGGTGGGTATCATCTGGCTTGCCAGTTGTTGATGGCTGATGGAGTTTCTTCTCCTTGCCAACTTTGGCAGATATAGTGAAATAACATTAAAATAATGAAATTGTAATTCCAGATATGCTTATAAATGAGCAAGTTCCATTGAATCTAAAAGTTATTTCTTCTGAATGAGGCATGAGATTGCCCAGTTAAGAATGTAAAATAAACATACCCAACTCACATGTAATACTCTGTATCAGTCTGTGACAAATGTTCCTACACCATAATTTACAGCATCTCTTACTATTGCCTATGCTGATGGATTGCCTGCCATTGGATATCCGCAAATCCTCCACAGTGGTTAAAAAGGTATCTCTTTACTACCACACCATTGCTGATTGTTTTTGTCTGTTTTTTTTCCCCAGCAGAATTATTTAAAATATGAACTGTACAGATTTTTAAGCTCCATCCGGATAAACTGCTGAGGTATTGAAAAGAGTCTGGTTGCTCTTAACTGTCCTTGATCAAAATTTGTAGAAGAAAACCATTTATTTAAATGAGTTACATCTGCATAAGGATGTATGCATGGTGATAGTGATTTTTTTTTTTTTTAAAAAAAGGTTAAAAGTGCCTGCAGTGAGGAAATTTATAAAATATAGAGTGACACCAGGAACATTTATATTAAAATATTTCTCAGGCAATTTATATCAAAACTGAACTACATATGTAAGGGAAAGTTGCATATGTAGCTGTTAGGGAAGTTGCAAACAAAAACAGATGTGGATTTATTTATGGATCTTAAAAAAATAAATAAATAACATCACCAACATACCAGAATTCATCCTTATTAACGTGAATTATAAGATGGACCGGATTTATGCTGCTCCTTATATTCCTAGCCTCAGTGTACACTAAGGATTTCTGGAATTACCAAGGCCTGAAGCAGCATTAAATGCACTCTGAACCTGGTTCCTAGTATTGCTCATGTTTTGAGGACCATTTTTTTTTTTCAAATAAGGCACTATTTTCATCTCAGGTTTCATCGTATATTCCAACTCCCTGCATACTAGCACTGTTTTTTTCCCCCTGTGTTGTGCCGTAGAAGATGAGCCTATTTATATTCCTGTGATTCTGAGGAGGGAAATTAGCCTGCTCCAGTGTACTGCACCAAGTATCTTAGGCAGCCACTTATACATAAAATGTATAAATATAACATTATAGATTTTATAGGTATAAAATAAACAATGGCACATTTCCCTTTTTACTAGGAGTTCCAACTTGTAATGCAGTGTCTGGTTGCAATAAGATGAGTGCAGATGACTGCACAGAGGGTGCAACCAATGGGAAAAGAAGGAATGGAGTCATGCTTGCCACCTTCTTCTTGACCTTCAAGGTTGCTCAAGCTTTTCATAAGACATTATATGAATATAAACTGTAGCTAAGCAATCCTTCGCATGGTATAGATACTTGTAGAGGACAGGAAAAAGCCACATCACTATATTTCTCCTTCACTCTCTATCTTATACTGAGCCTTGATCATTCATCTACAGTGAATGATACCAACAATGTTACTGACAGGAGAGTAGAGCTGCCTCCCTCCCCCACACACATTTCTTTGAAGGAATGTTCATTCCCACAATCCGTCTAACTTTTCCATTGGTTTTGCTTTCACAGTCTCTGCTTCAGAACTTTGATGGATGTTGGTCCATAAGTTACTTTTGGCTTGTTTTCTTCTTAATTACCAGTTTGAGGATGAACTATCGGTTAGTGATCATATCTTCAGAGAAAGTGATGTGCCGTTTCCTGGAATTGAGGAAGGGTGGGAGGAAGAGAAAGGAACATAAGGAAAGGAAGTGCAGAGGAGTTGCCTGGGAGAGGGAAAAGAAGTAGCTCCACTCTCTTTGGGTAGCAGCTGGGCCTACTTTTGATGGTGATCTCATGGAGAGTGTGTGGCCATAAACAGATATGCTTTAAGGGAATCAAAAAAGTAAAGCAGGAAAAAAAAGGAAGACGGTCTCCCAGCCATGGGGTAAAGTTGTGTGTCTTCCACTATGAACATTACAGCATAAGGACAAAGATAATAATTCCCTCTGGATCTCTCTCTCTCTCTCTTCTACTGTATCTGTTGGTCTATCTTCTTCCTTCAGTGGTTAAAATCTTCTGAAATTGCAGTTTCAGTAGTTTAGGTGTTCTCACTCAACATTTCACAAAAAGGGATGTGGCAATCCTATATGATTTTGGCCATTAAAAACAAAAACAAAAACTGGGGCCCTGTACATGCCTGGGGGTGAAGTGGTCCTCACAAACATCACATGGCTGACATCTGGTAGTCCTGAGGATGGTGGTCCTCAGAAGTTTCAATTATGATGGCCTGATCCACATAAAAGAAAAGTTCAGGAATCCTCTTCTAGGAGCATAACTACTGCCTATATTTTGGCATGTTTTATCAAAATAAGAATAAAAGAAGATACAATTTCTATAAAATCACAGTAGCCATTTTTCTAAATATGCCTGTTACAAAAAAAGAAGAAATAGAAGCATTTATTGAGTTAGTAGCCTCATTTAGCTTTACAGCACCCTTAAAATTTTTCTATTAAAAATGTGTCAACCAATTCACATGTATCATTATATGATATTTCTCACCCTTCCCCATCCCCAATTACCAGTTTGAGGATTCTCCCCAAATTTATTTTTAAATTTCTGAACCATAGATTCAAGTTAGAGGAACATGAGCAGAGTCAGTAAAAGCCCTGAGTGTTCTTACTTTGCAGCAATATATTTCTTGGGGAAAACATATTTTCAAAGTAAATGATCTGTTGTTAAGTAATGGCTGAAATTAAGTCATATTCATATAACACTTGACGAAAAACGCAACTCTGAGAAACTAAAGCTTCTTTTTCCCCTCCTTCCTTTCTTTTACCTGTGCCTCCAATTCCAACTGTAAATTAGAGCAAACTGGGGTTCAGGGAAACACACTGTGATTATTTTAGTGGTACTGGTATGAATGCATCAATTAAGCTACAGGAGTGGAATTCTTAATAAGATGCTAATAAAGGGAGAAAAATCCCTCTGTACCTATTTGGCCCATTGCCTTCTTGTTTTACCTCCTATTTTCACAGCCCTGACATGTAGCAGTGCATATTTTAACATAAAATAGCACATCTGAAATCCTAACTTGTATATTTATTCTGGTGAAGAAAAAGGGCTTTTTTTTTGCAAGAAAAAGACTGTATAGATTTCTCTCTGTCTTTGCCTCTCTCTCTCTGTCTACACACACACACACACACACATTTCTTTTTAAGTGTAAAGTTTATTTTCACATTTCTGATTGCCCTAGAAAGAAAATGTAGGGCCACTCATACGTCCAATACTCAAGCCTAAACATTGTATAATCACAATAACAAACATTAATACAAACTTACGGAGATTCCACTTTAAAAGCCTCAGTAATTCAGCAGTAAAATTACCATATCTTCTGTGTGAACAATGAATTTTAAGCTGTGTTTGAAATGTGCCTCTTTGGGATGTTGCAAGAAAAGATACTCCAGCTCCAAAGTTTCTTTGAGTTCAGTGTGAGTAAATTTGAGATATGTTCAATCACTGTATAATAAAACTGTGAACTCAAGATGAGTTTGGCATTATGCACTGTTATTTAAGTTTGTTGCTGTGAAATACTTTTCATTCTAGGAACTTTTCGTAGAGGCCTTTCTTTACAGCTGTAACTACTCTATAGAAAGAGAATCTCACAGCGCACACTGTTACTTATATCTTCTGCATATTTTTCTACATGTTCATGATGGTTGTGGTCCCCACATATGAGGATGTTCCCTACAAATACTGAAATCAACAAAAATTGAGAGGGCAAAATCTTTAATTCTACACACACAAATATCCACAAAAGTGAAATGTGCTGGAATTATTCATTTTATCTGAAGCATCTGGAGGATCTGACGCTTTCATCAAACTGATGAAACGAGATTTGTGCCATTGCAATGCAAGTCCACCCCTTTCACTCAGACATAGAAAAGGTGTGGAAGTTGAGTCATGACAACGCTATGCTCATTTTATTATTGCCCCCTTCTTGGCACCTCTGAATTCCATGAGTATACTTAGTGAACCCTTTTAAAAACCTCTCATAGATGAAGAATATGGGTTTTTTTGGAAGAAATCTTTCATTCTTTTACCCAACAGCCACAGGCATCCGCTACAATTTTTTAGCATTTATCCTAATGTGTTTAATTAATCTCCTGAAAGAAAAAAAAATACTGATTATCATGCAGATATCCTTTTCAGTTACTCACACCATGACCTACACTCAGAAGTAAGCCATGTTAAATTCAGCGAGTTTTCTCCCAGGTAAAGAGATATATAATAGTAGCCTTTTAAAAAATATATAAAAATTGCATGGGGCATAAATAGAAGAATGCACATTCATTTTCCATTCTCATGTAGGCAAAGTATATGAGCTTGTGAGCTAAATTATTCCCAGATCACTGACCTCATCCTTTCTCCCACATCGAAATGTTAAGCAGCAGTATGATATCATATCTGAACCAATTCTATGCTGAGTGTTTGTGCAAGCACTGGAGCTTAAGAAGCTTACGTCAGTGGGGGTGAAGAGACACCATGAATAAAGCCAAACTAAGGCTGTTTTACATTAGGCTTAATGATGATCTTTAAAGGAACCTTTGGAAAAAAAAATAGCTTAGCATGCATACATTCAGAAAGAAGCATCCTATTCTTTCATATATTTTGCAGTGCAACAGTACAGGTGCACCTGAATTATCTCAATTCAAGTGCAGGTGTGCACTTGAAATCATTCCTTTTCTCTTGCATAGTCTGCCCATACTAAGGAATTCATGTATATTTCTCCACTAGTCACTTCTTATTCAATAGTGGATTGATCCCTGGATTCTGAACTGTATTAAACATGTGGGTAGGGCTGATTTTTATGTAAATCCACATCTATAATAGAATAGCCTGTACAAAAACAGGTGCCTAGCCTCTCCAATGTGTTTTCTTCCTTGTCCACTCCAGCATGCCATGGCTGATTTTTGGTGCATTTGATCTGCAAAGTATTTGCTCAGGTGTTTCCCATTTTTGAGGCAGCAGCAATTAAATCTCTTTAAATTCCTCCTTGTTGCTCTCAGATTGTCTCAGTAGTTGCTTTGAAGCAATTTTGACCATTATGTCCTAGTTTCCGCACCTGGAGTTGACCTTAGAATGAATGAGTGACAGCCCTCCTGTTTGTGGATGACTTTTCAGTTGAATAAGATAGATAGATAGATAGATAGATAGATAGATAGATAGATAGATAGATAGATAGATAGATTTAATTGCTCTCATATGTATTTGCTATCATAGTACATTACATTTGAGAATTTCAACTGGAGTAAACTAGTCTGTCTCCATGAAATTAATATCTTTAGTTTAATTCAAATATGTAGGAACCATGGAAGTGACCTAGGAGAAGAAATCCAGAAGTCATTAGGACAACAAAAGGTGCTGAAACATGTGCTAAGCCCAGGAAGGCAGGAAAGTGTTAGAAAAAGACTCAGACTGACTTCCTCCTGACTCCCTATGGTATAAGAAGGAGGAACGGGTAAACACAGGCAGACTTGCAAGATTTGGTTACTATGGTCTTTCTCAATAAAGTATAGTTCTAGTCTTCCTGTGAAGTCAGTTCTGGTCTACCTTTTAGGGCCAACAATATGCTAATTTTTACATGCAAATTATTCATTAGAAATATATGGTTAGGACTGGAATGTGGTCCTATATGATTGCTATACTGCATGTTAGGAGTGCAAAGTGTAGTTTTGGGGGGGGCACTTGTGACCCACCAACTTTCTTCCAGAGCCCTCTGTAGTGGCTGGAACAAAGTTTGGACTTTTTCTTTTGCAAGCTTGAGGGATTTTTAATTTTAAGTCTAGCAGATACTTAGGGCACCCATCTCATCCCTAATAACTCCTCGCAATGTATGCCTGGACTACACTCAACATGCCATTTAAAGCTCAATATGATCCCCAAGCCAACAGAAGTCATGTATCAACTACAAGATCTATGACCAGCATATAACCAGAGTCCGTACATCTGGTGCCAGACCAGGCACATACTGGCTGGCAGGCAAAAATGGTGCTGCATGAACTATCACCATGGACAATGAGGTCACTACTATATGCCAACTAGAACATTTGGACAAACTCTTCTTCATGTCATGTATCAGGATAGATGCTGGTAGCAGAGTTTGCTTTCAGTTCTGACATATATTTGCAAGGCACTATATGAATGTTCTGTCTCTGCAAATAGCCAGCCTTGGCTGATCTTTTTAAAAAAGTGCTTAATTTTTGGTAGGAGACCATGAGAAATTCCCAGGGTTACAGGATAGACTGGGAAGATAAAAGATCTCAGAAGTTGGTAAACCACTACAATATTTTTGCCAGCAAAACTTCATGGACACATTGATAGAGTCACCAAGCATTAAACTCTTTCTATTAATGGATTACATGCCTCTCCTATCACTCCTATGAACCTCTATAGATCATCTGAGTGACATTTCAATCTTTGGGCCAAAACCAGAAAAAACAATCTTCTATATTTTCTAGGGAGAGCTACACTAGATGTTGGTAGTGATAGGGAAGAGAGCATCACCCTGTTGCTTGGTCATGGCATTTCTGGGTAACTTTGAGCTAATCATTATCCCTCTACCTCAAGGGAGGTGGTAAACATAATGCCAGTTTGATCTAGTGGTGAAGGCACCAGGCTAGAAACCGGGAGACTGAGAGTCCTGCTTTAGGCATGAAAGCTGGCTGGGTGACTTTGGGCCAGTCACTCTCTCTCAGCCCAACTCACCTTACAGGGCTGTTGTGGGGAAAATAGGAGGAGGAAGGAGTATTAGGCATGTTCGCTGCCTGGAGTTATTTATAAAAATAACAAAGGTGGGTAAAAAGAAAAATCTAAAAAAAAATGGTTAGGTTGAACCATTTGCTCTGTTTTAAACATTTCCAAATACAAACCAATTTGATGTTTGGTATAATTTGCTGGTTGGCCACGGTGGGAAGAGGATTAAATATGCCACAAATAGGATGAGACCTTTTAATCTGGAGAATGTGTTGAGAACTTGCTTCTTGCTTTAGTTTATTTAATATTATCAATGCATTTTTTACCTGCCTCAAAGCTATGCTCTTCCCGTGGCACCTCACAGTAAAAAGCATACATTTCACCATCAAATGCTAAAACCTTCTAAACAATTTTAAATATAAGGCAGCTACATTTTTTTTTTTAAAAGCCTTTTCAGTTAGTCAACAAATACAGGTTTTTTCCCAAGCTTTTTATCTTCTAAAGAACATGTTATCTTATACATTCTTATCAAAGAAAACTAAATGTGAAAGGAAAAAAATAGTTTTATATAGGAACATTTTAAAAATGTAATGGGAAACATTGACTCCCCCCCCCCCCCGATAAACACCGCGTGTTTTCATTCTTTTTTGGTCCTTAAATCCAGATGCAGAACTTCTAAAAGTGTCTAGGGAAAGAAGCAGCAATTCCGAACCTAAAGGTTATTTTGGAGTATAATCTGTTGGTGCTGGAGTGGTTGGCAACAATTGCTAAGCTGGTCTTCAATTGTTGAACAGGATCCAGATGTTTCTACTCAATATAATTCTTGTGTGAGATATCACATTTTCCCAACACAGTTTGGAAAGCATTTTCTACAGAAGCAGGTAGTCATTAATTCTGATAATAAACATACTGTAGATGTGATCATTTAAGTGTGCTCCAACACACATACAATCCACTCCAGGACAGCTTGAGTGCAAAAGGCCTTTGTGGGCCTTGTCTATGTGGAACTGTGGAGAGGAAAACACAATTTGGGGTGGGGGTGGGGAATCGTGAAATTGTATTACCAGTGGAGAATGGTGACTTTGACACTCAGAACTGAACACCAACCCAAGACTGATGTTCTGTCAACAGAGACTCAACGGTTTCCATTTGTGAACCTTGGCAGATTTACTGTTCTCTTCCCACTTTTACTGGTGTGGTATTTTGCATGCAAGCAGATGGACACTTCTTAAGGAAATGACATTAATGCAAAGCCACTGAGGCCCAAATCTCTAGCCATAAACAAAGTAAGACAAAGGCATGAATTAAAAAAAATGTTGGCCATGGATACCCAATTGTGATTTCACAGGGAGAAGTCTGTCCTTTTCAAGTTCATTTTTTCATCTGGCATAACAATATTTAGTTTGGGAGGTGGTATAACATACTTTCAGGCCTCTGTGTAATGACTATCCCAGCCTTTTTTTTGAAACATTGGAGCAATTTTGGGAGGTTCGGGGACAGGGGTTTCTTCAGTTTCCTCACTATCTTCGTCATGTAAATTATAAGAAATGTTGCTATACTCCCTCAGGAATGGGAAGATCTCAAGGAGAAACTGGCAGAAGTCCTTGCAAATTCCAAACCACCAATGATTGCCCCCTTTCTGTCCGAACATCATTGCCATTAAAGTGATTGGTGAAAGCTAAAGTGGAACAAATATGGGTATGAAGGAGAATGTGTCATGTCCATCCAGTCTGTGCACAAGTAGGATTTCAAAGGTGAGTAACGGAACCATGATTCTCATGCAACTTACTGCCATAGTAATGTGTGTTCTTCTTTGTTTGACAATCACATCCATTGAGAGTAAAAATAAGACAGACCAGATGATGTAATACAGTACAACCAACAGAGAAAGGACATTAGGACACAAACAAGAAGCCACAGCCACTTGATAATTTCATCCAATCAGAGTGCAAGAAATATGAACTGGAGAATATTGGCAGAACACAGGATTTCCAGCTCCAGAGATCTGTCCTGCCAGAAGCCCCACATGCAAGCAGCCACTGATACTGGAGATATAAAGAAGAGGGGCATGAAGACCAGAAGCCAGAACCATGTTCCTCTCTTAATTCCATCACAGACCAGAACTTCAAACATCAGCAGAAGAAGGTGGATACTGACAGTAATTAATATGGCTTTGAACTCCACACGTTTCCCCTTCAATATTGTGAGTTTTGTGCCCCTACTCCAGTTCCTACTGAGGCACCCACAATAACCATTAATTTCCACAGCCATATTGGAGCAAACATTGCTGACTAGCTCCACTCAGTCTTGTCATCCAACTGGAGGGAAAGCAAAATTGAAAACAGCAGCAGGTAGGCAAAAATAAGAAATTTGCTTGGATTGAAATTTTGAAACAGGCCCCTCAGGTTCATGGCACTCCCCCTGCCTTCACCGTTGCTCTGTCACAACAGCCACATCACAGCTCCAGCCCAAAGCCCACCCTGAAGAAACCGAGCTCCTGCCGCAGCTCTGCCAACTGTCTGCCGCATCCCCTTGACTCCACGGCCGGCTTGCACCGCGCCTGTTTCTTTAGTACGTTGTATTCAGTCTCTATGACTCTGGAAAGTCAAACCCTTTCAAGTTAGAAGGAGTTGGAAACCTGCTTATTTTATCAGATCTTCATAATTTCCTGGTGAAATCCATATTGTCTTCTCCGAAAAGAATAGGATAGGAACTGAGGAATTTCTGACTTGTTCGTTTTTCTTCATTTTTGTAATTTTGCTCAGCAGCTGCTACTATATATACTGTTCCTTGTGGTCTAGTTCCTCTTTCTAGTTCTTCCATATATCATTTTTGATTTTCAGATTTTCAGTATTTTTTGGGGAAGGGGGAGGACATTGTCTTAGGTCCCTGATTTTCTTTTCTATCTTCCATCTTCCTCCTTGAAACGGTGTACTTAGTATCTTCTTTTTAGGAAGTTTGGAATTTTCGAAAGCTGTGGTTGGATGAAGCCGCTTTGTGAGTCACTTTGCATGAGATGGGTGGCTATATAAATCTGATAAATAAATAAAGTTGATAACATTCCCCAAAACAATGAAAAGTTTGAAAAACAAAAGGGAATATATGAAACATTGTATGAATACATTGCTTACATGTACAAAGTTTGAAAGGTATGAGAAGTAGAATAAATAGTGTGGCATGACCCTAGTTTTAGCTACGTTTCCTTTCCTCATGCCTTTAGGTTTTTTGGCTTACTGTTCATATATTTTTTTTCTATACTTTGTACAATGTTACTTATTCCAAAAGAAAATAGCATGCTGGGTATTATGCCTATATATATGTGTGTGTGTGTGTGTGTGTGTGTACACACAGTATGTACAGGTGAAACTCGAAAAATTAGAATATCGTGCAAATGTTCATTTATGTCAGTATGGCAACTCAAAAGGTGAAACCAATATATGAGATAGATGCATTACATGCAAAGCGAGATATGTCAAGCCTTACTTTGGTATAATTGTGATGATTATGGCGTGCAGCTGATGAAAACTCCAAATTCACAATCTCAGAAAATTAGAATATTACATGACATCAATAACACAAGGATTGGAAATAGAACAATATCGGACCTCTGCAAAGTATAAGCGTGCATATGTACTCAGTACTTGGTTTGGGCCCCTTTTGCAGCAATGACTGCTGCAATGCGGCGTGGCATGGATGCTATCAGCCTGTGGCACTGCTGAGGTGTTATGGAAGACCAGGATGCTTCAATAGCGGCCTTCAGCTCCGCTGCATTGTTCGGTCTCATGTCCCTCATCTTTCTCTTGGCAATGCCCCATAGATTCTCTATGGGGTTCAGGTCAGGCGAGTTTGCTGGCCAACCAAGCACAGTAATCCCATGGTCATTGAACCAGGTTTTGGTACTTTTGGCAGTGTGGGCAGGTGCCAAGTCCTGCTGGAAAATGAAGTCAGCATCCTCATAAAGCTCGTCTGCGGAAGGAAGCATGAAGTGCTCCAAAATCTCCTGGTAGACGGCTGCGTTGACCCTGGACTTAATGAAGCACAGTGGACCAACACCAGCAGATGACATGGCTCCCCAAATCAACACAGACTGTGGAAACTTCACACTGGACTTCAAGCATCGTGCATTGTGTGCCTCTCCATTCTTCCTCCAGACTCTGGGTCCTTGGTTCCCAAATGAGATACAAAAGTTGCTGTCATCAGAAAAGAGGACTTTGGACCACTGGGCAACAGACCAGTTCTTTTTTTCTGTAGCCCAGGTAAGACGCTTCTGACGTTGTTTGTTGTTCAGGAGCGGCTTGACAAGAAGAATACGACATTTGAAGCCCATGTGCAGGATCCGTCTGTGTGTGGTGGCTCTTGATGCACTAACTCCAGCCTCAGTCCACTCCTTGTGAAAGTCCCCAACACTTTGGAATGGCCTTTTCCTAACAATCCTCTCCAGGCTGCGGTCATCCCTGCTGCTTGTGCACCTTTTTCTACCACACTTTTCCCTTCCACATAACCTTCTATTGATGTGCTTTGATACAGCACTTTGGGAACATCCCACTTCTTTTGCAATTACCTTTTGGGGCTTTCCCTCCTTATGGAGGGTGTCAATGATGGTTTTCTGCACACCTGTCAGGTCAGCAGTCTTTCCCATGCTTGTGATTCCTACTGAACCAGCCTGAGAGACCATTGAAAGGCTCAGGAACCCTTTGCAGGTGTTATGGATTCATTAGCTGCTTAGCGTGGGACACTTTGAGCCTAGAATATTGAACCTTTTCACACTATTCTAATTTTCTGAGATTGTGAATTTGGGGTTTTCATAAGCTGTATGCCATAATCATCACAATTATACCAAAGTAAGGCTTGACATATCTCGCTTTGCATGTAATGTGTCTATCTCATATATTGGTTTCACCTTTTGAGTTGCCATACTGACATAAATGAAGATTTGCACGATATTCTAATTTTTCGGGTTTCACCTGTATGTATTTATGTGTGTGTGTTTGTGTGTGTGTGTGTGTATACATATATATGTATATGTATATGTATATTCCATTCTGGTTAGAATCAAGTCAAGGAGACCTGGTCTCCTAATTCACAATTTCAGCTATGCACAAATGATATTTTGAATTTCCCCCCAAATTTATATAAAGGTCTGTGAGAATGTCCTTGAAAGACAGGAGGAGGAGGAGGTGGAGGAGGAGGAGCAGCTACAGACTAGGAGTGGTCAGATAAGAGGCAGCTTAGTCTGCAGAAGCAGTGGGGGCATGGCAAATATCTTGGAAGGGACTCTCCCTAGTTTCTTAGACTGTAAAGGCAAGGGAGGAGAGATGTACTTTCAGACTTGCAAGATTCTGTTATTGTAACCTTACAATAAAGTAAGTGTTAGTACCCATGGTTGGTGCATCTTCTCTGGACTACCTCAAAGGGCTGACAATTTTTGAGCAGAGTAATTGGATGGATGTTTTCTCCAAATTTCACCAGGAGAAGGAGAAAGTCTCCAGCCATTTCTCAAGGCCAAGACACCCCTTAGTGGTGAGGGTAGATCAGTGGGAAGAATACTGTCATGATATTTTCCTTTGATGAGCCTGTTGTGTAGTGGTTAAGGCATCAGACTAGAAACCATGAGTTCTAGTCTTGCCTGAGGCACAAAGCCAGCTGGGTGCCCTTGGGCCAGTCACTCTCTCTTAGCCCTAGGAAGACAGCAATGGCAAACCACTTGCCAAATCTTGCCAAGAAAACTGCAGACACTAGTCCAGGCGGTTGCCAGGAGTCAACACTGATCTGAAGGCACCATAAAAAAGAAACTCCTTTGGGATTAATTTGGATCATGGGAAACTGAAAGATTGTTATCCTCTCAAAGAATTTCTAAATAATTTCCCATTGATCAAACTGAATGAGAACTGTTACAAAAAAAAGCAAGAGCAGTTACCTGCACTGTGCTAGTTTCAAATGCTCCAAAACTACATTGCATCCTGTTAGGTGGTCTCATCTTGAGCCCAAAGGCCCTAGGAACTCTTTCAAATGTCTTTTTTTCCCTGATATAAATCACATAAATGGACTCCATCTTGAAGGTAGAAGATAGAATCCTTCCTCTGAAATGAACATTACACAAGGTATATGTAAATACAGAAGTGAATTTTATCTTTCTTTTGAAAATGATATCATATATGCAAAGCCTTATCTAATTCCAGTTCTTTTCTACTGAGAAATCTATGACTTCCAAAACAGCAGCCAACACATAGTAAATATGGGAAGATTGATTTAAGGGATATTGCACAAATACCCAAATCATGACATTGTAACTCATTGCCTTTATTTAATTTTTAATTAAAAGAAAGACTATCTCGCCTGACACATTTGTCATGTTCAGGTGGAGACAGTCGTCTATAGGATTATGGATTCCTCTTTCATTGCTTTTGAAGTGTAGAACTTGCTTTTTTCTGAAATAATAGTTGCCTTGTATCTATCCTAGAAGGAGGAGCAATAGTGAAAACCAACACTCCATCCACTTGCTAAAGGAAAAAAAAAAATGGAATAATTGATGATGAAAATGAAACTATGGGAGTTAGGCAGTTTATAAATTCAAATAAATAATAATCTGCAATCTAAAATCAAAACTGTCTTTCCTTTTTTTAACCTTTCTCCCCCTCCCCCAATCATAATTTTTCTACAACTCATTCCTGGATTTCAGACTCCTAAGATTTAGCAGAGAGGAGAATAGTTATATTTCGCTCTACCAAATATTCTAATTAATTGCAGAAGCCAAAATAGCCCCTGGGATTGATTCCACATTTGGAAGTAGAAAGAAAAATAGCCAACTGCATCAGGAATCTTCTCCTGCAATGAAAGGTCAAAGTGAAACTCTTCAAAATTGGGGCTCAAGGTCTCTGCCTAAAATTAAAAGAAATTCCTTCCCAAGGTTGATTTTCTCAGGGTCTCTTCAGCAAGGTTTGCTGTGAAGAAAGAGACGAAGTTACATGAATTACAGCAATTGAACTGATTCCTATTTAAAGCCAGTTTAGGATTTAGTAGCATATTTAGTAATATAATACTAAAGAATGTTATGGTAGCACTCCTTTTTATTTTCAGTGCCCTTCTGGGAATTGGAGAACTAGCAGGCCTTTTCACTGATAATGAAGGAACTTCTAGATGGTTGTTTACCACATTCAGGATCTTTACTTTTGTAGGAACTGACCATTACAGAAGATATGGGATCAGGGCTGCACTGGTACCTGACATGCTGAGATAGATGCTAAGTCCAGGCATCCTTGGAAGGGATATTTCTCTACCTCTTTTTAACTAATTGGGCTTAGCACTCTGAGTATAGGTAGTCCTTGGTTAGAGACCACAATTGGGACATTTGGTCATTAAGCAAAGCAGTCAATAAACGAAACCATGACTGCGCTTATGAATTTACTTTAGCTTTCCTTTGCTTTACAGACCTCTGAAGGTCGTAAATGCTTGGATTGGTCGCAAAGTTACTTTTTCATTACCGTCATAACTGCAAATGGTCGCTAAATGAGGTGGTTGCTAAATAAGGACTACCTGTAGTATCTGGCAGTGACATTTAGCCACACATGTGATTCTTCCCATTCTTCTTCCTCTCTCTCTCTTTTAAATCAAAGTTTGTGTAGATGACTGCTTATATTTTTGCTTGGTCTTTCCCATACTTCCATATCCCTAACTTATTATTTCTACCTTCTTTTTCACTTTTTGAGTCAAACTTGTTTACATTTTGTTGTGGTTGTAACAGTAATAACAGTTAAAATAGTTATCTCAGTAGCACAAATTGCTACCATCAATATATCCTCCCAAAAATATAACTATAGATATCATTCAAGCCATGACTGATTCTGAAAAGAAATGGAAATTCATAGGAAGGTTGATAGCATCATGGGGTGTATCTGGTCCCCTAACCATGGTTATTAGAGTAGGCAATAGTACAGTTGCAGTACTACAGTTATTGGAATATACTACTGAGTATCATTTTGATGCTAAAATGTTCAGAGTATTTTTAGGGTTTTTCCCCCCTCCCCTCTGGAATCAGCAGTATTGACTTTAATAGCTTTTCACACTGTTCTTTCTTCCCCATTTTCGTTTCCTCAAACTTTTTCTCAGGTAAACACTTGACATTTAGTGAAATTATGTTTTCTGTCCCAGCAACTGTGAAGGAAGAATTATAGCAAATGCATTCATTTTGATGTACAGCTCGAAAAGCACATCACTTGCTGACGGGAATAAAGTCTCTTGTCACAAAAAATGTATTTGTTGCTGTCGAAAAATTGATACGTAAGTAGTGAAAGTCACAAGATGGTTTGAAACTAAAGATGTGTGATAGGACTGTTGACCTTTCTTCAACTGAAGTAATAGAGATATCGATGTGTGTTGCCAGCAGTTCAGGAAAGTCCCATATAATGCGTGGCAGTCTGCATTAGCAACCTCTGCATGGATTAAAATAAATCTATTGTTGTTGACTTTCTCATCTCTTTGTATTTAGATCTAGGTTGGATCCACACATGACTGCTGTGATGCTGTGTTCTTTCAGCTTTCATGGGTGTTTATGGGAATTTATTAGCCCAACCAGATGAGGCTTATAAATACTCTGATATGAAGATGGATTGAAAGTAATGTATCCACTTAGTTCATAAAGACAGAGAGAAAGTAACTTAATGAGATTGATTTTTTTTCTTTTGAAAAAGTATGATAACAAAAAGGTTTCAGCGTAAATATACTTTTTGGAATATCGCAAGGACAAAGAGGCATTACTGGATTAAACCATGAATGCACAAATGATAGACTTTTGATAAAATGTCATTGAAACCAAGGACATAGCTTGTTCCCTTCCTTTTATTGATGTATTAGACCATTCTATGAATAACCCAAATATTTATGAGCAACATTATTTATATCAGATATTGTTGAACTGTAGCTTCCATCAGCCTTAGCCAGTATAGCCAGTGGAAGGATGATGATGTTAGAGATGAAACTGTTAGAGTTAAAGGGGAAAGGCTACATGTCATACATCCCTGATTTATATAAAGGCCAGGTTTATATAAATTCTCCATCTTAATCAAGCATTGCACAGTAGTGTAACCAAGAAATAATTCCTAATCTGGGATTGCAGAGATAAAGGGCAGGATTTCTGAAACCTATAAAGTTTCCTGGGATTATATGAAGCCCGTATGCAGCAACCCTATTAGAGGAAAAGCAAATTCTCAATTAGCATAACAGGAAACACTATGCAAACTTAGTAGTACTTAGTAGTATACGGCTACTGTATAATGGGGAGAGTAAAGTAATATGTATTTTATGGGGAGGCTATTGAAATAGAGGCAAAATATTTATGGTCTTCCATAAATATGCCATGCCCATAGAGGAAGGAATGAGATTGTGCCCACTAATGCAATCATCCAAAGTCTGTGTGTGAATGTTCAAAATAAGACCTGGAGTCCAGACTAGTTAACATACTCCTTTCTTCTTCATATATCATTCTCTGCTGGATATCTCAAATATACTGTAGATTGGCATACTCCTGGTGGTGTGTGAATAGAACAAGCATAAATAAAAATGAATGTTTTTAGAAGATTCTGAATGAAATGCCCATGAGGAAAAAATGAGAAAAATATTAATGTGGCTTAGTCTATTCAGCTAGCTATCTAAATGATTAAATCTTCAGAGTTTGCCATGTCTATCAACAAGTTTTCCCAATTGTTTGGAACGGTAAGTGTTTGGAAGATGATCCAGAGAAATGTTGAAAATGTTCTCTTTGACCATTTATGTTATAAAGTTCTTTGTCTGAAAAGCACCACTGTTGAGAACCAGAAAATACAAAAAAAAAAAAAAAAATCAAGATATTAATATTATTCAACAGACATTAACACAGTCAAGTGCTTCTTGACCAAACAGGCAAAATGCTACTGATAGTCTTTCTTTCTCATTGTCTTCCTCAGAAACTTTTGAGAGATGTGTTTAGGTGGCATCAATAGAACACTTTGATTATGCTACAAAAGATATGAAGAATGAACCAAGCTCCTTACACTTATTTTGATGGAGATGGTTGTGGCAAGGTAGAATGTACAGAATTAAAACATATTTTCCTGCTTGGCCACCTATGCACACAACTGAGTACAGATTAATTTGAAATGATATTAATTTACTGGCACCCCAGTAAATCTCCCACTTTGCCAAATACCTTAATCTTCCCATTCAGAAGAAAAAGAAAAAAGAAAAAAAAAACAGACAAGAAAACAGACTATTATTATCTAAGAAACCAACACGAAACCAACATTATAAAGTATATTTATTTAAGAAAATCAGAATTTACATGGCATTTAAAAATAAAAGGCTGAAAATATTCTAAATGGCAAAGGATTAAGTCTGCAGAATGTAAGCGCACTAGTGCAAAACACCTGATTATGGGTTCTCTTTTTTTATGGCTTTTTGCTGTTTTGAATTAATTTTTAGGACAAAAAAAGCAAGTTTAATTATTTTTGTAGCCTTAAGACTTGATAAAAACTTAACTGGAGTTCTAACAGGTTTGTATTCAAAGGGAAATTTTATTGAATCCTTGTAACTTCATGGATATTTCTATTGCCTTCTTTCAGATTTTTTTAAATTATGGTTGGTCACACAGTCAGCCAGTTGTTTACACTGGATTTGGCATTTTTATCCACCTTATCGAGTCCTTCCCAAGGACCTGGGATAGGCAGATGCTGTTTGATAGTGTTAAAGGTATCATTGCAAGATGTAAGCTGTTCCAAGTAAAGCTGCTTTTTGCATTTGACTGATGGTGATTTTGTCAATGCTGATGGTCTTCAAGTGGTACTCCAGATGTTTTGGAATTGTATCCAAGGTGCCTATTACTATTGGTATTATCTTTGATTTCTTTTGCTACAGTCATTCTATTTCTGTTTCCAGGTCTTTGTATTTTGTGATTTTCCTCTGGGTCTTTCTCTTCTATTCTGCTGCCTTCAGGTCAGCAGAATAGTCCACTATTCAGGTCAGCTTGCAATGTCCACTATCCAGACTTTTTGTCTTTCTTATCAACAATTGTTAAGTCTGGGGTGTTGTGTGGCAGGTGCTTGCCTGTTTGAATTCTAAAGTCCCAGAGCACTTTAGCTCCTTCATTTTCTATTACTTTGTCTGTTTTGTGGTCCCACCAGTTCTTGCTCGCAGGCAAAAGGTATTTCTTGCAGATATTCCAATGCACCATTGTTGCTACTTTATCATGCCATTGCTTGTAGTCAGTATCTGCAATCATCTTGCAGCAGCTAACTAGGAGTTCCATTGTTTCTTTGAAGAGGTGGCATTTGCTGTCTGTTTCTGTCTTCTCAATTCTGTATTTGTATGTTTGTTCTTAAGGCTTGGCCTTGTGCAGCCAGAATTAGCCCCTCTGTCTCTTTCTTCAACTTTCCTGCTCTTAGCCATTGCCAAGTCTTGTTGTTGTCTGCTTTGCCTGCTAGTTTGTTTTGTGTGTGTGTGTGTGTGTGTGTGTGTGTATTGGCCATGTAATACTTTGCCTTGCCATGTCTCTTTTCTATTCTTCATTTGGTCTTTCTTGTAGGCCAGTTGGTCTCTTCAATGTTCAGTAAGCCTTCAAGGTATACTAGCTTCAGTGCATCTTCTTCACTGCCCTTCAGATATTCTTTGAATGCCCTTTCTTCTTCTTCAACTGTCTGGTGTACTTGCAACGTTCCATGCCCACTTATGCTCCTTGGTCAGTAGAATCTGTCAATGTCACTGCGTGGATAAAGGACATGATTCATTGTCATTATTTTTCTGGTGTTCCTATCTAGGGCTTCTATTCTGCTTGAGTCCAGTCCACTATTTCAGCTGTGTATCTAATGACTGGAATTGCTCAGGTGTTAATTGCCTTGATGGTATTTCCTCCATTGAGTTTGGACTTGAAGATCTTCTTCTCTCTCATGATGTATTTGCTCCTAACCTTCTTGCCTTCAATGTGCTTGATGTTGTCAGTTTGAAGGATGCCCAGGTATTTGTAGTGATCTTCTTCATCCAGACTCTTGATGTTATTCCCATAGGCATCTTGATTCCTTCAGTTTTCACTATTTTTCCCTTGTTGGAAAGAGTGGCACATTTGTCCAGTCCAAACTCCACTGCAATATCTTGGCTGTACATTTGGACAGTGTTGAGCAGCGATTCTATTTCAGATGGTGTTTTTCCATACAGCTTCAGATCATCCATGTAAAAGAGGTGGGATAGCCTGGCAGATGTTTTTGATGTTTGACAGCCATGGGCTGGCTTGTTCAGTATTGTTGACAGAAGAATTAGTGCAACGACAAACAGTAGTGGAAGACTGAAACATTCTTCTCTTGATAGTAACCTCTCCCAGTCTATCACCACTGACCAGCAACTGTGTCTTCCATTGTGCCTTTGAACTTTGCACAAGGCCTCTGATGTTTCTACTGACTCCTGTTATTTCTAGGCACTTGATTATCCAAACATGTGGCAAGGAGTCCAATGCCTTCTTGTAATCAATCCAAGCTACATTCAAGTTGGTCTTCCCTCTTTTTCAGTTTTCCAAAATCATCTTGTCAGTTAGGAGCTGATCTTTTGTTCCTTTGCTGTTCGGGTGGTTTCCTTTCTGGTCAGATGGAAAGAGATGTTTTCAACTAGATGCTGTTGGACTGCACCAGCTACCACACCAGTTAGCAATTTGAAAGTTCTTTGTAAGCAAGTAATTGGCTTGTAGTTGCTGGTGCTGCCCCCTTTGTTGGATCTTTCCTTATTGGTAGGTTTTGCCAGATGTTAACCAATCTTCAATTTCATTTCCTTGGAGCATGTTGTTAAACTGCTTGAAAATGAGTGGGTGCAGACCAGTCAGATGTTTCTACCAAAAACCATGCAGTTCATCTTCACCTGGTGCTGACCTATTCTTGATCTTCCTTGCCCTTTTCTCCACCATTTCTGCTGTTATTAAAAGTTCTTTCATTTCAGCTTATTAAAAATTCTTATCTGCCTCCTTTATCCAAGCTGCATTCCTGTTGCATTTCTTTGGGTTGTCCCATAGCTGCACCCAGAACAGCACTGTATCTTCTTTGTCATGTGTTGACTGGTTCATTGCAGTCTTTCCATTGATGGATTTGTAGAAATGTTTCTGATTCAACTGAAATTGGAGATTCTGCCTGTAGTGTGCAATTTGAGCTTTGTATCTGCTGATATTTTTGGTTATTTGCTGTTACTTGCTGCTTTATTATTTCCAGTGCTTCTTTGATCTTCCTTGTTTCTAGGTGATATTTCTTGATCAGATATTCTTTGGTCTTCTTGTTCTTCAGCTTCTTTTCTTTCATCTATTCTAGCTTGCTTGCATCTGATCTTAGCATGCTGATGAAAGATAAGAAGCTGAATTATTAGTATTATTATTATTTCCAGCCTAGCCTACAGTCACAATCCCCATTCAAATGCTAAGTGAGACTGACCCCACTTGACTTCAGCAACCACTTGCTGCCACCTGTTGAGCCAATTTTGAGCTACCTTAATATAAATTGGGAGATAGCCATACACTTCTTCAGTAGAAAAGCCAGTAGAAACTCATCCCACCAGCTTCAGTTTTAATGGTTCTGACTAAATGAAGTTATAAGTGCCAGAGTAGAGTTCTTTTTATAGATGTCTTCAAATAAAGTGTTTTGAGTTTCCTGCAGGAATAAATGTAGTTACATTTCATCACCACAAGATAATAGATTCAGCCTTCATGCTACTGGAAAAACAATAATCTTATCTGCTTTTTTTCCCAAACTTTGACAACAAAGGAATTATAGGCGCAGTTTTGGATAGAGGTCTTTAATTCTCTCTATAAATACTTTGTTCCTGAGCAAGAATAGACCACAAAGGTCAAATATTGAAGCCATTAAAACTGGAAATGGGAATACTCTCCATTCCACTGAATTTTACTTTATTTTTCTACCTGGTGATCTCCTAGTATAGTTAGTGTTATCTGGACCCACTTTATTGTGTCTTGTATTCTTGTAACTTATTTCACTGCATTCTTCTTAAGTGCTTGGCCTGGCAACTGCAGCGCCCACAACTTCTACATACATGGCACCTTGGTTTTCCTTTTCAACAAGAACTCTGGAAAAACTCTTACTTTATCACCATCATAGCTGCCATCACTAGCCAGCAAAATTAAGAAGGAAACCAATGATAAACAGCCAGGTATTTTCTCCAATAGTTTATGGATTACTGCCAATAGTTTGCTAATGCCCACATAATATTGAAAGGAAGCATATAATAAGTCTCTAAAGTTTATACACCAGACAGAATGAATTAAAACTTAAGCAATATCTTTATTGTTGGCAAAGAGTAGCAAATTAAAAAAAGAATCTCCATCTTGGCAAAGTTTTAAATAAATTGCTTATGTAGTATTTTCCCTCTTAATTCTATTGTGCTAAATTTCACAATGTCCTAACTAAATTCAAAATGATGGCATGTTTCAATAATAACTTAGGTCTGTTGTCTGGATTCAGTTATGAATACTCTAGCATGTTGCCTTCATTGAGAATAAGCATCTATGGATGCAGTCAAGCATTTATGAACAGATGTTATATTACAGGATTTTTAAAGTGTTCAGTCAACCCTAAATTAGTCTTAATCACTAAAGCAGTTTAACTATTTCATTTACATTGCATGAAACAACATCTGTATGTATCTCCAAAAATTACTATTGCAGTGTATGAAGGATCTGTAATAAATGTCTTTAGGGTTCATTATTACAAAGTCACATTTTACAGTTACTCAGAGCTAACTCACTCTGATATCTACACCACTGTATTCAGTGGGACTTATTTCCCAAGAACTGGGTTAAGGATTATATCTTAGGCTATAATCCTATATATGCTGACATGAGAGTAAAACTTATTGGACAAAGGGCTATTACTTACAAACAGTCATGCATTAGACTGTACATGTTTAAATACCATAATGGAGTTTCCTGTTAGCTTCATCTGTTATTTAGATCCATCTACATTGTGAGGGCTGTGCAAAGAGCCCCTTTTATATCCAGGTTTGGATATTCTATATATTTGTTTGCTTATTAGATTTAGAGGCTAGCCAACTGCAAAATGACTCTGGGCAGCTTAAGTTTAAAAAAAAAAAAAAGATAAACAATACAGAGAGAATTTGAAGTATCCGGTAGTCTAAACCTTTGGGTGTTCTGGAGCATAGCCCATCCCAACTCATTCCCAATTATGGAGTACAAATCAATAAAAACTGAACTCTGTTCCCCTCTTATCTCTGTTCCCCTCTTATCCCCAAGGGAGTTGGACTTATATTGTTTTCTTTTTTTATCTTAATGAAATTAAACTTTCAGGAATGCCAGAACATTGTAAGAAGAGGCAGCATGCCAGATTTCAGAGCAAGGGTGTTTTAGCCACACACCTTTCTCTCTCTGTTTGAAATGTGTGCAGCTAAAACATCTTTTCCTATATTTAACTGCCTTATAATTTAGCATTTGAGCAGAATAGGACCACCTGATCCCTCTTAGCTGAGCTAGGACCACCATGAATTGTCTTATTCAGATCAGTGTTGTGAGGTTCACACCAAGTCAGTCTGGAGATTTAATCATTACGGTACTCATTTTTGTCTCATGAAATGTGTTTTCCTGAAAATTGCTGTCTTTCCAAATATAATGCTCAGAATTGCTTCTGAAAGAAAATGTACATATCAGAAAATGTTCCTTACAATTCCAATTCTGTTGTCTATTTTGCATGTATCCTATTGCTCAAGATTTGAAAATGCTAGAATTAATTCAAAATAAACAGGAATTCTGCTGAGAAAGACCAAAGCATTAAACAAGTGGGGTAAGGATTTAATTATTGTAGTAGGTAGAGGTGTTATGCTGCCTGTGCTTCTTCTGTTGGACAGCTTGGACTAACTTTGATCAAAGGAAGGATCACCCAAATCAAAGGCATGGAATGATCAGTAGAACACAAAGAATGTGGCTGTTGATCACCCTCAACAAATTATTATCTGAAGATACCTTCAACCTTCAACAGCACTGAGTTAACAGATGGCATGATTGCAATTACAGGATACTGAAGCATAGTCTGGATAGCATTCTTTTAATTAAATAAGGAATATGATCCATTGCAGTAAATTGTCAGCAAGCTGCCTTTTACATGAAGCCCTAAAATGTACATTAGGAAAAACCCACAGACCTAAATTGTTTCCAGTTTCCCCACCCCCTCCAAATTCTTTTATCAACAATACCCTGACAAATCCCCTTCGCATAAACCTTAGGCATAACTGTTTACCATCACAGCGTATTTACCATGTAATTCTGACTGAAATACAAGGCAAACAGAAGGATTTATTTTCAGAACATGATGGCCGTATGTTTGGAATTGACATTAATGGAATTCATACTCCGGACTCTCCAGATACTGTAAGTGGAAAATTCTGGACTATAATTACAGATCCATTGATTGCAACAAAGCAACTACTCTTTTGCAAGATATGAGAACTGAGCACCACTGTCCAATAGATGGGGAATGCAAAGGTTATGGCAAAGGAGCTCCAAATAAATTGTGTTGACATCTTAGTAATGCAGATATGCAGTCCTTCACTGGCAACACTTGCCCTTCATGGAGCATCCTGAGATCTACAATATCAAAAATGGGTGGGGAACATTATCAAAGTCAAATTTGATTTGATTTAATTTAGGCTGAATCATATTAAATTAAATAAATGAAATACTGTTGGTTACTTCCAATAATTTTATCACTCTGTCCTGTCAAAGTTACACTTAGTAACTTTTGGAGGATTTCTGGCAGCTACATCTAAGATTTTTGGGGAGTGTGTGTTACTCTAGGACTTCCTCTTGGGCATTGCTGCTAAAAAGAAAGTCACAGCATTGCTTTCTGGGAGCAGAAATGGAGGACACAAATTGAAATTATTAGCTATTACTTCTCATACAACAAGAATATCACATTCTCATCTCATTGTGAGGATGGCAGAGAGGAAAAGCAAGTTCTTATCCCTAAGCATCGATATTGAATAAAAGGATATTTACCATCCTTTAACAGAGGCTTACATCATTGCAAATCTATTGATATTTTCTGTGAAGTCAAACCTATAATAAATCATGCATCTGCCATGTTCCTGTTATTATTTAATGACCATATTAAGCTGGATTCCTGTTCTTGCCAGCAAGATGGAAGTGATTTGCAATCACCCTTCCAGACTTTTTTTTCAACTTCCCAGTCTAATTGACAGCCCTGGAATTTCCTAGAGGTCTCCAATCCAAGCCAGATTTGACCCTGCTTTGATACTAGAGTTTTTTTCATCCTGCAATATGAATATTGATTTGGTTCTTACAGAAGGGAAAGATGCCTTCATATATCTGTTAGTGCACGAAGCCCTGAATTGTTGTTTTGATGTTTAATGTCCAAGTATTTCTGAAACTTCTGCTTCTAGAAGGAAGGAAGGGAGGGAGGGAGGGAGGGAGGGGGGAGGAGAGAGAGAGAGGGAGGGAGGGAGGGAGGAAGGGAGGGGCAGGAATAAATTATTGAGGCACTAGGACCATAGTGCCTTTTTAAAAGTTAGCATTTAACCAAACCTGTTCCCTCTGCAGATATTGGATTATAAACTTCATTATCATTAGCCAAAGGTCATAGATAAGGAGAATTGTGGTCCAAGAGATCTAGAGGGCAGCAAATCGGGGAAGTTTGCCTTAGTTTTTCCAAATAGTGTATTGGCTAGCAAATACAAAGCCTCAGATGGCTAGAACAGTTGCAGGGTAAATCCATATCTTTAAGAAATTCTATCCTTCTGTTTGCATGTATTGTAATTAAAAGAGAAAGAGAAAGAGCGAGAGTGAGAGTGAAAGAGAGAGAGAGAGAGAGAGAGAGAGCGAGAGAGTAAATGACATCTGCAAATTTTTATTTGCTAATTCTCAAAGACCATGAAACCTCCTGGGTATCTTTTTCATTTCCTCAATAGATAGTTTAGTTTTTAACATACATATTTCCATTGGCCAAGGGAAAGAGATGAAAAGCTTTGTGTAAAATTGATTTGGCATACACATAAAAGGGGACTTTGTATAAAGCAGGTGGCCCTAACCAGAAACTCCTCTTCACCAAATATGACCTATGTAAGTAATAAAGTAAATAAAAAGAAAGTATATTTCCAAATGCAGTTCAAGAGACCTTCCTTAAAATGAAAAATGATAAGTCGTTTTTTGAAGAAGTAACTGAATGTAAAATCCATTAAACTAATGCAAGGGCAGAAGAGCTGGAAAAGAAAATATATCATTCTGAACCTCCAAGAGTTATCCTTGTAACCTTATGCATCACCATATCTCTTTTCAATTTTACTGGTATTTTATTGTACTATATTAAAGGAGTGTATATTAAATAACACTGCCTTTGGCAGTGGTTCATGTTGGGTGAGATGCTGGCTTAATCATGCTTTAAGTAGGTTCACTGAGATCAATGGAGCCTAAGTTAGGTATCTAAAGCCTACTGACTTTCAGTTCACTTCAACTTACGGCCAACCGTTCTATTTGCACAGTGTACTCAATGTTCTCTCAGTACGACTATGCTGGATCCTGCCCAGATAAGGCCTGTGAGAAAAGTGCTGCATGGGGGAATGCTTAAGATCTTAGTCAATCCACAGTAAAGTATATTAGGATATAAAATGAGGGAACCATACTTTTATTTTCTTATTTCCACACCCATTTGACAAGCAGCCCCAAAATCTCTCCTGCAAAAGGTTTCTGGCACTGTGCCGTTTAGAACTAAGGAAAGAATGTGTTACTATCGAAGAGATACTGTCAGAAAAGAAATAAAACTTATTGAAATAATGCACATATCTATCAAATGAATCCAAAAAGATCTAAGCAGAACAAATTTCCTGTCTCTCCTGATTTCTATTGAGCAGGTATGGAGTTTCTTGTGTTACCTTAACTCACGTCTACTGGAGTCAGCCCCACTAGGTAGACCAGACCAGAAAGTCAACTCCACAGGAAGACAAGAACTGTTGAGTTCTTGAGTATTGAGCTTGGCTAAAATCACAGAACCTTGCAAATCTGATTGTATTGTACCTCCTTCCCCTTCTTACAGCCCAGTAAATCAGGGAGGTGTCTGCCTGAGTCACTTCCAAATATTATCTTGTTTCCTAGGACTTAAAGAATGTTTCAGGCCTCTTTGCCTAGGTAACAGTTCTGTCAAGGTCACCTCCCTTACTCTCTACAATAATGTACTGTTAACAAATGTCCAAATAATAAATAGTCAGGTTTTTCATTTGTACTACCTAACATGACAGCAGCACCATTTAAAAAACAACAACAGCTGGAAAGCAACTTCCAGCCTCAATGCTTAGGAAGTCTTTCCCACCTACCCCAACACTCTCATTTAGTGGACACAATCTTGTCCTGAATTTTCTGGCTTGTAATCTTCCTATTAGGTACTATCTGAAATATGAGCCAAAAAGGTTTGTCAGATATGCTGTTTTGAAATGATATACTATACAATGTTATGATGTTATAATATCATATATAATATTTGACACAAATTATATTATAATGTTATACAGGTGAAACTCGAAAAATTAGAATATCATGCAAATGTTCATTTATGTCAGTATGGCAACTCAAAAGGTGAAACCAATATATGAGATAGACACATTACATGCAAAGCGAGATATGTCAAGCCTTACTTTGGTATAACTGTGATGATTATGGCATACAGCTTATGAAAACCCCAAATTCACAATCTCAGAAAATTAGAATAGTGTGAAAAGGTTCAATATTCTAGGCTCAAAGTGTCCCACTCTAATCTGCTAATGAATCCATAACACCTGCAAAGGGTTCCTGAGCCTTTAAATGGTCTCTCAGGCTGCTTCAGTAGGAATCACAAGCATGGGAAAGACTGCTGACCTGACAGTTGTGCAGAAAACCATCATTGACACCCTCCATAAGGAGGGAAAGCCCCAAAAGGTAATTGCAAAAGAAGTGGGATGTTCCCAAAGTGCTGTATCAAAGCACATCAATAGAAGGTTATGTGGAAGGGAAAAGTGTGGTAGAAAAAGGTGCACAAGCAGCAGGGCTGACCGCAGCCTGGAGAGGATTGTCAGGAAAAGGCCATTCCAAAGTGTTGGGGACTTTCACAAGGAGTGGACTGAGGCTGGAGTTAGTGCATCAAGAGCCACCACACACAGACGGATCCTGGACATGGGCTTAAAATGTCGTATTCTTCTTGTCAAGCCGCTCCTGAACAACAAACAACATCAGAAGCGTCTTACCTGGGCTACAGAAAAAAAAAAAGAACTGGTCTGTTGCCCAGTGGTCCAAAGTCCTCTTTTCTGATGAGAGCAACTTTTGCATCTCATTTGGGAACCAAGGACCCAGAGTCTGGAGGAAGAATGGAGAGGCACACAATGCACGATGCTTGAAGTCCAGTGTGAAGTTTCCACAGTCTGTCTTGATTTGGGGAGCCATGTCATCTGCTGGTGTTGGTCCACTGTGCTTCATTAAGGCCAGGGTCAACGCAGCCGTCTACCAGGAGATTTTGGAGCACTTCATGCTTCCTTCCGCAGACGAGCTTTATGGGGATGCTGACTTCATTTTCCAGCAGGACTTGGCACCTGCCCACACTGCCAAAAGTACCAAAACCTGGTTCAGTGACCATGGGATTATTGTGCTTGATTGGCCAGCAAACTCGCCTGACCTGAACCCCATAGAGAATCTATGGGGCATTGCCAAGAGAAAGATGAGGGACATGAGACTGAACAATGCAGCGGAGCCGAAGGCCGCTATTGAAGCATCCTGGTCTTCCATAACACCTCAGCAGTGCCACAGGCTGATAGCATCCATGCCACGCCGCATTGCGGCAGTCATTGCTGCAAAAGGGGCCCAAACCAAGTACTGAGTACATATGCACGCTTATACTTTGCAGAGGTCCGATATTGTTCTATTTCCAATCCTTGTGTTATTGATGTCATGTAATATTCTAATGTTCTGAGATTGTGAATTTGGGGTTTTCATAAGCTGTACGACATAATCATCAGAATTATACCAAAGTAAGGCTTGACATATCTCGCTTTGCATGTAATGCGTCTATCTCATATACTGGTTTCACCTTTTGAGTTGCCATACTGACATAAATGAACATTTGCACGATATTCTGATTTTTTGAGTTTCACCTGTATATATTATTGTAATTATTATATATTTATACATGCACACATTTTTAATATTATATATAAAGTATTATAAATGTTGCTAGTCTAATGAATAAAACCATTCCACCAAATTACTGCAAAGTCAATGTCCTGCCCTAAAGAAGCAAACATAAGTCCTTTCTGGGGAAAAAAAACAAGGAAGAAGCGTCATCAAAAGAACTTAGAACAGCTGAGTCTTCTGAGTTTCCATTAAGTGCTACGTCAGTGAGGAAATAAACATTGTGTTACAAGGATTTTAGAATCAAATGGTGTATACTGAGATGTTGTATCCTACTTCTTTAAGTATTCTCTCTCTTTCATTGTATGTTGCTTTCAGTCAGTGTCTAGCTGGTTAGCTCATTCCTCTCTATCTTTAGTCAAGAGGAGCAAGAACACACAAATATTCCTTTATCCTCATAGAAATGTGTATGGAGGTTAGCATGACCAGCCCAAGGTTACTCAGTAAAACTGTGGCTGCACTCAACCCTCAACACCAGTCTAAAGGCTCTTTTGCATAGCCTGCTTACTATGGTACGAAGACACCCCACTTAATGTTCGCTGAGGACATATTCTCACAATGGAGACTCCATCTCATAGGCAACCAACTGCTGTGCTAGACAGAAGTAGGTCAAAGGTATTCTGATATGAATGATCCTCAACAATATTTATCCAACAGCTGCATTTTGACTGCACAAATCTGGACAGCCACTGGGTGGTATTTAAGAAAGGCAAAGAAATCCAGCTCTTTGCTGTCACGTAGTGGTTGATAGTTTAATAGATCAACCAGATGACAGGTCAGTAATAATTCTGTAGAAAACTTGGGGACGTACTGAAAACACCACACTGAAACACTGGAGAAGGAAGGAAGGAAGGGAGGGAGGGAGGGAGGGACATACTTGGACCTTACAAGCATGATCTCAGCACACATTCTGTATGGTGACTGGTGATGGCTTTCCCCTTAATACTTGAATCTGAGCCAGGAAAAACTGCTAATCATTCTCCTTACAGTGTTGTATAGAGAGACTGTACAGAGAACAGCACAGCACAGCCCCAATCTGGATGCATGTTACAGGCATGCTATGGGTCACTGCAATTTCAGCACTGGACTAACATGACAAAGTAACCCCAAAAATGTCTATAAGAGTATCTGATTTGTTTTTATAACATTTTTTAAAAATATATATTATAAGCTATTTTGCAGATAGAATTTATGCTGGATTATCTTTTTGTTCTGCCTTACAATGAGGCCCACCTGAAAAGAAATGGAGGTAACACCTCACTCTGGTTTAAATGTTGTCATAGTCAGAAACTACTGAGTTGCAAAGGAACAACTTTGCAGATACAGTATTATTGTGCTGATCCCTAGGGATACCGGGAGTATAGCTAGAAAGCCAGTAATTCAGTTTTTCTTCCTCTCTGCTCTGATTTCTCCTGAACTGGAGGATTCTCAGACTCTTTTTCTTTCTTCTCTTTCCCCATTTTTGAAGACAAAAATATCATTTAGGCACAGTATGTCACAGCATGTACATTGTTTAGTACACCTTACTTTTGGACCTTAAACATAGTTTTAATAGCCTTACATTAAAAATACACACACTTACATTCTTTGCTGAATATAGATTCCAGTGAATCCAGCCAAAGTTATCTCAACATTTTTTCCCTACAGAAATATTACATGCAACATTATTTCAGATCATATTCCTTCTCAAGTGGCTTATGCTCTCCAGTGTTTCTTCAACAAAATGATGATTAATTAAATCACGAATATCCATTTAGCCAGTGCGAGCTATAAATTCAATCAAAGCTTGAGGCCCTACCTCATTTTGCAAGGCAAGTTATCATTAACATAAGATGTGCCTTGTTCTGGTGCTCTAGCCTCATAGAATGAAAATGGTCATGATCGCAGGCCATGTTTCTTTTTTGGAGTCCCACTTACCTTGATCTGCTACTTAAAGGACAGAAGATTCTACGTGGGATTCAGCTCTGTAGAACAGGGGTGGGCTACCTATGGCCTCTGAACCACATGTAGCCAGTCCCCTTTGGGCAATCTCAAAGATCACACTGACATGATTTTAACAAGAAGTTACAAGCACAATAGATATATTAAGCCCTTTGTATCATTAGTATCATTTTGTATGTGTAGCTATTTGGTTCATTCAAATTTGATTTATTCATTGATCGGGGTTACCAGAACATCTTTATTCTCTGACTATATTGGTTATTTCTGGAACAGCTTAATGCAATGCAAGCATTTCAGAGGATGACTACGGGATGAATGGGAAAAGTTACAGGAGACAGAAGCATGGGCAAAAAATGAGGTCATAGAACTGCAGACATAGGAACTGTGTGGAAAAAAGATGAGGTTAGCTGGAAAGCTGAGAGTAAAAACTGATAGGGGAACTCTTGGCTGCCAAGAAAGAGATAACAAAAATATCTCATGGAGAATGGCTTGTCTGTAAACTAAAGAATTTCCTAAAGGTTGCAAAAGGCCTATGACATAAACAGCAGCTGGAAAAGTCCCAAGGAGAAATTGGTTGAGTCCTAAGGGGAATCTGGACAAATCCCAAAGAGAATTAAGATGATCAACACTAGCTGAGACACTGAGGCCAAAAATAAAAAAGCTCTAACCTCTGATGAAATCCCATATACCAGCATTTCTCGACCGCAGCAACTTTAAGATGTGTGGACTTCAACTCCCAGAATTCCTGGCCAGCCATGACAGAAAAGTCTGGATAGTGGACATTGCAATACTTGGAGACAGCAGAATAGAAGAGAAAAACTGGAGAAAATCACAAAATATACAGACCTACAAAGTAGAACAAAAGTAAAAAGTAGAACAACTATGGCAAAAGAAAGTAAAGATAGTACCAATAGAAATAGGTGCTTTCAATGCAATTCCAAAACACCTGGAGCACCACTTGAAGACCATCAGCATTGACAAAATCACCATCAGTCAATTGCAAAAGGCAGCTTTACTTGGAACAGCTTACATCCTGCAACAATACCCTTAATATTATTAAACAACAACATCTGCCTATCCTAGGTCCTTGGGGAGGCCTTGATAGGTGGACAATAATGCCAAATCCAGTCTAAACAACTGGTTGACTGTGCAAGCAACCATAACAATAATCATATCATCTTGCCTTTATTTTGTACAGCTCACATGTACAACGTATGTAATGCTCCCACCTACTCTTTTACCCACAACACCAACCCTATGAGGTGGGCTGGTCTGAGAGACAGTGACTGGCCCAAGGTCACCTAGCCAGCTTTCATGCCTATCAGAGGACTAGAACTCAATGTTTTCCAGCTTCTTAGTCTAGCATCTTAAACTCTTGGACAAAACTGGCTCAGATCACAAAGATGGAGGGATAACTGGGTTGTAAAGGAACTGTCAGACTTGAGAGTGGCGGGGGAAAGACAACCCTGATTGCTCTGCTAGCACCATTGCTCATTTCTTCCAATGGTAGAATCTAATTCCTATAACCCTGCAGAACCTTCAGATTATCACTGAAGGAAATACTGTAATTCAAACAAGCGAACTGCCACAGTCTTACAGCTGGCCATCACAGCTAGTCTGGAAGCTATTTGGACCATGGGAATGCCCTACATCCAGGCCCAATGGTTTCTGTCTTTATATTGGTTCAGAAATGACAGATCAGGTACACCTCTTTTAAAAGGTAATCCAAACTAATTTCTCTTCCATTCCTAAATGATACAAAATGATATTTCGATACACAAAGACAGCCTTCCCTTCCCTTCCCTTCCCTTCCCTTCCCTTCCCTTCCCTTCCCTTCCCTTCCCCTCCCCCTCCTGCTCCCCCTCCCCCCCATCTGAATTTTAGTTTTGGCATCTTCCCTTCCTTTAAAAAAATCATTTCTAAGTTATAGGCAGTAGGAGACTATATACTTTGTTTAGGATATTAAATAAATCTATTATCAGCATGGTAAGACCAGATAAACCTCCAAACCGTAGTCGAATAGATACAGACCATCCTCTGTAAAAGGAAAAACAGAAACCCACAACAACAACTCTAAAGCAATCCATATCTATGAAGTTGCCTGCTTTGTAGATAGCCGTATAATCACAATCCTCATTTGGGACCATGTTTCATTCTCTCCCATCTTGGCAAGAATGAATGATTCAGGGAGACAGTGAACCGCCTCAATAAATTGTGCAGTCTGGAATTTGCAACGTTGTTCCCTCAGTGGCTTTAGAGATCCAGTGAATAGGAGAAAGCCCCAAACTTCTCTGCCAAACCACATGTTGCAGTGCTCAAAGGTGGCAAGAAATTCAACATACAGCTCCATCCGTTGGGAACGTTGTGGTCAGAGTAGTATAGCAGAGTCCCTGAACATATGGCATGATCATCTAAAGCCTGAAGTCTTATGAGAAACGGCACAGGAAAATTGGGCAGAAATATTGTTTATTCTGCTAGATGTCACCTGTCTAATTTCTTAGGGAAAACAACAAAGATACCACCCCCATTCATGGAACTCTTTCTGGCACCAGCATCTATTTGTTTCCCAACATATGAATTTTCAAAAAGAAGAATGGAAAGGCTGTTTTCAAATGAGAAATTGAGGTATAGCACAAAAACCACCATCTGTTTAAATCATTTATATAAATTACTCTGAGAAACAAGGAAAAAACAGCCTTCTTCTCAATGTATTTAAGTCTCCAACAAATAAGGGAAGAACAAATGTCAAACTAACGGATTGTACAATCCATCCTTAATTATAGCAAGCATTGCAGTGGCCAGAGCTAAATAGGAGCAACATATTGTTGTTCTTTCATTTGTCTGACATGGCAAGAGATTATAATCTCTGACTAGCTAATTTGTTGCCTGACTGGAAGGCTGGAATAGAATATGATCCAATAAAAGTGAACTTGGGCCAGTGCAAAAAGAGTCTTATTCAACAGATCTCAACCAGACAGCACTTGAAGAGTTATCTTGGTCTGCAATTGCATGCAATTATTGTCATGTGATAAGGAAGCTGCACAGCACACAAAAATGCTAGGAAATATCTGTGGCATTAGATGGAGACTAAACGAAATGTTGCTACAGAAAGAAGCAATAATGGAGGATTGTATAAAGAAATTAAAAGCATTTTTTGAAAATAATTTAGGTAAAGGCATGGATCTAACAATGGTTTGGTATGCAAGTAAAGCTTTTATTAGAGGTTATTTTATACAACATAATAATGAACTCAAAAAAAAAAAGTCAAGAGAAAACACAAGATATGTTGGATGAGACAAAGAGAAAAAAAGAAGAATTAAAGACATCTTCAGAGAAGGTAAGTATTTCTCAACAGATTCAGCTTTTATAATGATTGTTAACAGTAAGAGAAATGGAAATAAAAATGAATTATGTAAAGCAAAAAAAAAAATGTTTGCAAACAAACCAAGGAAGTGGCTGGCATATAAATTATGAACAGAAAAAAAGAAAAAAAGAAAGAAAAAGAAAATGATATTGAAATTACAAGAGGGAGATACTGTATTAATGGATAATGTGGCCATACAAAAAGCATTTCATCAATATTATTCCAATTTATATAAAGGAAGTGACATCTCTCTAGAGAAAATAGATGAATACTCAAAGAAGCAAAATTTACTAAGGATTACAGAGGAACAGAGACAGATTATGAACCTATAAGAATAAGGGAAGTTTCTCAAGCTATAAAAAAGATTAAACCAGGAAAGGTGCCTGGACCAGATGGATTATCAGGTTTTTATTATAAATGTTTTGAGGATGAACTTTTACAACTTTTACAAAACACGATGAACTCTATATTACAGAGAGGAAAGAGGCCAGAGAGCTCGAAAGAAGCCTATATAGCACTGATACCTAGAGGGACAAGATTTGACTTTAATAAGAAACTATCGGCTGATATTATTATTGAATAATGACTACCAATTGTTCACAACAATTCTAGCTGACAGACTGAAAATAATTTTGTAAGAACTTATTCATGAGGACCAGTGTGGGGTTTTACCTAAAAGACAGTTCAAAGACAAGGTTAGAAATATGCTGGACATTTTGGAATATTTGGAGCAACATAATGAAAAACAAGCTGCATTGATTTTCTTAGATGGAGAGAAGGCCTTTGACAATTTGAACTGGGCTTTTTTGTTCAAGGTTCTGGAAGATATGAATTTTGGAGACAGCTTTATAAAATGGATGAGATTGACTTACACTTCAGAGAAAACAGAAGTAATTGTTAATGGAGATCTAACAAACCCCCGTGAGATACAAAAAGGAACAAGACAGGGATGCCCACTGTCTCCTCTCTTGTTTATTTTGGTTCTTGAAATACTGAATAGAGATATAAGACAAGAGGAAAGGATTGTGGGAGTAAGGATTAAAAAAGGAAACTTATAAGTTAAGGGCTTTTGCAGATGACTTGGTGTTGGCTTTGGAAGATCCTTTAAAGAGAATTGAATTATTAATGGGCAAATTAAAAGAATTGGTGCATTAGCAGGTTTCAAGATTAATAAACAGAAGACAAACAAAAATATGAAAATAGAAGATCAAATAGAATTTATGAATAAAATGGGTTTTAAGTTTGAGAAAAAAGTAAAATATATCGGTATCACTATGACAAGTATGAACTGCATGTTATTTCAAAATAACTATGTTAAGTCATGGAATGAAGTTAAAAAAGACATGTTAAGATGGGAGAAACTACAACTGTCATTGCTTGGAATAATTTCTGTGATAAAAATCAATGTTTTGCCTAGAATGATGTTTTTGATTCCGACAATACCTGTTTTGACAACTGATGTACCATTTAAACAGTGGCAGAAGGATATATCTAAATTTGTGTGACAGGGGAAAAAATCATGAGTTAAATATAAGGTGTTATAAGATGCAAAGGAAAGAGGAGGACTGAGTCTACCTGATTTGAAACTGTATTTTGCAGCTTGCTGTTTGGTTCGGATGAAAGAGTGGGTGCTGCTGAGAAATAGAAGGTTCTTGGAGTTAGAAGGATATGACCTGAGATTTGGGTGGCATGGATATTTGTGGTACAATAAAGTCAAGGTTAATGTGGATTTAAAAAATCATTATGTTAGACATGCCATATTGAGAATATGGAATTGATACAAACCCAGATTGTGTCCCAAAACACCTTTGTGGCTCTCAACACAAGAAGCATTTTATAGATGAGAAATAATAGACAAACACAAATGCCTAACTTAGAATTTTGTCAAGGAAAATGTAAAATAAAATCAAGAGAAGAACTGGTGGCAGAGGGATATAGTTGTCAATGGTTTTCTTACTTATAGTTGCTAGAAAGATTTAAAGTAGACAAAAGAGTTTATGGTTTTGAACATTGTAGGATTGAGTTTGAAACAGAATTGTGTACAAATAATGAACATGTAATTGCTAAAATATATAAATTTTATTGAAACTTGAAACAGAAGAACAAGTGAAAGAATGTATGATAAAGTAGACTAAACATTTTGGTTATAATATAGAGATGGAACAATGGGAAAATATGTGGTTGAAAGGATTGAAATTTACACTATGTTATAATCTTAAAGAGAATTTTTATAAAACCATGTACCGTTGGTATATGTCACCATAGAAATTGTCTAGAATGTATAAAGACACTTTAAATGTATGTTGGAAATGTGAACAATAAGAAGGGACATTTTATCATGTTTGGTGGATGTGTAAAAAAGCTAGAAAATTTTGGATTCAAATACACACACTGATTCAGAGGATTTTAAAGATTAATATACAATTGAGACCAGGGGGGTTTCTTTTGGGTTTGATGGATAAGCAGTTGGAAAAAAGTCACAGAACTTTGTTTTTGTATATGATAACTGCAGCCAGACTATTGTACAGTGGTACCTCAAGATACGAATTTAATCCGTTCCGTGACTTTGATCGCAAGTCGAATTGGTCACATCCTGAAGCACGTTTTCCCATAGGGTTCAATGTAAATACGGTTAATCCGTTCCACCCTCTGAATTTGGTCGCATCCTGAAGCAAATTTCCCCATAAGGTTCAATGTAAATACGGCTACTCCGCCCTCCGAATTTGGTCACATCCTGAAGCACATGTCCCCATAAGGTTCAATGTGTCAGCCGGCATTGCACGGCTACGAAATTCCCCAGACGCGCTTTAGTCAGCCCTAGCGCAGAAAAAGGAAGTGCTAATGAAATCTGAGAAAGGCTCCCGCGCACACAGCGGAGCGGGAGCTTCCCCACCCCCCCGTGCTGCTGCTTCTTAATTCTGCGCTCTTTCCTCTGTGCATAGCCCTTGGCGCGTGTGACAAAAGCACAGTGAAAGGAATGGGGGGGAAGCCTTATGTAGCGCGCACAGCGGAGCGGGAGCTTCCCCACCCCCGTGCTGCTGCTTCTTAATTCTGCGCTCTTTCCTCTGTGCATAGCCCTTGGCGCGCGCGACAAAAGCACAGTGAAAGGAATGGGGGGGGAAGGCTTATGTCGCGCGCACGCACAGCCGGGAGCGGGAGCTTCCCCACCCCCACTGATTCCTCTGCGCTCTTTCCTTTCTCCATAGCAACAAAAGCACAGTGAAAGCAATCACCAGGCCAAGGGCTATGGCCAAAGGAAAGAGCAAATTTCCCCATAAGGTTCAATGTAAATACAAACAGTTCTGAAACATATGCATTTTATTTTTAAACCACAAAAACATGAAAAAAAGCACAGTATGAAGAGGGAGAATGGGGTGGGGAGGCAGTTATTGTTTGGAGGGAGAGTCCCCCTCCAAAGGGACTTCGGGGAGATCTCCTTCAGGGGTTTCCTCTCTTCTTTGCCTCTTAGCTGCAAAGCCTTATTCTTGCCACGCCTGCTCTGCATTTTCTTTGGAGCCATGCTGACAAGCACACCAAAAACCTTCCAAACGCCACAAAACACACCACAAGCCTCACCTAACGCCTCCTTGCTACCGCGATCTTGCCCACAGGAAGCCGCGACCACGTGGCAGCAGGGCAAATGGCTTTTCCTTTTCCTTTTTCCTTTCTCCATAGTGACAAAAGCACAGTGAAAGCAACATCAGCGCGCACGCACAGCCGGGAGCGGGAGCTTCCCCCCCCCCCGCGCACTCAGATTTCATTAGCACTTCCTCTTGGAAGCCGCGACCACGTGGCAGCAGGGCAAATGGCCGCAGATCCGGTTCGTAGCTTGAGGCGGAGTTCGCATGTTGAGGTAAATTTTTGCGGCCGGAGCTGGTCGTATCTTGAAATTTTCGTAAGATGGGGCATTTGTATCTTGAGGTACCACTGTATATACAAAGATGGAAAGATTTGGCACTACCCACAATGGAGGAAAGGTTGATGAAGGTGATGGAACTTGCTGAGATGGCTAAGTCACCCATTGGGGGGAGATGGGCGGCATAAAAATTTATAAATAAATAAATAAATAAATAAATAAACTAACTACCTAACTAACTAACTAACTAACTAACTGACCTGTTTGATCAGAGAAAAGACAATGTCTACTTTTATTGCTGACTGGAAATCCCTTATGGACTTTTTGTGTAAAATGGAAAAAAATGAACTTATGATTTATGGCTTTGATGATTAGATTAGACAGGATAGATTATAGAAAAAAGAGAGTCATAATGTAACTTTACAGAAAGAAGTAAATCTGCAATTGTACTTATAACTGCTGTAAAGAAGATCGGAAGCTACTTCTTTGAATCCCTCTTTTTTTGTCCCCCCTTTCTTGCACTTTTAGCTTGCACTTTTAGCTTGCTTTCTTTTTCTTTCTTTCTTTCTTTCTTTCTTTCTTTCTTTCTTTCTTTCTTTCTTTCTTTCTTTCTTTCTATTAATTTGTATTAGTTTTTATCTTCCCTTTAAAATATATTGTATGTATGCTTGTATGTGTGTGTAAATATGTATATGGAAATATCTGTGGCATGGGAACAGGCAAAGAGGGATTAGTGATGAGTTTTGTTTAGTTTGTATTTTACAGAAATTAATAAGCTTACACTTATCAAACTCAAATGGGAGCATTTTTCTTCCTATTTCCTTGAAATTTCTGCTTCATTTTTCTTGGTAAAATGTTTAAAATAGATATATTGATTACGTTAAAAAATGTGTGCATGTTAAAGAGGGGTGTGTGTGTGTGGTAGGAAATAAATGTGTTAGGCTTTTTTTAAAGTGACGGATGATGAAGAAATGTATGTAATTACTGAAAACATTAGTCAAATCGTATCTGTATACGAAAAGCATGGATGCTAACTTAAAAGAAAATAAAAAGTTAATGTGTAACATCAAGGAAAGTGTACCTACTAATAGTTTTCTGCCAGTGGAATATACTTCTTATTACACTGAAAGCCATTTAAATTCTCCCTCCTTACTATAATCTGTGGAATATATGTTGGAAGCTAGAGATTCCCAGATCTAGAATGCTGGACAGGCTGTAACCAACTTTCTCCTAATACCAAATATGAGATGCACCAAGCAGGATTTCTGTTACGCCGTAGAATACGAAGGAGAGAGAAGCATCAGGTTTGAACTAAGCAATTATCTGCACCATTCAGCTGCCCCAACACCAGAAAGGACCAGCAACCATTTTTTGAGGGGACAAATAGATACCATTGCCTTAGCCCATTTCCATCACAATAAAAACTTCCAGGTACATTTTCCTGCTGCATTCCTTAAAGTACCCTTATGTTTCCTTGAGTCTCCTGTCCATTTTGAGTGGTGCACTTTACTTTACCAATGCCAGCAATTAATTGGCTATCTCATAGAGATAGGAATGTCCCCTCACCTGAATAAATGGTTACCATGGCCTCTAATGTTTGGTAGTGACACTTAATACAATGGCCATAACACTTGACTTGTAAATAGAAGGTTGTTGGTTTGAAACCCAGCAGGTTTATTTTTAATTACTATTTGTATTTCCCTGAGCCACCTACTTTTCCCAAGACTTTTGTTTTTTAATAAGTCCAGTGGCGTACCATTTTATCTCAAGTGACCCAAGATCCAAGTGACTAAATAAATGATGAAATGTGCACTTCTGAATTTATTAAAAGGTCAGAATCTTCAGAGGGAGACAAAGGCAAGCAAATATTGCTGCAGAAACATGGATGGTGTGGCTCCCAAAAGCATCCGGTGGGCCCAATGCCTTGATTTTAAGGATCCTTTCAAAAAGTCTGCAGGATGACCCACTTCTTGTTGTAGGCAAGGCAGCTACAGAGACTCTGGTTTTGCACATAATCATAAACTGAGGATTCCCTAATATGATATATTTGTGGAGAAATTGTCTTAGTAATACTTGTAGGAATAGTAGTAGTAGTAATAATAGTAACAACAGAGAACAACTACTACAATAACAATTGGTGAGTGAACAAGAAGAAGTTTGTTCTTTCTTTCTCGGCCAATGCATCTTGCCCTTAATGAGTATTATATCCCAACATTTTTATCAGTGGGACTTTCAGTGGGTAAGTATAATTAGGAAAAATGTGTGATGCTCCTTGTACTTGTAGAAGTGATTTTCACTAGTTATACCCATTATCAGATACAATACATATTCTGTTGCTACATATACATATCTCAGATTCAAACCATTGTTATATCCTGATGAAGATATCACAACTGAAATCCAAAAATTCAGTTAGGTTCAACTGAGTTCATAGAAGAGACCAAATTCAAACTGGGCATTTCCTGATTTATAGTAAAGGTAGTTGTGAACCCAGGGATCAAACTTCAAATTCATTCTTGTTCCTTACACTGAAACAAATCAGTCAAGTCTCGTTGTTTTCCCAAACAAATCTACAATATTCTTAAAAACGATTCACTTAAAACTGTGCAGTTGCCTGTCAAAACAGCAAGGAACCAGATGTCAAAATCTGATACAACCTTCTCTTCTGCTTACTTGATACACATTCCTATAGTAGAATTACCTTTTAGCTATCTCTAATTATGTATTTGTTTATGAGTTGAACTACCTCAAACAATTCAAGATGAATGTACACACACACACACACACACACAGAAGCAGAATGTGGTTTGTATCATCTTACGATCCAGAGTAATTATAACAGTTGAGTAAACAGCATTTTTCATTACCAAGACTGAAACTGTTAAACATACTAGTCTTTTGTGTCCAGAATTCTCAAGTTGTTCCACAAGGAATTAATTAAAAGAATAAATTAAGAGTTAAAGCAAACTATGTTCCACCTACGAAGGACTCTGTATGCTGGGTCTTAAAATCAGGAGGCAAGATCAGCTATACTCTGGGCAGATCATTCTTAATCTTGGGCATACTAAAAGTATCGTGGGAGCCTTTTGTTTCATTTTTGCTCAGAAGGATGACATGATTATCAGAAGGACTGCTGGGTTTAATATTTGGCCAACCTCAGGAGTTAATGCTGGGCAGAAGCAATGGTCACCACCCTGCTGTTCCTCTTGAACTCCTTGACTGTTCCACTGTGAGTGTACCACCAGCTTCATCTAGATCCATTATTGCCTTCAGCTACAACAGAGAACCTTACCTTATTCTTGTGATGGATACCTTTGAATTGTGAGTCCAATTGACTTTTGGGCATAGAATGGAGAAACTTGCTCCACCCCACCCCGTTTAATGCCAAGCAATCTCTTTTCATTGGCATATTCTCCCTGTTCCCAGAAAAAACACAAAAGGTCATGCTGCCAAAAAATGCTTGATTTCAGTGGCAAGATCTTGGACAACTGTAGGAGCCAAAAAAAGTAAAACGGGGACCTTCAGGCCACAGTTTACTGTCCCTAAACAGGCCCCTGATTAGCTTGTGTTGAATGTTTGTGAAAAGAGTCTCCGAAATTACAGAAAACACATGCCTTATTCAGCCCTGTGGGAATTGGCTCAATGTTCTTATAAGAGACAATCTATGCATGCCATTGTTATTAATGGCATGCATGGGGACAAATAATCCCTTGGGAAAATGGGAGACAATTTGGTAGGCATAATTTTCAGTATTAAAAATTGCTGAGTGACTACAGAAACCAGCATGAAAACCTGTGGATAGCTGTGACCAGGAGTCATACCCTGGAGGCCCTGGCTCGATAAGCCAGAAGAAATCAGATATTAATGAAGGAAATGCATTTTTCATTGTCGAAATGGATGATGCTTATAATATGTCAAATCAAATATAAAATCAAAATAAAGCAGTTCTGAAAACAATTAGAGAAGGTAATATAACTCACTGAGTCTCTGGCTAAGAGATATATACCGGCTCATAGAGTAATTTATTTTCTCCCATGATTTTCCCAGTAGGAGAGCTGAGAGTTCAGCTGAAACACTGCCCAGCAATTAAACTGAACATTTCAGCTATAAATCTGGATTGAATACCCCATTCCTATTAAGTGAGATTTAGTTGAAGTAGCAGAGAAAAACCACTGTGTTTTAGCCTGCAGAATATTAATTTCACATCAGCAATATAATTAACTGCAGGAATAATGAGCCACAACTCTGGGTTTGATTCAGACTGAGATTTGCAATTGCAAAACGCTTTTGGACAGTATCATTTAAAAAATAATAAGCTCCTGATAGGAGTTATAAATATTAATTCACGTGAAGCCTAACTCTTCCCCTGGGACTCTCCTCCTTCTGAATTCCTGAACTCCCTGATTTGGCAGTTTTGATTGCTTACCAGGTTGTGATGGCAGTGGGGTGAAAGAAGACCTTCCTCTCACAGTCTGAAATGGGAGAATGTCATGGAGGCAGCTAAGCCACCCTCCTTTCCACCCCGTACCCAGGGGATGTGAAATTGTATTAACTGAATAATACAGTTTTATTCCATCACCAGCATTTCTAACACAAGTTCATGGGATTGATTTAAGAGTGCAGAAAACTGAGGGGAAAGCTGAGGCACATCAGACGGGCATTCGGCCTCATCTCTCCAAGCACGTTTCCTCCTCTGATCAATTATGCTTCCTGCACAATTCTTCCTTCTCCTTCTTTTACCTCTGCAGGTAGAAATTCCCTGTCTCCTGTTTTCCTTTTATCTCTTTCAGTTATTCAGCTTTTTCTTGTATCAGGGTGATCTCCTCCTCCTCCTCCTCCTCCTCTTCCTCCTCCTGCTGTTCTTATCCAAAAGAGTGTCTGTCTCCTCTCATTTCTCCCTTGTCTGCCATCCCCTCAGACTCCCCCTTCTTCTGCATGAAATTCCAATGTAATCCAGCTGCAGGGTGCCTGCATTCTCTCATCCTGTTCTTTGTCCAGCTGCCTGCCTGTATACAAGCCTTTAGGCAGGCTTGCATATAATTTATGGTCAGAAAAAGGCACCCATTCCCACCTGGATCCCTTTGTCAATACACACACATACACACACTCTTCCTCTTTTATACTTTGAAATGCTGCTATGGCGGTGCTCCAAGGGCGAGTGACCCTGTAAAATGTTATACTTTTGAGTAGGCCTCTCTTCTTTGTTTTTCCCAGCTAGGCATTTAGCCAACACTCACCACATTTCCCAGGAGCAGGTACAATGAGGGAAAGAGACATGTCTGAGAAAATTAATTTTCCAGATTTCTAGAGCCAGGGTTGGCCCTCCTCTGGGACGTGTGTGAAATCTGATGAAGGTGGTGTTTTCCTGGCTAGTAGTGACTGACACTGCTTACTACCCAGAAAATGCCCACCCTGTAGGTGGGGTGCAAATGCTTTGTTTTCAGGATACATTAAATAGGCCAGCGAGCTTTGCTGAAGTGGAAAAGCAGCCAGCAGATTGATAGGACTGGCTGGCAGGCCCAACACCTCACTCAACGCATTTGGTATTCCAAGGCCAATTTCCTTGCCCAATGCCTTATTCTTAGGGATCCTCCATACAGTGAGGGAGTATGGATCAGCAGGGCTTCTGGACATGGTGCAGTGCTCAGTACTCAGGGTGGCTGCATATGGCTCTTGAATCTATAGGCTCTCTGAACTCACCATGACAGCAACCTTATTACCCGTTAATTTGCATAAACCCTTTTAAAAGCTAGTTTACCTGGTGGAGACCATCACATCTTGTTGCAGGGAATTTCTTACATTTTCTGTTTCTTAAGAAGTAGCCTGTCCTGAAGCACTTCTCCATCATTTCACTGGATTCTGCAAGATAAGAATGAACTGGAGATCTGATCCATTAGAAGTTCTTGGACTTGTCTGGCAATTTATTGCCATTTATTGCCAAGCAGCAGTTCAGGCTACTTGGATAGTTCATTCTTTAAGCAATCAAAAACAGATATGTATGGTACTGAGCATAGGAGCTTGCTATCTCACTTTTTAAAAACTTTACTGAAGTGTTGAACTTCGAACTCTACATGCTGTAGCATGCTGTGCTCAAGGATCTCTCTCCCTCTCTTTCTCTCTCCTCCTGGACAGTTACTTGTTATCTAGCCTTGCAAGTGCCAATTGTCAGTGGGGAAGAAACTGGAGTAATCTCTTCCAAAAAGCCGATTGCTAAAACCTCCTGGCTGTATGGTTAGTGCTAGAGAAGTGCAGAGACACACAACTATTTCTTTCCTGGGCTTTCCACTCACAGGCCTTTATTACCTGAACACATCTCCACAAACTGCCATCTTTAATGAAACTATCATTGCACATACAACCTAAGTTTTCAATGTAAAGATCCAACAAAGGGAGCTGTGTGTACAAGGTCTTGCTAAGAATCTCTGGCTGAAATCCTACTTTCCTTTACAGATCACCTTCAGTGGAGCCAGGTGTCAGATCCAGTTCCCACTATCAAAGCTACGGAGGCATATGTGATTTGTTCTGCAATCCCAGTTTAAGAAAGAATATACTGCCTTTTAAAGTTAGTGGAAGACATTAGAAAGCAAGATACATGTTCGCAGACATGTTCTAACATGTTCTGAAAAACATGGCGTATTAGGATTAGATGCTCTGGAAAATGTTAAAACTAATTTAGGAATTCTCTTGTGAGGAACAGGAAATCCACTCCTACTGATGTTAGATGATATAATAGAGAATTCTTTGAAACACACTGAAGGAAAGGATAATTTAATTAGATATGCTTCTTCTAGGTTATATACTTGGAAGCAGTAAAACATTTGCTGTGGAAATAGATGTGTGTTAATTACAATAAATAAAAGCTATCATAATGAAGGCTTCCATGGATCATTACTTCCATGGCTGAAATGTGTTTGTATGTGCAGGATTTAAACATTGTAGATAGTCAGAATAAACTCTGGGGAACTGAATTAAATGAAACTAATTGGATACACAGCAGCTTGCAGATATGCTAGTGTAATACCCAACCCCACCCAATTTAAATTAATAGAGGAAAATTAAAAGAAAAAAGTTATAAAACATATATAACTTAGCAAATCATGTGAATCTTGATCCTTTTTATACCAAATTATTTTAGAACTTGTAGTGTGATCTAATTAATATTTTGAATTCATTAGTGCCCTTCATGTTCAATTTTTAATTGATTCCATTTTTAATCGTCAAAAGAATGTAACTATATTTGCATTTATATTTAGAGGGAAAGAAAGAAGTGATTATTTGGACTGTAACATTTAAAACTGAAGAGGGAACTAAAGGAATGATAGTGCGGGCAGGAAATTGGTCAGTTAATAGTAGTTAGAAAAACAGAAAGACCACAGTGGGGAATAAAGTGAATGGGCTACATGAAGTTGTATTCTCAATTTGCTCCTTAAAAAAAGTACCACAAACTGGTTCTTTAAAAAAACAAAACAAAAAAACCTTGAGCTTCAGATGATACACTTGGAAAAGCCTTCATCCAGTCACCTGAAAGCACATCCAAATTTATGAGGATATTCTTCCTGATATATGGACAAGTAGTACAGATCTAACATTCAGCCAATGCCAATTCCAGTGCTTTTTTTCATCACTTTTTTGCTTTTCCATGTCTTATCTTAACTACATATCTTAACTCATGTAGGCTTCTGTAGATTTTCCTTACAAAAGCAGCACCAGGATTTCATTTTGCTTCCTTCATTAACTGCAGAAGACAACCCAAATTTGTCAAGCCGGCTGGAGCACGCATTCCCTTTTTCCTGCCTTAGGAGCTGGTTTGAAATAGAGTAGATAGAGAGATTTCCATTGGATTAATGATCCTTCTTTTCCTTACTGCCTCTATTTCTTTCATCATTTTCTTGGATTCGCATCTAAATAATTCATTTTCTACTGGTACCATCAAAAAATTACTATGGTGCTTAAGACCTTTGTAGGTCTAGCATTTTGGTGGGGGGTGGGGGGTGGGGGGGGGCTTCAGGGTGGAATGTTTAAGGGTGGAATTCACTTACAATTATTCATGGTTAGGATAATTGTTTAGCTGTTGAACTGTTATGACATATAATAATAAAAGTATTATACATGCTATTTATACAACAAATATATATAACCTAAACTGAGATTTGGGAGGAATATCATTAGAATACCTAATCAGGAAACCTGTTCTCACCTGTCTAATTTCTTCCACTATTAGCCCTTCTAATTTGTCTATCCACCCAACCCCAACCAGCGTTCCTGATGCGTTACTCACACTTATCTGAATATTATATATTCTAAGCCATAGTTCTTCTCTTCTCCAAATACGGGTTCCAGCACAGTTCATTAGGATGATGGATTGATATAGATCTATTGATCTATAGATAGATCAATAGATAGATTGATAGATTATAGATAGATATGCATGCATAGTACCAAAACAGTATAGCCTTGCTGAACATTTCATTTCCATAGTTTTGCTACAGATAATCCGACTTCACTGGCAGGCTCTATATAATCTGATCTACAGCAGTGTGTGACCCCACAGGCAAGAAAAAGCCTATCACTAAACGTGCCTTTAGAGCATGAAAGGGGGTTAGTCAGAGTCCCAAAGCAAACCTTTTTTTTGTTGTTTTACTTAGCTCAGAATGATTCCTTGGCCTGTCTATGTAAAATGAACAGATCATGATGTACAACTTGACTATTAGCTAGCCAATATCACACAGTAAGTGTAATAGAGTAAGTATAGCATAACTGATAATGCTGAGAACATCAGCTATCAATTATGAAACTGACATGTGTCAAAAGTAATATATAACTGCAATGATTTATCCATTCATACTTTTTATCCCAACTTTGATCAAATTTCCCTGAAGTAATGTAGTTAGACAGTTAAAATAGTCCATCCAAGTCATAAAATAAGTGGATTCCAAAAAGGTAACTGTACAAGAGCAGTCCTGTGGACATCAGTATGATGTCCAAATTATGTATGTACCAGTGCAGCTATGGCCATAGGCAGCTGGTGCCCTCGAAATGTTTTTGACTTAACTTCCATCAATCTCAGGTAAGCGCTAATGGCAAAAATATTATGAGTTGCAATCTAAAACCCCTGGAGTCATCAGTTTGTACACTTCTGTATCAGTGAATCAAGGCACCTCAAGGAATAAAAATGGAATGAAATATTCATACCTTCCCAGTAGATATTTGAAGGAGATACAAATATTGGCCAGAAAATATGTTCCCAAACAACATTTTTTCCCTATATAATTCACTACGATTTCAGATCAGGAAAGACCAATCCATTCTCTTAATTCTTCCTCCAATGTGATTATTTTATGGAGATTGAAGAGAACTCCCAATAAGGACTTAGAGTCTGTTTGTTGACATATCTAGATGTGCCATTATGGGTCAGATCCACATTCAGTTTCAAATAGGTCTACTGAAATTAACTAATTTCAGATTGTCAGAACAAGCTTTATTCTCATTTACTTCAATGAATTGAAGTTATGGTTATATCCAGATTCAGTTCATAATGTCTAACTGTGCTAGTGAATTCTAAATTTGAAAGTAGCAAAAATATGACAATTCATCATGCTTGCTAAGGCAATGGCACATATATCATTGCTGTCTTGTTTAAGCTGCCATTATAACATTATTTCTTAGCAATGTCACTCCTTTAGCTGTGACATTTGAAAAGCATTGATCTCCAATGCCCTTCCCAGCATCACAGGCAGACGCATCATCATATTATATTACTCCCATTATGATAATGATAAATCCTGTATAAAAGGAAAATGCTGAATATTTTCAACATTAGCATAACAGGAAAAAAATAGTTTGGATCTCACAACACTCATCAGTATGTATTTTGCAGCTAAATATTCTCTTTTTTAAAAAAATTTGGAGCAAAGTATTATTGGAGGCTAAGGGAGATTCGTATGTATTTATGCACATTATACGAACCATCACTAGGAATTTGTATGAAACTGCAGTTTGTTCTTGTTATGCAAAACTGAAGTTTCCTGGATTAACATATAAAAGAATAGTTGTTTCTGGAAACCTGGAGGAAAATTAGCACCATTGCTGCCCTGTTACTTCTAGAACTAGGACGTTCTGGGCTCTCAGACCATTTTCTTATGAGCTGATAGTGCTCTTATCGAAAAGTATTTTGAAAAAGCACTTATCAAAAAGTATTTCAAATCTCAGAAAATGGAAAATTGAACCCAACATCCAAACCATTACTTGAAATATAAACATCCTGCTTTGATAATCACACACTTAGATGAAAGTATTCATTACCCATTTTTTGGACTAAACCAAAAAAAAAAAAAAAAAGGTCACCCAAAAACCAAGAACTATTATTTATGATGAAGGCAATCTTTCCATCTTCTCCAGACTGCAGGCTTCCCCATCAACATATGTTTATGTACAATGAGAAGTGATAACTGGATAGATTAAATAGCCCTTTGGCCTACAGAGCTCCACGTCCATTCTTACTCAATCTAATTGTTTCCATTGCTGCATACTCTCTGCTAAGGCTACAGCCATTCATCCCCTTCAAAGATGGGGAAATGAAATATGGAGAAAAAAATGAAGTACATATTCAGATACCTCAAGAGAAAGTCAAGCAACCATATCTGGGGAATAAAGTATAGATACCCACTGCCTTGAGAAATCTGTTGGGCTTACTTAGCTGCGTCTGGATATCGATGGACATAGTAGACTAAACAAAATACAGTGGTACCTCGGTTCACGAATGCCTCTGTTCATGAACAATTCAGTTCATGAACAGCTCCGGCCACAAAAATTTGCCTCCGTTCGTGAACGCCGGATCGGGTGATGAACAGGATCCGCGGCCATTTTCCCTCCCGTGACATGTGGTCACAGCTTCCTGTAGGGAGGGGGACTCTCCCTCCAAGCAGTAACTGCCTCCCCACCTGCCTTCCTGTCCTCCACGCCGGAAGTCGCGTCAAGCAAGGTTAGCTTTCTCTCTCTTCGTACTGTACTTTGTGTCATATTTTTGCGGGTTTTTTAAAAAAAAAACATGGTTCAGAATGGATTAACCGTATTTACATTGAACCTTATGGGGAAATTTGACTCGGGTCGTGACCAGAAATCGGTTGGCGACCAAATTTGGGGTCAGAACGGATTAACCGTATTTACATTGAACCTTATGGGAAAATTTGATTCTGTTCACGACCATTTCGGGTTGCGACCAGAGTCATGGAACGAATTAAGTTTGTGAACCGAGGTACCACTGACATTGGTGGGTAATAAGGACTGACATTGGTGGACAGACATTATGTCTTTATAAATTGTGTCAGTCCTTGAAGTTATGAGATTTCAACTCCTTCTCTTAAGCTAGTGATGCAAAATATTCCTCCTTATGTTTGCATTTTTTTTTCAAGAGACAGAGGATTCTTTTTCTTTTTCCTACTTTTATCCTATGTAAACCCTTCCTTTGACTAAAAATAAGCTGTACAATATGAAAGCAGGAGCTGTTTATATGCATATGTGAAAGAGTCAAGCTAATATACTTCATTATAAGTTAAAAACAGCTAGTTTTCCAATGTATGGAAAGAAGTTTTTCTAAAGCGTTCTGTATTTATATGTGATTTCTCCACAGAAGCTAGTATTGTGTGTTTTTCATCTACTCAGTTTATCATTAAATAAATATCTATCTGATCGATACAGCTACATCAGCAGAATTTTGGAAATAACTGCTTACAATTGTGTAGTTTGCATGTAAACATACACAGAGAGGGAAAAAGAGAGAAGGAATTCAGGTGCCCATCTTTGGTGCCTATAGCTGGTATCTCTTTCAGAACTGTTGCAGGCCCTTTGTCAAAATGCTACATGTTCAGAAATGGATATACAGGTAGTCCTCATTTAGCAACTTCCTCATTTAGTGACTATTTGCAGTTATGACAGTGATGAAGAAGTAACTGTGGGACCAGTCCTCACATTTACAACCTTCATAGGTCTGTAAAGCAAAGGAAAGCTGAAGTAAGATCATAAGTAGAGTCACGGTGTCAGAATCCTCACAAGATTTCATAATAGATTATTATATGGCTAGTTTAAAAAAATGGCTTTTTACATGCTGCGGTTCTGCCATTGTAAAAGGAGGGGGGGTAGTAGGAATGAGAAACCATTTAAAGCAGATGGCTCCTTATCACAGGCTCTGGCATGCTCAAGGACATACCAGCAAGGGAATCAGAAGACCAAGAACTAAGGGCGATGAAGTGGGGGAGAAACTAAGGGCGATGTAGGGGGGAAGAAAGTAAGAAAACAGCTTTTGGCGTGCTTTTGCTCAGTCTTAGCAATGCTTTGGATCTGTACACTTATTCTCAATAAATGAACTTTCTTTTGAATCAATATTGGTTGCAAGGAAAGTTACTGGATTTGGGATCAACAGGTGGCAGCTAGTTACATTTTGCTAAGACTCCCAGTGCAGACTTCCACCAGGGAGATTGCCCTGTGGGGAGTCCGAAGCCTCACGTTGACCAGGACCAACCGAGCAGCGGGATGGCTGACAATGTAATTGAGGAAGAAGAAGAGAGACCGGTCCCTCCTCCGTTGGAAGTGAAGGTGATAACCCAGGAGGAGCCGGTGCAATCATCGCGTCAAGCCCGAGCAGGGCCGAAGGCAACGGCAATGAAGGGACGGGGCCCTTCGATGAAAGATCGCATGGGGAAATTGGAAGGGCAGATGGGGTCCCTATCCGATGATATGCCAGTGTTAATGGCAGCAGTGGATCAACTGCTTGGAGGGGGATTTCCACCTCCCACGTGAGAGTCAGCGGCCACACTGGGAGGTACAGAGGTGGCAGAGCAGTCAGCTGAAGGTGAGACCTCCAGCGAGGAGGAGGAGGATCTCACACTTAGCAGAGCCAAGAAGAGCCCGATGCAGCAGCGGGACATCTCCATGAAATTCGGGGGAGATGCTGAGTAGCTGGCTTGCTTTATCACCCAGGTTCAGATCTACATGGAGGGCTATGGGGGTCTGTTTCACAGCGAGGAGGAGAAGGTCTCCTATGTGTCCAGCTTTTTTGAAGGTACGACTGCAGAATGGGTGGTTGGCCTGCATAGGGCGAAGGACCGGGCTTTAAGGAGATTAGAGGATTTCATGGCGGCTCTCTGCACGCACTTTGAAGACCCGTGCGTGGCGCTTAAAGCATGACGTGACCTGGAAAGGCTGAAGCAGGGGTCCAAGTCGGTATCAGAGTACGCCTACGAATTTCGGGGGTTGGCTCAAAGGCTGCCTCACGTGCCTGAAGAGCTCCTGATTGAGTTCTTCCAGAGAGGCTTGCAACCCGAATTGTTGCAGTGCGTGGTGTGCTGGGGTTTCCCCAAAACCTTTAATGGATGGGTTGCTATGGCCGGCAAAGTGGAGGAGCAATGGCGCACCATAGAAGCAAGAACCCAACTTCCGCCCTTATCCAGCAAAAAGAAGGTGGTGCCCAAGGCGAAGACCAGCACGCCGGAAAGTAGCAGGAGCTGGCGTGTCTGTTTCAACTGCGGGGAGCCGGGGCACTTTGCTGCTGCGTGCCCTAAAGCGAAGACGGAGCAAGGAGGCAAGAAGGCAGAGCGGAAGGGGCTGAAGTCTTCGAAGCCCGGCAAGAAGGAGTCAGTGGCAGTAGGCAGCGAGACGGGGGCTAAAGCGGCAACATGCAGCGGCAGCAAAACCCGGAAGTTGTTAGCTCCGATCTCTCTCCAACAGGCGGCTGCTCTTCCAGAGAAAGAAAGCAGCTCACGAGAGGACTCAGAGAGCGAAGAGATGGGGGTGAGTCCCATTAAAATTTGGGTGGAACTAAGGGTGGTAAGGACGAATCAGAGGGCAGATACGGACGCTGATAGACTCTGGCTGCTCCCGAAATCTGATTAACCCTGCCCTTGCCCGGGGTTTGGGACTGCGCTTAAAGAGACTCAAAACCCCTGTGATTTTTACCCAGCTGGACAGATCCCCAGCGGGGGGAGGGCCGGTGGAATATCGTACTGAAGAGCTTGAGCTAACTATGGGGGACCATAGAGAGAATATTAAATTCCTAGTGACTCCCATGGCATGCAACCCAGTGCTTCTGGGCATGAACTGGTTAAAAAGGAAGAACCCAGAAGTGAACTTGGAGGAAAAGATCTTGCATTTCCCGAAGGAGGGGGGAGTGGAAGTTGAAGGAATTACCGAAATGTTGTCAGATGGAGAGATGGGCGCTGTGAGTAGGGAAAAGGCAGTGGAGGCTGCAACCCAGATTCCCAAGCAATACCGCAACCTCCAGGAGCTGTTTAGTGAAAGGGAGTCAGATCAGCTACCCCCCCCCCCCCATCGTGCCAGTGACTGTGCCATAGAGATTGAGCCGGGGGCTAAATTTCCAAGGAAGAAATGTATCCAATGACACCCAAAGAGTTGGAAGCATTGCAGGAGTTCATTGATAAGAATATAAAGAGGGGCTTTATTGTACCTACGCACTCTCAGCTGCACCGGTGCTTTTCAGAGAAAAGAAGGATGGCTCCCTACATTTGTGCACAGATTATAGAGGGCTAAATGCCATTTCTGCTGACAACCGGTACCCACTCCCCTTGATGAAAGACCTGTTGGCCCATTTATCCAAAGGGAAAATTTTCACGAAGCTGGATTTAAGGGAGGCGTACTTCAGGGTGTGAATCCGGGAAGGAGATCAATGGAAATCCACCTTTAACACGCCCCTGGGGTGCTTCCGTTATGAAATAATGCAGTTCGGATTAAAAGGAGCGGCGGGGGTGTTTATGCAACTTATAAATGAGGTGTTACAAGAGCATTTACACCAGGGGGTGTTGGTTTATCTGGACGATATCCTGATTTACACTGAGACCATGGAGCAACATGTACAAGTGGTCAGGAAGGTACTAAAAAAGCTACTGGAGGCTCAATTGTATGCCAAGCTCTCCAAATGTGAATTTCATAAACAGCAAATTGACTATTTGGGGTATAGAATTTCGCATCAGGGAATTGAAATGGACCTGGTCAAGGTGAGGGACGTCCTGGGTTGGGAGGCTCCCAAAACCAGGAGTCAGCTTCAAAGTTTCCTGGGCTTTGCTAACTTCTATCGGCAATTCATACCTAACTTTGCCCAAGTAGCACTCCCACACACCGATTTGTTGAAAACCAAGGGCAAGGACAAAGCGAAGGCGTCAAAACCTGGAACCCCCTTGGCCTGGACTAAGGAGTGCCAGGAAGCTTTTCTAAGTTTAAAGCGTCTGTTTACGGCTGAACCGATCTTAAAGCACCTTGATCCAGAACAGCCATTTGTCATACAGGCAGACGCTTCAGATGTAGCAGTGGGAGCTGTGTTGTTACAGAAGGGGGCAGGGGGGGAGCTATTTCCATGTGCGTGCATATCCCAGAAATTTTCAGAAACTGGGAGACGCTGGTTGGTGTGGGAAAAGGAAGTGTTCACAGTGCGCTGGGCATTAGTTTGCTGGTCACTTGTTAGAGGGATCACCCCATCCCTTTGAAATTTGGACTGATCACAAAAATCTAGAAGCTTTGACTGCACCGAGGAAGCTGTCACCCAAACAAATGAGATGGGCACAATATTTTCATCATTTTAACTTCTCCCTGAAGTACATTCCTGGGGGAAAAATTTTTTTGGCAGACGCCCTGTCTTGATTGCCTCAACACAACAGCAAGCGGGAGGAAATAGTCGCTCCTGTAATTCCATGTACCCAAGCAGCCCTAAGAGTGGTCACTAGAGCTCAGAAAAAAGGGGGTGAAGAACAACCAGAAGGAGAGTTGTTGAAAAAATTAAATGCCCAGATTGCTCAGGATGATTGGTTTAAAAGCAACAGCCAATTGCTAGTGAACAAACAAGGGGCATGGTGGTGGCAAGATAAGCTGTATGTCCCTGCAGATGCTAGAAAGTGGGTCTTGCAAAGAAGTCACGACAGCAGAACAGCTGGGCACTTTGGTTTTGTGAAAACATTACATCTACTCAGGCGTCAATTTTGGTGGCTAACAATGAGAAAATATGTAGGGGAATATGTAGCTACATGCCCCACGTGTGCAATGGCCAAAAGGAGAGGGGGCAAACCAATGGGGCTTCTACAGACAGTAGCAAACCCTGGGGCTCCTTGGAAGCAAATTTCCATGGACTTTATTGTAGACCTGCCTGAAAGCAACAAGAAGACAGTTATTTGGGTAGTTACAGACCTTTTTTCCAAACAAGCACATTTTGTGGCATGCCAATCCCTTCCATCAGCCCCCAAACTGGCTAAGTTATTCATACAACACGTCTACCGAGCTCATGGTGTCCCAGAACGAATAATTTCGGATCGCGGGGTCCAGTTTACTGCCAAGTTCTGGAGGGCGTTCCTAAAACTACTGGGAGCATCGCAAGGCTTGAGTTTGGGGTACCACCCCCAGACGGCGGGATCATGTGAACGACTGAACTCAGTGTTAGAACAATATTTGAGATGCTTCATTAACTACCAACAAGACAATTGGGATGAACTGTTACCGTTTGCTGAAGTAGCTTATAATAATGCAGTGCACCAAAGCACTGGCCTCACCCCTTTTAAAATAGCTACAGGACAGGACTTTGTACCCATCCCAGAACTACCTAAACAATCCACTCAAGTCACTTCAGTTGATGAATGTGTCCAACAAATGACACAAGTGTGGCCTCAGATTGCTGCGTCATTGAAGGAGGCCAGAGCAACATACAACAAATTTGCAGATGCTAAGAGAACCCCAGAAAAAGACTGGAAAGTAGGAGATAAGGTTCTTTTATCTACCAAGCATCTTAAATCATTACAACCTTCCAGAAAGCTCGCTCCAAGATTTGTAGGGCCTTTTGTTATAGATAAAGTAATTAATCCAGTTTCACTACGATTACAGATGCCCGCTACCTTTAAAAGAATCCATCCAGTATTCCACTGCGACCTGCTTAAACCCTATAAAGAGTCATCTCAATGGCATCCCTCCCCAGTACCTCCTAAACCAATGATGGTTGAAGGAGAACAACATTTTGAAGTTAAAGAGATACTGGACAGTAGAAAGCATGAGGGGGGGGGGGTTCAATTTTTAATTCAGTGGAAACATTTTCCCAAATCAATGGCTGAATGGGTTGACAAGAAATATGTAAAGGCTCCACATTTAGTTAAAAAATTTTATGATGTTTATCCTACAAAGCCTTAACAATTAGAATGGTTATTGTATTATGTTTTTCTTTGCTTTTTCTTTTTAGAGTGAAGAAGAGGAATCATCTGACTGACATCCTCTTTTGTGGAGGGGCAGCATGTCAGAATCCTCGCAAGATTTCATAATAGATTATTATATGGCTAGTTTAAAAAAATGGCTTTTTACATCCTGTGGTTCTGCCATTGTAAAAGGAGGGGGGGGGGAGTAGGAATGAGAAACCGTTTAAAGCAGATGGCTCCTTATCACAGGCTCTGGCATGCTCAAGGACATACCAGCAAGGGAATCAGAAGACCAAGAACTAAGGGCGATGAAGGGGGGGAGAAACTAAGGGCGATGTAGGGGGGGAGAAAGTAAGAAAACAGCTTTTGGCATGCTTTTGCTCAGTCTTAGCAATGCTTTGGATCTGTACACTTATTCTCAATAAATGAACTTTCTTTTGAATCAATATTGGTTGCAAGGAAAGTTACTGGATTTGGGATCAACAGGTGGCAGCTAGTTACACACGGTTTCCCTTAGTGCCCACTTTGCTTAATGACTGAGTTGCCAGTCCTAATTGTAGACGCTAAACAAGGACTACCTGTATTGATAGCATCATCTCTAATGTATTGAGAAATAAATTGCATTGGATAAATGTAGCATGGTACTGTACCTTGAGATGCTAAACATCATGTTTCCTCCAAACTTGTAATTTTAACTAAAACCTGCAGGCATTTCATCCTTGCATAGCAGAGCATCAGAGTTGAATGCCACTACTCTGTTTCTGCAAGTCCAGATCTGACAAGATAATGGTATTGCTTTGACTTCAGGCAAAACTTCTTTCATTAGTGAAATCTTTACACTTAACTGAAAAAAAAAAAATCTCTTATGTAAGTCAGGCTGTGAAATGTCGATCAACACTTTGCAATTATAAATGGATCAAATTCCTTCCTCTGCCTGATTCTCAAGGCACAATGAACTCAGGAACAGAGCTCCATTGCTCACAGGGCTGATAGTAGAGACACTTGCTATGCAGGAAGGGAAAAGGGTAATGACACATAACTCAAGTGGGTTTTTAACTTTTTCACCAGACCATTTGAATGGAAAATGTTGGTATTTGAATTAAAACTCTGAGATCACAGTTATACTGGGTGGAACATTGAAAGATGAACAGCCTATCAATTTTTTTTATTTTTTTTTACTAGTCAGCTTTAGCATAAGTGGTTTCAGAGACTTTTATTCTAATATCAAAAAGTAATCTGCTCCCATTTCTTCATTTGGATTTCATCTGGATTTTCAGTCATAAACATTTGCATTGTGATATTTATGTTCACAGTTCATCTCGGTGGGATATTCTGAGACAACATGGCTTATCATCTATTTTGTACTGCATTATTGTCTTAAAATAGGTATTTCAAGTTACTCAAGATTCTGTTCTGCAATGCCCTTAAAGTAAGCTTCTTACAGCTCATGAGAAACTAAAGGTTTGTTATCAGATCCTTGTAAACCAAAAGTGGGGGAATAACCAAATTTTCCCAAAGTAAAAAAAGCAAAATCTCAAATTAGACCCCTACCTCCTGCTCTGTATTGTTCAGATATCAAAACTTATGTCTACAAATGTGTGACTTCCAGTTCATATATAGAGGTATACCCATCTCTAAACAAGGAAGAAGAAGGAATACTAGCAATGGCAGGAACTGAATCTTCTCTATGCACTTCTCTGCTGAATTTTTACTGTTTGCTGTTGAAGGCACTTTTGGTAACTAAGAACGATGTTGTTGAAGACTCAACCTGGGAATCTTCCTAGGTAGCATGAAAAGCCTATCTAATATTTCAGTGTTACAGATGCTCTATCTACCTTTCACAGACAAAGAAAGTAACAGAATTATAACAGAATTACTGCCACAGCACATAAATACATGTATGGATACACACATAGTTATATACTGAAACAATGTTGAACAACCTACACCAGCATCCTTCAGATTGCAACTAGATGACCACTAATTCTGGGAGCTGGAGTCCCAATACGTTTAAAAAGTAATGCTTCTTCACCTTCTGACCTATGCTGTATTTACTCCTCAGTTGTCTGTTCTTGCATCAATACCGAAAGCAGGAAAGTATGTTATTTCAGTTACCTTAGGGGGGAAAAATTATTTTTCTATTACAATAGGTTCTCAGGATTTATGGTGCTATTGTGAACTTCTGCATGAACTGATGAGGGAGGATGTATCCACTTCCTCACTATGAAATTTAACCGATAGAGGCCCTGAGAAGGAAATTCAAAGAATGGCAACGCTAAGAATTCATACTAACATTAAATAGGACACTCCCAAGGGCAAACCAGAAACAGTGAATTAGGGATATTTGCAGTGGAAAATTGGGCCGGCTAGAATGTATTAAAAAATATTCTAACAGTGAGTGAACATTTGGAGAGCTTGTACAGCACTCAGAATCAGTGTGCTTGTCATTCCTACCTTCTTGCTCTCCCTAGCTTCCACATATTCAGCTGGTAGACACGCTGAAGGAGAGTTTATATGGAGGCAAGTGAATTCATGTGAACTGGAAATCTTTTTTTAAGGGTCTGTCTGGCACAGAGAGCTGTACTTGAGTTTAAGCAAATGAGAACATGCTGGTCCTTCAGATCTCCAGCTGAAAGCATGGAGGTTGAGAAAAGAAAGGAATGGGCCTTTGTGTGTGGTCCCATTCTTTATCTAGTTTGAAGTTCTCTATGCATTTAGCTGAATACATGAACAGGTCTAGTGTACATTTTCATTTCAGAAATACCATATAATTCAGCGATGCCGTTCTAGTAGGGACTGAGGGGCTGAGAGATGAAAACCTGTATAATTGATTACTTATGCACTGCTACTTGGGTTGTTTTAATGTTTGTTTTGAAATATATTGCATTTTATTGTTTGCTGGATGCAAAAGGAAGGGTCCATTGTTTGGGCCAAAAGACAGAAAACAAACTGATTCATAATTTTTTACAAAAATATTTTTAAATTTTACTCCGCTTCAATTCTAAAGAAAAGAAAAGAAGTAGACAGATTATTGTGGGATGAATTGGGGTAGGCCACTTGTTTCTTTCACATGGAAACATTTGTCCTCTTACAGATAATGGAGAAAGAATGATCGGAAAACAGGCTACTAATGGATTTGCTGTGACCGAAGGACAAGGTCCCAGGAAAAGAAAGCCAAAATAATAATAATAAAAAAAAGAGTTACTAGATACACAGAGCATAGAAAGCAAACAAATTCTTAACTTCCAGCTAGTTAATCAAGCCACCCAAGTTCACACACACACATTCCTGGGAAGACTACCTACCTGTCATGTCTTCAGTGCTGCACGATGAAAAAGGAGGAGCTTCCTGTTTTTCTCAGGTGTATCTTAAATCAGCAAAGCACAAAGCTAATTCTGATGAAGTCCTTTCTCTTTGAATGTTCCTGGCTTGAATTCTTCCTTAACTTTGTTGGAAGCAGGGGTGTGTGCAGGGTGTAGTAAGAAAAAAGTCAAGATGGCAGTAGCTGTTTGATGTATATGGCACGTGCAACATACATAAGAAACAGGAGGTACTTTGATTGCAACGCTAGGATTCCCATCTTATGCTTTTTGACCACACTCCCATTTGGGAGGCATATATCATCCCATGGGAAAGGGGAAAAGGCATTCAATTATATATCTTTACATTTCTGTTTCAATTCCTCAAATGCATGGACATGTGAGACTACTATCATTTTGCATGACAGAAGATTTCTGCTTTTCCCATTGAATAAATCTGGATATTACTCGTTGCACATTATATAAGACAATTTAACTGCTTCAGTTCCATTGGAAATTATATATAATGCTTGATAGTTTATTTATAGAATAAGTAATTGAAAGGCTACAGAGACCTGTGCCTAAATCCAGAAATCTGATTTGTCTCGATATTGAAGCATGTATTTATAATAATATAATTATAATAATTTATTTGTAAAGTATGTAGCATTAGGGTTAGATGCTGTCTTCATAAATACTCATTCCTTCTGGTTTTCCTTTACAACAATTATTTAATTACACAATCCTTACGTTTTAAAGAGCTCAAAGTCATAAAGGGGAATGGAAACAGGACATAACTACATGTTCTGTAAATAGTAAAAATAATACTCACTAAAGCAGACGACTGCATATGTTCACCTTCAGAAGAAAAATGGCTGTTCAGGGAGACATGATTTCAGAAGAAAAAAATATTGACAATAAAAGGGTTAAATGGTATTTTTCCTCCAGTAAATCATAGGCCTAGGCTTAATTGCTAACTTCTCTGCTTTAATTCTGGACAGTTACTATTTGAAATGGGCCTAGACACATAGGCAAGTTTTTCTGTTTTTTAATATGCCCCCGATTCAATGAAACTGAGGTGAGGAAAAATACAAAACAGACTTGCTATTATATGTAAAACAGTGACTGAACAAATTTTTATTTCATCCCATTCATGGAGACAGACAGAGACTTCTGGCTTGATTTCTTCTTTGCTTTGAAACCCAAGAAGGCCCACCTACCATAATTTCTTCACTCTTTTTTCTCACCTGTCTTAACTTGCCTAGTTTTCCAAACTGGTCCTTTTAACTCTCTCACCTTGTTCCTTCAAGCCAAAATCTGCTGGGTTTACTACCCAGCTGTTTCATATCATCTTCCTCCATTCACATCCAGAGTAACCCCATTAAATGGAATTCCTTCACTGCAAGTCTAAAGAAAGGGATTGATGGCAGACATTTTATATTACACACCAGCCACAGACTAGCCTACCCTCTGTTGAGGCTATACACAGCCATCAGAAGAAATAAGCCTCTGCATCAGCAGGAGTAGTAGTTTCTCATAGTTAAAAACTTACCAGTTTTTCTATTGCAGGATATTTGTATTCCCTTGAAGGATGATTACGATAAGGTGTGAAATTCTCACCTTAGAACACATTTTCTTCTTCAGACTATATTCTTTTAAAGAAAATTCGACCAGTCTTTCAGAAACAAGCATTGCTAGATAGCAATCTCCCACCCCTCCTCTCTCTGTACTGAGTATCTTTAGTTTTAACAAGTCCCAATGTTGGTTGAAAGACTTATTTGGCAGCAAAGAGACCAGAATAACCACAGTTCTTTCCCAGGGCTGCCGTCTTTGTATTCACACTGTTCTATCAACATTTTGGGATGACACTTAACAGTATGATTCTTCTTTTCTGCAGGCAGAAACCATTGGAGATACTGCTTCAGAACCATCAATTATTTGTATCTTTCACCCTATTGGCCACCAGCAGCATTAGCAGTAGAGACAGCAAGATAGAGAGTTCTTTTCTTTCTTCCTCTCTTTGTCTTTGCCCTGCTTCCCCAACTGGAATGCCCTCAGGCCTTCTCTTTAGCTGACTTCAGATACCTATATTCAAGTTCTGCTAGTCATTTAATAGGAAGATTCCAACCAGGGCTACCTCAACATTTTCTCTACAGGAATTACCCTTTGCCATCCACCTTTCCTATCCCATAATTAAGAAAATGCCTCATATGTCAAAGGCCTTATATTTCAAGGAGAATGCCTTGATGTCTATGACAGCAAACTCAGGCAAGAGGATGTCAAGAGATTAAAACAGATGCTTTCACATAGCGTATGCATCAAAAATGATTACAGTAATTGTTTCATAGGCTTTAAATGCATAAAGTAATTCTGCTTTGGATTTGGCATTTAATAGTCCATGTAGGGAATGTGCAGCTCTTGATGCATAGCTGATGTTATTAATTACGTAAAGTGGTTAGCTTATTACATTTTTATCACGCTTTTCATCTTTGCACGATTTCCAACCAGTTTGCATATTGTACATTAGGGCCTCATTGAGCAGTATGTCATAGTTAAGATTCCCCTTTCTCATGTGCTTGTAATAATTCTTGTGCTTTTCCCACATTTCTCTTTCTTTTCCGCCAAAACAGAAGCTGTAACAGTATAGCAATTAAACACTGTTTATCCAAGGGCTGGTCTTGAACATGTACAGGGTTCTTAAAAAGAGATTTTATATGTACTCATAAACACACACAGACATACGCACACACATACAAATAGCAAGTGTCTAGCTTTGATCTTTGTTATGCTAGAAAGTGTTAACATGGAATCCATGCTGTTTATCTCCTTGGGCTATGTTCTGAACCAGCCCCCTGATCTGCAGCAGAAAATTGTGTGTGATATCCCCAAGGGCATTCATAGAAATTGGGCCAAAGGGATGATTAATAACATGCAGATGATGCTGGTACTTCCCAACCACCTGGCAAGATCAAAAGAAAGAGTGTGAGTGAGAAAGTGAACATTAAATTGCTATAAGCTGTTGTAGCCACCAATCAGTTCAGTTTTATTGGTAGGGCATGGTTGGATGACAGGCTTGGCTCATCAGACATTTTAGATGAATATACCAATTCAGACCTGCCACTTATATAGAATTATTTGGAAAATATATGGACACCCAAATCTGGACATCTCCTAATGGGCAATGTAGCTGGCAGCTAATGCCTATATTAGCAGAAACATACCCATACTCATACAAAATATGTATGTTAGGGAAAAGCACGCAGTAAAATACATTTTCCTATACAACAGTTGTTTGCAAAATATTCACATCCTAGAAGCACATGAGACACGTATCAACTGTTTTTGCTGAATTCAGCTATGGGAGGTTAAGCAGATCATGTGTTCAATAAGATGAGGAATTCAGCAAAATCTAAATGGACATAATTGTCTATCCTTATCCCCAAGTCACTACAAGTTCATGCTCTTCAGAGACATTCTGTCACTTTCAGACCTTGTAGAATTCCTTCAAGGATTATTTGACTTCATGTGAGAAACATCAAGGATCTGGTATATAATTGAGGTGTAATTGCAAAAGATTACACTGCACCAAAGAGGCACATTGGGGCCCCCTATTCTTTCATATAAATAGAACTATGGAGCCTTTTGGTAGTGGCCCCAATATGGTGAAAATCTGTTTCTTCTGGTGTGCATTTAACCTTTTTTGTATAGGTCTTCCAAGGAGCTGTACAGAATGTTTAGTACTGCTTAAAGTGTTAAAGGTAAGCTTAGCAAAAACAATTATGCTGTTGGAGCGCTATCATTTATCTCCTACCTAATCTCCCTAACCCTTTATTTAGGCCACTCATTATAATTCTTAGAGGGAATTTCCAGGGAATAGAGTCCAAATCACTCATTGTTTCCTTGAGTCCCTACATCTCATTAGCTGGACTTAGATCTGTTAGTGTTTCCTTTATGCTCGGGTACCACAGCTAAGTATATGGACAGGTCTTCTAACTGTGCTCTTTTCCCTGGAATTGGGCAACAAATCTGGCTGGGATAAACCATGGAGTGTGATGTTCTAAACTTGTTGATGATAGTGGTTGTATGACAGTGGCCTCTGTCTCCTTTCGAGTCTTATCATTATGACAAAACAATATCATGAGCCAACTTGCCAAGGCTGATCCTCTTGCCTCTGATCATACGCCATCATACGCCTAAGACAGAAACCATAATTTCATATGGCTGAATCATGGTGTAAAATACAGGTGACCAACAACTGCAGACAACGAAACAGTGGATAAGAAGTCCTTAAATATATATATTAAGCAGGCATAAACGTCCATCTGCCATTTTGTATATAGGTAAAGTAACAAAAATCAGCCACTAAAACCTATATGAAACCTTTACCATAGATAACAATGTCACTTTTACTAATTATGGATTTGCAAAACCATAGGTAAAGGAATTATGGGTAACAGGCTCCTCTATATTCCAGAATCTGAAAGCAAGGGGGAACAAATCATTTAATCCAAAAGATTAAATGCATGCTTCACTGATTGTTCACTTCACTGCAGAATTCAGTGTTTTAGGGAGGGAGTAGTAGAGCTGAAGTCAATGGGGCTAGAATCTTTTAAGTGATGGTTAGGGTTTCCTTCCTTCCTTCCTTAGCTTACGCTCCAGTTTCTAAGGACTTTGCATTTCAAAATGGCAGGAACAATGCCACCAGTTTTCAACAACTATGGTTAGAGATGGCTGTAGGGGATGTCTGTGGCCTAAAATTTAATATTACTGTTAGTGTATAACATCCTTTAATATTAGTTGTAGTGAATAACATCCTTGACTAACTAAAGGCTTATTTCGTATTCTTTGTAGAAGAGTGCATGAGTCTAGAATGGGTGAAGCTTTGATGAGGGACATTTGAAATGCCAATTTCTCTGCTTTGTAAATCAAGCCCTGTGGAATTTGATCCTGACTTTTTCAACTGGTTCTGACTCAAAACAAAGGTTGTATCTTTGGGTGTTGGTCCCCTGTGAGTGCCCCCACAGTGAAATTCTCACTTTGGCCTAAAGGAAATATGAAAAAGGCCCTATATGGTCCTCATTTGCTGATAACATTTTGGTAGAAAATTACAAATACCGTGACCTGTAGTTTAGGAGATATCCAGTGGGGCCTAAACCTATACTATTTTTCTCAGGGAAGATGAATATTTATTTATTTATTCATTCATTCATTTATCAAATTTGTCACCATTTATCTCATTAAAATACAACTCTGGGCAGCTTACAGAGAATAGCCTCAAGAATTGGAGTTTTTGTTTTTATTTCCCCTAAAAAGTGATCAACAGGCTCACTTTAAAAACTCAGTTAATGTTATGGGCAAGGGGAAAGTATATGCACATATTTCTCAGGATCTTATCTGTGATAGTTTCTATACCAAATGATTTAAACTGCACCTTTTTAAATGTTATGGCTCTTTTCTCTGCATTATTGATATATTAAAGTACACCAGTATTTTGAGAGAAAATGCCTAGTAAATGCATATTTCATTGGACTGAAAACAAATTGCAGATTAAAGAAAACAAATAGCAGGAAATAAATGGAACAAAATAGGGTTACAACTGGAAAGGTATGACAATCAAATAGGCCAGACACCAACAGATTTACCACTATCTATTAACCATTGGGTGCTATTGCATGGAAATTTTCCGGCTTTCAGTCTGAACACAAAACAAGTCGTTCAAGACTCTGCCTTTAACTGAGAAGGAGAAATGGAGATGCAGCGATGGATAAAAATATGGCTTAGTTTTATCATGTGATTCCACCTACAGATCTTCAAGGGGTAAGTGTTAGTTAGCCTTGTAATCATTCACAAACTTGAACCAGTTTCCTTCACTGAGGTCAATGGTATTAAATCAGTTTATACACAAGCACTTTTATTTTACAGAATAATGGATTGGGCTTTTAGCTGGAAAACTCATTGATCTTTCTTGTCTTTTTCTTCTTTATGTGATTTAAGGATTTTTTTTTTTTTTTTTGGCATGGCCAAACTCTCCCAGAGCTAATTCTGATTGCCATTGATAATTGCAGAACATGGTGAAGGAAGAAAAGTAAAAACAGGCATGTTAAGACTGAAATTCAAGAAGAGAACCAGCTGGAAATGTCAAATATGTTTATAATGCAATGTAAAACACAGTAAGACATCATAAAACAACCCCCCAACAAGCAAAATCTGTTCTATCTTCTTCTTGATGAAGTAGAATGTTTCACTTGCCTTAATAAAAGAAAAATAAAATTTATTATGAGAGGCCTAAAGGAAGCAATTCTGTTCTGGTGTTATATTTTATAAATTATTTAGGCTCATGAGTTTTAGAAGGGTGAACTGTCAGAGTAGGATATGTGCATTTCTCTATCATCTGAGAACATTTATTTGGGCAGCTATAGTTAATGTAAAGGACTAACCTAAAGTGATAGCTGTGTAATGACCAGGGAAGCCTAGGTTGAAATCTCACCCTAAACTCACTCTAGGCAAATTAAAATGAATGAAGTCCCCACTGTGCCTGCAGAAGTTGCTGCGTTCAATCCCCAGTATTTCCAATGCAAAGATCTCAGAAGATTTTATGAACTAGAGCAGAGGTATAGTATAATGGTTAAAGAGTTGGACTGACACGGGGAAGACCCAGGTTCTTATCCTACTCTCAGCCTTTTGGGTGGCTTTGGACCAGTCATTCTGGATTGCCATTGCAAGGAACTTCACTGGATTGCTGCTGCAAGACAAAATAGGAAAAGAGAATTCTGTGTATGCTGCCTCTAGCTTCTGTACAACAGGAAAGTTATACAACTAAGAAACATACATACAATACATACATACATACATAGGCTAGCCTGATACCCCGAGTTGCTACTGCAAGTCAGAGAAGGCTAACTGGGGAGAACATGGACAAATTGTGTGAACTGATTGGGCACTTTTCAGTGCTATTGCCTAAACTTCACCTCTTAGTACAGTGACCATATGTCCTTTATCATAAAGAACAGTCCTTTGTTTTAGAAGGCAGTCCTTGAGATTTATTTATTTTTCAAAAACTCACTTTTGTCCTTTATTTTGGTCACGTAACTTTTACCTTACAAATGGTACCACTTAATGCACAGCCTTTTACATTCATGTGAAAAATATGGAAATTGAATTGACTTTTAAAAATAAATTTACATATACTGATTTTAGATATTTTTATTAGAATGTGCATTTTTGTAAAGCTTTTCTTGTTTTTGTCTTGAATTTTCCTTTGTAAAGCAAATTTATAAACATAAACAACATGAACCTCTTTCAGATTTGCCCCCTTTTCAGGTTTGTCCTTTATTTTTCCCAAGGAAATATGGTCGCTGTACCTATTAGCCAGGAGGAAAAAAGCAAGCCAGTCTTTCAAATAACTTTCTAAAGAACCAATATTTTATTTATTTATTTGAGCAATTTATATGGCCACCCAACTCAAGTGACTCCGGGTGGCTCACAAGAATAAGAATCCCAAATACAATACCCACTATACTCCCCCACCCCCGTGGCGACAGCAAGACATTTACACTAGCCATTTGATGGGCTCCATATCGACCTGAGATCTCCAGGCCCACTGGCAAAACCATGTCTTCAGGGCCTTGAGGAAGAGCATCAAGATGGGGGTCAATCTCTGTGGGGATGATGTTCCACAGAGAGGGAACTACCATAGAGAAGGCTCTTCTTCTTGGTCCCACTAGGGCATGGGGCATCATTTAGGGCATGAGGTAGGCAAAGACCTATAACAAAGGTTTCTAGTCATACCAAAATCTACTGTAATACATGAATCAATCATTATCTTGCGTCATCTCCCATGGATACATATGTCTACAGCTCAGTGCTAAAAAATCTAGTATTTGGCAATCTAGTATAAGAATTGTCATAAACCTGTATTTCATAAAATATAGAGATTCAGAAACAAATGATTGCAACCAGGCTTCTATCCATATTTTAAATTAACTGTTTGAAAAGGTGCACCATTAAAAAGCACAAAACAATGTGTTGGAATGACCCAATTAAATACATGCCCCCTAGCTAAGTTTTCATCTTTAAGAGCACGGGAATTACGTTTGGGGAAATGTAAGGTCCTTTTACAATTAAATGTTGAACCCCCCACCAAAAATTCAGTATTTATTTGCCATTGGAATTACTTTATATACTACTTGCCATAGTAATAGCAACCTTTAATCCAAACATGCTAGTCAAGAATACTCTTCAGTGCACATTTCTGAGTAGTAAAGAACTAGAAATAAATGAATTTCCAAACCAATAAAGTTCAAATTTTATTCCCACCTTTCTTTTGGGGTTGTTTGTATGAGGTCATAGTTCCATTTAGCACAGCAAACACTTTATCCATAACTGAATTAGAAATCTATATTCTTTTTTGAATTTAGTTTGCATGATGTTATTATCATTGTATACTTCAGTTGGTCAATGAACTGTTTGCGTGAAGCAGTTGACTATCAGCATATGCAGAGACTATAACTAGTTTCTTGCCAGCTGAGTGCCGACATGTGGCATGGCTAGGTTTAAGGCAGGGAGCAAATTCTGGCCAGATCAATATAATGCTTGCAAAAAAAAGGGAGGGGGGCAGGATTTAAGGTGGTGAGCAAGTAAGCTTTCATTGATAGTCATTATGTATGTACAGGAAGACAGGAGCAAAAATGGTGTTAGCCGTTTGAGGTAGTCTAGAGAAGAAGCACAATAATGAATCCTAGCTCTATCTTTTTGCAAGGTTACATTAACAAAAATCTTGCAAGACTGAAGGTATTTCTCCTCTCCTCTCCTTTTACTCTCCAGAAAACTAGGGAAGGTCTCTTCTGAAAGGGTTCCCATGCCTTCTGTCTTTCTGTGGACTGAGATATCTATTATTGCCGGTTGTCCAGTCTGCGTCTCTTCCTCCAGTTCTCCCAAGGTTGTTCCCACGTGCCATTACAGATGGCTAATGATTCCCATCAACCTATGTTGATGTGCAGAGGGAGGCAGGGCTGAGGGAGGAAGCTGGCTCTGCCTTGTGAACACGGGAAAGCTGGTTCAGACCACCTGATGGAGCTCTGCAAATCACTGGTGGTCCATGAACCACACTTTGAGAATCACTGCTTTAACTAGCATCCAGGGGGTTCATTCCTTTTGTTGTATATTTGGTACATAATGTATGCTAAGTAGTTTGTTAAATTTGTAATTAAGATACCAAGGTAATGATTATCATCTATGTAATCTGACAGACCTCTTTCTCATATTCATTCCATATTAGTCAAATCAAACATATCTAAAAGAAAAAGCAAGCAGGAAGTAAATGATCCCCGAATTTCTGATGCCTTCATTTAGAGCTACTTTAATATTCCATTGAGTCGAGTATTTTAAAACATAAAGCACGTAAGAAAAAACACAGTGGGGACTTTTGCTAATCTTCCTGATTTTATACGTGAGGGAAAAGAAATGCTAAAGTAACAACAGATCAGTTATAAAATTGAATTTGAGACAGTGGAAGATAAATGATTGAGGTTTTCCTATAATTGCCAGAATTTCACTTACTGAGTTCAGCCAATGTCTTCATATTACAGAAATCAAGCTTGACTATTTTGTGGTTATTGGCACAGTCTTAACTGCAAAATGTTGCTTTCATAATGGATTTGAGGATCATGCAGTTTGCAAAGTTATCTGTTCTCTTCTCCCTCTCTCTCTAATGTTTAACAGGACAATGAAATTATATCCTTTTTTTTTTTTTTTAAAGTATAGGTTCCATTTCAAATTCGTGGGGTAATTTCAAAGGTGGTGTTGATGGAAATCAAGTGCTGTAGTAGAGCAAACTTTTTATACAAATTACCACTCAAATGAGGTGGAGAATAAAAGTTACTCATGACAAATAGTCATGATATTAGTGTGGTTATATGAGATGGAAGTAACCTCTGTTTTATGTTAATGATATTGTACTATACTATCTTTTTAAGAAAACCCGTCCCTCCTCCCAAAAATTCAATGACAGAAGTATTCATCATAAGTATATATATTTAAAAACGGCCCTCACTGAATTTACTGCTACTTACTGTCAAGTAGGTATCGATATTACTACAATCTAAACATAACCTAGCTGTATATAAGACTAAAAACATAAGTGATATGCTTGAGATTTTACTCAAGTGTTTGGCAAGCATAAAATTCTCTTTGTCTCATAATCACACTGATGATTATTGTAGTTTTATTCTGATAGTCTTTTGGATCTGTTGGTCTTACCAAAATCTGGTAAGAAGTCATAGTTTTATTTGTGCGGGAAATAAAGATTGCTAAAATCTTTGCTGTAGAAACAGCAAAATTACAAAATAGCATATATTCCTTCGCTTTTTGTGTTTTAAAAATGTAAAACCTACACCTGCAGCCTGAAAGATTCCAGAATGCTCTACACAATTCAATATCACTGCAATATGAAAACCTCAGCTGAAAATCACATACATACTGTAAGCATGTAAGTTAAGTTGAAAGCAGGAACAGAAATATTCAGCAGTTTAAAATGCCATCTGTTTAAAATGACTGGCGACGGAGTGAATACAGTTCAGAGCCAAGCATTTTCCCTTGTAAGGACATTACAGATTTGGGACATTATAATGCATCTATCTAAATAATGGAACTTGGAGAAGTTTCATCTTAATGTGTGGGCTTTAGTATAGAATAAAGTGTTCCTTCATACATTTGGCCTCCAAGTCTTTGAAAGCTTTACTCTATGATCAATGTATGATCTCTATGATCTCCTGCCTTCTCTACACATTACACTCTTTATCAAGAGACTTCTCCTTCTCCTTCTCCTTCTCCTTCTCCTTCTCCTTCTCCTTCTCCTTCTCCTTCTCCTTCTCCTTCTCCTTCTCCTTCTCCCAGGAACTTCTGTAACACCCAGTTAGTCTTTCCAAAATGCAGGCAAGGCATTCCATTGGCAAATGCATCTACAGAAACCTGGCCTCTACGGCAGCCCAAGACAAAATGCCTGTGGTGAACATGGCTGAGAGATGGGGAGGGGGCGTGCCTGCACCAGTCTAAAATGACCTCAGATGGGATAGGGTGGCATCAGCAGCTACCCTCCTGGTGAACTATACATCCATAAATATATTCCTTCTGAAAATCTACCTATTGAGACCATCTTTTTATTGTGCCAATGAAAGTAGACAATGAACTCTCTCATTCTCTTGCTTTCTTCTGCAGAGGGAAATCGCAAAGGGTTTTGATAGTATAGAAGAAAAGCAGCAGCTGAAATAGTTCGGACAGCACACAGTGGAAATATTGGGTGAGACTCCAGTCACTGCAAGGGTCCCAGTGAAATATGCATTATTGACCTGGAATTTGATGTAAGTTAGAAGGTGCTGTAGTCTTGCCCAGAAGCAAGTTCCACTTAGTTAAATTGCATTTACTTCTCAGTAAATACACTTTGATGAAATACTCCTATAAAATCACTCTGCCTGGTACAAGAATCTGAATTAGAGATACTATCAGAGACGGTTTCTTGGACATATTTAGTGAAGAGTTCACCAGTTTATTAATTTTATTTATTTATTTATTTATTTATTTATTTATTTATTTATTTAAAGTTCATTAATTTATTAATAGTTCATTCCACTATTGAACTGCTCTTGCTGTTAGGAGGTTTCATGTAATATTCAGTCAAAATCTGTCTTCTTGTAACTTAAATATGTTATTCCATGGAACAATAATGAAAAGCTCTTGACTTTATTCTCTGTGACATCCTTTCAAGTATTTGACGAATGTTATTATATTCCACTCAGTCATCAGTTCTCGAAGCTAATCATTTCCAATTCCTTCAATCTTCCTTCACAAAATTTAGCTTTTGTTCCCTTCCTTATCCTTGCTGCCCTTTTTCAAATATGTCTCAGTTTATCTGAATCCTTCTTAATGTGTGCTCCTCTGAACTGGTCATAATATTCAGGTTGGGATTTGACCAATATATAAAAAAGTAGATCCATGTAACTGTGATTATGAGGACTTTATTTTTGTTGAATCATCTTAAAACTGTATTTGCCTTTTTTGCAGTTGTATCACACTCCTGACTCATATTCAGTCTGAAGTTATTCTTTTCACAAGCCCTTCTTTTCAAAAGTACTATTACCATGCCAAGCATTCCACTTTCTATATCTGTTTGCTGATTCCTAAGTGAAGACTTTTGTATGTATCTCTGTAAAATTCAATTCTGTTATTGTCAGCCCATGTCTATAACCTATTAATATAGTTTTGCATTTTACTTCTATCTTCTAAAGTATTATCTATCCCACTCAGTTTTCCATCATCTGCAAATGAGATGCCATTATTAAAAATAAAAATGTTGGAGAGTATAGGGCCCAGGACTGTCTTCCAATATCCTGAGTTCTCTTCCTCTGGAAATAAACATCTGTTTTCTATTTTCTATTTTATTCTCAGAGTACTTTCAAATTTGTTTGGAGGTTATTTTATCATTGTGAAGTATCATGGAATTCCAGTGTTGTTTTCTGTTCTATTTCTCTCCATCCCTCCACAGTCTCCCTGGCTTCCTGATCTGAAAAGCCACATGGGAAAAGTTCCTACAGAAGGTTTTCCCTTGATATATAATTGAAATGTAGGACACCAGGGAGGCTGTTGACTGCTGGGGAGAAGTTTATACAAGGTAGGCTAGACACATGGACTCTCCTTGGCCCCTGTTAGCTCAGATATATACAGGAAACCAATTCCTCACTTATGAGTATTTTACCAAACTTCTCTTTTGGGAAAAAAAGTAGCATTTTCCCATCAACTTGAATGAGACTTAAAAATTGCAGAAACTCATTAGCACAATTTATGTCTGAAGCCCTAACTAAGCTGAAGTTTGGCCACATTCCTTAGCTACATTTCAGGTCAGAGATTGCTATCATAGGCTTGATACCTTGATGTGTAGCTCACAATTCAGCTAAGTTGCTCCAGAGAAATTGCTTTTTTTTTTTTTTTGTTCCATGGAGGCCAATTTTTTTCAGTATTTGTTTCCCCCCTATTTATAAGCTTTAAGGAGAACACCAGATGCAAGGATCAAGCTGCAAATGATTATTATTTTTATCTTGTCAAAGACAGGAAACAGTTTTGCACTGAGCTTTGGGATAAAGCCAGCGAAAGCTCAGTTGAATGGCTCTAGCATTAAAATCCCTAATAAATAACCAATCTGATTTGTCTCTGGTGAACTAAATACTTCTGGTGGCTGTCTCATGATCCTGTCTTGCATCAGGAGGTCCCACATAAAATGACTTGGATTTGAACGTAAATATTAACAGAGCAGCCTCAACAGTGTGTAATAATGAATCCCAATGCAAAGAGAGTAATGACAGGTGTCTACTTTTGTCAATAAGGAACTTAATTGATTTAATAGATCTGACTATATCACTAAGATTAAGCAGGTATAAAAAAGCTTGCTGGCCTTGCCAGTAAAGCATAGGAATCAAAGTAATTGTTCTGAAATTACAGGCTTACAAGGCAGATCATGGGGTAGTTAAGTAACAAGAGCCCCTTTGATGTTGTTGGATATCTGGTCAGAGTAAAGGCCACACTATGAGGCTGATGAGATCCAACTGGGTTTGAAAACTTCTCTTTAGCAACTCATCATCTTGCCATGTATGGGGATTTGTCACTGGTAGAAAGGATTTACAGCTGCATTTGAGAAAATTGAGCTACTACTTGGGTTGAAGGTTCCTTTTTAGAATAAATTATTGAATAATGATAGCTTTCTTCCCCCACCCTCTGTTTTTTTCCTAGCTTGCATTTAATGGCTTTCTTCCAAAAGACTGTCAGACTTAAGTAATTGTCAGCAAGGGCTTATGATTCCAAGGGGAAGATCAAAGTGAGCCTGCATAATGCATAAAGCAGGCATGTTTATAAGACATCACAAACAATCCAAATGGTTGTGACTACAACACATTTTGTTTTAAGCCACAGAAATGTAGGAACTCCTAAATTAAATCACTGGGTATAGTTTAGAAGTCTGATTTAGAACAGTTGAGTATAGTTCTTGACAGGAGGAAAGGATTTTTCCCCCCCAGCTTAACTGGATCACTTCCTCTGAGACAAACCCATCAACCTCAATCAGAATGGCCAATAGCAAAGGATTGTAGGAATTGTAATGCTACTTTCCTGGTCTTCTGTGGCTCCTCATAGATAAGGGTTTCATGCTGTTTTGAAAAAGCATTAGGCCTGTGTGTAAAACACAGTTGGCTTACACTGGGAAACAGACCCAGGTGTGTTGCTGATTCAGTTACCATTTTCTGCATTACAGGATTTGGGCTGCTTCTGCCATCCAGAGGTGTTCTTGGGTGTACTTTTTAGAGCTTTTATTTCTTGGGTGGGCACGCCACTTGCTTATTCCTTCATTGTTTGGCCTGCTCCATGGACTTCTTCTGTTAGCCACACCTGTTAGTGCTAGCACTGACACACCCTTGTGGCAGGTTGGAGGAGGGAGCTCACTCAAAATCAGTTGCTTCCTTTCGCTTCACTTTGGACTCCTCTCTGCACCTGGCAGCCCCACTGGAGGGTCACAGGTATAGAGGAGGGAAGGAATGGGAAACAGAAGGGAGAGTCCTAATGCTCTTTGTAACTTCTCCTCTGTGCTGTTGTCAGCCCTTCAAGGTAGACCAGACTAGGAACCCGGAGTCATGCAAACTAATACTACTTTTATTATAAGGTTACAGTAACAAAATCTTGCAAATATAAATATGTTTCCCCTCTCCCACCCTTTAACTTTGTGAGAACTAGGAAGGGTCCTGTCTAAAATGCTTTCTCAAATTACATTTCTGCCCCAGACTCAGATTTCATTCATTCATTCATTCATTCATTCATTCATTCATTCATTCATTCATTCATTCATTTATATAGCTGCCCATCTTACCATAGGTGATTCTGGGTGGCATACAACAAAGCTAAAAACAGTAAAATACATTAAAAATATATAAAACAAAATAAAACAGAGAATAAAAAATTAAAAATAAGGGAGCCACCTCACTAATTCTCTTGTCCCCTGGAGTCCCCAGGCCTGCTGGCATAACCAAATCTTAAGGGACCTCTGAAAGCTCAACAATGATGAAGCCAGTCACACCTAAGGGGGGAGAAGATTCCACAGCACAGGTGCCACAGCAGAAAAGGCCCACCGCCTGGGGCCTGCCAAATGTATTTCCCTAGGGGATGAAACCCGTAACATGCCCTCTCTGCTGGATCTGGTTGGATGGGCAGATGAAATCAGGGAGAGGCAATCCCTCAGATAGCCCAGCCCCATGCCATGAAGGGGTTTAAAGGTCAACACCAGCACCTTGAATTGGACCCAGAAACAAACTGGTAACCAATGCATCCCACAAAGCAAAGGTGTAATGGGTGTTCTCCTAGAAACACACATAACTGCTCGCGCTGCTGCATTTTGCACCAGCTGAAGTTTCTGGATACTCTTCAAAGGCAGCCCCATGTGGAGCGCATTGCAGTAATCTAACTGGGAGATGATCAGGGCATGAGTGACAGTGAGTAGGTCCCTCTGATCTAGGAATGGGCACAACTGGCACACAATACAAAGTTGTGCAAAGGCCCTCCTAGCCATCACTGCCAAGGATCCCCAGACGGAGCATAGGGTCTGTTTGGGGCAGTGTGACCCCATCCAGTACCAAAATGGTAAAATCCTAGAACCAGAGGGGCTCAAAACCCAAAGCCACTCAGTCTGGCCAGGGTTCAGTTGAAGCCTGTTCCCCATCCAGATCCTCACAGCCTCCAGACACTGAGATAGGACACCCACAGCATCGCTTAAGTCACCAGGGGTGGAGATGTACAATTGAGTATCATCTGCATACTGATGATACCTCATACCATGGTGCCAGATGATCTCACCCAACGGTTTCATGTAGATGTTAAATAGGAGACGTGATAGCACTGACCCCTACGGCACCCCACATAGCAGAGGGCAGGGGCAGGAACTCTCCTCCCCAATCACCACCAACTGGAACTGATCCTGGAGAAAGGAGGTGAACCAGAACAATACTGTGCCACCCACCCCTAATTCTCTGAGTTGGTCCAGAAGAATACCATGGTCAATGGTATCGAAAGCTGCCAAGAGGTAAAGTAAGGCAAGGATGGATGCACAACCACCATCCCACCCACACCAGAGATCATCCAAAAGTACAACTAATACCATTTCTGTCCCATACCTAGGCCTGAATCCAGATTGAAAAGGATCCAGATAATCTGCTTCGTCCAAAGTCCTCTGAAGCTGCTGGACAACCACCTTCTCAATCACCTTCCCCAGAAAGGGAGGTTGGATACTGGATGAAAATTGTCCAGGATTGTGGGGTCCAGCGATGGCTTCTTGAGGAGAGGGTGAACCAAAGCCTCCTTTAGAGGTGCAGGAACAACCCCCTCACTCAAAGAAGAATTCACCATTGCCAGAACCCACCCACACAACACCCCCTGGGCTGCTTTCACAAGCCAGGAGGGGCATGGATCTAAAGAGCAGCTGGCTGAGCTCACAGCCCTAAGGACCCTGTCCACTTCATCAGGCTCAACAGGTTCAAACTGTTCCCAGATAACCGAGCAAGACTCCACCCTAGGCATCTCCCACAGACCTGCAGCAAAGCCAGTGTCCAACTGTGAATGAATCCAAGTGATTTTATCCGACAGATGCTGAGCAAATTCCTCTGCACAGCCCTGCGAAAGTTGTCCGGTTGTTCTCTTGTACCCAAGAGAACCTGTATCACCTGAAACAGGGCTGCGGGGTGTCAACGTGTGGATGCAATAAGGGCGGAGGAGTGCTGTTGCTTCGCCGCCCTTACCGTCACTTGGTAGGCCTTAATAGGGGCGCTAACCCATGTTCGGTCAAGTTCGTCCTTAGATAAGTACCAGCAATGCTCTAGATGTCTCTTCTCTCGTTTCATCTCCTTCAGCTCCTCCGTAAACCACGGGGAGTGACGGGATGGGAGGGGAGAGGGCACATAGGTGTGATCCAATCCAAAGCCTCAGATGCCCTTTGATTCCAGGCAGCAATCAAGGCTTCAGATGGGCCGTGCAGCAGACCAGCTGGAACAGCCCCCAGCTCCCTCTGGAACCCTTTTATCTGACCATTATCTTGGTTGTGGTTCTTCTTCCTGTTCCTCAAGGTTGTTCCTTCTTCTCATTACATCCTGTAACCTGTTGGTTGGGCAATGTGACAGCTGGCTGAATCTGCTTTTCAAAACTCCTGCTCTGCCTACTTGGATGGATTTCCTACTGACAGGTGACACTCAGTGGGAGGGGAAATAAAACCAGGAAGTCCACCAATCACTTTACTTAACTTGTCCTGTATTAAATCTGGGATACTGCATCACTCACAAGCCTTGTTGCTGAAACAGAATAGGGCTTGGCAGCGATGGCAGTGCGAAGTGTGCCAAAGACGTTTCTGCCACTCATGGGCAGGAGGAAAACATTTTAACATGGCTGTCTTGTTGTATCCTGAGTGTGTACATGCATAATGTGTACATATTTTTGACCTGTTGGGAGCCCTTCTTGAATAAATAAAACTGGGAAGGATAGAGAGGCTTCTCAATAAATTACCAGCAGCTTTACGGTAATTTTCAATTCTTATGCATGGGTCTCAAAAACGGAGCATAAATATATTTATTGCAAAATAATGTAATATGTATTTATTGCTACCCAAACAGGTGATTTAATGCTTTAAGTCTTGCTGAAAGTGCAGCAAGCAGGATCGCTCGGCAAATTCTTTGATTTGATTTTTTATTTTTATTTTTTTAATTCCAGCTTTATGTTCTGAGGGAAAGAAGGCAAGAGAAAAAACATTCCTTATGCATTACCAATTAAGGTGTAATCCTTACTGCAGGTTTTATTTGTTCACAACAAATCCCTTCCCTGGCCCCTTAAAAAGCCAATTATCGGCCAAGATTCCCTCCAGTGACAGTCATTAGTCGACAGACAGGAGTGACAGTCTAGCTTGGTTTCAGCTCAGCTCCTGGGCCACAGCTGCCGACTGGGCAAACTTCAGTATTCTCAAACACTCCGTTGCAGGTTGACCTTGTGGTAATTGAGGTTATGAAAAGGCTCTTGTTCTCTAAAATCTTGAATGAACACCTTTCCCTGTGGGAGAGCAGGGAAGTCCAGCCGATACTACTGTGCTGAAGTCATGCGAAAGAAAGTGGGGGAGAGTTCAGGGAGATATGACAGAATGGCAAGGTATGATGTACTTGAAGGAAATTATCCTTGCCTGTACTACTGCTGCTGAACACACTATTTCAGCTTTGTAAATTTTATTAGATTAATTTATTGCCCTAGGTGGCCCTACTCATGTATTACTTTCTACCTTGCAGGATCCTTTTTTTAGCCACTTGCCAGTCAGGTCAGATCAAATGCTGCAGCATCTCTGCCAATAATGGCCAAGTAGCCTAAGAAATCTTAAGCCATGAAGAATGGGGATAAAAAGACCTGCTTTATATTTGGCTAGGCTAGGGATAGGCCACCTTTTTATGGTTCTTATAGTCCCCACAATTGCACTGTTGAAATTCAGCGCCAGACTGCCAGATTGGGAAGGTGGGGGGAACGGAATTGGTTCAGAAGAGGACAATAGGAATGTTCAGAAGACTAGATATAAGTCTTATGCAAAAGATAGAAGGATCTGGGAATGCTTATCTTTGAGAAGACTAAGAAATGACACAATACCTGAGAATGTCATATAGAAGATTTCACTTTATAGTTTCAGAAAGCAAAACACAGGATAATGGATTTAAGTTAGAAAAGGACAGATTTTGTTGAATGCTAGGGGGGGAAATTCCTAACACGAAGAACAGTTTGATAGTGAAAATTTTTACCTCAGATGTGGTGGGCTCCCTTTTATTATATATGCTGAAACATTAGCTGGAGAGATATCTATTGGGGGCTTTGACCTGAATCCCTGCAAGGGGTAGACAATTGAATTTTCTGGCTTAAATGGCCCCTTCCAGTGCTAATATGCCAAAAATTCCCAATTTCTTTGGGAGGGGGATCCTAAAAATGCAGGAAAAGTAAACAATAATATTTTATTCTGCTGTCTCTCATCATGTCATCCATCAAGGAACTTGGAAGAGGGAGACATAGAAGAAAAAAATGGAGCCATGGTCATTGGAGCCACGTCCATTCCTGTGATAGATGGCTCATATGGCTCTCTCCCTACATGAAGGACTGAACTCAGAACTTACTATATACCCAGTATTCAATCTATATTGTAATGTGGCATTCATACTTAGTTTCTCAGTGGTGTCAGACTTCCATCAGGTGAAGAATGATGACATGTGAACAAAACCTAGTGTGTTTATTTCCAGTGTCATCCAGGTTTTCTCATAGAACTGGACCATCATAAGAAGCAGCAGCTGCAGTTCTGACAATATAATGCAGGATGAGTCCCATACTTACAGTTACATATTTCCTTGTAGAATAGATGGTTAAATTTGGCAGCTTAGTATGGATTTGTGGTTGACTTGCATAAGGCAGCATTTTATGGAGCTGCTTCTATCACAGAAGTTGTGGCTGGTACATGGGCACAAATGTTTATTTATACAAATGTTGCTGCTGGTTAGCTCCAAAGTAATAACATGTGCATCCACAGCCATCATGTTCAAAGCATCCTGGTGTGTAAACTATCCTTGACTTGTGGTGGAGTCAATACAGTCATTTAAGGACATCACACTTACGACTATTTCTTGGAAACATCTAAAATTCCACATGTAATCATATTTGAGAACAGTCTAGTTCAATGGTTAAGGTATCGGACTTAGACTGGGGAAGCTCAGATTCAAATCTCCATTTGATTTCAGAGTGCAGTGGATGACTTTGAATCAATCAGCCTGACCTAACCCAGGGTACCTCACGCTATTGTTGGGGTTAAATGTAGGGAGATGTCCCCCGAGTACACTATCTTGAATTCACAGAAGAAAGGTGAGATATAAATGCCACAGATGGATGGATGGATGGATAAATGGATTGAATAAAAGAGGGTCAACAATCCAAAATTAACTGTGTCAAATCAGTAGAATGTGAAGTTATTCAGTTTTATGGAAAACGTGTGAACTCCCAGAAATTTTACTTTCAAAAAACTTTTTGAAAAGTACCACTGAATTATAATAAAATTGGCCTGAAATGACAAGCACTGATTCTGCAGGAAAGGAAAATAGCAACAGGCCAACAGCATATCAAGAATTCTGAAGGATCCAAACATGTGAGATTTGGAGGGCTTTTGTAAAAAAACAAAACTCACACATTGAAAAGTTATGTATAAGATATGTATAAGTCTTCTGTCAAACAGGCTTATTTGAATGTCAAATAAATGCACTAAGAATATTTTTCAAACTGAAATGGCTGATGAGTTGAGCTGAAAACGATGGAATTTTAAGGCAACAGAAGATTCAGGATTCTAAGCACAATGAGAATTGGGCCTATTTTCTACAGATACTAACTTTTTAAATGCAGAAAGACAGCCAGTCCTTCAAGGTAGGTCCAAGCTATGGTTTACAATTGTACAGAGTCAGAATGGAATGGAATGACATATCGTACTGAAGCAAAACCATCTTGGGCTTGTATTTATATATAGGAATGAATAGTTCAAAACTTTGTAGCACTTATATGTCAACTTTCTGTTCTGGAATATCTGAGTTATCTGAAGTTTTCTTACATTACTGTTGCTCTTTTGTCTAGTCAGTATGTTATATATTTTAGCTCATTCATTCATGAACTTTTGAAAAGGCTTCTCTCCTCAGTGCTGTGGTTTCCAAAGAACAAAAATTAAATGCCAGAACCAATTCTGATTATAAAACTATTTATTACAACAAAAGCAAGCAAAGGGGACATCAAGATCTGCTGATAGATCTTTGGATGGTTTAATCACTAGCCTTCTGATCCTAAGCAGCACATCTTCATTTCTCAAGGTTAGCTGGCTCTGTCATACCTTTCTACTTAAAATACTTCAAGCTGGGCCAGTTCCTCTCTTATCAGTTATATAACTTCTCCTGTTCCTCTTCTTTCTCTGTTTTCTCAATCACATTTTCACTAATTACTGTTTAGAAGTGAATATTTAATCAATTTATTTATTTCCAACACAGTATAGGCATAAAAAAAATTGGATAATTAATTCAGCTGTTTTTACCAAAGAATGCTGGGCTGTAGAAGGCCGCCGTCTTCATCTATGCATTGTTTCATTTAGCTGACACCAGGAAGCCAAAATAATGCTGTGCTGAAAACCTCTTTTGCATTTTTTCAAATAATTCTATTTCAATTTGATGGGGGGAAACCTTCCTCCCATTTTGGAGATGAAAATCTCATGGATGGGTTTCTGTTTCTTTATCCGTAGTTACCTTATTTATCAAGGGGATATTAAGTGTGGTTCTATGGTTTCTTTCACTGTACAATCATCTTTCCAGCAGTCTGCAGGCTTGGTGGCCTCCAGGCTTTAATTATTTCCCAGAGAAAATACAGATAGGCTTTAATTATTTCCCAGAGAAAATACAGATAGGCTTTAATTATTTCCCAGAGAAAATACAGGTAGTGCTCATTTAACATCCACTCATTCAGCAACTGTTCAAAGTTACGATGGCATGTAGACTATACAGAATTTGCCTAACAATGACAACTGGGAGTGCCAGAACTGCCGTCATAACTTGGTGCGGTCAGGGCATTTTACGATCATATCGCTTAGCAACAGAATTCCCGGTCCCAATTACTGTCTATAAGCAAGGAGTACCTGTACATAATATATTGTAAGAGTTTCTGCCTTGGGGCTCTTCTCCTTGGGGTTAGGAAGGAGGAGCAGCCAAGGAAGCTGCAGAATGATAGAGATATAAAAAGCAGAACAACCTCTCCTATGGTTTATACCTCTCATAATGAGAATGTGGTGCCAAAAATATTTTAAAAGGAAAGGAGTACAGGGTCCATCAACTTAGTTGGAGTCTGTAAGATGTTGCCATTTTACTGTTGATGAGTTTTGCCCTCAGCTGCCCTAATAGGCTTTTAGATTGCTGCATTTTGATGTTTATTATATGTTGTGTTCTTTGTGTGATGTGAGCCATTGTCAGCCTTACTAGACAGACCAGACCAGGGAATCAACTCCCCAGGTTGACTGTAATAACAGAAACTTGCAAGACAGATTGTGATGGACCTCCTCCTCCTCCTCCTCCTTATAGTTTAGTGAATTAGGGAGGCATCTGCCTGAGCCACTTCCAAATGTTATCTTGTTTTTCTGAACTTAAAAAATGCTTCATCCCCTTTTGCCTAGGTAACATATTGTTTGCATATTTCTGCCAAGGCCATCGTCCTTACACTCTAAAGCCATCCAGAGTTGCTCTGGTTGGAAGGGCAACCATCTAAATCTAATTAATTAATTAATCAATCAGAAAATGTTTGTGTAACTGGAGGACAGATATTAGCATAGTGCTCATTTCAATTATCTGTTCTTAAAATGATAGTTACCTGTGTAAATTGTACTCACGTTGAAATGACACTAATTTTGAAAACTGTGTGAGTAGATCAACTTAGCTTTCTAGTGCCTTTGGTTTCACTGTCTAAAAAAGTCCGCATCTCCATAAACTCTAACCTGAATTTGTTGCAAATGTTAGCAAATTCTGACTTTCAAACCTGAGAGTGAAAAAGCTAAACTGAAATGATTTGCATTTCAGGCATGAATTAAGCTTTCAAGTATTAAGCTTATATACAATGTTCTAGAAAACATAAGAGAGATACCAAATGGTTTAGCTTGATAAGTGTTTTAATAATCATCAACAGATAATGCTTTAAAAAGTCTCAAAGACAAGGTGTGTTTATCATGAACAAAATAAATGTTATCTACTTTTTTTCAGAATCCATCTGGTGCAAACCAGAAAAAGAAGGAAATGCTGTTTATCTGAGTAACACAAATTTCAAATAATGTGTAGGCTAGTGTTACTAAATCTGAAGTTCCTGGTGATAATTTACTGGTTACTGTTGGGATTAAATTGGATAAAAATATCAATAGATTCTGAAAATTATTTTTATCCCTTCAGTAAGAAGTCCTCTATTTACAGAGCTGGTTGTGTGTCATGCTCTTTGCTGCACACCATGTGGATTAGCATTTCTGTAATAAGATTACAAGCACACACTATGTAAAATACACACACACACACACACACACAATACATAAGAAGATCCCTGCTGGATGAAACCTATGAAATATAACAATCTATATCCCTCAGTGGCCAGCTAGATGCATTCAGAAATTTTACTTAAAAGCTGGGGGGGGGGGGGGGGGAGGAACCTAGTTTATGTTTCCATAGGAGTATGTCACCATTTCCACATTCTTGACTGTGGGATTAAGTGTCACGCCTATTTCTGCATCATATAGGTATTTCCTGAATATGCTCCAGCAGCCTGATGGAAGAATGAAGCTGGCAAAATGTTGATGGGTAAAAGGAGAAAAATGTAGTTCGATTGTATGACCGAGGAAACAGAAATGAAGCAGAAAAATGACTTACTGTATCAGTTTCTGCCACCCAAAGTTTTCTTCATTGCTAATACAATTTTCAGACAACCAAAACTACACCTATATACATGGGCATCACTGGACAGAGCATACAGTAATCAAATTGCCTACCAAATCGTATTTTTTATGTTTTTATTGATTTTAAATTGTTTTGTTGTGAACCGCCCAGAGTCCCTCCTTGTGGGGGAGTTGGGCGGTGATATAAATTTGACATATATATAAATAAATAAATAAATAAATAAATAAATAAATAAATAAAAAATATTGTTAGTACAAGGAGACAGAAGAGCCCAATTATCACATCAAAGACATGGTTGGTTGATTATGGAACAAATCATGAACTACTCATATACAAGTTTTAAGTCAAGCTAAAGCAGAAGTACAAAGCCAGCCATTTTCCATGATGTGATCTTGAGCATATATCCATCATTTTCAAAAAGAACAATGAGGAATTATTTTGAAATTCTGAAGCTCATTGATGGGGAACCAGAGGAATGAAATCAAAGAAGTTTTTAAGGATGAATGTGAAAAGAGACTGCCGGAGAGAAAGAAACAGTAGCAGGTGAGTGGCCTTGTTTACAGCAGTGATGGGTTCACCAGTGGAAGGCTTGAAGGGTCAGGATGGGGAAAGAACCTAATGGAGGAAGTCTATCTGTGTGGTCACTAGGAGTCAACACTGACTTGATGGCCCATAATCAATCAGGAGCAACTAACATAATATAGATCTTTGAATGTAACTATAGCCAACTGTGAGAAAGCTGCAGCCTGCTACAAAGGCATGAAAACCTGGTTAACACAAATATACTGGTTAATTATCAGCCAGTGATGCTGGTTAATTCTCAACTGTCAGGCTGACACAAAGCCACTTTTAAAAGAGACTGCCTTACTTCAAACCAATTTTCTGGAGAATTATCTGTGAACTGGCTTTACAAGATAAACAGTTTACAAACAATGCTATCAAGTAAGCCAGTTATGGGCCTAGAAAGATAGCTGTCTTTGGTATTTGGAGTGAGCAGAGAACATGAATATATTTATCTTGTTTGGAGGTATAAGTGTTCCCTGTTATCTTTGGACTAACATCCTGGGTTGGATCTAATAGTCTAGTCCAAGAGTTAATGACACAGAGTCAATTTAGCCATAAGGCCTCTTAGATCCAAGACTGATGGGAATAAACAAGCTCTCTGTAGGTGAAAATAACAGCACTACTCAGGAAATGGATACAGAGCTCTGGGGTCATGCCTAAGGCCCTGACCCCACAGCCCAGCAAGATAAAACCTAGATATCTTCCTTATCCCCTTTAGGTCAAAGGGCAGTACGTGGGCTTCCAGTGTGAGGATCCTGTGTGTACATAATTAAGGAGCATCTGTGTTATTTTTACTTTAGAAACTTTTGGGTGGCTTCTGTGCAGTCAGGAAGAAAGTTGCATTGTCAGATTGAACAAATTCCAAACTGAACAAGTTAAATTCAGGCCTATGGTTGCACCATGGTACAAGGTAGTTATGAGAATATCAGACTTTCAGACTAGCCTTTGACTGATGTAAGACCCAAAGGAATTAATGAGGTTTTAACAGATGAAGCACTTGGACTAGAGTTGCTAGTCAGAAGTAGAAAATGATAATAGAAACTGCTAATTACATCCATTAGCTTCTACTTCATTTATTAAACATTTGATAGGATTCAGAAGGTCACAGTCCAAATGCAATGAATGTGAGTAGAAGAAAGGCTTGTAGCAGCTCTTCTCTTCTCTTCTCTTCTCTTCTCTTCTCTTCTCTTCTCTTCTCTTCTCTTCTCTTCTCTTCTCTTCTCTTCTCTTCTCACTTTCATCATAAATCTCAGGGGTATCTCATGCCCTGGAACTTTAATATGAGCATCCCTGGTTGATGCTGGCCTGCAGGGTGAAAAACCTACTATTTATACTTGCTTACCACCAGCTTCTTGGAGGCTCTTCTCCCAGTGTTCCACCAAACAAGGCAAAGCAAATAACCACGAAGAAAATGCTATTTCTGTAGTAGCATCATGTTTCTGGCTTGTATTTTAAGGAGACCTCTTCAGATGACTGGATATGGTTCTTTTGCCAGCTTGACAGTGATTTTTATTGTGCTGTCTGTATTACTCTTTTTGATGCTGCTGCTGGCTTTCATCCCTATTATGCTACTGCCTTTATTTCAGATTGTGTATACTTTTACTGATGTGTACATTGACCAGGGATCAATGGTTGCCGAAAGATCTGAAAATGAAATGAAGAAATGAAAAAAAAAAAATCACTATTTTAGGATCATCAGATATTGATTGATTGATTGCCAAAGATCAGAGAATACTTTAGGGCAGCTGAGAAATCTATTTTGTCTAGGCATTTTTAGAGTTTTGAAAACAACTCTAACAATACCAGCACCTGGAATATCTCCACTCATCATGCTTGTAGATTCTCCAATTTCTGTGGATATGGATAAATATATGCAAAATAGAGGATAGAAAACTAAGTCTTTACAGGATTAGGATGCATTTATTATTTTTACATACATACATGGGAATCTCACTAAACTTTAATACATGTTAGAAGCTTCTCTGCACCCTCCCCATTTTGATTGTGGGTAACTGGAGGGGCACAACTTCAACCTGAAACTAGAGAGAGAGAGATGGGAGAAGCTTCTAACAATAAGTTCTGGCAGATGTCTAGGTATCCATGTTTCAAAATCTGCAAATTCACTGTCATTCACACTGTAGAATAATAATAGAGCATAGGCCTTAAAGATAAAATGGAAAAGTGATTTAGATTATCTAATTATGACTCTGCTGCCTGTAGCTAGCATAATCTGGAGTCCTTTGGAATGTGCTATGGTCAACCTTTGGAAACAATTTCAGTTAAGCCAAAATAAGTTGCTTATGCAGATGGTGCTAAACATTCTTAGAGTTGCATCACATAAACCCGGTGATATTTGTCCTATATTAGAAAATCTGTGGTGCCCTTGGCCTATGGTTTTCTATGTGGTATGTCTCCTTCAAGTTCAGCTGCTTGGGTCAGGAAGCTTTCTTGATAACACTATGGAAATAACTGCCTTCTCAGATGTCTTTTTAACTTCCCAGTCTAACCTATATAACTGTGGTATTTTCTGTATGTATCCCATCCAGATAGAAACAAAGCTGACCATGCTTAGTTTCTAAGGCTAGACAAGCTTGGCCAGGTACTGGCACTTGTTGAAACTCATTTTGGGGGCTATTTCAGAATTTTGGTCATAGGTCTTTGTGAACAATTGCAGGGGTCTCATATTTTTAACCCCATCATTGCATTATCTTTTTAGATATTGTTAAAATGTTCCAAACATGTCATTGGTATACTTCATGCTTTAAGTCGCAAGATAGAAAATTATTCAGAGATAGAAAGATGGAGAAGGATTGCCTACTTAATGTTGGCTTCAAAATATTTGGTCCATTCTTCTAAAAGATTGTCTTACAAGGAAAGGGAAGAAGGCTAGAGACCGCAGGCGTATTTATTGAGTCCAAGCTATCCTTTGTTATATGGCCTAATGCTGCCCCTTTATTTCAGCATGCTTTTTTGAGAGTGAGAGAGATGATTCACTGCCAGTAGAGATCCACAGTAAATATAAAGATTGCAAGAACATAAAAGTTAAAAATGAGTCACCCTCCTTGTGTAGAATAGATTTTATTAATATTTGTGTATATCAGAAAATCAGTACGTATCTACTGTATCTATATAGATACAAAATTATGTTATATAAGAGTTTATGGAATGGGAGCTTAACCTCCCGCTTTCAGTGGATTTCTGTAATATCTGATTCCGCCATGAGAGATTTATCAATGAATTGATCAAATGCTCAAAATCCAAACTACATTTGGAAAATGGTTTTTGCAACAAACAAAAGTGTGCTTGTGAACAGGCATACAAAGTATTACTTTTTTTTCTCAGATACATAAAGGAAGCTTGAAGGCAGGGGCTCTTGATATTTTTGCAGTCCTAGGCCAGCAGAAACAGTGAGGAAAGTCGATCTTCTGAAGAACTGCCATATGTGGGTTACATTTGAGTTGGTGGATCTTTAGTTGTGCAGATGATAGTGCTCAGACTCACTATTCATTGTTTAAACCTGCAAAAGGGGCATAATATTGCATTTATTGTTGTAACGATGGAACTTTTTTTTTTTTTTAAAGAGCTTAACATACCTTTTGGATCGTGCCATCCCACAATGCACTTTGTTTTAATTCATATATCTATAGTTTTAATTTTAGTTACTAATGTAGTAATTAAAAGTATTCAGTGTGCTTTAAAACTGCAGAGAAGAAACACTGTCTCGCTGGAGCCTCCGGGATTATTTCTGGGGAAAGTGCCCTTACAGAATGTGTGTAGATACCACCCAAAACATGCTGTGATAGGTTTAAATTGTGGTCAGACACACAAGAACATCTCACTGTAAAGATGGATACTTCTTTAACTATTTATCCTGCTTGATTCCTGCTGCTTTTTGTCCATATATTTACTTGCCTTTTATCTACCTGTGAATGAACAGATCTGAATTGCTCTAAGTGGATTCTTCCTCCTTTCTTTACTTGCTTCAATCATTTCTAATTCGGGGCTGTGCAAGCTGGGTTTCCACTCCTCCTGCGTACTTCCTTTCATACCCATCTGACCTATGTACTCTTACTTTTCTCCAGCTTATCTCATTTATTGATACAGACACCCCAGGACACAGCCATTTCTTGGAAGAAATGTGTTGCCATTTACATACACTGTTTTTAGGAGCAAGCCCAATTCAGCCCAAGGACAACTGTATTGAAATATAGATAAAAAGGACTGGGTTGTCACCACAGGATATGCATCTCATTTTCTTGCTGTAAATACTTCCTACTGTAACATTATCAGCTCTAAAGGCAACTATGACTGTTTGAAATAATCATTTCCTTATCCAACCTTCCACAACAGATGCAACATATTCCAACAGCCCCAAGTGTCCAAGAGGAGGAAGCCTTCTTATGTTTGAATGTGATCATTAATCCAAAGGCAAACAATCCTCCCAATATGTTTAAGTGTTCTGAAGAAGCGGACATCGATTGGAGAACCAGGGGAAAAGAAGTCACAATCAAAAAAAGGCAAAAGCTGAAAAAGCTCAACATTTCAAATAAAATTCATTGCCTGATTGATGCAATGAATTGGTTTGGCAAACAAAACAACATCAATGAAGATATCTTCAGGGTGGGGAACAATGTATGCTACCTATAAACCGACAGATCTGCTCAGCTACTTAAATTTTGTAACTGCATCCACAGGAGGGAGCAAACTCGCCCCAGAACGGAATCAAATTACCTAGTTCCACAGCTGCTTCTGTTGATTGTCAATTAAAAATTGCCTTCTGGCTGTATTTCCATTAATGCTTGTATTGTTGGTTCTGAGGAATTTCCCACTTCTTTTAATGGGATGGCTGGAGAGATTAGCTCTTGCCATTTGAGAAGCTGATACAGAACAGCTATAGCCAAAGACTCATGCAGATTTCAACATGTGTTCTCAGCATATCCCACATTATAATGATAATTACTTTCTTGTTAACCGTAACCAAGGAAACCAGCAATTTAGTTATTTATTAATTCATTGTCTCAAAATTTTGCATATTTGAGCAAGTGAGAAAAACGATTGTGCTGGTTTGCATTTTTATTGTTTTGTCGTTTTACTCGGCATCAAGAAGAAACCATTCCCAAACATTTGTTTCTTGAGCAAAGTTAAGTTTAATTATCGTAACTTGCAGAGAAACCCAAAACATAGCACACTGAAATTGATATCTGGCACAAGGGGTTTCTGATGTCAGGACTAGAGTATCTTCTGGAAGAAAAAATAAAAATTAGTATCATTCTGTTCTTTGTTGAAATGAGCAAAGCTGTGACACCATAAAGAATGTTTACTAAACTGATGATCTCCCAAGAGAACCCATAACCCTTAAATCCAACATTGGAACCATTTAAGTTTCTGTCCCTACTGCCCGCTTGAAACTTTGAAACAGGATTGTCAAGCTCCTCATAGGTCCAAAACTGTATATGGCAGGTCTAATATTACAATAAGAATAAGAAAACCAGAGAGACATCTACCTCTCCAAAGGTTGTTGCCTTACAGTTCCCAACTTCTTTCACCATTGACCTGCTAGCTAGAACTGAAAATCTTACAGAAACTTAGTTCAGATGCTACCTGGGACTGTAATATGTTATGTTAACTGCATTTAGAATTTTGCTGGGGGATGTGAATCTTTTCCATTTTGAATATGTATGCAGAACAAGAAAAACTTTGCTTTTTAAATGAAAACTGCTGAACTACCATGCTTTCATTTTTTGTTATATCTATTTCTAGTAGAGGTAGGGCATCTTATGACCAGTCTGGCTCTTGGCCCCATTTTTGCAGCTTTCAGAATCCTGCAGGATTTTCCCTCTGAAATTTGGGGACAAAATGGTGATTTGCTTGGCATATTTCTCCTTCTTAAAATGCTCATTATATCTCTGGGAGGCTTGATGAACCTATTAGCATAAACTGCCATCCCTTAATAAATAAAAAAAGGAGCTGAAAAGACTCTGCTCAGCCTGATGTTGTCATTGCATCATCAGTCAAGCTCCTTGTGGTCTTTGGCGGGCAGAAATCTTTTTTTTTTTTTTAAATCAAATGCAGTCTGCAGCAAAAACGTTCCCACCTCTGACTTTGGGACATGCTAATTAAGAGCAATTTCTCATGAGGAATGTTTTTACACATTGGATGCATTTTATTGAGGGGCGCCAAATTATTCAAAGGATTGGATTGCTCAGTCTAATATATAAGTCAGCAATAGTGCCATTTGAGGGTGTGATTGCAAAGAAGGAAACAGATTTCAGTACAGGGCCATGTATCTGTGGGTGTCAAAAAAGACGCATGTAAAATGGGAGGGAAGTTCTGATCATGTGGCCGTTTTGACATCCTTCCCCCACAGATGGTCCTGTTTTAATACTTTGGGGGAGTCTTTTCACAGTTGCTTATCATTCTAAATTACAATGTACTAAGCGAAGCTATTTCCCATCCTATGCATTCCAGTGGCTCTGACATTGCCCTACGCAGCATAACATATGCACAAATATAAGCTGTAATAAAACGTGAGCAAATTGCATTAATATTTTTTGGCTGGCATTGCAATCTGTTAAAAGCCGATGACCGCAGTTAAAATGGATAAAAGAATTTGCCTTCTCCAGCTGCAGCCTCCAAAAATAAGCACATAGAATATGGAAATGAATTCAAGGCATTTAAATAACAAGGAAAAACCTACTTGCAGATATGCCATTGCTGCTACCAAATGGGGAAAAATGGTAAATGGATTTCATAAGTTTCAGAAAAATGCCACCTACCTTTTCCAAACTATGGAGAATCTGATTATTAATATTTCCCCAGCATGTATTCTTCTTATGTTCTTATCTGTAAATGCAGGTGTACCATAATACTGTCATAAAATCTTTTCCTTAATAAACTGCCCATATTACAGAAGCAGGACATTATGAATTCCTTGTGGGATGGGCAGAAATGCTGAACTGAGACAGAAAAGATGACAAACGGAGAGGAATTCAAATCCTGCCATTTGACAGGATGTTGTTAAGTATTTCTCCATTAAACCTTTTGGGGCTGGGGTTTTGCTCCCTTTATACTATCTCTGGGGAAATATTTTTTGTAGGTTAAGGCAAGGTGGACATCAACTGTATGCTTTGCCTGTGCTGTATTGTAACATGTTTATCACTTTCATTTGAAAAGCACTTTGGGTGCCTCCTCTAGCTTGTACGTGGTGATGAAGAGTGTTGTAGGAATATGGATGGCCTGGCAGCAACTTCATCTGTGGAAGCTGCCTGTTTTGAATAGGGTGTGGAGGGACCCAGAGAAAGAAAGATAGATCTATATTGCTTGATTTCAGTTCCCCTGGTTCTCCACCTCTATTGGTTATTGTAGTTATATCTTGTGGTCCTAGATAATTGCCTCAGACAAGCATCTAATTTGTTAACTGTAAGATCAGATGGCTTCAATAACTGTATACTGTCTCTTTAAGGAATGTTTTATGCCCTTAACTAAATCCAGTTCCTTACATTAAACTCAAATACCAATAGTCTGTTCCATAAATTGTTGTTTCTACTAGAATTATAGTATATAAGAGAGAGACCCTGATGTTCCTTTTCTAGTCATGGGCTCATGGAAAGTGATGGACTTGTAGCTTATGGAGACTGGTGCTGTTTCTCCACCAGGTTTCCTTCAGCTTCTCCTGGAGTTTCTTTCTGTCTTGCTGAAGCCAACTACTTTCTCCTGTCACTCTGGCCAGAAATTATCCTGGAGAGTGACTTACATAGTTTTCTCCTGACTGCCTTCTGGACTTTCTCACATCTTATACCTCTTCCAATGTTATCTTTTTTTAAAAAAATTCTCTACTGCTGACATTTCATAACTGCTATTTGTAGACATTTACCCAGGGTTGTGACTAATCAGCTACAATTCATCAGTATCTGCTAGTTCTCTGACTTATAAATATAAGTCAGTGAAAGCCAACAGAATGTTTGTAAATGGCTCATCAACATTTAACCTCATGAATACTAACTATAAGCCATTAAAATAGGGTTACAAAATATTTTTTGCCAATATTAAATGGCATTGTGAACAAATGTTATTGAAGATTGAAGGATATTTAGTTTACATTTGGCATATAATCACTGAAGCAAAAAAAAAAAAAAAGTACAAAATTACACAATACTTTCTTCTGAAAATTATTCAATATTGTGGCTGTCGTACTAAAATTAAGACATAGCCATATATGTGTATGTGTGTATATATGTATGAGCTCCATAAACATTGCATACAAACTATAATATGAATTGTCATCTAAAATAACTACAAATCTTTCAGCACATTTTCTTGTAGAATCTCTTACGTAAAATGCTCATTTGCTTTATCCATCTTACAGTAGTAGCTCTTTCTACAAGCTTTTATTCAACATAAAATGATACACAGTACATTTAGCTGTTTGATTTGAACTGCTTCCATATAAGATATGCTATAAAAATAATACATTAGCAAATTAATTCTTTTTCTAATGCATACAGAGGCAATTTTGCATCTATGATTTGCCAGCTTTCCACCTTCTTAAGGCCCATAACAAATAATGCTTATACTTAAAAAAGAATCTTATGCAAGAATTATTGTCACAAGGGGTTCTTCTGATGTTATCTATCTAATCCAAGGATTGTCACAGAAATTATTCTTCCTAGAATCGAAACCAATGAAGTATTGTCAGATACTGCCATGTGATTCTGTCTTCTGAGATTACTAAGGTGGCATATATAGCAGCAACTCTGACATTTCTAAGATAAAACTAGAACGAGCTTTCCTAATCAACCTAAGGAAGTCTGAACAAAAATAAGGCCAAGCAAGAAGAAATCTTACATACTGCCAAAGAGACAGTATTTCCTACTCTAGTTAAGGTAGCTCCTAAACTGGCGTGTTTACTGTATGTGGCCTTCCGGTATATGTGACTGCTTCCACAATTCTCATGAAAGCAGCAAAAGACTTAGAAAATTACTGAGTTCTCTCTCCATTACCAATGTTCTAGTCCAGGTGGAAAAGTTCATGTGGATATAAACTCCCTACTGCACTCAATCTGTACCTATATATACTTTGTGACATCAGCAGTACGTCTTACAGGAGGGAAAGGTGCTTTCCTATTCAATCCTACACCCCATGATACCTCTAAAAGTGGTACTATATGTCCTACAAAGGTCTTCAACTAAGACAAGGCCGCTCATTAGATTCCTGTAAAAAATACAGGATTTTTTTTTTGTCAGCGTGAGAACTAAAAAAATCCTGATTCAGATGGAATCAGGTACTTTAAACTATTTTTTTTTAAAGAAACATTCAGGTGTGCAGTCATAGGTGGTAAGAGCACTCCTAACCAACGTCTTCCTTAATAAGTTGTGGTCAGCTGACTATGCAGCTTGGCCAGGTGATCACATGGTCTAAGAAGGAATTAGTTCATGTACTGCTCGTGAGGGTGTGAACAGACTCTATTTAAAGAAGAAAAGGGCAAAAGTAAATAAATTCCCTCCTCTATGCCAGTTAAAAAAGAGGAGGTCACCTTATCCCCAGGCATCTGCAGGGAGATAAAAAATTGTACGTGGCAGCCAGCACTATAAAATCGAAGCCCTGCAATACATTTAAAAAAGGGACAGAATTTTGATCATGTAATTGCAGCCGCCATCTTAACTCTCCTGGGAATGCCCCTGCTTAATCCCTGTCCTTCTCCTTTCTTTGAAAAGTGTGCAGTTGTGACCAGCATGAAAATTCTTTTGCGCCTCCTCTTTTCTTTATGTTTACCTAACATCATGTGGTTGGCTGATTATTATTTGATGAGAAAGAGTAAAAGAGTCCTCACAACACTTGGGAGCAGGTACTCACAGGCTGTTTTTTAACCCAGGAAAGAAAGGGGGAAAAATACCAACAGCAAGGTGACCTCGTTTTCTTCCACTTTTTGAATTCGTATCATCTGAATTCACTCTCCTTCTTTCAGAAATGGAAATGGAGTGATCTTTCAGTACGGGAAGAAGCCTTCATCTTACTACAGTGTTGCCCAAACTTGGCCACTTTAAGATGAGTGGACTTCAACTCCCAGAATTCCCCAGCAAGCAGAATTCTGGGAGTTGAAGTCCACTCATCTTAAAGTGGCCAAGTTTGGACAACACTGTCTTACTACTACCACACATTCTCTCCCACCCGAGTCTCACTCTATCTAATGGTAGAATTGACTCCTTTATTCAAACTTTGCTGGGTATAGTTAAAACAAAGGCAGTAAAACAAATGTGTGACTGATTTGTGCCATTTGCTCTTGGAGTGTTTAAGGTAATGCTTGCAGAGGGAAATTCAATATCTTTCTCGCAATGAAATGCACGGTCTCTAAATCCAATAATTCACATCAGCATCGTGCTGCTAAAATGATCTCCAAATCTTATGCAGAGGCAACTCTGTGTTATCTTGTATCGAAACTGAGATCAACAGCTGATTTTGTACCTTGTGCTCAGCTTTTGGTTTATAGCTGGGTAATTCCTTATATAGGAATTACTGACACACAGGGCACTTGTGGAGTATTCAAGGAATGGAACTGCTACCACCAAGATTATGCCTTTTGAAAAATATATTCCTTCTCTTTTTTATTCCAGGATGTGAAAGTCCAATGAGAACCGACTTGCCAGGTTCCAGAAGGAGTGAACGCAGCAAGCCCCAAACAAACATCTGCATTGCAAATAGGATCAGGTTGACACTTACCAGTTCTTTTAATCAGTACATTCTAAATGTCTTATTGAAGTAATCAAGATCAGCTACATTTCGGCAGCCCTGCAAGCTTTGGCAATCTGGTATATTAGTGACAATTTCCAACTGGCTTTCCATTCTGTAAGGAATGTGTTCACCTGTGCTTACTTTTATTTGACCAATGATTTTTCTCTTTTTTTTCCCATTTAGAATTGTAAAAATTGTAAAGATACATGTCCTAGGAGAAGGTAACAGCTGAATCCTTTGGGGATATTAGTAACATTTGTGCAGATTTCACTGAATATGAGATGAGCTCAAGCTGTCACGCTTTGCAGCAACTTTCACACCCATAAGACTCATGCGTTGTTTGATTTTATTGCCTTAATGATGAGCTGAGTTTGTCTTAGCATCACTGTCAGGTTTTTTTCCTCAATATGTTCTGCATTTTTCTTTTCTGCAAAATAGCACTTTAGCAAAGTGAAAAGGTACCATTGGAAAGAAAATTCAGTGAAAGGACTCCATCACAATGTGGCTTGTCAAGCTCACTCTCTCTCTGATAATAAATAATATTTTTGCAAGGGAGCAAAAATGAATACAATTAGGGAGTACTAAAAGAAATAGGACATAAATGTAAAGATTTCTTGAACTGAGTGAGGGGAGCTGTCACGTGTTTGCTTATATTAGACAGGGACTTACTTAAAACCATAGGACCATTATTGATTTTATTTAACTGAATTAATAATCTTGTGGAACGTGAGTTAAAGCTATGCTTGTATTTTATGAGATTGCTCAGTTTATATTCTTGATTGCTCTTCATCTGCTTTGATAATATATAAAGCTGTACAAGCTATACAGGAGCAAACACTTATAAATGCATTTTGCCTATTTTGGTTGAGAACATGGAAGAAGATTACACTCAACAGCTTCTACAATTATTTTGAGATATAATTTGAGAATGGGAGCTCAGCCTGGGATCAACCTTCATCATCAGGGCCTATCTCTGGAAAACCTACAGTAAAAATTAAAATGGCTACCGAGGTTTAAGTCAATCTATAAGTGAGGCAAACATTAAGACAGGGATTGGTATTGTTTTTAGGCCCCTGAATGTTATCATGAAGATTAGTGATCCCCGACCCCCATGAACGATATCTTCTGGGAACACTAATTTTTGGGATGTTTTATTCATTTGTTTGTTTTGTTTCAATCAAACAGGGACTCCTGGCAATTAACATAATCAACAACATTAAAATAATAAATATAAAAGTCATAAAAACACAGGTGTACTTTATAACCCATAACTGTGCCAACCTATCCTCTCCAAATGCTCTCTAGAAGAGTTTGATTTTGACCAGCTTTCAGAACGTTGTCAGGTTAGGTGCTCAGCTGGTCTCAGTGGGAAGACTATTCCATTAAACAGGGGTGGCAAGACTGTTTGCGGCCTTAGCCATCCTAACCTTCCAGAAACGGGGACTGTTAATAATTGATCTTGAATTAAACACACAGGAAGGGTTGGTTCTACTTGGTGGTCCTGAATGAATCTGGGGGCCGAGACGTCAATGGTTTCCTAGGTCAAAATAATTAATTTAAGTTGCTGTCAAACTCACCATTAGATTGTAGGTGCTATTTTGGGAGAAATAGTTAATTTGTTGTCTTATAGCATTGTGTGGCTGGCCCCTGATTTAGGGGATCAACATTACTGTGATCAAAATATAATAATAGACATCTAGTCCAATTGTTAAATATGGTTTAGGAATTATGATCCTTATTATCTTTCTTTCATACAGTGGAGATAAAAACTGTGCCTCCATGCAGACATGATCGCATGCACCCTGCATTTCACACGTCGCTTATCCATATTTGGTTTTTATGTGATGGCAGGTGGTGGTTGTAGTGAGAGTGAAAGCATGCTTGCACTTGTTGCAACCATCTTGATAGCTTGACAGATTGAAAAGGCAAACTATCCAACTCTTTTCTGATTGTTACAGACATCACTTCCAAATGACAATCTTTTAAAATCAAACCCCCAAATATGCCTATTATAAAGTGCTAAATAATGTCCCAGTCCTGTGAGTCAAGAATTATGAATTGCCTGGATTTTCCAGAATGAAGGTGGCATGGGCTTACAAGTTTGGTAGGATCTATCATTTCAATGGACTGTAGTAATTGTAATGAAAGGTGTTAGTTGCCTTGAATTCTTTCCTTGGGCCAAAGGCAAGGTATAAAGCAATTGGTTGACTAAATCAATTGCTCTTGGATAGGCAGATTTTTTTTTTTTAAAAAAAGGCCTAGACAAGTGCTCTGGAATATCCCTTCATAACAATGCATGCCGAAATATATCACTAACCTCTTCATAACACTGTACTACATGGATTGCCTGATATTTTAGATTTGAGCACAAATTGCAAATTATCAGAATGATCAACTGTTGAACAGGCATGGGGATGCCCTGGGGCAGGGACCACCAAAATTGCCCTAATACATCATATTCCGTTTCTGAATGACACAAGAGCATTGTGTCTCGACCTTTACAAAGTATGGGAAGACAAGTTGAGATGTATGAGAGGCAGCCACAAGGTCCCTTTTCTTAGCTTCTTCCTTTTATCCCACCTCAAAGTGTCTGTGTGGGGGTAGTCTGTGAGCAGTCTAGCTTTATATATTATAGCCAGCATTAGCTCCAATATATCAGCCTTCTGCTAAGGTCAACGTTCAGAGATTCAGGCTGCAGCAACTTTCTCTCTGTTTTGGCTATATTTCAAGAAGAATAATCAGTCCTGATAAGTCCTGAGGATCAATTCATTCCTTATAGCTTTCCCCCACCCCCAACAGCCAACAGCACTTCATTGTTAGATTGTTTTTTCTTAATCTTGAAATCAAATCATACTTTATGAGGGGATATTTTCCAAGGGGATATGAGATGATAAATGTGCTGCTTTATTAGGACTGTTTCTGAAACAAATTTATAGAATTTGCACTGATCTGTCTGTCAAATCAGAATGACAATATAGATGGGGCATGACAGCCAGTATGTTGTAATGGTTAAGGTGCTGAACTAGGAGCAGGGAGACCCAGGTTCGGGTCCTACCTTAGGCATGGAAGGTGGCCGACTGACTTTGGGCAAGTCGCTGTCCCTCAGGCCTAGAGAGGGAGGCTGAAAAACATCTGTCAGACTGTCTTTCAAGGACTGCCAGTTTCCCAGCATTATTGATCTTCCAATGTTCCAATTTAGGAACACCTATTAAACTTTTAAGGAAACCTATAAGCACATCTCGAAAACCACTGTTCCAGGAGCTGCTATACAGGCATAAATCTAATGTATGTTCTTTGATTTTTCAACTATATGCAGCTTAATACAAAATGCAACATAATGACACCAGTGAATTTTATCCAGTTCAGATAACTGTTGGTAAAACGTTTTAGTCAGATAAGAAATGGAATTCATCTGAGTGGTAAACACAAAACGTCTCTCTTGAGGCTCAGTTATCACTTGTGATTAACTATTGTTTATGCTCACTCAGCCAGTTTCATACCGTAAAATGGTGTTTGTATCCAGATCAATTTGATTTTACAGAATTAGTCTGAGAGGCACCATACCTAATGCTTCACTAAAATGTGGATGTATCTGCTTGCATTACATTTGGTTCAACTACTTATTTTGTTAGTGTACTCAAGAAAGCAATCTTTTTCCCCTTTCCTATGAAAAATCAATCTTTACAATAAACTCATGCTGCTTTGGTGTTCCTGATTCTATTATCCTGATTTAAACAGAGGTAGTGCCCAGCCCACACCAAGAAAAGAACTATGCCACTCTGTGTAGATGAAAGCCACAAGTTGTATCTGAGACAGAACTGGGATCAAACTATTTATAATTCTTTGTGATCATGTTTTCTCAGTGGTGAAAAGTACTTCACGTTCCTGTGAACTTCGGGTACTTCTTGTGAAAAGGTACCCTTGTTCATTTACAGATCCAATGTTTACCTTTATGTCTACATTCATTAGCATAGGGCTAAAAGAGCAAGCAAAGGAAACTTTCACCAAATCAAACCCGGAACAGGAATATTTGCAGCAGCTTTTTTTAAGGGAAAAACTAAACAAAACAAAGCAAAAATAAATACAATCTCTTAAAACTGTTGAAATGTTCTTGCTGCAATTTCTAATTAGGCAGAAGGAGGGATTGTCTGAGTGAATCCATGCTTTAAATGCCACTTGCAAAGAATATTCCCCTGATGAAGAGATTTTCCCAAATGGGTCTCAACTCAAAACCCATTTATAAAAAAATATAAGTACATCATTTCTCTTCTCCATCTGCTTAGTTTAGTATGCATCCTTTTGTTTGCTCTTAGTAATATTGATCACCCTTTAAACCTGAATTTAAACCTGAATTTTTCTTTTTCTTTTGATAGTTTACTCTTGGATTAATAGTTTGAAATTATTTTTTTCTGGAAATGGTTTCCAGATAAGACTGAACTGCACATCAGATTTACATTTTAGATATGAATTTATTCTAGACATTGAAGCATATTCCCAGTTTAATTAGCCATTCTTCCATAGAGGGAATCAGAAATCTTTTCCAATCAATAAGGTATAAAATCCTTGCAACTGTTCTGTATGTAGGCAGTTTGGTATATTTTGATGAAATGTGTTATTTAGTGAAGTCTAATAAAAATATCTCAGGTTGAAATGGAATTACAACTTTCAAAATTTGTTCCGTCTATGAGAATTTCCAATATTTATTTATTTTTATTTATATTTCAGTTTTAACCACTTCCCATCTTACTCAATGAGTGACTCTGAGTGGTTTACAATAAAAGCAAAAATAAATACTGTTAAAATACTAATTAAAATACAATAAACCAATGTTCAATTAATAAATAACATTTTTATTTCTTAATTGAACATTGTTGAAAATATTGTTGGAAGTTTCCAATATTGTTGAGCTTTCCAATATTGTTAAGTTTTGTAACACTGCCACCACATATGGAAGAAAGATCCAGTGCGTTCCTTGCATTTCCAGCATTTTGCAGAAAAGGAGTTACTCATTTTACCAATCTTGACTGGAGTAACATACCAGCAATAAAACATCTTATACCAATTTTTCCCAACAAACTAAATTTAATATTCTTTCTCAGTTGAAATTCCTACTGTTCCATCTCTACATCTGCATTCAAATTTTGCATCCATTTAAATCATACAGTCTTTAACTTGTTCAGGTTCTAAATCATATTTCATTAATAGAACTTGTTTGGAGGTCCTAGCAAGGGAGCTGTTAGCCCTTCAAGTTAGTCCAGACAAGAGCCACAACAATAAATACTAGCTCTATCTTTATTGTAAGGTTACGTTAGTAGAATATTGCGAGTCTGAGAGAACCTCTCCCATCCCTTACTTTTACTCTTATGAAAACTTAGGGAGAGTCCCTTCTGAGATGCTTTCTCCACCCCACCTCCTTTGGACTTAAATTTCATTTATCAGACACTTGTCTAGGCTGCAGATTTTCCTCCTGTCTCCCAAGGTCATTCCCACACACCATTACAGGAGCACAGCTATCATATACCATTGACTGAAGATCAGTGCACTCCTATCTGGGATGGTTGTCCTCTTCCACTGAGCATACAGCTTCAGGAGAGAAGCACATGGAGTGGCAAGGGAGGAAGGAGGCAACTGTATATCCAGCCAGATCAGCCCAATCAACCCTAGTGATTAATGGGATGGCAGATGTTGCAGCTAGATCACCCAGGTTCAGTATTATGAGTTATAAGATTTTCAAATTCAGTCAAATTTCTGAACATTGCCCCCTTGTTTCCACAATTCTATTGATGCTGTGCTGATTATTTGAGAGTATTGGACTCAACTGAGTGTGGAAGAGCACAGTGTGGCAAAGGACTCAAAGATCTTAATTTTGCCCTGTTAGTAATAAAAAATCTATTATTGTCTGTTCACTGGGCAAATTTATTAGTGATATCTTCATTATAAAAGTAGACATTCAGTAAGGAAACAAGAAGGGAAAAGTTATACTTTTCCTATATTATTCTAAACATTCAATAAGTTCCTTAATATTACATAATTACATAAATATCACACTAACCAAGTGCTCCACTACCAAAGTAACAACCCAATCCCCACCATGAGAGCTTTGTAAGAACATTATTCAGATAAGCACAAACATACAGCAGCAATCCAGAATGCCAGAAAGAGGAAACAGACCAGCTAAACAATATCTTCCAACAAAATGGATACCCATGCAACTTTATCAAAAAGTGCCTGATCACACAACCTGTTACAGCACAACCAGCACAACCTATGAAAAGGTTAACATTCCCATACATCAAAAACATCTCAGAAACAACCAACCGACTGCTGCAACCACATCGCATCACCATAGCACACAAACCAATTAAAGCCCTCCAAAGCATCTTAAACAAACCAAAAGACCCTGTAGCTCAGGAAGAAAAAATAGGAGTCATCTATAACAAACAATGCAAAGACTGTTACAGCCATTATTCAACAGACAGGCAGAAGACTAGCAGAGCATATCCTTGATGAAAACTCCTTAATCTCACAACACATCGACATGCTCAACCACAGTTTCAACTGGGAAACTATTAGCATCTTAGACCAAGCCAAATCCAAAAATGCTAAGAAATTCCTGGAAGCTTGGCATTCAGACACATTGACCATCAATAGACACATAGAGAGATAAACCATATTTACACACCATTCAAAAGAGACAATAAAAAACCTAGGAAGGAAAGAAAAAGACTACAACATATCCTCTCTAGCAGCCTACACTCAGATAAGCAGGGATCAGCAGAAGACAAACAATCAACCAGAAAACAGTACACTAATCAAGGAATCTGGGGGAGATGGGCGGCATACAAATTTAATAAATAAATAAATTAAATAAATAAAACCACCGAAGAGAAAACCACATTCTCGCCAAAACTGGCAGGACAAACTACTGCATATAAACAGGCAGCACACCCCACACTCACGTGCACTAATGATGTTACCTAGTTGAGTAATGAAACATTCAAGCTCAGAGACCACCAAGAACCCCACATTACATAATATCCTGACAATCATTTATTTCTGTATATATCAACCCAAATATATCTACGCAGGCCTGTGGAAGGTCTGACCCTTTCACTCAGTTCATAGGAGCATAAGGAGATATCATCCATTCTAAAATTCATGTTAGGCAAGTGGCATAAATCTGAAATTCAGGGTACCTGGTTCTTTTGAAACTTGCCAGTACTTCATTTTAATCCTTGGCCTTTTGTTAGACCATGTATAATTCATTACTTGTCTATGCCAGTTGCTTAGTACCTTATTCTCAACAGAAACTGGAGCCATTTCTATTTCAAGAAAATTTAGTCTTGGTAAAATATTCATTTTAACTGATGCATTTCTTCCTAACCAAGACAAATTTAATCTTTTCCATTTAGAAATGTCGTTATATGTTTCCAAGTTGGTAAATAATTGTTCTTAAATCCTGATTTCACATGCCGTTATCCGTCTTACCTTGCTTTCTGTCCCAGCAGCTTCAATGGGCATCAGAAGCTGCTCTGTTGTAAAATAAATAAAAGTAAAATGTATATATTATTTGTTACTGATAATATAGGAATTCGTTTTGGTCAGACATTATACTAAACATGGCAGTTTGTTGTGTGCAATTCCATGCCACCACTACCAGCTGAAATAATCCTTGTGCACAGCTTCTGTCGTCTGCTTTGAGCACAGTCCACTATGAACATTTTTCTAAAAAAAGTCTAATTAAAGGCCTTCTCCAACATAAAGAAAGAAATCTGGGTTGTACAGTAATGGATTTGTCCACAGACAGAAAAAAGAGGGAACACATAGGAATGTATCATAAGCGTTCTGAAACAAGCGATCTGAAATGAAATGTTTAAATACATTAGGGCTAACTTTGATTTTGTTCCTTTGAAAGGTAATTTAGATTCATATTGAAAGTTTCTACCTAATGGACCCAGGACTAAGAAAAATATCTGTGGGTGTATGTGAATAATAATAATAATAATAATAATAACAACAACAACAACAACAACAACAGCAGCAGCAGCAGCAGCAGCAGCAGGGTTTTGACTGCATAGTCATGGCTGCTATCTTGACTTTTTTGACCCTCTCATGTACATACACATGGTGGACATCCGGGAATCTTTATATTACATCTGAAACCTCAAGAAGACAAAACCGAATTGGACACACCCAAAAACTGACTTTCAGTTGCATAAATCCATGTGATGTTTCCATACTGCCCGACAGATCAGATCTGCCATTACTGGAAATCTGAACTAATAACTTGCTTGTCTGTTTTTTGTTCACATGCTTGCTTTGACATTCTCACAAAACCCTTCTAGAGTTTTCTGTTAAAGATAATGTAAAGTGGACACCCTTCACTTTTTCAGTTGCATTTCTTTTCTGGAAATAAATCTTTTAGCTTTCCATCCCTCTCCATCCTTTTTGGTGAGGAATGAGCTTAATTTGCATCAAGTCATTCTAGCATAAAATTATTCTATTTGTGAGAAAGCAGCAGCGAGTCCTGAAGTAAATCAGCATGGATTAGTTTAGATAGTTATTGGTTCCACACACCTTGCCTATAATACAGAATACCTGTGCCAGGGAGTTGGAATAAGGATAAAAGGATTTTGGCAGTGGCCAGCACAATTCTCTTTGATATCGGGAGTTTAATACCAGTCTTATCTGCTGCAAATGAACATGGCATGTAGGGGAAGGTGAAGACTACTAGAGAAACCCTGCTTCATTTCTAGGGGGAATTGTCTTACTGTTTATACATCCCACTTCAAGACATTTATTGTCCAAGGCCACAACTTCCTTATATTACATACAGTAAGCATAAGAACTATAGAATGTAAATTTAGCCATTGGGACTTTCTTAATAGTTTCATGCTCTGCCAGGTCTTACTCTAGAACTGTACCAAGTTTTAGTTTAGATGTAAATATGTAGAAGAGGGGCGCTAAACGTTTGTTTAGGGAGGGATAATGCAGTTAGTGATTGCATGACATGCTGGGGGCTGCATTGCAACAAGCAGGCAGTGTTTAGAAAAAGAAGCAGGTACAACCAGATCAAACCACAGACTGGATTTTATTAAATACAGGTAGTCCTCGACTTACAACCATTCATCCAGCAACTGTTTGAAGTTATGACAGTGCTGAAAAATGGACTTAAAACTGGCCCTAGAAGTTACAGCCATTGCAGCACCCCTGTGGTCATGTAATCAAAATTCAGGCACTTGGCTGACCTCACTAATGACTGCAGGGGTGCTTAAACTCCCCCCACCTGCCTATCTCCCCTCCATCTCTGCCCTTTTGGCTACCTTGCACCCTGCCTTGCAGGGCAGCAACCAGCCCCAGAACTATGTGGCTCTGGGGCTGCTTGCCACACTGTGGCTCAGCACTAAGCTGCCCCTGGAAGCTGCAGCCGCTCCAGCCCAGTCCTAGCCCCAGCTGCTCTTGCCACCCTGCACTCTCTGCCACCCTGTGCTCTGCCACTCCAGCTGACCTTTGCCTTCTTGCTCCCACTGCTGATGACACATGCCCGGCTTGGCCCTTGGCACCAAGAAGCTCCTTTGTGCTGCGCTGCTGGGCCGGGCTGGGCTGGGTTTCCACAGTGCACCAAGAAGCCCCTTTGTACAGCCTTGGCTGTGCCATTCTGCTAGCTAACTTCTTCTAACACCATGAACACAAGAACAAAAATAGGACAATTCTGACCACTCCAAAGCAAGTGTGCTCATAGTTAGTTTCCTGAGCCCTTGCATAAAGCTTCGCTCCCCTTCATTTGTTCACCCAGCTGCCTTCTCTCCCAGTTCCCTGCACTGACCTTTTCCCTTTTGCACCCTGCCACCGTGGCTGAAGCAGAAGTGCCTCACTGCCTTTTCAGACTCATGGCTGCCATGCTACCCCAGATATTCCAGGTTCTCTGGCAAATGCTTCCTACATGTGGCTCCCCACCCTGGCCCAGCACCACTGCGCAAATAAGAATGCCAGCCAATGGGAAAGTGCTGGGGGTTGGCTAAGGGAGTCATGTGTAGGAAGTATTCACTGGAGAAGCTGGAGCACCCAGGGCAGCATGATGGCCATGGGTCTGAAAACGAGACAGCAAAGGCAGTGAGGTGCTTCTGCTTTGGCCACAGCAGCTGGGCAGAAAAGATGAAAAGTTGGTGCAGGGAACTGGGAGCAAAGGCTTGCTGGGACTTCCTGCAGCTTGGTGCCACGCTGCTGAGGTGGGCTGGAGTGGTTGAGGCTTCCAGGGTCAGCAGCAGGTTCACACTGTGGCTCAGGGGCTTCTTGCAGCCCTAGAGCTGTGGCACACCAAGAAGCCCCTGAGCTGTGGTGTAGCAAGCAGCCCGAGAGCTGCGTGGTTCGGGTGGTGCTTGCTGCCCTGCAAGCCAGGGTTCAGGCCAGCCAAAAGGGCAGAGATGGGGGGGGGGGGGGAGATAGGTGGGTAGAGGAGTTGGAGGTAGTCCCTTACCTTTCTGAGGCTCAGGGTTGGGAGGAACCGAACCTGGAATGGTTTGGATTGGGATGGTTCCTCGGCTAACTACCAGCAGAATTTGCTTAAAGACAGCAACAGGGAGTGCCAGGATTGCCATCACTAAGCGATGCAGTCACATGACATCTCACTTTACCACCACATCGCTCAGCAATGGAAATTCCAGTCCCAATTGTGGTCGTAAGTAGAGGGCTACCTGTATATCATGATTACTCCTCATGTATTTTACAGTTTTCTGCTTCTATCAAGTTAAAAAATATATATATACAACTTTTTTAGGGATTCTTGGGACCCAGGTCTGAGACTCGCATGCAGGCTGGAACCTCAAGCTGTCTCTTTCTGGCAGGATTCCTGAAGAATCAGCTAATGCCATAAGGGCCTGACTATATTTTGATATTATCTAATAAGACCAATGTCTGATTTGCTGTACCTCCTGAGATAAGATGGTGCAGCTTCTTAAGCTTTTTACAGGACCTTCTTGATAAGTCTGTTATGGATCTTCCTCCCACTTTCTGTTTGCTTAGTGACAAATCTGACAACTTTTAGGTATTATAGGAAAATACTAACTTTTCCTCCTAATCACTTACCATTATATTAAAAAATTACTTGTCTTTGCCTTAGGTGATTTATATTAACTTTCAATTCTGTGTGTCTGGATATGTATGAGTGCACACGCATATGTGTTTTAAGTTATACTTGTGCTTATTATTTTAAATGTTCTTCTCAATTCTGGTAGTATTTAAGAAAATGCAAGTTAAATTAAAACATTAGAAGCAAAAATGATTTGATTTGGATCTGACTTCTAAACCTATGCCTTATCTTTTTATTACTAGTATTTGATATTGGATAATATATTGTGACATTTTGATTCTGCTTTATTTTTTATGGTGGCTATATTTACTACTACTACTACTACTACAACTATTATTATTATTATTATTATCATCATCATCATCATCATCATCATCATCAAGCAGTATCTTCAACAAAGTAATATTTTGAGATAAATCATCCCAAATGGCATGCAACATTTGAAACCATAATCACCATCTTATTGATCAATTTTGGGGTGATCTCTTATGAGAGAGAGATTCCTTTACTATAAGTATTACATCTTCACTTATTTATCCTCTATTTGATTTATATCCTGCCCTTCTTCCTGGAGCTCAAGGCAGTATACTTTCTCCTCATTTTTTCCTCACAGCCTCCCTGGATGGTAGGCTGGTCTGAAAATAGTCCTTAGGCCAAAGTTCACTCAATGAACTTCCATGGATTAAGGTAGTCTTGATGTTGTGTCTCTCCAGTCCTATTTCAGCATCTTAATCATTACTACACACTGGCCCTCTTTCTTTACATTCTGCTAGAAACATAATGATGAAGTACATTGGATGTAACAATACTGTGCAAAATTAATGAAAGGGCAATTGGAAGCTAAAAATTCTCCAATTTTGCCGCATTGCTTTATAAATCCATATCTATCGCGAGTGCAAAGATGAAAGTGTGTTGAATAATGCCAGAAAATATACACTGAAATTAAAGCCTCAGAAATTCCATATTGATTTTAACATCATTTGTAACAGAACTAATTTACAGCTTATTTTGGCAAAATTTAAGAGGTGGCTCAAGTGAACAGCAGCAATAACTCCTAGCATCAATTTAAAACTACCGTATGGATTTAGAATTTGTTGGATTAGCCACTAAACCGACTGATAGTTGTATGGGTGAATAAAATGCTGCTTTACAGTGGCGGCAATGTTTCTAATCCACAAACATTAGCGGTACAAGGACAGATCAATTTTATACAAAGAAGCCCTTAAAAGATGTTGGCATGCCACAGTCTTTTTTATGTAGCTACTTCTTTTAATGGCTATAGGAACTAATTTTCCCACTATTTATTGTGCACTCTGAAGATGAATGTAGCTAACTGATGTCTAACAAAGGAGATCCTCAGCCCGCTGCATTTCATAACTTTACTGCTGTGAACTTAACTGTGAACATCTGAAGATGATAATATTTGAGCTGTGAGTCTTCATGTAGCTGCCCAATCAGAGCAGGTGTTTGAATGGCCACCTCTGAATAAAGGCCTACAGGGATATATATTTTCTGAAGTGATTTAATTAAATTGGGACAGAAAATTCAGCAGGCAGACACTTTGGATGACTCTTATCTCTTTCTAGAACAGAGGTTGGCATTCAGCCTTTCATGTCACCCCCAAACCTTTTATGACACCCACCAGCCTTCCCTCCAACTTCACAATGTATTTTTTTCTGAAAATAGGCAACATGGTTCCTGCCTTTTGAAGATAGAAACATTCCCAAATGATAAGGTAAGTCCTAAAAGTCTTAACCCAGTTAAAACAAAAACTAGAAAGCTTGAACTACCTAGAATTAGGGGGGGGGGGGGGGAATCCAAGTCTTGCCAATGCATATGATGTAGCCCCACCTATTGCTTCACCCACTGAAGCTAAAGGGCTCCAAGAACAAGAGAGTACCTATTCCTATTCCAGACCAACTCATGCCTTCTTTATTTCCCATCATGTTTTGTTAATAAGAGCTTTGATCAATTTTTTTAAAAAACAGGCATGCGATGAGTTACATCACTTCATGATTCTGCTAATGGTGATCTCAAGGTTATGTACCATAGTCACCCGTAATCACAGGTGCTCTAGGGAATTAATATCCTCTGCCACTGGAGAAGTGGACCGAACACCACAAGGTCAAAGAAAAAGTAGAAAAGTAATAGTAATCATTTTTTCTTTGACTTTCACTGCTGTACACAGAGGACCTGGCTATTTTGCTCTTCAGCCTAGCACTCTCCTTGTCTCATGCATATAATGCTCATTTCTCCCTCCTCCTCCTCCTCCTCCTTGCAGTTTCTGCACTATCACTTGCTGTCTAAATTTTGGAATCCAATTAGTTTCCTCAGTTCACTGACAGTATTGCAATATAACAGCTGCATTGATTTACCCAAGGAAGTCCTATATATTTTTGTATCTAGAAATCCATTTCAGGAATGAGTCATATAAAGCTAATATAATGGTATGTAATTTAGATGCATGCTTTGATTGGAAGGAATGAAGGGCAGGGGTTCAGGGTTTTGAAACTGCTGGGAAAAATCCATTCTTCTATTAACCAGTTCTCTGGAACTTAGGAGATCTTTGTGAATACCACAGATGAGGATGGCTGAACTGATCAATTTCAGGGTCTCACTCTTGCATTTTTCCATTCATAAATTCAGTTTGTCTGATTTGTCTACAAAAAAACCCTGAATATATATTTTGTTTTCTAAATATACAAAATTTTATCTCCAGTTTTGCCAAATGTATGGTTTTGGGAAATCTCTCTTTCATATGGATTTTTTTTTTACATTGATCTTATTATTATGACTTTCAGTACAATTTCCTCTATTTGTGATTGCCAAAATATATTGCAAAATAAGATGTATGAATTTAGAGAATGGGCTTTATATTTATATAAACTTTATATTGGTTTAAAAATATAAAATAAGGTAAATTTATATCCAAATGAGAAATTCATACATTTCTCCCTTTCCCTGTTCCTACAGGACTTCAAAAGAAACACTAAACAGATCTAAGCTCTTCTTTCTGTCCTCCAACACTACATTTTTTTCTAAAGTACATCCTGCTCTAAATCTTATGTCCAGGCTTTAGAAACCTCACTCATTTCTGAGCTTGTATGTCCAATGATGAATTTAGATCTTGATTCCATAATCTACATACAAGTCTGTTCATTTCACAGATGTGGATGCTGTTATAGGCCAACAAGCTAGACTGTTATACAGATGCAGATGTAATATGTTCAAGAAAATGACACGCTTGAAATAGCGTTCTTCCTGGATTACTCGTAACTTTTAATTACAGGCATTTTTATACCACTACTGTATTTTAATCTCCCAATTCTTAAACAATTAGGAACAAACCCGTGGTTCTTCTTACTTTAAAAATTCTGGAATTACCCTAGTGGTCCCTCAGATGACCAGTTGAAAGCATAGGATCCCCAAGCATTACAGTATTCCAATGCCTCAGACTGAAAGTCACACTGTTTTCAACTTGGAGATCACCATGAACCCTAGAGACAAGGGGCTTATCCAGGAGCAGTGACACAGCTCCATGTGGAAGACCTCTAAGTGTGGAGTCCTTGGTGCTCCCTGAGCTTGGTTGTTTGCTTGCGGATGTTTCATTACCTGACTAGGTACATCATCAGTGCTACTGATATCAGAGCACTGATGATGTTACCTAGTTGGGTAATGAAACATCTGCAAGCAAACAACTGAGCTCAGATAGCACCAAGGACTCCACAGTTCAACCCTGAGCTATGTATATTTTTTCCTATTAGAGCTCTAAGCATATAGGGAATCTCATAAGATCATGTTCTTTCAAGGAGAACACTGCCCCCATCCCACAGAACTCCATTAAAAATTATGTATTTATTTATTTGAAATAAATCTAGATTAAATACTATATGTTGCTCACCAATCTCAAGATCTATTATCCTCGATTTCATAAGCAAACCATATCCTAGACAGACAGAAGCTATGAAGTGACATTTGAGATGATAAGGGGTAGAATTAATCATTGACAGCCTTCTGCTGTTCTGATCAAAAACAGAGTCCTCACACACCAGTTTTCTTGTGAAAAATAAAAACATCAGGAGATCCATTCACAGATCTTCATCCACCTTCCTTGGTAAAGACAGCTTATCCACTGAAGCTCTTCAGTTTATTTCCTTTTAAAGTAGAAAATATATTATCACAACCTGGAGCTAGAAAAAGTACTACTATAAATAAAACTTGAAGAAAAATATAGATGTATTAGTTTTTGACTATGCATAGCTAGCAAGTTTATTTTCTAGAGGCTGTTGTTTGAACAGTTCCTTCTGCTGAAGAAGCAGTTTCAAAGTCATAAGATTCACCTGCAAATGCATTAGTATACCATTTTCTTCTCCACCTTCCTATTTCTCCTTTATGCGCAGAAAGTTCCTGCCCTAATTTGAAAGCAGTTAACCAAAGTTAAAAGAAGGTATATTTTCATGCAAGATGTATGCATGTAGGATCTCCTGTTAGTCTGGTCATTCAGTGTACTGTTAGCAAAATTACGGGGGTAAAAGTGTGTGCCACAGCTGATCAGTATGAAAGAGATACCGTAGCAGCATCTTCTCAGTCAAGTTTTCTTCCACAATTAATTCAAAAGATCTGGGCAGTGTTAGATTATAGAATTTGGCCTGGAGTAACCTGAAATCAGACGCTGAGGTCTTAAGTGAGTCATGAATTCTCAGACTGGCCTACTCAGAGGTTTGTTTTATGAATATTATATATAGGCATATACTTGATGAATAGCAGTGTAGATGTTATTTCCCCACAAAATAGAGCTGTAAAAAGTGGTAACATAGTCTCAAGGCACTTCAGTTATGAGAAAAATCTGAACATATAGCCTAGTACTCTCTCATGGGGAAATCCAATTTGTACCCTAAAATTACTAGGGTTTTCCCATGCTAGCACAGAGCTGAAGTTTGGTGTACTCCATAGTTCTAAGTTATGAATGATTTTCTACATTTTCTGCTAAAAGTAGAACACACGGGAGACTTGTTAACACTTCCCATCCCCTACTTAATGCATGAAGGAGAGAAACAGGTTAGCAGCTGTATATATAATGGATTTGTATGCAGAAATGGCTTACCTGCCTAGGCTTATCTTCATAATTATGAACCCTGTGTGAACAAGATTCCTGGGCACATACATTTCAAAGAGGCAAGAAGTTTTTTTTTTCCAACTTAATGCATGGGATTCAGGTCAACACGTACAGGTTTTTTCCTTCTCTTTTTCCCCCATGGAGGAAAGGCTTGATTAGGTTTTCTCTTAGATGGTTAAAATATTCCTCAGCCACCTAGAAAGCTGAAATGTTGCAACTGCATAGCCCAAGGCATGCTAACTAGTAGAAGAGGCTTGGAACAGGGCATTTGCACACTTGATCAAAAGGTGGAGCATCAACTCACAAAAGCAACCAACTTCAATACAGCTCCCTATGAGGTTGACTACTGAGTCACGGCTGATGGTGGATTTCAGTCCCAGCTAGGTTCGTGCACTCTTCATTAGAGGATGCAAAGGACAAGGCAAGGGAAAAAGATAAATACAGACAGAAAGCCATTTTGTGCGCCTCTTTCAGATAGTTTTTGCTAGTGTGGTTTGGGAAAAGATAACAAGCCATTTGGTGGGAAATAGCTGAAAACCGAAAATCATCCTCTACTGGACAATTGTAGGAACTGGCTTACTCTGGCAATTGATTGAAGGTAATAGCGAGGTTTTTGAGTATATCTTTGGCTCATGACAGATTACAGCAGTGGGCACAAAGAGACTAAGAAAAAGAGTTAAACAGTGTGGATCCTGCCTTGCTCCTTTGATGCAATCTCTACTTCTCTCTAGAATGTAACTCTTATTTCCAGGAGTGTATGAATTTCAATATACATAGGTTTTCATCTGGTTGAGGGTCTTTCTTTAAAAAAAAAGTACAAGGTTTTCTTATAAGATGCAGTCAGATGTCAGTCTATGCAGCCAGACATAAACAGAAATGAGTTTGATGGGTGTTACATCCAGACATTATTCATAGGGAAATGGGCATACCCTGTCATGGTAAAGTCTTGCTCGTGAAAATTTACTACTACATCATTATGTGTAATGTTTCCCCAGGATATTTCCCAAAGAAAAGCCTTCCCATCTTTTGTAGTTGGGTAAGGAAGTACAAATCTGCCTAGGAAATATTCTTCTTACTACCTGTAGTTCCATTTCTATAATCAGGTAAAATTGTAAAATAAATACCTAAATAAAGCCTTTATATAATGTTAAGGACTGGATACTAGTTCATTATGCAGGGGTAGGCAATGTTCCATAAAGTTCACCTGCCCTCCAGCCAGCCCCTACTGCCCCTTCTTTCCTTATTTTTATTATCTCCTCATTTACAGTCAGTCCATATCATGGTACTGATTGTCAGCTTCCTCTTAGTCAACTCTCTGTATTGGGCGGAATTCAGCAAATTGCTTCTACCGAATTCAGCACTTATAGCTACACAAAAAGCTTGATCTCCCTCTAAGCTAGGAATGATAGCTGATATCTGGCCATAAGGACACAATGGAGGAGGGAAGGAAAGACTAATAACCCTGGCCAATGAATATTCAAGCCACCTACCAATTATGGATTCAGGAAGGTAACAAAATCCTTTGCTCCAGACCAAGAAGCTATCATCCTAAGGCTTATCCAGGGCAGATGAGTGTTGTTTGGCTTACAGTACCTGTTACGGTACTGCTATTGGTTTGACTCCTATAGGAAAAGTAGCTCCCCCCCCCCCCAGTTGTAAAAGTATTTTTGTTGCTACAGCAGTCAGATAAGGAGGGTTGTAGTAATTTGAGATTTATTTTACTGTGGAATTCAGGGGTACAGACAAAATAAAGCCACCAAATCTGTTGTCTGCAAAATGCCAAATAACTACTATATGTAGTCCTCACTTAATGACTGCCCTGTTTAGTGACCATTCAAAGTTGTGATGGCACTGAAAAAGTAACTTTATACCTGGTCCTCACATTTACGAATATTGCAGTGTCCACATGGTCACATGATCAGTATTCCAGTGCTTTGCAACTGGCAGGCATTTACCATTGTTGCAGCATCCCACGGTCATGTGATCACCATTTCTGCACTTCACAGCTGACTTCCAACAAGCAGAGTCAATGGAAAAGCCAGCAGTAAAATCGCAATTCACAGTCATGTGATGTCTCACTTAATGACTGCGTCAGCAATGAAGTTGCTGGTCCCAATTGTGGTTGTTAAGCAAGGACTACTTGTTTATAGCAACTAAGAGCTACTGTTTAGAAAACACAGATTCCTTGCTGCCATCTAATAGAATTTTGCCACCAAGAAATGGTAGGTTTGAGACAAAATAAAATTGGCTTTGGGTGATACCGGTTTATTGCCCAGTTGGCAGACTAAGAAGAAAACCGTTGAAGAACTGGGAAAGACATTTTAATTGGCTATTTTACAGAAGTAGTGTATTCTGAACTGTGACCTGTAAACTTGCAAAGGAGTTGGGATATAGTGTTTATCTTCTAAAGAATTAAGTGCAAAGTTTGAGTGGGGAGAAATATGCAAACTTATTTTCTGCTGTAGAATTCATGCTCAAAAATGGGAGCGGGAGGGTAAAACTGACTGAATGTGTTCAGCAGAAGCCAGAGAACCCTAGAAAGAGACCATTCTTAGCAAGACAATAATAGTAGGTTTCCAGGCCAAAGCCCAGTTATTTAGTGTAATCTGGCATTGCTTTTGACTGGGTCTAGAAAATCTCAGAAAATGTGGCTGCCATGGGAAAATAAATACACATTCTTTTCCATTTTAGTTTTATTTCATCCAGTAATAAACTGATAGAAGCCCAGAGATTGTGTTTCTTGCTTTTGACAGAGACCTAAGGCCTAAGGTTTTCTTAGTCTCAGTGAGTTTCTTCTGCCCTCAAGCAGAGATGGGAGGGTGATTCCACCATCGTTGCTTCATGGCATCCTTACTAACATCACTGGAGCCAAGCCAAGGGAAGGTCGTCAGTAAGCTTGTACACATTTCCAATAATAATTCAAAAAAACTGTTTCACACCTTATGTGAGTGCACTGACTCTGCTATTCATTACATTGATCTGCACAAACCTGAATCAAGATGCCTCAGTTGGTGATCCAAAGAACTCTTTCCTAATTGTTTTCAAAGTATGTATAGTCCTAGACATTAGTCTACAGTTAGGAGTCCGAGAACAGTGTTTCTCAACGTCAGCTGTATAGACTTCAACACTCATGCTCTCTGGGAATTCTGGGAGTTGAAGTCCACACATCTTAAAGCTGCTGAGTTTGAGGAACATTGGTGTAAGCCATTGACCTGCCCAGAAAATGTCTCTGAATGCTTTTATCATCCTGTACTTTTGTTTGGAGTGGAGTGGGGATGGGGCAAGTCCCTTCTCTGTCACCTGAGAGCATGGCCCTATCCCTAAGCCTGTCTCTTCTTAGTCTGGAAGGTAACCTAGTTAGAAGATAAAGAGTAGTGGAAAGACTTTGCTCCTCTGCCCCATCAGAAAATCAAATATGAAGCACCGAAGTCTACTGAACCAAAGTAAATGGACACCAGCCACCAAGGAATTTAAGTACATGTGTCTTTAAAAATATGTTTGTTCTCAAAAGACAAGCTCTATTATGTATTTCCTTTTGAAATCTAAAGGGAAATGAATATTTTTATATGCATAAGCTTCCAAATATAGTAGCACAAAGACACAAACATTGGTGGATAACTTAGATCTAGCCTAGATATTTCTCATAAGGCTATTTCTGTAGAAGCTCACAAAGTTCAAATTCCTTAAGCATTCTTGTAGTTAAGTTTGGAAAATGTGTACTACCCCTTTATGGCATCTTCCCACCATCTGAAGGTTCATTCCTTACGCCAATATCAGAACACATTTATTTAATTATTGCACTTATTGTCTATGTTTTCATTAAAAGAAGTGCCTAAGGCAATACAACACTAGATGAATGTTTTTTTTTAAATGCCATTAAAACTTTTTTTTAAAAAAAATTGAAAATACAACAATACAATTAAGAAATAAACAGCAGGGAGGTTGCGCTTCTCTGCACCCTGGAATAATGATGCCAGATAGTCTCTAAAAGTGGTATGGCTAATTAATCCCTGGCATCTCCAGGTAAAGTAGAAAAAAATCCACATTTTTCTTTTCCTTTTTATAGTCTACTCTTCCATTAATAGTTTGAACTTAATTTTTCCATTCTTCTGCACAACAGCTGCGTTGTGAGTTCAAAGAAAAAAAAAATCCATCCAGAAGCCTGAAGAATCAGTGACAACAGTACTGGGTTAGATAGACAATGGTCTGGCTTAGTTTAAACAAGCTTCCAACAGTTGCTTTGCCTAGAAGCTAAAGGCTGAATTGTATTTTAACTATTTCAATGGATTTAGGACCAGTTTTGTAAACTGCCAGGACTCAGAAATACATAAATACTACAATTAACTAACAAAAGCATTAAATTGGGAGAAAAAAACCCACCTTTAAAATGTTCCTCCTTTCATATTTGTGATGTAGCTCTACCTTCAGATATCTTACTACCATAGACAAACTAATTGGACCACAGAAGCAGCCACAGACGATATGCCCAAATGACAGGATACCTTGATAGAGTAGAAGGTAACATTTAGTGCTTAAATCTCTTATCCTGCATTTACTGCTGCATGTGTTGTGAAAATATCCCAAGTGAAGCCACTAACAAATTGGAGAGAGTTAGCAACGTGAACCTCCATTCCATTAAAAAAAGGAATAATGAATATTGGCCAGAAAGAAAAAAAGGACACTTAGGCAGAAACAAGAGCAGAATGTGTGTGTGTATCTGTAATGAATAAAGAATAGCCACGCAAGCTTACATCATAAACATGTACACATTTGTTCTTCAAGAAGACTCCTTAGACCTCCAGTTTCTATAGACATTCTTTTTTATCTGCAGATAACAAGCTGCTTTCACCAGCTGGAATCTAAAGTGGTCAGGCCAACTCATCGGGTCAGCTGAAACTTGTTTGTTGTTGTTCAGTTGTTAAGTCGTGTCCAACTCTTCATGACCCCAGAACCTTCACTGCCTCCCTGAGTTTGCTCAGTTTTATGCTCATTGTCAGGGTATTTATTCAAAGTTATCTAGTTCCTGCTACTGTCTGCATAATCTTATTTCTTGTTTTCCCTGTATTAACCAAGCTCCTTCCACTTTTAGGATTGCTGGTTGTGATCCTGGCTTTCATTTTATCCCAAGCTGGAAGGGGAATCAAGCTACCATCTTAATTCAGTGATTGCTTGTGTTGGGGAAGAAGGAACCCCAATTTTATGAACAAGGGTTTCTTACTTTAAGTAGAAGGATTCATGCCAAAAAACACAGTTCTCAAATACCTAGGCAGATGACAAATCTGAAAGGGCACAGGCTCTGTTTGGACTTCAAAATAAGAACTTTGATTATGAATAATGGTCTAATCATACAGCCCTACCAAGCTGTATGCGTTAGGCCTAATTGTAATCATTATTTTTAAGCAGTTAAAATTACTTGGCCTTCACATCCTACAAAACTAGCAAAGCCGGCTGTCAAATGCCAGCAATACCAAATATCTGTCATGTTGATTAAGAAGAATGAATGCGTAGGATTCCCATATGATATGGATGTTAGCCTGAAATTTTCACTTCCAAATATGATTCCATCCCCTCTTCATTGCTAACCAGATTTTTAAAAATAATTTCACCTGCTTTGATCACGGTGCTATTCTCTCAAATTGATTCTGTAATATACTTTGTTCTTTTGTATAAGGAACAAAAAGCGGCAGACTAGCCTGGCCTTTCTCATGAGCATGTCTATATGACAGATGGCTAAGCAGTAGCCTGGGAAGAGGTTCACATATGCATTTTCATCACTTGATGACTGCAACATCAGGACATGATTTATATGTGCAAGTGAATTAACAGAATGGATAGATTTTTTGAATGGCCCCACATCATAATGTTTTTAGTAAGTTAATTCATATTCTTAGCTGCCAGCCATCAAATGTGCAGTATCTCAGCACAGAAAACCAAAGGAAGTATGTGTAGCATAGGACACATTTGGATTCAGATTATCTAAGGACCATAGTTATTTTTTAAATTAAGCTTGGAAGTGAGTAGGTACCCACTGTAGTTCTTGCAAACTTGGAGTAATAAAGTCCCAATCTCAGTGACGAAGTCTAGATTGTGAAAGCCCTGTTATGCATAAGATGAAGCTTCTGGATCATCTTTAAGAACAATGACATACTGTATATAATATAGTATTCTACGTGGAAAGGTATAAGGGACTCAGACTATTTTTGTCTACAAATGCATGTCATTGGCCAAACCATTCCACAGCAAAGAGGCTTCTAAACCTATATGTCATGGGTGTTCCCCAAAGCAGCAGCTGTTTCAGGGGTGTAACAGTGGGACATGTTCAATGGGATCAAATAGTCCTATTTTCAAAAGCTCCATTTTTCACATTTCAGCTTTGGTTTGTTGTTCCTCATCCAACCTATTTAGACATACACATTGGAAATGAACCTATATTACAAACTAAAGATAATTAAGAGAAATCATCATCTCAGTCCAGACCTTGTAATTTCGATAATGACCTTATATAGTGATTTCTTATCCAGTTCAGTAAAAAAAGATATTGCCCCCCCCCTTTTTGTTTTTCTGAATTTTTGCATATCTTTGCCACTAAATGTTATTAGAGCTTTAGGAGGACCCTACTGATATATAAAGGGACTCTGAATGAATAAACCACACCAACATTGGGTGCTTGTTTAATTTAGTTCATAAACAAATTATCCAACATGCATTGTACAGTGTGATTCAGAAATGCCCATCCCCACACCCCATGTTCAAACAGTTCTGTTAAAGTAGTTAATGGGATAACTAGGAACTTTTGTGCAAACATTTCATTGAACAAATCAGGGCTGATTTGGGCCAGTTCTGTTCTATATTAATCTTACAAACTTCAGATCTTTTAATGACACTCTTACCATCCACAAGTTTAGACTTACATCATGCCCCACTCAAAAGAAATTTCTGAAGGCCTTCTTAAAATCTGTCTGGAAAAAGTTCCAAACCATTTCTATAGCTTTGGGGCTGCACCACTTCACTGAGACATAGTCTTGAAGTAGAGATGTTTGGGGACAATAGTAGTTCAATCCTACAGTAAGCATCCTGTCAAAATCACTCTAAGAGTACAGCATAAAATCATCGAGAAAATCTCAAACAGCTTCAGAATAACATCCAGGGATTTGCAAGTCTTCCTCAGTGTTCATGGCTCCATGATCAGAAAAATAGTGGCTAAAAAGGGATTCATAGAAAAGAAGTAAGGTGAAGAACATTGATGCGTATCCCAAGTTTGCAAAAAGCATCAGGATAACACTTCAGACTCGTTCTATGGACAAACGAATCAAATAGGGAACTTTTCAGCTCTGTGGCTGTTATTCTCTCTGGCAGAAACCAAGCACTATATTCCGTGATAAGAACCTGGTGCCTACTGTCAAGCATGAAGCTGGTAGTGTCATTGTTTGGCAATGCTTTGCTGCCTCAGGACTTGGATGACGTGCCAGCATGGAAGGAAGCATGAATTTTGGTTTATATCCTATCATTCTACAGGATAATATCAAGCCATCTGTCAGCTGAAGCTTAAGTGGATCATGCAGCAAGACTGTGCTCCCAAATATAAAGCAAATTTACAAGAATGAAATGTAATGTTCCTATAGAATCATACATTCATAGTGTTGGAAGGGATTTTAGTAGTCATATAATGCAATCTTCTACTCTGGCTGGTATTCCCTAAAGCATTTCTGATGGATGGCTATCCGGCATCTGATTGGTCCTCTAGAAAACAACTTACCTCTCATGTGTCAGCCTGTTGCACTGGATGACAACTTGTATAGCTAGGAAGTTCCTCCTGATGTCTCATCTGACCCATGGTTTTGAAATGGGCAAATCAAAGCCAGGCCTAAACTTCATAGAAATGTGGCAGGACTTGAAACAAACAATTCATGCTAGAAAACCCTCAAATTTTATTGAATTGAAGCAGTTGGCTGTGGAGGAATTGGCCCCAAATCCTACAAAACAATGTGAGACACTGATCATCAGCTACAGAAAGCATTTGGTTGCAGTTATTGCAATAAAAGATAGTTGCTGAATCTAAAGGGAGCTGCTCCTTTTTCACATTGCATATTGGATTACTTTGTTTATGGAATTAATGAAGCAAGCAACAAACCCTGGTGTTATCTATTCTCATTGAAAATCAGTAGGATGCACATGAAACTCTGATGGCATTCATTGGCTAATATATGCAAACATTCCAAAAATTCAAAAGGAGGCTAATATTTTTCAGAAAACTACAGCTATTAAATGGTGTGGTGAAAATCTTGCAGGACCGCAGAAATATTATGAGGCTGAGCAGAACCTCTTCCAATTATACTTTCTGAAAGAGATCCTCTAAGCAGTAATAGGACCACAGTTATCACTGTGTTTTCCATACCCATCCCCAGAACTGGCTAGTTAGGATACTGTGGCTGTTTGAAGTTATCAATTATCAAGGAATTCTGATATTTAGAATTCAAGGAAAACTGATCAGTTGTACTCTTCATATTTGTCTCTCAGCTGAGGCCATGCTGGTAGGCAGAGGAAGGAAGGAAGGAAGGAAGGAAGGAAGGAAGGAAGGAAGGAAGGAAGGAAGGAAGGAAGGAAGGAAGGAAGGAAGGAAGGAAAGATAGTGCATCTTCTAAATTATATTAGTTGCCTGAAAGAAATGGATCAACAAGAAAAAAAATACCATAAAAACAGCTAAAGCAAATGATGTTTCTCCTTATGTCTCACAAGTGCATTCTTATACCCAGCCAGTTCTTTGACACAGTAATTTAAAATGACATGGAGCTGTGTAGCTGTTTGATTCCTGAAGAAATGATATTCCCCTTGGACCTTGTCGCTACAACAGTCTACTTCCATAATGTGGTGCTGTGTAAGGTGTTAAATAGTGTTGAGATGAAGGAGGCAAGTTTATTTCACAGCAGGTTAAGTATAGAGAGTTTATTGAACAGAGAAGTTCAGATTAGCTGGTGAAGGGTGGAAGGGAATACTTAGCTATTGTATGTTGACAGTGTGTCAACCCTTTCTGTAAGAACACAGCAAGTGTGGTGGGAAATCCTCTCTGTGCCATGTTCTTGTCAACTTAGAAATTACTTTCAGGCCTTCACAGCATTACAGAGAATCCTTCATACATTTCTTTTGGACTATTATCCTCTACAGGTACATGTCTACTTGGCTAGTGGCTGCATTTAGTAGAGTGAGATTTGCCCTCAGGTAAAGATTCATTAAACTGCAGTCCTATAGCACAATCTTGTTCCTGTTCACAATAGATGATGCAAAATGTGTGTTGGGCTGCTCCATCATCAATGTATTGGCTTAATTGTGGCATCCAGTGGCCTGATATGGACTGGGAGTTTTATGCGTAGGAAAAAGAGAGGGTAAGTCTTCCTCATGCTTTTTAAATAATTCTTCCAATAAGAGTGTTAAAAAAATCTACACTTCAATGGGTCCTTTTTGTTTTTGTTTTTTACAAAAAACAGTTAATTGAAGAACCAATAATTATAAAATCCAAGGCCAGGAGAAGCTTGTGCACAGTGGTCCCAATCAAGATAGAACCATCCTACAATTGATTGATTGTCATCAAGTCATTTTCAACCACATAGATAGATCTTTTCTGTCCTACAATTTCAATTAAGTAAATAAAACTAGAGCAGAACATCTGCAATTTATTTGGCCCTTTTGTTAAGTCTCACTGAGTTCAGTGGACTTTACTTGCAGGTGAGCACATATACGATTGCAGCCTTAAACATTTAAAAGGCAATGATACCAGTAGGATGCATCACTGCCAGTCATTATTAGGGTTTTTAGAAACTGGATGCATCTAAATCGTACCCATATTTAGTTGGGGGTACATATTCAGAGCCTGCACTCATAATTGCAGCTGTGCTGTTGGATGTTAAGCATGTTTACTCTGAGATTCCAGCAAGCTTGAGAGTATCGGTACATTTCCATAAGGGTTTACCAGATTTAGGTCCCATGGGGATCTGGTATAGTATATGTAGGATGGTAGCCCTAGTCCTAAACAAAATTGACTTGTGCCAAGAGTAGCTAATGTTTATTTTCAAACCCTGGATCTGATACGGAAAACATTCCAGACAAAATTAAACACTTTCAAACCCTATCTATTTTAGAGGAATTTAAATTGAACTTCAGGGAACCTGAAAATGCTTAGCTTTGTTTAGACAGTGCCATTAGTGATTTTCTTCAGATTAAATTGCAAATAATCTCTTGTTCTGACATGCTAAGAGCCTGGAGTCAATCTAGATAAATACAAGTAATTTTAATTCCTCTGGTTCAGTTTCTTAAGATCAATAGGTCATAACATTCATATTTGACTGATTTGCATTTGTCTAGATAAAGGTGACATGACCCAAACCAGAGAGTTGGGAAATATGCAGTCGTACAGAGATTGTTGGATCACAGTTCACATAATTCATGCTGGTTAGAGTTCTTGAGAGATAAGTCCAATAATGTCTAGAAAGCCACATTTGCTAACTGATAGTCTAGATTATGTCCTTTCTAAACATGCACTAAGAACCAATTCCAACCAAATCAATCAGCCAAGACTGGCCATGGTGTAACATATAAAAGTTGTTATTAGACATAAATAGGGAACAATATTTTAATTCCTCACTCTCCACTTAATGTCACAAGTACAAATATGATATTGTACTTGTATTCTTACTCTCAGAATACTTAGATTTGCTAGACAATCTTTAGAATAATGTGAAACTTAGAAATATATAATATCTCTGTTATGCTAAATGTGTAGTAAGAAAGGTGCATTAATTCCCAGTATAAGTGGGAAGAACTATTGCAATAGGATAGAACAAAGTTATGTGTGTTATATTAAAATAACTAATTGTAAGGTGTCTTTGGAACACATCTGTTTTATCTTTTCAGAATACTTACATTTAAACCAATTGTACTACAGAAAATACGTTTCTCCATTTGTAATGCATTTCATACAAGTAAATCATTGTTAAGGGAAAAAAAATGAAAATAAAAGACTTAATGAAGTTTGCAGCTGGCTGGTAAAATGGGAGAGGTAGATTTAATTAATATGTTTAAATCCATATCTATTATGGATTTTTGAATATGTTTGCATAAAAAATGGACTCTGGAAAGCATGTACATTGCTATGGTAGGATATACAGTAAATGTATTGTCAAGATTATTTGTTAGAACTATTTAACGAAAATAACTAAGGAAAAACCAGGATAGGTTGGAAATAGTGTCAAAGAGCATTATTGGGACATCAAAGATTTTTACTATGCGTACAAAATGCCAATTTACTTGAACTAAAAGTTGGGGATTGAATCAAACAATGACAATATTTGGAAGAAACAAACTATATTAGAGTAGAAGGGGCTATGGTAGATGTTGCAAATATTACGCTAAAGTTGACTTAACTAGGGCTGGCAAAATAACTTTCATGTGCATGTATGGACAGGTGACCTGAAAAAGCAAGAGATTTTCAAAGAATTACTCTAAATCCATTAAAATAGACACAAATTATGATTTACTCTAGTGGTTTACATGTTACTTAAATTTAAAAACATGCATGCTGTAGGATGAAAGGGGGCAATGGAAGTAGCAATAGCTGTTTAGACAGCTGTCTACCTTGAAAAAATTCAGTTGCCTCCCCTTTGGATGAATATGAAATTTCCCTGCATGTTGGTGTTCCTAAGGATAGACTCCAATCTACCAGATTACTAATGTGGCAAGCAGATAACTGTAAAGGAGTCAGTATAAAAGGTGTGTGAGTGCAATACAAAATTAATCCAATCATGGCTCATAAAGGGTTTGTATAAAGCCCAGGTGTGGTAGATTAGGAAAGATTACAGCTATGCTGTTGTCTGTGATATTTTTCAATCCAATACCACAAAACTGCTGAAATATATTATAAAGAAGTAATATGTAATGTTTGAGAGTACTCTTCTCTTTCAGAAAGTCCAAATATGTTAAGTATGTCTTGATAGACTGGCAGGTTTTGGTCATTGCCACATATTCTGCTGAAGTAAATAATTGCAATTGAAGGGTGTTTTGAACACAGAAGTTCAGAAAGGTCTTGTTTGAAGAACTTTGAGTGCTTTGCCAACTCCAGAGAAAAGTAGCAATTAACCCACATCCTGGATAAAACAGCTACTGTGTCTCTTTTGTAAGTCTGATACAAATGTAGTGCTATTGCTATATTATACCATGATTGGCTGGAACAGAAACAAGTAGTGAGCTTGAGTGCTCCCTCCTTTCCTCTTCTTATGCATCCCCAGGAGGAAAGGTATGTGATCTTAGTTAGAATTGCTATTGGATTGGTCCAATAATGTAATTTCGAGCTTGGAGGACATCCAAGATCAATGAGGCTAGTCCATTAGGTGAAACTTTTGAAAAGTTGGCATATTGGTAGATAGAGCAAATAGTTCATTCTTATTTCTCATAATGATGATGGAGATAGGACGTGCTAAATCCATTGATCTAATAGGATGTGCTTGCACCATGAATGCTCATTCTTGGTGATGCTAGCTAGAGGCAAACCAAGAGGACTTAATGACTAAGAAACATATTTGATCCTAAATGCTCCCTCTTCCTGGGTCCTTTGTGAACCTGTGAATCTGGGCTACTAGCCCTGCATGTTCTCTCTCTGAAAGATGCATTATTAAGTGATCTCAGAGTTGCCTAAGATTTTTTTTCCCTTAGCATTTATTTATTTATATACTTAAATTTATGGCTAATGACCAAAAGAAGCATACCAGAAAACAATAAAACTTGTTATAAATAATCAAGGACATTTCCCAAGAATATTGAGATTCCTAGTGCTACTCTAACAAATGAATGTTTAATGTAATTGCTTATAAAGCAGCTGGTCAAGATGGACTTTTTCAGTATGATGCATATAAGATAAAGTATTGCATATTGTAAGCAACTCCCAGGTGGCAGGTCAAGAGAGAGGGCAAGGGGAGGCCTGTCCCTAATTTACTGTCTATTTAATCTGCCAGTGCTTCACTGTGACTAATAGAAAAGCTTGGCCCAATGCTGATAACCTTCTGTATATCTCAACTAGGAGGAGGATAGAGTTGGCAATGGCCTTCCACAGGGTACAGAAATTGAGACATTCCTTAAGATGATCTGGTCCTGCATTTTTTTCAAAGACTTTGGATGCCTTGATAGCAGCCTGGCAGCCAGTGTAGATCATGTACACAAATATAATACAAGTGTGTTAAACCTCATCAGTAAAGCCACTGTAGGCTGCATTTTTAATAGCGTCCAAGGATGGTCCCATATATAGAACAGCTTACCCCTTATTAAGCCACACCTCTTGACCTTCTGCCTCTTCAATTTCCACTCTCAAAAATAAGGATAAAAATTCAATTCACCCTTAGCAGTAATAAGCCTCACTGGACACATCAAGGATTATATCACATAACTGTGCAGAAGGCCCTTTCAGGGAGCCCAGATTTATGCTTTAGGATTCTGTGATTGTTAGAATTTTTTTTGGGGGGGGGGCTATGATGTCTGATTAGTTTTGTGATGTTAAACAAGCCAGCCTAAGAGTGGTTTTGAACACTGCTAATGCATTACGTCTGTTACTTCTGACAGGACGAGCTGCATACATTGGGTGTTTGAAAATCCCAGCCCCCAAGCTAACCCGTAAGCAGCCCCTTTATTAAGAGAAAAATATTATGTTTAGATTCTCTTAAAAAAAGTCATCCATGGAAAAAGAAGAAAAGTGAAATTAAAACTGGACTTGCACTTATTAAATCATTCTATAAAATAAGTGAGTGTGTGTATGTGTGTGTGTGTGCGTAAAATTAGTGAGGATGGTATTTATCTTGCTCCAACTATCTCTATTTGATTTCAAGAAAACAGTCCCCCCCCCCCCATCTTTTGCATAGTCTGTGAGCTTCTGTTTAATCTTGAGACACCATAAGGGGTGCATGTATATCCCGATTACAAATTTTAAATGGAAATGGAAAGTATAAATTCATGGTAGGGTTATAGACAGAGACCTTTTCAGACTAAGCAATCGGGATATAATTTGCTAAAGCATGGGAACATATACATAAAAAATATGACTAGAAGAAATCTATGATGACAGCCAATTCAGTTGTTATGAAAGCAGAAGCCTGGTTTTTGTGAGTCTATAAATAAATCTGGATCTTCCTTAAGATGAGAGACAAGCCAGTCTGCCTGTACACATCACTCCCTGCATGATCTACACAAAGCTTCTCATCTCATCTTCTTAATTATACTCACTTTACATGAGGGTGATTGAAAATAGAATTCCAATATACCAACAAGTTGTAATTAGTATAATTCATTAATCTTGAGATGCTACCGCAAGGAACATTAAAGTAGCATCTCCAAATTCACAAAGTATACTAATTATAACACTGTGGCATATTGGAATTCTATTTTGAAATATTGGACCTCCAGACAATCTGAGAAAACAAAGTATTGTCCATTTCTCAGGCCAGTTTCTTAATTCAAACCATGCTGGAGTCTTGTTCACTGTGTAGCTATATCTTGAGACTGTTGCCTAAATGTGGTTTTACTTTTTGCTCTTGAGATGTTTTGGGATTATAGCCCTGTTCAAGAATTTCTGAACATGTAGAAGACTAAATCTGGATAACAATTGGGCAAATTATACAGTTCTACTCTCCCAGCATCCTTGCATTAGGCTGAGTCTTGAGGGGGAGACATACTTATATACACTTGAATGCCAATTTGGCTTTTTGTGTGATTTGGGAACCTGCATCATTAGTGTTCTTAAATGTGCAGAGAGAGGAGTTTGCAGCCTAGCACAGCTGGAGAAGCTAAAATTTTGAGCTGGTGCTAGAATTGCAGCAAGAAGCAAGCAATTACCCACTGACCATTTAAAACCAGAACAGGTTCATGATAGCACTAGGCCTGGAAAAATATAAGAACTGAATATACATATATCTGAGGAGAGCTAAGATGTCCAAGCTCAGAGAGTTCCAGTCTCAAGTCTTACGATTTCTAGTTTAAGATCAGAAGATGCCAACACTGAGAACACAAGCATGGAAACAGAGGATGACTGTCACCCGCTGGGGGAGGTGAGCAGCATTTAAATTTAATAATAAATAAATAAATAATAAAATTACATATCAGGCCAGTGATAAAGTCTACATCTTTGACAGTGTAGAATCCACTCTTGCTGCCGTCCTGGTTCTTTCCCAGAACTCTGATGTGCAATGGAGTTGTTTTTCCATTTGGTACAATGTCCCAGGACATGTATGATGTAGTATTATTCAAAAAATAAAAGTGAGAAATTGGTACTTGAAGCCACGGCAGAGCATCACTAATGCTCTTTGATCAGGTAAATCTCTTGTGACTGGGGATGTGTGGATTAGGAAAATTCCAGTCAATTTTGCAATGTCTATTTTTCTATAGCAGTATTCCACTCTGTGGTAGGCTTAAAAAAAATATTTTTCCTTGGCAAATCTCTCTTAACTCCCACAGCCTTTTCTATGCCATTTCATATAGTATTTAAAGTACCTTAATATAAAGCTCCCTGAAATACCTTTTAACTCAAATTTCCAAGATGTTATTCTTTTTTAATGTACATTTTTCTAGTATATGAAGGAGGAGAATGGATCTATGATGTGTTATGCTGATGTGGGGCTGCAAAAATTCACCTGACCACTGAAAGGCAGAATTGGAGTATTCTGTGTATCTCTGCTGCCACTGAGTGGCCATCCAGATATTTGCAGCCTGAGATGAATGTTAAGGGCCCATTGGGATAGATAAGCCACCATTGTTTGTATGTCTTTTGAAGTGATATATTTGCATTGTGTCTGCAAATATCTGTACTGTAAATGGGAGGGGCCATTGATAGCACTTAATAGGCATTCTTCATAATTAATATGTATAGGGCATAGACTCTTTACAAATAAAGAAGTCAAATGTCTTTTCTCTACTGGAATTTTAAATGGAGACATTAAGGAAGTCAAGTAATTCAGAAAGCATTATTGAATGCAAGTGTGAGGTGTTTAATTTCCCTTCTTAGGCTAGTTCAAATGGTGAAACATCATATACAAATGTAATAGATATAATGGCAATCACACTCCAGAGACTGCATTCCCATGTTTGTAAGAATCAAAGCCTTGAAAAGATATCCCAAAGCTGCAGAAACAGACTGTTTGTCTTGAAACTTTGCAATGCCACCTGCCACACGATTTATGCAACAGATTTCACAGCAGTTAAATTAAGAAACCATTTGTCCATCCTCAAAGCTAGAGACAAAGCCTCCTATCATAAATGTTGTAAACTGGATACAGAATGAAAGATTCATATTGTGTTTGTCATAAGAGGTTGTCCTGGAGATTTGGGCCACAACATGGAAGCAATGCAAGAGTATGGCCCACCCTAGGGAATGCTTGGAACCTGGCCTTGTTTCTTTGAAATGACCGCTGCAGCTTTGGTGAACCACACATTCCAAAATTTCCTAGGTAATAATAATAACTTCAGCACAAAGTTCTTGCCCAAACCCTCACCACCAAAATTGCTACTTGAGTAATTTCTTATTTCTATAATCTCCCTCTTATTGCGTGGTTGCAACGTATATTTGTTTTGGAACTGACACTTTGATCACATAATGCCTCTGAATGTAGAACTGAACAGAGGAGCAGTGTTGAATAGTTCCTTCCCACCATAAAGTCATACTGTTGATATCCCTGAAAAGCCAATTGTCCAGAGGGCCAGTGTGATTGTTTGCAGCAGACAGCCTTCATGTACATGTAAAGATTTCTATGAAGTCACAAGGACTCAAGCTATGTTTGAAGGAGACTTTACCTTATCTTATATTTATAACCTGCAGGTAGTCCTTGACTTACAACCACAATAGGGACCGGAAAATTAATCTTTAAACAGCCTCCTGTGTCGTCGTCCATCATTTTTTGCAGTGGCCATTAAGTGAATCACCACAGTCATTAAGTGAATCATGTGGTCATTAAGGGAATCACACAGTTCCTCATTGATTTTGCTTGTCGGAAGCCAGTTGGGAAGGTCGCAGATGGTGACATGCTTTTATACATGTGACTGCAGGGATGCTGCGATGATCATAAGCATGAGGACCGGTCATAAGTCACTTTTTTCAATGCCATCGTAACTTCAAATGGTCGCTAAACAACTGGTCGTAAGTTGAGGACTACCTGTATCTACAACTCCTGTGTATGGCCTTTGCAGTTAACCCAGAAAATCTCCAAAGATTTAACTATGATCAGAATTTTTGATTTCCTTGGTTAGATGGGGCTTCTTGTTTGACTTTACTTGATTGCTGTGGAGATTTGTACTAGAATCATAGAATCATAGGGTTGGAAAGGACTCTGGAAGCCTTCTACTCCAACCTTCTGGCCAGTTCAGGAATCTTCAGACCATTCTGGGCAAATGGCTGTCCAGTCTTTTCTTGAAAACCTCCAGTGATGGAGCACCCACCCTTCAGGAGGCAGCTCCATTGTTCCATTGTTTAATAGCTCTCATAATCAGAAAATTCATCCTTAATTCAAGTTTGGATCACTCACTATACTCTTAGGTGTTAAGGAGCATAAATCTGCTCTCTCTTCTATTATTGTACTACCTTCAAAGAATCACAGCAGGTAACATCATCTAATGAACCTTGGTTGATCTTGGAAAGCCTAAAGTCAGACCTAGTTAGTACTAGGATAGGAAAGCATTGGGAAATTGCAGGTCTATGGAGGGACTGGGTGGTTGTGAAGAAATGAAGTAAGAGTTAACAGATATGCTTGCTTTCGTAGTTAACTTTATAGTATGGAACTAAAGGGTCATCTATTCTTTGTTGTGTGTTTAATTGTATGTATCTTTATAGTTGTTCAAATGTTCCATTAATGATGCCCCAAAACTATAGAGCTTATGTCTTTAGTGAAATGCAGCAGATTCCAGAATGTGTTTTCTTATCTCTCTTCCAGTTAACTACATAGTCAACTTGACATTTCTTTTGTATGGAAGCTGCTATGTTGCATTTCAAAGAATGTTGCTGTAATGTCTTCCTACTTTGAATGATACCTGTGTCACCCTTCTTGTTATCTTGTATCTTTACCAGTTGTAAAGTTATTCTTCCTCATGTTTGGGGTCTGTATAGAATGTATGCATGCTCAGACTGTCTTTGATCAACGTATAAGATCTATGTAATCTTGTAGCTCTTGTTCTTGGCTCATCTGGGTTCAAGAGAGCAGTAAGTCACTGTAGCCTATTTTAGAAATAATACAATGAATGTTGGATCCTCTTCAATCATTTCTTGGCTGAGTTTTTCCACCACATTGGCAGAATAGGAAGCTCTGGCCCTAGAAGAGTGCTCTGGGGAGGTGCCTCCTAACCTTTTTGGTGGGGAGTCCTGCCAATCCAGGACTCTTCTATATGAATTAAAGTGTTGCAAATTTGGCAAATGAAGCACAAGCTCTGTAGTTGTGAGTAAGCTATGAACATTTTGTGGACTCTACAATGTTTGTATCCAAGCTATGTGAAAATGGCACATGTAACATGTCACCAGTTGTAACTGAAGTGATGTATATACAAGACTCCCAACTGAACAATGTAGAGGAAAGTATTTGTTAAATTCAGAAAACTGGGTTGGGGGCCAGCAGATAGAGAACTAAGTCTTGCTTTGTTTTGTGTATCCACTGAATGTATTCCTTGTATTCATTTCCCACACTGACCAGGGTCAGCCACAGTCTCTGTTGCTTCCAGCTACACCTTTGTATTGTTGTCAAATAACAGGGGAGACAGATGGCCATGTGTGCCTCAGCAGGCTGTGATTTGATGGTTGTGTGATTAATAAGTTGTTGAGCAAGGATGCCCAGTGGCACTGAGTATACTAAGACAAATGCTCCTGGAGACAAGGGATGGCTGAGTGGAAAACTATGGATGCCTCAATGAACTGTGAAACGTTGATAGTTGCTTTAAGTGGCCCCTATTCTTCTAATTTACCTTGTAAAGGATCAGAGAGCTTAGAAACATCCCATTTTTCCAAGGGTCTCTGCCTATGAAATTTTACAAAAGTTTGGGGAGGGAGCTTTGGATTTCCTTTCAAAATGGCATGTTTGGGCAGAGAAGAATAAAGTTTTGCAGCTTCCTAAGGTAGGTACATTTGATGTGGAGAAAATAACTTATCTTAGAAACCTTTTAGTGGATAAGAAGGTGAAGAGTAATGCATTTGCTGTTTGTGAGAAATAGAAACCTGTAATTATCATAAAGAAGCATTTATTTGAAAAACCTAGTTTGAGCACCACTGACTTGAAGGGGTAGGCTGTTCCACTGCTTAATAACTCTCAGTCAGGCTATTTCTCCCTATTTCAAGTCCAGATCTCTCTTTGTAAAGCTTTTACCCATTGGTTCTTGTCTTACCCTCAGATGCTATGGAAAATAAATCCACATCCTCTGCTCTGTGACATCCTTTCATATATTAAAAGATTTATATATTCTGTCTCCCTTTAGCCTTCTCTTCTTTAAGCTAAACCTACAAAATTCCCTTAACTGCTCTTTATAGCATTTAGCCTCTGAGCCCCTTACCATCTTTGTTACTCTTCTTCATACCCTTTCCAGTTCCTCAGTATCCTTTTTATATTTTGACAACCAGGACTAGACACAACATTCCAGAGGCAGTCTGACCAATGCAGCATAGACTGATATTATCACTTCTTGTGATCGTGACACTACACCTCTGTGGATGCAGCCCCAAACTGCATTGGTTCTTTTGACAGCTGTGGCACACTGCGGGCTCACACCTAATCTGTGGTTTACCAGGACATTCAGATCCTTCTCACAAGTATTACTGCTAAGCCGGGTAGCTGTGCATCTGTTTTTTCCTGCCTGAGTACAGAGCCTTACATTTCTTACCAAGGAACAACATTTTGTTTGGTATTACCCCCAAATAATGTTCAGGTCTATCAAATCCTTTTGAAGCTTAAGTCTGTCATCTGGAATGTTAGCAATTTCCCTCAATGCTGTGTCATCCAGAAATTTTACTACCATTCCTCTATTCTCTCAGCTAAGTCATTTATGAAGATGTTGAAGGGTACTGATGCTGGAACAAAATCCTGAGGTAGCATACTTCATATCTCCCTTCATGTGGACATAGACCCATTAAAAACCACATGATGGCTATAATTGTTTAACCAACTGCAAACCTATCTAGTAGTGGGACCATGTTGTTTCATTTTATCAAGAAGGAGGCTATTGGCTACTTTAGCAAAAGCCTGACTGAAGTCTTAGTTCACAACATCAACGGTATTCCCTTGGTCTGCTAATCTGATCACTTTGTTAAAGAAAGCCATGAGATTTGTCTGTCACGACCCATTTTTAACAAGTCCAGGCAGGCTTCTGGTCATGACTCCACATGAAACATATATTCCTCCCCATAGTAAAAGGAAAAACATCCTGGAAAAAAGCAGTGCATTTTAGGGTTATGTGCACTTTATATTCAAAGGCAAAGAGGTGCTTCAGATCATATGGAGGTGTGAACATAACTCTTGTCTACAAGTGTTGCATCTTTTCCTGGGATCATGTGACTGCTCCATGATCCCAAGTGAAGACATGTTTGATTTAAGAAAGTTACAGACAGGGACAGACGGTTTCACATGCCTGCATGCTGAGAAGTATACTTTGCCTTTGAATCCAAAGCACTCTACAGCCCCGATGCCAAGACAACATGAACAGAGGTAGGTCATGCATTTGGAAAGAAAAAAAAAATATGATAGATTGAATGAAAATATATTTTAAAAATCCTCTCTCACACCTATGGGTGTTATGTGTCTTCCTCAGTCTCGGGTCCTCTACCAGAGGCCTGGGAGTTTGAAGGTTCAGCACAGTATCTTAGCTATTCCCAGCACTGCACTCTTCTGGACAGAGAGCTCTGATGTTGTTCCTGGGATCTGCTGGAGCCACACTCCCAGTTTAGGAGTCACAGTCCTGAGTGCTCCTACCACCACTGGGACCACTTTGGCCTTTACTTTCCACATCCTCTCTAGTTCCTCCTTCAAGCCTGGTACTTCTCCAGCTTCTCATATTCCTTCTTCCTGATGCTGCTTTCACTTGGCACTGCTACATCTACCACCACAGGTGTCTTCTGCTCCTTGTCTACTACCACAATGTCTGGTTGATTGGCCAGTACCTGCCTGTCTGGCTGGATCTAGAAGGTATCTTAGCCCTATTATTCTCCATGACCTTCTGTGGAATCTTCCATCTGGACTTGGGAGGGTCTAGCCCATACACTGTGCAGATGTTCCTGTACACAATGCCAGCTACTTGGTTGTGCCGTTCAGTATATGCTTTTCCTGCCTGCATCTTACACCCTGCCACTATGTATTGGACTGTCTCTGAGGCCTCTCTGCACAGTCTGCATCTTGGATCCTGTCTAGTGTGGTAGAGCCCTGCTCCTATGGATCTGGTGCTTAGTGCCTGTTCTTGTGCTGCTATGATCAGTGCCTCAGTGCTGTCTTTCAGTGCAGCCCTTTCCAGCCACTGGTAGGATTTCCCAGTGTCAGCCACCTCAGCTATCTGTTGATGGTACATCCCATAGACGGGCTTGTCTTGCAATGGCACTTCCTCTGCTTGAACTTCTGTGCTTAACTTTTAATATATATTCTTAACTTAAATATATATTCTGTGCTTAACTTTTATAGTTTTTATTAATTTGGGTTTGAATGTATAGATGCAATAACCTATTCTTTCTGGTGTGCATCTTGCTCGGAGAAAATATATGCTTTTATTGTATGTATACTTTCCAAATTTGATATAGGCCAGTATGCATTTCACTAATCTGCTCATTTTGTGACTCTTTTGAGTTGCAAATCTGGAAGCGATAGATTTAGGTATGTGGGCAAGCAAGCAAGCATATAAATAAATAAGTTTGTGAATTAGTTCAGGGCCTGCAAATGGGAAATTATGATATGAGCCAAATCAATTTCTTATCCTTCCCTGCTCTACAGATATTTGAATGGAAATGTTTAAGGTTGGGAATGTGCCCTAAATCTACCATTCATGCATTCATCTCATCTCTGTTGACCACATACAAGTAGAAAACTCTTCCAAGTCCCCCAGCTGCAATCTGTACCCTCTGGACTTCTATGAAATTATCTTCATTGGTGAAACAAAAGACTGCCATTCCAGTGAAGACAAACTTCAAGCTGCTTTTACAGTCATGAAACAATGAGAATTAGCCATATTGTCAGACCATCCGTTAAATGTCAAAAAGATTGTATTTTTCCCTTATTTTTCAGGGGAAAAAAAGTCTGCTATTACTGAACATGAAGCTATGTACATTAATGTGCAAAGAAATGTTTAGTAAATGATACGGAAAGTAAAATGATTATCTGCCTGTACCTACCAGTAATTTTTATGTTCAAGCAATTACAGCTATACAAAGAACTGTCAATTTATCTTGAGTGAATTAAAGCTTAATTAACCTCACATCCCCTTAAGATCATTGATCTGGGGACAGCAAGCCAGTAATTGGAAGACGTTACTACTGCCACCACTACCTAGTTCCTCAGAATATGCACAAGCTGTTTTACAAGCTGTTTTTTCTCTATCTGTAGTTGGTACTTCATTGGTGTCTTGCAATAACATACTCTTCAGCAGCCCATTCCTATTTCCTACCTGGATAATTCAGAAATCATGCTGACTTCAATCTTTTTTTATATAGTAATTTTATTAAAAATTACAATTGAAAAGATAAAAATGAATACAAACTAAAAAAATAAAAATAAAAAATAGAAAGTGCAGAAAAGAAAAAATAGAAAATAAAAAATAAAAAATAAAAAATAAGAATGCAATAAAGAGAAATACACACACACACACACACACACACACACACAAAGAAATGAATTCCCCCCTTATCACAAGTATTAACAATTTTAGTAATGTATCACCTTCTCTTAAAATACTACAAATGATCTCTTCTTGCCATATCCCATCTCTTATCTATAAACAAATCCTTAAAACCTCATCATTCAGTCCTGATCAGCAAAAGTCCGTTAAGGGTTACCAAAGATAGCAACGTATCTATTTTAACCTTGATCAAATAAACCAACTTTATATTCCTTCCTTTTACTTCTAACAATCTTGATCTTTAGTCCCTGCAAATAATGACCTAAAACTTGATTTCTTTTTATTTTTTCTTTGTCCCTTCTCACAAGATTCTTTAAAGCTTTAACAAGCCTCTTTTGTAAATCCAGTATAGGAAAATTATTCAGGTCACTCTCTTGGTTTGTTATATGTATAACCCTTTTAATTATTAAGACATCAGCTGATTCTTTTCTCTGTCCAGTGTAACATCTTTTTCCATGTCATTCTTCTGGCTTGTCATTTTTAAATCCCTTTCAGATCAGTCTCAGTCTTATTCAGTAAAACTTGTTCTTCTTCCATAACATCTTTTAAACACAGTATATCTATAGAGGCAGACATTCTTAAAATTAACTTCTGAGTCCATTGTTAAAAAATATCCTTCAATATATCCAATGTTAAAATATTTTGCTTCATTCTATATTAGTAAGTCAAATTTTAGTGTTCTTCTCCTTTAATTGTAATATTTAGTTCCTTCTAGTTCTCTCTAGTGTCTAACCTTCAAAGTCCCATCCTATCATTTTTTTTTTTAAGAATTCAAAACAAAAGTATTTCCCCATGGGAAGGATTCTTTATAATTAATTCCAAAATCTTATTTCATTTTTATCTGGATCCTTAGTCCTTTTGCAACTTTCTAAAATCAAGGTTTTAATCATTCTTTTGCTCTTTATTCCAGAAAAAACCATTTAAGGCATTAAACTTCTATTTAAAACTTCTTTCACTAAGGATTGAAGGAAACTCACCAGGTGTTTTCAGACTTGTTGATCCAAAGGTTCCTAATAGCTGAAAAGCAGCAAACAAGCAATTTCTGAAAGTGATTAGAAAAGGAAGTATGCGAACCCAGTGTCCTTTTGAAGGCGCCAACTGTGGGTTGAGCAAGATGGCTATTCCCTCATCTCCCAGAGCTCTAAACCCACTGGAGACTGCCGTCTCTTCATGAGGAGCAACTGTAAGGAGCACTTGTGGTGATCTCAGGTCTTCTCCTTGTCTGGAGAGGAATTACGAAGAGCCGATCTACTCGCTGGCTCTTCATTCCACTGTGGTCTTCGATTTTGCTTTTAGTGAAGCTGTCTTCAGTTTGCTATTTCTTCCCTAGAAGTTGGGAACACAAATCTTTAAATAAGTGAATCAATAAAATGCTCCCTTTGCTGCACATATGAAGCCCAGCAGATAGATAAATTGTAAAAAGAGGCCTGCCTTTAATTTATAATAGCTGCTTTGAAGTACACAGATCATTTTCTGAAACAATCAATGAATACATGTCTGAAATCACTGTGATTTCATCTGAGGTCCTGGTTGACTACTCTTTCTCACCAAGTATGTCCCATCAGATCATTAGTTTGAGATATTATTTTAGCTTGTATACGTGGCAATTTCTATTGCATCTTCCTGAATCTGGATATTACAGTTTGTAAGCCACCCAGGGTCACTGAAGTCAGGTGGCATAAAAATTTAAATTATTATTATTGTTGGTTGCACAGTCAGCCAGATGTTTAGACTGGATTTGGCATTTTTATACACCTATTGAGTCCTTCCCAAGGACCTGAGATAGGCAGATGCTGTTATTTGATGGTGTTAAGGGTATTGTCACAGGATGTAAGCTGTTCCCAGTAAAGCTGCCTTTTGCAATTGACTGATGGTATTTTTATCAATGTCAATGGTCTACAAGTAGTAGCAGATCATTATTTCTTTGTTTTCAGTCTTTGTACATTTGTGACAAGTAAACAACTTTTCTTCCAGTAGTCCTGCAGCCGCTGGCCCTGGTTGCTCAGCCAACAGTCCTGAGTCCTGTAGCCCACTTGTCACCAGATGTCCAGGAACCTGAACACCTAGTGTGGCCCTTGTTGACCTGGGCAATAACTGATCCGGTATGGGTTTCTGTAAATTACGTCTCACCTTATTGTTTATGGGAGAGACACTCTTCATCTGGCTGCTCTGAGAAGATATCTGAACCTCTGGCATAGCTCTCATCCTCTCTGGAGCACACAAGCCCCACAACCACATCAAGGTATCATCATCATCATCCTGCTCCTGCTCCTGCTCCTTTCTGGCACTGCCACTGTGTTCACTCCTCAACTCCATAGAAGCATTTGAAAGTAATATGTGAGTGTTTCCCTCCTGCCAACCTGAAATACTGAAACAACCAGCAAAATCCTTAGCTTGCCCTGAGCTATTGTTACATAAGCCATTGTTCCTACATAGCAGGGACAATTTCCTCCCTCAGACTCCACATTAAAGAAACAAAACAAAACAAAACAAAGTTAAACAAAACAAGCAGTTAGAAAGAAGGAAAACACTGCCAAAACTCTTACTAATTTCAATGGAGCTCCTATTTATCAACTACTGAGGAAAGCTGTGAGCCACCAAATCAGTATTTCTCTAACATGACTTGAAATTCATGAGGTAGGTTCAGGTAAGGCAAGAGTCCTCTGCAAAGGAAAATAGACCCATAATGTCTAAAAAAACCCCAAATCCTAGTTTCGCAGGGGTTTCAGTCACAGCCCAATGGAGCTGAAAATAAAATCAGCTCAGCTTCCAATACTGTCAGAACACCCAATTGGATCAGAAGACAGAGATTCAGAGCTGTTTTCAGAGTGGCTCAAAATTCTTCTTTCTAAAAGTAGGTAGTATCCTGTTTCAGATGGGTGTGGGGAAAAGAGGGAAGCTTAGTTTTTTTTCATTGAAATTGCTCAACATTTACAGGCTCACATTCAACATGCATTTTTAAAAATATATTTTTAATGTTAATTGGTTAGTTGTTATATTTGTTTTTACTATGTGTCTTCTTGTGCGCCACCCAGAGTCACGCTTGTGAGATGGGCAGCTATATGACTGTGCTGAAACAGTAAATAATATAGGATGCTTGTAGCTTTATTTAAGCAAACAGTATGACTTTTGCCTGCAATTGTGGTTGTTTCATGTTTTCAAATGAATTTTTTGGCCCCATAGTCTCCACCTAGGAGAGTCACGTATGCTGCAGTGCCTTCCAGGCACTATATTACTGTACCCTGGCCTGTGTAGGTGTCCTCAAAAACTTTTGACAATGGTGTCATTATTAGCATCAAGGAAAAGATTGGGAAATGGCTCTAAATTCATGCAGTGGATACAGGGGCTTATGGTTTCCTCAGTTCCTGGCCCAACTCACTGAATTAGGGAGCAACAGAAACATAAAGGCCATGGATCTCACTATGAAATGACAAGGTTAAAAAAAAGTCAAGATGGTGGCCACAATGATACAGTAGACGCTCCACCTGTTTTCGTGTGTGTTGTGTGTGAGAGACACACATAAAATACAGGCAGAGTTTTGATGGCACCTTCATGGGCACCTTCGTGGGCACCATCTTGACTTTTTTTTAACCACACCCTGCAGACATCTCTTTATGACAGTCTTGAAAGCTCTATCTTGAACACCTCCAGAATTGCCCTGATTTCCAATGAGCCTCCCTTCTGCTTGTTCTCCTTCTCAGAAGGAGAAGTTTGCTTATGAAAGAAGGATTAGCAGGGAAGGCCAAAGCAAATTCTTCAGATTTTTTTTTCCCTTGCATCTTTCTGGAAAAAAAAATACAGAGGCAAAAGCTCAGAAAAACCAAATTCATTACAAGCTGGGAGAGTTGACCCATCAGTAATATAATCCTAGTCTTCCAATCGTAAGTATTATTTGCCAGCTAATTACGCTGAAATCCAGTTCATGATTATATACACTCAGGTCTCATCAGTTTCAACAGAACTTAACAACATATGTGGTGGTGTAAGGTCCAAGAGACAAAGAACAGACCTTCTCAGAAGAAGAAAGGAAAGGAGAAATGCCATCTAACTAGAAGGAAACAAATTTGTAGTGCTGCTGCAGACTAATCACAAACATGATTTAATGGGAATAGACCACAGAGGGACTGGCAGAACAGAGCAAAACAAAACAAAAATGGAAGTATGGTATTGCTTTCAAAGAGTGATAAAACACAGGCCACCATGACCAATGAGATAAAATACTCGCTCAATTAGGAGACTTCAGACAAAGGGAAACGCCTCCACATCCTGTAACCTCCCTGGACTTTTCTTGGTCATGTTATTCCTCATAAGGGTTTGTCAAGAGTCAAGAAGCTTTTCCTCAGCAGCTTATTGTTTCCTGAATTCAACAATGTGGCTTTCCTAAGTCACAAGCAAGGCGTTCCCTTGCATGCTTTAGTAACAATACCAGAACTGTATTTGGGGAAAATGTTGCATACATCAAACAACAAAGGTTTGCAGTATCTTCATGTGCCCATCTATAGCTGTGTTGAAGAAAAAAATCTGATTCGTCTGGTGTGCAAACTATATTAACTATTTCCCCATTCATAGATACACACTTGGGTAATTGTCTATTTCTGCAGCCAAATAAAATGTGTTTATCGCTGATATTAACATCATGGAAGGTAAAGCTGATTTACACAAGAAAGCCAAATCCTTATGTTGTTGATGCACTCTTGAATATTATGTAAAGAAAATGAAAATTGCTTGGAGGAAAGGCAGGAAATAAATCTAACAAATACGTAAGATTGAATGCGCACACATATATTCTCTATTAGTCTTCCCACAACCTAATGCTCTCTAAATGTTTGGCCTCTCTAGAGCCTGAAATGAATTCTAGAGTGGGGCCTAATACAGTTTAATATTTATTTATTTACAAATCAATTTATATAGCTGCCCATCTCACAAATTTGACTCTGGGTGGCTAACAGCATATTAAGAACAATGCTCCAAAACAAAAAGATAAACCCCAACCCTAGTATCAGCAAAAGCTGGTCTACTAGGTAGACCAGACTAGGTAACCGACTCCCAGGAAGGTAAAAACTACTTTTATTGTTACTGGCTGTAATAACAAAATTGTGCAAGTCTGACTGTGGTGTCCCTCTTCTCCAATGAATCAGGGAGCCACTTCCAAATATTATCTTGTAATTCTGGACTTAAAAACATGCTTCAGCCCCTTTTGCCTAGACAACAGTTCCTGTATATCTCCATCAAGGTCATGTTCCTTACTCTTTACATCAAGGATAAATTAAATAAACATTGCAATAACAATAAGTAACTAGATGGTATCCAGAAGTAGATCTGTGGTTTGTGGGGCTCATGGTGTATTTTTTGAACTGTGTGTTTTGGAGCCCCTGAGGTGCTTGGGGCTGTTTGGGATTGTTTGGGACCATCATTTGGAGTGCAGGGGCTGGGGAAGTTGTATTCACTGGCCTGGTGGTCCTCTTGGGACCTCAGACTTCACTGGATACCTACAGGCCACTTGGGGAGACACTGGAGGAGATGATTGGCTCAGAGACAGGGTCATTTACAGTGAGGTCAATGGCGGTGCAGAGTACAGGAAAACAGTGGTGGCAGCGTTGTGATCAGCAGAAGCCAGACTAGGACCACAAGCTTTGCTTGATGGAGGAAGCTGCTCAGGGTCTGAACCAGGACTGTACAGGCCTGAACCAGAGCTGACTGAGGCAAGTGAGGCTGGAAGCAGATGGGCTGTTCTGGAAGCTGTTCCAGCCACCAGCCATGGTTGGGAGGACTATGGGGCAATGCCCAGAAGGTTGGCCCCACAGGGTTGACGCGACTGCTGGCAATCTGGTGTGGCTGTCTGGGATGCCATGGAATTGCAAAGGTGCTTTCCATGAATGCTTTGGCCTGGAGGAGAGAGATCTGGGAAGCCCCTGAAGAGGACCTGGAGAGACTGGATATGGGGCAGATGGTACCTGGCTATGAGATGCTTTCAGGCTGCATCAGAGTGCCAGACAGCTGGTATGGCCAAAGTGTGTGTGTGTGTGTGGGGGGGGGGGGGGTTGGGTTGGTGCAAGGGCTGAGTCTGGTTAGGGATGGTTAGGTGAATGGTGTAGTGGATGGTTGATAGTGTGTGTGGCATGTGGAGGAGGTATGATGGGATGCAGGGGGTGGCAGCACTCAGGGATGTCAGGCTCAATGGTTGAGAGTGATGCCAATGTCCAGTCCCCAGGTTCTTCCTTGAGGCCAGGTAACTGGATTCTTTGTGGCCCCGGACTCTGGCTGCTGCTGTTGAAAGCCAGGCCAGTCTGCAATAAATTTTCCCTCATCCACAATTTTATTATGGATGAGGTAACCAACCTGGTTTCTCTTACTGGATCTAGATACACATACTACACATACTAGGGTAATATTAGGCTCAGTTTTTGTCTCGGGGCAGTTGTGACATGATCTGGTTTTGGAGGAGATTTTCATCAGTCTGTTGCCATGGCCATATCATTCTCTGGTTGCTTTTTCACTCACTGGTATTACCCCACCTCTTGGGGAGAGAGGGCCTGTTAGATTGGCCCAGCCCATGCACCTGATAGTCCTGGTTTCAGAGGGTTTCAGAGGGATATATTTGGGTTTTCCCTAAGGATCTGGTAGGTGGTCTGGCTGAGGACTTGGTCACAGCCTGGAATGGGTGACTGGCTGTGGCCTTAGACCATGTTGCTTCTATGTGGCCTCTCCTCTTGCATCGATCCTGGTGTGCAGCCTTTTTTTTTTTTTTTTTTACAATCTGCTGTCCTACCAGCAGTGGGGAGAACCTTGGTTTGATGGTGTGTGAGCAGCTCACACCAGATACTGAGCAGATACTGAGCAGCTCCAAGAGATGAGGCATATGAACAGATGCCTTGAGCACCATTGGGGGAAGGTGAAGAGTGAATCTAATCAAACACAGGTAAAAACCTATTTTGTGGCTTACATCATGGTGTCATTTTTTTTTCTCCTCCATCTTTATTACGCCTGTTGATAGCCACCTGGCAGCCTTGGTCAAGGTGACCTAGTAAGCACTGGGGAAGGACTATTTGTAGGGCCACTGTGAGGAATTTTTGACAGATAAAGCCACTCAGATTTGCTTAGAGTTGGACTTCTGCTGGCTAAGTCTGGATAAAGTACCCAAAGTATGGCCTCATAGAGTTACGTGGAATGAGTTTGTGATTCCTGAGAAGTGGACAGGATCTTCCAGTCTCTGAACTTGGCCACATGTTTGTTACATTCAGAACCTTCCTGGATGGCTAAGGCCACCCATGATGTGACCTAGAGTTAGGTCCATGTAATGGTGTCTGTGGGAGGGAACAGTCCCATAAACCTTGAAGGAAGCTGTGGTGCATCCCCTCCTTAAGAGGCCATCACTGGACCCAACCACATGGAAGCTACAGCTCATCCAGAATGTGGTGGCATGGGCTGTATCATGTGTGCACACAAGTCCTTACTGCTTCCTGAGCTACATTGGTTTCATTTGGTTTCTGGGTGCAAGTCAAGGTGCTGGTTATGATGTATAAAGCCCTGCATGGCTTATGGCTTGGTTATTTGACGGACTGCTTGTCTCCATGTGTTTCCACCCATCCAGTGAGGTCAGCTAGAGTGAGCACTCTCTAGTCTCATCTATTAAGCAATGTCATCTTGTGGGTCCTAGGAAGCATGCCACTTTGGTGATGACTCCTATCCTGTGGCATTCCCCCAGTAATTCATACTGATCCCACTCTTTTGACTTTCACAAACTGCTAAAGACCTGATTGTTCTCCCAAGCCTTGAGTTAGGATGGTGGTTGAGTCTCTTTGTGTATGATTTTCTTTGTTTGTTTGTCTGTTTGTATTTTTACTGTTGGTCTTTTTAGCTCTGTCTTCCAGTGAGTTCTCTTCTTTTTCTTGAGACTGTGTTTTCTTTTCAGTTATAAGTCACTAAGAGTCTTAAAGTTCAATTGAATTGAATTAATTGGCCTTGAAATTAATTAATTAAATAAATAATCAATCTCACGGGCCATCTAACATCCTAATTCCCATGCCCTGGAGCACATTCAGGTCTTTGGCACTTTGTGAAAGGCCAGCAAGGTCTGGGCCAATCTAATTTGGTGTGAGGTATACATGGAGGTGCATCTCCCTCAAAGTCTTCCTCAATAAGCACCTGTCTGTCAAACTGATGGACAAAATGATAGAGCATCCTAAATAAACAGGTAACATGTTTGGAATGATATTAGGATTCCAAAGGGGGATTGGGCCATTTTCTAAGAAAGGAGAGGAAAGAAGTGGAAACCAAATGGGATATGTAGAAAAGTCTGTCAAGCTGTGCCTAGTTTAGTATCTCAGGATTTTTTCTATTAAATATTTTAAAATGACAATCTATATTGTGTTTCATAATAAATAAAGTAGCAGGATAATGAAGATTTATTGGAAACAGATGCCATACTGAAACATAATACATTTGTAGTTACATATAACAGCTGCTCAACAAGTCTATCTACATGATACATGTATCCATGTATCTAGGTACAAAACACCAAACATTTTAACCAGTTTGACATGTAGGAGCTCACCATAAGAGATATAAATTTGTGTTTCATGGCTAACCTGGTACAAACAACTGTTCAAAATTAATCACATTTCTCCATCTTCAGTTGCATGCAATTGTTGCTATAATGTAGACTTATTTTTTTCAAGGGAGGGTGAAACATATTGCTTGTTCTCTTTCTCTTTATTGTGCTTCATAAAGAATTTAGACATAGGTTTTATGTCCCAAATATTCATTACATTTCCTTTCCAGATTTTCATTATTCAATTGGCTTAAATATATTGTTCAATATATCTACCTATATCTGTATCTGATGAAGGTGGATGAGGATCTGTTGTTTTCTGAGAAAGGAGAATTGATTGCTGTAGTATTAATACGTTGCATGGTTTAGTAAAGGGTTTTATACTTTAAATGTTGGTTATTTGTACTTCAGCAGGTTCATTGGCTTCATAGAATTATTCATCTGCTAAGATGAATAATTACATAGAAAACAGATGAGTGATGACAGCTGAGGTGATTCAGTGCCAAATACATATGCATTATGAAAGTTAACATTAAACAATAAGTACTCGTCAATTGTTAAAATGTAGGTGTGGTGTGTGAATGCATCTGTGTGTTTGTGAGTGTGTGTGTGTGCGTTTTTGTGTATTACAGTAGGGGGCAGCACCTGAGAGAGGCAAAACAAACAAAAACAACCCCTCCCCAAACCACCCTAAATAGAGTTGAACCTAGTTACTAGTTGCATGAGAGACCATCAGAAATTCAAGAGATGCAGATCAGATTTGAGACTGAGGAAACATCCTGGTAGAAAGCAGTTGCAAACCACTTTGTCTGTTGCCAAGACAACAGAGTGTGACCATATTCATGTACTTACAAGGAGATGCTGCCTACATTGGATGGGCTCTCTTTCTCTTATTAAGTAAGAGAGATCTATCATAAATATGATTGCCCCAGATCCATGCTTCCTGTTTTGTACTTTGTTATATTGCATATTTTGTGTTGAATGTGATTCTTCAGCTTCTTCCTAACCAATTGGGTGCAGAAATGTGTTAATATCAACTCTTTTGATGAAGCTTAGCATGGCACTTTCTGGATACTCTTATGTGGGATATATAAGTTCCCTTTTTGGTTTCAAGAGGGAAGTAGCAAAATACTCTTTGGTTTCATTATATCACACATAAGCATCTTCCAGGGCAACATCCATTTACTTCACATAAAGTAGTAACATCCATGGTGAATATACTATTTTGGGGAAAAAAACAGGATTATTTTATACAGCAGATAGATAGATAGATAGATAGATAGATAGATAGATAGATATAAAATCCTTTTTTAAAGAGCAAAATTGTGGACCTATCAACATCAACTCTTTTACAACAAAGATGGCAGTATATGGAATCTGTTAACATCCATTGTTCTTGGCTCAAATTCTTAATTTAAACTGGGTATTAGCTTGGAAAAAGTGTACAGTGGTACCTCGGTTCACGAACTTAATTCGTTCCACGATTCTGGTCGCGAACCGAATTGGTTGCAAACCAAATCAAATTTCCCCATAAGGTTCAATGTAAATAACGTTAATCTGTTCTGAACCATATGTATTTTTTTTAACCATCTTTATTCTTCAAAATAGTCGAGATTGTCGACTTCGCCATCTTGTACTCCGAGGCCAGATCAGTCACATGAATACCACGCTCGTGCTTTTCTACAATCTCCTTCTTCAATTCAATGGTTATTTTCTTCAAAACCTTCTTCTTACCATTATTGCTCTGCACATTCTTGTCACCTTCATTACTGCTCTGCACTTTCTTTTTACCACCATGCTTGCTCTGCACTTTCTTTGGAGCCATGCTGGATGTACTGTATGTGCTAAAAAGCACACCAAAAAGATTCACAGCAAGTGTCTGTCTGCAACTGCGATCTCACCTAGAGGAAGCCACGACCACATGCCAGATCAGGGAAGATGGCCACGGGTCATGTTTGTCACCTGATGCGGAGTTCGCGAATGGAAGCAAAATTTTGTGAATGCTGCTGTTTGCAAACCGAATTGTTCGTGAACAGAAGCGTTCGTGAACCAAGGTATTACTGTATATATAAGTAATGGAAAATAGATAGATAGATAGATAGATAGATAGATAGATAGATAGATAGATAGAGATAGATGACATATATACATACTTAGGGAAAGATGTACATGTCAACACATAAAGATGTCTTTCAGTTTCCTTACCCAATACTTTGTAGGAAATTTGACAGAATAGAATCTTAAGTGACAAAGAAGATTAATGGGCTGCTGATCTCATTTTCCTACAGAAACCATTTAAAAATCAGCTGGCAGAAAATCTCACTAGTGCTTTTCCTGGTCCTTGTCAATATATGTATAATGCTGATGCATTAAATAACTAATCATATCCTTCTTTTTTACAGAACCCTGAAGTCAGCCGCTGAAAAGGACTTCCTTGCTCTCCCTAAATGTGAGGCCAGACCAATATGGCATTTTCATTTATCCTCACTTTCTGTGCTGTCCCTCACATCCATTTTTATGGACTGTCATATTTAGTGTCTTTTGTGAAACATAGAGCCATACAGTATATACATTTATACTGTTTATAAATATACATTTATAAGTATATACATTTAAATTGCTGCTAATCACCCTCAGTATGTGTGCATGTCTGTCTGTCTGTCTGCTTGCCTGCCTGCCAGTCCTCTCTCCCTCTCCCTCTCCCTCTCCCTCTCCCTCTCCCTCTCCCTCTCCCTCTCCCTCTCCCTCTCCCTCTCCCTCTCCCTCTCCCTCTCTGCCCCCTAATGTATAGTTCAAAAAGTGAGGTAAATGGGAACTATTCACCAGTCTTTTATGAAATGGGACTTAGGCAAAAGTCATTATGACTGTTCAGGCTTTTAGATTAGGAGGCATTTAAGTTCATGAATAGGACTGATGAAACTTTCCAAGATGGAAAATCAGTGCAAGATATTTAAAATATTCTGTAGGGAATGGACTGTCTTCATAAAATTGCATCTCCTCGTCAGTGTGCCATAAACAGAGCAGGGTGCATTGTAACAATTTACAGCCTAAGACCAAGCAATAGCATTAAAATGATCCATTGTAACTTCAAGCTTTGAAATTGTGTAAGATGATGGGCAGTGTGTTCTCAGCTGAGAGAAGTACCAGCAAATCACAGTAACTTCAGCAGGTGAAAAATGGTGATAATATTAGGTAAGTGGCTTCCTGTTGAGCAAAGGATCTTTCAGATTCATCTTTGCAGGAATAAGAGATTACTGAAACAGATTTGTGCTCTCTGAGTAAGAATAAAAGGAACATGGAAAACTTAATAAATACTAGTCAGAGGTTTAACTCAGATGTGGAGGGTATACTTTTTAAACCTCTTTGGATATAAAACTAAGTTCCTTCATAATGTATATACACCCATTCAGTAAACCAAAGTACAACCCCAAGTATGATTGGTGAATTTTTTTTTCAGTGCTAAGGAATACAACTACGAGTAGAACAGGTTCTATCTCTGAGTGGGGACACAACAGGGAAAAGACAGAGGATCGGATCTTACTGCCCATGCCGTGATTCTAAATGCTTCATTTTCTGACATGACATCTTATTATTTTTCCATTTGTTCCTGGATGATCTTGTTGAGTGGGCCACCTTTTCCACCCATGAAAAGGAGATTTACAGTATTCTTTGGCTTCTAAGATACCTTCCTCAGATTTACAACCTTAATGTGCTTTTGTGTCATATCATGTACCATCGTTTTTAGCAGTGGTGACTTGAAAGTTCTGATGTGATTCATCCTTTGTCAGTGGGAAGTCTTTCAAAGTAAAACTTCTGCAAATGGAGCTGCTGCTTGATGTTTTGAATGTTTGAGATCATCAATGCAAGCATAAATGGGGCAATTTAGATGACATCAAATCACAAGATTTCAGAAAGTTTTTAACAATCTTTCCAAAGGTGGTGGTGGTGGTGGTGGTGATTATTTTAGACTGATGTATTTTCTATGCTTTCTAATTGACTGTACCCCACCCTCCTTATGCTGGTCTTTGACTGTAATAAAGATTTGATTTGAAGTACACAATTAAAAACAGTTTAAAAAAATGAAACAAGAAATGGGAGCCCAGACTAAAAACCACCATACCAATAAAAACATGACAGGGGCTCCACAGGATCACTATCCCCAGGCCTAAGAAGAGAGCCAGATTTTTCTTTATCTGTTTGTTATTTGATTTAAAAAGCCGCATAACTGAACAATGTGACACTGGGTAGTATACAACAACAGATCTTAAGGGTCTTCTGGAACTCAGGAGAGTGGGTACCATACATATCTCTGGGGGGATGCTGTTCCAGAGGGCAGGGGCAGTGATGGAGAAGGTACAATTCCTTGGTCCCACAAGAAGACAAAGTTTAACGGAGGGAGCTTGGAGTGTACCCACTGTGCCCCAATGTCCTGGGTGGACAGAGACTATTGAAAATAGATGATCCCTCAGATAACCATGCCCTGTGCTGTGAAGGACTTTATAGATAACAACCAGTACCTTGAAATGCACCCACCCAGCCAGCCATGTTGCAGTTCATACATCTTAAAATTGCCAAGGTTGAGAAAGACTGTTCTAGATGGTCTTCAAGAGCAGTCCCATGTAAAGCACATTGCAATAGTCCAGTCATGAGGTGACCAGGGCATGAGTAACCATCTGAAGGGCAGTTTTGTCTTACTTTTTAAGTAATCTTTTCAGCATTCTCTCACTTTAGGTTCAACCCAGTCAATGTCATCACATTTATTTTCAATTATACCCATACTGCTGGAGGCTGTTTAGACTTTTCATTCACTTCCAAAGCTTCTCTTTTTTGTTATCCTATCAAAATCTCTCTGGGTTTTCTCTGACTGTTTAATCTTAAGGCTTCTTGCTCTCATTGCTCCCCATGGCCCTCAAGCCATGGCAGAAACAGCATAAAGTCATTTTTAGTTCTTCTGGTTTTTAAGTAGCAACACAATTTTTGCTATGGACCCTATCTGGGATGGTTCATTGGTTGATCTCAGTGACTGGGATCTGCTCAGCTCCTGTTCACCATGGCATGTCCCTCTCTTCTGGTCACTGGTCATTTTCTACCAGGGCTATTTTGGCTTGAATTGCTGGAGAGTTTGAACACTTGGTTTCTTCGAGAACCACCCTTCCCTGCCATTTAATCCCAGACCTATTATTTAAAGTCAGGTTTACAGCTCTTTTGAAAAGCAGAACCAGTCCTTGCTGCACAGAAGATCAATTTAACTCTAGAAAGAGAGACAGGTTCTTCCAGGTGGGTTTGTGGCTCTCTCACCAATGGGTTTCCTCCTCCTCCTGCTCATACAGAGCTTTACATACTTTTTACTGTTTTATTACTCTGATGCAAGAACAAATAGTACAAGTGGATAGCAATGCCAGCAACAAGTGGGCAAGTTTGGCAGGATGTGGAAATAGTCTATGTAGTGGGCAAAATTATGTAGAAATAGGCAAAATGATCAGCCTCCAAAGGAATAAAAGTACAGCCATGCCAAACTCCCTGTCTCCAGAGGCAGTGACAAACTTGTGTTTCAGTGGTGGAAGAATCAGCAATACCCAGCTGGAAAAAAACACCAACGTTTGGCTTGGCCTAGCCTGCCCCAGATTGAAGTGGTTTTCTGACTAGGAGGTGGTGGTCAGTGGGAGGAGAAATGAAACTGGGGGGCTGCACCAATCACTTTCCTTAACTTGTCCTGCATTAAAACTCTCACGGCAGCACCACTCACCAGCCTCACTACTGAGGCAGAAACGAGTTTAGCCATTGGACAGCACAGTTAATGCAGTATATTTTTCTGTTGACTTAAGGACTGGATGACAGCACATTAGCTTGGCCATGAGGAAGAGCTCTTTGACTATATTCTTTCCAACTTTTAATCACCATACAATAAGTTTTTCTCATCTTCATACTCGCATATGCGTTTTCTCTTCATCCACAGCCTTTTATATTTCATCATTCCACCAAACCTCCTTTTTCAAACTCCCCAGTAGTGTTATTCCATATGCTTGTGTGGCACTCTGTAACATAATTCTTTCCACTCTATTTCGCATGACTTTTTGCATCTTCTTCCCGTATGTCTTCTTCTGTTTTGTTTTGTGCCTTTGAGTCATTCTGGACTTCTGATGACTGGCTGAACTAGTCCCTGTAGTTTTCTTGGCAAGATTTTTGGAAGTGGTTTGCCATTGCCTTCTTCCTAGAGCTGAAAGTGAGTGACTTGGCCCAAGGTCACCCAGCCAGCTTTGTGCCTAACACAGGACTAGAACTCATGGTCTCCCAGTTTCTAGCCTGGTTCCTTTAACCACTACACCAAACTGGATCTCTTCCTCATGTGAATTTTCCATTTATCTGTTGGTCCTCTTAAATGTATTAACTTGGCCATAGATTATACAGTGATTAGGGACTGAATTGCTAAGTTCCACAGCAAGATAAGTACACTGTAAATCAGCATTCTTCAACATGAGTTTTACTGATAAACCTAAGTAACATTAAGATATACCAAAATAAGAGTGACCAGTCCATCTCTAGATTGCAACATACTTCTGTATCATTCTTTAGTTTATTTAGCACCACAAGAAAAACAACTTGGGGGAAAAAGGTAAACACTGTTCCACTTGACAAATCAGTCACAAATTGAAACCAGCAATATAGTTCCGTCATTAATTTAAAAGTATTATAAGATTGTTAGAACTTTTTAATCAGATGTTTATTCAGAAATAGTTGCACTGTATATGTTTTTCACTCAGTTTAAAGTTTTTAAGAGATTAAGAGAGGTGACACTCATAACTTAAGTTCTCTTGTCTCCAACATTTCTGATTACTATTTTTGTATTTTGTAAAAGGAAAGTGCTATACTTTAATTATACCCACTAGGTAGAGAAGTAGCCTGAAATATTTGTAAGTAAACTATAAGAAGCTTTGAAGTGACACAGTAGGTGGTTGAAGTGAGAATTAAGGTTGACATGCTTCTTAAATTCATACGGTACATTTTTTAAAATATTCTACTTCTAATCACCTACTGATGGGAAGATTCTTCCAATCCTGTGATATAATTAATTAACTTAATTTCAGATATTTCAAAAGCAAACAAGTTATTCCTTCTGTGTTAATGAGAAACCTTCATAAGAGCTAAGTATTTTGTTTGCATATTGGAATGGAAAATATCATTAAAGACCCAGGGTACCAATTACTTTTATGTCTATTTAGAAATTCAGGGTCATGTGTTGACCTCTCCTTACACCCATTCAACCCACTGACATCAGCTTTCTTAATTATTTTTAACAGCTTTTGCACTACCAGCTCCTAGCCCTAACATTTCCCCAACATGTAGGGAAATTCAATCCCCTTCCAGTGCTTTTAAAAGGTTTTTTAAAAAGAAAACTTATCATTCTTTCCACAAGTAGAAATTAATTAATTATCAAACCTCTGGCTTTGCATTCCAGGACAGGATAGGAGGTGATTGGTTAGATTACTTAGCATCTAGGGAGTCTTGGAAGATTTTCCTTTTTTTTTAAAGGAAAAAAGGGAAATGATACAAGACAGTTTTCCACTCATGTCTTGAAAGAGATCTGCCATTTCCACTTGAAGGAATCTGAGGTGGTAATCCAAATGCCCAAAGAAGCCACAGCCTAGATAGTGATAGGATCAACACTCTGACTTTGCAGTGACAGCTTGATAAGCTAGCTCTTACAAAGAAGGATCGATGCAACAATAGCCTACTTTTATGTTCAGCTTGGAACATCTGTGGGAACCGTAATGGAACTTTTCAGATGTTAAGAAGAGATTTCACCAGCCAGTTTTTAGTATTTATTATAGGTTTGTTTGTTTGTTTGTTTTTTGGTGCCTTTGAGTCAGTGTTGACTCCTGGTGACTGCCTGGGCTAGTCCTTGACACCTTAACCACTACACCAAATCAGCTCGTAGATATTTTACCCCTTAATTATTACTTACTATCATGCAAAAATACTGCAAATTCTTTTTTTTTTTTTTAATTTCTGTACTTACTATATGTTCTTCTAGTTTTTGATTTTTAAAAAAATCTTTCCCTGGTCCCATTCACACGATATGCTAGCTAAAGCGTGGCTTAAATAACAACTGCTTCCTGCTAAACCCTTATTAAGTTGATCAGCTCCTCTCGTGCAAATGTAGGACCGGCATAACTTTCAAACTTGGAAAATCAGCAAGTAGAAGCAAGATTTTAGCAGGGCTTGCTTGGCCCTAAGATACCTTATGGCTTTGTGCATCATATGAATGTAACCATTATGGATATCATTCTTACTTCCTTTCACAATTGTGTGTACTTCTACTTTTTGTTATTCTTTGTAGTTTCTATATTCTCTGTTATCCTGTAAGGCTAAGCAGGGCCAACCAAAAGCAATTCCCGTTGGCTGTCACCTTCTGTCCACTAAACTAGAAATGAGCCCTCTGGAACTCAGTAAGTGTTACTTTTGGATATACATTATAGGATTCATTGTGAAACTCATTCGGACTCTTTCAACCCTTTTTTCTTTTTATGAATGTCATAATTCAGAATTCTTTGAAATGGGATGCAGTGTAGAAACTTGTAAATAAATAAAAATCCACTTATTCTTAATTGATTTCCCCTCATTGAGGGGAAGTTCATCAGAGTTGGGCCAATGAATAATAACAATAATAATAAATACCTTTAACACCATCAAACAACATCTGCCTAACCCAGGTCCCTGGGAAGGAGTTGATAAGTGGATAAAAATGCCAAATCCAGTCTAAACATCTGGCTGACTGTGCAACCAACCATAATAATAATAATTGCCATTCTCTGAACACATCATCTACTTTTAAAAGCATATTATAGTTTTTATAACGGTTATAACCTGCCCCAGGACTCTGGATAGCATAAAATAACAAAATAAGATAAAACATACATAATACTTATAGCACTTTTTTTTTTTTGTATTTTACTTTTCTAACTGGTATCGTTCAGACAACCAGCAACATGCCAGCCAATGTTTGCTATGATGTTGTACTGGTGAGACCAGGTTCTTGTCCATCCTTAGCCATGGAAACTAACTGGGTGACTTTGGCCCAATCATTCTCTGCCATGCTAAACTTACCTTGTTTATGTGAAGATAAATGGAGGAGACTCTTCTCTGTACATGTAATAGGAATAACCTTCAGGAACAGGAGGAAGAACCACAGCCAAGACAATGGACAGATAAAATAAGTTTGAGTTTGAGGCAGAACTGTAGTCTGGATAAATGTCTCAGATAAGACCCTCCCTAGTTCTCATGAAAGTAAAGGGCGGGGGGAAGCACATTCAGACTTTCAAGATTCTGTTACCTTGCAATAAAAGTGCTATTAATATGCATGACTTTGGTTTCCTAGTTGGGTCTACCTTAAAGGGCTGACAGGATACCCCTTTCAGCCCCTTAATGAAAAGCAGACTAACAAATAATAAACAAACAAACAAACAATGGTGTCCCTCTAGTTCCCTTTTGGCCAAGGTTATAGCATCACTATCCATTGGATTTTTGTAGTTTATGATGTGAATATAAGTAATAAGTGAATCAGACCGTAAGTCTCCAATATGCTTAATGCCCCTATTTTACTCCTCTCCTAAACCCTGAAAACAGCCCCAAAATTCCAGTCCATCTCTCAGAGACAATTGTGACAAAAGCCCTATGGTTTTTGAAGGTAGTTTAGAAAGAAAAACTGTGATGCTCACAGCTGCAAAGGTTTGTTCACTATAGTCAGATATAGTTTATTTATAACATTCTTTATTTACAAATGTATCCTTCTTGAAAACATTCCATGCGTAATCTTTGCCAGTTGACAAATGTCTCTTCTTCAGCTTCTTTTACAGCCTAACAAGGTTCTAGCAGGGAAGGAACAGAATAGTTATAAATCAAGTTCATTTCTTATCACACTTGATCATAAAGGCATACACCAGGCCTCAGCCTCTCCTTAGAGTTACAAGGGAGCAGGCAGTAACAGTGTTCAGGTAACCATGGGAGGTTCAGGTATTCATGGGAGGTGAACCAGAAGGAGGAGAGCAGCCTAGTACCCCAGGATAAAATGCTTGTGGGTGAATGGCCATGGAGGGTTCCTACTAGTGACCAGAGGGAGAGACTATTCCCACCCTAGTACATGGTAGTCAATAGGAATGGAGTCATGTGGATACAACAAAATGAAGCACAGCAGGTTGACCACACACGACAGGTATTTTACTTGAGTTGCTATCAAAGGAATCAAATCTTCAATCATCCTCAACGTGCATCATAGGAATAGATAAGGGAAAACAGTTGAATGAATGGGAAATTCTCTTTTGGGAATTTAGTGTTTGAGCAAGCAAACACATATTTTTAATTTACTCATTCAGGTGTTTAGTTCTCTTTTGCACTTTGAAAAATGTGTTGTTGCTATTATCATGAGTGTCCCAAAGATGCTTCCTGCATGATTTTGGGAAGGTGAATTTGAGAAAGAGTATAGTGGGTATTAAGCAGCAGTAGGGACTAACACTGCCATTTCATGACAGGGCACCACATTTTCCTAAGAAGACTTGGATCAGTTTTACACCATCACACTTTAGAACCGAAGTACACAGTTTGAAATTGCAGGCTAACTCTGATCCCAAAATCCTTGATTGCAGTTCCCAACAATTTGAAAAGCCTTCAAGAGTTGTTACAAATGGTAATTTTTAGAATTATCATGAAATGAAAAGCAGCTTTTGTCCTGGCCCCACTCATGATTTGAGAGTTCAACCACCCACATGCCACTTGACTAAGGCCATAAAATTTGGGAACTCTTGATTAAACTTAATTTGGGTCAAAGGGAAATGGTAGACAACATTCACAGTTGTCACTGTGAGTTTCATGTTCCTTCATAAGGCTATACTGGAAACATGGATTTCTTTGTAGAAATCTTTCTTTATTGTTATTTGTCATGGAGATACTTCACAAGGAAAGCAATTGTTTGATTGGGAATGTATGTATGTCCAGCTCATCTGCATTCATTAATACTGAAAGCAATAATCCTCGTTAAAAAAATAAACATTCAAAGTTGGATTTGACAATGGGGAATGGGTGGTGAGATGGTGCTCCAAACATGGATCAATCCAGGGATATTGTTTCTTTTCCCTATTTGATTAGAAGATTGTAAAAAGTTGCTCTGGCCTGTTTATGGTTATCTTTGGAGGTCCTATCAATATGACCCATTGGTTAGAGAGTTAGATGGGTTATAGGGGAAAATGAGGCTAGGCTTTTTAGTAGCAGCACCTTGACAATGCCACTCTTTCCCAAAGGCTCCTTCTTGCTGTTTTCACCATTCAGTTTTAATAAATTATGATACAGATAGTCCTCAGGCTATGACAGCAGTTGGGACTGGGATTGATGTTGCTAAATGATACAACATCATGTGACTGCATAACTTGGCAGTTCTGGTTGCTGTGTAGCCCCAGGACCATGTGGGTCATTAAGAAGAAAGAGGTGGGAATTCCTGGTAAGGAGCATGGGGGGGGGGTGTATGGGTGCCACAGAGGGCTGGGGGGGGTGCCATGGGCAGGGGCTAGGTAGCACAGGCAGGCAGTCAAAGGCCATGGGCAGGTGCTGAGGCACACAGGCAGGCCAGCAGGGGCTATGGGGAGTTGGGGGTGCCATGAGCAGGTGCTAGGGAGTGTGAGCGAGCCAGTAGGGGTGTGCAGGTGGGCCAGCGGGGGCTGCGGGCAGGCACTGGGGAGCATGGACAGGCCAGCAGGGGCCACAGGCAGGTGGGTACATGTTACAGATCATGGGTAGGCAGGGGTACTGTGGACAGGCACACACTACACAGTGTGGGTGGGTGGGGGTGTTATGAAATGTGAGGTCCTGGGATCTCATACTCCATAGTGGGGCTTCTCTGGAGAAAAGGCAGCAGGAGCGACTTACAGGAGCAAGTTGCAGCCTTCCCTGCTGGCTTCCCCATTGACTTTGCTTGTGGAAAGCCATCAGGGAAGGTCACAAATGGTGATTATGTGACCATGGATCTCTGTGACATGATAATCATGAGCTGAGCACCTGAGCATCTGAACCACAATCACATGACTGTGGGGATGCTGGGATGGACGCAACTTTGAGGACCAGTCGTAAGTCCCCCTCATTCAGCACTGCTGTATTTTGAACAGTCGCTGAATGAGTGGTCATAACTCAAGGACTACCTGTAATTTAAATAGTCTTCTTTCATTTTATTGCATAGCTTTTGTTCCCTTATTCATTTTAAAAGTTCTAATTAGCAATTTTTAAAGTTATGTGTCATCCAAATAGCTTGCAGGCAGAGTCTGTGATTTACAAATTAATCAGCAACAATTATATTTATAATTAAATACTACTGATCCTGGAGACACAAGATAGGGATCAAATTAGGAAATATATTTGTAAAAAAGGAAGGGTTTTACAAATATTCTGCCTCAAATCAAATCTAAGAGAACAAGAGAGAAAGCAGATTATTTCAGTTGCTCACTGTTATTTTTTAATGTCAACACACAATGTCTAAAGGTGCATAGGATGGTGATTTCTAAGGGAATTGTATAAGTCACAGGAAAACAGATTCCCATTGCATGTTAGGAAAAACTTCTTAACAGTAAGAACTAGGGTATCTGCAGGATACGGTAAAAAAAATCATGATTATGGCCACAATGGTGTGATGGAAGTTCCATCTGTTTTTTATGTGTGTCAAATGTGAAATGCACATAAAAAACAGGCATAACTTTGATTGCACCTCCATGACCATCTTAACACTTCTCACTGCATCCTGTGGACGCCCCGGTAATACCATTTATACACAAGAGGCAGCGAGCTTTCCTTCACTGGATTATTTTAACTAGTGGCTGAATAACCAACTTAGAGCCCTTCATGGAATAGTGGGTTGGACTCAGTGGCCTAAATCACCAAATCCAACTCTGTAATGCCAAATATTCCTTTTTAAAACTGCAAAAAGACTTGAAATAGCAGCTTCCAAGTTTCTGGTTTTCCTCCCATTTGATAGAATCCATACAGAATCTCAGAGTCCACTGGAGCTGGGAGGCCAATAAATTTAAATGAATAAATAATATAGTATCACCACAGTTATTCTAAAAGCTATTCATTAAATGGAAAAGTAGTGTCTTTCTCCCTATCTTAGGGGTCCATGGCCCCTTTCCCTGATATTTAAGAACTGAGCTCACCTGGGAGAGGACCATATGGTTCATGGATGACTTCACCCAGGTCAAAAGCACAAAGGTTGATTGGTTTGGTTTTGCCTTCTTTGCTTCCCTCTGGTTCCCATCCTGGGGGGCAAGGGTGGGGGAAGAGGGAATCAAAAGGGGAGGTAAAAAAAAAAAAATCCAATGACATTGTGGATCATTTTCTTAAACAGTGATCTCAAACAGCTTTATTAACTCTCAAGCAGTGAAACCTCCCACTGAAAACTCCGCCATTCCCAAATTCAGTAATGCTCCCTTATGTAGCAGGTCTTCTTACTCATATTATATTCATCCATTCCTCCCTACCTCAGGTTGTGTTTTTGTCTTCACATCAGAAAATAATTCCTTTGCTCCAACTTCAGCCCACATAACAGTTTTTTTCTTTTCATACTGCTTCCTGGAATTGTCTCCTCTCTGGCCAAATCTCTTTTCCTTCTCTCTCTTCATTTTTCATTTATTTCCTATCTCTAGTTCTCTTTGCCCCTCAAGTACATCTTTCCCAGCAAAATCTCTCCTGTTCTCACTCTCTGAATTGGATTGACTAATGGAGGGCTGTTCACCAATCAGAAGACATTAACCTCAACCAGCTGGCATTACTAGATATGTAGTGTCAACTAGGCACCTCCCACTAGGCTGCTCCTATCTCCATTCATTTCAATATTTTCCTGGATCTCCATACAGGAGACCAGCAGTATGGATTCATTAACTGTTACTTTAAACATTGGCACACTCCAGAAAGTTTAGGCCATATAAATCTCAGTGATTTCAGTGGAGTTTTTAAAATGGCCTTGTATTTCTACCAAGCAAATCAGAATGAGAAACTGAAATTTTTGGTTTGCCTGAAACCTATTTAGGTGGCTCTGGTTATTTGTGGGGATTCCATTCCAGCTTACCAATCATGGACAACAAAATTATAGATCATGACACCTTGAAAAAGCATGTTTTACACACACACACACAAGCCCATCCACCATTTTGCACATGCATAACATATACTCACAAACCCAAATAAATAACCTTTCAAAAGTCTTCCTGCAAACAGAACCCTGCACCCAAAGCCTCATATACATGAATTTCTTCACTACAGATAACAAGGTCTGATTTGTATTTACTAACTGCAGATACATGAAACTGTACGTAATAGAACCAGCTGTATATTTAAAAATCCAAATAAGGACTGGGTTTTTGGAGACAAGAGGAGAAGCATAGAAAATCTCTCATTCTTTTACAGATAAAGGATTGCAAAAACTGTTTTTGAGATATGTTCATCTGCAGGATTAGTAAGAAGGTATTGAAATATTTGGATGGGGCATATAGGGGAGAACTAGAAGAGCTATTGCCTCAGAAAAGACCTTTCCTGGCACTTTGTCCTATTGATCTTATACGTGCTGGTGTATTTGTGGCAGAACACCTTTTGGATGTTCCTACGCAGAAGAAAAATGACACGCCAAAAAGCAAGTGCACTGAAACTCAAGGAATGGAATAAGACAAGGACATATCCTGCATGTTGTCTGAATTGTGAGGGATGGGGAAAAACTGTACAAAGTGAAGATAATATTTCACAAGACAATTCTGTTGAATTGGTATCCCTTTCATAAATCACCTCTTTGATAATAAAACAATGCTACTAAATGTCTCATAAAATGAACCTTCTGGTTAGAACAATTCTTCTTCCTACTTTGTAAACTTCACTACTATATCTTTGGCATGGATGGTAGATCTCTCATTCTGAAACGAAGATGAGAAAATAAGCCCATAATTTTGTACAGTCTGCTGTGTGTTCAAACTTTCAGGCAACAGGCATATATTTTTCCTCCGTACACTCTGGATTGTAAGCTTTTTTTTTTTTAAGAGAGAATTATTTGTGAGCATTACTGTATTCATTCATGCTAGGCTAAACCTATTTATCTTTATGGATAGATAACAAAGAATGTTCTATGCTGTATATCAGATTCGGCTCCATGATTAAATGCAGAAGCCTGAGTTAGAATAGGACATCATTCTTTTCACCAAGTTCAGCATATTACAAGTTTAAATGATGAGTGATAACAGAAAATAAATTGGATGAATTACAAATCACATTGAATTGGTATGTTGGATGGTTATCTCGAAGGATTATGTATTCAAAATCGCATTAGGAAACTATGGCATTTAAGTTTTGTTTTTAAGCTAGAGATAGTCATCTCAACATGTACTGTATAATGTAAAAAAAAAAATCACAAAGGGAGGGATAATTCTGTATCAAAAGAGTCATCCTCTCATCCATTGATACTCTTCTTCAGATTGTGTTCTCCCTTCACTGCTTTTCATAATAGCATGAGCTTAGATAAAACCCATCATTGTTCCAACATATCTTCTCACAGTGGCCAAACAGATGTCTTTGGGATACTCATTAACAATTAATACTCATTAATGGTGCATCCCCCTCTCCTGCAATTATTCTCCCACAACTCAAATTGCTTGCCACTCTTAACCCTGAGATAACACTGATTCCTCAAGGTGGCCAGCCCTTGATAGGCCCGTCTTCCCTGAATTTATCCAATCCCCTTTTAAAGCTTTCCAAATAGGTGATCATCACCGTGTAGAATAGTGTGTAATTAATTCCACAAGTTATTTACTCAATGGTTTAACTTGTTATATCATCAACTACCAAAGACTCTCAGTCGTTTACAATTAAAAACAAACCAGAAAAATCAAATTAAAATCAAATGTTAACTGCAGCTAAAACAGCAATTAGAACAAACCAGTAAAATAAGTAGAATTAATAACTAAAGTTAACAGTTTGAATCAGCAGTTAAACAGTATGAAAGTGTTTTAAGGGCCTTTTAACAAGCTAATAAAGATGTCAGGCCCCTTAATTCTGAAGAGAGTGCATTCCAAAGAGGTAGCCTAGTGACAGATAAGGCTCAGTCCTAATTTACTGCCAAACAAGCTTGCAACTAGTAGAGGGAACCTCTGCAGATAATCTCAGTAAGTTCGGAGGTCCAGAAAGAAGCAGGTGCTCTCTTTAAATAGCCTGGAACCAAGCCATGTTGACTTTAAAGTTAATGACCATTGTATTTTGCATTTTGCCTGGAAACAAATTAAAAAGTCAATGCAGTGCTTAAAAGGCAGGTTTAATATTATCTTTCTCCTTCTTCTCAAGACTATCTTGGATCCTAAGTTTTCTACCAGATTCAGAGTAGATATAAAGGCAGTGCTACATTAGCACATTGCTATAGACAGACCTGGAGGTTACCAGTATGTGCATCACAGTTACAAGTATTTATTTGATTGATTGATTGATTGATTGATTTTATTTGATTTATATAGCCACATTACTCAGCATCAACATTCCTATTTTAGGAAGGAATCCAATTAAAGTATTTACTGAAAGTAGAAAGTATTTCTGGCAATTTCTTCAATCTGGGAAACTAGAGAGAGATTTGGGTCCAGAAGTACCCCTAAACTGAATGTCTGCTCTTTCTGGGAGAATGTAATCTCAGAAAGACAGATCTATCATCTGGAACTATGGCTCCTTCCACCTTGTCTGGATTAAATTTTAATCTGTTATCTTTCATCTCACCGATTACTCACTGCAGGCAAGCATTCAGGAGAGCCACATGACTTCAGGATGTCACTGAGAAACAGATTTTCAGGGTCATCAGCATTCCAGCTCCAAATCTTCTGATAATTTTTCCCAGTGATTTCATGCAGATACTGAAAAGCATTGGGGATAGACTGGAGCTCTGAAGGACAACATATTTTCTTTTCACAGAGAAAGTATAAGCAGCACTTTCTGAAATCTACATGTGATATAGAAATAAGACCACTGCAAAGTCATGCTACTAGTCCCAAATGATTCAGAAGGACACCATGTTCAATAATATCAAAAGCTGCTTAGAGGTTAAGAACAACTGAATCACACTCCCTTTTGTCAATCCCCCAAACATGGATTATCCATTAGACAATCTAAACTGCCTAAATCCTAAATTCAAAATCACTTTGAAATGAATCAAGATAACCACTTTATATTTATTTAACTTGAACTGTATTTGTCATTTAATGATATTCATCCTATGAAAAGAGACTATTGATCTATTCACAATCACATTTTTTTTTACCACCATGAACAGTCGATGTCATCCATAAACCTGAACAGCTCACTACTTACTCTTAAGTCAAGGTCATTTATGAACAAGTTTAAAAGCACTGATCCCAGCACAGTTCCTTGAGGATGCCACCTGAAAAGCCTATTTATTTCTACTCTACATTTTCTGTTTTATATCTAGTTAGCAATCTATAAAAGGGCCTGTATTATCTCATGTCCATTATGTTTACTCAAGAGTCTTTGATGAAGAATGATGTCATTTTTTTAAAACTCCACGAATACTATGAGTTGAGTCGCCGTAAGTCCTAATAAAAGAAAAATTCCAGTTTCATCTGAAAATTAATTTTTAAAACACCGTGCATCACCATATATATTTATGTCCAGTATCTGTTCACCTTTTCACAAGTCCAGGATGCATGATAAAATGTCCCTTCATGTTTTTCACCTTTCCAACAGCAATTAGAAGTACCTTTATACATCTTAGACAATTTATCTTGTGTCATATACCAATGGTACATCATTTTATAAAAGTTATCTCTTAAATTGTAAGACAATGTGAATTTCAAACTCTTTAACCACATTCTGTTCCACTGATCCATTTGAATATTATAACCAAAATTCTTGGCCAATTTTACCATACATTCTTTAACTTGCTCTTCTTCCATTTCAAATCTCAGCAAAAGTTTATACATTTTAGCAATCACATGTTCATCATTTGTACATACTTCATTTTCAGATTCTGTTTTATCATATTTTATTCCTGATGCTTTTTAATCTACATTCAATCTTTCTCTTAATCGTGCACATGAAAACCATTGAAAACTAAATCCCTCTGCAATCAGTTGTTCTCCTGATTTCATCTTAAGCTCTCCTTTTTCTTTATATGTTAACCATTTTTCTTTGCCCACTGTTTCTTTTCTGTAAACCCTTTTTGGGCTGAGGCCAACAAAAGTATTTTGGGGGCATATCCTGGGTTTGCATCTATTCCATATTTGTAATATGGCATTCCTGATATAATGATTTTTAAAATCTACATTTACTTTAACTTTATAAACATGCCCCAAACCTCAGACCATGACCTTCTAATTCTAAAAGACTCTTGTTTCTTAACAAAAGCCATTCCTTCATCCAAACCAAACAGCGGGCAGCAAAATACAATTTAAAATCAGGTAATCCCAATCCACTTCTTTTCTTTGCATCTTGGAGAATCTGATATTTAACCCTTGGTTTCTTTTTGCCACTGCTTTCCTGGTTCATCAGTTCTCAAAACAGGTAATGTCTGAAATAAGAACAACATTCTAGGTAACACATTCATTTTTATTACAGAAATTCTTCCTAACATTGATAATTGTAACTTTCCAATCTTGATAAGTCCTTCTTAATTTCATTTCATACTTTAACGTAATTATTTGAAATAACATACAATTCATGTTAGTTATAGCAATAACCAAATATTTCACTTTTTTCTCAATTTGAAACCCAGTTTTTACAGAAAATTCTTTTTGGTTTTCCATCTTCATATTCTTTATCAACATCTTTGTTTTCTCCTTATTAATTTTAAATCGAGCCAATACACCCAAATCTCTTAGTTTTCCCATTAATACATCTACTGTATACCTTCTAGGGGGTTCTCCAAAATTAAAACCAAGTCATTGGTGAATGCCCTTAGTTTATATACTTCCTTTTAAGTGTATAAACTTTTTAAAAACTTTCACTCCAGCAATTCTCTCATCTTGTCTTATGTCTCTGTTCAAAACTTCAAGAGCCAGAATGAATAACAGCAGCGAAAGTGGGTATCCCTGCCTCATTCCTGCCAGCTGCCACTCAAAAACTCTAGAAAGTTGATGAGGCAAGATCTACCTTTGCAGATTCCATGCTGATTTTCCCTCTAGCTTCTAGCACTGGCCTAGAAATTCCTAAAATCTGTCCCCTTTCAAATGTTGTTGCCATGAGCCTTTATCATGGCCTCACTGTCCCTTGACTGTCATATCTGTGGTATATTGGCCCTATACCATATGGCATTCTTTTGCAACATCTATGCCCTTCCAAGGCTGATGCAGCTTATAAACAAGAGCTCTTAGATCAAGGAGTATCTTTGATACAAATAGGTGTGGATTCATCATCCAATAATTGAGCCTCCATGAAAAGAGTATCTTGCTCATCCTCAAAATTATGTCTGTAGCCCTAAACCTTCTAGAAGATATTAATTTTTCCTACTAACAAGGGAACTATCACTGTGGCCGTGAGACAAAGCTATCATATTCCAGATATCTCCTGTTTACATAACTCTTTGCCTCTCCAAGCATTTCCATCTCAGTCACGTGGTTGGAAAGGAAAAAAAAAAAAAAAACATATTTTCTCCAAGAATGAGGAGCTAATGCACTGAGCACAAACTCACAGTCTATGCCCTACAGGCACATAGTTGTACATTTGACTCTGTATGCAATAAAGTGCAGAGCCCTACTTCTGCTGCTTTCTACCTTCATACTTGTTATTATTGGTAACTAGCCTGCATTATACTTTATAGAAGTTCGAATGAGAGCTTCCTCACCCAATTGCTAAACTTGCCTTGATCTTAATCTCTACAGGTGGATGTCAATTTATATTTTTCCTGGTCCATTCCCTGGTAAACACTCCTATTCCTATTCCTGTTTGGTGTCCTGTTCATTTGATCTGATTGTTTTTTCTCAGGAACTTCTTCTAAAGGTAACGGAGAAAACTGTTTTTGAAATAAAGATTCATCCTCCATATAAATCTGTTTGGATTCTCCCACTGAACTCAATGGAATATAAAAGTCCTTAAGTCTTAATGATAATTTTACAGCCGCAATTACATTTAAAAAGTATGTTGCTAAATATGCTTTTGTACTTCAAATTTTGTGGTTGCTGGCCATCTTAATATCCTTTTCAGATGAATGGGGAGATAAAATCATCATCATCATCATGTCAACTTATTAATAATTTGTAAATTTTAAATTGAAGAACATGTTTGGACAGGTAAAATGCATCAATGGATCAATAGCTTAAGTATCTTCCAGGATGTGTTTTCCTCCCATGTTCTTTAATATTATAAATGTACTTAAATTGACTTTTTTGTGTGTAATGGGAGGAGGGAAGGAGAATAACTGACAAAAAAGTGATAAAGGAAAGGAAAACTAATTCTAAGTAATACTAACAGACTTCTTTCAAAAGCTTACATTTGGTATGGATTTAGTTAGATGATGGCAGTAAAAGAGTTGTGAAGTAGCTTTTCCCCCTGAAGTTACATGTAAGTTGTGAAGTTACATTTGAATTCTGTGAGTCAACCTCAAGTACATGGCAGCATATGGCATGTGAGAATGGTGTTGATAGATTTGGCTGGCTAAAATGTGCAATGAAATGATTTAACATACTGTGGGTCTCAACTTTCAGAATTTGGCTTGTTATGTCAAATTTATCAAATCCTGTTCATTGATATCTGTGTGTTGTAGAATCTTTACTGGAAATTGCTTCATGAAAGAAGCTATAAACTAAATCAGAAAGTGGGGAAATCTGGAGCATCCAAATTTCTTCCCCTCTCTCTCATTAGTTTATTCCCAGCTCTTAATTGCAAAATGATTGTTAAGATTATTTGTTAGTCATTCATTACAATATGTAGAATGGAACCCATGCTTGAAAATCATTGAGACCATGGGTTGGTATATCTTTATTACTCTTACCAGGAAGCTGGTTGCATTTCTCACTAAGTTGAAAGTTCCTTGATTTCATCATAACTATCCAATCCAATAATGCTGATAGGAAATCTAAACATCTGGGGTTCCTCAAAGGAGTAATAGACTTAGCACAACCGGAATACTAGAAGGCTCTTTACAATAGATCAGACTTTTATTCTACTTAAATCATACATACTCTTCCTCAGAGTGTCTACAGGATTTGATGCTATCATATGATATATGCAGTGTTGTATTGTTGTGCTACAAGCACCACCCCTTTTTGTATATATCAGTGATATGGTACACATTCAAAAGAGAGGGAACAGTTCTTCTGCCTGTAAGTGTTGCTAAAGGTGGTTAGTTCTCATTGCTGATGAACTCTGTACTTCATTTTTCTAGTCAAGGACTCCTGTTGTTCAATGATGTCAGCCCTACATGGTAGACCAGACCAGGATATAGACACCATACAGGCCTAAAACTACTTGTATTAAGATTGGCTATAGTAATAGAATCTTGCAAGCCTGAAAGTGCTTCCCCCTTTTATATATCATGTGAATTACAGAGGTGCCTGTCTGAGATGTTTTTGTAACCCTCTTCTCTTGTCTGGGCTTAAGCAATGTTTATCTGCTCATTGCCTTGGCAGCAGATCTTCGATCTCTCTATCAAGGTCATCCTCTTTACCCTCTACACATGGAGAACTTTGTGTCCAACTATGTAGGGAGCCTAGCAACTACTCAAATTGATTGAAAAATTCCCAGGAGAATGTTTGCCGGTGAAGAAATGGTAACAGGCCAGTGTCCTGGAAGTATGCTGTAGAATAAAGCAAAAGTAATTAGTTGTGATGACAATCTTCATACTGTAAACTGTGAAGATGGAATTGAACTTAATCTTAAAGAAAATGATATGAGGTCTGCCTCATCTTTTTGATTCTAAAGAAGCAGGTCCTCCTCAGGTTCTTCATAAAGACACAGCTGGAGTAGAGCTACATCAGGCTCTAAATCTCATTTACTTGACTGACCAGCAGAATACAAATGTAATTCTTCTTCTTGAAGCAAAGAGCTGAAAAATGAAAATAATATGATAGGGAATTCAATCCGAATCATTCTTTATTGAGAACTTTTGCTTTAATTGCCTCTTACAAAGCTGCATTCATATTTTGTTTACTATACTATTTCTATGGATTTCTTTAGATTTAATTAAATTGTTCATGCAAAAGTTTTAAAAAGAGTGGAGCTTGGGATGCAATGGCTTAATGCTGCTTCTGTCATTTTGCCCCTCTGACCTTCTCCTGTGGATGTGTCTGCGTCTTGCTAGCAGAAGCTTTCAACTTCTCAAACAGCGGCTTTTAGTTTGAGATGTTAGCTATTGTACCTGACTGTTTCAGCAACAGTCTCTCATGGTGCTTTGGCCCTTCATTCATTTAGTAGCTTCTTCCAAGCAGAAACATATTGTTGGGTGCTTATTCTAAAGATGAATGGCATTGCACATTACTGGCAGACAATAGTTAAGCCAAAAGTTAATAGTCTGGCATATTTAGCAATAGCTGCTTATCTCAGTAATAATTGAGATGCCCTGAGAGAATGGAGGAGATGCAGTTCAAAGCTGTGGTATTATCTAATTGGAACTGTGTTTTTATTAAAATAGAAATCATGCTCATACTTTCTTACAGGAAAGAAGAAGAACAATATACACAAATATAACAACTGAAGTCTAATAGGAAAGCAAAACTGGTGGTATATCATTGTAAATAGGATGGACAGACAGAGGATGAAGGCTCTGAACTCTTGAGTGAATGTCCCTGCTAGATTGAAAAAGGGGAATAATATCAGCCATACTGGAATAGAATTATAATGTCCCATCTGCAAGATTTCCAACTGCATATTATGAATTTATTTCAAGAAGCTCTAGCTTTCTTTTCCCTTCCTCTTCTTAATTTCATCACCCTATTTTTTCCTGAGCATCTTTAACTCATGAATATCCATTTGTCTACTGAAATACTGAAGAAACGTATTTCTAAGAAGGGAATGGCAGTGACTTTTAAGATTCAATATCATGCTTTGGGGTATACATAAGAGGCATGTGCTACACAGTTTCTAAAATAGAAAATCTCAAGGTTTAACTACTGTATTTTTGTGAACCCCAAACTCTTGTTGGGAAAGAAAACATGCACCATTATTTTAGTTTCTCTATTATACCATTCCCCCTCAAATTATAAGAGGAGAGGTACTGTGAAAAGGTGGGTGGACCTGTTTGCATATCATCAGGGCAACCCTATTAGCTTCTGATTTAGAAAGTTATTATGGAGAGCATTACTTAGCTAAAATTGGATGGATCAAGGGCTGGCCCTTACAGATGTTACTAAGAACCCCCTATCATTCTCTTGTTCTTTGAGCTATAAATCTACCACTGTATATTAATCAAGATTTTAGCACTAAAGAATGCTTTAGTGGCTCATAATAATGTTTAGGAGACACAGTTTAGCAAGAATTTTTTTATAACCATTGGACTTAAAAAAAAAAGTTTTCTAAAGACTAGGAGGCTGAATTTCTCAGAAAGGCATATTGAAGAGGACACTATAGGGCAGATGTAAAACATACCAACTCTGCAAATAAATTCTAGTCCTAACGTATTCCCTGGTCCCACTGTGAAATATGAAAATAAGGTTTCCAACTGGTTTAAAACCTGTTTTGTTTTTCTTGCCAAAATTTGTGCAAAAGTAATTTTATTGCCTGTGGGAATTAAAGTAAAAAAGTATCAGATTCAGTTTTGCACTCTCCTATTCAAGTATGAACCAAGAGGAAATTGTGCAGCTGACTTATAAACTCTAAATATAGGCATTTTCGGGCAGAAATGCACCTTGCCTCAATCCCTAGTCAGTATAATATAAATTCTTTTTTTAATTTAAGTGAGACTCAGCAAAGTTAAAAAGTTAAGGTCAGGACCTAATAAGAATATATATTTCTTTAATTCACTCAAGCTACAGAGTAGGAAAACAGTCTGATGGCAAATGATATATCAGCTTTCTGGAAACAATGCAGGCCAGCTTCTGTTCAGTGCATAGGAGAGAGAATACCTAGACATTCTTATGTTTTAATAAATAAAGTAGCAATAATCAAACTGTATATGTTCATGTATACATGCTAAAATCAGTGGAATTCCTTCTCTATTTAGATATCAAACAATCAGAAACTTGTGAAGGTGCTGTGGACCTCAAAATATCACCTGACACTAATATATATGAGTGGTGAAATCGTCAAGCAATCCACATCTTTTGGCTTAATGGTACCTACACCACTTTCAGAGTACATGTTGCAAGCACTGGTGGAGGATTTTTAATGTATCATGATCAGAACCTAGTAAGTGCCTAACTACATGGTGAAAGAGTTAGCAGCATTAGGTACATCGTTTAGGAGATATGAAATGTATGCAGTCACACATTGTCTGTAATATATACTAACTGATTAGGCTTCCTATCTTTAGTTTGCATCTCATGTGCAATGAAACTGGGGAAATTTCAGGAAGTGCTTGCTCAGAGAAAAAGCTAAAGAAATTCTTTTGCAATATAGCTTCCCACTTACGTCTGGTTACAATGCCTTTAAAAAAGTATTGAAAAGAGCATAATTCTTAAGCAGGTGTGATTGAATGCACACCTTTTAATTCACTTTTTTCTAAAGCTAAATATGGATTGCATGTTACTTTTTTAGATCCCTGAAGTTCTTCAATTTGTGCCTAATACCCTTTTCCATTTATCAGTCTTTTTGGCTCTGTTCTTGGAAGATAAGCATAAAATGTTAGCCTGTAGTAAGATAGTTGTGGCTGGAAAGAACTCTTGCATGGATGCAATGTGGAAATTTGAATAATGTCTTCCCAGCTGCCTAAAATCCATTCTTCAATGATTAATTATAACAGACCGTGTTCAAAACAACTGTGAATACTAGTGACAATCGAAACACTTTTCAAAGAGCTAGGGAAATTCTGTTAGGCAAAGGAAGCTTACCAAATTATGAAACATGAATCATCCTTGGATGCCTACTCAAATGCAATTAGTAGAATATAATTAGCATCTACTTTCCAGTGTGACAAATCTTGGCTGAAATTTCCGAGTTCTAGCCTGAATATTTTTAGAAATAAACTGACTTAGAAATAAACTGACTCCTGAATATTTTTGAAGCAAAGCAACCCTTTTTAAGTTTTTACTTGTTTATGGATAATAGTGCTTTACTATAAGTCATCTAAACACATATATTTGGGTTGACACCTGTCATTCAGCAATAGAGTTACCATTTGCAAGATGAGTAAGAAATGAAATCCTCTGTTCTTTGATACATTGTGTCTCTCTACCTACTTATCTGCTCTCTGTATGTCTTTCTGATATACTTACCCACACTTCTTCAACTTGGTATCCTTGAAATATGTAGGGACTAGCCATATTATGCACCGTGTTGCAAGTTAGGTAAGGCTAATTTATAAATCTGACCGCTAAACATCACTCAGGCTGTAAGCATAGTCATTTCTCAACTAGAGCCTATCCAAAAATTCACCATTTTATTTATGGTGCTGCATTTAAAAATGGAACAGCCATTATCTAACCCACAGCAAATGTCACTGATGTGGATTGAAATCAACTGGTTTAAGCTCCCTAACATGGGTGAATCATGACCAATTATGTTCCATAAATTTATGTTACAGTATTGTGATTAAGGGCCAGGTGTAATTAACTTCTTTTGGACATTCACAAAGTGAATTACAGTACCTGACAAAGATGTTAACTATCTAAACTGGCAGTCCTTGGCAGTAAACCCCATTAGAAGGTTTTGCTCTAAAAATCTCTTTTTTCCCTTAAAACAAGTAAATAAATACATAGTGGGACTGACTTCTGAGTTAGTATGCATTGGATTGCCCTGAAAATTAGTTCCCAGTAAAATCAATGGGGCCTAAAGTCATAAGTAACTTATTCCATTGATTTTAATGGGAACTAAGTTCGTCAAACATAATTTAGCTCCAATTCATCATTGTTATTTTAAATGAATTCTCATTAAGGCAAACTAGTGTTGTCTGATCCATACAAATTGCACTTTATATAATTCTGCTCAGGCATTATAACAGCACCAGACATCTCTACAGATATAGTGAACTTCACTAAAGAATTTTTAATATATGCAACTCTGAGTCTGTTGGCTTTCATACAGGTTTAAATGTTTAAACCCACTGTCAAGGTCTGAGTTCATATGGAAGCAAACATGCATACAGTTGTACACATGAAGATATCTTGTTCAAGATGTTCATATTATTCAACTGGATGCCTCTTCTCATGAGGTACAACTTCAGAGGTGAGTTTTATCTCTACCACTTATGTGCTTGACTTCAAACTTTTTTGGGAAAATGCAGGAAATAGGACAAATAGGACAGAGTGAGGTAGCCTGGACTGCATTTTCTGAAGTGTAGAATATAAATGACTATTGCAAAGTGGTGGCATTATCTACTGAAGTGAAGACTGTAACAATGACTCCATGCTACAATTAAAATTAATTTTCCAACAAAAGCAAAATGAAATCACTTTTATTATTTTATTTGCTTGTTATTGTTCTCATCATCCTTTGCTATTGTTCTGCATAATATATGCAGCTGGAATAACACTTACTGAAGCAACATAAAAAAAGATTTTTCATCCATGCAGGAAAAAACTCTGAAGGCATTAATGTGGTTTTTCTCAGTTAAGACTTTCAGCCCTTATGCAAGATAAATGCATTTGTAGCTGGTCTGGAGAGTCTCATTGCAGAACTGAAACATTTAGGATTGCAGTAAGTAACATTACCTGGAGACTCCACAGCTCAATAGGTTTAGAGGCATTTAAACCAGATAAATTGTCTCTGAGAGAGCAGACACTATTTAAATGCAGCATTTGTTGAATGGTCCTCTCCTTCTAGGTCAGACCTGCTCAGCTCATGAACCACCAAGGTCAATAGCCCACTGCCGTGTAGTGTGCCTCCAGGTAGTCAGTAATCATGGGGTATGAAAAGATAGTTGTCAAGGGAGCATGAGGTGGACAATCAGATACATCTTCATGAGGGATGAAGAACCTATATTCCTACTGATTTTATGGAACTATAACTCCTAGCAACTACCATGGCCAGAGATGATATGCTAGTACAATATCTCAAAGGTGTTTACCTAGGCCTATTTTATATAATGATGTGGTGATTTGTGGGGGGAAAAGTGTTTATGTGGGAAGAACAGGTCTCAATCACTGCTGTTCTACCCAGTGCCAAAGAAGGCAGAAAAGTAGAAGACAGTTGCACATAATGCATAGTATGGTATACCACCAAAGACCCCATCAGCTGTCTTGGGCCAGGAAGCCCAATGGGATCATTATGTCATCTGCTAGCAATGCTGCATGATGCTCTGATGACACTTGCTTGCTCATGGGGTGCTGCAATTTCTAATGCTTCTAAAACACATCAATAAATGAGGACTCTGACAAAATCGTCAGAATGCTTACACACGCATACACAATGCCACCGTCACAGTCTGAAAATAGGATGGTAAAAGCTGAGAGTGCCATTTCACCTCAGCTTTCTACAATAATAGTTTGGCCAGTCAAGGTTTGATTCTAGATATTGTTTTGTATTTTGATATCTTTGAGTCAACATGAAGATTGTACCCTATGAGGCAGCTCATAGGATTTTGACTTCTTATTAGAAATAAAACCAAACACTTATCAAGACACTTGTATATGCTTTGGGGCACAACATCCATATGAGGGAAATACATGAAAACACATCCTCAAACATGAAGTTATCATTGAAATTTTGCTAAAAATTTTCATTTTCAAAGAAAAGCTACAGAGGAATTTTAAAGAGAAATCAAGAACAATATTTCAGCTTTGGTGTCTTACACCATTCTGCATGCTCCTATACTAGTATTAGATTTTGCCTATAGCAAAATTGGAAGGTTTTTTTTTTAGGCACACATTTCTGAATGCCAGATTACTTTTGATGATGATGATGATGATGATAACACATCATCATAAGATACTGCCTTAAGTTATTCACTTAAGCTTCTCAGTGAAGTTAAGGGCTATGCCAGTAGTATCATAGACACTGCAGGGCCCCCAAGCAGAGATACGTTAGCCAAGAGAACCCTTCAAGAACATCCCAGCTACCGATTCCAAATGGTGAGAACTAGAAGACAAATTTGCATACTATACTGGCCATTGCCTGGGTCAACAAGGGCTGCATCTGATGCTATGGCTCCTGTGTATCAGGTAAATAGTGGGCTACAGGGCTTGGTTTCCTTTGTAGGCAACCACAGCAAGAAACTGCAAAGTGACTGGGAGGAAACTGTTGGAAAAATTGGACAATCAGTGACAATCAAGAAATCATGGAATGTTATTATGAGTTACATCCATTGACTCATTGTTTCCAGAAAGGAATGTATGAAATTTGGAAAACAAAATTACCAGAACCAAATAACTTAGGAATCAGACATATTTCATACTCAGAAACAAGGTATTTACAATACCAACAACAAGGTAGTTACAATACCAACAATGAACAACAACAAAAAAAATGATGAAAACAAAAGGTTTGAAACTGAAAAAGAAAAATGCGGTGCGAAAGCAGTAGAGGGACAAATTAAGATATGCATTCATTTGCATGCAGTGAGTGAAAATTTTGAACAGCCAATTCAAAATAATGAAACAGAACTAGAACTGTCTGAATATTAAGAACAATTTAGATAAAAAGGAAGGTTTTGGCATGTATGACAGAAACTGTAAGGCAAATCACTTGATTTCTTTGAAATCTGGTCAAAGAAAATATGAAAATGATATTTTGCACGATGCAGACATGATTGCCCAATCAATTCAGATGCCAAAGTAGAAGACTGGAAAATAAATCAATTTTGAAAATATATTCTCAACCTGGAAAATTTAAAACAACAACAAATGAAAAATGAGAAAAAAAAAAAAGCGATACAATCCGGGCAGTAAAACAATTGCCAAAGTAATAGAAGAATTAGAACAGAGAGTGGTAGCCACTTCTGAGAAAATTGAACAACATCAAACCATTAAGATCAAGTGAGAACAAGCAATTCCAGCAAAATAGGCAATTTTTAGATAAATCAGTTATTTTTTCAAAGTGTAACTGAAAATGCAAAACCAATTGAATTTATTAAAAGCAAGGAATAAATACTGGGAATTTTGGGAAAAAATTGGGATAACCAAATTTTTGGTACTGGAACTGGTAGTATTGTGAGTACCAAATTGATGGCTTTGACAGTTTTCATTATCACTTATATTGGTATTCTTCTGGATTGGTCCAGAGGATTAGGAGTAGAGGACATTGTGTCATTGAACAACCTCATCTAATGGCTTCATGTAAATGTTAGATAGGAACAGGGAGATCCCTGAGGGACTCCACAAAGAAGAGGCTTTGGGCTAGATCTCTCCTTCCTATCAATTTCAACTGGAACCAACCTTGAAGGAAGGATGAGAACCACTGCAACACTGTGTCCCCTGCTCCTAACCTTTTGAGCTTGTACATAAGGATATCATGACTGATTGCACTGAAAGCTGTTGAGAGATCAAAGAAAGATAGGATGGACATATCACCCTTATCCTGCTCCTGCCAAAGTTCATCTATAAGTGCAAACAATGCTGTCCCAGCCCACAGCTGGGCCTGAAAGGGATCCAGTTAATCTGCTTTCTCAGGGTTCTCTGAAGCTGCAGTGTGACCACTCAACAACTTTCTCTTGCCTGTTCTTGCAAAACAGCAGTAACTAAACTTTTGACTCACTTAATTCCATTACTATGTAACAGAACTCCCAAGAGCTTTATTCCAACTTTTAACAATAAGCCAAGCAAAGCCCAAAATGATAAAAGGGAAGTTTAGGTTCCTATCAATTTGGGAAGCATTAAATGGAAAAATGGAATGATAGTATACATGCTCTTAGCAGAACCGATATATTTCAACATTATTTTCTGGATGATAGGGCTATCAGCACATAGGCAGTAAGGCTTTAAAGTTACCTCCAAATCTGTAGCAATATTACTTTCAATATCACTTGCACAGAATCTTCTATGGATGTTTTTGGTTTGACCCTGTATAAAACAAAGAAGTCAATAGCTCTGATCCACAAAATTCTTCCTTTAGTCTTAATTTTTCAGACAATATTTTCCCCCTGCTGATTCACTTTTCTTATACCTATTGTAAGATTTTTTACAATTACCTTGTAATTCACAGTGCAAAGCTGTTTCTAAATTCTCAAAAGCCCAGTTCTCAAGTGGTGTACGATTGACCTTTCCTAGTTCTCTTTCAGTGTTTTTCTCTATTGCATATGCTGTGATTCAGTTCCTGGGTATTTTTTTTAAAGGAAAGCAAAGTCTACAGATAAATCTACTGTGTATATAGATTAACATATCCATATTCAAAATGCATATGTAAGGTTAAAAAAATGAAAATGCATATTTTGTGCAAAGAAACCCTTTTCCTGCAGCTTCCTAAAAAACAAAAACAAAACAAACCTACAGATTGATCTAGAACTGCTGGATTTAGTAATTTAGAAAATATAAAAATGCCAAAGAACAGAAACAGATTTGATCCATCATCCCCATGTTCATATTATGCAATCACACCAGTGCTTGGATGACAATATAACTTATAAAGAAAGTTTGATGAATGACTTGGTAAAATTGTAATTTAAAGTTTCCAGGAAAAAAAATGATGTGATTTGAGATGTTCCTTCATAGATTAATCATGGAAGGATCTCTGAGGAAAAGCTAAGTTTGGCCAAATAAATAAATAAGTAAAGGAGGAGGGTTGCTGTTTTCATTAGAGAAAGAATCTGGTAAGCAGTGAACAAGATTCTACTGACTGTATTTTATACTGTCAGTTTGATGAAAGAAGGAGGACGAAGAAGAGGAGGAGAGGTGAGAAAAACAAAGAAAAGAAGGCTAATGAGGACAGGAGTTCTCCTGGTCATTGGAGACCAACTGTCACTCTGAGAGGGGAAGCATAAAAAAAAGAAAAAGTGTGGCAAGACGCAAAGGAACTAAGATTACAGAGAAAGAACTTAGCAAGTAAAAAGTCACAGCTGTGAGTAGGAATGAGCCTCAACACAGAATAAGTCTTGGATTTTAAAATCAGAGTTCCTTCAGAGCAATTTGTTTAGTTTCTTGCTTTAGTCCTTCACATATTCATTTCTGTTCTAAAGGAAACTCAATTAGTTGTATTTATTGCTGTGTCCACATTGTTTTAATATTTATAGTGACTAGGGAAAAGAAGCAGTGATTTCATTTAAGGAAACTATGCACTTAATAAGGGCTGCATTAACTGAGGGTACCATGGGACCATACATACTATCTGCTTATTCTGCTTATTCTTTGAAATAGATATGAGTTTATATCTATAGACATTTTCTTGGAAAAATTGTAATACGTGAATAAGATTACAGTTTTCCAGTTACTTCATGTTCAGACTTCTTGGGTTTAGAAAGGAAAACCAGAGGAAATGGTAAAGAGTTACTTTAGGAAGCCCTCTGCTGTTCTTTTAACACTGGGGAGAGTATTTGCAAAAACTCTGATGTCAAGTAGAGATGCTAATTCTTATATGAGGCTGAGAAGGTTCTTTGGGAATGTGCTCATTTCTGCCAGGGAGGATGATTTCAATAAAGCAAGGCCACCCTGATGGTTCAGATCTGTGATCGTTCTTCACAACAGATATGGAGGAGAGAGGGAGACTGTTTGTGGGAACCTGATTCTGAAAATGTTGGAGATATAAAAGAAAGCAATCCATAGCAAAATCTGAAGAATATTTGTCAGCTTTGGAGACTAGTTCTGGATCCAAAGAAAATGAAGATGTATATCTTTGATTCAGGACTATTGGTCAACAAGAAGGAAACTTCATCTAATCTAGAGGGAGGGAGGAACTATTCTGTGTATATTTATATGCATGGGTGTGTGCATTAGAGTTTTCAAAGCTTCATTCATGTATGAAAGAGTATTTTTTAAGAAGCACAGGATACAAAATTAGTTGGAAAAGATGACACATAAGCTAAATAGAGATTACAGTAAAAAGTATTCTGGAGATCAATGTGGATGTTTCACTTGTTCCTCCATAACAGGATGAGTGCTAGACAGAATGCAGTCTAGTTAGTGTTAATCCTCCTTCAGAATATATCCACAATACAATAGACAAGGATTGCATTTACTTTCTTAACATAGCCAAGGTTCTCTTCTATTTGTTTTTTTAAAATATTTTTTAAAAGACTAATGGTCTCCAGACTGGCCTTATGGCTACAAATACAACTCCTATCCAATAACTGTTCCTATTAAAACTACTACAGAATTTTAATTAAAAAATAGTACAAAAATATGATGAATTGAAAATAGTAGTCGTTCTATTCATGAATCCATGAAACCTATGTATTTATTTATGTATTTATTTCATCATTTAATTTCATTTTAATCCTACCAGTATTGCAGTTGAAGCAAAATAAGATCTTTAGATAGTTAATGGATATTCAGTTTGGAGGTGACAACCAGTTAGGTTCATATTGTAGTGTCAGCTTCGAGACCATTCCTGGACCCAACAATTTTGGACAGTTACCATCCTGTCCGACCTTCCTACTTTAGGGGGTGGGAGATGTCACTCCCTAGGCCCCTCCTCTCCCCTCCTATTTAACATCTGTCTGAAACATTACACACATTATAGTCATGCCCTAGTCACCTCATGGTTCAACTACTGCAATACACTCTACATGGGGCTATCCTTGAACACCCGTCAGATTCAACTGGTTCAGAATGCAGTGGCAGTGGCATGGACATTAATGAGCATGCCTCAGTGGGTGACAGTACTGCTTCATAAGCTGCATTGTTTGCTGGTGTGCTTCCAGGTATAATTCAAGGTGCTAGTTATCACCTATAAAACCCTACAGGACACATGTTATCTCAGCTACCACCTATCTCCCATAGTGTCTGCTGATCTGGTAAGTGCTGGTAGACTTGGCATGCTCTGTGTCCTGTCAATTAAATAATGTCATCTCTCTGGACCCAGGAAGGAACTGTGCCTTCTCTGTCATGACACCTGCCCCCCAGAGATCCATGTGGATCCCAGCCTGATGGAGTTCCAGAAGGTCTTGACACCTGGCCCTTTTTCTAGGTCTTGGGGTAGGGAGGATGTGGTCCCCTGGTTAGATGGGTTTTTTGGATTTAGAATGTGCTGTCCTGATGGATTTTTTTGTAAATATAATTTTTATTACTCATTACACATATTATACTTTGTATATTGTTGTTTGTTTTAAATTGTGAACCCCAGAATTGCCTTGGAGATGGTTGGTGTTTAAATCAATAAAATGAATGAAATGAAATGAATGAAAATATGTATTTCTCTTTAAACTATATGGCTAGGTTCTGAACACAATCCCAGTCAGCAGTTAGCTACAAAACCTTAAGAATCAGAAATCAGGGTTTTAGCAGATCATTTCCTCTTTCTTGGTCCTGCTGTTTCCTGGTCCATTGAGCATAACAATAGAGAAAATGATATGAAATAAGCAATCTTCAATGTGCTGTGGCACGCCTATATAATGGTTTATGCACTTTGGAATTCCCTCCTCCAAGAGACTAATTTGTCACCGGCCCTTTTCCTACCCTTTACAGGTATTCCAGTATAAGCTAGAGTAATAATTACAAGGCAATTCTTTTTTTTAAATAGTAATTTTGTTAAAGATTACAATTGCAACAATGAAAATGAATACAAACTAAAAAAGAATGAAAAGAAGTAAAAGATGCAGAAAAGAAGAAAAAAGAGGAAAAAATAGAAACAGAAATAGAAAAGAAATAAAAAATAAGAATATAGTAAAGAAAAAGAAAACAAATATATAAAGAAGTGACTTCCTCTTCATCACAACTATAAATAATTTTAGTAATTTACCACCTTCTCTTAAAATACAACAGATGGTCTCTTCCCATATGAGATAGAGATATCCCATCTTGTATCTATAAACAAATCCTGAAAGCCTCATCATTTCAGTCCTGATGTCAGCAAAAGTCCATTAAGGGTTACCAGAGATAGCAACATATCTATTTTAGTCTTGATCAAATAAACCAACTTTATAGTCCTTTCTTTTACTTCTAACAATCTTGATCTTTAGTCCCTTCAAATAACATCATAGAACTTGATTTCTTTTCATTTTTTTTTTTGTCCCTTCTCACAAAATTCTTCAAATCTTTAACAAGCCTCTTTTTAAAATCCAATATGGGAAAATTATGCAGGTCACTCTCTTGGTTTGTTATTTGTATAAAATCTTTTTCTATGTCATTCTTGTAGCCTGTCATTTTTAAATCTACAGTGGTACCTCGGGTTACGAATGCCCCTCCTTATGAATTTTTTGAGATACAACCAGCTCCGGCCCCAAAAATTTACCTCGACATGCGAACTCCACCTTGAGCTATAAACCAGATCCGCGGCCATTTGCCCTGCTGCCATGCGGTCGCGGCTTCCTGTGGGTGAGATCGCAGTAGCAAGGAAATGTTCGGTGAGGCTTGTGGTGTGTTTTGTGGCATTTGGAAGGTTTTTGGTGTGCTTGTCAGCATGGCTCCAAAGAAAATGCAAAGCAGGCTTGGCAAGAATAAGGCTTTGAAGAAAACCGTATGTATTTACATTGAACCTTATGGGGAAATTTACCTTGAGTTGTGACCAAGTCGAGTTGCGATCAGAGTCATGGAATGGATTAAGTTCGTAACTCGAGGTACCACTGTACTTTCAAATCAGTCTCAATCTTGTCAGGTAGAACTTCTTCCTCTTCCATAACATCTTTTAAACACAGTCTAGAGGCAGACACTCTTAAAATTAACTTCAGGATCCATTGTTCAAAAATATTCTTCAATATGTCAAATGTTAAAATATTTTGCTTCATTCTGTAATTGTAAGCCAAGTCTGAGTGTTCTTCTTCTTTAATTATAATCTTTAGTTCCTTCTAGTTCCCCTTAGTGTCCAATTTTTTAAGTCTTATCTTATTTTTTTTTTTAAAGAATTCAGAACAAAAGCATTTTCTCATGGGAAGGATTCTTTATAATTAATTCCAAAATCTTATTCCAAATTTATATGGACTCTTAGTCTGTTTGTAACTTTCTAAAATCAAAGTTTGAATGACCCTTCTGCTGTTTATTAAAAAAAAAAGTTCTTAAACTTGTAGTTAAAACTGCTTTCACTAAGGATTGAAGGAAACTCAACCAGTGCTGTAAAAGCTATCTATCCAAAGGTCCCTAATAGCTGAAAAGCAGTTAACAAGCAATTTCTGAAAGTGATTAGAAAGGAAGTATGCGAACTTAGTGTCCTTTCAAAGGTGTTGACTGCAGTTTGAGCAATAATGGCTATTCCCTCACTACCCAGAGCTCTAAACCCACTGGAGACCACTATTTTGTTGTCTCCTCATGAGGAGCAGCTGTCTGGAGTAACTGTGGGCAATCTCAAGCCCTCTCCTTGTCCAGAGAGGAATTATCAAAGAGCTGGTCTACTTGCCAGCTCTTCATTCCGCCATAGTCATCAGCTCTGCTTTTCACGGAGCCATTTTCAGTCTGTCATTTCTTCCCCAGAAGCCCCACTAGGCAATTCTTTTTATGGAAGTTTTTTAAAATACTGTTTTGATGCTTTTAAGCATCTGTAGGGATATTTATCTGGATGTTTTAATTTGAATTCCTGCACTGAACAAAGGGTTGGACTTGATGGGGTAAATGGCCCTTTCCAATTCTATCAATCTAAGTCTCTGTGTCTATATATATATTAGTTTTTAGAGCTCACTTATTTGACAGTATTTATTCTACAGTTTTCCAAAGAGGATTTTTGGCAGAAAAATATCTAATATGAATAGAAATGAGTAATTCTGCTCCATGGGATACTTACTTCTGATCAAAATAATTTATTTCGAAATACAGAAGGAGAAGAATTTTTCCCACACCTGGCTATTTAAATGAGATACAAAGCATTTCTATGTATATATAACACAGAAGTAAGGCCGGGATAAGAATTGTGTATATCAGAAGGGTTTTATGCCATTTTTTATATTGGTATTTAATTCTTTCTTCCTTGTTCCTTTCTTGTTGCTGGTTGTCTGGGTAACTATTTAGTGAAGGCAAATCTTTAACAGCCACTTGCAGACTTTTATCCGAACCTAGCCTTTGCTTCTGAGACTAGTTGTTTTTTGCTTTCCAAATAATTCTTCTCCTTTTTATTTCTAGAACAAACTTGAGAATCTAGTCCTGGTGACATTCTCATAATTATTTATGAAACTAAATAAGAACAATGCATTTTGCAGTGATTCCATGCTGTATAAAACAGGGTAGGCAGCAGAAGGAGAATCTGAATTGCAAAGAGAATTGCAGTGGCTCCACAAGGCTTTCTTGTTCCCTCTTGTTTAGCTTCAGCAGTAATCAAATGAGTCCTTAATTATACTGCTGAAATGAAGTAGCATGTGATAACCAGGAATGGATTTGTGAGGGGAAAGACAGTGAGCTATATGTAGTCCTTTTACCTTGAGGAAATGCCTGAGCTCACATTCCCTTAATCCAACCTCCATTTTTGGGGTAAGCTCTGGCTGGTGAACCTTGAGATTACAGGACAATCCTTGGTAGATTCCCTCTGCCTACATTGTGCCTAGCCGAAAGTGTAGTATATAAACAACATGCTCAGCTTAAGAATTTGTTATGTTTTCCTTGAAGCTTTCCAATTGTTCTTATTTCTGAATGTGTTAAGCACTGATAGACCTGCTGGTAAGATATTCATAAGAAGCTCTTCCCAAGATTCCTTGCCACAGAACAAGCAAACACAGAAAACAAACAAAATGATGTCATACCATAATTAATATAACAATAACACCACAAAGAATATTCTCCGCCTGGTTCCTTCCAACCAAAGATTTTTGCAGCGATGACTGCCACAATGTGGCGTGGCATGGATGCTATCAGCCTGTGGCACTGCTGAGGTGTTATGGAAGACCAGGATGCTTCAATAGCGGCTTTCAGCTCCGCTGCATTGTTCGGTCTCATGTCCCTCATCTTTCTCTTGGCAATGCCCCACAGATTCTGTATGGGGTTCAGGTCAGGCGAGTTTGCTGGCCAGTCAAGCACAGTAATCCCATGGTCATTGAACCAGGTTTTGGTACTTTTGACAGTGTGGGCAGGTGCCAGGTCCTGCTGGAAAATGAAGTCAGCATCCCCATAAAGCTCATCTGCAGAAGGAAGCATGAAGTGCTCCAAAATCTCCTGGTAGACGGCTGCGTTGACCCTGGACTTAATGAAGCACAGTAGACCAACACCAGCAGATGACATGGCTCCCCAAATCAACACAGACTGTGGAAACTTCACACTGGACTTCAAGCATCGTGCATTGTGTGCCTCTCCATTCTTCCTCCAGACTCTGGGTCCTTGGTTCCCAAATGAGATGCAAAAGTTGCTCTCATTAGAAAAGAGGACTTTGGACCACTGGGCAACAGACCAGTTCTTTTTTTCTGTAGCCCAGGTAAGACGTTTCTGACGTTGTTTGTTGTTCGGGAGCGGCTTGACAAGAGGAATACGACATTTGAAGTCCATGTCCAGGATCCGTCTGTGTGTGGTGGCTCTTGATGCACTAACTCCAGCCTCAGTCCACTCCTTGTGAAAGTCCCCAACACTTTGGAATGGCCTTTTCCTGACCATCCTCTCCAGGCTGCGGTCATCCCTGCTGCTTGTGCACCTTTTTCTACCACTTTTCCCTTCCACATAACCTTCTATTGATGTGATGTGCTTTGATACAGCACTTTGGGAACATCCAACTTCTTTTGCAATTACCTTTTGGGGCTTTCCCTCCTTATAGAGGGTGTCAGTGATGGTTTTCTGCACAACTGTCAGGTCAGCAGTCTTTCCCATGCTTGTGATTCCTACTGAACCAGCCTGAGAGACCATTGAAAGGCTCAGGAACCCTTTGCAGGTGTTATGGATTCATTAGCTGATTAGAGGGGGACGCTTTGAGCCTGGAATATTGAACCTTTTCACACTATTCTAATTTTCTGAGATTGTGAATTTGGGGTTTTCATAAGCTGTATGCCATAATCATCACAATTATACCAAAGTAAGGCTTGACATATCTCGCTTTGCATGTAATGCATCTATCTCATATATTGGTTTCAGCTTTTGAGTTGCCACACTGACATAAATGAACATTTGCACGATATTCTAATTTTTCGAGTTTCGCCTGTATTTTGACCTGAACTGTGTAAATTTACAGGGAAAATCCTGTTATCTAACTCACCGTTGCAACATGATCTGCACAAAGTGACCAGATAGATAGATTTTCTCCATGATGGTCCATCCCTAACCTGGTCTTTCAAGTCACCCAGTGGTGCACTCATCACTACTGTAAATGCTGATACAAGAGCTGTGATAACACTTCTCAAGGCCACATTTAACTTGCATGTTGTTTTGTATTTTAATGGTGGGGGAACCCTTACTTTTTGCAGTAATTAAACAAGCTTTTGGAGGAAAAGAAAAAGCTTTCTTTTTTAGAATCTTGAAATTCGAAACTTCTCTGAAATGTTTTCTTGGCCATTCAAGAGTTTCAGAATGATGAGTATAATTCCTTGCTTTCTTCTCACATTGTGAAACAAGTCTTTTTTCCCCCCAGCTGCTCTCTTTTAATCTGAAAGAATGCTAACAGTTTGCACTATAAACACCCTGGAACAAAGGTTCTCTGAAAGATAGGCCAAGAAAAACACCCCCGGGGCTGAGCTACGATAGAACAAGTGACTTGGATCAGGAACTATCCGTTGCATTCTGTTGCCTATTACTACTTTTGACCAAAAGGACAGGAAATGCAACTTCTGTATACAGGGACCTTTGGGAAATGTGCAGTCCAGTTAATTTACTGGTGGCTGTGAGCGAACAGTTGTCAAAGTGCCTGGAAGAAGACCAGCAGACTGTTGACTCAATTATGTCAGACAACAGAGCCAATGTTTTAAAGCTGTGAAACATGGCAATTTTTCATACTCCTCCCCACTGTCTCTGCACCACCACTGTCAGGAAGGCAAAGAGACAGATCTATTGATGGCATTAAAGGCTGAACCCACGTGTACACAATTCTATCTCTCTCTTTTAGTTTGTTTTGATAATTTGAAAGAGTGGGAAGTGGTCCAGACAAATGAGATTTCAGCGGATAACTAATCAATTAGTGGCATTATAGAAGGATTATTAATCTTATTTTTTCCCCTTTTCCTTTTCTATTATTTTATTTGCTGTCAGTATGAAGCTAAGAAACCAAGAAAACAAATATACTGTATGTCATAGTATGGTTATAAAGTACTGTAATCTTATGAAGCAGCTCATTTTTTTGAACAATAAATTAAATCTTAACCACAATGGGAACCATATTGGCTAGTCATTGCATTGTGTCTGAAGGGTGAAAGGGAATACATCTCTTCAATCCAGTATTTTATGTCTGGGGTTATGCATTATTATAGTAATGTTTTTATCATTATTTTCTCCTTTGCTATACTCAAATGTTCCTCCTCTTATGCCCAAAATTCTTCCTGGATCAGGAGATTCCAGAAGATAGTACCTAGTTTACATTTGCACCTTTAAACATTTTCTATCTCAATACCATACTATTATTAATTCTAAAATTTAAAAATAGGGCCACTAATGAGCCAGACCAAATCATATTTAAATCTTCAGGCTTAATCTTCAATTTTACTACATCTCCAGCATGAAACATTTGATGGCTAGTCTGTCTTAAACATTCCTTGAGGTGTCCAATAAAAATGAAAAAAAGAAAAGAAAGTTTTTTGAAGAATTACTTTCATCTTAAGATCATATGGCACATATGTGATAGTCTTTAAAACATGATACCACTGATTTGTTAAAATAGGATATTCCAACTCTTTAGACGAAAGTTATTGTAAATTATCTATATTTATCTTAGATATATTCTTTAGTTGTTTATATAGCTGGACTGTGGGCTTGAGCTCTGCCAAAACCTTCTCCAATACCCTCAATAATTTATGTGCTTCAGAGGCTGCCAAACACATCAGGTCAAAAATGAGAGAGCAACAAAATGTTTTAATTTTGTTGGATATATTGTTACTCAGCATTTCAGAATTTTAGAAATTCTTTCGGCAGGGATCAAAAGCTTTACAAAACTCTTTGACAATCAGTCTAAGGTATTAATTCCTTTCTCTGCCCAAATTTTGCAACCAACCAATCAACCAACCAACCAACAAAAGACTTTTACCTGCTACTTTTAAATTTGAATTATCCCAAAGGATAAATTTCTCATGAGAACCAGGGTTGATTCTGGCCTCCATTCCAAAATCTTCCAGATATATTTTACTGCCTTTAGAGTAGGAAAAATAAATGTGTTGGCTAAAATTAGAACCAAGTATTTGCCAGGTTTTCAAAGGAGCCAGATAATGATTTTCTAGTTGTACCCATAATGTTTATACACAAAATTATTCTCATTCCACTTAAAAACAGATATCAAGATATTAAGTCCAGCAATATAGTTGAAAATCAGAAAGATTAACCCCACTGTGGTCTGATCAATGCTTTCAGCCTGGAGCCCTTCAACTGTTACATGGCTGCATTTGATGGCCTGAATAAAAGACCTTCCTGATAAAAATATCCAACAGAGGAAGAAACATATTTCCGTTAATCATAAGGTGTAACCAAAATTGGAAACTATGAGTATCTGTGGCAAGCTGTGATGATGTCAAAATAATGACACATGCATCAAGATAGCCTCACACAAATGGTGCAATTATGTAAGAGTTCTGTGATCTCTGATGCTAGCACATAGCTACATCATTTGCATTATGACATTAAGACACGTGTTGTCATTTGCTACCCCTCCCCTTGCAAGCCATAATTGTAGTTTCTGAACCGTTTCCTGCTAATTATCTGGAATAGAAAGTTCTCACTATCATTTACTAGTGTGGAATGTTGCTATGACTTTAACTTTGGAAGCATAAACTTTGTTCTAGGTTTGAAGACCACATCTTGATCGGAACGAAGGTTTGAACAGGGTTAAATATTGAGGAAGACCCAAAAACACTAACCTTTCAGCCTAGTTTTGCTACAAAGCAGCCACAATATTGTACCATCTTGTATAATGTGACACAATGTGGGCTTAGTTACAACTTTGTGCAAATAAACACAACTGGGTGCAATTAATCTTAGGTGGGGATAAAGAATTCTGGTGACAGTTCCATATATACAGCTTATAGAGCTTACACACTGTTTACTTACAGATTTGGTTATTCCTTGGTAAAAATCGAAGGTTTGGAGGAAATCTAAGCATTATAAGTGCCATGTAAAAGGCATAAGCTTATTGGATGGAGGACTGCCATCTTAATTCTATTTACCAGTAAATAGAATTACAGTGTTAATTATACTCAACCTGCACAAGGCTCATTTTTAATGTTAATTATACTCAATTTGCAAGGGCTCATTTTTACCTCAAGATCCCTTCCATCTGGTTAGAGGCTTCAGAAGAATCAATTAAGGGTCCTAAGCCAGTAACCTATTTTTAGAGGAATTGGAAGGAAGTTGATGAAAATACTATTAATTATTTATGCAGCCTTTAGAAGAACAAATGGGAATGTCCCCTCCTGATCAATCAATAGAAGAGTGCTCCAAAGACTGTGGAATTAGTTTCTTTTGATCTTGAAATGTAGTTAATACAGTTTTAAAAGAATGTTTTGTATAGATTGGATATCTCTGAGAATACTGAATGGAGCTTGATGGCAATTCCCTTGCAGCATTTGGAGTTGCAATTCAGGAGCTGGAACATGAACGCACATGGTTTGAACTTGTAATTGCCACGTTTTGAGCTTTGGACCAACAGGAATGTTTACATGACTTTAGACGGAGAAGTGTTAAAGGCATGTTATTTTCTTGATGATATAATATACGTGGTTTTTGCAGCTTGTTAAGACATCAAGAACTGTAGATCTGGGCGACAAAGGACTGGCCAAAATCATTATTGCACAATACTGCCTCTCTTCTCTGGAATCAGATCAGCACCAGTCTTGCTGGCATTAGAAAAGCCGTTAAGACTTGCCTAGTTACGACAGCCTTTGGGGACAGTTAAAAACACACTTGTAGTAGATGTTTGGCAGATATTGAGAATGTTATTCCGCGATGTGATTATGAATAATTTTTTTAATATTATTGTTATTACTATTATTGTTAATTGCCTGGTTTATGTTTAATTTTTTATATTGCTGTCATTATTCCTGTGTTTGTAATTATTTTGTAAGCTTCATAAAGCCTTATAGGATTGAGCAGCATATGAATTGTAATAAAATAACAAATAAAAACAAATCAACACCTCATCTGCAGTAAAGGATTGTATTGATAGGTTATTTATCCAGGGATTTTTTTTCTGAGAAAGAACAGGACTTTCAAGCAATTCATTTTAAATGCATGATACAATTTCCCAAGTGTTTTTTTCTCTTTCACTTTTTTTTAAAAAATATATTTTTGACATTACTTATTTATTTATTTATCCGATTTATACAGCCACCCATCTTAAATACATGATTCTGGGCATCTATGAACATGATTAAAAGCAAGATAAAAACATCATAACAAAACAATAAAGAACAAATGTGGCAGCTGAGTGCAATCAGCATAACCTTCATATGAGCTCAACCACACCCCAGGGCCTCAGACTTGGTAACAGAACCAGGTCTTCAAGGCCTTATGAAAGGCCAGTAGAGTTGGGGCAAGTCTAATCTTTGGGGGAATGAGGATGGATGCCACAACAGTAAAGGGTCTCTTCCTTGGGCCAGATGACACTCCCTAGTGGACGGGACCCAGAGCATGCTTCTCCTGTTGGATCTAACAGGAAGGGGAGATACAACCAGGGAGAGACAGCCCTGCAAGTAACCTGGCCCCACGCCAGTCACACAACATTTTTAATGCTCTCTGCATGTGTTTGTGGGTGTATGTGTGTATGGATATATGAGAGTCAGCCTGGAGTAGTGATCAAAGTGCTGGACTATGAGCAGGGAGATCCATATTCTAGTCCTCCCTTAAGCATGGAAGCTGGAGGCCAATCACTCTCTCTCAGTCCTGAATCAGTGTGATAGACTATGGTCCTTAATCTTAAATGAAGAGGCTTTCATCCTGCAGTGGATTGAATTGGGGTGTTAATAATAGTAATAATAGTGATAAACATACAGACATGCACACCCTTACATGTGTATATATGCATGTGTGTATATGTATGCATGTTTGATTCACACTCTGCAAAGCAGCTTTCTCTAGCATAATATCTGTGGGACTTTAAGTTCTGCTATTCCTCAGTCAGACTGGAGAAGGTTGTTTTAAAATGCAAGCCTTAAAGGAACTTCTCTGACTGGCAGCTCTTATGATGTGTCAGATGGATAAGAATGTAAAAAGAAAAAGAAAAAAGAACGTACCCATGTCCACATAGTTAGTAACTTGTGGACATGGGAGCAGTAGGAACAGTATTTACTGTATTCACACGTTTGTTTGTTTGTATGATCAGGCAGAAAATGTGTGTGTCACTAGAAACAGAACCTTGCTGTGTTCAAATGTACAAGAAGCTCAGTGGTGGGCTGAATTGCACACTCAACTTTCCTTCTTAATGTATTGGTGTAGCTCTCCATTCACATGCTTTGTGTCCACACTCACACAAAAGAACACACCTAACCTTATCCAGAATAAAGGCTGTATTGTCCACTGTCATCACTTGTCCCCATTGAGGCTAGCAGTCCATTCTCATTTCCATATCCTGTTCTTGGGACTGAAGAACCAAACTTTTTCTGGGTTGTTGGCTCAGGTCGACTTGGATGCAGTTTTCCTTTGCTTTATTGCTTTGAAGGAGCCTCCACTTTCTTTTGTGGCATCTCTTTGGTGAGACAAAAGCTCCTGATGCACCTGGATTAGCTAAATGTCTCTGGGATGCACAAGATTTAGCTTGCAGTATGTCCACCTCTGTACTTATTATCTGTCACCTCAGGTAGAGAAATGTTGCACTGGTCCATTAAACATCCTACTTGCATTTAGTCATTCTTTTCTCATGTTTAATCTAACTGCAGATGATTTCAGAGGCAGTTGTCTTAGGTGCTCCGCTACTGCTGTAGCTCACTGAGACTTAGTATTTCTTGCCTGCCCAAAATTAAGTCTAAAAAAAGCTGGTCTCTTCTCTTCTCTTCTCTTCTCTTCTCTTCTCTTCTCTTCTCTTCTCTTCTCTTCTCTTCTCTTCTCTTCTCTTCTCTTCTCTTCTCTTCTCTTCTCCCCTTCCCTTCCCTTCCCTTCCCTTCCCTTCCCTTCCCTTCCCTTCCCTTCCCTTCCCCCCTCCCCTCTCCTTCCTTTCCATATATCAATGGAACTAAAAAACCAGTGAATTGAAAAGTCTTTTCCTTCATTCTCTATCTTTGTTCTCACTCCAGACTACCCTGCTAAATCATTAAAAATTGTTAATAGTCATTTGTACTCACCCTTTTAAATTTTTGTTAACAACAAAAAGTGCTATTTAGCTGTTCTCTCAGTTGGGTAATGGGGGACTATGTTAGTGGGAAAGCTTCTAAAACTATTTTCACACATTAAATGAAACAAGTCTTAACCATCAATTTTTTGAAACAAAAATATATGTGTAGTTAGAAAGGCAGTGTTCAGATTTGATTTACTGCAGGAAAAAAAAATGACTAGAATGTGTGTGAAAAGGTTGTTTCTGTAAACTCAGCCAGGCTCTAACCATGCTAAAAGATTTACATGGCTTAATATTTCCCATTGTGCTGGACCTCCCCCCCCCCAAAAAAAAAAAATCATATTAGCAAGCACATTTCATTTTTTGGGGTTGCAGGTTTGCCTCTTTTGTTTTCTTTTGTGCTTTTAACTGTGGTTTAATAGCATCTTAATCTGCTCACCAAAGCACATGGTAACAATGATTTCTCTGTGTCTGAAAAACATGAGCTGATTCCTGAAAAACAACTGCCATTAAAGGCAGAATTGAAGGGCTAGGCAGACATCCAGTTTGGTGTAGCAGTTAAAAGCACCAGGCTAGAAACTGGGAGACTGTGAGTTCTAGTCCTGCCTTAGGCACAAAGCCACCTGGGGGACCTTGGGCCTGTCATTCTTTCTCACCCTTGGCAGCAAGAATGCAAGGGCAAACCGCTGCTGAAATGTTGCCACAAAAATTGCAGGGATTAGTCCAGGCAGTGACCAGGAGTCAAAACTAACTTGAAGCCCCCCTCAAAAAAAAAGGGGCGGGTAGGCTAGTGTATTTTTTCATAATATTTTTATTTATAATTGGGGTATGCATTTATTTATAATTGATGTTATTTATAATTGGGATATTCATTGCTTCAGATTTAGTTCCAAAAAAGTGCTTTGGAGCATGCAGGGGTATAAAAGTAGCATCTATCTGCAACTCTTTAAAGCAGCCATCCCTTTTTCTAGGATCATGGGGCAACTGCAGATGGCACAGCTATACTACCTTACTATACTATCAGGAAAACAACTGCAAGAACTTTGTACAGCACCCAGCATATCTGTGTAGAAATGTCTTCAGTTCCTGGCTTGGCACTTCAGTCCTAAATTTCATTATCTGGATCAAAAATAATATATAAATAGGCATAATATAAGTTAATCTGTGCATGCTTCATAACTGATTTGGAATAAGCACTTCAAAGTTTTCACAAGCTCAGCATCTCTCTGCTATTCTCTGAGGTGGGCAAATCTTTTCTCAGGTTTCCATGTGAATCTGAACAAAGATGGGGCTGCTTTAAGAGTTACATTAAAGATGGGCTGCTTTAATTATTGAATTCATTAAAGCAGCTGCATTATTTTATTCAAGCTCAGACTTTCCTGCTTTAATGAATAAAAGAAAGGTGCTGTATTCAGGGACCAAAACATGTCATCTCAATGATTTTCAAAGTATATACAGTCCTAACATCTGAAGACTTGTTCTGATTTCTCTTATGTAAGTTGTAGCCTTATTCCTGAATTTAATTATTTTGCTATCCTCTTTAATACTTTTAAAGTAGCAAAGTAGGATAAAAATCCAACTAAATAAATACAGACTTGTGAGATGGGCCTCATTCTCTTGCATAATATTATAGCAGGTATTTGGGTGCATTGTTGAACTTAAAATAATCATTCCTATTCAACCTATTGGCAGCAAATGAAATCAAAAGAATGACTAATATAAGACGTTTGGGCTACAGGAACCTGGAAAACTGAGTTGAGTCTAACTGTGCATCCTCCAGCTTCATTAAAAAAAAACCGATTTAAACTAGAGTGCAGAAAACTGGCATGCAGATCACAGTTTTGAATGAGAGGAGCAAGACTGTAACAGAATGGAGTCTTTTCATATAGCTCAGGAGCCTCCACAGAATCGATTCCACTTTCACTTCTGGCTTCTTGAAGTCATAATGAAATTACTTATTTAGCTCTATATATGGTGCCGTTAAAGATCTTTAAAGTTTTCAGAGTTTCAGTAATATAATGCATTTTGTAAAATGCCAGATTTCTATATTTTGATTCCTCATTGGCATGGATTCAGGACACGGATGGACTCCTTGCCAAATGATTCCAAACATTTTAAATATATTTATATAAAACTACTCACAATTTTCAGAGGTAAATGCATGTGCCTTTGTCTTTTAAAAATACTTTTTTAAATGGCTTTATTCATTTTCCCATTATTTTTCTTCAGAGCTATGTAAATATATCTCCCATTCCTGAGTGCTATGATTTAGATAGTCTGCCTTAGAATTCTATTTGAATACTAAATGAACATTTTTGACCGAGAAACTTAATTTGGGGAGGGGGGAAAGAGATTGAAAACAATGACATAACAAATTAAATCACTACCAGATATTTCTCTGAACAAATTAGTCTGTTTGCTAGCCAACTGACAGCCGTGATTATGTTTGGTTAGGTGCAACCATGTCATTTTCATCATCTGCAGACTAAGAAATATAGAGACAGAAAGAGAGAGAGAGAGAGAGAGAGAGAGAGAGAGGGAAGAGACCGAGCAACATGTACTAATGGATGCGGTGCCTGTTAGTACAACTGTTTCAATTTCCTGAGAGCCAAAATAGATACGTTGAGCAAGAAACCAGGAGACCATGAGTTCTAGTCCCACCCTAGGCACAAAGCTAGCTGGGTGATGTTGGGCCAATCACTCTCTCTCAGTGCTTAGAAAGAAAACAATGGCAAACCACTTCAGAAAAATGTTGCCAAGAAAAATGCACAGACTTGTCCATGAAGTCACCAGGAGTCAAGCCTGACTTGACGGCACCAAAAAAAAAAAAAGGAATAATTGCAGCTACATAGAAATAGAGCCCACAGAATAATTTAGGGCTATAAAATGGTAAAGCACCTTTCTATCTTCCTGCTCTCCAGAATCTGATTTAATATGTACCTAGGACTGATCCAATCTCTCTTACTATTTTCAATCTATTTTCTATCTTCATAGTATCCTGGTGCCTGAATAAACGCTAGGATGAGATGAAGAAAGACACGATTGTATGCTAGCCAATCAGTTTTGGCTTGTCAACCAATAACTCAACACCTCATCTCACTTCTTCAGTTCCTAGTCTAAAGTTCCTTCTTTTACCCAACTTCATGAAAATTAAAGAGAATAAATTGATAGCATTATCCTTTTGGTGGCTATCATGGTGGCTGCCTTTGAAATTCCTATGCTGATTACTCCTTTACTCTCTTATGCCAGCATGCTAAGAGGCAAAGTGAAACAAGACTCCCCCCAGTGAGATCACAGATCATTCCTTCAAGCTTTAAAGTTGCCATTTCGGAATCAGAATCTGCTGCCTTGTAACAGCATTTCCTTGGATAGAATATCACTAGCACATGGCCATAGCAAAATTGCCCACAATTGCAAGTCCCTAGTTATCATATCATAGGATCCGTGAAGGGCTGATCTCAAGAGACTACACCTTCCCCTGGAAGACCTCTCTGATTTTAGGACAGATTTGTTGATCAGTGAGTCCAAAGCTCTCCCTCCCTTTCCTCCCCACTGAAGTATTTTATGCAAGCCAGAGCCAAAAGGCTTAAACAGTTTTCCTTTCTTGTTGTCGTTGCTCCAGCAACCTTAGCAGAACAGCAGAACTCCTAAGCTACATGTCAGGGACAAAGCTGCAAGGAAGATTTTGAATAAGGGACAGAACGTCTTAGAGATACCCATTCAGTCTTGAGTGAATAAAAAAACCAAATGGTCCATTTCTTCAGTAGGCAATGAAGCCCTACTGATCACATGCAAAATACACTGAGGTCATATTCAAAGACATTGGGCTCACTTCATGTCCGTATACAGGTTCCTCCCCCCACCCCCCGCCCAAATTCAGGATCAGCAGTGAATGAGCATCATTGCATACACTTCCCTGATGGCTTGACTGCTCCCAAATGGCTACAGTCTTTTGAGGCTGCCAAAACTAGAAATTGCCAAGAGTTATCTCAAACCACACACTTTTGAGATTTCAGCAATTTTTAAGGTTTGGTGGGGAAACTGGGATGTATTGGTGTAACTTGGGCAGGTTTATAATAGGATATGAATTTGATAGCAAACAATTGGAATTTGAATTCTGAATTTGTTTAGGTCTAGTCCTTGAGGTTCTACACTGGGGTGACTAAAATGCCTGGCCTGAAATAATCATAATCATAATACCTGAATGTATATCTTCCCATCAGTATGGTCCACCTTGCCCAACATGATTCTAACTATCTTGAGAGCATTTTGGTAGGGTTTGCCTGCTCTGAGGTGATGAGCAAAGAAGTAGGACTTCTAAGGACCTTATAGCATGTACTGCCTGAGAGGTGCCTTTGGCCCCTTCATTCTGGCATCCAAGATGTTAAAGATTTCCTTTTCAAACAGGCATTAAAGGCCTAAGCTGAGGTTATAGGTACAGTTTTTATTATGCGAGTTTTTCACTGAGTTTTAATTGATTTAATTGTTGGATGTAATTTTTATATTGCTTGTACCCTGTTTGAGACCTTTGCATTGGGTGGTATAAAAATTAATAAAAAAAAAATCTAAAAAAATATTTGGAAAACAGTAATGAAAGGGAGGAGATAAGGAGAAGGAGGAGGAGGAGACTGAGCAGTTTGAGGAGTTTGAGCAATCATTTTGTGCCAATAAAACTTAAGCATGGAATCAAAGATAATGTGTCTATATGAAATGGGAGAGGAAAGAGAGAGGCCTGCAAAGCTTTCAGAATTGGCTAATGTTCTTTTAAAGCTCACATTAACTAGAGTCATTTGCACTTGGCATCCATTTTACTTATGTAAATACCAGATATTATTCGGCCTCCTTCTGCTTTCGCACAAGCTCACTCTACTACTTTATTACACAAAATATTTGAACATGCCACTTGAAAGCAGGCATACTGCACAATGCAGTTCATGGATAACCACAAATGTACCAAGCTTCCCACACCAGATGTGCAATGATATTTTGGGGCTTAACAGAAACATCTTAAACTGGGTCCAAGGTGACTGAACTATCACATTTCAATGTCATTCTATAATTGTGATTAACCAGAAAATCTGCAGAAAAAAAGGCACAGTATCAGCTTGACTGCCTTTAGTATAGGCTGGGTTGCCATATTTGAATGATATAAACTGAGAAACGTAGTTGGTGAAGCTTTCTGTGGTATAATGATAATTCTTAAAAAAGTTGAAAAGCTTCACCAGTTTAATTTCTCTCTGTTTGCAGCATTAAAGTGGTAAGATAGAGCCATCCAAGAAGAAGGTTGGCATTCAGTGTGAGTCTGTGTAGAACTTCAAATGGGGTGTTGGTATTCAAGAAATTTGAGTGACTCATTTTTTAAATTGAATTTTCAAATTAATTTGCAGATTGAACCAGTCAGTGATTAGGAGGTTCAATGGACTTTTTCACTTTGCAGAATCTCAAAGGTTTTTACAGCTTTCCTTCTGTATATGGGTAAAGATCAGGAGAAGCTGAATGGTGTGATGTGTTTTCTAATATTGCCCACAAATTTTATATCATTTCTATAAAACTTGCCTATCACAGCATTTTGGGGAATGTTGTACTATCTCTCTTTTTCCTGATACAATTTGTTTAGGCAGACTCACTTGAATGGAGAGAGAAAAAGAGACTCATCTTTATTTGTTGGGTGAGTAGACCTGAAAATGTGCTTGCTCTGATACATGTAAATAATAGTCTTTATATGATTCTATATTAACACACAAACTTCTCAGACTTTAATAATAATGCTGCATAACCAGTATACAATACATCATTTCCTGAAAAACTAGCCTTGCTAATGAATCATGCCAACAAACCTCTCAGCTTAGAAAAGCAAGTGGTCAGAGGATGGTGAATTTTCATTTTTATGCAAACCTATTTTTTAAAATGATTTTTGAAAGTATCATTGTTAATGAGAGTCAGACATTTTTGGCACTGGTTTAGCCCAATATTTCTATAGTTTCTACCCGTCCCTGCTATATCTGCCTTAACAATAAGCAGGGAGAATACTTCAAGAATGTAGTGAAGCTCTTAAAAATACAGGGTTAAAATCAACCCTGCCACTTTCACCCCATTCTGTCAAAAAGCTCCTGGAATCTTGATGCTTTTCCACTGTGTTGCTTCTCCATTACCCCCTATGTTTATCAAATTTTGTCTCCAAGCACAAATTTGAAACATAGAATTGCAAATCGCAAACTGCAGGCAAATCATGCCATCTTTGAATCACAATTTCAAATCAAAATCTGGTTCGATTCTCATGTCCCTAAAAAGCTCTTCGTATTAGTACTGCAAATGGCACTATGGCTCTTTCAATTATTTTGAACCCTGAAGTATTGTAAGATGTTAAAGAGCAAGGACAGAGGAACAACCCTGTGGCACCCTGTGTATCAGAGGCCATCATGCCAACTTCTCATCCCTCACCAAATTGTAATCTAATGCTTATCAAATCTGAATTTTGCATACATTAGTACAGCTTAATGAATAAATAGGTCCCTTTTTGTCTTCAAAATATCCATGATTAGAATTGCCCACAAAGAGACTTTTTTAAGCAGGTTGGTTATTATGAAAAATCAAGAAAGAGGTATATTGTGATGGATTGGGTTTATTTCAGTAAAAGGAAATAACTTCCCATAAATTCAATTACACAAAGCTGGAAAAATAAAACTTGTAAAAAATTCACACTAAAGGGCTAAACCAGATGTTATTCTCACAATACATAATCAGTTTCTGGAGAAACTGTGAACTGGATTGGAATACCTGCCATCTGGGGCGAGATCTGGATGGCTCCCACTCTGTTGGCATTCTGTAAGTCTTGAAGACCTGGTTGTTCTCCCAGGCCTTGGGGTAGGCTGGAACCCCGTGTCTGATGTGTTTTTGTGTTGAGTGACTGGGTCTCATCTTGCTTTTGGTTGGAATTATGTTTTATCACTTAATATAATATGATCCACCCAGAGTCAATTTGGAGTTGCACAGCCCCTAAAAACAAATACATCATGATTTGGCTTTTTTAAGCTTTCTTTGAGGCTGTCAACTTTTTTTGTCACAATGTTCACTTTCAGCTGTTTTCCCACTCCTGTGAGGAAATAGATAGGCTTCTCTTGGCTTTTCTTCTTAAAGTAAAAACAGTGGTAAAATGGTCTGCAGAAAAAATGTCATAATCCTTTCCTCATGGTGAAAGTCTTATAATGGAATAAAAGAAAGGTAGACATACCTGCACATTGAAACAAATTGGTATAGTAGGTACTCTTTAAGATACATTAAACTGGTATTGAAGAATACTAGTTATCTATAAAAATCTGAATTATTGCCAGGCTACTGTGCCAGGATGTGACACAATCCTTCCTCTATAAGGGCTTATTTTTACAAGGATATACATCTATCAATGAACTCTTCAGGTCATTCTTGGTGCAAATTTTGCCTGGTACAAGTGAATCATCTCTCCTAGGAACCCTTTCTTTTTCTTTTCTCCCTTTATAACAGGATTAAGTCTAGGGAGAGGCAGAAAAGAATATTGTTCTGACTTTCACCCACTAGAATCTAACATCTAGGTTAATAACTTGGCCTGCATTTGGAAAAGAAAATTGAAGTCATTCTTCTATTTGGTTTAGATACTACATAGAGAAGTTATTGTAGGCCAAGTAATGAAGACCATCCCATTGTTGGCACAAACAAACCTAGACCTGAGATACTGTATCTCAAAAGTGTAATTTCATCATGTTCAGACGTAGGGGATGTAGACACGTTAAATAGTTTTATTAGAGGCCAGGATCACAATAATGACAAAGGTGAACCAAAGATAGTCCAACACTCTTTACTAAACAAGAAAAAATATACTGATGGAATTTTCACAGACCTGAGTAAGAAGATAGAATAAGAACTTGGGAGAGATACAATATGTACAGCATAAGAAGTACTAAGTGGAGCAGGAGAAATCTCTGGTTTCTGTGACTAAGAAAGCACTGCCAGTAGCTTTAGGGAAAGGTTGCAGGTCTGCTTCTGAAAATCAGGCATTCAACTTGACTCCTAGGGAAACTTTTTCTAAGTGATAAATTTAAGCATACACACATGCTGTACATATGGACATGCTGGAACTTTTCAATTTTTCTTTGAAAAAAGCCCTATGGGAAGATACATCTTTTTAACAGTAAAAATATATGGATAATTGCCAGAAGAAGAATAGATAAGTAACTTTAGCTTTGACTTTGCAACATAAGGGCTGCTTCAGGTCATGGAGAATTGTCCACTAACACAGCAAGTTGGATCTTTCTTTAAACATACACAGCTGGCCTCACTCTTAGATTTCCTTTTCTTGTTATATGAAAACACAAGCATGGGAAACGTCTACTGTTCTTGAATCTACATGCAAATCTCAGAATGTGTGTGGCCCAGCTGTTTATACTGCTCCTGTTTAAAACGCATCGCAGGTCTCTCCATGCAGCAGACAGTTTGTTTCTAGGCCACAGAGAGCTGCTGGTGGATTTTGGCCTACAGTGGAATTTCAAGGCAAATCTGGAGGTTTGTGTTTGGAAAAGCATCTGAAGAATGACAAGGGAAGCAGAAGAAGATTGCTAACATGTCTTAGGGGAGACTCTGTGCATCCCTATTTGGAGATACTGACAGAAAAAATGAATATTTGTTCCTCATCAAGCTGTGATGTGAGTGGCATCTCTTTTTCACCAATTCCTGTGTTGGATGAAGAGGGAAGACATGAGAGGCCTTATAGTATTGCTCGGAAGGCCTTTTTTCCAGACACTGTTCCTAAAAGTTTTATTTTTTTCCCCTCACACTTTAGATTCGAGGGGTCATATTAACTCTTAGGAGTAATCAGATCAAATAAAGAATTAAAGAAAATACTGCTAATAAGGAGTCCCATCCAAGAGAAACTATTGACAATTTTTCTTCGCCTTGACAACATTTTGTGAAATGGCATTCACATTTTTTTCTTCCACAAATAGGTATGAGAACTTCCTGAGGCCATTCACCCGTTAAAGGAGTCTCCTCAGGCAGTGGACGAAGTTAATTGGACAGGAATAACAATTGCTTTTGCATTCTGTATGGCTTTCAAAACTAGCAATATTGATGTGCGTGTGTGTGTGTATGTATATGTATGCAAACCTAGGAGTTTTGTTTATAGTAGAGGAGTGCACATTTCACAATATAATGCATAGTCCTAGAGGCATTCATAGAGTCAAATAGTTTTATCAAAAATAGCTCCTCTCTCTCTCTCCACTTTTTTCAGATGAACCCGATGTTGATCCCTTGGTTGCGACAGGAATCGGCTGACCGGCTTGTTGCACAAGCCTCATGTTGTGGGCTGAGAGACAGTGACTGGCCCAAAGTCACCCAGCTGGCTTTCATGCCTACGGCGGGAATAGAACTCACAGCCTCCTGGATTCTAACCTGGTGCCTTAACCACTAGACCAAACTGGCATGCATGTGTGTATGTATGTATGTATACACGCACACATGTGCACAGACACACACACATGTATGTGTGTGTGATGTCGGGATGTGCATTTGAAAGTGGTGAACCTTGCCTAGTTTGGATATTTTAGTGTTGTACATGCTTGCCTTTCCCCTGATGTCTTTGTGTTTCCTTAGTTTTTCACATTGCCAAGTTGAATACTAAAGATCTACACCAGAAGAATAATCATCTGTGCATGTTCACCTGTTCAGTCTACTTGGATTTGCTGTAGAAATTCTTTGACTCATTAAAGCAGCTATTTCTATTTCCAGGTTCATGCGTTTGCCCAGGAAGTTGCTCCTACTATCTCGGCATGTTCCTACTAAGGATCCTGTTTTTTACAAAAGAACCCTCCCCGTTCCTCCCAGCCCCTTTGCTCACTATGGCACCATCGGATTCCAAGAGGTGCAGAGCTCCAATGCATTTGACTATGGCCCTAACATGCTGACGAGCCTCAAAGAAAGCTTGGGTCTCCTTAATGGGTGATGAACAAAAGAACATTGCAAGCCATAATAAGTGAACTTTCTTCACTTCTGAACTGGCTCCACCACATGGGAACCCAGTCCCTCCTTTGCACCTGGGCACCATTTAACAATATGCCTGATTCATTGCAGAGCCAAACAGCTACAATGGAATGAATGATCTAAGAATGTCCAAAGCAAAGCCCGTGAAGGTCATGTCATTTTTATTCTACTGATGGGCAACCGAGGCAGTGTGAAATTATTTTAATCAAGGCTTCTCTGGTCCAATAGTTTATGTATAGAGCTGTCTTAAGATAAATGCCTTCCAGAGCTACTCAAATGCTGAGCTATCAAACCATTCCTATGAGTACAAGAAAAATATTAGGCACAATGTTTAAAAAAAAAAAAGAAAAGAAAAGAAGTATGGCATGTCAGGACCCTTTTTTGATATACATTTCAGCATATCAATGTCTTCAGTGTGGCAAGATATAAAAAAGAGTAGGCTACATTCCTAACTAGGATATGCACAGTACCGAATAGTCGGTAAAGAAAATAGCAGGAACCTGCAGACCGTGAGCAAATATTTATTGATACTAACACAGAGAATAAAAGACCTTACATATGCCGCTGAACAAAAAGAGACAAAACAAACCTAGTTTCAATCCAGTCGCAGTGGCAATGCTGCTATGCTGGATACCTGGATACCTGCAGAACTACTGTACCTGCTCCAACCAGAATTGGCCTGGCTCTCTAGATCCGTTTGTTCTCAAACTTGGCAACTTGAAGATGTGTGGACTTCAGCTGCCAGAATTCCCCAGTCAGCCATGGGAATTGAAGTCCATGTATCTTCAAGTTGCCAAGTTTGAGAACAAACAGGTCTAGATTATTTAGGCACTAGCTGCTTGTCATCCCACACTTTTTGGAGATGAGGGAGAACTGATTAGGTGTTGCTTTCCTGTTGTGGTATTTATTTACTTATTTTTAGATGATGATGATGATGATGATGATGATGATGATGATGATGATGATTTAAACTTGTCCCTGCCCATCTCCCCCCAGTGGGGGACTCTGGGCAGCTTACATATTAAAACAATAAATAAATATACAGTTAAAATTTATAAGAGAACACATTTACAAAGAATAAAAGGAGAAGGAAAAATCCAGGAGGCCGATGGAAGCAACACCAGGCCTCTAGGGGGCTAGCCAACCCCATATCTGATGACCTCCCTCCCCACCCCAGGCCAGATGGCAGAGCCAGGTTTTCAAGTCCCTCCGAAAGGCCGGGAGTGAGGGGGCCTGTCTCACCTCCTGTCTTTATTATTTTTATAAATAACTCAAGGCAGCGAACATACCTAATCCTCCTTCCTCCTCCTATTTTCCCCACAACAACAACCCTGTGAGATGAGTTGGGCTGAGAGAGAGAGTGACTGGCCCAAAGTCACCCAGCCAGCTTTCATGCCTAAGGCAGGACTAGAACTCTCAGCCTCCTGGTTTCTGCAGAAATCAGGCTTGTCTCTTCCCTAATGGATTTCAGGAAAATGTTGACAACAGAGTTATTCCAGAAAGCATTCTCTTGTGGAACACTGAGGCATCTTTATTTTTTAAGGTTTTCTTCCTGTTTTTTATGCTGGTCTCCTTCGTAGGGGATTAATGATTGTTAGGGTTCATTTTAATCATATGGTCCTGTGGGTGTTTTAACGTTTCTTGTACTGTCTACTTTGTAAGCCACTGAGGACTGTCAGATTGCAGTGGGGTACAAAATAAATAAATAAGTGAATCTTTCTGAATTCTCAGCTTCAAGGTGTTGAATAAGGCAAACCTCAGGTAGCTCCTATTTGGATATGCTTACAGATAATTTCTTGCACTAATATGAATCATTATAGCACAGAATATTTGATCATGTCAGGTTCTCCTTGCATTTAAGTGAATATGCATGGAAAGCTCCTTTGGATATTTCTGATTAGTGTGAGAAGTTGTGTCTACAGCTGACATGTTAAAGAAGGGAAAAAAAGAGAGAAAATATCTTGATAAAAGTAGATAGAGGATTATATTATTTCTTCAAATGTCTCCTCCCTTTAATGTGAATTTCTGTATATCCTGGGTTCTCAGGGATGGTCCCTTATGGCCATCCCCAATGTTATTTCATTTCATTTCATTTCATTTCTTATTATTTTATTTTATTATTTTAATTTTCAATAGCAACCTAGCATACTGAGAAGCAAAACACCATTCTCAAACAGAATCTTTATTTTCAAAAGGCTTCTGTGCCTTGCAAATCTCCCAAAGCCTTTTTGAATATAAAAATTTCAGTCCAATTCTTTGTTTAGAAATCTTCCCCCGGTAGACAGCTATTTTGTGGTTGACCACATCTACCATTGCAGACATTTTCTTTGATTGCTCATTTTCTTAAAATCATGATGAGCCTTTCTGTAGAGCTTTGAGAGCTGACAATATTAAAGTGCAGTGGCAATTTTTATTTGGTTAGCACATTGTGCTAAGTGATGGTTTGTTTTAATCATAGTTTATGAAACAGGCCATAGTAACCTGGTTTTCACAACATACTAAAACATTGCCATGTTCTACAAATCTCAATAGCTACATTCACACAACACGCTAAGCTAAAACCTAACATACTAAATTGTGGCATAATGTAGTATGTGAACTCCACCTGTGTGGCAGACAAATTAAGTCAGAATCAGCCAAAAAAACCCCCAAAAAACTAATAAAAAGCTTGTCAAAAATATACTCGTCTATACTGTAATTGTCATCTTTAAGGAAAGGTATGATCCAAATCATCCTCCCATAGTAGCTGCAGATAGAAGGCGAAGCGTTTTTTCACAAGTCAGGAGTTCCACAGATGCAGCAGGACTCAGAGATTTTCTTCCATTGTCTAACCAACCAACCACCGATCACCAGCTCATATCATTCAGATGGATCCTATTCATTCCAGTTTTGAAAAAGAACTTAAAAGAACACCTGAAAACAGGAGTGTTTGTGGATAGGGATGTTAAAAAAAAAAGTCAAGATGGCTGCTGCAACTTTGTGATTGAAACCCGGCCCCCTTTTAATTTGTCTTGCACACTTGTTACGCTCCTGCCTGAAAGTTTACCTTGAATATTCCTGACAGTATGCTTTTGAGAGCCTGATGCAGCGCAGACATGAGGAATCTGTGGCCATCCAGAAGTCACTACGATATTATATTTTAATTTTACGCTATCGGCTTGACCAGTGGCATAATTCAGCAACATTCAGAAGGCTAACCCGTCCCGTAGCCCTGATATGGCAAACTCATTTAAAAAAACAAAGAGGAATCCAAATTCTAAAATGACTTACATTTCCTGTGATAAGCAATCCATATACGTTTGCCGTAAAAACAGATCTCACTTGGGTTGTTAGATTTCTGTCAAGGAAGGAAAGACATTTTGCATGTGCAACTTAATGCTTGTTGCTTTTGACCTTTGATTCCAGTTCCAATCACTGCAGACTGGAGCAACAGAAATCATGTTTACAAGGACTTTGTGAAGGTGATAAAAAAACAACAACTCCAAAAGAGCTTCACATTTCTTCCTTTAGATATAGTATCAAAAATCATTTATCTTTTCTTTTCTCTCTCTCTCTCTCTCTCTCCAGCAGCCTTGGTTTGATATTCCAGCATATTATATATATTGATAAACTCTTCACAATATTTCCTTGTTTTCTCATTGACCATAGACATTAAAATATCTACATATGCAACTTAATATAATTTTGGATTTAGTGTATACATCCACTGGGGCAATAGGCCAGCAGACAAACCCTGTTTACTTTAGCTGTTCCTGATTTGGTATTGTCTTTGTTCTGAAGCCACAATACACCCAAACATCACGTGACCGTGACTTGTGATTTTCCTGCCAGCTTTTCCATTGACTCTGCTTGTTGGAAGCCAGCTGTGAAGTGCACAAATGGCAAGCATGTGACCACAGGATCCTACAACAGTTGTAAACACCCACTAGTTGCGAAGTGCCTGAATCTCAATCATGTGACTGTGAGGATGCAGCGATGGTCATAAGGACTGGTCACAAAGTTACTTTTTCAGCCCGGTCATAACTTTGAATGATTGCTAAACAAGGCAGTCATTAAGCGAGGTCTACCTGCATGCATAAATGTAGAAGTTACAACTCACTTGTCTCTTTGGAGAGTCTTCTGTCACTGGAAATTATATTAGATTTCATTCTCTAAGCACCTGTATTCCAAGCAACTATTTTTACTGCTTCTTACTTAACCTTTGGCTGTCATTTTTATGGTAATAAAATGGACAAGAGACCTGCAGGGTGGGCAATAGTACACAATGCAATGTGTTAAAATATGATTTTTTTTTTTAAACCAACATGTCAATACCAGGTAAGGGAAAATGACATACTGTAATGTTGTCATTCTTGAGTATAATGGAATATATTTCCCTTATTTCTTTTGTATAATGTTCATATGTAATTCATAAGAATTAGGGAAAGATACAATGATGCATTATATTTTGACTCTCACAAACTAATTTCAATCACATTATAGTGTGTAGTATAATATAGTTATAGAAATTTCAAAGTGATCATAATAGCTCTTCTGCTTAAAATACCATATGCGATTTCAGGCTGATTCTCTTTCCCTTTATTCTTTTCAGTGGAAATTGCCCCATTTTTCACATTCCTCAGTAACTATAATTCCTGTACTGAAATAACAAAGTATACTCTCTCCATTTTTTTCCTTCTTTGGAACGAAACCATTAAAAAAAAAAACAAGTAATATTGCTTTACTGAAAAAGCAAGCTGAAATGAAACATTTAAAGAAGGGATGACTTTGGATCTCATTTAATATACAGGGAGATTAATATGAACACTCTCCATGAGGGTAGTTAAGGAATTTTCTAATTACAGATGCTACTCCTAACTCATTTGGGAAGCATTTACTGAAGGTCAAAACTCATCCAAAAAAGCTTCTTGAGACAGCTGGTTCTCTTACCATTTGCATTTCAGGAAAGCAAGTCCATGCTAGAAAGGATTTTGAGTTTTAGTTTTCGGTTTCCAAACGTACCTGCTAGAAGGTGGTAGGAAGCATGACCTGCTGAGTGTGAATTACAGTAAAACATTAATGGCAAGGTTGAGACCAAGGAAGAGGTTCATGAAAGGACAACTAATATCAACAAGTAGATTAGGTGAAGGGAGTTCCAGGTTGGGTTTAAAGTTATATTCTAATCAATATAATCCCCTTTTTGTCTGTATAATCTGCCTTTTTATAGCAAGAATAGGCAATGTGTTGCTTATCAATCTCCCTACCTCTCTTTTTAAAAAGGGGTATTTTAATTATAGGTAGATAGAAAGAAAGAAAAAGCAAGCAAGCAAGCAAGCAAGCTGGCTTTCTTCAAAGCATTATATTTATTCAGAGTGATGTCTTTGGACCTGTAAAGATCTCTCTGGGACAGAAAAGAACTTTCTGTGAAAGTATATATTTCAGGCAAATGGGTATTTCTGGAAGCCATCAGGTCCATTATGGCAGCCATTTTGTTCATGAATAGGCAGGTTTCCCATTGCAGCCATTTTGTGAGTGCATTCTCTCAAAATTCCAGATGTATTCCTGGCCCAGAGAGATTGCCTACTCCAGCTTAAAAATGTCATGCCTTGGAAGTACAATCTACTTAGCAGTAAATTTGATTCATTTACCATATTTTTCCGACTATAAGACGATACTTTTTTCTAAAATCCTTACCCTAAAAATTGAAGGGCGTCTTATTTAAGGAAGTCAGCGAGGAGAGAACCATGCGGTGGCAAAACTGCCTATACTTTGTCTCTGGGGCTTCCTCCAATCACGAGCCTCCAATCACGAGTGAAATAGCTTGTCTCCCAAACAGACTTCCTCCAATCACGAGCCTTATGTAACTGGCATCAGCTGATGCTGAACAAACCAATTAGAGGAGGGCTTTTGCAGAGAGAAGCTAGTTTCACTCGTGCTTGAATGGAATCAGTTATGCAAAAGAGCCTGGAAATAGAGCTGCAGAGAGACGGTTTGGACCTCCTCCCACCGAGTGTATCAGGTCAATGTTAACTAATTACTAAATAAAAATGTGTTCTGCACTATCTTTAAAATATTGATTTCTTAATTTGGGGTTGGAAAAATGGGGGTCGTCTTGTACATGGGGGCGTCTTATTGTCGGAAAAATACGGTAAATGGAATCTACTTTCACCAAGGTTATGGAAGGAATGTGATTCTAATTTTGCTTTTTAAAATGAATACAATAAATTGAAACTCACCTTTTAAAAAGTTAAATAACATAACAGCAGTGCATATCTTCTTTTTGCTCCAGCACTTCCTAGTTTGCCTATGTGACATACAATGTTTTGTACGACTTAGTCATTCCAGGAAGCTCTGGAAAAGAAGGTGAACAATTCCTTCCAAGAAGCTAGTGGCTTCTATTAGAAAGCTGAACTTTTTAAAGGTAAAAAAGATGGATGCAACCTCAATCAATTGAAAAAATGTAAGTATAATCCATGCCTCCTGTGGTTTTATGAATCTGACAAAGGGCAGACATTAGCTGGACTTTGCTTATAGCTGATTCTGCTTTATATTAGTAAAAAGCATACTTTATTCATTAACAAGCCACTGTTTAAGGAGGGGTTATGGACTTTTATTGGACCTCTTCAATAAAGTGAGTTGTTGTCAGGCTTTGTCAGTTCAGCACAATCACTGAAGAACATAGAACAGAAATGATGCATGTGTGCATGTGTGTGTGTTACCTAATGTTTCTTCCTTATCAGGACAAATCATACTATGTTTTCACCTTTCAATGAATTCATAGCATTCCCCAGCCCTTTCCTATACGATTTTAACCTGATCCGTCAACATCGGACAGGAAGCTGCTGAAAGGTTTTACAGTAATGGACTATAGCCAACTAGTATTTTAGTTTGTATTAACAGTTCCCAAAGAGACCTGAAAATACCTTGCTGAGAGGAATCGATTTTGGTAGGGGTGGACTAAGTAGGTGACCATGAAAAAACAGACAGAAATATCACCAACGCATTTCAATTTTAGATATTATCATTTTATCATCACCTTATTTTAGCTAATGATCAATAATTGTAGGATATCATAATTTATGGAGTAATAATTACACTGTAGGATAGGCCGTTTGACTTCATGTATAAGTGACATTTAGACGGCCAAATTATAATTATGATACAGATTTTACTTGATATTATTATATCTAAGATTTTTAAGTAGATATGCTATGTGCATTTTTAGTTGTACTGGTCAATGACTGTAATAAACTGATTGATTGATTGATTAACCTGCTCTGCAGGTCTCATAGACTTAATTTCAAAGCCCATAAGCAAGTAAAAATATCTCCTATTCATTTCTATAGGATAGGTAGAAGTGCAAGAGGAATATGAACTTGAACATTAGAGATGTGTCTTGTTTGCTGACACAGGATTGGGGAAAGCTCTAAATAAAACGTCAGCTTTGCTTGCATAACTTGCTAATGGCTCAATTTATTCTTTTTCTCGGTGACTTTTCATTTCAGTTTGCAAGTTGGCTTCAACCCATGTTTCTAATTTTGTTATGATTAATTCACAGTCCTCCATAATTTATAGCTTTTTGCTTTTCGTTCCCAAGGTGACCTCATCTACTGTTTCATTTCAGCCTTGCTTCTCACCTAGCTGGTTAATTTTTCTATAGCAGAATAGTACACTTACTTGAAAATCTATTGTGTTTTATATATACACACACACACACACATACAGTACATACACACACAGTATATTTGCCCTGTTAAACAGAAAAAAAAGTGGCAATGTCTGATTTAGTAATCTTTGCCTGTAGCCTTTTACATTTTCAGAATCCCTTTCAGCAATTCTTGAAAGCTTATGAACTCTGCAGGACTTTGCAATAACACCTGGAACAGAATTGTGAGATGCGTTTAGCATTTATCACAAATAGAACAAAAAGGAACATTTGATATTCTTCCCATACCATATCTGCTAATTTCAGGATCGGTAAATAAATCCACTCTGCTTTTATGTCCATTGATGTCAGCCCTAATAGGTAGACCAGACCAGACCAGAATATCAACTCCCCAGGAAGACCAGAACTACAGTTTATTGAGATTGGCTATAATAACAGTATCTTGCAAGTCTACTTGTGTTGTACCTTCTCCTCCTTCTTACAGTTCTGTAAATTAGGGAGGTTTCTGTCTAAGTTCCTTTCAGATGTTATCTCATTCTGGACTTAAAAGTTGTTTAAGCCCCCTTTGTCTAGGTAATAGATCCTGCAAACTTCCATCAAGGTCACCTTCCTTCCTTCCTTCCTTCCTTCCTTCCTTCCTTCCTTCCTTCCTTCCTTCCTTCCTTCCTTCCTTCCTTCCTTCCTCCCTCCCTCCCTCCCTCCCTCCCTCCCTCCCTCCCTACAATAGACAAAGGTGGGACTTAAAGAACAGCATTTGGAATTCTTTTCTGTTTTGATAGTATATACTGACTGATAAAGGAAGATTAACAGAGTTCTTAGGATTGAGAAGATAGAAAGATGCTAACGTATGCGGTGTCCATGAAATGGGAAGGGTTTCAAAATCTGTAAGACAGTGGAGCTTCAAATGCAATGCTGCACCCTCCATCCTGCACATTGTGACACCCGTGTTCATGGTCAAGTGCAGAGAGACAGAGATGAAAAGAAGTACAAATACTGATTGTGGAAGCACATTTGCTCAGGACCAAGTCCTACTGGGATTTACATAGCTTCTAGTTGATGTACATAGAGTTGCAGGTTAAGATAGCTCTATACCACATATGGTCCCTTTAATGTTGGAAATTATGACTAGTTTATGCATTTCTGCTTGGTACCATGTCCTTAGTGGTCCAGATCCCAACAAAATAGTTCACAATGTAAGCAGTATATCTCTCCTTTACAGCAAGCATAATATAAAACAGAGAAAGGCAAGTTGTGCCTACCTATACAACTTGTTGGGTATCCTATGCCCACAAAATGTCTCTTTCACTTCTCATTATATTTTTATATGTTAAAAGTTTTGTTTGTATGTTTGTTTACATTTAAAAAGTAGAAAACTGGCATGGTACAGACCATCACCTTAAACTATAATACGGCATGCACCATTTTTATGGCCATGGTCTACATTATTTTAAAAACATTAATTCAAGGACACTGACATGGTGATATCACCAAAATGGGCATAAATGGGATTAATTAAGGCTTAAAAATTTGGAGGGAGGATGGTTTCATGCCAAAACATTGTCCCTTTTGGCTCCCATAAATATGGGGAGGAAATTGGCCTCTTTTTGGGGGTATATGGCAGGAGGGCAAAACCGTTGTGATTTCTGCAAGGTTTGTACTCTGCGTACCTTACTGTACCGTACCATACTCTACATACTGTAGCCTGAGAGATGCAAGTTGTCCATCCCTGATTTATAACTAGAAGTATCAGATCTGGACTGCAAAAATCTGGATGACCAACTGATGTCAGCAAAGAGATAGAGAAAACCCTTTCCTGCCACCCAGTTGTTATTCAGTTTTGCCAGGCAGATGTAGTAGCCCTACTTAAAACAGTAACTCTGGAGTCCATGGTGTGCTCAGAAAATAAAAATGGCAGGTTACTGAGGCCCATACTTTATGTGGACAAGCTTGGATGATAGAAAACTTTTCAGGGAAATAGAGACAGAAGCAAGGAATAATTTCATCGATTTGCCTTTTGGAAAATGGATAATGTTATAACCAGTCATGCTGACCATGGTAGACATTTTGTGAACAGAAAACTGCTCATGTTAGCCGCCTGGGGAGAACATTCACAGTAGTGTCTCCACATTCCAAATGTGTCCCAGATGTGCTTATTCCTGGCATAACACATTCATTTCATTTCTTTTTTCTTTATACACCTTTAGGAAGATATATATTACTTTTTAAAACTTGATTGTACTTTGCACATATCCACCTTTAAAGTGTATGATGATGTCTTGTCATGGTCTTCCCATCCATATGATGTATTTTTAAAACCTCTTCAGGGTTAATATCTTATTAAAGGGAAATACTTCAAATTTATGTTAAAACTGAACACAATATTAGGCTGCAGGAAAGTCACATCTTCCAAAACAATGAACCTTAAAAAAACACACACACACAAAGAATGTTCATGAAGCTTATTTTACCAGGGTTTAGTTGTTTCTGAAGAGACAGTGCTACTAGGAGTCTAAGATGTGAGATTTTAGATCTCATGGATATATTTATTCTTGGGCTAGAGGAATTCTCTCATACTGTGATTCATGATACCATTTGTCCTTGTTCTTTTATGTTAGCAGTTTTGAATGATAGAAAACTTCTAAACTGATGAAGATAGTACCAAGGTAACCCTTTGAGCTTAGCACAAAGGAGGGGGAAGTAAAGCCTTCAGGCTGTGTTCTGATGTATATATCAAAGTGACACTGAGACCTGACAGAATTTGCTGTCAAAAATGTATTGCTAGTTTGGAATTTTGATACCTTTGCTGTTACTTTCTCAACAGACCTGCAACCTGATACATGGCCTCGAGGCTGGCTTATCCCTTCCTCCACGTTTCATACTTAAGTAGAAGAACACAGAGTTCTGTAGAAATTTGGGTGGTCATGCTGGCAGTATGCTAGAACTAGACCTGTCTTTTCCTTCTGTTTTGTCAGAGAAGTATTGGTGTATCTACACGCACACAAACACGTACACGCAAATTAATTTAAGAAACAACAGTATCAGTTCATCTATTATTTTCTGTGTCACCACTGTCTTTTTAATCAAGATAGCAGTATTTCATGCATTTTATTAATACGATGAATGGAACAAATTCTTCTATTATTTCTGTCCCGATCTGCCAGACCACACTGCTATTCTTCCACATCTCTTTAAAAAGATCATTATGATTTATATGATGCTTACTTGCTTAATTACATGAAGCTACTCCAATTTACAGAATTTCTTCTTTGATTTCTTCTGTAGATCAAGCTTTCTGTTGGCCAGAAAGCAGCCAGATGCTGATCCCAATGTGTCATAGGTGTCCACAGATGGGGGCAAATGATGGAATGTGCATCGTGATACTACATGGCAAACTCTAAGCCTTTTGTAGACAAATACATGTGCAGAGCTTGCCTCATGATGTCATGACTCTTGTTTCATGATTTTGACGAAATCCTCACTTGCTGTGGACATCCCTGGTGTCACATGATAATATTTTGCATAGGCCCTTGTAGAACAGTGAAAATTGCTGAATGGGAATTTATGAATGCCCTTTATGTTTAATCAATAGAGAAAATCGAGTTTTATTTGCTGTGTATTGCTTTATATGATGTGCTTTATTTTAATGATAGGGTTACTTTTACGAAAGATAAAATCTTATACACCCTATATGCATTTAGGATGAAAGTAAGCCTGATTAAAGTCAGTGACTTTACTTCTAAATGTGCATGTACAGGATTTGACTGTAAGATGGTTCATATTTGTGTGGCTTTTGTTGAATCAGTATGCTTGCAGCCGATTCACAAGTAACTATATTTTGCTTGATTTTCAGACTGTGATCCGATTAAAATGCAGCAGAATATGGGGAACAGAAGGACAGTTCTTGGGAAGCCACAACAAGAAATGTGTTGCTTTTTAAACAAGTGCATTATCAATCAGACTGAAAATAATTTAAAAATAGTTCAACTTACAATGGAGTGAAATGAATATCAGCAATTAATAGAATCACACTGTCACAAAAGAGAGGGAGCGAGTGAGAGATATCTAGACCAAAGCAGAGTTTGTGAGTCATATAAATAACCATTACATATACTGTGAAAAAGAAACTATAAAAATGTCCAGAAAAAGCTTCCATGGACTTGGAGGAAAGGAAAACCATAACTATCTGTCCTCTCTTAAAGATGAAGCTTTTAAGAAAACAAAATAAATTGTGAAAAGTATACAGTATAACTCTAGAGGAGCATGATTAGAATTCTGCTCATGCAGGACTGTGGGAAGCTCCTAACTGCTCTTTTCTGTTCTTATTCTTTATGGACAAGGGACCCTCTGGAACAATACAGGATGGGCTATATGTAGAAGCAATGGGACAAAGAAGTTGAAAGTTGAACAATTCCAGGGGAATTCTCTTACCTACATAGTTTGGTATTGTGTTTCAAAAATAAACTGCATTGGGATTTCTTGTAATTTCAGAGACACTGGGAATAAATAAAATGCTGGCGACATTAAAAAATGATGAGAATGGGCCTATTTTTTAAATGGACATATTGTATCTATGTGCACACACACACACACACTGCACAAGGGACAGCATCAACAAGCCAAATCAAACCAAACATGCAAACATAAATTATACACATGCAGAAAGATAGAAGCACATTCATCTCCTCCAAAATAATTCTACTCCATAATGAAATGTCATTTTTAAAAACATTGTTGACTTGTTGGAAGATCATTTGATGCCCCATCACTGCAAATGGTGATAAACCAATGATTCAGAAAGAAGAGCAACATATATCTTCCTTCCTTCCTGCCTTCCTGCCTTCCTGCCTTCCTGCCTTCCTTCCTTCCTTCCTGCCTTCCTTCCTTCCCTCCCTCCCTCCCTCCCTCTCTCCCTCCCTCTATGTTGGTCACAGAGAATTTCTGTGAAAATGCCTTCTTGGCTTCATGAACTGTAAATAGCCCATAATAAAATGGCAGCATTTTCAAGCCAGCCTTATTATGATTTCATACTTCCTGAAGTAATTGATTTTATAAATGACTTGGTCTGTGGCAATATAAAACAGAGTAATGAAATAAAGATGTTACAAGAGTGATAAAGTGTTGGGATATTTTCTCACTTATTCCAGTAGAAAACAAAATGATATTTACAGATTGTCCTAGTGTTCTGTACATAACTATTTGTGTACAGTTTCATCAAAGATGAAACATCTTCCAGAATAAATAGTATGATATTCTCTGCTGAATGTGAACTGTAACATATTCAGATATCAGCAATGATCAGTAATTTACCTCATCCTGACCTTTTCTTAAGGCTTTTAATTTAGGATGCATTCTAATATTGAAATAAACAAATATTGGAAGGTGGAGGAAGACATGGACATCTTCTCCATCATTGTAAATCTAGGGACAGACTCCCTGTAGATATGCTTGATTGTATGTCTACAGCAGTGTGGACTTCAATTCCCAGAATTCCCGAGCCAGCATGCTGGCTGGGGAATTCTGGGAGTTGAAGTCCACACATCTTAAAGATGCCAAGGTTGAGAAATACTGGTCTTCAGCAGCAGGGTTGAGCTTATAGGGTGGAAGGGTTGTAGATCTTAAGACTTCTTCTCCCCAAAATCTACAGGGTTACCACTGGCATCGGTGGGGAGGAGGGGATCAAAAAGACAAGAGCAGTGTACATGACATATGTACAAAAGGGGTGGAGCTTCAATTACTCTGCCATGAATGCCATCTTGACTTTTTTTAACCTCCTCCCTCTAAAGGTGCCACTGGGGTTACATATCCTAGCTCCTCCTGCTACCTTGGTATAATAGCTTGGTGGTTATTGATACAATAACTTATTTTCTGGGGATGTGTCCTGACTCTCACAGGATGGCCTTTATTTATGATTAGATTATATCCTGTCTTTATTTTGAAACACTAAAGTTTTATATCACTCACATTTTGTATATAATGGTCACACCTCCTGTTTTCCCCACAAAAACAATCCAGTGAAGTGGGTTGCACTAGGAGACAGTGACTGGCCCAAAGCCAGCCAGCCAGTTTTCATGCCTGAGGGAGGATTAGAACTCAAGCTCTCCCAGCCTGGTCCAGCACTTTAACCACTAGACTAAACTGGCTGTCTTAATCTGGTACCCCTCCTCCAAACCCCTGTGTGTAGTTGAGATCAGGCCCCTACAGGGTCTCTGTGTTCTGGCAAATAAAAGGAATAAAAATAAATTATAGATTGCTACCACCTGGCCCTGTAGCACTGAGGCACATGACTAAGGAAAATGGTAAATTCCCCTGGTTTATACTTTCTCATCCAGCTATCTTTAATTTCCCCTTTAATTTCCCCTTTAATTTCAGTAGGGGAAAACTTTTATCTGACTAGCAGAAAAGGAGGGGAGAGATGTCCCAAACCCTATGTGCTTCTATTTGAGATGGAGAAGATTTGTTCTGAAATGGATTTATAATGGTCTTTTACTTCCTAGGATTTTAGTCTTACATAATGTTTAATTATTGTTCTAAGCAACCTTGAAAGATGGAAGAGGTGGCTAATAAATACATGTGGATAGATATTTCAAAAAGGTATGTTTGGGGGCCACAAACATATATTGGAATCTGAATATAATCATTTTGTACCCAAATCCTGTATTTGGGAATATATTAAAAATGAGTTAGGAAAATTGATTTTATCAGTAAAGAGCTTATTTTCTAAATTCAGATAGCATCTCCATCATTTTCAGTAAGTTCACATTTTATTTATTATTTTCTGGTTCCCCCCCTTTTTTTGCAAATGTTTTTCCCTTAATATGTGATTTTTAAATGCATTTTTTTCCCATTGGAAAACTGCTTCAAAACATGTTAGCAAAGTGTGCCAACCAAATGATAATTGTGCCTTGGTTTATTTAATAACCCAGAAAGTGTGAATTAACTTGGTTATCTCCCTGTTCACTCTATACACCTCTGCTCCCAAAATAATTATAATCTACTTTGGTTCACTTTCAACATTATGCTGAGAATGTTTATGAGTTTAATTTAATCAAAATGATTTTGATCATCATAGTCGTCTGGAATAAAAATGAAAAAAATATTTGTTTCTATCAAACTATGTTACACAAACCGTTTTCTCCAGTCATCTTTAATACCATCTTTTGTCTTGTTCATTATAATGATAATATCATTTTCCATCATTATTTCACTTACTTTTTCTGTAGCTCCAGTAAAGTCTACTCCTTCATAACAGAAGCAAGAAACTGTTGTGAAAGGAGAGCAATATCTTGTCTCTGTAACATGTAACTCTCTTTATCTTTTTTCATTTTAGCATCTTCCAGATTTTTTGGATAACAATCTCTTCATCCCCAGGTCACATGACCAAGGGCTCTGTTTCTCACGGGGAGTTGCAGTTCAACTTATGACGGGCACTCAAATCAGGAAGGCTAGTATTTGTTAAATATTCTCTGCTCCTTTTAGATTTTTCTACTGATTTTTTTTAACAATTTGCAAAAGCAATCATATAGACTTGCTCAGAACTGGATATAAAGACTGTTGTGGGATGGGTTCTTCAGAACTGGAGTTCAGCAAGCATATTTAATTGTATTGGTTGGAGAGTTATACAAAGGAAGTTCTGTTTTGTTTTTCTTTTTCCTCTTTTTAATATACTGTACATAAACAATACAGTGGAGACTGTATTAAGTATCAAGTTCAAGTTTATTATATTACAAAATAAGTTAATGCATTTTGCAATAGTCTATCAATGCCACACTTAGCTTTAATTGTACAATTCAAGCAGCCTTATGTTCATTAACCTCTCAGAATTACAGTTAACATTGTTATAAACTTTTTTCCTTGTCATTAAAGGCTTAAGTTATTCAAATTATTATAGTGTTAACAATTTCTAGACTATATTGTACAAATACTGCTGCACCCAGCTAACATCTGTATTCTGTAATGTATTGTTTGCATCTTATAATACAATAAAACAATTAACTAAAAAAAGGAAGAAAGGGAGGTTCCTAGTTATAAATTAATGGAAAAATTAATTTATAGATATACGTGTCTTTTGTATGTCCACATACCTGTCATCATCCTTATCTCTCTCTCCCTCTTTCTTCTCTATCATCTATCATCAACTATTTCTCTCTTTTTTTCTCAGGCAAACCTGAGCAATTCAAAGATGTACCTACTACCTAACAATCACAGGGCCAAATGTTGAACAGACCTGTTTCTTTCAGTATCCAAAACAGGGTTTTAAAGTTAGGCTTGAACTTAGAACTTAGATTGTCCAATATGTATAAGATGCAGGCAGGAACAGCATACACTGAATGGCACAGCCAAGTAGCTGGCATTGTGTACAGGAACACCTGCACAGTGTATGGGCTAGACCCTCCCAAGTCCAGATGGAAGATTCCACAGAAGGTTGTGGAGAATAACAGGGCTAAGATCCTGTGGGACTTCCAGATCGAGACAGACAGGCAGGTGCTGGCCAACCAACCAGATATTATGGAGGTAGACAAGGAACAGAAAACAGCAGTGGTAATAGATGTAGCAATGCCAAGTGACAGCAACATCAGGAAGAAGAAGTATGAGAATTTGGAGAAGTACCAAGGCCTGAAGGAAGAACTAGAGAGGATGTGGAAAGTCAAGGCCAAAGTGGCCCCATGGTGGTAGGAGCACTCAGGGCTGTGACTCTTAAGCTGGGAGAGTGGCCCCAACAGATCCCAGGAACAACATCAGAGCTCTCTGTCCAGAAGAGTGCAGTGCTGGAAACAGCTAAGATACTGTGCAGAACCCTCAAACTCCCAGGCCTCTGGAAGAGGACCCGAGATTGAGGAAGACACAGACCACCCATAGGGGTGAGAGGGTTTTTTTTTTTTTTAATAATTTTTTTCTCTCTTTCTCTCCAAAAACTCAGTTGAATGCATCCTTGAATGTATTCTTCAGTGTTGCTTCTACATAATCCATGGCTTAAAAACTCTTGAAAAATAGCTCACAAAAGTATTAAGAACCCTGCTGAAATTTGCCAGAATTCTGATGTAGAGAACTCTTCATTTTTATTAATCTGTTACTATGGTAGCATATTGTGCCTTTTCATGTGCCAAGTTACCCTCTCATTTTCATGATGTTCATCTTTACAATATGTACAGAATATAGAAAATATGGTTACTAAGCAGCAATATTTGGATTTTATCCAAACTCTATTATATTTCTTGCAATGCAAAAGCGTGCCTTTTATCGATCGCTTTTGTTTCCTAATGGAGCAATGTTATTCATGCTTTCCCAGAAGGAAGACCTATTACATTCAATGGGGCTTACTCCCTTGGCAGTGTGTACACAATTTCAGGCTAGTGTGTTAATGTGTGATATTTTTTAAAGAATCTTTTTATAAAGATTAAGAGGGCTCTTTCATTTGGGTGCATCAGAAAAAAAAAACCTTTGAGTTTCCTCGAAAAACCATCTGTTTTAGGTCCTTCAGTTCTCCGTTACTACTGACAGTCCAACAAGCTGGTCATTATAAGGAATCTGTAACTTTAAAAACTGATAGCTGCATTTCACTTTTTCTTCCTCCCACCTTCTACCTATAATGTCATTCGTTTTGACTGAAGGCCTAAGGACAATTGCTATTTTGTTTGTTTAGTATTTGTTTAATAATTATAAACTGCTATGGCATTTTGAAGAAAAGAATGACATAAAATATCACTATGAATTAGGTTTACCAGACTCTGGCTACCAAAATTAAGACGATCCCAGTGCAGAAAGTAACTCTTTGCTGGAATATAGATCATCCATATTTCTTCAGCCCATTTCTGGTAGTTGTACTATAAATAAATTTTAAAAATATATACTTACTGCAACTTTCCCCCACCCCCACCCCTACCTATGACCATTAGCCTGTTTCTGAAATAATACAATATAATATCAACATACCTTTTCTTAAAATGTATCTGGTAGCAACTTCTACTGAAATGGGGAGAAGAGATTTTTCCAGTCTATTGCTCGATATGGAAATTTCTGACTATAATTTATAAATTAATAATAACATTATCTCATGCATAGATTAAATTATTTTCACTTATCTGTCTATTACCACCCATTTAGTCAATCATGCGCATTGACCAAATACTGGTAAAAAGGGAAAGTGACATTAGAGTACACCCAGTTACATCAAGGCACTTTTTAAGCATGCCTGTTTTGGTAAAACAGCCTTTGACAAGTCCAAGAATAGTGGATCAATTGATTGTCATATATATTATTAATGAATGGCCAAATGTTTCAAAGCATTCATGTTCTGAGAATAACAAAGAAAATAATCATTTCTGAGTTCAAAGCACATGCAAATTAAAAAACAAGAACAAAAAGAGATTCTGGAATTTTTTTGAGAACAAGAACTAACTTTAAAATGAAATGAATTTATTTTATTTCAGTGTTAAAACTACTTGACGTGTGCTTCCAGCCATCCTCTCAATTACCACGGGCTTTTGGTAATCCATATAGATTATACAGAATATAAGAGGATATTTTAGTCTTTTTAAAAAACTAAGAGTCAGATGAACCAGATGTGAGAAATGTGTAATATAGGAACAAAATTGACAAGGTTTATACAACTGAATAAGAATTTTCGAAGTAACATTAGATTAGTACTACGTTTAAATTGATCTTAAATCAATTTGGACTTTAAAACCATTACTAACATCAAATCAATATACAGTTATTAGAAAAGGCAGCCAATAGGATAAGAATAATCAATAATCTATCAGAATAAACAATTAATAGCAGTTTCTTTTTCATCTGAGAAAATCTCTCCTTATCCCAAATCAGGTAAGATCTAATATTTTAAAGCCTTATGTCAAGAGAAACCCAGACTTCAGATCAATAACAGGAAGGAATCTGTTAGCCTCTTTTCAAAATAACAGATTTTATTAAAAGGCATAAGCTTTTATACAGTTCAAAACTAACACCTTTTGAGTAAGTCCAGTATTATCCTGTAGAAGGAATCTAGGGGCACCTAATGAAGTGTAAATTCTATAAATTATTTTGTTCATCATTTTTTTTTCCTGTGATTATTATGTTCACACCATAATGGGTTTTTCCTTGGTCCCATACACTGTAATTATTATATCAGCAGCTCATTAACTGCCAGGAATTCTGATTGTACTTAGTTGCTGTTGTTGCTGTTGTTTTTTGGTTAATATATTCTCACTGTCAGCAGATATAATGCAAATATTCTAAACCAATATGCTCTCATAATTATTTTAATTTGTATGCTTTGATGTGTAACCAAGATTAGTATTTTTAAAACAATTATTTATTACTGCCTGACTTCTAAAATTGACTTTACCTGGGAAACTCATTCTGCTATTAAGAAAGTGCCCAGAATTTTTATAAAGTGTTTTAAACTTCAAACACCCTCTTTCTAAAAATTTCTGGGAAAGCATTGGTGAATACAACAATGCCCTTTCATTTATATAACTAGGATCCTGTTTTAATAGTACAGAAATACTATTATTAGCTTCTGTATCCAGGCCTATATACCACCATGCACCTAATTTATATTTTAATGTTCAATTTCTGCCTGTTAGGGTGGTGTTTTTGTTTTTTGGTGCCTTCAGTCATTCTGGACTCCTGGTGACTGGCTGGACAAGTCCCTGCAGAAGTGGTTTGCCATTGCCTCCTTCCCAGGCCTGAGAGAGGGTAACTGGCCCAAGGTCACCCAGTTGGCTTTGTGTCTAAGGCAGGTCTAGAACTCAGAGTCTTCTTGTTTCTAGCCCAGAGCCAAACTAGATCTTCTGCCTGTTAGTACCCACACATATATATTTCAAGTACATCTGAGGCAAATTGCAAAGAGAAGTAAAATCAGCCAAGGTGACAGCTGTAACCATGCAATGTGCAATAGAAAGCTTGCCCCACCTTTTTTTTTTTAATTTTACATGCATCTCAAGGGTGGGCAGGGCTTCAATTGTGCAATCATTTCTGCCCTCTTGCGTGTTTTTACCTTCTACCTGGAAGCTTCTTCATGTGCTTTTATTAACTAAAACAATTCTATCCTGTTTTCTGTCACTGCAGATCACATTGCCCTTTCTCAACCTCAGAATAACAAAGGCTTGTTGGATAAAGAATCACAACTTTATTTAACTAGAAAAGATCTGCTGTAGGCATAACTGGATGGGTGGTAAGCAGCTAGAAGCTGGTCTTGCTTTGGGCTAAAACTCCCACTGAATTATTCTATCCTGGCCTTAAGCCACAGATTAACTTTTCAGCCAAACTGTATATATCATCACCTTCCCGCTATACGGTGAGTCAAGGAAGTCTGATAAGGTCTGCCTTTGGCCTGCATGGCACAATGCAATGCAAAAAACAGCACAACTTGCATCTTCATTGGAAGAGATGGGAGGCAGAAGAGGGTGGAGGAACCCTGGAGGAACCGCTAGAATGTCCTAGAGAACGCACTCCGAATTATCTCATACCTGGGTTGATCCTTTTGCTTCTCTTCTGGATGTGAGCACAAGAAGGCAAATACTCTGGAATATGATTGGACAATCCTATATATCACCCACATAAAAGCTCCTGAATACTAAAGACACAAGCAAGCCCATTTAAATAGACTCCTTCAGAATAGGAACCAATTTCTCATCCTTCCTTCTGTTCCTGCTGGGAAAATCTGCTCTCCTTCATTACTCTTCTCAGAGGCACAGTTTTCAAAGATGTGCTGACGATCACAGAATAAACAGAAACTCCTTAATTCCACATTGAGTTAAGCAGATTATTTTCCCACACAATATCTGCTGTCACAGGAGGGAGGAAAAATCCTCCATTTTTCTGTCTGTTCAGAGTTTTATTTCAGTGTGCTAAATCTGGCAGGGTTTTTCTTTCTTTTTTAACAGTTGCTCTGGGGTTCCCAGCCCCCTCCCCATTTTCAAGAACTGCATGCAATAAAGCTTTGTTGAGCTTCAGATGCTGTCAATCATGTTGCTAGTAAAGCAGAGCTGCCTAATGAATCTTTTCCATTTGATGCTGGGACTGTGTCTATTTGGGGGGTTGAAGTACTGCTGAGGGGAAAAAACAAGCATGTTTTTGATCACTTAGTTCAGATCCATTTTGGCACATTTGGTACTGTAGGTCACTTTGCGGGAAATGAATTTGTACAGTAGAAAGACAAGTCAAAAGGATTGCTTTAGGCTAGCTCTTGGGCCTTCCAGCAAATGCTGTAATTCTATCATGATCATCTTGGCACAACTTACATTTTAACAATAAACTGCCTCATAAACTAGTGGTAGAGAGATTAAATGCTTATTTTTAATTGGAAAGAGCACAGCCTGCGGGTACAGAAGTGTGCCCATTCCCCCCCCCCCAATTAACAAGCTAATTAATAATCACAGCAAACATTTAATGAACAGCTGAACAATATTGGCAATTCAGTTAGAAATACATCTACCCTTGTGCTAAAATAAATCAAAGCTAAACTGGATGTTACACAAACAGATTCATAGCTGCCACTGATCTACATCTGTTTTCTATTGTCTAATTTAGGGCTGGGGAATCTACATCTCTTCAGCTGCTGCTGAACTACAAATTCAGTCATCCAAGCCAGAATGGGCAATACTGAGTCAGCAATATTTCCAACCTTGGTCTAACTAAGGAGACGTATTAGGAGTTATCATTTTCAGTATTTTTCTGACCTTCCACAAGGGGTAGCAAGTGAAATGAGACAGGGACAAAAACCGCTGAATGTGATGAAATTGTGTAATGCAGAAGATATTGGGAAATACAGGGAATTCTTAAGATCAATACATTAATCAAATATACCCACTAACGTTTTGTCTGACCCTTGGAATGGGAACTCAAAATTCTTGGAGTTATCAAAATTCTGTCTGTTGATAAAACTGATGAGCTATTTGGGGAAGAAATGCCTGAGTTCAATAATACAGTGGGACTAGCATCTTTTTTACAAATTCTAAATTAAGATTTTAATATTCATCCCCGCAAAGATTGCTATTAAATCATTTGTTATTAATATTCTGTGAATAAAACCAATTCTGCCTCATATCTATTTTATTCTTGGTACTCTGAAATAATTCCACCATTTATCTGAATAATTGATATAAGATATAATTTCCACAAAGTTGTGGATGCAAAATTTTCAAATGTCTTCTATCTATCTATCTATCTATCTATCTATCTATCATCATCATCATCATCATCATCATCATCATCATCTATCTAATCTCCTCTTATTTTTGGTGTTTCCTTTGAAACAATTTCCTATTTGCTGCTCGTGCAAATATATTTTCCATGTTAAAAACAGGTGGCTAGGCCAAGTAGTGTGGCATTTCTTCCCAACAGAATAGCATTTTCCCTCTAAAGCAATCAATAGAGGTATCTAATATTCCATGCTATAATTGTTTTAGTTGATTTTTACTCTCTGACCAGTGTGTATATTCATCTTCCAAGCAATTGCTGAGCTGTCAACAAAACTATAATTAAATCAGAAACTTAATGTAGAATTCTCAATGTATCCAGTCCCATTTATGATATGATCAATATAAGAAAAATTGGCAGACATATTCATTCCTATTCTGCCATCACACAGAGAGATGCTTAGTTTTCATCATGAATCTACGTGATTCTTGTTGGTATTAGAACCTTGGAGGAACCTGGAAAATGTTTTTGGAAGTTAACCCATCAGGTGAGTTACAATTTGAGGACTGAGCATGATTTGAGGATGCACAGCTCCAGGATTTGCACTCCTGCCAAATCCAACAAGGTTTTCCAAAGGAGGCCTTGTAACTTTATATCGTTTTTTTTGTTAATCTTTTTTCCCCTAGTTATTTTAAAGTGCTTCAGCTACCACATGAATAGCAGTGGGACTGGACAGTATTATGACATGACATGCCTCACAGGGACATTGCATGGGGAAAAAAAATATGGCTGATTGACTGCTATATTCCATTGCAAAGTTCCTCTGGGAAGTGATGCATCATGACACTCCAGTCACTCCTCGTTGGACGATTTTCAGCCCTGCTTTGACATGGGTGGCGGCACCTGATTTTTCAAAGAGCTCCCAGCTGCTGGAAAAGTATTTAAAAAGAAAAGAAAAGAAATGACACAAAATTGAAAGGCAGCCCTGGAAGCAGTTTGTGACCTTCTCCTCCTCTTTCTTCTAGAATTCCATATGGAGTTTGTGTTAATTCACAAACACAGCCTGAAATGTGATGAAAGGAACTTAATACTGATAATGTTTGAAATCAAGAAGAACTGAACTGAGCTGGATTTCTCAATGTCCAGTCAAACCCTTCCATTCTACTTTGACTGATCTCTCTGTCTCTCTGTCTCTCTGTCTCTCTCTCCTATCCCTGTCCCTATCCATCTCTATCTCTATCCCTATCTCTATGTTTATCACATGGCCACCACTGTCTAGTTGAAACACAACCTCTTGAAAATGATTTTTGACAAGTCTATAAATCTTCCTTCTTGAAGAGGAAAATCCTGATTTCCCCTCATAGAATGACTGATCCTTACATATTTTATTGTGGTAGCATATGATCATATGTTGTTTGCATCATCACCTGATCACACATTGGAGGTACAGAAAAAGATGGAGAATGGCAGTGCTAGTTATGATGCAAGACTCTACCTGTTGGATCTTTTTTTTCCAAAACAGACAATGGCAGAACTTCAGCAAGTGAAGGTGTACTTCCCATTCCTCACTCCCTGAATTACAACTGGAATTTTAGTTGAAAGCCTTTATATATTGCTCTAGATTGATTTCCCATCATTCAATGGCAAAGAGAGGTGAGATTGCATGTAAGCAATCAAACAGTGCCTCACCTGCTAGGGTTTTCTGTTCAAAAACTCTTATTATTCTGTATAAACCCCAATACTTGGCTTTCTTTGCTCTCATCTCCTCCTGATGCTGCCTGAGGCAGATCACTTCATCCTACTGCTTTCCAGGGACAGCTTTGGTCATGGTCATGTTCAGTAAGAAAAGGAGGAATTTTTTTCTTCTGCTTATGGAATGTTCATTCATGACAGCCTTTAGATAATTCTGTACGACCATCTCTTCTTACATAAGGGTATTGATTCTAACAAAAGCTATTTTAAACATTTCATTCCAGGAAGCTGAAAGAACTATATCAAAGGCATCACAATTCATTGCAGCCATTTGCACACAGAGTGACAAGTGTGGAATGCTTTGGGATGATCAATACTTCTATTTTTATGATCATTCAGAAAATCAAAATCCCAGTCCTTGACTGACCTATCTCGCATGGAGTAAAAACAAACTTTGAGTAAGAAGGTGGGTTACTTTAAAAAAGAATTTCAGAAGCCTTTCTTTCTACATAATTACAAATAAATACTCTGGAAGATTTGATTTCCTTAGTAGGGCTGCTATATGTTCTACCCATAAACTATTGCCCTTTGCTGCTTCAGAAGAAACCCAAAACAATTAATGGGACTTCAGACTAATAGTAGAACCCAATTGCTCCTTTTTCTGTCCTTGCCTCTCTTGAATAATTTTCATAGGTTTTTGTTTCCACCAGTTGCCATAGGTGTTTCGTACATTTCTGTAAATAGATGCTTAGAAAAATCGTTAGAAAGCTCTAGGGCGTATGAAAGATAGACAAAGCCTTCAGTGATACTAGATTTCAGTGATAGCTGATGCCTCTCTGTTTAATAAATAAATTCAATTCATTTAATCTAAAATTGCTTAAACACTTTCAGCTTTTCTATCAAAAACTGATCCACATGGCAGCTCACAGATAAAAAAGATCAGAAAGAAAAAAGTCACAAGAAAAAATGCCCATGGGCAAGTGGCACAGCAGCTTAAGTGAAATGAGCAAGCAATGACTTGTCACCTTAAAAATATATGGCAGACAGCAAAGTGACCACCTACTTACTTCTTGAAAGGCTTAAAAAAAAAAAAATTCTAAGAAGAAAGAACTTGCAATAAATTGGTGCCACTATAAAGAAGACTTTGGCTTTTAAAATCATATTTCCTATCTTAGATGCTAGAGGTGCACAGGTCAAACTGACCTTAAAGTTTTCTGTCTTCAAACCATTTAGGCCCTAAAATGTACAAGGGAAGCCCGGGAAAAAATAGACACTAATCCATGTTATCCATGTTGTATTATGCATACATATATGCATGCATGTATGTATATATGCATAATCTATGTGCCTATTTGCAGATCATATCATTTCACTACAAAAGAAATTCATGATAATTATTTTTTCTTATCCTTAGAGGAAAAACAGCAAATGGAACACAATGATTAAAGTACATTTTTGAAAGATTGGAAGGGAGGAACTTATCCTAATCAAAGGCATTAAAATATGTTTAATAATGTATTCCTACAATTACCATTGTTACAGTTATAAGGATTTTCCAGGATGCAAAGATAGTTCATATTTTAAAAATGATCTCAACTGTTATCAAAGTGTGTGGTAGGGACAGGAAGAAGCTTGGGCCAACAATTTGCCTGGGGATGGGGTGGGAAGGTTGAAAGGGGCAGCCACAGAAAAACTTAGATCCAAGAGATCTAGAAGTAATCCAGTGCAATCTAACAATTATCCAACTGGGTTTCAGTAATACATTCCAGGTCCACATACTCATCCTCTACTAGATCATGGATAAGCATAGTTTTATTAGAAATGGACTTAGCATTTACCATCACTGACTAGTGACGAAGATCACCAATGATGCAGTTACCAGGACTCAGGATTGGGATCACTGGACTGGAAATGGAGATTGACAATCTTCTTCCTGGACCAATGACCAATCCAATGTTCTCCACCACATCTTTTTCAACTTGTCATAAAGGGATCACACCACATTCCCCAATAATTCCACATTGACCATAGTTCACAAATCAACTGTGCTGAAACAATACAACCATCCATCTATGGAGGTCAGTAATCTGGCACTGCCATTCACACTAGTTCTCTACCCAACCACTACTTCCTCTCACTACTTTACATTAAAAAAGAAAAAAGAAGAAAAGCAGCTCCCTGGTTAGCCTCCACATCTTTGGGCATCCTCCCACTTGTACTTCAAGTGCTCCTTTTGTCACATCTGGAGAATCATTTAGTCCAGATACAGGGGTTGCACTCTTTAAGAGGACAGTTCTGCCTATAGATATAGTGCAGTTACAGAAAGCCAGTGGTTTTAAAGTCACCTTAGGGACCAAGGGCAGAAAGAGCTATCCTCAAGCCTTTCAACACCAGATCTCTTTAGTTCACTGTTGCCCGAGCCTCCTGCTCCAGCTAGAGCTGGAACTGGCATATTAGCTGAAGCCGGCCCCTCATCCCAAGCTACAACCTCAGTGTGTCCATTGTGAAAAAAAATAGTTAAAGGAACATTCATCAATGGTATAGATTATCTTAATTATTTTGATAAAAATACAGAAAATTTGACTCAAGGCAGATGTAAATGGAGAATTCAAAGATAAAATTAAAAGCCTATTGTCATAAATCTACTCAAGTTATAAAATTCACTTGCCCCAGTGTGCTCATTGCTCATTGCTGAATATTTCTTTATCTTTTCTGTTCCAAGATGAAGTCTTCAGAACCTACAGTAAATGAACCATGAAAGCTCTAGGACCCAAAGGGAATTATATGCACAAATCAAAACAAAAGAAATAACAGCAGAGATATAATAACTTGGCATAGGCTCCTTCCCTCACTTTCTCCACAATCTCTCTAAGACATTTATGGCTTTGTCAACAACAAAAACATGCTCACATTTTGATGTTGTCTTAATCAAATGATCAATAACTCAGTGTTTGTCTTTTTTTCATATTGTCTGCAGGTTTGCTTACCAAATCTTACTATAAACAATCTTACTATCAAATCAGAGATGCTACCTTAAAGAAACCACTGGAAAGTCACTACTGCTGGGTGAAATTTAATAGGAAAAAAACTGAAGAGATAGTCTCCATAACTGAGAGATTATTACATTTAATGTTTCACCTTTCCTAGGACCTGATACTTAGATTTAACTTCTTTATTCCAGGGAAAAGGAGCATAAACTGTAATTCTGATCACTGCATTCAGAAGATGTCTTTTGATCAAGAGGGCAACATGAAGACTAGAACTGCAGGTGGACCATACTTTTACTATCCCAAGGCTTTGCTTTGGCTACAATAACCATAAATTGGCTACATTATTTCTATTCAATCAATATGGAAAAGATGAAAACTGTAATATAAGTCCTAAAACAACTCCTTCACTTTTCTCTCAAAACCATGGGGTGGGGGGTAGGGGTGGGGGGAGGGAGGGAAAGCAGATTTACCCCATTAACATGAGTTGATAATCCTTCTTACCTTACATCATTCCCTATCTGCTTAGTCTTTATCCTCCAATAAAAAGTTAAATACAGCTCCAGACCCCCAGAACATTTATGCAAAAAAAGGGGGAGGAAAAGGAAGAAAGGATATATGCAAAAAAGGTGGGAGAGGAGGAGGGTGAAAACAGAGGAACATATCTTAATACCCTCAAATGAACCTCTTTCTGAAGAGAAGGAATTGTGGGAAAATATGGATCTAACGGTGAGAATCCTACACTGAGATTCTGATGGAACCATCTTCTGTTGCCTCAACTCTCCAACTCTTGATTTTGTCCAGATACAGAAATGTGGCAAATGTGTTAATGCCACCACATTAAAAGCAAAAAGGCAGAGAGATGAAGGACTACCAGATTTCTTGGAAGAGACATTGAAGCAATCTACTGAGGAGAAGATTATTACTCCTGACTAGCCCAGTTTTTGAAGTCAGCTCTGATTAGTATCTGCTATATTCAAGTGGGGGCCAAAAGCTTCCAAGTGTGTTAGGCTCTGCCTGTGACAGTCAAATTTTGGAACAACTCAACATGATCATATGCCTTGATGCCAAAGCCTGTATGAATTCCTGGAAAATCTGATCCGATTTGATAGTCCTTTGCTACTGATAATGGACTGGGTAGAGATAGACACAGACACAGACAAAAATAGAAATCTGAATAAAAGAAAACTAAGCAACAAATATAACATCATTTAGCACTTAAACTTATTATTAGCATTACTGTATGGCTTCAGAATTCAGCATGCAGGAGCATAACACCTGACTGCAACTCTTTAAAAGTGTTATGTCTTTTCCTGGATTTACAGCTGCTTTCTGCAGTTGCCATGTGAGCCCTACTTAAAATATGACTGTTTTGAAGAATTGGCAAGCCAATGTTACATTGGCACTCTATTGCACAACTCCAGTTGTCCTTGTAAGTTACTGGCAATCATGACTGGGATTTTGAGATGTGGTGAGGTAGGATTGAAACTGAACCTTTGCTAATGCTTAAAAATAAAAATAATTCCTGCATCCAATGTTTCTTTTCAATATTCATTACAATAGGAAGGAGGATACCCATACACCAAGAGGTGCTAGAGAAGAGAGAAGGGCAGAGCTAGAAAAATTACTGGAGGTATAATAAAATCAGTATGAAGCATGGCCTGAAAGCAGGATGACACTCAAGGCCTACTAATACAACACTGTTTATCCTACATTTATTTGCATTTAGAAAAAGAAACTTTTAAAAAAGTTTCTCCTTGAAGTGTTGAGTTTAATTGTATGTCTAGTCAGATGGCAATTATACACAGCTACCTGATTAAACGTTCCAAGTGTTCATTCACATAATGATTAGAAGTGTCTTACAGTGATAGCTATATCATGTCAGGTTTAGAATGTATGATTATCACCTGCTGATTGTAAAAGCGAAAGTCAGTAATGGGATTAATTTTAATGGCAGTGCTTATTATGATCTAAGAGCGATTGTATATTGCAGTGATTATTTTGTTATGTCAGATCCTGATTTAAATAGATAGTATTTTCCACCATTGATTTACCTGTCCTAAAAGAGAGAATGCACAGAATGGTTAAACATTAAAACCAAACTACGATATCCTCAAATGCAGATTAGGTGTAGTAGTAGTAGTAGTAGTAGTAGTAGTAGTAATAATAATAATAATTTCAGTCAAATCATAAACATTTCTACCAATCCATCAACAGAGAGACTGCAATGAACCACCCAACAGCTGACAAAGAAGAAATAGTGCAGTTCTGGGCACAGCTATGAGACAACTTAAAGAAATGCAACAAGAATGCAGCTTGGATAAAGGAGGTGGATAAGAAGAAGAATAATTAAAAAAAAAAAAGCTGAATTGACAGAACTTGTAATAACAGCAGAAATGGTGGAGAAAAGGGCAAGGAAGATCAAGAATTGGTCAGCACCAGGTGAAGATGAACTGCATGGTTCATGCCCTTCATCCATACAGTGACACTGACAGACTCTACTTACATAGAGCATAGGTGGGCGTAGAATTTTGCAAGTACACCAGACAGTTGAAGAAGAAAAAAGGGCATTGGAAGAATATCTGAAGGACAGTGAAGAAGATGCACTGAAGCTAGTACACCATGAAGGCTTACTGAATACCAAACTGGCATATACGAAACACCAAATGAAGAATAGAAAAGAGACATTCACCAGCTGCCAACATTTTACATCTTTCTTAAAAATGTATTCATTTACCACAATTGTACTTATAAATCTAAATCTACAGTGACAGAAGGGAATTGTACCCCATTCTTCTTGGGGGGTTTTTTGTTTGTTTTTGTTTTACTGGAAACAAAACATCCTATCAAAAACTAAAAACTAAACTAAAAATGTAGATAAACCAGGGAAAAAAGGAAATGGGGCGGAGAATGGAAACTAAATCACAGGTGTTCTTAAAGATAAATACAAGCATTTATATTTTAAATGTTTATAAGCATTTATATCAAATTTTATAAGTAAAAGAGGTACTATAGTGAGCAAACATTGTTAACATAGTTACTAAATGATTGCCAGATTTGTATAAATTTATTCTTAATTATAATTTTTTTTCAAAGCTTTTTGTTTTAATTTTTTCGTATTAGTGAACAATGATTTTGCTTTTTAGGTTTCCAGTGGTTTATGACAACAAACCTGGCAGCTCCTGGAGGAGCTAAATTGATTTCTTATGTTGCATCCATGTATTTGATGCATAGCAGGGTTCATTAGATAAGAGTATTGGAGATTTTTCCAGTTTCTTTGAAAGCTTTCCACTAAAATGATTGTCTAATTGGATATTTCCATCAAAGCTAGTGACACATTTGGCTTTAAGCCACAGTATAAAAAGTTTACAATTTATTTACCATAATTTTAGGAAAGTGTAGTTCTACTTATGGGTTATCTTTGTGGTCCCATAATCTTTTATCTTGTAATATCAACTGAGTCTTCCTCAATTTGCATACAAATAATCTTCCAGTTTTCTTACCAGGAACAAAACAAAAGCAGAAAATAAAAGCTAGGAGCAATGGCAAATCATATTTTTCCCCAATTGACTGGTCCTTATTTTTTTTTAAGAAGAGCAACTGCTAGTTAAACTTTATTCTGTCCTTCCATGGATCTTGGGGGATTGGGGGAGGGGAAGGAGGTATGTACAAGGGGAGAAGTGACATCTTGCAAACTATGAAATTTGCATCAGTTGGGTCATCATTATCACATAACTTGTGTCATTTGCACAACAGCATCATGACAAGTATGATATCACTGTGGCTTCTAAGGAATCCCTATGTATAGATCCACTGGAAACAGAAAAACAACACCAAATACCCATTCCTATTAGGAGTGATGAATAAGTATTTGACAGCCCTATGCAGAACTCTCAAGGACTCTTACTGCAGCCCAAAATTGAGATGTCAGTGAACTAGGAACGTGTCTACTCAAAAAAGCCCAGGCACACAGCCATAAAGCATTACCCTAGCATAATGACAGAACAGTATCATTCTTTGTATTGGGTAGGGCTGTCTTTAGCTATCGTAGTCTAATAATCACTCCTTTGTCACTTAATGATACATATCTGTATTCCAAAATCCTTAGGTGCTGTTAATGTTTCACTGATCCTAAATGCCCTATAAAATGCAAAAGAAATGTTAACTTTTTATAAAATGTATACATGCAAACAATAATAATAATACAATTTCAATTGAGATAGTTAACTGAATTTCAAGGGAATTAGGCTTCTTTTATCTATTTCCCTGGGACAACCCACCCCCCCATCCCAATTTTCTAGCTTCTTAATAATCTTGAAATCAGTTGTAGAGCCATTAAAGCCTTTTGATGTACAGCAGAAAGATCCCCATAGTTAGGCACTCCTCATTTATCATCACACAAAATGTATGGCATCCATTGGAGGGGGCCAAGTCTCACATGGATATTCCCCAGGGCTAAAACCAAGGAATTCAGCTGCTTACAGCTTGACATCTAGCTATTGTAATAAATTCCAGGGTAGCCTCAGTTGCCTTCCTTTTTCTGAAAAGACAGCACCGCTTTTGTTGAATAAGGCATGTAATAACGTCTTCCAATCCATGGAAGGAATCAATCAATATTCCATTAAACTAGTTGATTAAACACAAAATCTGTTTCTTATTTGAGAGAAATGACAGAATTGTCTTCCTAGGGTAATTTTCACACTTTACAGATGAGAAAAGGTACCCTCTGCCACTAATCATTGCTTTGTAATTATGATCACACATTGCACAAGTGCAGAACATTTCATTCATTGCTGATCAACTCAGTGAAAACTTTACTGGTATTCTGAGATTTTGTTGTTGTCCTCATTGAATATTCAAACATCTTAACTTACATAAAATGGCTCAGTCATCACAAATCAATTCCTCTAGAATGGAGGAATTTGGCCAAAGCTCTGGATGCTACTCGCTATGGAGAAATTTTAGATTTAAGTAGCATGGCACTTTGCTTTACATTTTCCTGCACAATTTGGCCCAACCTTCCCCCTTTTGTGCCGGGGTTGTGACATCACAAATATGTATGATAGGGGCAGAGCTTGCAGTGTGATGGTTCAATGCTGCTTTTGTCATTTTGATAACAGAGTTAGAAATTGAATCCTCTTCTAACTGCAGAAGAGCTTTTGAAGGAGTCAACTGGCCTTCACTAGTTTAACTTACAGCCTTAAGTCAAAGTGTAGTTTACTGATTTTAGTTTAGGATGATGTATGATCCCAGTTGTAGTGTCTCAAAAACCATGGTTTGTGGTTCAGCATCTTGTATAAGTTCATCCATTGTGGCTAATTAAAAACAATTGTTAAAACACAACATAGTTCAAAACTTGCAATTCATTGAAGATTTTAGAAATAAGCCTGTTGACTATTGTATATTGCAAAACAAAAACTCTTCTCCAAGTTTATTTGGAGTAATCCTCAACCCCATTCTAAGAGCTGCTGGGGCTGAAAATTGATTTCCTACTGCTTCTACACAGCAGCACATTTTCACAAAGAATGTTTATCCATTTGCCTATTCTAGAGTCAAAGTGACATAAACTACTCTAGAAACAAATCTATGATGTAATCAAATAACAAAAGATATCATAAATACAATAAGGCCTATCAAACAAAACATTACATAAAATATGAGAAACCCTGCTGGCCTGTTGACAATATCAGCATCAGCCTCAATCAACCTCTGTTCATTTAGCAATTCTGTTACCAAACTTTGGTAAGTCTTTATGACCGGGACTTCTCTACCACTGCAACATCTGGATAAGATTATTTTGGCAATGCTTAATGCAATTTCAATATTCATAAAGACTGCAATACATTTTCATGCATATCAAATTTCAGTTCCCCAAGAAGTTATATCCATGTACTTTGCAATATAACAAAAATGTACATCATTCATGTTTTCATTCTGAAACTGTAAGATCTCACATTTTCAATAAAAACTTTAGCAAAACAAACAAACAAAAATGCTTACTTGGAATGCCAAGTAACATAAACATTTTAAAAACTGAACAGTTCATTTGCAACTGTGTTAGCTAGCTTGCAAAATGCAAACTCCTGTGAGCTATTAAGCATCAGTGCAGAGATTTTGAATGGTTCTTGTCTAATGAGAATATCCAGTTGCACGCCCAAACATATTGATATTTGGTATTCGAAATCTCTCTGGACACATCCATCAGTATTCTCTGATCATAATCCATTAAGGTGGCCTTGATGGTTTATCCCTTACCAGTGATGAATAATAATGGACATTGAGTCAATATTTTGACGAAGATTATAAGATAATGTACAAGGCTTTTACTTCGAAGACAACATCCAGTTTTGACCTATAACAAGACTTCATTAACTTCAATGGGCACATGAGAAAACTGAGCAAGTGGAGATACAGGATGTACTTTTTTACATTCTTTGATCAATTCTACCTTTTTACCCTTTGAAAAACTAAAACATGGAAGGGTTAAAAGAAGAATCTGTTAAAATACTATTCGTATCTTTTGAACATGATCTACTGAGCTGTTTTGTCCAATAGAAGAGGTGAACACTATAAATGTTCTTTCACCGTTATGGTAATGGCAGCAGTCTCAACGTGTTGGTCTGATAAGAACAGTTATTATGTACTTATTTATTATATATTTGAGTACAATGTTACTGAAAGCAAAATCATAGCTGGAGAAAGCTCTGGGTTTTTGTAATGAATGCGGATATAAAAGTGGGGGCTTTAGCTGGCTTGAATGCATGATGATCAGAACTCTCTATAGCAGTTACGCTTATGAGCAAAAGCACTACTGGAGCACAAGGTAGCAATAAGCAATTTCAATGACCCATGTTTTGTGAGATCTGTCTTATGCAGAGAGACTAGCGTATGAAAGGGACAGCACAAAACCTTCCAAAATGCCCAGCAAAAACTCTATAAGGAAAGTGCCCTTGCCCACTTAATACATGTTTTTTTCTTGGCTGGTAGTCTTGGGGGCATGCAAATGGGCATGATTAGCTGCCTCTGGGAATAGCATATCCTGTGCAAAACTTTTCTTTTCTTTTCTTTTCTTTTCTTTTCTTTTCTTTTCTTTTCTTTTCTTTTCTTTTCTTTTCTTTTCTTTTCTTTTCTTCCCTCCCTCCCTCTCTCCCTCCCTCCCTCCCTCCCTCCTCCCGCAGTGTTCGGTCTCATGTCCCTCATCTTTCTCTTGGCAATGCCCCATAGATTCTCTATGGGGTTCAGGTCAGGCGAGTTTGCTGGCCAATCAAGCACAGTAATCCCATGGTCATTGAACCAGGTTTTGGTACATTTGGCAGTGTGGGCGGGTGCCAAGTCCTGCTGGAAAATGAAGTCAGCATCCCCATAAAGCTCGTCAGCGGAAGGAAGCATGAAGTGCTCCAAAATCTCCTGGTAGATGGCTGCGTTGACCCTGGACTTAATGAAGCACAGTGGACCAACACCAGCAGATGACATGGCTCCCCAAATCAACACAGACTGTGGAAACTTCACACTGGACTTCAAGCATCGTGCATTGTGTGCCTCTCCATTCTTTCTCCAGACTCTGGGTCCTTGGTTCCCAAATGAGATGCAAAAGTTGCTCTCATCAGAAAAGAGGACTTTGGACCACTGGGCAACAGACCAGTTCTTTTTGTCTGTAGCCCAGGTAAGACGCTTCTGACATTGTTTGTTGTTCAGGAGCGGCTTGACAAGAGGAATACGACATTTGAAGGCCATGTCCAGGATCCGTCTGTGTGTGGTGGCTCTTGATGCACTAACTCCAGCCTCAGTCCACTCCTTGTGAAAGTCCCCAACACTTTGGAATGGCCTTTTCCTGACAATCCTCTCCAGGCTGCGGTCATCCCTGCTGCTTGTGCACCTTTTTCTACCACACTTTTCCCTTCCACATAACCTTCTATTGATGTGCTTTGATACAGCACTTTGGGAACATCCAACTTCTTTTGCAATTACCTTTTGGGGCTTTCCCTCCTTATAGAGGGTTTCAATGATGGTTTTCTGCACAACTGTCAGGTCAGCAGTCTTTCCCATGCTTGTGATTCCTACTGAACCAGCCTGAGAGACCATTGAAAGGCTCAGGAACCCTTTGCAGGTGTTATGGATTCATTAGCTGCTTAGAGTGGGACACTTTGAGCCTAGAATATTGAACCTTTTCACACTATTCTAATTTTCTGAGATTGTGAATTTGGGGTTTTCATAAGCTGTACACCATAATCATCACAATTATACTAAAGTAAGGCTTGACATATCTCGCTTTGCATGTAATGCGTCTATCTCATATATTGGTTTCACCTTTTGAGTTGCCATACTGACATAAATGAACATTTGCACGATATTCTAATTTTTCGAGTTTCACCTGTAGAATAGTCCTTATAATATGTGATATTTTTAGGACCACCTGCTTCTAGGCATCTGATTGGATATGGAAGGTAAGATTGCCCTCCTCTAACTATCTGGGGCCACAAGAGAAGCTTTTCCATTGCTTCATTGCTTCATTTCCCAGGATTAAATAAGCACCAGACCTGTTGACATTTAGGAAAGCCCCTTAGAGTTGCTTCTCCAGGAAATTTTGTGGGCTAATCTGAGAGATTGGGATTGCGATGAGATGAGATGAGATGAGATGAGATGAGATGAGATGAGATGAGATGAGATTCCCCGTTGCAGTAAGTGATGGCCTGACTATTTTGGGGGTATGTTAATTCTTGGTGTAGTACAATTAAAATGATCATTTTTGTTATTGTATTTTTAACCTATTAATTGAATTGGTGTGTATGCTACTTAGAGTTGGTTGCAAGTGAAGCAGCATTTAAACCTGAGCAAATAGTCTAATACAAGTAGATATTCTCAGTTGCACCCATACAGTGAAGAAAGTTCCCCTACTCAGTACAAGACACAACAGTAACAGATCAATAGCAAGGAAAAAACCCACAAGCTTTTCTTCCTTAAAAATGTGGTGGAATGGAGAGGAAGAAGTGGAATGAAAAGGAGATCTGAAACAGCTAAAACAATTGCAGGCAGACTGGATTAACTGGAATTACAGGTCAGAAAAAGTGAGAGTTGCAGATTTGGAGAAAATAAAGAATCACACAAAAATAACAAACCAGATAAAAAACAGCAGGTGAATACATCTGAATGAGCCTGCCTAAATAAATTATAGCAGAAATGTAAGCCTAAAACAATAAGGCAGGACCTTTCTCAGTGCTCTGATAGGCAAGGTTGCAGAAGTAATTAAACTCATTGGAGGGGTGCATTATACTGCTTAACTCCCCTTACAGCTTTGTTCATATATGGAAGGAAAATTACAACTGTGTTAGAGATTCTGCAAAGCCAGTCCATCAAATCTTTGCTGAAGCATTTCAAAGGCATCTAACTTGATTCAACTCAAATCACACCAAACATTTGATCTGAGATTATTCAGCTGAATTTCCTCTAATCCCTTCAAAATTTTGCATAGCTTCTTATTGAAATCTTTAATAAAAAGATTTTATTCCTTTCCTAAAAAAGCCAAGATCAAACACAGTTGTCTTGAATTTTAGTGTTAAACACTAACTTATCTAAATTAACTATGGAAAGCTTTGTTAGCTCTTAGTCATGGTGATGTGGTTATATGTGTTAATTTATTTTCACCATTTGTTAAGATCACTGTGGGTTGGATATGCTTCATATGAACAGATATATTTGGGTAAAGGAGCATACTTAAGGAATGGATGAACTGTTAAGGAGAGAGAAACAGCAATTCAGTCCTGGGAAAGTGGAAAGTATGACTCAAAATGACTTTGCCTTGATTCTATTTGATATAAGACAGGCTTTCAAGATTCTATTATTTTAATCTACAATAATAAAGTAGCATTTCAGGAATCCCTATAGTGTCTGTTTCCTGACCTGGCCTACCTCAAGGGGCTGGTAATTTTCCAGAAGGCTTGTGTAAGGTGGCTTGGCTTTGGCTTAATGAAGCAATGCAATTCTCCTTATTAAGGTGAGGAGACAACATAATTCTTCTTAATGTGGTGTTTTATGTCACATTGAAGCCTTGCAGTTCCAACAACCAAAACAGTCTTTTGAACATATGTTCAACATACCCAATCCAGAAGCATCTTCTGGCACTTCTTGTACCTGACTTGTGCCTTTTCTAACTATTGATCCTGTTGGAGGAGGTCTCTGAAGAATGGCCAAGTGAAACAACAGAGCTGCTTAGCTCTTAAAAGTAAGGAGGCTGTGCTGCCCAAAGGAGCTTCAAGGAGGTCCTTTGCTCAAGCCCCTTTGAAGACTCCTTTTGAAGCCCCTTCTTTTTCTTTTGTTTAATTACTATATACATTCATTCATTAAATGTACTGTAATGCTGATTTCCATCCCCTCTATCAGCCAAAACACTAAGAGCTATATGCTAATGAAAAGCAGAAAAAATATAAAGCAATCTTTTGAGCTAACTATACAGTATAAACCTGACTTATACTGTACATGTGAGTGCACTGCTTGATTTCACTTCATTGAAAACATCGTACATATGATAAAACCAACCTTTCCTTTATTGCTAGGTTTGTGACAGCTTATTCATATATGCAAAGCATCACTTGGTTTTGCTATCACAAGTTTAGGAATGCAACTTTCAGAAGCGGCTTCGTTTTGATATCTGATAGGTTTTAAATGCTGGTTCCACTCTGACTGTTTCAAAGATGGCTTGCTCTGCTCTTAATCTGTTGTGTTTTAATGTTATATATTGGCTTGGGGGCCCTTTTGGGCAGGCCTATGATTTATGAATAAATGAATAAATGAAAAATATCTAACGTACAAAATTAAAAGCTGGTCTCATTTGCAATGGATGCAGGTTAATAAAAGGTAGGTATTGTGTCTGAGCATTTCTTTACAAATATTGCATTCTAAATTGTGAGATCAACCCCTTCTTTTATTGTTATTCCTCTACAATACACTGAAATAAGTGTTTACCCACTTATTAGAATTTTTCTCCAACATCCTTGCTTCCTAAGGCCAGATCAAGAAAGTATCTTGGGACAAGTATGGAATGGATAAATATTTCATTTTTTTTTTCTTTTGCCCTTTTATTTGGATAAAATAATCTTATACCTTATGTATAATGTTGAAATCAATTTCATAGACCATGCTTCTCTACACTTCAATTCCTCAAAAAATGCTTAATACTTTCTTCTTAGATCTATATAGACAGACTATCACCACTTCAATCTTGAATGGCTTCTCTGAAGATCAATTCAATTGCTGGGAAAGGTCATTTGAAGCTAAAACACTGATAACCTTACTCAAGAAATATTAAATGTCAATGCAAGTTATTTCTTTTTCCAAAACTCAAGGAGAAGTGTGTGTATGTGTGTGTGTGTGTGTGTGTGTGTAAGGTTGTGTGCATATATGTGAGTTTGTATAATCAAAAGATATAAATTTCAAGATGTTTAGTGTTTTCTTTTGAATTACAAGTACCATTTCAGATTGAACAGATCCAGGTCCTACTGGTTTATTTTGACTGTAAAATTAAATTAATATCTCCCTCAAAACAAGAAAGTGCAAATTAAGTGCAATGAATCTTCTTGTAAAAGGTAAGCTTTTGTAAGTTAGCCAATGAATTAAACAATTACTGTCAGTCTGCATAATTTACACAAGCAAGCCTGAATACTTCTCTGAAGCACAATTAAGTAAATATTTATGAAAGAAGTAAGTTAGGGATGATGAAGAGAACATAATTTTACTGTGGTTGTAGTGATAATATTGGTGTTAAGTTATAGGACGATATTAGAATATCTATATCTTACCATTCCATCACTATGAAAATATTTCCTTGAGATAATTCCTCTTTCAATCATTCAAAAAAAGATAGATTACCTTTAATCTTGTTTTTTAAATTTTGTTTTTAAATTCTATCTTTCTTTTTTGGTGCTTAATTGTAATAGCTAGTTAGGTGCCATCAAGTTGGGTTCATTTCCTGCTGATTTAATGGACATATGCTCACCAATAAAATAAATAAAAGTTGGGGTGCTTAATTTACTTTCATCATGCAAAGCTGGCAGAAATATGTCCTTAGTGAAATTGCAACAGGTAATACCAGTCCAACAACTGTTATTTATTAAGAATATGTAGGGTGTTTTTCCCCTACAACACCAAATCTATAAGGTAAATTGAGCTAACCATTAATGTCTAGACATAGGTTACTCATAAATGTCCATACCTGAAGATACACTTGTATCTGGCTCTCTGTGCTTTTAAGTCCAGTACATTAACCACTACACCATCTTGGCTGACCACACTACATGGAATGTCTCAGTGCCAAATGCTAGAAAGCTATTGTAGGAAGGCAGAATTGGAAGGGATCTAGGTGTGCCAAGTGGACTGAACAGTATGTATTTAGAACAAGACTCTTCAGTTAAGAATGGGAGAAACATTATGTACAGTATACTATTGCCCACACTGATAATTATTTGACTTTTTAGGTGAATTTTCACCCCATGTGTCCTAAAACATATACTATAACATACACTTCTACAGGCCTTTATACTTGTCCTTCTACTCTAAATATGGTGGCCTCAAATCATGATAGGCAAGCCCATTTAGTGGCCTCAAGGAGGTTCTTGAGTACAGTAATTCAACAATGAAGAACTTGCAAATGTATCAACAGTTTAGCCCTCTGTCAGCCCTTTAGCTAGGGTTACCAGATCTGGTCTGCAAAAAATTGGACTTGGTGGCAGAAAAGAGGTAGAGTTGTATATATCTCTTTGATGCCATTTAGGAGTTTTCTGAATTTTCCGCAGTCCAGCCTGACTTCAGTAAAGCTTTCTCGACCTATAAATGTTACATAGATCTGTTGCTCTGTAGGCCTCCTGCAGAAGAATGTGGCTGCTATGTGAGAAGGCATAACCTGGAGAGTGAAGCGTCTCCTTTCCAACCTCAAGACCATTCCAGATCTACCAACCTCAAGACCATTCATCCCTAATACTATTCCTTCTAGGCACCCCTTGGCTCCTTGCATTTCTCTTTAGTTTATGAGGAGATATATCATTCTCCAATCATGCCAAAGCCATGAGGCCTTCTTTTTTGCCTGTACCAGTTACTGTTAAACTGGAGAAAAATTGGACCCTCCTTTTTACCTGCTTTTTTTTTTTTTTGTACTTGTTTTGATTTCATTGTGTTCTCCTTACAAAGGAAGTCAACAGGACAAACATTAATAACAGGGACAAATATGACAGTGTTTTTCATGAACAGCATGAAATAATTCTGAAATTATATTTCCATGGCTATTTTACATCTTAGTATGTATCTCTTTTTATCTATGTAAAATAAAATTCCTTCCAAAACAAAAGGATCCGGCCACCCTGTGTCTGAGCTTATAGCTTATTTTGCCTTAAAATATAAAATATCAGCTTCACATTATGTGAAGAACTAACTCTCTGGAGAAGGCTCTAATGCTGGGAAATGTGGAAGGAAAAAGAAGAAGAGGATGACCAGAAGCAAGGTGACAGTGGCTGTGAGTGTACCCTTGGAAGACCTGAAAGACCAGGTTAGAGACAGATTGCCATGGAGAAAATCTGTCTGTATGGTTGCTAGGAGTCGAAAATGAGTTGATGGCAGATAATCAATTGATCATTCTAAAAATCCTTGCATATGTAGGTATAAGATCCACATGGTGGGTCTCAAGAATCAAGCTTCATTTATTATTTTCTCAGAATGATTTTCCACTGCCAAACAGAGAAATTTCAAAGATTACACTTCTGCTTTAGCAGTAGCAGAAGCAGATATCCTTTCTGCATTGAATAAATATTTTTACATGAAATGGTGTTTCATATGTTTTGGACATTATCAGAACTCTTCTGTTGTAGTTATTGCATAAGAAGGCAAATGGATTTCAATGGTTTTAAGTTTGGCCTAACAACAAGTAGGCACAATCTCCCTCCCCCAATTTGAGAGCAAGCTCAGTGTGTCTCTCCAAGAAATGCCACTGAATTGTAATTTATAATATGTCAGAAAGGAGGAAATTATTAAATACAAGGAGAGTAACTATATGAATGGCGTTAAAATATTTTAATTGAAATTAAATTTAAGTTCAAATCCATTTATGAATTGTGGCAGAAAACACAATACTTGCAATTGGTGAGAACTTATTTTGATTACAGTAGAAAGGGGAAAAAAAATCAGGGATAGAAATAATACCAGTCAATTATGATGATAAAAGAGATAGGGTATAATTCAGGAAGATTTAATAAAAAGCAAGAACAAATAGTAGTACATGAATTTTGATGATTTACATTAGAGCTTTGAATCTCTTTTTGAATTTGGATTACATCGGCTTGCTACATCAGTAGCTCTATATATTCACGTTTCTGTTTAATCTGAATTAAGACCACCCAACTTCCGTCATATAACTTAAAAAAGCTCATAGATTTCAAGACGTTTATATTCTAGCATCACGCACTTCAATAACCCTTGAGATAACATCATAGTGCCCATAAGATGTATCCATTTCCTGACCTCATGAGGTGGGAGGGAAACCTAGTTTTGGGGAAAAAGAAAATTCAAGGAAACACCCCTTGCTATTTCCAGTATTAAGAGAATCCAAACTCATAAGGACCTCAAACAAACTGTGTGGCGTAAAGGCTTCCACCATGTATCCAAATTCTGTTAAGATTTAGAATCTCTCTCTCTCTCTCTCTCTCTCTCTCTCTCACACACACACACACACACACACACACTAAATCAAACAAAAACAGGGAGAACCACAGTCTCCTTTTTTGCTATTTCGGTTCAATAGTCTGTTGCTAGCAAAGTACAGTGGTACCTTGGTTCACGAACGCTTCTGTTCACGAACAATTCGGTTCACGAACAGCTCCGGTCGCAAAATTTTGCCTCCGTTTGCGAATTCCGCATCGGGTTACGGACAGGATCCGCGGCCATTTTCCCTCCTGTGACACGTGGTTGCGGCTTCCTGTAGGGAGGGGGACTCTCCCTCCAAGCACTAACTGCCTCCCCATCCGCCTTCCTGTCCTCCACACCAGAAGTCGCATCGAGCAAGGTTAGCTTTCTCTCTCTTTGTACTGTACTTTGTGTCATATTTTTGCGGTTTAAAAAAAAAAAAACATATGGTTCAGAACGGATTAACCGGAATTACATTGAATCTTATAGGGAAATTTGATTCGGGATGTGATCAAAAATCGGTTGGCGAACAAATTCGTAGGGGTCAGATTGGATTAACCGTATTTACATTGAACCTTATGGGAAAATTTGATTCGGTTCGCGACCAATTCGGTTCGCGACCAGAGTCGCGGAACGAATTAAGTTCGTGAACCAAGGTACCACTGTATTGGATATGTTTGACCAAACAATAGAGTTGTTCCAAGGGTATCCACAGGTTATGGTCAAAAAAGTCAAGATAGAGCATACAACAATACAATGAAAGCTCTGTTTTAATGCTTACCACATTAAAATATGGGCAAAGCTTCTATTGCACTGTCATAGCCGCCACCCTGACTTTTTTTATCATATCATCTGAACATAGTTTTGTCAATGCATTTTGGTTTGGAGTATAAGAAAAAGAAAGAAGAAATAAAGAAAAAGTTGAAACAGAAGTAGAGTGAAAATCTTAAGATGGAAAGCTGGGTTGTTCCTGGGCAAGAAAACACTGGGCTAGCTTTTACTTGCTATTGTTTTTCCTAAAACCAGGGCACTCAACTTGCAGATCAGGCTATTTTTTTTTAGGAAAACATGGCAGTCAAATCCTATGCTCTTCCTCCTTCAAAGGCTTGATTCACAAATGTTTCAGCAATAGACCAGGAAGAAGGAACAGAAGTCAACATCTCCAAATAATCCTTTTTAAGAATTAAGCTGCTTTTTTTTCTTCTGCAACCTCCTGATTCCCCCATTTGTAAGCCTCCAGATCTACAAACAGGATCTGAAAGCTCTTCCATTGCTGTTTTTCAACATTCAGTGGAAATCTATCCAGCTATAATACCTGATGGCCAATATGATGATTAATGGACACAAATCAATAATACATACTTCTTTGATAGGATATGAACATTTGGCCGACCAGGCCTAGTTTTATTGCAAGTATATGAAAATGTGCTGCTATTAGAGTTTCTGAGTCACCTTTTGGACAGACAGCACATTCAAATAAAAAAGTGCATACAGAGTTGTGTGATTTCCTATGCTTAAATAATTAATTCCAGGATACTCCCATAATCTTTGGGAGGGAAAAAATCCACTTATAACTCCCTTGATAGATATATAATGCAGACCAGTATTCTAAACATCCAATGTTCTTTTCTCAGGCTGGGTGATAAAGAAACTGTAGGATTTGCGTGGCATTAGTTGCTCAAAACTATTTCAATGTTGGGGTCATATTTATTTCTAACTTTTCACCCCATCAAGAGAGACAAAATGTGGCCATGACATTATAATTCTTATCCCTTGAATTTGCTTCTAGATAAATAAAGAAGAACTAAGCATGTTTGTTTAAAGAGTACAGCAGAGAACAGGGTGGTCTATGACACACACTGGTTACTTCTCAACTCCTCAACTGTACTGACAAACACAGAGAGAGAGAGAAATGGAATTTGTTGTATAAGCTTATTTGCCATCTTCATTTTCAATATTGTTTAGATTTTTGGAAAACTGAAACAAGGGAAAGCATTTCAACAGCAGTTTTGTAAATGTTCTGTATCAAATTTATGCCACTAATTTTGTGGTGAGAAATTGAAACTAACTTTGTGAGCGTTGCTGACAGAGGAAGCAGGTTACCTGCTTGGTCATCTTACAAAATATTGAATTGAACTGCTATTTTCACATTATTCCTATCTGACACACACACACAGAGATACCAATTTGCTCAGTTAATTATTAAATTAGCATCCATAAAAGAAATCTGTATATTACTCTCTGGAACACTGTTTCAGTTCCCAGGGGAAAAATATATATATAATAGAGAATGCAGGAAGAGTAGTCTAACAGAGTTTGGCAATGTGGTTCCAAAATATTGGCTTGGTTATTAGCAAAGTCAAAGTGTATTTCCATTTCAGCATCAGCACCTGTTACAACAGCTCATTATCCAAGAATCATTCTCTGCCTGAAAATCCCCAACATCTTCCATTAGTGATGGTGGCAAACTAACTTGTATGTTCTACCATCCCTCTCATAACTTTCCACCATAGCAGTACTAGCAACTTATTTGATTTCCTTTTCTGTTTGTTTGTTTTGTTTTGTTTCAGGTGGGAGCTGAGAGGTATTCCTCCAGGACATGTGGTGGTTTAGGGAGGACAACAGCACTGATTGAATTAAAATGTTTTGCTCTCCAATGGGTCCTCTTGCCAGAACACTGATTGGCTCCTGATAATCTGAGCATGATCTTTGCATGCATGGCAACAGAAAACATAATTGCAACTTCTTTGGAAAGACTTAAGAGTGAAAGCAGTAATAGCGTGGAAATACTCAAAGAGGAAAGTAGTGTGAATTGTGAATATATCACATATTACAGAGAAGGAGAGAGAGAGAAAGAGAGATGGAAAGCGAGACAGAGACAGAGACAGAGACACAGAGAGAGATCAGACATCAAAGCCATATAGTATTAATATTCCGCTCCTGCCCTTATTATTGAACAAACACGTGCATAAAAGTGTAAAGATATATAGCCTTGAATCATAGGCAAAGGATGCCTGAACTACAGTAGCAGCATCTTGGAGTGCCCATGTTAGTTCATTCTTTGTATCCTTATTTGTTTGGTAATCCAATATGCTTTGATTTCTTGAGTCTGGGTCATAGTGGACTTGCAGTGCAGTGGGTCCTTCAGACAGCTTTGCAGAGGCACAGGGATAAAATGGAAGAGCAGAGTGGTCACAACGGGGGACCTCTGAAGAAGCAAGGGGTGCTGGCAATCAGCTCAAGCAATCTGGATCAGAACAAAAACGCTTCACTTTGCTTTTTCAGTGTGGCATGTTCTAGATTAAGGGTGGGTTTGTGTTTCTTTAGTGCGATTTATTTATGTGACTGTTATACCCTTCAATCCATTTGACTCTAATGGAGGTTGTGTGGTAGTGCTCAGCATGGCTGAAGCAATTGGTTAATGCCAGCAAAGCCAAAACAAATTCAACCCTTTTCTTTCATTTTGTTTCTGTCTCTGTCTCTCTCTCTGTCTCTCTCCCCAAGTAATAGGCTGCCAGTTTTGATAGCTCAAAGTTATCACTTGTGGAAGATTCCAGCCAGTATGGCCAGGGATGTGGCATTCTGGGAATAGTATTTTATCAACATATGGAGAGTGAAAGATCCTTGATCTCTCTCTCTCTCTCTCTCTCTGCAGTTCTGCACAAAGGTCTTTGTAAAAACCCAAGTGTGTCTGATTAGTAGCATTAAATTGTGCTTGCAGGCTTTTTTTTCCTCCACGCTACTTATTTGTGTTTTATGGTTTTAATTTTACTTGGTTCTATTCATATGGTTGCTGATACAATTATCATAGGTAGAATGTAACTGGAAGAACTAATGTACTTTTGGATTATTATATTATAAATTAAATATATTTATCTGGCATTAATTTTAAGAAATTGCTTTTTGTCGCATTGAGATATGTTTATTGCACTGCAGAGCAAAAAAGTAGAAGTTACATTTCATTGTTAACTGGCTGTTACATGACAAGTAAACAAGTTTAATTGTGTTATTCACCTCATTTACTTTAATGATTCAATAATAGATGTAACAGGAACCTCAGGACCAGATGGTGGAGTGTGTATATGTGGAAGGAGAATCCACATCAACTATGAACATTTTCATCTCAAGTATCAGAGAAATGTAAGTCCCTTGATCTTCACTCTCAGATTTTGTCACCAGTTGGCTAGATAAAACCAGAGAAAACTAGTTGCCTTATCAAAACTGTAACTTGTTTTCAGTGCAAAGCTGATATTGAGCCATTTCCCATTTTTGTTTTTAGGAAAGAATCACTGAGGTCCATAAACTGAAATATCAAGAATTACCAAGGAGAAAACCCCACCTCCACCATCACTGGCAGGGCAAGCTACTGTATATAAACAGGGAGCAAACCCCACACTCTCTAGCACTGATGATGTTACCTAGTCGGGTAATGAAGCGTCTGCAAGCAAACGACCAAGCTCAGAGAGCACCAAAGACTCCCAACTGAAATACATTACTATCTTTCTGTATATACTGTATTACGGGAAATATCATGCTACTTGAAATTTTCAAAATAAAAAAAATGTTTTTAAAACTCTAGGAAAAAAAATATATATTTATATAATCTGGCTATTTCTTCTTAAATCTCTAGCAAAGAGGATATTTTAAAAGAAATGGTTAGATTACTAAGCGATTTAGACTAAACTCAGTACAATTTACTACTGAGCAGACATTATAAGACTACACTATTGATGAAAGGATCTATACATTAAAATTTTTACTTCTAATCGAGAACCTCATTCCTTGTCGATTTTTTTTTCTGAGATTTTTTTGTTCAGCACAAAAGTTGCCATAGGGAAGTGATATCAGATGTTTCTCAAATTGTGCTGATCCATGAGTTTCTTTTTACCAACTGAGTTTCTTTTTACCTCAGAATAAAATAATAGCAAAAGGAAAGCCAGATTGGTGTAGTGCTTAAGGAGTCAGGCTAGAAACCAGGAGACCATGAGGAAGGAAACCAGATAGGTATGCAGCTAACAAGTGAAGGCAGTGCTCTTTATCACTATACAAATGTTTTACAAGGTGTATTTTCAAGACTTGAGGCGTATAAGTGTTTCTATATACAGGTAGTCTCCAGTTTAAGAATGAGTTCCGTTCCCAAGGTGTATCCTTAAGTCTAATGTGTATGTAGGCCGGAACAGCATTATTGTATAATACAGTATAAGTAGTATTGTGTAATTAACTCAAATCATTGTGTATTGAACTTGAATTTTGCTACAATATGCTCTGTTCTTAATTATGAGTCATCTGTAAACCAGGTGTTCTTAACCCAGGGACTACCTGTATATCTAGCCACAGTGACCAAGAAGAAATATGAACTCTAATATATAACTTAGAACTTAACTAAATGACTTAATTTCAACTGCTTTGTTTGTAATGCAAAAATGCGTCATGCTAATTTCTTCTTCCTCCCACATTTACTTATCCACAGGTTTAGGAATGCTAACAGTTAATGGTCTCTTGCCCTGTCATCCAGCCCCTGAGCCATGTAGAGTTTGATGGGGCCCCATCTGGAGTCCAGGCCTGCCTTTTCTTTCTGCTGGTTCTTTTTTTGCAGACTATTCTTTGATTTCAGCTTCCTCAGCCCCTTGCTGGATCTTCTCCCTGGCCGTGGATCCTCTGGCTTCTGGTTCTTCCAACTGCTGCCTCCCTTGCTCCACACCTGTCCAGTTGCGTCTCATTCATACTTTCTGTCTACCCACTTCTTTCTTTTGAAACCTATGTTCATCAGTTTGCAGATGATGTATGGCATTTTAGACCATTATTTGTTTATTTTTCCTTTCTCCACAAGGGCCAACATGCCTAAGCTAGGCAGATGACAGTCAGATCACTGCAAAGAAAAAAACATTCACCTTGACAATCACACACAGCTTTTCTCTGTCTCGGAACAGTTCATCCTTCGACACAGGATGCCCTGATATTGCAGGAAACTTAAACAAACAAAGAAGAAAATGCTGATGACAAGCCATTGAGAAGATAAAGGGATTTTTGCCTATACCTACACTTGGAAATAAAGGGGTCCACATGGTGGGGTCAAAGAGTTATTTCCTTAAAACAAAGTTACACACAAGCACAGAGAAAAATGCACCCTTCCCTATTTAAAATTAGCATTATACGCACTCACACACACATTTGTATATATATAGATACCAACATGTGCACATTCATACATTCCCAAAGTATGGTTAGCATCTTGCCAAATCAACAAGAAAGGGTTTTGGAAGCACGTAATAAAAAATTCAATGATATCCAAAATATATAATATCAAATTAGTAAAATGGTTGTCTGTATTAATGTCACAGGAGCCTTTTGAACTTCAGGGACTACATATTTTTGAGAAGTTATAATCTTTCACGAAATTAAGGATTTACTAGCTACTGGGATCTCAACTGATTTTCACCAACAACTACATGGAGATGAGGTTTCAGAACCACTAAAACCAACCTGGATATATTTCATCTTCACAATTGCCAAACATACTGTTTTTTTCTGAGTGAACAATGTAATAAACATCATTACAAACTTATGGGCCATACATTATTTCTAGACTGAAGATCTGAGGTGGAACTATATTTGGATGGCTAAGAGTGTTTATTTTACCCGGAGGGTACTGTTTAAGAAATTGCTGAGAAGAATCCAGTTTTGGCAGGATTAAAAGGGAACCAAGATGTCGTGAAATATCCTGTAGCTCTATTCAATAATTAATATTTTTGGAACAAGATGATAGTGGCAATAAAGAGGCTTGAGGCCATTTCAGCTGGATGTTATACATAATGATTACTCTTCAGAGGACAAAAATAAATGAAAACTGCATGTTTTTCTTGGAATGAGGAACATGACTTTAGTCTAGGTTGAAGATTGCCATTCTCAGTTGTTCCTGAAATTGAACAGCAGAAAGAAAAAGAAAAACCTTCCTTCCTTCCTTCCTTCCTTCCTTCCTTCCTTCCTTCCTTCCTTCCTTCCTTCCTTCCTTCCTTCCTTCCTTCCTTCCTCCCTCCCTCCCTCCCTCCCTCCCTCCCTCCCTCCCTCCTTTCCTTCCTTCCTTCCTTCCTTCCTTCCTTCCTTCCTTCCTTCCTTCCTTCCTTCCTTCCTTCCTTCCTTCCTTCCCTACAGGAAATACATGAAAATTCTTCTGGTTGCTGTGTTTCTTTCATGGAGTTTGGAATCTGAAAATCTGGTCTATTTTGTTCGAGAGTGCAGGCTGAGCTCAAGAATATGTGCTTGTAGGAAAATTCCTGTTGCTAGAATATCTTTAAGCAGTGGTCAATATGTGACTGGGGATATCAAGGAGAACTTGTAATATTTACAACTACAAATATACAAAATTATTCCAAAGCGGGAGCACCTGTTGAACCAACAAAGTAGGTTTGCCGCTGCCTCAAAATTGATGTTTGAGTACTGTACTAATATTACTGAGAATTACTTCTACTTACATGCAAGTTCATGTGAGATTTCAGTTCCTGCTATAATTAGAATGACTTCCAATACCCAAACCTGCTTTGGGATTAAATTCTGGATTTACAGTAGAGTACATAATATTGTTAGCTAATAAAATAAATAGGGATTTAATGGGCATTAAGAAACTATAAGAAGGTTTTCCTAATCCAGCATTCTGCATCTAAAACTGGCCAGCCAGCCAGTTGTAAGATAGTCATAAAATGGAAGCTGATATAATTAGGACCTCATATTCAGAGACACTGATTCCATCAAGAATCAATGAGGTGGTTAAAACATGGGAATTGCTTGGAAGACCTATGTCAAAGACAGAGGGAAATGCCCTTATTTACATTTAACATAAAGCAAAATTCCATGTTACATAAATGAGATAGATGCCACAAATGTCTCTTTGTTCAGTTTTAGAGTAGATGGTTCATTGTTTCCCCAATTATTGTTACTCAGACTTGTTTTTTTCCTAATCAAATAGCCACATGTTTGACAGCAATTAATAATAAAATTGCAGTGCAGAACCATGAAACTCCTCTTTCTGTGGAGGAAGGTCCCAATAAAAATTGCTACTCCCTACAATTTTATGTACATTACAAACAAGTGTGTGTTTGCTGCTTGCGTTAAGTGCCTTCCTACCTCTACACTAGGGTGGATACCTAGCTTCACACTCACATGCTTTGACTAGTGCCAGATGACAGAGAAAGACTTGTGAATTTTTTTTCCCTTCATGTCAGATTTGATGAAAGAGATTTGTTTGGAAATTCCTGCAAAGGAAAACAAGATCTATGTCAAGTTGCCCTGGACAAAGTGTGGTATACTGGTGCGGATTTGTTATGGAGCATGCATGTGAATGTCCTATCTTTCATCTGTTAATCCTGTGTTCAACACTTAATCCCTAGGGAAAATACCATGAGGGAACTTCTCCCAATTGGCTTTTTCCATAGAAATACTACAATTACCAGTAAGGGAGAAACATGTGCATGAGAAATTACTAATAACTTCTTCATCTCTCGCTTTCTCTGCTACCAAATTTGATAGAGAAATTTGAAAGGCCATTTATGACAAATTCTTATTTTCTTCAGTCAGGTTCTAAGTATCACACAAAGGGAAGAAATAAGACATGCAATAAATGTGCAACTGCATTGGAATAAACTACTGGTTTGGAAAAGTCCTTTGTCAATGAATTAAATATGGGCAGATTTGCACTTTCTGCTTGGCACCAATACAGGTTCCTCACTGGTTCTTGAGGTAAGAATGGATGACATCATCTTCCACTCCCAGCCCATTGAAAATGCTCCCAGTGCCCGGGTTTTCCAATTTAAATTCAAACTTGCTGTTTTGTGACCTGAATCATCTTAAGCCCTTCAGATCTCCAGCACAGTTCCATCACAGCAACAGCCCCAATTCTGATTGGCTGCAGTGCCTGGCATGTAGAAGGCAGAGTGGATGGCCTTGAAGGGCAGTAGGAAGAGCCAATGCTAAGGCAACAATCAGATAAAAGGGCCTGAGCCCTAGTCAAGAAACTAGCATGTGTAAAAACCTCAGACAACGCTCTCCCTACTTCACATGAAGGTAAAGGTGTGGGAGAAGGGCACTGAGAGTTGCAAGATTCTATTACTATGTCTTTACAATTAAAGTAGTACTGACCTACATGGCATTGTTTCTTAATCCAGTCAACTTTGAAGGGTGACCATTTCATCCTGGATTGCTGGGCTGCTATGTTCTCTGCTGGTCAGCAGTTGCTGGTATTTTTATCATCCTGTAGTTGATCCAATGATGGACCATTGAGTCAGGAACCACCCTCAACTCTAGGAGTTCATGCTCCAAACACTTCAACCCTTACTTCTCCCTTTTAGTTTCTGCCCCAGGCTGGGTGAAGCATGCTCCCCTTGCTTTCCCACCCCCTGCTCATAGTAATGCAAACCAGTCCTTTCCCTTTATTATCTTTTTTTTTTTTTAATCTTTAAGTTACAAGGTAGGAACATTGCTACATTGTTTCTGCAAAACTGAATTCTCAGTTCATCCTTGCTACAACTTTCCATGGGCCTACAGAGGAATATAGGAATGAAAGAATGATGTCCTATTGCTTTGATTAATGCAGCATCGGGGTATGATGGTTCCATAGTGTGTGTATGTGTATGTGTTGGGGGGGGGGTAAAATCTGTGTTAGTGTCAATGGAGATAATGTGGGGGGGGGGGGGTGAAAGCAAAGGAAAAGCAAAAGAAATAAATGGAGATTGTGAGGAGGGAACAATCCTTAAAAGGAAAAGGCAAGCAATGGTAGACCAGTCCACCCAGGAGTCAGCCAGTGGGACTTGCCTTCCCTGCCTGGATCAGAAATGCAAGAAACAAGAATGACCAATCAGGTCTTCCAGTGGCCATAGTCCCCACAGAGCATTAGCCCCTCTCCATTGCCCACCCACTAAAGCCAAACTGGAATTTCTGATGTTGGTTTAAGAAATGGACAGGACCAGTAGTATGGAATTGCTTTCAACCACACCTTTATATCAACCCTATTAAAATATTCCAATCCGTAGAATAGAAAACCCCATAAAAACAGCAACAAAACACCAATGGTTACGCTTCTCCTTGCATTTTATGGTGCATTACCTCATTTTAAAACAATTTATGTAGTACATTTCATGCTATAAAGTGATGTAATACATCATAGAATAATGCTGAAATTGTAAATCAATATTGCCATCTTTCCAAACGCATGTTCTTTCTTTTTTCTTGAAAATATAATGCTAGGAAAGGATGCCTTTATTTGTGGCTGTCAATTATTCTCTTATCAACAGGCACTCTGGTGTGGGAAAGTGAATTCATGTACATGTCTGCAATAGATGATTTCGACTTCCATTCAGTATGACCAGACCAAGGTCTTTCTTGTGTTAGTAAGCCAGCATGAGCCCCTTCCTTCCTTCCTGTATTTGAAAGCAAATACAACAGGAAGCAGCCATGTCATCTTTGAAAGGTTGTTGGTTTGTTCTACTTTCAAGTTAAATCTTGCTCCCTGGTCCAAACATACAGCTCTGCTTTCAAATTGACAGTTCTGTTGACTTTTCCTTCATTGTATGATGCACAAGAGTAGGCAGCAGCCAATGAGATCAGCAAACAGCTAAAGGTTTCTCTGCCAAGCTGCTATCAACTCAGTTCAACAACTGATATTAGTTAGGGAACTAGTGGATTAGAACAGTGTATTTGCAAAATGTCAGGTGTGTTTGCTCTGTGATGGCATGAGCTACAAATGAAAGAAATGAAACATCAATTCGTGACCTCGGGAGAGAAGAAGGTAGATAATTCAACCATTTGCTTTAGAAGAGAATGGCCTATTATAATAAAAGCAATGTGTTAAGAAGAAATGTGAAAAGATAAATGTAATCCTTGGTTAGCAAATCTCCATGTATACTGTAGTACATGGTTAGTTTAGTTTGAAATATTTATATACATATGCATACTTCTTTGGGAATAAGGGCCACTGACAATAATATACTTAACTAGACAAAGGATTAGAGACATTATCATTAGGGAGGTGGGCTAAGCCTGGAGTTTTCAGTGTGTGACTCTTATCATTACTAGAAAGTGATGAATTTGAACTCTTTTATTCTTATAGTGAAATGCAGTGACACAACACACAACTGGGATTTCTCTGAGTCTCTTGAATGATAGTAAGATATGGGCTTGATATCTGGATTAATAACAGTCAAAAAGGCAAGGACTGGCAGTTCAGACTGGTGGAGGGTCTGAATTAAACTTCAGAAAGTATCAAAAAGTGTGAAAAGTCATCTACAGTCATATAGCAACTTTCAGGGGTTACATACGTGATCTTTCATGGTTTTTTTCAAATTGGAATAGAAGAGAGATTTGAATCACTGTTTCTCCCAAGCAATATCCATGTATAAAAAGGATATGCAGTAACCTAAAATGTTATGTGTGGCAAGGGGGCCAAAGGCATGTCTTGTGGAGCCAACTGTCCAAGTAAGGCCAGGGCTATATTAACTAATGATCTCGAATGACCTCAGCATGTATGGAAAGGTCTCTGCTCTCTCTTTTTCCTAGTGCATTGAGTTCAAGTGGCTGCCATTTTCATAACTGGGGAATATGCCCAATGAGTCAGAGGGAAGAAGCTCTCCCTCCCAATGCAATCTGCAGAACCTGGCTCAGGTTTTCCTACTATCCCTGCAAATCACAAACCATGGATAATTTCCTTATGCGTGCAAATATTTTTAAAAAGGCAAAATAACAACCTAATGAAAATAATTAGTACAATTAATATTATACCAATACCTGTGTGGCATTTTCCCCTTTTATCTCTCTCTCTCTCTCTCTCTCTCTCTCTCATGTATTCTGAGAAGGCTTTAGCATTTCTGTATTTTTAATGTCCTGCTGTTCTCGTTCTCTATCCATCCCTCTGGAATCTTCCTATCTGCAAACGCTTCTTGCTTTGAGGTGGGATGGGAGTCGGGAGGGAGAAAAGAGTTTTTTTCAGGATCTCTTCCCATGGGATAGATTTGAGGGGTGAGCAGCCAAGAAATCTCTGGATCACCAGGGAGATTATTTTATTTTATTTTACTTTATTATCACATCACCTATGTAACTCCAGGGATGTCACTCATATCCCTTCACCTCGTAGCTAAGCTACATGAATCTTACCTCCACAAACTTTTTGCCCAATCAAACTGAGGGCAAATCATTTTTAAAAGTGGAAGATATTTTTGGCCAACTTCTATTGAATGGCTTGACTTACTGTTTTTGTTGGTAAAGAACAACATGCAACAGGAATATACTTTTTAAGAAATGGTTGAAGTTTCAATATTGAACTACCCTGTGAAATACCATTTGTGGGGCTTGGTTATTATAGATACCTGTATTTTAGATCCCACTGGTCCAGGCTAAGTCACTTGTAAAATTAATTTATAAGGTTCTTGTTCATTCATTTATATTTTGCTTAACCTCATGACTACCCTGAAGGTGCAATAAAAATGCTGAAATTTTACCACATGATTAATCTTAAAAGAGAACACCTTAAAAGGTGCATGGAGTGCATTTTGACACAGATGAAGCTTGTTTGTCTCATGTTTACTTGTATAAACATTCTGTAATGCATAAAGAATGGTAGTTCTGCATAGGCTTGGAAATAAAATGTGTGCTTTATTCATCAGATGAGAAATGTTGTATTTTCCCAAGAGAGCATGACTGTATAATTTATTGTGTTTACTAGAGGATGACTCCACAGCTATGAACGTTAAGGTTCAATGGAAGAAGGCAGGGTGGAGAAGGGAAAACCTTCAATAGCGATTTCAGATGTTCAGTTTAATGCAGGCTTCTAAAAGGAGTATTACATAATTTTGAAAGGAACCAGTTGACACCAAGGAATTATTAACTGCATACATACTTATATCCATACATACGTATATACATACATAATCTGGAAACCCTTCCCAGAGAAAATTAAACATAAAGCTCCATTGCAAATGGAATGTACACGTTCAGAAACTTGGGGATTTCTTGCTTGCTTGCTTTTCTTGCTTGCTTGCTTGTTTGGTGATAATAATGATGATTTCATTTATCTTGTGTGCATAATAATTATAGCCTCCTGAAATTTGCAGGAATCTTTTCTGCCATGGCACCCACCCTCTGGAACACTAATCTCTCCACACCTCGATGGCCTTCTGCAGGACCTTGAAGATCTGGTCCTGTTGCTGAGCCTGAGGTCCCAGGTGTGTGATGAAGCCTGTTTCCTGAGGGCTCTTTCTGATTCTCTGGATGTTGTGTTTTATTTCTCATTTTGTTTTATTTTTGCTTTAATGTTATGAGCTGCCCAGAGTCACAATGGGCAGCTATATAAATCAAATCAATCAATCAATCAAGGCACAGTGGGGTTGGAAATCCGTGCAGGCACTCTTCCTTTGGGTAGTACCAGAGATGTGAGTGGCACACTATATGTTTCAAACATATAGTTAAGCTTAAGTCTATTCATACAAAGTCATGGGCAAAGGAATGAATATAAATCTTAAAACACACATACACACAAACCAACATGATTGATTTCATTGTTTATAAGGACAGAAAAAAAGTAGTGAAGGATAGAAGAGTGAGGAGGGGTTCTGAATATGAGAGAGATAATTTTTGGTGTGATGAGTGGATTTTTGGAAACAATCAGGGAAGAAAAGAAGTGCAATTCAAGGTACTGATTATCACCTATCAAGCCCTTCATGGTTATTTGAGAGACCACTGATGTCCAATAGTTTCTGCCCACCTGATAAGATCGAGTAAAGTGGGCATTCTCCACATCTCCTCAGTTAAACAGTGCAATCTATCAGGACCCTGGAAGCACACCTTCTCTGTTGTGGGGCCTGCCCTCTGCAACAGGGCAGATCTTCTGCAGAGATCCAGGGAATTCCCACACTTTGGTTGTTCCAGAAGTCTTATTTTTTTCTTTTTGGTATGTTGTGTTTTTCTTTCCAGTGATAGTAAACCCAGTCTGCATTTCCTTCACAGTGTTCTTAGCCAATGAAGCTTATAGTCCATGGGCTAGGAGGTACTGCAAGGACTCAGACTCTGCAAAAGCTGGCAAGCTCATGTTCACATGTATGCTCCTTTCAAAGCAAAAGCATGGAAATGGAAACTTTTTTGGGGGGTGGTGGCATTTTCTGTACCTTCTCCCCTAATTCTGATGAACTACAGCTGGATTATAGCCAGTAGCATGAATATTCACCATGTGTGATAAACCTTTATGACAGGGGTGACCCTCTAGATGTTACTGAATTACAACTTCCAATGTCCTTCAACATTAATCATGCTGGTTGTTGCACCCATGACTCAGTAGCATCTGTAGGGATACAAGCTCCTGGCTCTGCTGTACGGGTTCTACTTGAACCATAACAATCTTAGTAACAACTCTGTCTTAAACTTTCAAAGCACAACTTTTTAAATCCTCCAACAAAGTGAGATGAGGATTTTTGTTGAAACGTACATTGATGGCCAACAGTCTGGCATGATTATAAAAAGTTTGTTAACAGTCCTTTCAGTTAATTAGCCTTTTATTTTTCCAGGTTTTCATGTAACATGTTAAAACCAAATCAGACTACTTCTGAGATGTTTTCAGTTTTCAGATCTGCGCTAATGTTCAAATGCTGTAATCATGCTTCTGTCTATGTTTTTATAATGCTAGAGACGGCTGAGAAATGTCAAGCATTTTTGTTTTCTATCAATAGCTGAATGTTCTGCATCTTGAACATAGAATCATGAATGAACAAAAATATCTTCATTGGCTTCTATGGGGGGAAAATTCTAGCACCACCCCACCTCCAGTTGTTTTGTGATTAAAAAAAAAAGATAAAAGACTCCATAGGATGGTGAAAGAATATAAAAATAATGATGAATTCAACAACTTTCTGCATGGCTGAGGTTCTGGTGGCATGATTTTATATTTAACAATATGTATGAGCCACCCAGTCCATACAGACTCTGATCTGCATATAATTTTCAAGATAAAATATAATAAAATCAAGATTATTAAAAAAAAAATGACACTCAACTATCTAAGATAGTTACCTAAGCAAGCTGCAAGTCAAAAAATCATTGGAACAGTACCACTTTAATTTGCCTCCTAAAAGCCACTGCCAAAATATCTTTCAGGAAAAGGTATTCCATAAATTGGGGGAGGGGGGGGAGGAGCACCACAGAGAAGGCCTGATCCCATGGACTCCATAGGGTATGGCATATTACTAAATGAATAGGGCATGAGAGTGAAGGATAGATCCGTTCTAAATAATTCATACATGAACATCAGGACTTGGAACTCAGTTCAAACTATGTTACTTGCCCTAGCTAATTACAAAATAACTAAAATAAGCACAGAAGCCATACCAGAGGCAGGGATGGACAGAATTCTCATTCATTGAATTAGTCCCTCCAATGGTTGATGGGCTGGATAAATATGGTTGTGAACTTCCTGGTAACATAATGCTGGTAACATAAAGGCTTTAAACATAAAACTGCTTTTTACATTGACCTCAAAATGAGCCATTCTGAATGGCCCTGAAATGGTCTGCCCTCAAATTTGGTCCTTTCCAACTTTTCTGTTTTAAGTTTGCATCTCTTCTGAAACATCCGTACTGATTTGTTCTGGTCAGAATGGTCTGTTGTGGGAATCTGGAAACATTAAGTGATAGAACTTTGTGAACATCCCTACTTTGTGCTGAAATCTGTTCCACTACACATACTGTCGTTTCTCCCACCTGTCCTGATCTTTAGGCCATGTAAAAGATTTTTCTCCCTGTCACCATATCTTTCACTGAGTTATTATTCATCTGATGATGGCTGAAAATGGTTGAAAGCTATGAAATGAATGGACACAAGAACGGTGTAGATGTTTTCTCACAGCAGACGGTGGAACACCATGAAAAGTTCAGAAAGACGTCTGAGTAATTGGCTTCAGTCACCATTACCTCATAGGCCAGACTCAGGTTATTTTTTCCATGTTCTATCCAATATGGCATACAGAATGTGGCAAATATAACTCTGAAAGACTATAAAAGCTACAAAGCACCAACATGGGAATTCTTACAACTAGTTGTTATTTTCATATCAAGCAGTACATTATTTTCAAAGAAAGTATTTTTTCTTCTAATTTCAGAACCATATCAAGGAGAAAAAGCCATAAAGAGTGTACATGGTTCTTGTATAATCAGGAGTCTTTGGGCAACCCTGAGGGAAGGGGAAGGACTTTCATGAACTTTGTCAATTTCATAAGATGAATCATATGGCTCTCCATATGGAGACGATTATATTAATTCCAGAATAGAAGTGCTGTAATCTTCACATCTATGTATGTGTAGTTATCCTTGGCAAACTAGAAAATGTAAAACATTTTATGGTGGGGTTTTGATTGCCTTCATCAATGACATGTTTATGTGATCATAATTCTCATTGCAGCTCTTGAACCCTGTAGTGTTCTGATTTTATTTTTTATATTAATCTTATCATATCAACCTATGTAGCCTAAAAATTAAATCATTCTAATTTTTAGACTACATTGAATTTTAAGACTACATTGCTGCCCATCACACCACTGAGAATCCAAGTATGTATTCAGAAAACAACAATAATAACAGTAGATAGTAATTGTTCTTTCTATTCGATGAATATAAGTCAAATTTAAAACCAGATCTGTAATTATGAAGACCTGTGAAAAGCAGAGCACTAATGACATTTTCTTTCACTTTTTCTTCTTCTACTATGACATGCATTAGGGCAAAATACATTTCTAAATATTTATGGAATTCAGATATTTCTACAAATTAAATTTGTGTGTTCCCTTTCACACAAGTTATTCGAACATTGATCACTCTCATATTCATTTTCTATCATATAAACTACACACAGTTTCAGAATCTACGAGAATCCCAGATTTGTTGAATGATCACAATCATATCAATCAATCATATAAATGATGAAGGAAGGCAGGCAGGCAGGCAGGCAGGCAGGCAGGCAAAACAAAACAAAACAAAACAAAACAAAACAAAACAAAACAAAACAAAACAAAACAAAACAAAACAAACAAACAAAAATCCAGGCAATTCTCATCACGTTTAATTTTACTTCATTCATCACTTATGTAGAATGTTTATACTTCTCATGGATTTTACAATGAAGGAGAGTTGATAGCCTGTTCCCATGTGATGATATAAATGACGTGAACAGGTATGGAGCAATGGCAAATGATTTCTCTAGATCAATTGTTCCAAACATTTATTTATATGGAAAACATTATAGAATCATCGAAAACTTTTGAGATAAGCCAGAAGGTTGGTAATGCAGTGTCTGTAGGCATTATGGCCCATGTGATTATCCCAGATAACATCCTTGGAACCCCCAAATTAAGTAAAGCTTATTTTAAATTTTTGAAACAATTTTAGGGTTCACATTCTCATAAGATCACAACTTCTCATGAGATTTTGGCCATCTCACTTGAATTGCTAAAATCTCATAAATGCTCACATGAAAATGCACAAACCTTGCAAAGTTTATGAGAAGTTGGGCTGTTATAACAGTCCAACTTCTCATAACAGGCATCCTCTTCAGTACTTCTATAGATCAGCAATGGCCCCTTGACCATAATCTGGGAACCATTATTCTAAATGACAGTACTATAAAGTTTAAGACAATCCCCCTTCCCCACATACAAACACATTTTAAAAGGAATTTTCATTAGTGCTGGGTTGAAATATTTACATCCTTTATGAATGAAAGAAGAAGCCTCTCTCTACTCCAAAAACTGAGTTAATGTTTAGTATGGAATTTCTGAATTTTCCAGTGGAGATGGAGGGTTGTTTACTCAGTTTTTATTATGATACCAATAGGGTAGTTAAGGTATATTGCTATAGTACTGCTGAGAATTATATTACACCTTGATTTAACCATTCTGTTTCAGACAATGTCTATGGGAAATTCTGGGAATTTCAAGTCAGGGTTCAGGAGCTCGGGAAGGTTGATATAGATCCTGAAGTTAATGTTGTCATATTTTGTCAGAATGGGTTTTCTCTATAATATGCATTTTCATTTTTATTTCCCCTTCCTGTGTTCATTGCTAAGTTTGAAGATGATGAACCTTAATTCTCCATGACAATTTACTTCTGCACTGACCTCATTAGCCTCTGTGGGAGTCTTGGGTAACAGACTAAACTACTCATTTTTACAGCTGCTTTTACTGGCTTAGTAAAATATTCTATCCCACACTTCCCATAAGCAGGGGATCAGGTGGATCATGCCAGACAATCCTGAAGGTTAAAGAAACAGAGTTAGTGGCTATGTACCATTTGCAGCATTCCTTGGATATTTTATCTTCTTTTTATGTGGTGACAATTCCAGGATACCCTCTTTAAGATATGTCACTCATCTTATCAAAAGCCCAAATAGCTTTTCTTGAAATAAATCAGATTGCAATAGAAAGACTGAGGAGGCCCTTCAGGTTTTCTTTAAGCCAAATTCCAGTGTCAACTAAGATTAGAATTAGAAGGAGTAGATGCACTGATGGAGAAAGGGTCCAGGCTGCTATTCCCCAAGGCAAATTGGAGGCCTTCTTGGAAAGCAAATCTGCTCTAGCTCTACTCACAGATCCCTTTCTAGAGAAAAGGTCAGCTCTTTGCATGGAGCAGAAGTATAGAACCCAAATTTTCTTGTGGATTGATCTACAAGGAATTTGTTTGTGCTTCCATTTCTACTTATGGTCTTCACACCAGAGTATATAAGGGCAAAATTGAGTCTGGGTGTATTTGTCTTATGAATAAATAGACTCTTAGTTGACACACTCTACTAGAAAAATAAATCCAGACAATCTTACTTTGACTCTGACTTCTCCCCAGCCCTTTTTTCCACTCCCTGCATGAAATCCAATCTTTAGCTGATGGCTCCACTTAACAGTTTCCTGGCACTGTATGAAGCAACCATGTTTGCTTGTACCAGGCTTATTAGTGGATAATCCTTTATGAGGTCAAGGTCTCTGAAAGAGTACAACAAGTCTGTAAAGGGAGTATTCTTGTGGGGAAGATCTCATCTTTATTCTCAAAAGGAAGTTCCATTGAATTCAGCAGTGCATATTCCCAAATAAGTACAAACAGCTTTAGGATGTTAGAGTTAGTCCATTCTGGTATATATCTCAAGATATTTCTGTGATCATGTTGTGCATTTCCCACAAATGTCATTTAATTCTTAGAAACCACCCTTCCCGTCCCTTATTGTTTTGTAATTTTGAAGAGGTATTAATGTTTTTACAATTTTCATTGATGCTGCCCACCAAATATTAAGTTATTTTTTAATGACCTCAACAAATTTGTAAAAACTCAATTTTCCTCCCTCCACCCTACAATTAATTAATTCACTATCTGAAATTTGGTAAAGTCTGTCTTATCAGGAAAAGCAATTACTACTTTAAATTTGGATAGGGTGGAAATGTCTCCAACTCAGTCCTACCAGGACTGTTAGGGCCACCTAGGTCTGGGGAGATTCCATCCTTAACCATGCATAGGGTCACACTTCCCAATTAAAGGGTAGTGCAGGGTCTGGGGGTATTCCTGGACTCACAGCTCCTGCCTGAGGAGCAAGTGGCAGCTGTGGCCAGGAAGAACTTTGCATAGCTTCATCTGTTGGGCTCTTTCCTAGGTTGGGAAGCTCTTCAGACAGTCTCTGAACTGTTGCAATTGATTGTTGCAATGAACTGTGCATTGAGCTGTCCTTGCAGACCACTTGGGAAGCTTCAACTGGTTCAGGATGCAGCAGCATGGGCAATGATGAGCATCCCTTGGTATGCCCACATGCCATTGTCAGGGGAAAAACCCCAAAAAACCCGAGAGACAGATACACCAAAGCACAGACCACTTCAAAGTTCTAAAGCATTTATTAAGTGTTAGTTCAATAAGCATGTATAACTCAATAAACAGAACACAAGGTACTTACTCAGATTCCCATTGCAATGAGGACCATCATGGACAAGCAGTCAGCCCTGACAGCTTGTGGCCATATGGCCCCAACCCTTTGTCATCAGACCACTTTTATTCCTTAAAACACAAACCACAATCTTAACTCCCAGGAAACAGACAATGGTCTTGATGCTAACTTTACCATACTTCCCTGTTCTTTCTTTTACCACAAGTGTTCCATCAGCATTTCTGGCTATATGGTGCTTTTCCTTAATTTAGAATAGCTGATATAGGTCTTCCATTTTCTTTTGACATGTAAGCATTTCAGTTGTAACATTAATACATTTCTTAAATGTTAGTTCATATTAATTGTCAAAGCATGATTTTTCCATCCTTTATATTTTCCTCTCACACCATCTATGCTTTGCGAGCTGCACTGATCAGCGGTTTACTTCTGGTAATTCAAGGTGCTGGTTATGACCTATAAAACCCTACATGGCATACAACCTGGTTACTTGAGGGACTGCCTATCTCCCATGGTATCAGTCCAGCCAGTTCGATCCAACAGTGTTGGCCTTCTCCAGGTCCCTTCAATTAAACAATGTCATCTATCAGGACACCAGAAATATACCTTCTCTGTTTGGCACCTGCCCTCTGGAATGAGATTCCTCCTGAAGATCCAACTGTTCTACCAGGCCTTGTTTAGGGAGGTTGGGATCCCTGCTGGAATGTATGAGGGTGTGGTTAGCTGGATTTGCCGTCAGTTTTTGTTTATTCTTATTCTTTTTATTTTTTTAATAATTATTATATTCTATTTTTATTGTGTTGTTTTTTTTGTACACCGCCTACTGCCTAAACTGAATAAGCTGAATAAAATTAAATTCCATGCAATTATTTCTAAATGCAGTGAAGTTGGAAGCACTTTTCTTCCATGTTTTTTAAATGATCATACTACATTGGATCATAGTTCCAATCCCCCTGCACCTAAATCTTTGAACTGGGTACTTTTCACCCCTGAGAAAATCCTGTTCTACCTACAAATGATTCTAGTCTGTCAAAAAGTTAGAAAAACACATCCAACAGTCAATGGAAAATTTGTACATTGCTTTAGATTGGGCTCTAGCTTGAAAAGAGCAGATGTTGATTCACCTTGAAGAAAGCAATTTCCCAAAGCACTAATTTGGATTTCCATCAATGTTCAGCACACACTGTTATGATCATATCAGCAGTGAGGTGGCAAATGTAAAGATATACTGTACATTAATAAAAAGGATCTCTTGTGGTTTGGAGTTCATAATGTATCTTATGAATGGATCAATGTATGCTTTAAAGCAAGATTCAGTTGTTTCTGCTTCTACTTTATTCAGAGCTTTAACATGTATCCTTTAATATTTTCAGTCGCTTTCAGGAGTTAACAAAAAATTCACCACCAATTAACTGAGATATGGTCATCCACGCAAAAGAGCAGTTTACATCTGATTGGTTTATTGGATTTGTCTGGGAAATGAATTATTTAGGGAATGTATGTAAGAAATGGAGAACTTGCCAGAAATCATTTAATTGTTGACTTTGGTTCAATATTTTTCATGAGTAACTTGTTGATGAATGAGAATCAAAGGTTTCTTCCAACTCCCAAAGTTGTAATCAACTGTAAACATATTTTGTAAAATTTTTTATCGCTTATTATTCTGCTTCCCATCCACAGAGTGAACTATGTCTACTCTTGTTCCCTAAAAGCTTATCATTTCAGCAGAAAATGCTGCTGAAATTAGATTGTTAATTAAAAATGATAAAATGGGCAATAATTATATTTCTTTCCTATAGTTCAAAATCAGTTAGTAAGTGCCTTCCAATCAACTTTAATGAGTTCCTTGTGAGAACCTTCCAATATTATTACACCATTAAAATGATATCACTAGGTAGTAATAGTCTCACAGGAGTAATATGATGTCTTGCTTAACTGAAATTGAGCATAGGCTTTTAAGCTACATTTTAAGCTACATTCAAGATAGGAAGATTTATAAGGTATATACACTTTTTTCCTCCCATTTCCAACTTGTCCATTAGCAAATCTCTTCTTTTTTCCCCTCATTCTTCTGAAATGCTTTTTTCCAACAGAGATGCGCCAAATGTCTTTTTCACTCCCAAGCTAAAACTGATGATCAGCCTAAGGATTCAAAGATTTGAAAAAAGTGAAACTTTCTTTAAACAAACAGTTGTGTTCTCGAAAACAGCCAAAAAGTCTGTCTATCTTTCAGATAACACGTTGGCATGCCCGTGGCCTTCACTGCACTGTATTAAATTGACCTACTGCAAACCTGTAGACAGATCTTTTAAAAGTTAATTGATAATTAGCTCATGATGTTCAAAATGGTGTCTTTTCTGGCTAACAAATGCTATTAAAAGGTGTAAGCTCTCATAAGCTGCTTATGCCTTTTAATAAAATTTGTTAGCCAGAAAAGGTGCTACCAGACTGCTCCTGATTTTTTCCATGATAGACTAACATGGCTTTCTCCCTACAATGTTAAGTGATTCTTCCTGTACAATTTTACATATGACCATAAGAGATGCCTTACCAGATTAGGCCACTGTATATGCAGCATTCTGTGTGAGCATCCCAGGAGGCAGAAAAAGCAGGACTTGTCTGAAATTGAACATTGGACCACAGGTGTATCTACCTTTGGCCTACTCCTATGCAGGATATACAGAGGAAAGAGGAAAAGAAAAGGAGGGAGTCATATATTTGCAAGGGAGAAATCTGTAGCTACCTACCTTAAGCAAACCTGGAGCCAGTTTGGCATCTGTGTTTCACTTTTACAATTTCCATTTACTAGAGTATCTGGCAATTTGATTACAAGGTGTGCGCGTGTGTATCCAAACATGAATTTTGTACTTCATGCTACAGAACATATAGTGATCATTGCACTACCTCCTTGCACAATCTCTTCTTGCTTTGATTTATTAATTAATTAAATTTCAAAAATAGATAATTTCCCATACTTTTAAACACTACTGGTCCAATGAAGGCAACAGGTGGAATTAATTTCTTATGTGCATCATTCTAACTGCATTAGAAGATTTGAACAATAAAACAATGGCTTGATTCATTGTGAACAACTGTTCTTTGAGTTTATCAATTTATAAAAAGAACTACAGAACCTACCTGGAAGAGATAATTCGGTTCATGGTTCATTTCATAAGAATATGCAAGGATTACATCAAGACCTGTCTACCAGCTCTTAGACAATCCATCTTCATATATGCAAGAAGAACACCTCTCGTGTATACTGTAGATCATTAAAGCTCTCAGCTCTTACAGAATTTAATCATTATAATCTATTGATATTTAAAATATCATAAAAAAGAGAGAGATTTCATTTGCAGAAAACAATTTAGCACAATGCCCAATTAGCCACTGCAAGGGGAAAAAAACAAGGTTCTTTATAAAACTAGTGATATAACATACATTTTTGTAATAATACTGTATCTCATTTCTCTTACAATCCTCATTAGTGACTAATGTGCTGGAGGAAGTGGGTGGCAGATTCTGTCTTTATTAGCTTTGGGGGCCTGAATTAAATAAAATTTGTCCCAATACTCTCTAGCTTCTTAGGGATGGGCCAGACAAGCCTAAGCAGGCATCAGTGACTTAGATGCTCAGGAAGTTGTCAAATTTCAACATCCTTTCCTTGAAACATTGATGGACAACTTGTGATCTGGAGATTCAGTTGGCTCCCAACACTTCTCCAGCTTTAGTGCCCAATTTTGAAGGCACTAATACACAGAGAAAGGGCTACCACCTCTCGCCATCCCTTTCCATTCCATGCTGGATCCTGCTGCTGCTGCCCCTGTATGCTGGCTTCCCCCAAAGTTGGGGGTGAAACATAAAGCCTACATATTCTAAACAATCCTTGCAGTCTCCCAGTTTAACTGAAAATCCAAGTCTACAGAAATAGAGGGATTTGGTCTAATTTTGTCCTACAGAAGTAAATGACCCTCCTCCCCAAGTAGTTGTCAATCTAGCCTCTTCAGCTTAATTCGTTTCGGGGTTTAGATGTTTGCTGCTTAACAAAACTGACAAAAGCTCCATTGACTTTAAATAAGGTCTCCCATGGATCGCCAATTTGATAAATGTTTCTTTAAAAGGCACTGTTTCTTGCCAGATTGCTTTCCTTAGCCTTCAAACAGATCTGGTTTTGATGCAGGGCAAGTGTACGGTTGACTGACTACAGTGACAGAAGGAGCAACCCAGCTCTAACATACAAAAAGCACACACTGAGGTAACAGGACCTTCAGGGAAGATGGTTTTAATAAAGAAATCTATTTATACTGGAGGCATTACTTGAGATTTATATCCCATAGACCATGATGACAACTCAATAATGATTGCTCCAGACCTCTATATTAATAAGATTTAAGATTGCAATGTTTCCAGAAATGTGTTTTTTGAAATATTATGATTCAGAAAATGTTCTTCTGAAGCTGAACCTTATCAACAGGTTTAATGGGGTTGAATTCAAAGAATTATAGTGCATGCATTAAAAGAGAGAAAGAAAACCCCTACCTGAGCAAATTAGTTAACTAGTTATTATTTATAGTTAGCATTCAAGACATCTTTTGCAGGGAGGTTCAAATCTTTTAAAGTTCACATTTTTGGAACAAGGTATAATCTACTCAGGTTCATATATTGTATACTGCAAGTAACCTTTGTGGTTTCAGAAATGAGTAGAGAGCTATGTTTAAAAAGAGTGGACATCTGGCAGAAATGTGGGTTTGATATCCAAGGTCTTTGATAATAGGGGAAGCCTTGCCACAGACTTTAGCAAAAGTGTTGTTGGATTCTTTATTTATTTATTAGTCCTTTACAGCAAATGAATGTCATTCAGGAGTCAAATGAAATGGTTTGCCAATATACACTAATCATTCAGTTTGATAACATTTAAGATGAGCAAAAAGCATCTGGAGAAATAACCGTTAAATAAATTGAATAAGTATTTTCAGTGCCCTGAGTATAAAGACTAAAAGAAACCAGAAGCAAGAGAATTAGGAGGAATCAAGTTATGCCAGTTTCGAATTGGCAAATTGTTCTTTAGCAGAAGGTCTTTACCATTTGCAGAATAAGATGTGCACCACAAACTACAGGTACAGAGAACTTGTTAGGGGGGCACAGATCAGTGAAAAATAGCTCACAAGGATCTAGGTAAGTCATTAAATATTTTTTGCCAACTGTCAAGAATTAGCAAGTGGGTGGCTTTTAGCAAGTTTCCATAGTACATTATAGCTAATGATATATGTTCAGCAATGGTAGGTTACAAGTGTTATAGGCAGCCTCATCTGCAGCAAACTACAAGGACACAAAATAACAACACATCTGGGAAAGTCATTACATAAATGGTAAAATTATATACTTGATATCCAGAGCTTAGTCAGATATTAGGACGCATCATCAATTATCATCATCCTACACCATCATTTGCCTCCCCCTCCTGCCCCTTGTGGACATCCCATGACCACAGACCCAAATATATCTTGAAATGTGAGCTAAAACTTACAAAAAAGTCCACTTGGATAATGTAGGGTACTATTAGGAAATCTGTGGTCCTCTGGATGTTTGAAACTCCAGCTCTTAGCAGCCAAATCCAACATGCTGAGCTATGACTAGCAATAGTTCAGGACTGATGGAAGGAAATACTCTTCTACATAGTCAGACTCATAAACATCATGCCTTAAGTACTGGTGACTAGGAAGCAGCAGTGGGTGGGGATTATCACCCTTCAGTTCAGGTTTGTGACCTTCAATCTTCAGTGCATCCAGCTGGACATAAGGTGATACAGAATTCTGGACCAGATGCAACTATGGCCTGACCCAGTAGGGCATTCCTTAGGTTCTTATTTCTAACATCTGAAAGGCCATTCCTGGTTAGAGGGACTGAAATATTTATAGAGATGGTGATTAAGCAAGTGGGAGCCACAACTCAGGACTAAAGTATTGTTGCAGAAAGTAAATTCAGGATTAAATCCACTTAAACAGAAGATAGAAGTATAGTTGGGAATAATTCTGTGCAAGCTTGGGTTATTCCTTTCTATGCATCCTTTACTCAATATGTCCTCTGGGAACTGCTCACAGTTATCAAACATTGTCCCCAAAACTATATTGGCTAGTCCTAATGAGGGGTGATAGGACTGCTCTACTTGCAGAAGTGCTGTAAATAAACAAACAGGATTTCATTTTATAAGGTAAGGTGGCATGTATTTTTTGCATGTGGAACAGAAGTAGTTATCACTGAAGAAACTTCTAGGAAGCTGACCATATGCCTGAAACTATTCCTGTTGAGCTAGCAGAAAGGAGAGAGAATGCCATGGTGTAAATACATCCTGGATGTGATCTCACCTAAACCATCATTCCAGGTACAGCAGATAAAACTGGCTCCTGCATGCCTGGATTCCTGTAGTCAAAAATAAAAGGGAGAAGTGATAGTGGGGAAGCAATCAGTAATGTAGGGCATGACCTTGTAAATGTGGCCCTAAACTTGTTTAGAAGGTGAACAAATAGTTTACAGATTATTTCATATAAAGGGCTCTTTCCAGCCTCTGTATTTGGCAGTCTTTAAGCGAGAAAAAGTGCTTGTTTGTGTTTACTCTCTTTTTCTCTCTCTCTCTCTCACATACACACATGCTGTAAACACACACTGTAAACATCTTGTTTAATGTATTAATATTAAAACTAAGGCCTAAAACTGTCTCAGTCTGGGGCTGCTAGACTAGTGTGCAGGTTAGAACATAATTAAAATTCATATTTCACACTTATTCATATTTTATGATGCCAGCTTTGGTTCAAACAGTGTATCAATATACATTAAAAACAAGAATTTTAAGATTTAAATACCTATTTTTGACATGGTTAAATTGATACTTAAATACCAATATTAATGCGGTAATAGGTAAAGTAAATCATACACTGTGGAAATGGGATGTAACAGATCTTCTCAACCTGCTTGTGAGTTCAGGCTGCTGGAAATAAGGAACAAAAAGTCTTATTTTGAGTCATTAGGGTGGCTTAAAAACCCTTTTATCCTTCATTTTGTTAAAACAAAGGAAAACACATTTAGAAAGCCATATCCTTAACACATTAAGCGATATACGTGCCTCAGATTTCAACATACATTGCTTCAGCACTTCTCAGGCAAGCTAATTCCTGCTTGCTCTTGAGGTATTTGCATCCATTTTCTGGCACACAGACTTACAAGAAGCCTAAATTCCTCTACAGTGGCATTTGCAGAGATAACTAATAAACAAACACAACGATTGGTTTTTGACTGAAAACAGATTTCAGTAGACAGCCAGGTTTTCCCCAGTTGCCTGCCTGCCTGCCTCTTCAAAACTTGGTTTTATTTACTTTAGGGCCTAATGTCAATCAAAGAGAGCTTAACTGGCTTAAAACACTTTCTTAACTCCTGGCTAACTCTTTGAAAAGTATCCAGGTGAGAAAAGGATGAGGATGGAGAATGGGGTTGGCACACTACCACCAATTTTTTTTTGTTTTTTGTTTTACTCTGTTGCACATGCAGACTTAAATGCACTTCATAGATAGATGATATATAAATATAGATATATAAGAATATATGTAGTTCAGGGTTGCATTGTGGAGTCCTTGGGGTTCTCTGAGCTTGGTTGTTTTCCTGCAGATGTTTCTAGCACTGAAGATGTTACCTAGCTGGGTAACAAAATGTCTGCAAGAAAACAACCAAGCTCAGAGAGTCCCAAGGACTGACTGACTGAATGACTGACTCTGTCTTGAGATAGATAGATAGATAGATAGATAGATAGATAGATAGATAGATAGATAGATAGATAGATGATATACACGCGCACACACGCACACATACACACGCAAACATAGATACAAATACTGGAAAGTCTCATGTCAACTGCTTCCTGGGGTTGCTGCCACACAGATCCTTGAGGAGCGCAGGCCAGTGTGATGGCTAATCATGATACTTCAGCAACAGTAAAGGGGCAGAAACATCAGACAGTTTCTTATGAAATGAAGCACCCACTGTTATATTAGCACCCATATCGGTAAGAAAATACCAGTCAGAGATGGAAATCTCTGTTCGTTGGCCTCATGCTGCTGAACTACAACTCCCAATATCTTTTACTACTGTCACACACTGCCTGGAGCTGCTGAGAGATGTAGTTGCACAACCTCACAAATTCCCACGGCTAAAAAAGAGAGAGGCCTTGGCTTTTCTGATCAGGCGGCTAAGAAAGTGTTTCTCTTATTTGTTCACACTTCTAATTTGTTCCTCAAAGCACAAATATCCACTTTCGCAGGTTCTTCCCTTGACATTCAGACAAAGCAAGCCAGCTGCATAAATATTTGGGCAAAAGGTGAACAAAATATGCAAGGTGAGAAGAGGGCAAGGAATAACAAGACAAAATCAAATACGGCTTGAAAATTCTGTGACATGTGGAAGTTTTTTTTTTTTTTTTTTAATATATTCTTTCCCCTACTCCAAACTATTACTGAAAAAGGTATATATTTTTTACAATATATTGTGGTCCAGAGCAGGAGTCTGATATCTCTCTGTCTGTCTGTCTGTCTGTGTATGTATGTATGTATGTATGTATGTATGTATATGTGTGTGCGTGCGTGTGTGTGTATATATATACATACACACAGACACACACACATATCACACAAAGAACATTTCTCAATGTGTGTGAAATATTTTTTCCAGAAAAGCTATTCATGGTAGTTAGTCACACTTAAAAAAAAAATCAATTTTATTAATATCATATTTAAACCTGTTCACATTTACCCCTGTTGACTCTCATTGTTTTTCTTGCACTTGATCTTTATTTTTTAAATATGCTTTTCATTAGCATGGAGCAGAGCCATGTGTATTCAAGTGCCTTCTCAAACTCCCCAGTCCACCTTTCCTTGGAGATGTGACTTCTCACATAGTTTACATAACACAAAGACCCTGCTATTCTTAAACTAGGTCTGAGAAGCATTGAAAGAATCCTTGAATGGTTGGGGAAGAGAAAATAACAACTACTACAACAACAACATTGTAATGGCTGGCAATAAAATATAGTTATTGCCTAAGCTCATACCACTTGAGTAGGAATTCTTGGAACTGCAGTCCCATTCCCTGTGGATTGTGTGAAGTTGGAAAAGGCTGGTACATATTAAGGCTTTGCTTTGACAACATGCTTTGTTTTACCAGCTTCACTGGTGGGGCTTCCTGGGCATGCCCACTCATGACCAGGGTGCTTGTGAGGGCAACGTAAAGCCTTCAGATATCGGTGGCTGTTTTTTTGTCTTTAAACAATAGATCCAGAGAACCACTTGATGAGATGATCTTCATTTGCATCTGACCCACACCCGCTGAACACCTGAAAGACTCATTGTGCAGGCACAAGGAGGCCAACAATTTTAAAGTTTGTAAGGCAAGGCCAACAGATTTATGTACCTTTTCTGTCTAGGCCTTAACATTTCCTATTTTGATAAGACAAAATATGTACTTTTATCTTTAAAAGATAAACCAGGAGACAGTGAGTTCTAGTCCTGCCAAGGGCATGAAAGCTGGCTGGGTGACTTGGGCCAGTCATTCTCTCTCAGCCCAACTCACCTCACAGGGTGGTTGTTGTAGGAAAAATAGGAGGAAAAGGAGTATTAGGCATGCTCGCTGCCTTGAGTTATTTATAAAAATAATAAAGGTGGGATAAAAACAAATTTAAAAAAGAGTTAAGGTATTTTATACATAGATTCACTTTTACAGATTCCAAATGAACATTAGAAAAATCTTCCTAACAGTTAGGAAGCAGTTGGAACAGTATATAAACAATTACACCAATACATGCCTGTCTCATGTATCTTCAAATAATAGCAAAGAATATGTATAAGGAGTTGCAAAATGCTGAGAAATATTATAGCTAAAGTTATTTTGCTTATCTGAAATTCTGCAGTTACCCAAAGCTTACAAATCGGTTTTGATATTTCATTTTTAATGTCATTTGTTGGTCTCTGGTTCCCATCCATACTCAATTCTGCAAATTTGTACTTATTTATACATGGAACTCAGATTATCCTTGTTCCACACAGTATATCCAAAATTAACAGAAGTGCATTACATGGAAAGCTCTAATGACTTCAGATATAAACATCTTACTCTTTTGTCACTGATTTTGACTAGCTCCTTTCTTGAAATAGCTTGTTTTGGATCGGTTTGGTGCCTCTGTGAATTGAAGTGTGAGACCTATAAAGCATTTGGAGGTTTCATGCCCAATCTAGTGCTCCTGGGGTTTACAGAAACACAACCCAACAAAACAAATGTATGTTCCCTTTAGCTTTCGTGTCTTCAAAAATGAGATCTCCATTCATCCATATGGGCCACCTTTTTTTCCCCCTTTTTTTTCCTTCTCATGAGGAGTGTTTGTGCCTATGTTTTCAATATCTAGTTTCCTGGTCTCTTCTCAGTTGTTTATCTACTAGAATTTGTTTATCCTTCTGGATTTTGAGCCATGACATGCTGTCCATCTTTCATCTGAGTTCATCAGAATCTGCCTTCCTGAAGTCCAAGTATGTGGCTGACAGCTCTCAACATTTCTTGGTCTAGTTATCTTGAACTTCAACATGTCATGGTCACTTTTCCCCAAGGTTTGTGACATCTCCAGTCCATCAAGCAATTATTTCTATATTTGGGATTAGATTCAAGACAGTTGATCCTCTTGTTCCTTGTTCCATCTTTTAAAAAGTGCAATTGTCACCAAAGAAGGTAAGAAATGTTTGGATTATCCCTGCTAGCTTTCCAGCAGTTATCAGGTTACTTGAAGGGCCCCATTACCACTGTAGCCTCTCCTCTTGAGAACTTGGTGAGGTGATTTAAATAGGCACTGTTCATATTCTTCACCTGGCTAGTGGGCTGGCAGTAAATTCCCACAATAATGTCACTTTGGTTTCTTAATCCTTTTAATTTTAATCAGATGCTTTGACATGACTTCCATATCAAGGTCACAATTTTTTCCACAGGCATATGGTTTCTTTACATACAAAGCTGTATGTCCATCTCCCATTTTGTTTGGTCTATTTTTTCTGAAGTGGTAGGAAGGAGTTCTGAATGGAATGTAGAGCCTGAAGGCCATTAGAATAACCATGACTCTGATTCCACCAGTTTTAGTGATCCCTATCAGGACCTACTTGGTCACTTGTTTCAGGATTTCTAATTCCTCCTGTTTTCACATTCTGTGAACACATACATTAGTATACAGACTTTGAAGATGTCACTATTCAGTGGTTTATTTACCAATCAAATTGTGGATTTTTGAGTATTCTTTCCTGCATCACACCTTCTCCATTATTATATGCAGACTTGTTCCTAATGCCAGGTGTTTTTCTACCTGTCTTCTTCACCATTCTGGTTTAGTTTAAAGTTTTCCTGTATGCATCTCTGAGGTGTATTTAAACTATTTTCTTGATACTGTTTTATATATTATGATTAATCAATTACAAATAAGTTGCTGATTTATTAAAATAATGTCAAAGTATACTTTTAAATTGTATTTTCTGTTCTAAATTATCATTCTCTCCATTATATATTCAATGCATACTTAGGTTTAAATTTTTGGGAACTATATTAAAATATTGGGAGGAGTCCAAATTCTGGTGGATACCTATATTCTGATTCATACTTTAATTGGAGAATTAAGTAAGGATTAGATCATTTTGCACATGAGCTCGCCAATGTAATTTCTGTAACATATTCTTAATACCATGCTTCTTTTTCTTTATTCTTTATGTTCTGGGTATCTAGGAGTGGACAACCCTTTAATATGACAATCATTCAAGTTTATGCTACAACCACTGATGACGAAGAAGAGGAAGTTGACTTCTATGATCTAGTTCAATGCAAAATCAACAAAACATGGAAGCAAGATGTGCTGCTTGTGATTGGAGATTGGTATGTCAAAGTTGAAACATTAAAGAGGAAAATGTAGTTGGATTATATGGCTTAGAAAACCAAAATGAAGCAGGAGACTGACTTATCAATTTCTGCCACTCCAATGAATTCTTCAGAGATAACACTATCTTCAAACAACCAAAATAACACCTCTATACATGGACATCACCAGATGGAATATGTAGAAAAGGCTGTAATGCTGCGAAAGGTAGAAGGAAAGAGAAAAAGAGGATGACCAGTAGCAAGGACTCAGTTACAGTGGCAATGGGTACAATGTTGAAAGATCTGAAAGACCAGATTAGGGACAGATCATCATGGAGAAAATCTATCTCTGTGGTTGCTAGGAGTTGAAAATGACTTAGTGGCACATAAACAGTCAATTAATCATGTAGGATCTTAAAAATTAATGGTTACTAATGGACATTTTCAATACAAAAAGGGAAGTCCTCCTAGTTTTAGGACATAACTTTCTGACATTCATTAGAGAAAGGCAGACACTTAACAGAGTTAAAATGACTTCACTCTTGCTTATATAGTACATGCATATCTCTGTATCTAAATAAATTATTATAATATAATATAATATAAAATATAATTAATATAATATAGATTGGTTATATGCCATCAAGTCAGTGTTGATCAAAACTTTTTTTCTGTACCATAATTATGCATCTTCAAGCACTGATGGATATATTGTTTTCTGTCAAGAAGGATAGTTTTCAGAAAATAAAAAAAATAAAAGATACTATCCTTCTCATCCCATTTGGCTCTTTTTATTTGCTGATCAGTTTTAGTTACTTGAGTAAGATTGAATTTTAAATGCATTCAGTTCATCTCAGGCATGGTTCTCCTAACTTTGCTATTGGCAGATTCCATAAAAGAACTATTTCCAAATTACAGGTTTGTTTAAGGGTTAGTACAACCACTGACAGATTGATCCTAAAGCTCTAAGAACTCATTGCAAATAGATGTGCTTAGGACAATAACTTATCAAACAAGTCATATAATTCATCAGATTTTTTTTTTTAAAGGCAAGCATTACACTTCAATAGATATTCCATAAGCAATTAGTTATATCTCAGAGGAAATTTCTCATCTCTTTGTAATAATCTCATTAGAAAAGCTCCATTTTTAAACTGGGGAAGAATGAAGCCATCTGTCACTAACCAGGAGGAAAGTAGCAGGCATTTTTTTTTTTTTGGTAGAAGCTCTTGCTTTAAATTCTTAGGAAAGGTGGCTTCTATCCTGGGATTTTCTAGCACATTAAGCTGAGGAGGACAAATCCAAAGGATCAGTTATAAATAGGATTGTGTTGTGGTAGAGCTGCACAGTAAACAAGTGACTTGGTGCTGAAGACATCCTGGATAAAAATAAAATGGAGGGATTCAGGTTGTGACAATGTAGTCTAGTGTTGGCTTTAGGTATTTTCACATTTTATAAATGGAACGCATACACCCACACACCCACACATACCACACAAACATGGATGAAAGCCAGTTTTCCTGGAAACTGCTGCCCCATGCTATTTTTCATGAGGGAGAAAAGGTACAAATGCCCCACTGTTTATGTATTTTAATATGGCTCCATAAGGAGTAGCAAGAAATATTAGACCATCTGAATCACAGAAAGATTTTGCCAACGGAGTGACTATCATCTCTAACGCATGCTGAGGTCCAGATGGAATGTGGTTTTTTGGGGGGGAAATAAACAAAATGGCCATTATTTCCTGTGCAAAAACCGATTACTCATCCTAAATGCATGCATATTATATAAGTCAAGCAATCTGGTAATCAAAGGGTTTTTTGAGCTGGAAAGATTTGAAATGCATCTCTTCACATAATACAACCTCCTGAGCTTGTAATTGGTCTGCAAACATTTATGCATTATTCAGAAGATTTTAATAAATTCACTAGCCAACATATAACTGTTTGTGTCAAGCATAAACTCTTTGAGATACAGAAAACAACCCTAGACCAAATGTCTCTTCTCCTGGAAATAGTCATTATAGAAGTATTTATCTTATTCGGATTTCAGAAGTAGTTGATTGATTGATTGATTGATTGATTGATTGATATGTGCCATCAAGTTGTTTTTGGTCCCCAGTGACCACATAGATAGATTTTCTCCATGATGATCTATCCCTAACTTGTTCTTTCAGGTCTCCCAATGGTGCACTTATCACCAATGTCACTGAGTCCACCATCTTGCTGCTAGTCATCCTCTTCCTCCCACTTTTCCTAGCATTAGAGCCTTTTCCAGAGAGCTGGGTCTTTGCATAAGGTGTCCAAAGTAGGATAATTTGAGCCTGAACATTTGTGCCTCGAGTGAGAACTCTGGGTTGATTTGTTTGATCATCCATTGGTTTGCTTTCTTGGCTGTCCACGGTATTCTCAGGTGTCTTCTCCAACACCAAAGTTCAAAGGCGTCAAAACTCTTCCTATCCTACTTCTTTAAAGTCCAACTTGGCTTCCATATAGGGTCACAGGGACTGCCATGGCTTGCACAGTTCTGATCTTTGTAGGTATAGATACATCACAGCATTTGCATATCCTTTCCAAGGCCGTCATAGCTGCTGTACCGAGTGCTAGTCTGTGGCATATTTCTTGAGTGCTTGTTCCTTTACGGTTGATGATTGATCCTAAAAGACAGAAGCTATCCACCACTTCAATACCTTCATTGTCAGTTCTAAGTCTGGTTGTTCTACCTGTTGTCATTAGTTTGGTCTTCTTTTTATTTAATTTTAGTCACATTTTTTCGCTGTACTCTTTGACTTCAGAAACAGTACTCTCACGGTAAATCTGTCCTGTGGTACCAATATTGGCACAGAATATTTCCCCTTAGTTGCATTATCCAAGTTTTAAAGCCAACATACAACTACAGGTATTAATGGAGCACTGATATTTTGTTCTGTGGGCTGCCAGCAAGAAGAAAGAAAAGGCCAATTTACTCACAATTTTCATATACTGGTGTAATGAGGGAAAAAGCAGTTTCCTACTTTCTGCAACACTTCAGTTTGGGATGTAAACTGTGCAAAATTGAAACACACAAATATGGATTTGCTTTGAAATGGCCGCAAACATTCAAATCCTACTTTTGGATTTAGACTTGCTAAACCCTTATCTTATTTTTCTTTTCTTTTTTCCTCATTCATTTGTTCTAAATAAGACAAATCAAAACTTCACCAGGGAAAGCAAGGAAAAACAGATCTCACCAGGTTCAGGAGCCAAATAAAGCACATGGCAATGATAAAGTTAAGTTTAGCCTTTGGCTTAGGAACATCCTGAATTCATTACCTTTATTTGTCCAGCTACACTTAATTTGCTGAGAAAACAAATTAGGCTTGAATTTATATAAAAGAAAATCACAACATCATTCTTATTCTCACATCAGTCTTTTCATCTGTCCTTAGAAATGAAAGGGTGACACCAGCTATCTTTTCTTGTATTCCTTGTTACCATTCTTGTTGTCTGTCCATCTATTCTCATGATTAAGACTGAGCCTAAGCTTACACCCTCAGATGTCCCACTTATATCAGTGATTGGCAGTTGAGGGAATTGTAGGGCAAAACCTTGGTGATGATAGAATGGACTAAGATCCTTCAGGGACCAAGGAAAAAGTAGCAGGGAATATTTTTATTACATGAACTTTAGCTCCCCATACCTTCAACACTAAAATTGAAGCCTACTAGTTTGTGTCTAGTAAGGTTATGGCTTTTACATAGGTGGATTTCATAATTATAAAAGAAGATACATGTATGAATGTTGTGAGTAGATTGACCTTTTCTTTCTTATTTCCTTGTTGGGAGTCCAGCATTTCAGTTTGGGAATTGAACTGTGCACAGTAGAAACTGTGTGCAATAGAAACAATTTTGCAGATATTAATTTTTATATGTATAGATGCCAACATAGAAATGCACATTTTACCCTTGTGGGAAAGGCTAGGACCAGCTTTCTTTACTATATATGGAATCAATAAACCTATGCACCTGTTCTTGAAACCTGTTCTTGTTTTCCATGCTTGGTGTGGACACTGGAGACAAAAATAATAAATTGGTTTAAGGTTACCCAGCCCATGATGCTTGCCTTTGGCAGATTAACATGGACTTGTCAAATATTTTATGGAGCAGAATACATGGTTAAGAGATGGACTTGGTTTGCTAGGCCATGAGTTGTAAAAAGAAGCAAAGAAACAGAAGTCTTCCTAGTACATAAGTTCCTGGAATACAATAATAAATAAATTGATTCCACTAGAACTCTCCAGGACACTGTCCCTTCATATGTCATACAATCCAGTAATCCTGTTTTTGAAAAGAAAAATGCTTATTCTGAAAAGGCAGTAGTATTGGATTTTTAGTGATATTTGATAAGTGAACAAAAGATTAGTAATAAATTCTGTTGGCATCCAATGTTCTGATAACTTAATTTCTTTCAAGTGTGCCAACAAGTATATTGTGACTACTTTTTATGATTCTCTCCAGGGAAGTGATTTATTGTCTCTTGCCTCTTGTACTACTGCAATTTTATTAATCCACTTTATATTGGCAAATATATTGACACATAACCGCTTACGCTTTCTCAAAATGAGAAGATAAAAACTGGCCATTCTTCGGTAAAATTTGTGAGAATAATCTCATATCATGAAATTCAGCACGGTGCATGCTGCCCTTTACTTTAGTGCTTCAGCAGCAGAACTGATGTTGCCAACAACTTTTATGAAAATTAGTGGGAGATACAGTGACAAAGGAGTGAGAGGTCCTAAATGTCATGGATTTGGATAATTCCTAGAACTAGCAATTTCATTGATCTTTATATTTACATATTGAAATATTGAATATTATTCAGAACTAGTTCACCATTTTCACCCTAGTTTATCTAGATATTTTTTTTCTTAATTTTTGCCTTCTTTCAATTAGACATCAAAAAGCAGAATGCTAAACTGTGGCCAGGATGATGGAATGCATCGAAAACACCTGGATTCCATGGATGAGGGGAAGCAAGAAGGACCAGATGATGAAATGCTTGCCAGAACATCACAATACAACCTGCTTCCCTTATGAATTTATGTGTGACATTGGAACACTACTATGAAACACTACTATGAAATATTTCATCATTTTGGTGTCAGTACGTTTAGGAATGGATGCCTAAAGCTTATCCTTTATTGCAGAAGAGTGCAGAGGCAGCCTTGAAGAAAAGACACAGTGGGAAAACATAAGTTTTGCTCGGAAAAACAGGAAGGCATGAGGAAGAAACTCAAGACTGCCCCACTTTGACTCTCTTTGGTGTAAGAGGCAGGGAAGGAGAAACACTGTCAGGCTTTCAAGATTCTGTTATAATATGAAAAGTAAAATTGTAGTATTTCTTGTGGAGTTTGTTTTCTGACCTGGTCTACCTTGAAGAACTGACATTTATGTACATCTCCTATTTAGGTACATAGATGGGAAAGTGCAATCCCCATTCACCAATGAAATGGACCCAGTGTATGCCTAATATTATGTAACAAGACATTCAACAAAGAAGCAGCCTTGTTGCTAAAAGAAAAGCAAAATCAAAACACTATTAGATGCCATTTTTTGCTGTGTAAAAATTCCTTTTCAGTCCGGTACACCATGATTGAGCAACATACTTGAAGGATAGTACAAAATCATCCTATTCTTATTCTTATTCTTACATTTTTATCTCATGTTTTATGTGTGTGTGTGTGTTTGTGGAGAGAGACAGAGAGTCAGTCAACTGAAGGCAGTGAACATACCTAATACTCCTGCCTCCTATTTTCCCCACAACAACAACCCTGTGAGATGGTTTGGGCTGAGAGAGACTAACTGGCCCAAAGTCACCCAGCCACACTTTCATGGCTAAGGGAGGCCTAGAACTCACAGCCTCCTGATTTCTAGGCCAGCACCTTAACCACTATACCAACTGGCTCTCCAATTATATGGTAGGAGACAGAATGTAGGAGCTTGTTCAGGGAAGTGGCAAGCTGTGAATGGCAGCTTATTTTGTGTCCTGAGAGGAAAACAAAATTTGTTTGCAGTGATTTTGTCTGCTGCAGAAACCAAAGGATCTGTCTGGTCAATTTCTGGTCAGTCCAATGAAGCTCTGAACATATCACTGGAGAAGAAGCCATGGCATCCTTCTAGCCAGTGCAGCAGGTGGGTCTTCTGGTGGTGCAAGGATCCTTTCTTAAATGCTTGCATTGTCATTCATTCCATTTCCAAGATCAGGTCAGAATGTTTGTAAAAATTTAATGGTGCAATCATGTATATAGGGTGCATGGGTCCAGAGTATCTGAGAAATTGCTATCTCCCACAAAATTAGTCACAAGATCTTTGATGGAGACATGGCTCATGGTTCTCCTGCAGAGAAAGGGAGGCAGGAAATAGCCAGTTTTTTTTGGGGGGGGGGGGTTCTTCTCCATTGAAGTTCTCTGACTCCATGTTTTTTTTATATTTTTAAAGCTAGTTTATATTGTGTTTATTATTTTAAATGTAATTTGAGTGCTGTCTAAATAGAAAGGATATATTCTCTAAGTTAAATAAACACACATTCAACTATCCTACTTAGTTTCTGATCATTTATAAACTGGGGCAAGCATGGAGATTAAAAATGTCATTTTGTTTATTGCAAAAACAGTCCATATATCTGTAATATTATAAAGACTAATAAATATATCTGACCATATTTCTTGACCCACAGCAATCTTTCTAGGTCCTTTCACCTTGCCAGATTGTTATTCCTTTCTCCCCATCACTGATTTGTCTCCTTTCCTGAAAATGATTTGGGTTTCAAAGGCCCTGAAGTCTACATTGACCACTTTAGTTAACTTGGCATATTTGAGAAGATCTAAGGTTTGCTTTGCTTTTGCTTTTAGGCTGATCGAGCATTTCTGAAAAGTACAAAACCTCAGTGAATAAATATCTCTTGCACCAGGGTCTACTTGTAGACCACTCAACTGTGTAGTTTTCTTTGTTGAAGATAAACCTTATTGTATAATCACATTGAGGGTCAAAGCAATCTGCCTCTGAACCCTATTTATGTACTTTTCAACAATGACAACAACAACAACAGTTCATGAGATGCCAATCTCACATGATTCCTTAAAAAAAAAAGTATCTCTTAAGTTAGATTTGACTTTTGGTGATCTCATGGGCAAGGCCATGTCATTTCCTTAGCAACAGTTGCTTCCCAATGCTTTCATCTGGGATGTGCTCTGTTTTTCTTCTCAAATTCCCAGCCCAACCTACAAGCCCTAATTGTGTAGGGCCATTAGGAGCTCTCCAAGAGTCTACAGATCACAAAGAGCCAGTTCAGGAGGAAGCAATGACTTTAAGGTGAACACTACTCCTTACTTGTTAACATTGTCTATGAATTTCAGGAACATTACAGTGCTGTGCTCACCGGTATTCATGTTCATTTTATCATGGCAAAGGTTTTACTCCATTGTAGTCAATTAACAAGGAGTTTGCTGTAGTTAAAGAACAGGCAGTTCTTTACAAAATTGCCATGGAGATGATCATTAAAGGCTCAGTATTAAAGGTTTATATCTGACAAGAGGTAAGGGAACCAATAATGCACTTTCGATTGCAGCGATTAACTTTGTGGCACACCATATTACATAGCTGTGTAATTAAAAAAAAAAAAGCAACACAAAACTATATAGTGCATCAGAAGCAACCTGAGTGGGATGAATTGATAAACTAAATCACCCTAAAATTTGGAAAGTTGCATACTTTGATGATATGGAAAGAATACTGTGGAGAAAAATGTAATTAAAGGTGAAACATTTCACTGAGCTCCCCAACTACTCCCATAACTAACCATGATGATGTCAAAATAATGGAATATGCATCATGACATCATGAGGCAAACTCTACCTTATGTAATTGTATGTGGGGCTAAGTTGGCATGGTCACAATGTAATGCATTTGGTGGCTTGCTCCCCACTGTCTGTGGACATTCATGCCTCACCATATTTTATACTTTTTTTCTGTATGTTTAGCCAAATTTTCTGTTCTCTTTGATTTGTGACAAAACCACCCTTTAGCTTTTGCCTATTGCCTGTTTCACGTAGTAATCCTACCTGCCCCAAAACACAGCTTGGAATTTTGTTCTTTTCACTTTTTCCTTTTTGTGACTATCATAAGTAAGTCAGAGACAGCAGCAGCAAGCATGCATATGCATGCGCGCACACACACAAATATATATATATATATGTATATATATCCCTTCTCACCCCTATGGGTGGTCTGTGTCTTCCTCAATCTCGGGTCCTCTACCAGAGGCCTGGGAGTTTGAGGGTTCTGCGCAGTATCTTAGCTGTTCCTAGCACTGCACTTTTCTGCACAGAGGGCTCGGATGTTGCTCCTGGGATCTGTTGGAGCCACTCTCCCAGCTTAGGAGTCACGGCTCCGAGTGCTCCTACCACCACTGGGACCACTTTGGCCTTGACTTTCCACATCCTCTCGATTTCCTCCTTCAGGCCCTGGTACTTCTCCAGCTTCTCATGCTCCTTCTTCCTGATGTTGCTGTCACTCGGCACTGCTACATCTATCACTACCGCTGTCTTCTGGTCTTTGTCTACTGCCACGATGTCTGGTTGATTAGCCAGTACCTGACTGTCCGTCTGGATCTGGAAGTCCCACAGGATCTTAGCCCCGTTCTCCATGACCTTCTGTGGAATCTTCCATCTGGACTTGGGGGGGCCTAGCCCATACACTGTGCAGATGTTCCTGTACACAATGCCAGCTACTTGGTTGTGCCGTTCAGTGTATGCTGTTCCTGCCTGCATCTTACACCCTGCCACTATGTGTTGGACTGTCTCTGAGGCCTCTTTGCACAATCTGCACCTTGGGTCCTGTCTAGTGTGGTAGACCCCTGCTTCTATGGATCTGGTGCTTAGTGCCTGTTCTTGTGCTGCTATGATCAGTGCCTCAGCGCTGTCTTTTAGTCCGGCCCTTTCCAGCCACTGATAGGATTTCCCAATGTCAGCCACCTCAGGTATCTGTCGATGGTACATCCCATGCAGGGGCTTGTCTTGCCATGGCACTTCCTCTGTTTGAACCTCTTGCCTTGTCTGCTGCTGCCTGAGGCATTCTCTCAGCAGCTCATCTTTGGGTGCCATCTTACTGATGTACTCCTGGATACTCCGGGTTTCATCCAGGACAGTGGCTTTGACACTCATCAGACCCCACCTGCCCTCTTTGCGGCTGGTGTACAGTCTCTGGGTGTTGGACTTGGGGTGGAAACCTCCGTACATTGTGAGGAGCTTCCGGGTCTTCACAGCCTCCATGTCTTCCTTTGGCCAGCTCACTATACCGGCAGGGTATCTGATGACTGGCAGGGCATACATGTTGATGGCATGGATCTTGTTCTTCCCATTGAGCTGGCTCTTCAGGACCTGTCTTATCCTTTGGTGGTACTTGGATGTTGCTGTCTTCCTTGCCTCCTCCTCATGGTTCCTGTGTGACTGTGGGACACCAAGGTATTTATAGCTGGTCTCTATGTCTGCTATGTGGCCCACTGGTAATTCCACTCCATCGGTCTTAACTACCTTCCCTCTCTTTACTATCATCCTGCCACACTTCTCCAGTCCGAATGACATCCCAATGTCCTCGCTGTAGATCCGTGTCAGGTGGATCAGTGAGTCGATGTCTTGTTCACTCTTAGCATACAGCTTGATGTCATCCATGTAGAGGAGGTGGCTGATGGTGATTCCACTCTTGAACTTGTACCCATATCCAGACCTTGTGATTATCTGGCTGAGGGGGTTTAAGCCTATGCAGAACAGCAGTGGGGACAGTGCATCACCTTGGTATATGCCGCATTTGATGGTCACTTGTGCGAGCTGTCTTGAGTTCACTTCCAGTGTTGTCTTCCACAGTCCCATTGAGTTCTTGAGGAAGGTCCTTAATGTCCTGTTGACTTTGTATAGCACCAGGCATTCACAGATCCACGTGTGCGGCATTGAGTCATAGGCTTTCCTGTAGTCAATCCAGGCTGTGCTCAGATTGGTCTGCCTAGACCTTGAATCTCGGGTGACTGCTCTATCTATGAGTAACTGGTGTTTTGAGCCTCTGGTGTTGTTCCCAGTACCCTTCTGAGCTGGGCTCATGTACTGGCCCATATGGTCCTGTAGTTTGGCAGCTATGATGCCTGATAGAACTTTCCATGTTGTGGGGAGGCAGGTTATTGGCCGGTAGTTGGATGGGTGCTGTTCCTTTGTGAGGGTCTTTCATGATCAGCACTGTCCTTCCTTGTGTTAGCCAGTCTGGGTGGGAGCCTGCTGCTAGCAGTTGGTTCATCTGTGCTGCTAGGCGTTCATGCACTGCTGTTAGTTTCTTTAGCCAGTAGGTGTGGATCATGTCCGGGCCAGGTGCTGTCCAGCTTTTCATGTTCTTGACCCGCTGTTGGATGTCTGCTACTGTGATGGTGACTGGTTCCTGTTCTGGGAGATTGCTGTGGTCTGCTTTCAGGTCCTGCAGCCACTTTGCACTGGTGTTATGTGTCTTCTCTTTCTCCCATATGTTCTTCCAGTACTGTTCAGTTTCCGCTGCTGGTGGCTCAGCTGCTACTCTGTGGTTGCACTGCAGTTGGGAGTACACTTTGGATGGTTCTTTGGAGAACAGGACATTTATTTTCTTGGCCTCTGCTTCTCTAGTGTATCTCCTTAGCCTGGTAGCCAGTGCTGTGAGCCTTTGTTTAGCAGTCTCTAGGGCTTCAGATGGAGTCAGGCCCATGTATTTTTTCAGTAGCCAAGTCTTATCCTTAATCTCCACACGCTTCTGTAGTTCCACCAGCTGACTGACTTCTCTCCGAGTTGCCTTGATCTTAGCCTCCAATCTCATTTTCCAGGGTGGGTATGTACTGCTGTTCTTCTTGATCGTGTAGCCAAGCATTTCCAGGATTACAGCGGCTGTAGCATATACCAATTCATTGGTTTCAGTTATGGTGGTAGTAGGGATTGTCTGGAGGGCTCTGTTGGCATCTGCTAGCATGCTATCTGATGGTACTTCTCCACTGAGCCTTGGTAATCGGACTCGAGGGTTGACTGTAGCTAGTTTATTCATGATTTTATGCCTCATATCAGCTGCTGTGCTCTGTAATGGAAGGGGTGGCAGTGACATTCCAGCTTCAGGTGTTGGCTGCACAACTGCTTGTTCTTCCAGGTCTGCTTGAGTCCGGGTTGTAATGTAGAGTTGGTCTATCTCAAGTTGTGAGAGCAGCTTCCTCTTTACTATGTTGAAGTGCTGGGTAACTAGTTGTTTCTCAGTTAGTGTGGATGTAGGCCTTCTGTCTATCCATAGTTCCCTCATACGTTTCATATATCCCCTCTCATTAGGTCTGCTGTTGTAGTAGCATTCCATCAATTCCAAGTTTTCTTGTCTCATCCATGTATGGTTTGTTCCAGTAGCCCACTTAACATCAGATTGTCCTGGTTCCCCAACATCTGATGCGGACCTTGTTAATCCGGGCAACGTCTGAGCCGGCATGACTCTCTTAGTTCGTGTCACTCTCATATTTGAGGAAGGCAGGTGAAGCGTTAGGGGGTCTTTGCCCAAGGACCCCTACTGGTAAGGTAGGTACCAGCCGGGATTTGAACCCTGGTCTCCTGCATCAAAGGCGGTGTTCTAACCACTACGCTATCCAGCCGCTTCATATATATATGAAATCAAGGTTGCAATTACACATTAAACAAGCAGGCACACACATAGATAATTAACAGCATTTCTTAGGTCCTTGGCAAATTATCTTTTAAGAACATCGATTGATTCTTTACAATATCTAGCTCCAACTGAGAGAGGATAGCAGGTCAATTTTAATGACAGTTTGAGCAAAAGGAAGCAAGAATCTTCTCAAAGTAAAATACAATATTGCAGTTAGATGAAAAACAGTGGGAAAGTAAACAGTCACTGAGTGACTCATGAGAACAGAGCATACGTTCATTGGTGAACCGAATGATAGTATCCAGCCAAGAACAGGAAGAGGGATAGAAGCGATGTCTCATGGCTTCCCTGTTGCTCCTAAAGAGAGGCTCAAAATTGCTATGTTCCTGTTGCTAAGGGCAGCAGAACACAGCAATTTAAACTTCTTCACTCAGAGGAAAAGGAAAAGTTATAGCTTCTCCAGTCTCTGCAATGATAGCTATGGTTTGCCCTCCCTGCTCAAAGCTTAAGAGAGAGGTACATTTCATCCAGCACAGCTAAATCCAAGGAAAGAGCAAATAAAATACTAAATGATTCTTTTCAGAGAATGGTAAAATATTTGCCACACCTTTACTGGCATAGCTAATATGGCATTTTGGTGCCAGAAGGGGCTGGTATCCAAACACTGTGCATCTTCAGTCTTCCTGCTGGTTGCACACCTCTCCCAGCCAACCAGCTACAAAACTGTCAGCAACTGCAGGTTTGTGACAGTTGTCAACATACAATGATCATGTGCTCACCTGCCACTGATGGATCAGCACAGAAGCCCCTGAGCCTCTTGCATTAGGTGAGCCATTAGCCCTTCCCCCATATTGGCTCTTTGCCAGATTTCCCTTTCAAGGCTTCATGTTCTCACCATCTATGGACCTTCACTATGGATCCAGGAAATACTCCCAATGCCAAATAAGTTGGCCATATAAAATTTATTACTCCTGCACTCACCTGATTAGGGCCATCTATATATTCAGAGTTATAAATCTTGCTTTATGCTAAAGAAATATACTTCTTCCTCCCCAAAACCTGTTTCTACAATACAGTATATTGGATCCTGAACAGTTTGGTCTCAGCTGATCACAGCATACCAGGCTATCACCTTAATGATTTTCTGGGCCTTATTCATTTTCCAACAAGGCCATTATATGACAAGTAGTCTAGGACATTTCTGTGGTTCACACACAGTACAGGAATGGTGGTGGTGGTGGTGAAGGAAGACATCTTAGTCTTCTCCAGGTCCTTACTGTTCAGTTGGGTGGACAGTAATGCTAAGGGACCATTCAATAGAGTTTCACACACACACAGGGTGCATTTCACCCCACTGTATGCCAAGCCAACCTAATGCAAGATCTCTAATGCAAGATGTGATCCTCATAGCATCCAATTTAAATTCTATGATAGTATATCCATACTTCAGCATGAAACTTGCTTAGTATTACTGTCTGTGTATAGGAAAAAATCACTAATGTGCAACCTATTAGATCCTCCTGTACACTTCATATACCCTAGATCACCATCTCCCAATCACTTGTGTACAGTGTACATGTGTACAATGCTAAGATGACAGCCTTGATTTTAAAAACATTAATAACATATTCTCTTGTCCTCCAAACATGAGCATACAATAAATTGGATAAGCGGCAGCCATATCAGTGGATAAAGAGAGGGTCTAAGTGTGTGCAAAGGCATCTTCCAGTGATGTAGACCTTGAGGATGAAACTAACATTATGATCACTGACTGCCCAAGTTGATTGGTCTTCAACTGCTTTAATCTTAAGTTTATATCCATCCCTGCTTATACATACACCACACATTCCAAGTGGCCTGTCTAAATTCCTATGTTTACACAGTGTTACAAATCCTACTACTTGAAGACTCCCAAAAAAGGCCAGTGAAAATAAGTGTAGCATTGAATTGTGATGTGCAAAATCTATTAATGGACTCATGGAGGTCCCCATATAGTATATATATAAATTTACAAGTGTCATCTTTTGGTGTGGTATGCATACATGGATCTCCACCCCACATACCCTACTGTGATGGGTATACTAGGTATAAGCTGCATTGGAGAATTATTTTTTAAGCTTTCAAGATTAATGCCAGGCCCTGCAAGATGGACAAGCTCAGGAAACAAGAACCACTTGGATTTCTGGAAAAAAAATATTTATTGTTAGTAAGATAATGTAACAGAATCTTGAAATCCCACCTGCATAACATGCCTAATATAATTAAGTCTATTTGAGTCTATTTCTCATGCTTTCCCCCGCCTTGGATTCAAGAATCTCTTCTGTAATGGTCCTGTTTCCTCCTGTAACTGCCCTGCTACCGCCGTTGTATTCCCAAGATCTGTTAGGCATTCTATCTCATCTACTAAAGAAGATTATGGCCATCCACTGGGAAGACTGCTCCTTCCAAGTAAATGAAAATAACTGTTCACAATCATGTTTTCCATTGCAACCTATCTACCAGTTCCTCCAGAAAATGCTAGGAAGAAATGCTCAGTTGAGATTTATGGAACTTTCCCCTGGCAATCTTGTAGATTTTGCTGCCACAGCAAGACAAAGTCAAATATACTCCAGCTATGAAGCTATAAAGACTGTAGGTTTAAAACTTGAATTAAAGCCATTGAAGTGTGACTATATGCTGTTTACTCAAAAAGAAGCTCCATTAAATCGCAATCTTGTATGTGCATGCTCAAGCAAAATCTCTCTTTGCATTTATAAACTTAAAACCAGCAAGACATATGGAGTACCTAAGAATACCCCACTTTACCCTCCATACTGATCCCCAGTTCTATGTTTGCTCTTACTGATTTCTGACCTCACACACTCAGATGGCTAGTTGATAGATAAATTATGGGGAGGAGATGGCTACACAACTGTTGCAACTCAAACCCTTGATTTCTTGATGACTACTGCATTATTAGGGTTGCCAGCCCTCACTGGGATCCATTGAGGCATGGGGCAGTTGTCTCTGAGGTCAGGTGTAGTGTTGCAGCCAAGCAAGAATGAGGCTTCCTCACAGATGACCCTTTTTTAAATGAACCAGGGAATTGGATCCAAAGGCAACCTGGTGACTACATGTTTACCACCAGTCCTTCCTTTCTAGTTATTGTTTGGCAGTTAGGGTCTTCTGGCCCGCATAAGGAACATCTTTCCCTTACTCTGCCAGAATCCTGAGACTGCTTTTTGACCCTAGTCCTTGGCCACCTGCACTGGGTAAATGAATTGCCCCTGGTAAGGTTTGGGGTCCTACTTGATGCTGCTCTTAGAGAAGAGAGTCCCATTGACATAAAATAGGAAAGGACTCAAGAGAAATAATAAACCTTCACAGGTGGCAGTAGTAGCTCTATTTATCATAGTAGTTTTTGTAATGTTATGCAATCTGGAAAACAATGAACAAGAGGAATAGGGCTATGGAACCCAGGCACCATTTCATACCACATATTGGCAGTACAACAGCAAACCCCATGGTTTGCTACAGAGTGTGGAGGCTTATATGTGAAGCATTTAGCAAATAATACAGCCGTAAAATATCAATGCAGTACAATCAAGATCAAGTCTCTCTCCAGTCTGAAGCTGATTGGTGAAGTCCAGCATCTGGGGGCAAGCAGCCTGGAGAAGGCCAATCTATACTTAAGCTAATGTACACAAGGTGGAGTCAATTATGTTTTATTACTATTTTCACTTAGTTGGATATTCTTAGCCACGCATTGATACAACTGGACTGAACTATATTCATAAATGTAAGGCATGTGTGTAGGTTGTTCTCCTTATCCTGGAGCAGAGACATATTGCAAGTGTTCACCCAGAAAGCATTCATACAAGGGGAAATAAACAGGTTGCTTGGAATCATGACTTCAACATAAGGTGTGAATCCTGTGACTACCTGGATAGATCCATGTAGTTTTCTTGGCATTAGTGCAAAACTGGCTTGCCACTATCTTCTAACAGTGTTTTTTTCTACTTCGCAGTCTAGACTCTTTCCTAGTGGTCTCTCATCCAAGTTCAAAGCAGAGACAACCCAGCTTAGTTTTCAAGATTAGCCAAGATTGGCTAGGTGCTAACACCTAGTCTTTGCTACTGAAATTTAACTTAGTTAGTGTACATATCAAAACAAACGCAGTTTCAGAATTTCTCATCCCCCCCCACTTATCTTCTGTTAGTATGACACAGTGTTTTACTCTCTAATTATCCTTCCATTGCCCCCATACTGTCCTTTCAGCATTATGACCAGAAACAGAGTAAGAAGGAATTTGTTTTGTTTGTTTTTTAGTACTTCAGAAGTTTCTTTTCCCTACATGAAAAAGAACAATTTCATATTAAGCTACCAATTAAGGCCAGATTGGTCAGTTGCAAAAGATCATGTCAACTGTTGCTTATATCTGCCTTTTTCCTTGAAAACTTTTTGCAGTAAATTGGAATTCTTTAATCTGGAATACTGTTGTCTTCCTTTAAAGATATATTTCATAATGAGTTTAATTAAACAAGGACAACCAAGGAATTGAAAAGATTAGGATTATCTCCTTAATGGCTGCATTATTTTTAATGAGATTTACATAACAGTTTGTCTTATTTTATCAAGCTAGTGCATTATTCCTTTTCCTTAGCTTCTTGCAGTTAGATGTACCTCTGCCATTGGAGAGATAGTAAAGCCCATTTTACACAAACAAACAAACACAGAAGCAAATGTTTCGCTTGAAAAATTTCTCATCAGGTTTCAATAAAGCTGGATTTACCTTATCTAGATAACCACTTTCTGGCTCCATGTTTCTTTTTCTTTTTTTAATTAAGAGTTTGCTATTACAGTTGAAGGGGTTATTTACAATCCTTTAGTCATATGAATGACTGATGATTAATTGGTTAAAATGCTTCATTTCTTCTGTGGAAAAGGTTCAGCCGGTCTCCTTTCCTAATTGTCAACCCAATCATTTAACACTGGGGTACACACCTCTTTCAGGCTTAGAGGAGAGCTGCCGGTGATCATGCTGGGCCAGGTTCCTACTCCCAAAAACTGAGTGGGACCAGGGCAAATCAATATTCTATTTGCATTCAAATGAAAATTCAATAATTAAATTCATTTCATAGGTAGAGTATATTCCTTAGGGATTTAACAGTGTTTCATTTTACATTGACTAGTGCAGTTTTTGAGAGCCTCTGAAGATCCAGCCAATGCTTTGAGTCTTGCTTATAGTCCTGGGGCTTCAGGCTGGGGTCCCTGATTTAAAGGTTGGTAATTTTCATGAACAGAGATAATGGATTTAATTTCTAGTGTTAAAATGGGCTTTCACACTATATAAGCCTATATAAGGGATAGAATGGAATGAATATTTACATCCTGGCCCCTAAAACTGAGCTGCTGCATTCTTATTAAAAACTTTTTTCTCTTTTTTCTATCCAGTGATTATGTTCATACACATTCTATTCGTTCCCCAAGGAAAACTCCCAATGTCATCAACAGAGTGAAAAGTCCTTCCCACTGACTGAAGAAAATACTCCCCTGCTGTGTGTATTGCTTAAAGGGATATACATCCCTCTGCATGTACAAGGAAGCTTTGTTTTAATGAGCTAATTATGGAAGGAGGTGCCCGTTATTCAGGAATTTTCTTTGAATCAAAGACCAGGGCATTTCTGTCATTTGTGCAATGACCTCATCATGTAAATGATGTAATTGCACCATTTGCAATTGTACTTTATTACATCATTTGTAATTGCATCTCATTACACAAATGTTGTAAATCTCAGTGGAACTTTGGTCAGTGGAACTTTGGAACTTTGGAAGCTAAGTCCATTGCATCAAGTTGTTGTATAACTGGAGGTTCCTGTGTGCTTGACATATGTACAAACACAGGTATGGACTCAATCCACAATATTCAGTAGGGACCTAGTTCATATATCAGGCAAAGACACAGTTTGCTTCATAATAATAATTAGTTGAATAACTACAACTGAGTTCACACAACTTGGTAACTGTGTCTGGGTTCACATATACTGTGCCAAAACCAAACAAATCACAATTTAATTTAGTGCAATATTTGAACCCAGGCACTATGATTAGGGAGATAAGGCTAAGCCTTGCTCCATATTACTAAGAATAACTCCTATGCACTAGTGCCATTTGAAAACACAGCGTCTATTTAATAGATATTTGGTCTTGCTTAAATTCAGCTGTCTTTTTCTGTAAAGCTAGATTATTTAATTATTCTGTATTCTCCTCCTGAAAGTCAGAAAGTGTGAAATCAATTGAGTCATTATAAAAATTCTTTTTTCACAAAGATCAAGAGACAGACAGAAAGAAAAGAATAACTTCTAAGTGATAGGATTGGCTGATGTGTTGTTCATTCTTTTGTCTTGGCTAAATGGAACTTGTTTTGGGAACATAATTTCATTGAGTTTCCAAGGACTGAATAATAAATGTTGAATGCAGTTTCATATCTGAGACCTTCCAGGATATCTTTATTTCTTTTCAAGAAATGATTGCTGAAATGGGTTCTACAGAATGCTACGTGAAAACCTAAACATTGTTTTAAAGGTTTGCTAGCTTCTTCAGAAAAGATCTGAAACTCAACCTAACAAGCTATGTCATGTCCTTATATACTACCTGCATTCCATGGAGAGGAATGCCCTCATCAGTTGCCAAGCAGTTCCTCTCCATAAAAAGTATATGAATGTTTATCCATTTTTATAATATCCATTACATCATGGCAGGATGCTGATGTTCTTCAGGTCTATTTTGTGGCCCTTATGTTGGTGTTCATCAAAAGCTGATGAACATTACTAGATGTAAACTTTTTTCTGAGAGAGGCATTCATAGGAGGGGAATGCCTAAATGGTTTTTACTTTCAGTTAAGTGGAAAGGGCCTAATAATCTCTTTTTCAGATATTCTATTTACAATCAGAAGCTGCTACTAGTTTTTAAATTCCACCTATATATTACTCAGCCCTTTAAGTGAGTTTTTCAATCCATATGGGACCATTCTAACAGTCTAATAACTGCTGAGTTTCTGAGAACTTGCACCACGTGCCAGCTTTCAAAGATACAGTTACACTTGTGTGCCCATTTAATCTATACTCCCTACCCCACCTCTTCTTTTATCAGCCATGTGTTGCTGTGGATGATGGCAGTTTTATCATGCACTAAGGACTAGGTCCCAGAATTAATTTACCAGTCACAAGATTTGCCACCTGGACTCTTAAGAAGTAGCCCACAATTTTATTTTTTAATTCTGAAATCATGGAAGGTGGTTTTGTGTTGGATATTGTGACTACAAAATCTCTGGAGAGTTTCACATGACGGAAAATAGCCAAAACATCATACAAGATGATGCCCAGGGCCAAATACATTGTTGACTTCTTTACTGCTTTGGATGAGCATTAATATTTCTTTTATTTGTAGCAGATTGTTATGCAGTTAAAATCTACATTCTTAGGTAGCTTGGACTTCTGAGTTATAGAATTTTAAATGCCCTGGGGTCCCACCACATTCCATTAGCTACTATATCTTTGCAGTTACTCAACAGAAATGCTATAAACAGCCGTATGTGTACATCCATGTAAATGTTAATGTAAATATGAATCTGAATAGTTTAATAATTAGGATTTAACTGGGGGGGGGGGGCAGAACAGAATTGCACTAGTGCATCTTAGATCTGATGCAAATCTACTTCCTGACTAGAAGTGCTTCTGAAATTGTTTCCAATGGTTTCCTATATTTTAGTGTACTGGATTATGCATTAAAACATGCATAATGTTGTAATACACTGCTGTGGGTGTGTGTATTCAATTTCTGAATTTTATACAGAACATTGTGTATATGCAATATTGCTACAGTTCTCATACTTCTTTTATATCTTTTTCATGCCCTAAATTACATCTGTACACTGATAAAATGCTGCAAAAAAACCAATCCTGGTGGCCCACAAACAATTTTTTCTCTAGTCTTTAACTTTTGCAGAGTTTTATTAATGCATAGAGGTGAACTTGTGTACTCTGATGAGTGGCATGTATGTAAAATCAATCTTAATGGAATATGCAAAACCATTGTGCCCAATCATATTTTATGTTATCTATTTAATTTATATTGGGAGTAGAGTTTTCATCTCTTTGAAGTTTTTTTTTTCCCTAATTTTTCACATTTTAAATTTTTTCATTGCCTAGTGAACTACTAATATAAGTATTAGGAGTATGGAACATCAGAATTTATAACTGACTAGCGAAATACTTGTTAATTTGTTTTCAAATGTACAGGCATAAGTGGAAAAATCCATTAAATCTTCAAATTAATTCCAAGAAACCTGCTTTGATTCAATGATTCAAATTCATTTAGCATTTCAATATGCTGAGTCTTTTTTAAGGACTGAGTCAATTAAATCACCTTTAAATCAAAATTTTGCATAGCCGTCAATCAACTGACATCAAGATGATTTTTAAATGGAATCTCATTCATGTGAGAAACAACACAAACGTGTTAATAAAGCAATACACAATAATATTTACACAAACATTTGTATGATCATATCAATATTTGCCTCTTTACAAAACTTTATCAAGAAGGTTAATGTAGAATACCAAAAATGAAACCCAGGGAGGACACTGAAGGCTTAAAGTCAGGAGATTCCGTGTTATTATCCAAAGTCACAGGTTGAACACAAATTGTTCATTCCATATAAAGGAAAAGGGGGAAACAGCCAGGAGAACATAACTTCTCTGATGATAATCTTATTCCATGATCCAGCCATTATATTATTCTTATTCTCTGATTCAGCCTGCATTTTATTTGTTTATCTCATGTATGTGACTCTGGGTGGGGTTTTTTTGCAACAAGTACTAGCATTTAGTTAACCTGCTAAGCAAGATTGGATCTGGTTAGTATTTGGATAGGAAATCTAACCCTAATATCAGAGTCTTAGGCTAGCTGGGAAGTCAATCAAACAAATAAAAAATCAAAGTCAATCAAAACAAAATAAAAAATAATAAGAAGGTAATGGAAAACCACTTTGAATTCTACTTTCCAATTTTTATACCATCCAAGAATCAAAGGATTAAGGTGAATCCATCTCATGCAGCAGGTATCTTATGCAGAAGCACTTAATTGAGACTTTGGAGAAAAGCAGTCAAAGGATAGTTTTACTGTATGTTTCATAAGAACTACAGTTGTTATTAAGGATTTCCTGTGACTTTTTTAATCATTTTAATCATGTCCGATTCTCGGAGACTGCCTGGACAAGTCCCTTGACAAGGTTTTTCAAAAGTGGTTTGCCATTGCCTCCTTCCTAGGGCTGAGAGAGAATGACTGGCCCAAGGTTACCCAGCTGGCTTTGTGCCCGAGCTGTGAACAACAGGGCTAAGAACCTGTGGGAATTCCAGATCCAGATGGACAGGCAGGTACTGGCCAATCAACCAGACATCATGGTAGTAGACAAGGACCAGAAGACAGTGGTGGTGATAGATGTAGTGGTGCCAAGTGACAGCAGCATCAGAAAGGAGGAGCGTGAGAAGCTGGAGAAGTACCAGGGCCTGAAGGAGGAACTAGAGAGGATATAGAAAGTCAAGGCCAAAGTGGTCCCAGTGGTGGTAGGAGCACTTGGAGCTGTGACTCCTAAGCTGGGAGAGTGGCTCCAGCAGACCCCAGGAACAACATCAGAGCTCTCTGTCCAGAAGGGTGCAGTGCTAGGAACAGCTAAGATACTGTGTAGAACCTTCAACTCCCAGGCTTCTGGTAGAGGACCTGAGATTGAAGAAGACACATACCACCCATAGGGGTGAGAGGAGATGATAGATAGATAGATAGACAGACAGACAGATAGATAGACAGACAGACAAACACACACACACATATACATGCACACGTGTGTGCCTGTGTGCATGTGTGTGTGTCCTATGACTACTCCTAAATAATAATTGATATGCAGCTGTTAAATATCAACCATAAGATCAGGATGTCAAATAGTCAATGAGACATATCTTAGAAATCCGTATACATGCAGTATTCTTTACAGTATACACTGCATAACCAGGCATTACTGGATGCCTTGTGTTATTATTACATTTCACTGAGCCAGGCACAAAAGATTTATTTGAGAAGCATTGATTGATCTAATCCTTTTAAAGAGCTTTGATATGTGTTAATGAAGGCATTTTCTGCTTACAATGCAGTACCTTTATTTCCGATCGTCAGTTAACCTGACACTGCAGCCTATTTTGATATTGGATTTGAAGCATGCTTTTGTATGCAGCAATGATCATATCCAGGGCATTCATTTTCAAGTTTGTTAAGAGGGAAGACTATAAATATGCATGAAAAATCTATGCTCACAATAGTTCTTGCTATTATAGGATGTTATTAATTTTCACTATACAAATCTATCAAGCATGAATTTGTAAAGTCCTGGGGCATAATGTGTTGAGCGATGGTTTATGTTAACAAAGTATTCATGGAGCATTGATTGAGTCTATTTGCATTATCTATTCAGCAATGTATAGACCGCCTTCTTTTCGTTATAGAATTCCAGGCATATGGTCTTTTATTCAAGCACTTGCCAAACTCAGAATTGCTTAGCTTCAGAAAGGTGGCTGCAGCATGTCCCACCAGATCTTGCTGTACTTCTGTAACAGATAGATCTTCTGTATTCTAAATTATCCTATACAGTTTCTCTCTTTTGGCAAAAGGATTTATTAAAAAAAAAAAAAACTTATTATGCTTAAAAGAATTTCTTTTCATATTTTTTTTGGAATGAATTTTGAGCTTACTTGATTTGAAGGAAGTAGTAAAGTATGTTGTTGTTGAGTGATCTTTTCATCACTCTGAAGCCTCCTTGGCTGCTTACCCTTCTTAGTCAGGAAAAAAAAATATGGGAAGAATTCTTCATGGAGGAGGCTGCAGTCCATCTGAGAAATGAAAATCTCTGGGAGTCAGTCAGCATATAAATTGAATATGTTGTTGTAATTATTATTATTATTATACATTGGCACAATGAAAGGCAGTACATTTACATGTAATGTTTGGCAAGAAGATTCTACAGCATCCATAAGAATTGTGCAAATTCATTTTCTCTTTTGCAAGAAAATTTAAAAGGGCATTCTCTTTTATTCAACTGAATGAAACTGTACAGGAAAAGATTCAGGATATATATTTTTCCTGCACAGCACTAATCCTGAAGCCAGCAGGGAGGTTTCGTTCAAGGCTTGATGAATGGACATAGGTCATATACAAGCCTAAGCAAAATTAAAGAATAATTTAAGGTATTTGAATTACAGTATTGCTTCCATTTGGGGATCAAGGTCTTCTCAGGATTATGTACTAAATAGATTTAGCAAATAAATTAATACATTAAGAGGTTTAGGAGAAATAATAACAAACCTTTTAAAAAGGCTGGTGTGGATCTTCCGGGTTTTAAAATCATTTCATTGTTTATTCAACATCTGGATAGTGTGGAACAGGTTAAAGAATGATAAAAATGCTCTCAGCTATCTTGAAGAAGGATGAATAATGGTGATTTCTGAAAAGAAATTTAGTATTGCAATATGTGATTATTGCAATTTTCCTTACAATTTTTTTTTCTATACAGTGGAGCAGATGGAAAACAATAGAGATTGTATTAGGTTTTAAATAATACGTATGTTTCCCATAATCAATTTATTGCTTTCGAAAAGCATGTCTCCAATGAAAACTTTCAATAACCATGGGAGACATTAAATGATTCTGATTTGATTAATGGGTAGAAGGTGCATTCCAATCTTGATGCTGATAAAAATATTGCAATAGTACTTAAATTATTCTGTCCAATAATTGACTACAATGTTATAGAATAATAATAGTAAGGTATAAATGTCAGGACTAAAATGTTCTTAGGGAATAACTAAGCTCTCATTTGTATTAATATCCTTATTATGTTGAGTCCTGGAATGTAAATTTACACATAGAATATTTTGCTTAAAAGATGGCTTGAGATTAACTCTCATTAGCTTGTTAACTCAGCAAGGTATATGCAATGTCTCATTTGCATATACTTCATTTTGCTGTAACATGATGGGTCTATTGCTCATTCAAATATCACCCAAATCCCTAAACAGGACTAATATGTACAGTAGTTTAAGAATCAGTGAGTATAAATTTTCCAGAGTAGAACAATATGGCCAATTGCATCAATGTAGCATCTAATTAGGCAGAATGAAGTCTAACTAAATAATGTAACTGAGTATCCAATTAATGTTTAGTTTATTGAGGACACAGGCATTAATTAGAGTGTATTGCTTTCTTAGGTAGATGTTACTGTGGGACGAGGCAGTAAACTTTTGGAGGGCAGAACTGGGTCTGCCATATAGCCTTCACTGGCTTGATCTTCTTGGAAATTGTGGAGAATGCAATTTCACCAATGGAGAAATTGCATCCCTAACTCTGTTAGCTTCTGGGGGAGATCTTTTCCTTCACCTCCAGAGGAAATGGATTGTCTGGACCCATATCAGGCAAGGCTCAGGTCTAGGCATAGGACAGAGACTAAGTTTGTCATTCTTGTAGATGATCTTTATTGAAGATATGGATGTGGGTGGTGTGCCTGTCCTGGTCTTGCTGGACCTCTCAGTCGCTCAGCTTTTTACTATTGACCATGGTAACATTAGGGACCACTGCATGGGTTGGAGATTGTGAATAATAATAATAAGGAACATAATGATATAGACATAGTCAGAAGTTTTATGAGGAAGATTATAAATTATATCCATCAATCTCAAAGAAAATTGGTGAGAAACATTGGAGATAGAATAAGGAGAAAGGAGGACAGAATAGAAAGTTCTAATAGAAGTTTGGAAGAGGGAAATATTTTTTGGTGTTTATGTGTAGTTGACAGGCAACATTTCAGCCCCCCCCCCGCTTTTTTTTTTTTTTAAAGAAGCATTTATCAAGTTGAGAACCATCCAAGTGGCAATGAGCAAATGAAAACACCTGTTTTTCTCTGAAACTCACATCCTGCTGAAGATAAAAAATGTCCCAGGAGAAAGATAGATAAGTCTGCTACTTCTCTTGTCCAAGAATTATGTGGGAAAAGAAGAACTGTAATTTTTCTTTAAAAGATATAGAGATATTTAAATGAGGGAATATGTTCAGAGAAAGAATTTCCTTTGCTGCTTTGCTGTTGTTAATAGCCCAAGATATTTATTGTTTAAACACAGTTCCATTGTTTATCCCTTTCTGTCCCTCCTACTTGGTTCTCCAGAGCAATTATTATCCATCTCAGTGAAACTATAATATTCCAGCTAAGCACAAATTTAACAACAACAATTCATTACTGAGAATGAAGAGAATTTGCTGTTCTTAAGCAAAAGGCATCTATGTGGGAGGCAGGGCTCCAAGGCTATGAAGTAAAAGAAAGATTATAATGGATACACTGCCAGACCCAACTAAGAACAGCTGCTAGGCAACATTTATGGTGGCCTGCTGGGTCAATAAGAGTAGGTCTACTATATCTAGGTTGCAAAACTCCAGATGACCATTGGACCATTTTCTGTCTCTGTTGTAAATCTTTTGTCTGTACTTTTGCTGCCCACATATGCAGTCCTAGACATAAACAACGAAAATAGGGGCCCCACTATCTCTGACGTCCTGAACCATCCAAGTTGTACAGAAGGGAATATTGATTTGCACTACTGTCGTTTCCTCTTTAAAAATAATCTGGTTTTCTAAACCTGGAAAAGAAAGAAACTTTTTAATCATGCCACATGGCCTGACAGAAATGCAGTTCTTTCTCAACTGAGAAACCCCTGTATGTATTTAGGTGTTCATGTAGGTACGCCCACAAAAGAACCTAAGCAAGGGACATATCTCATACTCATCATTGTTTCCCAATCTGGAGCTTTAAGCATAAAACGAGTTGGCCAAATAAAGCTTGCTCATCGCCATAATCTTAAAAGTGTGCACCTGTGGAAGAGCAGGGGCACACTTGACCCTGAGGGACAATTGCAGGCACCTGGGCTGCCTCTCTCCCCTCCTGTTTGAGCCTTCTCCCCAGTGGCAGCATGGCAGAGTTGCCAGTAAAGCTGCAACTTTGAAACGGGTGTGGGAGAAGAATGGAGGAGATGTGTGTTTTGGAAGTTTTGCAGCCACCAGCAAATAGAAAAGCAGCCAAATAAAAGAAGTCATTTTTCCTTCACAGAGACTGGATGGTCCAGAGGAAAAGAAGTATAGAGGCAGAGCAAGGAAAAGTGCAAGTATAAAGGCACAATGTGAAAAGTTGCAAGTATTCTATGTGCTGGCTGGTGACAGAAGAAAAAAGCAGAAAATTCCAGAGAAAGGAATTAAGGCAGAATATTGTTTGTAAGGCTTTACAAATAGCTGTGAAAGAAGGAATGCAAAAAGCAAGGGTGAAAGGGAAATATATAAGCAACTGAATGCAGATTTCCAGAGAATAGCAAGGAGAGATAAGAAGGCCTTCTTAAATGAACAATGCAAAGAAATTGAGGAAAACAATAGAATGGGGAAGACTAGAGATCTCTTCAAGAAAATTGGAGATATCAAAGGAACGTTTAGTGCAAAGATGGGCATGATAAAGGACAAAAAAGGCAGGGACCTAGCAGAAAAGATTAAGAAGAGGTGGCAAGAATACACAGAAGAACTATACAAGAAAGATCTTAATGTCCCTGATGTCCATGCTGGTATGGTCACTGACCTTGAGCCAGACATCCTAGAGAGTGAAGTCAAGTGGGCCTTAGGAAGCATTACTAACAACAAAGCTAGTGGAGATGACAGTATTCCAGCTGAGTTATTTAAAATACTAAAAGACGATGCTGTTAAAGTGCTGCACTCAATATGCCAGCAAGTTTGGAAAACGCAACAGTGGCCACGGGATTGGAAAAGGTCAGTTTACGTTCCAATTCCAAAGAAGGGCAATGCCAAAGAATGCTCAAACTATCACACAATTACACTCATTTCACATGCTAGCAAGGTTATGCTCAAAATCCTACAAGCTAGGCTTCAGCAGTATGTGAACTGAGAACTACTGGATGTACAAGCTGGGTTTCAAAGAGGCAGAGGAACTAGAGATCAAATTGCCAACATTCGCTGGATCATGGAGAAAGCACGAGAGTTCTAGAAAAACATCTACTTCTGCCTCATTGACTATGCAAAAACCTTTGATTATGTGGATCACAACAAACTGTGGCAAATTCTTAAAGAGTTGGGGGTACCAGACCATCTTACCTGTCTCCTGAGAAATCTGTATGTGGGCCAAGAAGCAACAGTTATAACCGGTCATGGAACAACCGATTGGTTCAAAATAGGGAAAGGAGTACGACAAGGCTGTATATTGTCACCCTGCTTATTTAACCTATATGCAGAGTACATCATGAGAAATGCCAGGCTGGAAGAATCACAAGCTGGAATCAAGATTGCAGGGAGAAACATCAACAACCTCAGATATGCAGATGTTACCACCCTAATGGCAGAAAGTGAAGAAGAACTAAAGAGCCTCTTGATGAGGGTGAAAGAGGAGAGTGCAAAAGCTGGCTTGAAACTCAACATTAAAAAAACTAAGATCATGGCACCTGGACCCATCAATTCCTGGCAAATAGAAGGGGTAGAAATGGAAGCAGTAACAGACTTCATTTATTTGGGCTCCAAGATCACCGCAGACGGAGACTGCAGCCATGAAATTAAAAGACGCTTGCTCCTTGGGAGGAAAGCTGTGGCAAACCTAGACAGCATATTAAAAAGCAGAGACATCACCTTGCCGACAAAGATCCACATAATCAAAGCTATGGCTTTCCTAGTAGCAATGTATGGCTGTGAGAGCTGGACCATAAAGAAGGCTGAGCACCGAAGAATTGATGCCTTTGAACTGTGGTGCTGGAGAAGACTCTGAAGAGTCCCCTGGACTGCTAGGAGGTCAAACCAGTCAATCTTAAAGGAAATCAACCCTGATTGCTCATTGGAAGGATTGATAATGAAGCTCAAGTTCAGATACTTTGGTCACCTAATGCGAAGAGAGGACTCTTTGGAAAAGACCCTGATTCTGGGAAAGATGGAAGGCAAAAGGAGAAGAGGACGGCAGAGGATGAGATGGTTAGATAGCATAACTGAAGCAATGAGCATGAAACTGAGCAAACTCAGGGAGGCAGTGAAGGACAGGAAGGCCTGGCGCGATATGGTTCATGGGGTCACGAAGAGTCGGACACGACTTAATGACTGAACAACAACAACAAATTGTTTGTAAGAAGAAAGCATTGTTATAGAATAGTTATACAATAGAGTATAGTATAGAGGAAATACTTTAGTTTATATTTTAAAATAGTAATTGAATAGTAAGAGTATAGTCATTGTTATTGTTATGGTAATAGTAATTAGCATATTAATATAAAAATAATAGTAATAGAATATAGGATAGAGGCAATAGAAAAAACTCACATATAGACTTGTAAGTTTTATATTTCACTTTTGTATCTTGTTTTTTTTTTTCCAAAATAAAACATCTCCCCAACGCTTATACGGAGATATAAAAAACACCTGTCCAGAATCCAGTGGTTTTGTGGCTCTTTTGAGTCAGTGTCAATCTAACTGGGTATAGTTTAAAATGGACCCATGACACTACCCCATTTCAAATTATTCTTCTGCCTCCATAATGGCCAAAAATGATGCACACACAAGAGTTATTTTAAACTGAAAGTATGATGCCTCAGGGGACGCGGTGGTGCAGTGGCTTAATGACGCTGAAAGTTGCCGGCCAGAAATGGCTGACGGCTTCGGCGGTTCGAGTCCAGCCTTTGCCGTTAACAAGGTGAGCTCTTGTTTCCTCCCCAGCTCCTGTCAACCCAACAGCTCGAAAACTTACGTGAGTAGATAAATGGGTACTCTCACTCTGGTGGGAGGAAAAATGCTGGCAGCGCCTTGCACAGAGAGACAGGATCAGCTGCCGGTAAGTGCGAAACCGCGCTCGCCCGAAAAGGGTGCGAAGCAATGGAAACCCCGCCTCCTGCGCTCGCCAGCTGGGTTCTGCTCTAGGAAGGAGGCTCTGGCAAACCACTTCCAAAACAATTGCCTTGAAAACTGCACAGGATTTGTCCAGGCAAGGATTCGTCCAGGCAAGGACTCGTCCATGCAGGCACTGCAGGGTCAGTAATGACTGAGCGCAGACAAAAAAAAAAAAAAAAAAAATGGTGCCTCAAGCTACACTATTTAAAAAGTTTCTTTTGCAGTAATTTTTAAATCTCCCTTTCTTTCTATTTTGCTACACCTATGCCTACAATACATGCATATCTCTCAATTTATTCAAAGCAAGCAACAGTTTAAACAGCAATAAAATAAGAATTTTAAATATCCTGATACCCAAGTCATTGATCAGATTGGTTCAAGACAGTGTGTTTGTCAGAGAGAAAAAAATACTGATAGAAATTCTCAAATGTTAAGAAGGAAATAATTTAATTAATCCACAGAGTTAGGAAAGGGAAAAACCCTTCGGAGTAATAACCTTTTGGTTCAACGTCAGGTTAGTGAGTAAATAAGAAAGGGAATTTTAAAATGTTTTGAATTTACACCATGAACACCTAATTCGATTAGAGAGCATAAATAAAGATTCAGGAAAGGAAACTCATGCTTCAGCAAATTTAGAGGGCTTTAATGATATTATTGTCGTGGGTTTTTAATAGCTCAGGACATTTGTAATGGGATATGGGAGCTCTGCAACTCTAGGTCACCATGTCAGATTTGGCCAAGGTCAATTGTAATTCAAATGTTCAACTATGAGTGGTATAAACTAATTATTTCACTATTTTATCTCAGTAGAATGACCCATGTGCAATGAATCAACATCCCCAACCCAGTTCCTTTACACTGCCCTTGGTGTCTCAGCTACCAAATGTCTGGTTCAGCAGAATGATCAAATATACAACAAGCAAAGAAAACGTAGTAATGTCTAGAGTACAATCCTCTAGCTATAAGTACAGTAGCTTAAATAGCCTTTCTCTGCTATTCCTCTTCAACACTTAAACTGTGAGACATCATTCTTCAATTAAGGGCAAAACTAAAATCTCCTTTGGGAGAGCCAGTCTGGTGGAGTGGTTAAGGCACTGGGCTAGGAACCAGGAGACTGTGAGTTCCAGTCCTGTGTTAGACATGAAGCCAGCTGGGTGGCCTTGGGCCAGTCCCTCTCTCTCAGCCCTAGGAAGAAGAAGGCAATGGCAAACCACTTCCAAAAATTTTGGCAAGAAAATTGCAGAGACCAGTCCACGCAGTCACAGGAATCAACACTGGCTGGAAGGTATACACAAAAAGAAAATCTCCTTCAAATGGAGCTCAGATCCTGGTGACTTCATGGAAAGTAGCTTGTCCTTTCTGTTTTCCAAGATGGTCTTTTGTTTTCAACTTCTCAGCCTAGCCCCCAGATCTGATACTTCTATGGCTCTCACATCCAAGTACCAAACAGAATTTTGATTCTGTTTCGTTTTCTGAGATCAGGTTTGGTTAGATGCTGCTCCCAAGCTGGCCTACTACTGTTGAAAAGCCATACTAATAATACCAATAGTAATAATAATAATATTTTGGCAATCATATTTTGGCAATCAAACAACAACACAGTGAAAGTTCAACTGCAGTTGAAACACTGCCAAAGTAATTTTCTCCTTAGAATTTGGGAAAGCGTGTCAAGAAGCTCAAAACAAAATGCTTAAGAAGAGACTAACCTGGGGAGGAAAAAGAAAACAAATGTATGACTTACAAATGTAATATGAAAACTATAGCCCTCAAAACAAGGACGGGTTTATCTGAATCTAGAGGCTGCTTTCTCTGCTAGCATGAGAGTTCTTCTGTAATAAGAACATCCTGACATCCCGGATGTTGCTTCCTGTTTGAGGTAAAGAACAGTTTTGTAACTATCATGATCAGTTCCAGCCAGGCAGGAGTTTACTCAAGAACAGCTGCCTTCAAACAAGCCTTCCTCAATCTAGTATCTTCTAGTTGAGACACCAACTCCCAGAATTCACAGTCAGAATTCTAGAAATTGTATTCAATATATATATGTTCATTTATACTTGGATGGGCCAGTAATGAGATAGACACTTCTGAGTTGTAAGGGCTCTGTATCTCATGTCTCTTGTAGAAATATTATTGAAAATTGATTTATAAATTCTACAAAAACTGGGCTGGTTTGCTTGGCATGCCATCCTGTGATGTTCCAGTAGATTATACTGATGGGAGAATTAGAAGGTGACAGTCATTCAAGGGAGCAAGCCTGCATAGAAGATGGAAAGTCATTCTTAATGTCCAGCACATGGGCACTAGTCAGAGACTGGGCAGATAGACTACAGTAACTCTGTGGGATGGCTCACAATAACTACATATTTTGTACATGCTGCGTATTCTAACTTGAGACCCAGTTTGGTCTAGCAGTTAAGATGCTGGACCAGAAATGGGGAGACTGTAAAGTCTAGTCCTTCCTTAGGCATGAAAGACAGCTGGGAGACTTTAGGTCACTTCCTATCATTAAGCCCAACCCACCTCACAGGGTTGCTGTTGTGGGGAAACAACAAAATGCAGGAGCATTATGTATGTGGCCTTGAGTTATACAAGTAAGGTGAGATATAAATCGAACTAGACAACGCATGACCCATTGGGTCATCGTTTCAGAGATATTTCCTTATCTAAACAAAAAACAGAATGACCAAGGGTAAAACAGCAGTGGGAGTGGGAGTGACTTATGACTTGTTGCCAGCTTCCCCATTTAATTTGCTAGTGGGAAGCTGGCAGAAATCTTCCCTCCCTCCCTCCCCCCTCCCCTTCCCCCTTCCCCCTTCCCACATATAATATAGACTTGCCCCATTTGCCCTCCCCTCATGACCCTCAGAAGAGCCCCAGTGAAAGCTGCCTCCTCCTCCTCCTCCTCCTCCTCCTCCTCAGCTGACCCATGGAACTGCCTGCTGCTTTGCTGGGGGGAGGTGGAACAAAGTGAGCTGTGGACTGTGAGGAAAACTGCACCCCCACTCTTCATTCTGGCCTGTCTCCAAGACACCCTCCCTCGAAGGAGGAAGAGGGCTCACCCATTAACCACTGGCACCCCTCCGCCAGCCCTACCTTGCCAGCAGGCAGCCAAGTCACTCCCTCATCCTTCCCTCACCACCAACTGCCATTAAGAGATTTCAAATTTCTGCCTCATTTCCAAAGCGGCCAATTGCTGCTCGTCCATCAGGCCTTGCTGCCAGCCGATTGGGCACAGGGGAGGTGGGAAAAAGATCGGGAATATGCCCATGATGATCACATGATCTGGGCTGATTGCTGCAGTGCAGTGCTGAAGCAGCCACAAATTTCCAAATTTCAAGCCCACAGGAGTAATGTGTCCTGGAACTTGGATGCATTCTGTAAGTTAGGTACCTCGGTTCAAAAATTATTGCCCTATGACACACCGTTTCACCCAGTTGAAGGTTATAGACATAAGAGTTTTAGTAGTATATAGATATACATATAATTAAAAGATGGAAATCAGGCACATTTGTCTAAGAATTAAACTTTTCCCCAAATTCTTTGTACATATCACTTGCACTTTGGATCCATTCATATATTTGTGCTACTTCCTTATGTGGATTAGTATTTTGAAAAGCAATTTCTGAAATTTCACAGCACATACGCAGGTACATCTTTTTCTGCAGTTACACTGAATCCTTCTAACATAATAGTCTGGATGCTATGGCAAAATTCTAAAATCAGCAGTAACAAATCTATTACAGTGTTCTCTATCAAACTCTACCAAATGCTTTATCCAGCATTTGTTGGGAGAATTAGAAGGCCAAATTTCCTGAAGCACAAGGAAATTGTTTTGTCCTATACCCAGTCTGGTATGTTCCATAAGTACCAGAATAGCAGGAGAGCAATGTTAGTTTATGATGATCAAAAATCAGTAGGAGTCTGATAGCACCTTTTTTACTAATAAATTTATTAAAAGGCATAAGCTTTTGAAAGCTGCAGCTCACTTCAGATGAATTAGGACTAATAGTTATCCACAATAAATGCAATATTTCAGATATTGGTACCTTAGGCTGTATATCTTTTGAGTAACTCAGGTTACAGATTGCTGAACCTTATAACACAGTTTAGAGGTCTCAACTATGCAATAAATCTTGTGATTCAGTTAGTAGAGCCCCAAATCTAAGTACATATTCTTCCCCCATATGTTCAATGCTGCACATGTCACCTGAAGCTCTGCTTTAGATTTGTACAACAACAAAACGTTGGGCATCCATCAGAAACACACTCTTCTTGGTTTTTCTAGCAACAGTCTTGTATCTGCTCTTTTCAGAGCCCTGCCTAGCTCTACCATGGACTGTCCTGTGATGTTAAGTAAAAATGTTCTTCTCGACCTCTGGTGTAGACCGACAGCCCTTCTGGGTAGACTATTTGCAATCTGGCCTTACAGGTGAAACTTGAAAAATTAGAATATCGTGCAAATGTTCATTTATGTCAGTATGGCAACTCAAAAGGTGAAACCAATATATGAGATAGACGCATTACATGCAAAGCGAGATATGTCAAGCCTTACTTTGGTATAATTGTGATGATTATGGCGTACAGCTTATGAAAACCCCAAATTCACAATCTCAGAAAATTAGAATATTACATGACATCAATAACACAAGGATTGGAAATAGAACAATATCGGACCTCTGCAAAATATAAGCATGCATATGTACTCAGTACTTGGTTTGGGCCCCTTTTGCAGCAATGACTGCCGCAATGCGGCATGGCATGGATGCTATCAGCCTGTGGCACTGCTGAGGTGTTATGGAAGACAGGGATGCTTCAGTAGCGGCCTTCAGCTCCGCTGCATTGTTCGGTCTCATGTCCCTCATCTTTCTCTTGGCAATGCCCCATAGATTCTCTATGGGGTTCAAGTCAGGCGAGTTTGCTGGCCAATCAAGCACAATAATCCCATGGTCATTGAACCAGGTTTTGGTACTTTTGGCAGTGTGGGCAGGTGCCAAGTCCTGCTGGAAAATGAAGTCAGCATCCCCATAAAGCTCGTCTGCAGAAGGAAGCATGAAGTGCTCCAAAATCTCCTGGTAGACGGCTGCGTTGACCCTGGACTTAATGAAGCACAGTGGACCAACACCAGCAGATGACATGGCTCCCCAAATCAACACAGACTGGAAACTTCACACTGGACTTCAAGCATCGTGCATTGTGTGCCTCTCCATTCTTCCTCCAGACTCTGGGTCCTTGGTTCCCAAATGAGATGCAAAAGTTGCTGTCATCAGAAAAGAGGACTTTGGACCACTGGGCAACAGACCAGTTCTTTTTTTTTTTCTGTAGCCCAGGTAAGACGCTTCTGATGTTGTTTGTTGTTCAGGAGCGGCTTGACAAGAGGAATACAACATTTGAAGCCCATGTCCAGGATCTGTCTGTGTGTGGTGGCTCTTGATGCACTAACTCCAGCCTCAGTCCACTCCTTGTGAAAGTCCCCAACACTTTGGAATGGCCTTTTCCTGACAATCCTCTCCAGGCTGCGGTCATCCCTGCTGCTTCTGCACCTTTTTCTACCACACTCTTCCCTTCCACATAACCTTCTATTGATGTGCTTTGATACAGCACTTTGGGAACATCCCACTTCTTTTGCAATTACCTTTTGGGGCTTTCCCTCCTTCTGGAGGGTGTCAATGATGGTTTTCTGCACAACTGTCAGGTCAGCAGTCTTTCCCATGCTTTGATTCCTACTGAACCAGCCTGAGAGACCATTGAAAGGCTCAGGAACCCTTTGCAGGTGTTATGGATTCATTAGCTGATTAGAGTGGGACACTTTGAGCCTAGAATATTGAACCTTTTCACACTATTCTAATTTTCTGAGATTGTGAATTTGGGGTTTTCATAAGCTGTACGCCATAATCATCACAATTATACCAAAGTAAGGCTTGACATATCTCGCTTTGCATGTAATGCGTCTATCTCATATATTGGTTTCACCTTTTGAGTTGCCATACTGACATAAATGAACATTTGCACGATATTCTAAGTTTTCGAGTTTCACCTGTACTCTTCCTTGGATTACCATAAAGTTCTGGTGTCAGCAATAATGATGCTACCATGTACTGATATTAATTTTTTAGTATTATAACTTTATTGTTGCATCATTTGGATTAGTTTGAAGAACTACAGTGTGTTAAAATAATTCTTGCTGTGTAAATAAGTTAGGGTTGAGGCTGTAGACCCGGCTATTTTCAACTGATTATTTACTCCAGCCCTACTTTATAAACACAGTAATCCAGTGCTGTCAAATACATAATAGTAGAATGCATATGTCTAAAATAACATATAATTATATATTTTAAACTGTTGTAACAACTATCAAGTTAAATAAATATCTATAAATTAGATAGGTAGGCTGGATATTTAATTTAATTCTTTTGCAATAGTTATACAGCTGTTAATCACAGTTTCTATATAGATACAAAAACTATCCATTTAAAAGACACCAAATGTATTTAAAAAGTTGTTTTAATTTTAATTATTTTAAAATCTGAATTATTTTTTAATAATTTTTAATAATTTTGTTTTATGCCACTATCAAGTTGCATCCCACCTCAACTGTGAAGGCATCTCTAGGTGGCCTATATATTAAGATTAAAAACAACAACCTAAGAAAAATAAGAATAAGCAATGATATCCAGTGGCACACTGAGGGAAAAAAACATCCCCAAAGCCCAGTATCAGGGTATTTCTGTCTAATTCAATGTACTCAAGTCAAGATCATCCAATGAACATGAGAGATGATGTTACTAATGAGTAACAGTGAAGAGTAAGCATGATAAGGCTGGATGGAGTCCAGCAGCCATGCAGTGAGATTCCTAGATGTGTCCCTAAAATCATCCTGAGAAGGCATCTAAAAAGGCACCTTTTCATATAAATTTGGGAGAATTTCATTGTGTTCAATTTTTTTTTTTTTTTTTTAATCTGCTTAACAGTCATTACTGACCCTGCAGTGACCGCCCCCTAGCGGTTTTCAAGGCAATTGCATCTTTCTAGTTTCGGAATTAGACTTTGCCAGAGCCTAATTCCTAGAGCGTCAGCCCAGCTGGCAGCACAGGAGGCGGGATTTCCGTTGCTTCGCGCCCCTTTTTCGGACGAGCGCGGTTTTTCGCGCTTTTACCGGCAACTTGTCCCGTCTCTCTGTTGAGCCGCTGCCAGCATTTTTCCTCCCACCGGAGTCCTCATTTATCTACTCACGTATGTTTTCGATCTGCTGAGTTGGCAGAAGCTGCGGGTATAGAAACAAGAGCTCACCTTGTTAACGCGAGGCTGGACTCGAACCGCTGAAGCTTTCAGCCATTTCTGTTTGGCAGGAAGGGGAGGAAGTAGAAAATAAAAAGTTGGACATTTAAAATCAGAATGCTCCTCAGATTAAAATATCTATCTATCTATCTATCTATCTATCTATCTATCTGTAAGATCCAAATCTTTGATAACTCCCACTTCCTTTGATAGTTAAATTGTCAGGAACTAGACTTGAAAAAAGGATAGTCATTCCCTGTTTTTTTTTAAAAAAAAAACATATTTCTTGGTGAGTATTGAATGCCTCAGATTTGTTGGAGAGCACTACAGAGAATAATATGGTGTAAGGATTTATTATAAGCCTTTATGTTAGTAGTTCAAGGAAACTCATCAAGAGAGTAAGTGCAGAAAAATTAACCACCACCACCCAGAAACAGATCAGTGACCTCTGTAACAGCCACAATTTGACAAAGGAACTGTAAGAAAACAGAATTGAGAAACAACAACAGAAACAACAATAAAGAAATGTAAGTAGCCAGAGTGTTCAACTGTTTGGTATTATTTTATTCAAACATTTGGTTCTTTAGATGAAAATTATGCTAACTTTTATGATATTTATTGTAGGGGTGTGTAGAGACAATTACATTGCCTCTCAAAAGAAATCCACTCATATTCCAAAGATCTAGTGATCCCTACTTAATTGAGACACACGGATGGACTTTTTGCTGAAAGAATAAAATATTGAATTGATGATTTCTGGATTTGGGGATTATAAAGGGCCAAAGACCATGGGGAAAAGAATAAAATTATAATTACTCGATAGAAAAGCAGAAGAATAACTGTATGTTTGTTTGTTTTTTCCTTTTCATTCCTTCTCTCTTTTTCTACCTTTCAATCTTGCTTGTTTTGTATATTTTTACTGTATTGACAAATTCTAATAGCGTAGTGGTTAGAGTGCTGCCTTTTGATGTGGGAGACTGGGGTTTGAATCCTGGCTGATACCTACCTTACCAGTAGGGGTCCTTGGGCAAAGACTCCCTAACGCTTCATCTGCCTACCTCGGATATGAAAGTGACACTAAGACAGTCATGCTGGCTTGGACATTCCTTGGATTAACAAGATCCGCGCCAGATGTTAGGGAACCAGGACAATCTGATGATAAATGGGCTATTGAAATAATCCATACATGGATGAGACAAGAGAACCTGGAATTGATGGAATGCTACTACAACAGTAGACCTAATGAGAGGGGATATATGGCACATATGAGAGAACTATGGATGGACAGAAGACCTACATCCATGCTAACTGAGAAACAGCTAGTAACAACATAGTGAAGAGGAAGCTGCTCTGCCAACTTGAGGTAGACCAACTACACATTACATCCTGGACTCAAGATCCAGAAGAACAACTGGAGATACAGCCAACATCTGAAGCTGGAACGCCACTGCCACCCCCTCCATTACAGAGCACAGCAGCTGATATGAGGCATAAGATCATGGATAAACCAGCTACAGTCAACCCTCAACTGATTACCAAGGCTCAGTGGAGAAGTACCATCAGATAGTATGCTAGAAGATGCCAACAGAGCCCTCACAACAATCCCTACTACCAGCATAACTCAAACCTATGAACTGGTATTTGCTACAGCTGCTGTAATCCTGGAAGTGCTTGGCAACATGATCAAGAAGAACAGTACATGCTCCCCCCCACCCACCCACCCTCCGTAAAATGAGGTGGAGGCTAAGATCAAGGCAACTCAGAGAGAAGTTAGTCAGCTGGTGGAACTACAGAAGGTGTGGAGATTAAGGAAAAGATTTGGCTACTAAAAAAATACAAGGGTCTGACTCCATCTGAAGCCCTAGAGACTTCTAAACAAAGGCTCAGAGCACTGTCTGACAGGCTAAGGAGATACACTAGAGAAGCAGAGGCCCTGTTTTCCAAAGAACCATCCAAAATGCATTCCCAACTGCAGTGCAACAACACAGTAAGAGCAGAGCCACCAATAGCAGAAATTGAACAGTACTGGAAGAACATATGGGAGAAAAAGAAGATACATAACACCAGTGCAAAATGGCTGTGGGACCTGAAAGCAGACCACAGCGATCTCCCAGAACAGGAACCAGTCACCATCACAGTAGCAGACATCCAACAGTGGGTCAAGAACATGAAGAGTTCAGTGGCACCTGACCTGGACATGATCTATACCTACTGGCTAAAGAAACTAACAGCAGTGCATGAACATCTAGCAGCACAGATGAACCAGCTGCTAACAGGCTCCCATCCAGACTGGTTAACACAAGGAAAGACAGTGATGATCATGAAAGACCCCCACAAGGAAAAAGCATTGTCCAACTACCAGCCCATAACCTGCCTTCACATAGCATGGAAAGTCCTATCAGGCATGAGCAAGCTCAGAGGGGCATTGGGAACGACACCAGAGATTCAAAACACCAGTTTCTCCTGGTAGAGTAGTTGCCTAAGACTCAAGGTTTAGACAGATCAATCTGAGCACAGCCTGGATTGGCTACAGGAAAGCCTATGACTCAATGCCACACACATGGATCTGTGCCTGGCACTATACAAAGTCAGAGGACACTATGGACTTTCCTCAAGTACTCAATGGGACTGTGGAAGACAATACTGGAAGTCAACTCAAGACACCTCACACAAGTGGCCATCAAGTGAGGTATATACCAAGGTGATGTACTATCCCCGCTACTGTTCTGCATAGTCTTGAACCCACTCAGCCAGATAATCCCAAGAACTGGATATGGATACAAGTTCAAGAGTAGAACTACCATCAGCTACCTCCTCTACATGGATGATATAAAGCTGTATGCTAAGAGTGAATGAGAGATTGACTCGACATCAGTAAGATGGCACTCAAAGATGAGCTGCTGACAGAATGCCTGAGTCAGCAGCAGACATGGGAGGAAGTTCGAGCAGAGGAAGTGCCATGGCAAGACAGGACCCTGCATGGGATGTACCATCAACAGATAGCTGAGATGGCAGACATTGGGAAATCCTACCAGTGGCTGGAAAGGACTGGACTAAGAGACAGCACTGATGCACTGATCATAGCAGCATAAGAACACTAGCACTCATAGAAGCAGGACTGTACTGCAGTAGATAGGACCTAAGGTGCAGACTGTGCAGAGAGGCCTCAGAGACAGTCCAACACATAGTGGCAGGATGTAAGATGCAGGCAGGAACAGCATACACTGAATGGAACAATCAAGTAGCTGGCTTTGTGTACAGGAACATCTGCACAGTGTATGGGCTAGACCCTCCCAAGTACAGATGGGAGATTCCACAGAAGGTCGTAGAAAATAACAGGGCTAAGATCCTGTGGGACTTCCAGATCCAGATGGACTGGCAGGTACTGGCCAATCAACCACACATTGTGGTAGTAGCCAAGGACCAGAAGACAGTGGTGGTGACAGATGTAGTGGTGCCAAGTGACAGCAGCATCAGAAAGAAGGAGTATGAGAAGCTGGAGAAGTACCAGGGCCTGAAGGAGGAACTAGAGACGATACGGAAAGTCAAGGCCAAAGTGGTCCTGGTGGTGGTAGGAGTGCTCAGAGCTGTAACTCCTAAGCTGGGAGAGTGGCTCCAACAGATCCCAGGAACAACATCAGAGCTTTCTGTCCAGAAGAGTGCAATGCTAGGAACAGCTAAGATACTGCCGAGGCCTCTTGTAGAGGACCTGAGATTGAGGAAGTCACATATTACCCATAGAGATGAGAAGGGATTTTTAGAAGCACACACACAAGCACCTTACAAAATCTGACTCTTAAAATTATTACATTGACAGGACAGATTTTTAAGCCACCTAAAAGGAAATGCTTCATCCCACAGGTCTTATTACATCTTTTAAAATCCTCAATAACCAAGGTGATCTGGATGGTGTGCAAATCAATACACTTTAAAGTAAAACTCCAGTGAAAAATGGTACAATAAAACAAAGATGGGAATCAGTGGCAAGAATAATAATAAAAATGCAGCATGTAGAATCACAGTGCGGCCAGCTACAGAGCAAACAGTGCAAAGATATAAGAGCCATAAAAATGTGTTTCTTTTTAAATGCCTTGGGGTGTTCAAGGGTCTCAACCTCTGTCTGTCAAGGGAGACTATTTTTCAGATTGGAGTCTAGAACTGAAACAGCTCTCTCCATCTGTATCATTTCATGGGCACCGAGAGAAGTCCATTGATGATAACCTTAAGATTCATGCATGCAAATAAGGGAGGAAATACTGCTTCAGGTGACCTATCTCCAAAGACCAAGAACAGCATTTTAAATTAGGTTCAGATATAGACAAGAAATCACAGTAAATGGCAAAGAATTAGCATTCCATCAATCAGTCCTAGTTAAACTTCAAGAGTCAGACTCTTGGATTAATTGCAATTTCTGAACCATTTTCAAAGTATGTTGCATTGCAATAAGCAAAAGCAGCTCACAAGGGCCTTGATAACTGATACAAAGTCTTGGTTTCATTTATTTATTTAAAAGATGTGCATAGCCACCTGTCTTAGAGCACAACTCTGGGTGGCTCAACCACAATAAAACTACCAAATCATGACTGTAACCATAAAAACCATAGAACCAGAAACTAAAAACCCAGTGCCTCAATCATCCTCCCAGGATTCTCCAGCAACCATCATCAGGCTCCCATCACTCTATCCTAGTGCCTGAGTGAAAAGCCAGGTCTTTATGGCCTTCCTGAAGGCTAGAAAGGTGTGGGTCTGCTGGATCGCTGGAGGGAGGATATTCCATAAGGTAGGGGAAGCCACGGAAAAGGCACACTTCCTAGGTCCCACCTGATGGCAATATTTCTGAGAAGGGACCTGGAGTGTCCCTACCGTATCCAATTTAGTGGAATGGACAGGTGGTTCCACAAATAACATGGTTCTGTACCATGTAGGGCTTTAAAGGTGATAACCAGCACCTTAAATTACATTTGGAAGGAGACTGCGAACCAATCTCTCCTAATGTGAAGGTTACTTCTCCCCATTAAAATTTTGAATCCATCAGCACAGGCCGTGAAAATATGCAGTACAAGAAGGAATAGCCTTTCTATGGGATTAACTAACTCCATGATAACTATTTGGCACAATAGCTGCAGTGCCAGTGTTCGTTCATTCTATCTATCTATCTATCTATCTATCTATCTATCTATCTATCTATCTATCTATCTATTGATCCATCGATCCATCGATCCATCTATCTATCTATCTATCTATCTATCTATCTATCTATCTATCTATCGATCTATCGATCTATCTACCTACCTACCTACCTACCTACCTACCTACCTACCTATCTATCTCTAAATGCCTTTGATTCAGTCTTAGACAAGTCCCTGCAGTTTTCTTGGCCAGACTTTTAGAAGTGGTTTGCCATTGCCACCACCTTCCTACGGCTGACAGTGACAGGCACAAGGTCACCCAACTAGCTTTGTAGCTAAGGTGGGACTAGAATTCACGTCTCCCATTTTGTAGCCTGGTAAAACCGCTACACCAAACTCCGTGTGTGTGGGTGCACACATGTGTGTGTATACACACACACAAACATGTGTACATTGAACACTCACTATTGAATGAAAAATATCTATGCTAGATGAGCATTAGTCTTACCCTGTGGAACCTCAATTTAAAAAAAAGGTTAATACATTTTCAGATATTAATAAGTCCCTCAGTATTAGCAATGCAATATTACCTTGTCAGTAAATACAAATTGTAAACTATATCATAATTTAATTCACATTTAGATAAACATAGACATGAAAAAATTGCAAACATTTGAACACTGTGTTCAGTTGGAAGCATTTTTTTCTTTCTACAATACATTCCTCTTTTCTCATTTTTTACATTTCTTTTGTTAATAAAATTGTAGCTGCTAAAGATGTCACTCTTACCAAAACCTGAAACCTCCTCCCTTATGCAGTCCTCTTACAATTCTGGAGTTAGAAGGAATTTGTTTTTCTTCTTATGTGGCAGTGCAAACACTGTTTAATGGCTTCTAGGTAAACAAACCTGGAGGTTTCTCCCATTGTAATACACAGAAGAAAATGGTGTGTGTGTGTGTGTGTGTATGTATACATAAATACACACACACACACACACCCCACACACATACATGCATATACATACATGCACACACACATACACACACTCTTCACCAACACAATATCTATTTTTATATATAAAAGAAACATAGTGGGGACCTAAAGGTATCATACAGTTTGGACAGAATGGAATGAAAATAGACCTTCACCACCTTATTCATCATCTTCATGGTGTGTTACTTTGTAGTGGCACATTCCAATGACACTCTAAGCTAAACTATGGATGGTGTATCCATGAAAGGTGGGTCACAGATGAGGGATTGAAATAAATACAATCCACTGGAAAAGGAAATGTCAACCCACTCCAGGATTCTGCCAAGAAAACCAAATGGCCATTCAGAACTAGGACAATGTCAACAAGATACTGGAATGTGAATCTACTAGGTGAGAAAGTACCCAACAAGTTACTGGGGCAAAGCAGGATAAGTATGAGTAGTGCTAGTGCCCATCGTGTGGCTGGAATAAAACCAAAGACATGTCCAGCCGCTGTGTGCAAGGTGAAAAAGAAAATTTAGATGCTGCAAAGATATGTGTATTATGTTTATGTGTAATGTCAGAACCATGAACCAAGGCAGACTTGATGTTGTCAGAGCAGAAATGTCAAGACTGTATGTTGATGTTCTGGGAATCAGTGAAATGAAATGAATTGGAACTGACCACTTCACTTTTTAACTTTCTTTTTATTGTTTCCTACCTTTGAGATATAAAATGCCAGGAGTTGGGCAGTCCCACTAGCCAATCAATCAATCAATCAATCAATAAGAGAAGGCTCACAGTTTCTATTGAGGATAAGAAAAATTATAGAAAAGATGGAGAAGTCATCTTTACTAACAAAGGGATATCAAATCAATGCTTGAATACAGCCCCCAAATCATACAATGATAGCCTGAATCCAGAACAAGCCACTAAATATTATAGTGATCCATATGTATGTTCCAATAAAAATTGCAGAAGAAGTGAAAGTTGAACAGTTCTTAACAACCTACTACATCCTGTTGGCACAACATCGGAAAAAAAAAAGATATTCTCATTATGGGAGATTCAAATGTTACAGATGGAAATCAAATAGCATCTGAAGTAATGGGAAAAATTGACCCTGGTATTGGGGGGGGGGGAGTGGACAGATTGAAGAGATTGATATAGTTCTGCCAAGAAAACAGCACAACAGTACACATGGCCATCACTGGATGGGCAACGGTCAAATCCGCCTGCCTGCCTGCCTGCCTGCCTGCCTGCCTGCCTGCCTGCCTGCCTGCCTTCCTTCCTTCCTTCCTTCCTTCCTTCCTTCCTTCCTTCCTTCCTTCCTTCCTTCCTTCCTTCCTTCCTTCCAAGTCAGTCTTGAATCCTGTTGACTGCCTGGACTAGTCCCTGCCTTTTTCCTGGCAAGATTTCAGAAGTGGTTTGCCATTGCCTCCTTCCTAGAGAGTGACTGGCCCAAGGTCATCCACCTGACTTTGTGCCTATGATAGGACTAGAACTCACAGTCTCTTGGTTTTTAGCCTGATGCCTTAACCACTACACCAAACTGGCTCTACCATCACCTTATTTAATTTACGTGTGGACCATATCATGAGAAATGCTAGCTAGAAAAAAACAAAAAAAAGAAACTGCAATAAAAAAACTAAGAGAAACATCAATAACCTCAAATATGCTGCTGATTTTACTCTGATGGCTGTAAGGATTTGTAGCATGAAATATAGACATGTCTGACATTTGGGAGAATGACAATGTGAAATCTAGATAAAGTAAAGTGCAGTGACACCACACTGACAACAACTGTTGAGGCTGCAGTTTTCCCAGTTGTAATATACAGCTGTGAAAAATGGATAATCAGAAAAGGTAAATAAATTAAAATGATGCCTTTGAATTGCAGCGTTGGAGAAAATTGGGAATACATTTGATTGCATGAAGAACAAAACATTCAGTATTAGAGGAAATAAAACTAGACTATCACTGAAAGCAGTAATAATGAACTAAAGCTCAAATATTTTGGACACATACTGCAAAGGGAAGAATCACTGGAGAAGACCCTGTTGCTCAGGAAAATACAAAGCGATAAAAAATAGGCCATTTTGTTTAGATACTTTCACTGACAACACAAGCATGAACTTACAGGAACTTGAAGAGTAGTTCTTGACCAGACAATTCTGGTAAAAATTATGTTGATTAGATCATGGAGACTCAGAAGTCACTGGACAAAAACTCACTTGTAAAATATGACTTGAGAGGCATCTGTGAATCCGCAGTGTTTTGTTTCTTAATCATCTTTACATTTGTTTATTAATCATCTTTACACACACACACATACACATACACAAACACACATACACACAGCAACCCAAAAATATTTATCTGCAACTTGCTACGGTACAGGCGCCTGCTAAAAAGTTTCTAATTCAGGTTGGCATCTGGAAACCAATGATGGCTTTGCCAGACTCAACTGCTGTATTTAGTAGTTCATTATTGTATGTTATGATCTTCAAATGTATTTTTATGTGTAATAAAATGCATTGCGTGACAGCTGACATATAAATATGGCATACACAAATCAGTCTTACACCCTATTCTCACATACTGTTTACTACTTATAGACTCTATTTGCAAAAAAATGCCACTTTGTGTGGAATGATGTTATAGGGTGCTTATGAGGTTCTCAGCTCTGTATTTTCTTAATAACATCAGTGCAGAACTTGTAAATAAGAGAGAAATTGACTTGTCACTGTTGTTTACCTGCCCAAAGATTCTCATCTATAGATGCATTTCTCAGGCTACTGTAAATCAGTTACTTCCACAGTTAGGTTCTAAGAACAACAATAAATCCAGATGTGTGTTTGTATGTACTGTTTATACAGGAAGATTTGCACAGAAAACTGGTAGAACTACGATATACCATTTAACCTCCAATCCTTCCCTACCTTCACGTTGCCTTGGCAAAAGGAGTTAGCAAAACAAACTTTCACTTAGGCTACCAGATCTGGGCTTCCAAAATCCTGATGATCATTATATAGCATAAAGAGATACAAAATGTCTGATTATGCTGTCATCTAGTGATTGTTCAGATTTTGGCAGCCCAGACAGTGTACTCCTACATTTATTAAGCAAATTCTCTGCCTGCCTGCCTGCCTGCCTGCCTGCCTGCCTGCCTATATCTATCTATCTATCTATCTATCTATCTATCTATCTATCTATCTATCTATCTATCTATCTATCTTGTACACTTTTCAAATGTATTAGAGGGAGCAATTAAATGGGTTAAAGCAATGATAGAGTACAATACCAACCCAGATTTCCATTTATCACTCTAAGATGCCTTTGAGGTCCACTCCAAGGTCCTTCTCTCAGAAGATCAATTTCCATCAAGGCCTAGCTGTTTTGCAGTGGAATGATGCCACAACTGGCACTTTTCACACAAACAAAAGATCATAGAATCATAGAATCATAGAATTTTGGAGTTGGAAGGGACCACATGGATCATCTAGTCCAACCCCCTGCAATATGCAGGAAACCAATTAAACCATCCCCGAGAGGTGACTGTCCAGCCTCTTCTTAAAAACCTCCAGAGATGGAGAACTCACAACCTCCATAGGTAGATTGTTCCACTGTTGTACAGATCTAACCGTCAGGAAGTTTTTCCTTATATTTAATCTCTCTTCCCCAGTTGCCATCTTCATGTATCAGGTGGAAATCACCTGCTAAAGAAAACAGTTTTAGTGTGATTTGGATGTGACGTTTCAGAACTTTAAAAATTATAATGAAATGAGTAATAATAATAATGCTTGCACTTAAAGTGTAATTTTTTGTAAACAAATTTAACACTGTAGGAAATAGTTAATGTTGGATTACTTTTCTTCACAAGTGTCAGACTACAAGTGGCTTAGCATACTGGCAAGGGAAAATGCTTAATTTTTTCTGAAATATATTACAAGTAGTCCTTGGGTTAAGAACACCTGGTTTACAGATGACCCATATTTAAGAACGGAACCTATTGTAGCAAAATTTGAGTTAAATACACAGTGGTTCAAGTTAATTATACAATATTACTTATGTAGTATTATACAATAATACTGTTCTGGCTTACACACAAATTCGACTTTAGGACAGACCTTGGGAATGGAACTCGTTCTTAAACTGGAGACTACCTGTAATTGCATATGAGTTACTTGTAAGTATGAGTGCTGAATGATAATTACATAGCCATATACTCCAGTTTAAGCATCCAATATTAGTTTTATGGAGAACTAAGTTTAACAGAAAGGAAACCAACAAATATTGGATGGATAAAAACATGGCTCCGAGTTGGGATGTTTGTATGGAATGGGTGCTGTTGCTTGGAGGATTTTAGTATGTTGTGGATATTGTGGTATGCTGTGGATGGTTGGGGGATTTTAGTAGGGATTGGATGATGGAGGAGTCTTCTGGAGTCATCTCCCTACCGGACTGGGCTGGACTGGCCTTGTACTTGGCCTGCGCAGTTTGTATCCCTGGACGGCCCTTCTGGTAGCTTGGGGCAGAATTGCATGTGGTGTCCAGAGCTTACTCCCTTTCCGGGGTCATATCTGGAGGACTTTTTTGGGGGGAATTGGAGCTGGCAATGGCTGGATTGTTGGATTACCAAGTGCGCAGATCAGCTGCTCCACACTGAGGATGCTCTGCTTGTTTTGCAGCATTCAGTGATGGGGTGGTGGGAAGGAGTCCAGCGGAGCCGATGATGAGAAAGAAGGTCCTATACTGGCTTACAGAGGGGATGTGTGCTCTGAAGCAATGATGAAGGTGCTGTAGGAGAGCAGATGGGGGCTGCCTTTTTCTTTCATCATGGACGTGTGGAGGTGGGGGGTTTTGTTGTGGCGGATACAGGGCCGGGTCAAGGCAGTAGCGGCTACCTGGGCCCTGCGGCTTCAACTTCCATCTTGCCTCCTTCCATTTGGGAGCTGGAAGGGACCTTGTAACAGCCATTTTAGTTGTTGTTTAGCTGTTCTCAAGTGGAAGTCATCATGACTTAAGAGGACTTTGACTGTGAGGATTCTGGTTGGAAGTTGGACTGGCCATTAGGTAGGAAAGACTGTGAATTGTGAACTGTGATTCTGCTTACCTTTCCATGGGTGAGAGCCGGGGATGGGGGAGGGGGGGCTTTGGATCACTGGTGTTGTGAATATCTCAGTACCTAACTGGTCCTCTGAGAGGGGACTAGCTGAAGGTATTATGTGATAGTATATGGGAGTAAGTGGGGTCCCTTGTTAAGTGGAGGTGCTGAGTGCTCTGCAGAAGTGCCTCTGGTCATGGGGGGCCCTTGGTTACTTGATTGTTGGTTGTATGGGTAAGGTGAGGGGTTGGGCCTGGGCATGAACCAATGTGGGCAGGGGAGGGGAGAAGTCTCTGAAGGGATGAGGGTGGGCTATAATATTTCAGAAGTAATGGGTAGGGAGAGATATGGGAGATGGGAGGCAGGTCACTCTTGGGGACCATGCCACATGTATATTGATCTTGTAGCACATTCCAGGCCCCCCACCCCAATCTCAGTCTGGGCCCTGGTTGGCAGACCTTCAAGGCCCTGGGCTGTTGGCTGCTGCTGCTGCTGCTGCTATTGAATGCTAGGTCAGTCTATAGTAAGGCCACCCTCGTCTATGACTTTATTTTGGATGAGAAAGCCAACCTGGCATGTATTACCAAAAACCTGACTGGGGCCTAGGGGGAGGGTTCCCCTTTCTGAGATGTACTCAGATACATTTCTGGTGTGGTATCAATCAAGATCCCAGGGTAGGGGTAGTGGGGTGGTGGTGGTCATCTGAGATACCTGGGAGGCATCCAGGATGCTGCTCCACAGATTGCCAGATGTGAGACCCTATTTATTAAGTTGGGTTCTAGGGATCAGTTGGGATTGTTGCTACAATACCAGCCTCCCTGCTGCATAGCAACCTCCCTGCCTGAGATCCTTGATTCTGTGGCTGGGTTGGTGGTGGAGTTCCCCAGCTTATGGTCTTGGGAAATTTCAACTTGCCTTGCCTGGGGATGGGGTCTGAGGTAGCTCGGGAGTTCATGGCCAACACAACAGCCATGATTCAGGCCAGGGTATGGGATGGAGACAGTATTGATCTCACTCTTAGATGACCTCTGGAGGGAGCAGGATGGGGGTAGTGCATCCATCCTAGCTCTTCTTGACCTCTCAGCAGCTTTCATCAATCATGGTATCTTTCTGGACCAGCTCTGGCAGTTGGGGGTGAGTGGCATGGTGCTGCATGGCGCCTCCTTCCTCCAAGGCTGCTTCCAGTCAGTGATAATAGAAGGGGAGAGTTCCAGTCCACAGCCCTTACTATATGGGATACCTCAGGGCTCAGTTCTTTCTCCCCTCCTGTTTAATATCTACATGAGGCTGCTGAGTGAGGCCATCCAACAGCTTGGGGTGAGTATGCTGATGATACCCTGCTTTATATCTCTATCCCAGGCTGCTTGAATGATGTTGTGGACATCCTGTCCCAGTGTCTGGAGGCTGTGGGGGCCTGGATGGGGTGCAATAGGCTTCAGCTTGACTCAAGCAAGACTGAGTGGCTTTGGGTGTTTGGACCCTCTGGCCCCAGGGACTTTCCATTGTTGGTCTTGGATGAGGTGGCATTGCACCTCATCCAAGTTCATCAGACAGACCCAGTGCTCAATCAGGGGGTCCTTCTGAACTCATGGCTCCTGCTCAAATTGAGGTGGCAACTGTGGCTAGGAGGGCCTTTACACACCTTCAGACTGTGTGCCAGTTTCACCTGTTCCTGGACCTGGAGGCCCTGCTCAGCCTATATGGGGCTGCCCTTGAAGAGCATTTGGAAGCTTCAACTGATGCAGAATACAGCAGCATGGGTAGTAAATGGCACTGGTTATTCAGCACATGTAACACCTCTACTCCTTGAGCTGCATTGGTTGCCAGTGTGCTTCTGGGTGCAATTCGGGGTGCTGGTTGTCACCTTTAAAACCCTTCATGGCTTAGGACTAGGTTACTTGAAGGACCATCTCTCCCCAGTTGTTTCTACCTGTCTGATCAGGTCAGGCAGGATGGACATGCTTTGGGTCCTGTTGGCTAAGGAATGCTGGTTGGCGGGGCCTAGCAGATGTGCCTTTTCTGATGTAGCTCCCACCTTATGGAACATTCTCCCTCTGGAGATCAGGATGGCCCCGACCCTGCTCGCTTTTTGTAAGTCCTTTAAGACTTGGTTCTGTGTCCAGGCCTGGAGCCCTGAGTGTGTGCAGGGATTCGTTTCATGGTTAATTTAGTCATTATGATGGATGCTTTATTCTTGGCTGTGATGTATTTTAATGTTTGTATTGTTTTAATTGTTTTTATTTTTTAAATTTTGCTTGCCACCCAGAGTCACTTGGTGAGATGGGCAGCCATACAAATTAAGCAAACAAACAAAAGAAACTCTCTGAGCAAGGAGGCAGAACTAGAAAAGAACTGTGTGCATTCAATCCAAACATTTCAATAAAATGCTACTCATAGCAACCAACTAGTACACTTCCAAAGAGGGATACAGCCTAAACAGGAAATGAAAAGTCAACCATGAACCCAATGTGTCATATTTCACAGTAAAGGTAATAAACATATAGAATAATTTGACAGGAAGGTCAAGTAAGCAATGCAGAAAGGGTGCTAAGAGAAACAGCCATTTTACTGCACAGAGATAGTTTGGAATGTATGGATGGCATGAAAAATGGAGATCGAACAAGTATCTGTATTCAGTCCTATAGAAACTTATTGCACTCTGTGTAGGCTTATAGGATTGCATTCTTGAATGCATTTTTAGATGGATCAGTCTTCTATTTAATATTTATGTAATAATTTTGCCCCATAAAAATTGCTATGATGTTCTACTGTTTGGGATTTGATTCCCTCTAAACTCATTCCTAAACTTTACTGACTGACATAACAGATGTTCCACATGTGAGGGGAAAAAAGAAGGTAGCTGAGGAAAAATATTCCTGTTTTTACATCTTAACAATCCATTCAAATTACAGTCAGTTCAAACAAGTAAGCCATTAATTGGAGGGGAGGGGATAACTTATGTGAGAAAAGATAGATAGGTAGATAGGTGGGGAGAGAGAGAGAGAGACATACACATTTAAACTACAAGGTAGCAGGTGGAATTTTACTGATATCTGGCCACATATTCTATCAGAAAACAAAGGAGTCTTTACTACCAGTTAGTTTTTAACTTATCTCAGATACCATCAAGGAGAATTAATGTTCCTCCACATAAATACATACATAGAGGTGAAACTCAAAAACTTAGAATATCGTGCAAATGTTTATTTATGTCAGTATGGCAACTCAAAAGGTGAAACCAATATATGAGATAGACGCATTACATGCAAAGCGAGATATGTCAAGCCTTACTTTGGTATAATTGTGATGATTATGGCGTACAGCTTATGAAAACCCCAAATTCACAATCTCAGAAAATTAGAATAGTGTGAAAAGGTTCAATATTCTAGGCTCAAAGTGTCCCACTCTAAGCAGCTAATGAATCCATAACACCTGCAAAGGGTTCCTGAGCCTTTCAATGGTCTCTCAGGCTGGTTCAGTAGGAATCACAAGCGTGGGAAAGACTGCTGAGCTGACAGTTGTGCAGAAACCCATCATTGACACCCTCCATAAGGAGGGAAAGCCCCAAAAGGTAATTGCAAAAGAAGTGGGATGTTCCCAAAGTGCTGTATCAAAGCACATCAACAGAAGGTTATGTGGAAGGGAAAAGTGTGGGAGAAAAAGGTGCACAAGCAGCAGGGATGACCGCAGCCTGGAGAGGATTGTCAGGAAAAGGCCATTCAAAAGTGTTGGGGACTTTCACAAGGAGTGGACTGAGGCTGGAGTTAGTGCATCAAGAGCCACCACACACAGACGGATCCTGGACATGGGCTTCAAATGTCGTATTCCTCTTGTCAAGCCGCTCCTGAACAACAAACAACATCAGAAGCGTCTTACCTGGGCTACAGAAAAAAAAAAAGAACTGGTCTGTTGCCCAGTGGTCCAAAGTCCTCTTTTCAGATGAGAGCAACTTTTGCATCTCATTTGGGAACCAAGGACCCAGAGTCTGGAGGAAAAATGGAGAGGCACACAATGCACGATCCTTGAAGTCCAGTGTGAAGTTTCCACAGTCTGTGTTGATTTGGGGAGCCATGTCATCTGCTGGTGTTGGTCCACTGTGCTTCATTAAGTCCAGGGTCAACGCAGCCGTCTACCAGGAGATTTTGGAGCACTTCATGCTTCCTTCCGCAGATGAGCTTTATGGGGATGCTGACTTCATTTTCCAGCAGGACCTGGCACCTGCCCACACTGCCAAAAGTACCAAAACCTGGTTCAATGACCATGGGATTATTGTGCTTGATTGGCCAGCAAACTCGCCTGACCTGGCAAGAGAAAGATGAGGGACATGAGACCGAACAATGCAGCGGAGCTGAAGGCCGCTATTGAAGCATCCTGGTCTTCCATAACACCTCAGCAGTGCCACAGGCTGATAGCATCCATGCCATGCCGCATTGCGGCAGTCATTGCTGCAAAAGGGGCCCAAACCAAGTACTGAGTACATATGCATGCTTATACTTTGCAGAGGTCCGATATTGTTCTATTTCCAATCCTTGTGTTATTGATGTCATGTAATATTCTAATTTTCTGAGATTGTGAATTTGGGGTTTTCATAAGCTGTACACCATAATCATCACAATTATACCAAAGTAAGGCTTGACATATCTCGCTTTGCATGTAATGTGTCTATCTCATATATTGGTTTCACCTTTTGAGTTGCCATACTGACATAAATGAACATTTGCACGATATTCTAATTTTTCAAGTTTCACCTGTACATACATACCCTTGTCTGCATAATAAATAAATAACTTTGCCTCGTTATGCAAAAAAAGTGTTTTATTTGTGAATAGATTCTTTTATGTACCCCAAAAAATATGGAGTTTTCAAAGAAAAATGTACTACCTTCAGTTTTATTGGGATGCAAAGCAAGGTGTACTGTTTTATTTTTTATTTTTTAAATGCTAGAACAGTCTCCTGTTCTACCCCCTGCCAAACAAATTTCTTACAAAGGTATCCTTCTTTTAATTTTACTACCATTCTTATGTGAGTTTTGTTGTTGTCACTGTCATCTGCATTTGAACCTTAGCTTTGATACACAAATTCAGTGAAGTAGATTCTGGATACAGTAATTAAAAATAAAATAAAAAATAAAAAAGCCTGTGACACAGGGCTGGTTTACTTACACATATTTATTTGAAGTCTCCAGTGGTGACCATTAATGGGATTCACAAGATCTCCACAGCCAACTCCTTGCAAAGATGGAATCAGTAACTGGACAGCTGCCCCTGGTATAGCCATGGGCTGCTGAGGTAAGCATGGGAAACCTTCTCATCACTAGTAATTCTGGTTGTGTGATGCTGCTCCATGCCTTCATTGCCATCTTCTGGACTGCAAAAGTATGAGCAGGAATTCCTGTTCCTTTTAGTTGCCACAGAGTGGCATTTGGTGGTTCTGCCAAGTTGAAGTCCCTCAGTAGAAGATCAATGCTGGCAAGGTTTTGACAGATTGCTTGTTCTCCCTGGGGCACGTTCCCTGTTGAGCCTGAGGAAAAAGAGATTCCTGAAGTTTTGGCTGGCCATTATCCTATGATCCCCTTCTAGGGGATATTTCCATCAATAACTAAACCATTTCATATGAACAATATTTGCCTTAGTCTATCAAGAGGGCAACAAGTGATAATAGCTTTCCACAATGAACCAAGTGATTTGCAACAGAGATACAGTATGTAATGAAGTATCTCTTGGGATATTGGTAGAAAGTCAGTCCTTCAATTTTCAAAAGCTCTGGAAGTTTGAAAGTTTCTCTCTCCCTCTCTCATTCTATGATAAGCCACGTGATCAATATTTGTGCGTTTATAACACTTTAATGTCACCAAGTGATTTGCAACATAGATCCATACATGCCCATCATTCACCCTTTAGAGCTAGCATTATGCAAAGTGCAAAGGGAGAGAGAATAGGAAGTAATCAGCAAAAGAAAGTCAAGGAAGAGGATTAGAAGAAAGAAAGGGAATCTAAGTAAAACTACGTTACGGCAACATTCACTAGGCTTCTTTATACTTTCTTTCTTTGCAAACCATTCTCACTTCTAACACATCAATGCACAAATTCATGCATTTCATTCTCTTCCTTAAACCTCTCACCTCTCTCTTTTTGAGGATCTTATCAGCTCCTTCCAACCCCAACTTTCTTGTTGATTTTCCCTTTCCTTTCAAACCATTCACTCTTCATATATTTATTCTGAAATTGAATCCTCATTCATTCTATCTTCATGACCAAGCCATCTCAGCATACTTCTTTCACACTGGTCATTCACTTTTCCATTAAATCCACATCTCAGAACCCATTCATTCTTGACCTGAATCACTTCTTGTTTTCTAATGAAGTGGGCAGAAGCACGCTCTTATACACAGCTACTTTGGTTTCTTTGAACAAACATTAATCCTTTGCAATACAGCACATGTTACTCATCACCTTTTCTACCAGCATCTGTACATCTTAAAATTTCCCCATCTATTTTTCCAACTTTGACTAGGGAAAGTTCTACCAGGGTATAGCCTATAACACCTAATTGTTTTGCACTATAAGCCAATGTAAAGTTAATAAAAGAAATAACAGCTAGAGTGGAATTTTTTTTTTTTTTTTAAATTAAAACCTACTTAAGATACTTAGTTTATAGAAAGATTTCTTTGCCAGGAGCCTAAGAGACTATAATGCAGGAAATACATTCTACAAACAGGGTGCTACTATGGAAAATAACTTCTTTTTGTTTATCACTGGCCATGTGACTAAGAAGGCATAGTGATAAGTTCATAATGGACTGCTGGCTGATGGGTGACCTTAGCAGCAAGGACATTGCATTATGTGTGTGTGGATGGGAGAAAATGCAGAGTGAGACCTTCAAAGGGGTACTTTGCTGAAGATTTAGATGAATCATCATCTTGAAACTGCATTACAGAATGACATACTGCGTCGCTTTGCTTGACATCACTCCAAGCTCTTGTATGCCAATTCCACTAGCCAGAAGAGACTTCTACACAGGTGAAGAAGCCTCTTGTAGCTACTGAGACTGCCAAATGGAAGCCTTGGGGCAATGCAAAGCATCTTGAAAAGGGAAATTGCCTCATTGAAGAGAACTGCGTCATTTCTGTAGCACAAAGTGCCTTCTTAAAGCATAGTAGAGCTGCCTCACACAGCCCTAATGAAGAGACAATACTGTGATCACACCACTTTTTCCTGCCTTCCAGGGCACCTGGTGGCAATTTCTAAGCCCTTTATTCTCCCAAATCTTTAATATGAATTTAGATGAGAAAACTCTTCATGAAGAGCAACAGGGGCAATCATAATCCACAGAATGGATGTGGCTCCACAATCCCATTTTTTTGTGAGTGCTGAAATCTAGCAGGATTGGATTGCTAAAACCCAGGACCTACATTGTTGCTTTTTTCCTTCCTAAAAATAATCAATCTAAATACATTAAGGCCAAATGCACCTTTTCTGCATTGAATTCCCAATTCCCAAAACATAGGCTGCCAAATCCAAGAACTCTGCTATAGTCTTTCATAGCCTTCAGAGAAAATTTTAAAAGGAGGAGGAGCTCTCGCAACAAAGATTGTCCACCACTGAGATCTCAAGATCATCCTCAGGTTATGGGTACATGTCTACAATCCTTGTCCATTAAATGTGATTAAATGGAAAGAAGAGCAGTATCTGGCAGACAGTTTGTACAATCTAATTCATGGGATTTTCAAAAGCCCAGAAATTTTTTTGATGTTCACTATATGATGGTTTAAAATTCTTTCCTTTTGGGGGGATGGGAGACGGGGAAGGAGACTTACTCCTCTATTTTTTTTTCCTTGTAATTTATGAACAGTACAGTTTTAAATTAAAGAACAAAATGTACAATACACTTGATGTGCTCTTGGACTATTAAACATTACCAATCTGGTATTTCTACATGGTTCATTAACTGTGCATGCTGATTTATTTATTTAGTAAACATATACCCCATTGCAATCTGACAGCATCTGATCATTTGTTATATACAGTACAACAAAAGTTAAAACAGTATGTGCTTTTAAAAGCATAAAATTATGGTCAAAATGAACAATGACATTATAAAACCCTTATGAAGACAGCAAACACAACAAAGAACAACAGAAAATAAAAAAGTAAAGAGTGGCATCATGCTTAAGAGAATAACTGTGGAATGATTCCATTTTCAGACTTTTCCTGAAAGCCAGTAGGGTGGGGACAAGCCTGTAAGGAGGCTGAGAAGCAATGCCTTCTAGCTTCACACACTGCCCTCCTCCCCTGTCATCAGATGGAAATGTGGGACTTTCAAGGAACTTCCCTACAAAGATTGTTGGATCAGCCAATTCCAATTGGAGCAGGTGATCCTGCAGATATCTAAGCATCAAACCACAATGGTCTTTATAGAACAAAATCAGCACTTTAAATGGTACCCAGAAGCCAAACAGCAATCAGTGCAGGGCCTGAAGAATCAGTGTGATGTGCTCCCAAAGCCAGGAGTCAGTAAGTGTGAACTTACTGTTCATTCTATACCAGTTGCAGTTTCTAAGTTGTCTTTAAGGGCAGCCAGTGTACAGTAAAGTGCATTTCAATAGTCCAATTGGGTGGTGATGAGGGCACAAGCTACACTAGGTAAGTTCACCATTGGCATACCAGCTGAAGCTGGATAAAGGTCCCTCTAGTGATAGCCTGCATCTGCTCTTCAAGCAGAAATGGTAAGTCTGAAAGGACCCAAACTGTGGATCTGCTCCTTCATGTGTAGCTTGCCCAGCCACAAGTAATACTGGTATAGACAAAGAATCCCAATGTACAAACAGCAATTCCATCTTATTTTAAGTTCAGTTTCAGCCTGTTCTCTCCCATCCAGACCCTTATGAGCTCCAGGCATCAAGATAGGACATCAGTAATATCTGCCTTATAGCTTGGGGTGTAAATTGTCAGATGACCTCTCCCAGCAGCTTCATTACACATCTGAAGCACACAACCTGAATAGCTTCCATCCCCCAAAGAAGAAGCCACAGGTGGATCTCAATTGCAACTGGATCAGGGTGTGATCTGACCATGACAACAGGGTGACAGAAGTCCCCTTTCTCTCCAGATCACCAAGCAATGGCTCAGAGACTAAAATAAAATGTGACTGCTAACCTGAGTCAGGCCTGAGATGACTTGAGACAAGCCCATGGTCACCATGGAGGACAGAAACTTTGAGCCTTGCTGGAGTTGACCAGCAAGGCAGGAAGATTAAAATCCCCCAGGACCAAAAAATTGGGTTCTTCACCACCACCCTGTGAACCAGCTTTAAGAGCCCAAGGAGAGCTCTTAGAAGAAGAGTCAGGCAGTGTAGTGGTCAGAACACCAGCAGGATCCTAAGTGAGTTTCTATAGCCCAGTGTAACATACAGACATTCACACCTTGTGGGTGTGCTTGTGTATCCAGCATTGTGTATTACCAGCAGTTATATATAAATTCAGTATTTTTAATGTAATAGCACATTCATGATGTTGAGTCTTGAAGGGCTAAATATAGTCCAGTAATAGAAATATGGGGAGCTGAGCATCTGAAATATGTTAGACAGAGGAAGGAAGTAAAAAATTTCCAATTAATTCTGACTGCCCAACAGGGCAAAAAAATCATTATAAATGTTGCCGGATATCAGTGTCACCAATATGTCTGCGATACTATCACTTAAAAATAAATTGTACATGGATATTTGTGTGTGTGTGTGGGGGGGGGGGGGGGATAGGGAAGGATATTGTATTATCTAAACCCACATTCCATTGTATGATGCAGTACAAAAAAGTCCCCCCAGAACCTTAGGTGTAATGTCAGAATACATGCATTTATACCTGTTTCTGTAAATTAATTTTTATTTGACGTTATTTAACAGAATATTTGTACACTGGCTGGGATAAAAATGAAATCTACCCCATGGCAAATATAAGGATGGTTCTCTGAAGAATATTTGTTCCTGGTTCTGATTTTGCATTTTTTTCAAGGGGGGAAAATAGAAACTTATCTGCTTCCCTGGATATTTTTTATGTAAAAGCACCCCCCCCCCCACCCCACTGATTACTTTGGCTGAGAAAAAGAAGTCCATTTGTCAAGGAACTATCATCCTGAAATTGTTGCTTGGGGATTTTAATACCTCTGACGTTAAAGTTCACTCATGGATAACTTCCTTTAATCTACAGTTGTTAGAAATGCCGCCTTCCCACACACACTCATTCTCATGATAACATCTTTGATTTAATTTGAAGTAAAGATATGCAGCTCACATTTTGTGATTTAATCAAAGAAACCTAACCTGACCATTTTATTGTAATTCCTTCTCTCTGGGGTACATCCTTCTACCACTAACTCATCAAAAACTTTTGATCAGACCAATCTGTTTTATGTCTATTAACTCATTTTCTGATTTAGTCTTGGGTCTTCCTCTCAGTTGATTTCAACTGAAGTTAGATCCCCAGAGGCAATGACAATGGCCCTTAATTTTGCTCTTTGAGTAGACTTAAAAAAGAACCCCCATCTACGGCTGTCTCCACCCTTAGGAAGATTCTAGTTCATGTTCATAAACTAGATCCGAAATGTAGAAAAGACCCATCTGCTGACAATAGGATTTCTTTCATAAAGTTGCTACAGATTTGTCTGCAATTCTGAAACAAGGCAAGCCAAGTTATTTCTAAAATTTAATTTCTGTTCAGGCCAAGTCCCCTAGACAGCTTTTTGCTACATATCAGTCTCTTTTATCTTCATCTTTGCCACAGGCTGATATTGAAAGGTCCTCTTCACTTACATCTGATGATTCTGGAAGGTCTTTTTTTGGCTAAAATTGAAATGCTTCAGGCTTCTATTCCAATGCAGAGCTCATGCACCATTTCTATTACTCCAAGTTGTTTCTCATCTAGGTTTTTGTTTTCTCTAGTTATTGAAGAAAAGGTTGCCAAAATAATTTCAGAAGTTGCCTATACCACTTTTTTTTAATGTGTTTCTTCTTTCTTTTCAAATATTCTTAACTATGCTGTTTACTCTTTCTCTTATTGCAAGTATGTTTTCAGATTTTCTGAAATATGCCTGTCTTCACTTTCTTCTTTTTTTTAAAAAAAAAAAATCTCCAGTGGCTGCTTGAGTTTTTCTAGTTTCTATCCAGTGTCTTCATTTTTGTCTCAGTTATTTCAGCAAGTTCTTCCCTATTTGTTAGCATTGTCCTACTTCAATCAGAATTTTGTGTGGATCATTCCACGGAGTTGGCACTGGTTCAGATGGTCATGATTTGAAGATGGCTAAGGCAAGCCATTATTTATCAATATTGGTCCTGCTGGATTTGTCTGTAGCATCGGACACCCTTGATCACAAAATTTATTATCTTCTGTGAGAAATGTTGTTATCTTTTATTATTGTCTCATTAGGCATGGATGACATAGGTTCTTCTTGGTTTCATCCTATATTACACTTTTTCAGTTCTATGGAAGCATCTTTGCTCACAGCCCTTTTTTTTATCTGTGGGTATTTCTCAAGGTTCAGTCCTAGAACTACTTTGGTTCATGTTTTGTTGTTGGGTTTCATGATTTCTTTTTAGTTTAACTACTGTATCTATACTGATGACATCCTAGTGAATTTTTCTACCCTGCACCTTAGATCATGTCTCCCTGGGATTTTCACCTGGATGTATTCCCACCACTTTAAATTTGTATATGACCAGCCTTATTGTCTTTCATCCTGATCCCTTCTTTCCCCTTCCTGTTTCTTTTACTTTTCAGGACTGACAGCTGCAAGTGTCTCAAGCAGAGCAAGATTTGGGAGTTCTTATCAATGAGAAACTGTCTTTAAATACTTTTTTTTTTCAAAAGAACTTGTAGCTTTTACATTATGAATATCTGTAAAATGTGTCTATGTTTTATTATTGAGATAGCTAACCAGTCTGTTCATGCCTCAATGTATGTCACTTGGACTATTGCAGTAGTTTATTGGCAGGTCTTTCAGACTCTGTTCTCAGTCCAGAATAACATGATTCTTGTGATCCAGTCCTTTCTTGATTCATCTCTATTTCTTCTATCACCAGCCCTACCCTGGCTGGTTCTTCAGGTTTGTTATCAGTTCAGATAGGTCAGATAGGTCAGTGCTATCTGGGATTTTCACCATGCAAGCAGAAACAGCAGTTATTTGAATTACTTGATTACAATCCATGTTCCTATGTACTCAACTTGATCTGGGTTGCTTAGTTTTCCTTCAATTTAGAATGGCTACTTCATGTTTTCAAGCTTTCTCCCATTTAACACTGACTCTTTGGAATTGAACTCCCCTTGAATTGTATTTGGAATCTGATCTCCTGAGGTTTCAAAAGGACTTTAAAATACTTATCTTTTTTTCTAGGTTCTTTGTGAAACTGGAAGAGCTTCTCTTTTCAGTGACAGTATTCAATACCAGTTTAAATTATGGCAATCCTGAGATTAGATCATGCTCTTAAATTGATTATTATGTTGTCAAACTTCTTATTGATGTGATTTTCATTTTGTTTGTACTGTTCTTAGATATAAGCAAATACCAAATGAAATAAAAATACCATTACCCAAAATGCACTCATCTGCTGAATTGGGGGTAGAGAGTGAATTATTTCCATCACTTTCTGCAGCTTGAAAGACAATTGTAAATAGAAATGAATGAAACTTAGAAATGTTATTTGACATTATTTAGATGACACTTATCTAAAATGTTATTTGACATGATATACAGTAGATGACACTTATCTAAAATCCACTTCCTTATGAATTTATAGCTGTTTAATACTGGCAAAATAAAGTATGCCTGCAGTACATTTTGTTCTAGAAGACACTCATCTTATTTCTAAGTCACTGGAGCAGTTCCACTCCTAGTTCAGGCATTCACACAAAACAACTTCATAGCCAAGCAGAACATATTTCCTAGAGATTCCCAAACACAGATGGTCTGTGCTCTGCAAATAAACATCCTGATGGACAGTTCCTGAAAATGTCTGCATCACAGAGAAATAAATCTTAATTGTTCCCAATCTATTTGTTTGATGTGCAATGAATTCCAAGTGATAAGGATAATAATCTATTGCATATTGTGGATGAAACCAATCACAGCAGAAAGTTGTTTACCCATTTCAATATGTCTTTGTACTTGAACCAGGGAATTTTCAGTGAAAGACATGAGTTGTCAGCAAATACCATGACAAAGATCAGAACAGATACAGCACAGTGTCTAACTCATCAGCAGCAATAGAATAGATATTGAGTCAATGCATAATAAAAATGTACTGCCCAGAAATTTTGCAGCTCACATACATTCATACATACATAAAATCATCCCCATCATCACTCCTTTGCTGCCAAAGGTAGCTTCCCTGTGAGTCCTAGCTTTAATATCATCAGCCAAAGAGTTTCATGCAAACATTGGCTAATATGAAATGAAAGCCATAGGTTGGGCATATTGTGTATTTATGGGCCTAAAAGCTAGAAGCAGAACAATTGTGTATGAAAAAGCTGTTTCTAACAATGCTATAGGGGGAGATGGGCCAGATGATGGATTGGGGCTACCTATTTTATGTAGACAAAAATGCACACTCATCCACATGCACACGTGAACATACATCTATGTACATGCACACACACTAGGAATATTAAAGTTCCTAATATCTCATCTCTACTTGCCTGTCCCCTGTAGATTACTAGTGTTTTAGCCAATATTCCAGCCAGTTTCTGGATGTCCTATTTCTCTAAGCCCTGATGACCATAGTCTTCTCATGATCAAAACAAGAACATCAGCTATTCTTCCTTTGTACTGAGTGAGGATTCTATAGTCATTAGACCTTATAGGAAGATGCTGATTTTTGGAGACCTCCTGGTTCTGCCATAACACTCTCTAGGGTAGATTTATTATTTGTGCCTTTGAGTCAGTTTTTGACTCCTAGTGACTGTCTGGTCAAGTCCTGAAGTTTTCTTGGCAAGATTTCAGAAGTGCTTTGCCCTTGCCTGCTTCTTCCTAAGGCTGAGAGAGAGGGACTGCCCAAAGTTGCCCAGCTGCCTTCATGTCTCAGATGGGACTAGAACTGATGGTCTCCTGGTTTCTAGCCTGGTGCCTAAACCACTACACCAAGCTGGCTCTCTCTCTAGGGCAGAAGCCAGTAGGATATATACCAAGAACAGATTCTATTGTCACGGATGTATAGAAAAAAAAAAAAAAAAAAGTGCTTTGGTTTATATACCGAGAGGACTCTCTCTGTCTCTGGGTCCTGCAGGAACAGAGTATTATTTTTTTTAATGGTTTCAGCATTGACAACAGTAGCTGCAACTTTACTAAGTGAGCAGAGAAGGAAGGAGAGGAGAGAATCAGAAGGACTGGGCATCTACAGGATACTGCATCAAAATGGCCCATCCTTGTTCTACTGTCTTCTGTTCCTCTAATTTAAGACTATATAGCTATGGTCTTAAAGCCATGATGGCTAAACCAAATGGGTACTAATGTAGGCTTACAGTTTTATGAATAAGGGCTAGTTTTTCTGCCAGATTTAGTGTTGTTTATGGTGTCTGGCAGTATCCTTTCAGAGATTAGGCATAAAGATTTATGCTGTCTTCCTGTCCTGGGCTTCAATCATGTTTTAGTCACTGCCACACATACCTTCCCCATGGTTATCTCTGCAGTTCTCTACAAATCCCTTCAAAGAGAATAGGGATAATCATCTTGTCCTGCCTTCTTCTTGCCTCATCTGAATGTCTCCAGTAGAACGCCCTCAGGGTTTTCCATGCACTGAAGATTTAGAAAATCAAGATGAGTGGAGAATCTCCCTAATAAACAAACCATTTCTTCCTCAGTTTCTAGCCCAGCCTGTACAAAGTAGTCAAGGGTAAAGCAGTAGCCACTGCATACTTACCTGGAAATCAGAGCGAGTTAACTTAATGAGGCTTACTACTGAGGAAACACACTTATACTTTCTGTTTCTCTGTGTGAATATTTGTGTGTACTCATGCATATGTATGTGTGAGACGGTAGTTTGCATAATAGTGTCTAAATGATATGAGGCCCCGTCAATTACTTTTACAAATGTGTTGCCTTTTTTACAGGTAATTATTTTTAAACCAATAGCTATTAATTCAGTTAATATTAATAGAATTTATTGTCCTGACCCAGACTCCTTTTTCAAAGGTGTCTTCTGGCCAGTGTGTAACATATATACACAGACAGTTTATGCCAAATATATAGAAATACTTTTTTTTTTTTTTTTGGTGCCTTTAAGTCAGTGTTGACTCCTGGTGACTCTGCTGGACTAGTCCCTGAAGTTTTCTTGGCAAGGTTTTCAGAAATAGTTTGCCATTGCCTCCTTCCTAGGGCTAAGAGAGAGTGACTGGCCCAAGGTCACCCAGCTGGTCACCCACTCACAGACTCCTGCCTTACCCCTACACCAAACCATCTCTTTGCAAATGCACATATCTGCAGCCATAAATGCAGAGGAGACAAATATATACTGTATGTTTATGGGGGGAGAGGGGGAGAAAAACTTTAGGATTGGTTTTAGTGGGGCGGAAAGCCATAGATTGATAAAATAGGGAAGCTGAGAGTGTTGTCTCTCTCTTTGCATACTCTCTTTATTTTTTCTCTTTATTTCTTTGTTTCATTTGGGGGGGGGGGCACATCTCTAGGGCTGGTTTCAGTGAAATCATCAATGCAACTTGTCAAGCCAGAGAAGGTAGTGTACAAGATTTTTATGTCAATCAGAATTGTATAAAGAGTCCACCTTCCCTTAAGCTCTCAGAGCAGAGAGTTACATTATGTCATGCCCCCATGTACAAGGCTTTACATAACTCCTACCATCCCTCTTGGGGCGGGGGGGGGGGGAGGATTTCTCTATTTTCACACAGTGTATATCCTGTGTGGTGCTTCCAGTTACACTGACCACCTGGAAGCACTACGTGGCCAGTTTAATCCTCGTTGAGACTTGTGACATATAGGTATCCAGATGTTACTCAATGAGATTCATACCATCTACCTGGAACTGAACTCATGAAACATTGCACTTCAGAAGACTACATACAGCACCTTAGCTTTATGAGCTATCCCAGTTCTAGCTTTCAGTGGTGTTGTAGGAAGGGGTATATAGAATTTATCAGAATGCTATATACAGTTCACCTTCCCATAAGCTTCCAGAGCAGCCATATGTTATATTATGTCATGCCCATATGTGCAGGGTTTTCCTGAATATGTGCTTTAAATTCAGAGCTACCATTCTTTCTGGTAAATACAGTACTTTTGTACAGTGTATATGATTTACTCAGCAACTAATCTTGCAAAAGGAAATCTATCTTGAGAACCTACTACAGTTTGATGAAACACTACTTAGCACCATACGGTCAATTCAAGAAGTGGTCTGAAAGAGAAGTTGCTCAACTGCTGCAAGGGCAATGAGCTTTTCAAAGTTAAAAACAAACTGAAAGAAACACTTTGACCGCCTTGTCTTTTTCTAAAAAATCCCTTTGCACTTCCTTTACATGATACCTGAAAACTCAACTCAAAATTCTAAGTGAACATCTCTTGCAAAGTCTCACCTGATGGGTTAAGACCAATAATAATAAAAGACATTCAATCTGTAGTACATGTGGTTCCATAATTGCTCCAAGAACAAGAACATATGAAATGTATCTGTTTCTATGGAAATGCTGTATTTCTATGTGCCTGAAAAATGTAGGTGGATCTCTTTTTAAACAGTTAAAATATAATATGATGGCACCCATCATTTTTTTTTTGTCGGAATCTTTTGTTATTTTTTGTTTGGAACGAGTGATTGCCAGATGACAAACTGAATCAAAATGAAGTTGATATTCAACTCAGCACGGCAGAACAGCAGCTTTAGATTTTTTTCTTTTTAACAAACAGCGTAGTTAACAAATATTTAAAAAGAAGACAAGTCTGCACAACAACCTCCACCCTATCCATCCATCTCTCCATCCATCTCTATTCACTCTCAACTCATCCATCCAGCCAACATTTTATTAGGTTTTAAATACAGAGCAATAATAGCTGTTTAGCCCCTACTCCTTAACTCTTTCCCAAATTATTTATCCATGCTTTCACTGGTAACTCTTACCACCTTATCAGTAATCAGTATTTACCACAGTAGTGGGCAATGTCTTTGTGATCATGGGAGACTGTATTTTCAAGAATTGATGGCCATGGTGTGTGAAAAGATTATGAAGGACCTATCATACAGATAGGCATATCCAGGATTTTCTGACATATGTACAAATGTATGGAACTTTTATTTTTTAAAAAAGTTACTTTCTCTTCTGCAATTAAGAACAGAGTTCTTCTTTATAAATGTAATGGGATATGTTTTGACAAAGAATTATTCCTATCTAATGCATTAAAAACTAGCACTTATGACACTCATATTATTCTTAAGACCAGAGATAGATTGGAAGCTATCTATTTTTCATGTCTTTTTTCTTTTACTTTATCTCACCTTTTCTTTTCCTTTTTTTTATAATTTGTATTTTCAATTTTCTTTTTCATTTCTAACTTTTAACTTTGTAATCTTAAAATTTCAATAAAATACTATAAAAAAAAAGAAAGGAGTTCTTCTATTCATCATCCTATTTGAGGTTGGTATGGTTTCATTCTATTTGAGACTGATAGGGTTTTCAATCTTTGTAAAATAATGTACTTTTCATCCTACCCCCTAAAGATTCTAAAGCATGCTTGCTACGGAATTCTAGGAGTTGGGGTCTACACATCTTAAAGTTGCCAAGTTTGAAAACCACCGTTCTACAGTCTGTGTCTTGTTTTTAATGTTGCATTTCATAGGTAACACTTTCCAAGAACGAACAATAAGCAGAAAAAATCCAGTGCTACTTCCAAATTGGTATAGTTCATTATTTATCCTACAAGGGAATAATAATCAGGCAGGACCATGAGTAAAGTTTAGGTGGGTGGTATGCACTGAGCTTCCCCCATCCAACTATTTTTTATTCAGCAGCCAGGACTATGTGCACCCAATATTAAATCTATTAAACAAGTTGCAGTTACGCTAATCAGTTATTGCCAACACTTGCAAATGAATGTATCACTTTGAATCTGAAAAACCTGATTGGTATTTGCACCAGTTTCCAAAATGCTATAAACTGGCAGTTGGACAAGGGAAGAAATAGATTCCCATTAGATTTGCATGAAGGACATTTAATATTTGAAAGTAGCAATTAAAAGAACCAATTAACCCAAACAGCTTTGATGCTCAACCACTCAAAAACAATTTGGTTGGGAAGCTTCATTATGTAGTTTACAGTGATCAATGAGAGTTGCATCAAGACAAAGCTGTTAAGAGTATAATGTTCTGAGTAGGAACCTACAAAATAGTTGCCTTTGTAGCTCTCAGCTATATAGCAGTCATCAAAATCGCCATCAGTAGACACAGTTAACATTAAATAACTTTTGAGTGTCTGCCTACAATACAGCAGGGAATTTTTTTGGTAGGCTAAGGAATAGAATATACAGTGGTACCTCACGTTACGAACTTAATCCGTTCCGTGACTCTGATTGCAACTCGATTTGGTTGCACTGCGAGGCAAATTTCCCCATAAGGTTCAGTGTAAATACATACGGCTCTGCATTTTCTTTGGAGCCATGCTGACAAGCACACCAAAAACCTTCCAAACGCCACAAAACACACCACAAGCCTCACCGAACGTCTCCTTGCTACCGTGATCTCGCCCACAGGAAGCCGCGACCACGTGGCAGCAGGGCAAATGGCCGCGGATTCGGTTTGTACCGCGGGGCGGAGGTCGCACGGCAAGGTAAATTTTTGGGGCCGGAGCTGATCGTATCGCAAAAAATTCGTAAGGAGGGGCGTTCGTAACCCGAGGTACCACTGTACATACATACATATTAGCCTACCAGAAAAATTCCCTGCTCTATTGTATATAGATATATATAAAATCCCCTCTTACCCCTCCCACCCTATGGGTGGTTTGTGTTTTCCTCAATCGATCACCACCGCTGTCTTCTGGTCCTTGTCTACGGCCACAATGTATGGTTGATTGGCCAGTACCTGCCTGTCCATCTGGATCTGGAAGTCCCACAGGATCTTAGCCCTGTTATTCTCCATGACCTTCTGTGGAATCTCCCATCTGGACTTGGGGGGGGGGGTCTAGCCCATACGCTGTGCAGATGTTCCTGTACATAATGCCAGCTACTTGGTTGTGCCGTTCAGTGTATGCTGTTCCTGCCTGCATCTTACACCCTGCCACTATGTGTTGTCTCTGTACAGTCTGCACCTTGGGTCCTGTCTAGTGTGGTAGACCCCAGGGGTAGACCCCTGCTTCTATGAATCTGGTGTGTAGTCCTTTTCTTGTGCTGCTATGATCAGTGCCTCAGTGCTGTCTTTTAGTGCAGCCCTTTCCAGCCACTGGTAGGATTTCCCAATGTCAGCAACCTCACCTATGTGTCAGTGGTATGTCCCAGGCAGGGGCTTGTCTTGCCATGGCACTTCCTGTGCTTGAACCTCCTCCCATGTCTGCTGCTGCCTCAGGCATTCTCTCAGCAGCTGTGATGGAGTGGACTTATGAAGGCCATGCTCAGGGAGATAAGCGTTTTCTTAGCCCCCAACAGGAGTGTGGGAAGTTCCAGAAGATGAGGCTGGCACCTCCCTAAGGAATTCACAGTGTTGTGGCTGGCTGGCTTGGGAACTTGGGTTCAGTCTGGTGAGATTCTGTCTTGAGGTGGAAGCTCGTAAACACAACAGAACTGTATTTGCATTGTCTCTTGGAGTTCTTTGGGCTGAACCTGACATCAGTCTCACCAGACTGAACCCAAGTTCCCAAGCCAGCCAGCCACAACACCATGAATTCCTTAGGGAGGTGCCAGCCTCATCTTCTTGAACTTCCCATGCTCCTGTTGGGGGCTAAGAACACGCATATCTCCATGAGCATGGCCTTCATAAGTCCATTCCATCACAGCAGATCATTTTTGGGTGCCATCTTACTGATGTACTCTTGGATGCTCTGGGTTTCATCCAGGCGGTGGCTCTGACACTCACCAGACCCCGCCCGCCATCTGGCTGGTGTACAGTCTCTAGGTGTTGCACTTGGGATGGAAACCTCCGTACATTGTGAGGAGCTTCCAGGTCTTCACATCACCAGCCTCCATGTCCTTCTTTGGCCAGCTTACTATACTGGCAGGGTATCTGATAACTGTCAGGGTGTATGTGTTGATGGCATGGATCTTATTCTTCCCATTGAGCTGGCTCTTCAGGACCTGTCTCATCCTTTGGTGGTACTTGGAAGTTGCTGTCTTCCTTGCCTCCTCCTCATGGTTCCCATGTTACTGTGGGATACCAAGTTATCTGGCCTGTATGTCTGCTATGTGGCCTGCTGGTAGTTCCATCTTATCAGTCTTAACTACCTTCATTCTCTTTATTACCATTTGGCCACATTTATCCAGTACGAATGACATCCCAATGTCCTCACTGTAGATCCATGTCAGGTGGATCAGTGAGTCGATGTCTCATTCACTCTTAGCATACACTTGATGTTATCCATGTAGGTGGCTGATGGTGATTCCACTCTTGAACTTGTATCCATATCCAGTCTTTGGGATTATCTGGCTAAGGGGGTTTAAGCTTATGCAGAACAGCAGTGGGACAGTGCATCACCTTGATATATGCTGCTCTTGATGGCCACTTGTGCAAGGTCTCTTGAGTTGACTTCCAGTGTTGTTTTCCACAGTCCCATCGAGTTCTTGAGGAAAGTCCTTAGTGCCTTTGACTTTGTATAGCCCCAGGCATTCACAGATCCATGCAGGTGTCATTGAGTCATAGGCTTTCCTGAAGTCAATCCAGGCTGTGCTCAGATTGGTCTGTCTGGACCTTGAGTCTTGGGCGACTGCCTATGAGCCTCTGCTGTTGTTCCCAATGCCCTTCTGAGCTGTGCTCATGTACTGGCCAATATGGTATTGTAGCTTGGCAGCTATGGTGCCTGATAGGACATCCCATGTTGTGGAGAGGTAGGTTATTGGTCGGCAGTTCGACGGTGCTCTTCCCTTGTAGGGGTCTTTCATGATCATCACTGTTCTTCCTTGTGTTAGCTAGTCTGGATGGGAGCCTGCTGCTAGCAGCTGCTTGATCTGTGCTGCTAGGTATTCATGCACTGCTGTTAGTTTCTTTAGCCAGTAGGTGTGGATCATGTCCAGTGTAGAGTCCTCAAACTTCCAGGCCTCTGGTAGATGACCCAATATTGAGGAAGTCACATACCACTCATAGGGCTGAAAGGAGATTGTTTAAATACAGTATATACACACACATACATCTGTATATGTGTATGTGTATATAGTCTGATGGGTACAATGAATGTTATGGTGAAAAGCAGGAGACATACGAACTATGAATGGGCAAGTTGTGGGATTTTCTTTTGCTTCTAAGATCAGACACTTTAACTTTCATTAGGTCCCAGTTACAAAATACCAGGAAATTTTGCTGGAGTCTGCACACATGCATGCACGCGCACACACACACACAGAGGTGTGGGGGTGTGTGGCCTGCAAGGAGATTGGGTCCAAACATTACTCTCTCTAGTCTACAAAATAGTTGGAGGGAACATGTGGTTTGCCAGCGAATGCTGTCATGAAATGATTGATTAAATCCACTCCAAATAGAGTTTAAAATTAGTTCTTTTATTCTTGTGTTATTTGGACAGAAGCAAAGCAAGTGTTTAATCAGTGTTTAACCAAAGTTAGTTAGTACATACAATTTCTCTAGTTTTCTGTAGTATTTATTACAATAACATATATACCCATCAAGGCTATCAATAAATGTAAGTGCCCAACTAGGCTACCCAAGTTGCTGTAAGTATTTCTGCCCAACTAGGCTACCCAAGTTGCTGTAAGTATTTCTGCCCAACTAGGCTACCCAAGTTGCTGTAAGTATTTCTGCCCAACTAGGCTACCCAAGTTGCTGTAAGTATTTCTGCCCAACTAGGCTACACATTCACACAAAATACTTACATACACTCTCAACACAGTTGATCAGGCTGTGCTAGAGTGGGCTGGGAATCAGACTCAGGGCGTCCCCTGCTCCAACAAGAGTCATCTCGCACTTCCAGGTGGGTATGGTTTCCACCCTTTCTTTTATACCCAATTTGTTTTACTTAGAATTCATCCAAGTCATCTCCATCCAGGTTGTCCAGGTACGGTACATGCCAGGAACATTTCATTTTCGGTACAGTTGGGTAACTTGTTACAATGGTACCTCTTGTCTCATTATACAGTTGGGTAACTTGTTACAATGGTGCCTCTCGTCCCGTTATCTTATTAATTTATGATGTGTCACTTTATTCCTTACACCCACCAGCACTCCAGCCTGATCATTGTTGAGAACTCATTCGTACAAGGTATCTAGCGTACATTCCAACATTCCTTCATGCCAGCAATATGAGTTTCCTAGTAAAGTTCATGAATAGGATAAACATGGCTGTTCTATGGCTATATGATTATACAGATTTTTACATATATAAGGCTTAAAATCATTACATATTCCCTCTCTTGAGCTATTGTGAACTGAAAAGAGTAATAGCTCACTACTTTATATTGTTACTTTTCCGCTCGAGTCAATTTAAAAGGAGAACAAGCATTGATACAAAGTGGAAAGCATTGAATACAACAAGTAATTAGAATAAAAAATACAATGAAAACAATTACAATGAATAAATGTCTTAGCCATCCAAAAGGTATCCAACTTGTAAGTGTGTCCCAAACAGTTTTAAACAAATTGTGTATCTTCTCCCATGACTGTCTGGCCTCAGCTGTAAGACCAGCAACACGATAGATTTTATTAACATCCTCCTCAATTAATCCAGAATTGTTGACATACATACAGCAGGAATGATTCAATACTATGCAAACTCCACCTTGTTCAGCCAACATACTATCAAGGACAATTCGATTGTCAGTAACAATTCGTGCCAATGAATCAATTTCTTCTTGAAGATCAATAATTGCTTTTCCAGTAGTATTCAGACCTGTTTCTAAAAGCATAGAAAGATTATGAACAAAATGATCTGTATTAATCTGTTGCAAGGTTTGATAACCTGGAAAGATTGTATGAAGTAAATAGTCCAAACAGAAGCAAAGTAGCTTGGGTAGTTTGAGGTGGTAGACTTGATCTATAAAATACATAAAACAGGAAACAGAAAAAACAAAAGGTACTAGAAAAGAAGAGTAAAATACAAACAATAATAATCATATGTAAACTATAGGTAATGTTTAGTACATAAGCAAATCTATTAGTTGTTGCATATCGCACATAATTCAATACATATAGCATACGATTACATGTATGGGGTTCTCACATAAATGATAAACACACGGCATTTCACAATCACAAAATACGCCGCAATAATAACAAGAATAACAACAACAACAGCCACATAAGCAATTGCAAAAAATTGCACATTTCTATCTGATTCTTATTGTTGATAGATTTATATTTTCAATAAAAGGTGTAACTTCAAGTTTAGTTACAGGTTTCACTTGTAACAGTCCTTTCCTATTCTTCTTGTGTGTAATTACCAACACCTTTGTTTCTCTTCTGGGATTTCCCAGGACTCTCAGTGGGATCGTTATAAAAGCTTGTGGTGTAAGATCACCACCCATTTATTCTTTGAAAAATAATATATTTAGGATATCTCCATGATTTTTTGTTTTGTTATGGACTGTAGTAGGAAAAACTTCATCTCTAGAAAAAAGGAGAAAATTACGCATGCGCATCATCAGAAACAGGTTTAATTTGACTATGATGCACCCATTTTTGATTACTTAAAAGATAGCTTACAGGTGGGATACAATTCAATATTACAAAAGGTCCTTTATACCACGGTGACAAAGTGTGCTTTTTCTTTCCCAAGCTTTTGTACATTACTTGGGATCCTATAGGTAAACATTCAACAGTGTTCACTAGTCCTTTATATGGAAGAACTTGGTTCTTCCACCATTCCAGGGTGGAACATTCCCCATCCATTTTTCCTTTAACAGAATGGATTTTTCCAGTCAAAGGTACTGATCTAAAAAGATACCCTTTTGGGGTAAACCAAAACCCTTTATTAAAGAAAGACATTCCTAAAATAAGGTTTTCATTGCTCTCTTTATCCCACAATCCCCTAATCAAAATTCTGTCCCCTTGAACAATCAAATGGAAAGATAAAATCGGAATAAGTCTAGGCTTTCCCCAGTAACCTGTTACAGTCATGTGCCCTACCCGCCTGGCCCCTGGTGGCCAGAATTTAACTATACAATCAGTAGCACCAGGATCCAGAAGGGCATGATGTTCCCTAAAAGAATCATCTTGTATGAAATAGAAAGATCTATTATCATCTGGGACCCCTATAACCTTTCCCAATGGCTTAAAATAACTAAGGGGTCCTATACCCGCCGGGCACCCCTAATCAGAGGGTCCCTGAAGAGTCGATTTCAGTTCCCTAATTTCTTGTAAGAGTTCCTCATAAGGAGGGGCAGAAGGGGAGCTATGGCAGTCAATTTTAGCCTCTGCCATTGTATCTGATTTTAACTTTAAAACTGGCTCTCCCCTCTCACCTTGTGGTTGGTTATTTAATGATTTAGAGTCACAGGATGCCAACATCTGAATAAGCTCCTCTGTGGGTTTCCCATCCATTCTGTTAAGAGGAACTCCCTTTTGTCTAAGCAATTTCCATATTGTCATTCTGATATTATTAGATTGTGGGGACTTTTGGCCCCCTACTTCTTTATTGGAAAATTGGGTTCCATTATAAGTATTAAATCTCCCATTAACTCTTATGGGTAATTTTCCTGTAGCCTCATTAATTTGAGCTTTCCTTCCTTTGTCTTTTTCCTCAAGCTCTTTTCTGCTAGTAAGGTTAGCCTGTTTCTTTGCTAATTTTAAAGTATGCAAAAGCTCTCTAGAGGTTCCTGGCCACTCTACTGGTTGGATTCCGATGATTTGTCTTAGTTGAGGAATAAGTCCATCAACCATCATTCTCAAAGTGCTATTGTCATGTATTGTTTCTACTAAAGTCCTACAGTTAATATCTTCTTCGGGCAAATCATCAGAGGGCAGATATAATCCTGCCAAATATAACCCTGTAATAAATCTTTTAACATAATGTTCAGGGCTTTCCCCTGATTGTTGTATCCCGTTCATCACTATTCTTCGAGCTCCTGTTAAATCTGTTTCTTCAATAAAATTCCTCAGAACTATGAAACAATGCTCATCATCTAATTTTTGACTAAAATCTGCTTCTCAGCATACATCCTAAAAAGCCTTTGGACTTCAGAAATTATTAAATTTTCCTTGTCCATTTCAAGAGCCAAATTAGTGGCCCATACAATCGGTTCTCTTATGCGTCCTAATCTTCCTTTTAAATCTCTTAGTTCTCCTGCAGAAAGTGGCTCATAAGAAACTTGATGTTTAAATCCCCTACCAGTATCTGCACTAATTGAAATCTTCTTTACAGCAGATATGTGGGACCCAAAAGGACTGCAACAAGGGTTATTATAATATTCGGGTTCATCACACCAAGATGTGTCAAACCCTTCACATGGGTCACGTGTATTCATACATGAAACCCGTCCCTGTTTATTTTTGACAGCCGCAATTTTACTTGTCAGCTGCGTTAAATTTTGTACTTTTATTTTCATTTCCTGTATTTGTCTAGTTTGTTCTTCCATAGTTTGTTTCATTCCTCTAGCTATTTCAGTTTTTTCAAGCACTTGTTCTAAAGCGTGTCTATATTGTACTCCCTTTTCCTCTAATTCCTCATTTTTCCTATTAACCTCCTCCTGCACCATCACCAAAATTTGTCTAGTTGCCTCAACATCCTCTATAGCCGCTTTCATAATATAATCTAGAAAGATCATAGTCACTGGCTCAATTTTGTCCTCATTCCCTTCTCTACTGGCAATAGGTTGTACAAGCTTATACATTGTAGATTTTATTTTTCCTAATGGACTTTTTTCTCCTTTTACTATTCCTGACAATTCCCTTTTCCCTCTTTCTATTAAATCTGTTACTTCCCGAGTTCCAGTTATTTCTTGTTGAACATTATGTAACATATCATCATAACAATCAGCTTGTCCTTCATTATCAGGAGGTAAGACCCAAATGGTCTGTCTCCTATCCTTCTTTTCCTTTTCTTTCTCTTTTCTTTCTCCCAAAAAGAATCCGCTTGCCATTGTATTCTGTTCAAATGCAAACCAAGAATCCTGCCGACTACGCCAAGTATGTCATGAAATGATTGATTAAATCCACTCCAAATAGAGTTTAAAATTAGTTCTTTTATTCTTGTGTTATTTGGACAGAAGCAAAGCAAGTGTTTAATCAGTGTTTAACCAAAGTTAGTTAGTACATACAATTTCTCTAGTTTTCTGTAGTATTTATTACAATAACATATATACCCATCAAGGCTATCAATAAATGTAAGTGCCCAACTAGGCTACCCAAGTTGCTGTAAGTATTTCTGCCCAACTAGGCTACCCAAGTTGCTGTAAGTATTTCTGCCCAACTAGGCTACACATTCACACAAAATACTTACATACACTCTCAACACAGTTGATCAGGCTGTGCTAGAGTGGGCTGGGAATCAGACTCAGGGTGTCCCCTGCTCCAACAAGAGTCATCTCGCACTTCCAGGTGGGTATGGTTTCCACCCTTTCTTTTATACCCAACTTGTTTTACTTAGAATTCATCCAAGTCATCTCCATCCAGGTTGTCCAGGTACGGTACATGCCAGGAACATTTCATTTTCGGTACAGTTGGGTAACTTGTTACAATGGTACCTCTCGTCTCGTTATACAGTTGGGTAACTTGTTACAATGGTGCCTCTCATCCCGTTATCTTATTAATTTATGATGTGTCACTTTATTCCTTATACCCACCAGCACTCCAGCCTGATCATTGTTGAGAACTCATTCGTACAAGGTATCTAGCGTACATTCCAACATTCCTTCATGCCAGCAACGTGAGTTTCCTAGTAAAGTTCATGAATAGGATAAACATGGCTGTTCTATGGCTATATGATTATATAGATTTTTAGATATATAAGGCTTAAAATCATTACAATGCCAATCAAGGATCAAGTCTGCTCTGAATGCATTTTCAGCCAGATAATTTATTTTTAAAATGGCAAACATTTCACAATACATTTAATAATTACAAACTGGACCACTTCATTTAATGAAGCAGTTAATTATTAGGACTATATGAAGACAACTCAAGGGTCAAATCCAGAGTTCAGAAAATAACCTAGCCTGCTGTGGCCCATTCCTAATCAGCCCCTAGATTTGAATCTCTGTCTTCACATTATTGATATGGAAAAATATAAATTAACAAGTATGATTGTTATACATTTTTTAAAAATTAGAACTGGATAAAATTGGCCATAACATTATAAGGTAGGGCTGGACAACTTGGAAAGGGTTGGGGAGCACAATTCACCCTCCTAACTTTTTGAAGTGGTGCAGGAAGGAGTATGGTGGTGACTGAAAATGTTTCACCCTATTATGATTTGGGAGGTTAAAGAGGCACACCATTCAACCCCTCCAAAATGGCCATTTTGCTGCTGAATGTTATGAGTATTGTTTAAGATGCTGGTGGAGAAAGGGGCTGGTGGGCCATCAGTTATCATCCTTCATGAAAATAGAGGCATTCCTGACATTCTTTTATTGAAACTGGTATGTTTCAGCTATAAATATTCATTCAAATGTTCATAATGTTCATAATTTTTTTTTTCACCTCTAATTTATCAGAACTCATCAAATTATGATATTTGACAAACTTTGTTTTGAGACAGAATGTAATGGAATTTGCAGGAAAAATGTTTTAAAGTAAAGGAAGTTGTGTGGCAGATTTCCAGCACATATATTCAGGAGGGTTGTATAAGAGAAAGAATGGTGGTAAGGAATATAGAGGCCCATCGGAGTTCATTGTCAAAGTTTAGGAGGTGAGTATTTCATTAATGCATTTTAACACTTCCATCTAATGGTTTTGTAAATGGGATATAAGAAGATTCAATATCTGGCAGTCCATGCCTGTGCAAGTCTAAACAAGTTGAATCTGTTGGGTATGTCCTCTTCCAACCCTCATTCTGTAGAGATCCTCCCACAGTATCAGGTTCCCAGCTCATACTGATGAAGTCTATCTTCATGTTACTATTTGGATCACAATTCTTCAGCAACATGGAAAGTTGCCTTATTTGTTGCTGCAGCCTTTAATCAAGAACAGAGTATGAATAAGAACCAATGGATTAGAGGATCTATTTCAATGTCATTATTTTGCATTATTGCTGCTTAGTCAAATAGTGTGCTGTTATGGCATCTTATTCTGAATTTTATTTTGTTCTACTTGAGAAAAAAATGATCATATCTAGCAATATGACTATTGGCCTTATCACCATTATCATTATATCAAAATCTACAAGGGAGTGTTTTATGGTATGTATTTTATAGCACACAGCTTTTACTGGCATTTTATTGATTATAATCTTCACCTTTCCAATGACTTATACTGGTCTGTAACTTAATATTTGAATGTGAAGGGTTTTGGGTGGGGAAGAAATAAAAGAGGTAAACTCAATCCTATCAAAAAGAAAATCCCTTAGGCCAGCTACATGGACAAAAGGAAATACTTTTTTGTGTTGAGCTATAATCTAATGGCAACAGGTAGGATAACCAGCCTTAGAATTGACAATGAAGATGTTGAAGTGGTGGATAACTTCTGTCTTTTAGGATCAACCATCAACAGTAAAGGAACAAGCAGTCAAGAAATACACCACAGACTAGCACTTGGTAGAGCAGCCATGAAGGCCTTGGAAAAGATATTCAAATGCCATGATGTGTCTACACCTACTAAGGTCAGAATTGTGCAAGGTAATCTAATCAATAGCATGTCCCAGTCTAATGTATAGTCCTAGTCATTGTCCCCCAAACATGGACCAACTGTAACTCTGCTTAGCCTAACTAGATCAGTCAAAGTTGGTTAGATATTGCCCGCTAGTCTGACCATCAGGTAGATGACACAGCCATTAGATTCTTTAGAAGAGCAGGACAAATCAAAGTGATCCATCCTATCTGAGTGAGTAAAAAAATCTTCCAGTCCATACCATGTTTGGGCTTCTTCCCAAGTCTAAGAACAGCCATAATAGATATTGTTTGTAGTAGAGCTTAATTTCAAAGAAAGAAGCATAGGATTGCGAGTATATTACTGCAACATAAATAGAGCAAGCCGTAGACTGCATCACATTTTTGCCACCAATCTGACCTCACCAATAAGGTGTTTGAGATGGTAGAAAGTCCTGCATCTGTACCTGTTTAAAAACCGGTTGGCTTCAGCAGCCGCACATTAATGCAAATCTAATGTACCTGCTGGTATGATTAGCTGAATCAAATGATGGCATTTAACTAACACCTAAATAATCTTAATTAGGATCCTCAGCTCATCTGAGCACTTGGAACTCTACAGATGGATAGTCTTAATTATCAGCCTTTTGATTAGGATAACAGCTCTAATCAAGATGATGTATGCCTGATAGACAGCGTATCAGTAAATTAATGGCAGTTGTTAAGGGGAAACATAAGCAAAAAAAAAAAAAGAAAAGGCTGTCTTCTGTCTGAAACATGGGGGAATAACCAAGTCAATGATACGGGGACATAAACTGTGTATTCTGTAGGTAGTACCAAGCTTTCATACTCTTGCTGTTTCCATATGTAGCTGTTTTGTGCTTTTATGAAAGACAGGTATAAAATGCTTTTTACACACAGTCTCAAAATGCAAATCCTATGCATAGCTTTGATAACTTAATAAAGGGCATTTGTTGACATAGCTGCACGAGAGGATCCTGTTCAAAGCAAGTGAGTGTGCTCACTCTCTTAAACTATCTCTCTGTGTCATAATGGCACCAAAGCAATCCATTGCACCAGTCAACAAAGTAAGGGGACTCCCAACATGTACTGGGCTGTGCAGATGCTACTTGTAGAAATGTTTTCTGCCAAAGGAAGGCACCAAATAAAGGAGAAAAGGGTAAAAAAAGGAATGTGTGTAACCTTTGGAAGAGTTCTCATGGTGGACAGACCCTGACAATCCCAAGAAGAAGATACTCAAATCATAATTGCCTTCATAAATACATTTCTGCATATCTGTATTTTTTATTGATTTGGTGCTCTTGAAATTATGCAGAATTCTGTGTGGACATAGAGCTCTCCAAATTAAGACTGCTTTAGGTTATTGCTATCAGTTTTGGGCTGCAAAAATCCAGAGGATGACTACATGGCAACAGAAAGGGGTTTCTGTAACACCTTTCTTTAAAACATATTGCTGTAATATATAGAAATAAACCAAAAAGGAAAATTCAAAACAAAATGATGTAAAAATAAACTATTGCAACCTGCACTATTTGGGGCAGCCTTTGAAGATGCCCTGGAAGCTTCCATTGGTCAAGAGTGCAGGGGCCAGACTGCTAATGGGACAATCCCACCACTGCATAGTAACACTGATTTTGAGATCACTGTGGAATCCTTGGTGTTTTCTGGTCTTGGTTGTTTGCTTGCAGATGTTTCATTACCAGACTAGGTAACATCATCAGTGCTAGTGGGTGTGGGGTTTTCTCCCTGTTTATATACAGTAGCTTGCCCTACCAGCGTTGGCGGAGATGTGGTTTTCTCCTTGTTAGTTCCTTGATTAGGATATTGATTTCTGCTTGATTGTTTGCCCAGTGTAAATCCCTGCTTATTTGGGTGTTTGCTGCTGGAGGGGATGTGTCCTGGTCTTTTGGCTTCCTTCTTAGCTTTCTGTCGTCTCTTTTGAATGGTCTGTAAATATGATTTATTTCTATGACTCTATTGATGGCTGATTTGTCTGAATGCCAAGCTTCTAGGAATTCCCTAGTGTTTTTGGATTTAGCTTGGTCTAGGATGCTCACAGTTTCCTAACTGAAACTGTGGTTAAGTCTGTCATGAGTTGTGAGATTAAGGAATTTTCATCATGTCTTATTACTGCTAGTTGGTGTTCATGGATGTGCTCGGCTAGTCTTCTGTCTGTCTGTCCTACATAGTGACCGCTACAGTGCCTATAGTGTATGTTGTAGATGACTCCAACATACACTGCTACTGGGTCTCTTGGTTTACTTAAGATGTTTTGGAGGGCTGTTTTTTGAGATGTTAAGATGTTTTGAGATCACTGCACTGGCTTCCCATTAGCTTCTGGCCCCATGTCAAAGGGCTAGTTATTGCTCATAAATCTCTTTACACTGCAGCTTTTAGATTGTTAAAACCTTCCTGTTTCATCAGGTTTTAGTTCTATTTGATTGATTGGGGATATCCATGTGTGTGTGTGTGTGTGTGTGTGTGTGTGTACTGTATAGTTAAGCTGTACTGGTTTTCTTTGGGATTATTTTTGTCTTGTCTTTGTCATACATTGCCCACAGTCAGATTATTGGGGCAGCAAACAAATATGGTAAATACATGAATAAACACAAAAAGAAATCTTTTTAGATCTTGTTAACCCCAGTTTAGATAAGACAATAGTGGGCAGAATTGAGTGACATATTCCTTATGAAGGAGCAAGATTGGGGAAGGTGTGGTTGGAACGACAGTATGGAGGGGCAATACAGAAAGCTTTTCCCCTTTAAACCACTTCTATTTATTTATTCTTTCCCTAGTGGGAAAAAATAGTTTAAAACATGCATTTACATCTATTTAGGTAGTGTGATTATCTTAGGCTATATTTATGTGTCTCGTAATTAGGTCTGGAACCATCTCAGAAGAAAATACCACAAGGCTTTCTTATCTTGAGTCAGACCATGCCCATAGTCTCACACTATCAGGAATGACTAGCAGTGCTGTTAGACAGGGAGTTCTCCAGCAGTTCACTGGGGGTGCCTTGGATGCAGTCTCAGGAGCTCTGTATGCAAACCATGAGCTCCACCAATTAGCAGCAGCCCCTTTTTTACTGAGCAGAGTTGGCTGCTTTCAGATGATGCCAAGGACATCATTACTCTGTTCCTGACTGTTGATCATAGTTTTCCTAACCTTGTGATCAGAACAGCACAGAAATTGAGGTGCAACATTTATTCCATAGGTTATTTTCCTAATGTGAGAGTCACTTCTGTTGCAGTTGATAGTTATCAAAACAGCAAACAGATGCAAACTGCCCCTCCTTCACAAAGCAGGCAGGCACCCAGTCTTTGTGAAGAAAAAGAAGGAGAAAAAGGACAAGAATGCTGCCAGCTTAATGGTATATATAATGGTATGGGCACCTGCAGCAACTGGAGGTTTAGTCCAAATGATGCAGTGGGGTTCATGATGTCACAACACAACTCTACCTCTTCTATATGTGGATGAAACACCATATTGCAAGTAGAGAAGAGGTGGAGTTTGTGTCATGACACTGCAGTGTATATTTTGTCATGTGTCCCCCCCTCCCCCAAACCAGGTGTCCACATAATAGCTAACTTATTTGAAAGTAGGATACTTTTAGAATTTTTGTGTTATAACTTTTATCTTCCTTCTAATACTATTAACCAGCGCTCTTGGATTCTCATCCTTTGGATTACCTGTTTCCAGTCCAGATTGTAAATCTAAACTTCTGGTCCATTCATGGAAGTCATGGGAATCACTGGTTATTAGTCTTGATGGCTGAAGGCCATCTGGGGAACCAGAAGGCCTCCTTGTGCAGTTGATTGGCCACTTTGAGAAGACGCTGCTGGACTAGACAGGTCAGGGATTTGATCCAGCAGGTCACTGCTCATGTTCTTCTGCAAGCAGTATAGCATCTCCTACAGCAGAGATTAGCAACATGGTGTCCCCCTGATATCTCAGAAGAAATACAAACTAAACATTAAATATATTAAAAAATAATTTTTTTCATATCTTTTAAAAAAGAAGAACAAATTAAAAATCTCGATGAGATCATCCAAACCTGTGAGATTTTGTGAAACCAAATAGTCTTTTATGCGATTTTGGATGAGAAGGTCAGAAACTAGCAGGACTTCAGATGAAAACCCCATTATCTCACATGAGGTTCTCAAAATTCTTTGGGGTAAAATTACCCAAGTCTTACTATAGCTGGTTATTGTATGAGATTTAGACTTTTGTTTTTTGAGGGGACTTGACATCTAAAGAGGTTATTGGGGCTTGGATGATTAACTTTTATGAAGTAGCATGTACTTAAACTATAGCCAAAATGTGCTGGTAGAACAGTCGTATTCTTTTCAGTTCTTGCACTTGTCTTTAATAAGGAATAAGATTATAGAATATTATGAATGAGAAATGGGTGACTGTAGAATCCAATGTTTTTTCTTCTCATTGCTCACACTAAACAATGTGAGCCACCAATCCATTCAGTACCAGCTTTAGTGATGTTTGATTTGCATTACAAAAAAATTGTTTTTCAAGAGGGTAGGTCCTTAATCTTTGTCCATATTCCCAAGATTACATTGGGATTTTTTATTTGTTTGTATGTTAATGCTTAAAATCAAGTGCTTCTGCTGTGCAGACTGATAAATCCACTAGGATTGATTTGGCTATCTATTATTTATTATGTGTATTATTTATAGGTGTTATATTAAATTTAAATATGACCATCTGTTGTATGCCATTTTTTGATATAATACTATAAGGACATGCATACTAGTAAACATTTGAAACATAAATAAGATACAGGTAAGGAATTTAAAATTCCATACAACGGGATTCATTAAGCCAGCTGGGTTAATAGGGTGAGTAGCAAAGGTCATATACAACAAACGTAACCTGAATTAAAATAATTTTTTCTCTCCTAGGAAATGTAGTTTTGTGAGGGAGGAGTTTTCAACCAAAATATAAGCAGTACTGTAACAAAATCGCCATTCTCAAGTCACTTTCAGAACGCTGGGATAAACTATGACATCATCTCATAGAAGTATGATTATTTGCTCATGTTGTAGATATTTCTAATGTAGATTGGCCAGGAAAAATAGGTAAGTCACCAACTGAGGAAAAAATTAAAACACAATACATAAAAGAGGAAATGTCCCCAAACTCTTCTGGATTCTGTTTGTTCCTATGTATATATATAAAACAGCCCAATACATCTTAGGATAGCAAAATCACACTGCAACTTCACCAAAATTAATTGAAAAGATTTATGCTTGGGGAGAGAGAGAGAGAGAGAGATTGGAAGGATAATGATTCCTCTCCTTGTGCATAAGTGTCTCAATCCAAATCTGGCCACACTGCATTTATACTGGAGCTAATAAAAAGTAGGACTGGTGAACAATATACAGTATATTTTACATATTACATTAGGCTGTGCACGGACCTTCCACTCTGGAAAAAGGAGAACCTTGTTCTTTTATTCTAAGCTAAGAAGCTGGCCACTACTCTTACACTAGAGTAACCATTTGAAAAGAAGGGTCCACACATAGGTCCATCTGGGAATGCTAAGTAGCCAGGACAACTTTTGGAATAGCTCAGACTGAGACAAAGTTAGAATGATGCTTCAGCAAGAAATGAATATACAGAAATACAGATCACTCTGTGTTAAAGGCTTTTCTGGCATAAAGAACACTGTGTTTGTGCGGACGGTTCAAAGCTAGACGACCAGATCCAATCTCCAGCTGTAACAAGAACAACAGCCATAGCTGTTAGTAGTGACAGAATTTAATATGAGTCCAAGATCTTCTCCTAAGACACATGAAATCAGAGAAAGCTATATACAATACTAGTCTGAGAGGACGTTTGCTCAAACAATGGAGTTTCCCCTACCCTGACATCCCTTACACATGTCTAAAATCTACAGAAAGAATCCATTCTTCCAATGGCTATTATGTCCATCAGTGGCTTGATTATGTCCACCACATAGAGGCGTGGCTTGAGTTTGGGAAACTTTTGCTTTCTTTTATTTTACATCAGCATGTGAGCATAACCAACTAATTCCACCATACCTGGCAGATACATTCTTTAAGAAAGCTGCTGCGTGCTCACATAGATTAAATATGCAGTCCATAATTAAGAATATTTAAATTGCTAAATCATATGTAGCTCTTCATTTGACAAACGAAAGAATCTCAGTATTTTAAATGAATTAATATTTAATAAACACTTTCATATGGCTTGATTAAGTGCCCATTTAATGCCTATTTGCAAGTAATTAACCATTTCCAATTTACATCTACCAAATGAGAATATGACACAACCTTAAAAGGAGTTATGCAGGTGGAACAGTGTTGCATAGAAATAACAGGTCTCTACAAAAACGTGTATTTTTAGAGTTGCTTCCCCTTTTTAAAAAAAACAGAGCTACAAAGTAGAAAAAAAGCTTCCACTTGTATGCTGTATCTTTACAGTACTAACCTCAGCTACTTTTTGCTTACCAAAGCAAACCAAACACAGTGGTTAGAAAAGATGCAGATTCTTCTCTTTCTTTCTTTCTTTCTTTCTTTCTTTCTTTCTTTCTTTCTTTCTTTCTTTCTTTCTTTCTTTCTTTCTTTCTTTCTTTCCTTCCTTCCTTCCTTCCTTCCTTCCTTCCTTTTATATTTTATTAGAATTTTTCAATACAATAAACTTTTGACTCCCACCCTTCTTTCTATTGAGTAATTGCTATGTTACTCTTTCCCCTCCCTTTTTAACCTTTTCTAATTCCAAAATCCATAAATCATCAGTTCAGTCTTTTCTCCTTTCAGCAAAAAGTCCATATAAGGCTTCTTTTTTAAAAAAAAAACAAACTTAATTTTTCCCTGACCAAAAAGATGCAGATTCTGCAATTTGGGCAACACAAACTGAGAATGATACAGATTGTTGGCTTATATTTGCTCTTACTTTGGTTAATTTATACATCCTGACTTCAAGCAAACACAAATTTCAAAAGTCACAAATGTAATACCAGCACTTTGCAAATCTGTGGTCTATTTAAATCTGTTGTTTTTGATAGAAATGGTTGGGAGTTTTTATGGAATTTATGTTGTTCTGCTCTAAAAGTATTCTGCTTCTTTAAATGTGCTGGCCATATAAATGACCCTCCTTATCTAAAAGCTGGAGGAAGGGCTTCTCACTCAACATAAATGCCTTGGCAGGGATTTTCAGTCCATCACAGATTTCTCATTGTATTTTTTCATGAGAGGTATGCAAATCACTTCTTATCCAAAGAGAACATTAAAACTCAATTTCTATTTACAATTTCAAAATATTGATTTAATTTAGGAAAAGGTGTTTGTGTGTATCAAACTAAGCTGATGAGTAGATTCAAGTCATAGACTTGATCAAATTGCCTTTCATGTGAATCTTCACATAGTCATACTTGCTCATATGTCTGGTACAGTTACAGCTTACCTTTGATGTATACACATAAAACAGCTTACATGTGAAGTGCCCCGTATAGATCTAAAGTGATGTTTCAAAAAACTACTGATCCAACTCTCTACTTAATTGTAACCCTCTTCCTTCTTCACTGAGTTCAGGTTCAATCATTACTACTTAACATTCAAAAAGGAAGGCCAAAAATATGTTTGTTTACTCTTCGCTTGGTTTACATTATTCTACCTATATCTATCCCAAATCCATACTGTAGTGAATGTGTTCAGTAGTTAAACAAAGTCTTTGCTGTTAGGGGGTTCTTTCTTCTCCTGTGCATAATCAAAACTCTCTTTTCACTGAAGTCAGCAGCATGGGAGTTACTTCTCATATTTAAGCATAAGATTGTATGGATGGAACAAATCATGAAGATCATTTTTTCTTGCTCAGTATCCTGAGAAAGCAGGTTCCACCTGCAGATGTTCCATTGGCTGCCATTCACAGCTAACCATTTCTGAGTTCTACACATTTCTTTGCATTGATACACATATGCTTTATGTGTACAGAGATTAACTCACAAAGGAAATATTCCAGCTCCTATAGTGTTGATGCAATATTTTGAACATCATTCAAATACCTCATTACTCCGATGATGACAATACTAAACCCTAGTGAAGGATTTGTCAATAATGCAGAATTACAGTGTGACACCTGGGAAATTATACAAGCTTCAAAAAGTATAAATGTACAATTTAGTTCTCAAGCAAGAACCTACATTTGCAAGTATCCTAATTGCATTTTGCCATTTAATTAGGGCATGTATATTGGCTTCAGCTACATTTAACATCAAAAGGCAATTACATAGAAAATGTGTGTGTCTATGTATGCATCATGAGTAATACACATCACAGTGAGCCAGCAACAATAACAGTAGCTAATTACTGAGGATAATCAAACTAGTTTAATTAACTGAACAGATTATTCTTCATAAAAATAGAATGAAAGGTTAATTCCTGAGTATAATTATTGATAAGGTAAGTTTAAGAAAAGATGTATATTAAAACATTGCAGAGTAATGTTTCTCAAAATAATAATAAAAATCTATTTCTCAGCACAGAGAGAAATTAATTGTCTGATGCCTCTCTGAATATAACAGGTTGAAGAGACAAGAAATAGTTGATTCTACTCTTTCTGGACAAAGGAAGTTCTGGAGATTGACTAGTATTACTCTAAGAAGTGCAGTTGTAAAGATGAAATATCATGATAAATCCCAAAACTTTAAATAAATTTGAGTAATTTGGACAAATTACCATGTACTTGAGTTGGAACAAATGATTCTAATTTGCATTACCATAATTCAAAATTGTATGCAAAGTTTTGGTTCCGATATTTTGCTCTGAAGTTCTGGCACACTATATGTATTTTTTTTCCAGGGCTACATAAAATGCCAGAATTGGATTCAGTGATCAACTCAGAGAGAAACCAGTGATCAAACCATTGTTGGCTACCCAAATATCAAGTAGTACAAAGATAACCTTGAAGCGGGAATACAAGAGTGGTTAAGTAAACTTTAGTTCAGGCCTGAGAAAGAGGAGGGTTTGAGAAAGAAACTCAAGGTTACTATGCCTTGATTCTCTTTGGTATAAGAGGAAGCAGAGGGAAATTCTGTCAAGCTTTCAAGGGTCTGCTATTACACCCTACACCAATGGGGTAACAGTAAATCAAGAGATTCAAAGCTAAAGCAAGACAATCATACAGTTTGCAAATACTTATTGGATTTTCAATTATATGGCCTGCCTCCTCAGATATTAGTACTTAAGAATCCAAGCAAATAGGAGCCATAAAAAGTTCCCTGTCCTCAGCAGACAAACAGAGAGGAGAAGCTTTGGTTATATTTCTATTGTGGAGCTCCTGAACATCTAGTTAAAACTTTCACCTGTAAAGTACAGAACTTTGAGTCAACTACAAAGTGCCACACCTGTGTAACTGCAGGACATGTAACAAGTAAGTGTCCAAACCTCATTTTCAGGAAACTTTGCAGTCCCCCCTACCTTCTACTGAGGCTCAGCAGGAAGGCCTCAGATAATTAAGAAGATTTCAGATAACCAACAGCAGGCAAGTGGATTTTATTTTCCCTCTTACTCTCATTCAACCTCATGTTTAGAAATATTAATCTCAGCTCTTATAGACTCAGGTGCCACAGCAAATTTCAATAGTGAGTCTACAGGGTAGCTGTTTAGGTTGCCCACAGAGTTACTAGAGACTTGTGGAAATGATTTACGGTAGACATTTTGAGCTGGTCCTGTTTTGCAACACACACAACTTTGCAACTGACAATAAATTATCACACAGAATTTTTGCCACTCTACGTTACTGGTTCGTTACATGTTCCCATTGTGCTGGGTATTGATTGGCTGCAAACTCATAATCCAGATGTTCACTGGGAGCATAGAACAATTTCTTTCCCATCTCAATTATGTCAACAGCATCATCTCCAACCTCCTTTCTCTCTCTAATTCAGGTCTCTGAATGACTTCCCTTGCCTGAAAAGTACACAGTTTGCTTGTATTTGGGGGAGGAAGAAGCACCTGTAGTGCCTCTTCATTGAGTGTGTGACGGTACCATCAGTTCGAAGCCCAAATTCCAGCTAAAAGACAATGTTTTTCTGATAACTGTGGGCAATTTAAATTGTTGAAAATGGTGGTCTCATCATCTATGTAATTGGCTCTTGGGAGGGGGGGGACAGTGAAGTTTCCCAAGTGATTTGGGCACTTGCTTGCTATGTGGACTGCCGTTGTACCGGTGTAGCACTTTGCACCTGACTCAGAGGTGTGTACTTTATGGTGCAGAATTTGACAGGGTTTCTTGGGTTCCAAACAGAACCATAAAGTGATATTTCTTCAGTTTCCCTGATGAGGACAGGAATCTTTTTACTGTGCCTATTTGCATGGGTTCTGTGGTGCTAGTGTCTGAAGAGGACAAGGGGGATGGAGGATTTCCTCTGTGCCTCATTTCTTCCAACCCTCCATCAATTGATGCACAATGTTGAGACAATTGTTCCAAATTCTCTGCTGTCCCTCATCCTACTAACGCATTTCTTATTCCATCAGCAAGTTCCCACAGAAATCTTGGTTAGGCTTCTAGTGGCTGTACTGTTCCGAGTTGAGGCAAATTTTGTCCCAAATCTGTGTTAATTGTACCATGGCATTATGCAGCTTTGTAATTTGTATATCTACTTGATGTTGATGTTGTAATAGTGCTTCAGCAAGTTGTATTGCAGGCAGTGGGGTCCTTTGAGGATCTGATGCCATCTTCACAATCAAAGGTGACACTTGCTTCTCTGAATAAGAGTAGTTAGGCTTTCAGGATCAATGTCAGTCCTCAGAGGTAAGACAGGTAAGGAAACAGACACCCAAAACAACTACTGGACACCAATTTATTATTAAAAGGTTTAATTACAGAATCTTGAAACTCTGACAGAGATTCTACCCCTCCACCCCCCTCCCAGCCATACCAAAGAGAATCAAGACAGGGCAATCTTCAGTTTCTTTCTCACTCACTCCTCCCTGTCAGGGCTAAGCTGGTGTTTATGTAACAGCTGTTGAATTCATTCATCAAGGTTAACTCTGTACTCCTCTATAAAGTCTGTAAAAACATGGCTATTCCAGTAGGCCTCCGGATTTAGAATGATATGTTTGTTCTTTCTTGCAAGGAACATTGATCTCAGTTGGGGTTATTGCTTGTTGTATACAGTAGTTCCAGTTTATATATAGTGTTATGGATTGCTGGGCTTATTTTCAACCTGAGCAATGAAAGTGGGACTGAATGCTACTCAGAGTCAGCTGCAGCTAGAGCATCTTATAAGCCTTGACAAATAAATAAGGAAATAAATCTTCTCAGAAGCTTTAGTTAGTCCCAAATGAAGTGCTTCTGGTGTTGGCTAGTGTCTGCCACCACAATACTTTACACCAGCATTCAAGGGCCTGCACTGCCTTCCTATTCACCTCCAGGTGCAATTCAAAGCAATGGTCTTCACTTATAAAGCCCTACGTGTCTCGGTGCCAAGTATCTTCAAGACTGACTTCTTTGGCTACAATCAACCTATCCAACTTGTATGACCCAGGAGAATTTGGGTCAGGAGAAATTTTCCACTACCATATTGTAAAAGGGCTGAGGCACACTTCTGTTGCTTTGTGAGAGCTGTGCCTGTACTGTGAAGCTATCTCTCATTGATATCAGGTTGGTCCCCACATTACTGGCCTTCTAGACCGTATTAATGACTAAATTATCCCAGAGGACCTATGGTGACAGAGAGGACATCAGAGTAGGAAAATGGGTAATTTTTTGTGTTTGGCATTTCATACTTGTAGTTGTATATTGGTATTTTTTTTAAAAAAAGTCTATTTTTTACTTTGACTATTTTATCGTATTATTATATTTGGTTGTAAACCACCAAGAGTCATACTGATTGAGGCATGGACAAATCCAATAAATAAATACGTAAATAAATATTTTGCTGGTTCTGTGGTGAGCACCCTTGGAGGAATTGTGTTCAGAAGACCTACAGTATGGAGATTGTTAAGAAAAATAAGAAGCCTGCCTGCCTAATAAGAGCTGCATTGTTACAACTTTCTCAGTTAAGAAAAAGAAAAACAGAAGCACCCCTCTGGAGGTGATAGAGTTTGTAATGCTACAGGGATAAACCCCACAACCACAATGGAATCAGTTTTTCTACATTAGGCTTTAGAGCTGAGAGAAGCTGGATGATCCAAGCTGAATGATCCTTGGAATAATCTGGGTATATGGCATATTTCTTGAGCCCTGGAACTAGTTCTTGAAGTGATTCAGGAAGTCTCTACACAGCCTGACATCTTATTATTCAAGAAATCTAGGTGTCTGCAAATTAATATACAATCCTATTCACCTCCCTTGGCCTTTCCAACTATCAGGTTTAAATGTCTGATTTATATAGGATAAGCTATAAGCAGGGGCATCCATGGAGGGCATCAAAATCATGGGCTTGACCAGGCAACCAAAGCCCCGCCCTTTTTAATTCATGTCATACATATCACATGCTAGAAAAAGGGAGGGGCTTCAACTGCCCTGCTGTGCCTGACTCCTCCACGGATGGCCCTGGCTACCACTGATTTATTTCTAGGCTTCTAAACCATTTAAATTTGAGTTCCGTTCCACATTTTCCACAGTCATTCATGTACATCGGTTTTTTTCCCCTTCCATTTTTTATGCATATTATTTCTCCGTATTTTGAGATAATGAAGAATCCAAAAAACACATTGTTAAACATCTCTCCCGACAAGAAAATGATTTTCTTTAATTGTTGGATAAATGCAAGCAACTTCTGTTCTCATGTTTTTTGCTCTGTTATTTTCTGCAGGCAATTTTTTTAAAATGATCTCCACTAGAAATACCTCTGTATTTAGAGTTTAGTGACTCGGGCACAATTCAGAAAAAGATTAAATCTACAAAGTCTGATAGATTAGAAGCACCTGCTTAGTGAATTAAATGTAACTCAAATAATTATTCAGTTGCATTGCAAATATAAATCTTATTCAACTTGAACATTGAAAGTCTGGATGGGCATCTTTGTTTCATTAGCTAATATGACTAACATACTGATGATACAGTATACTAAAGGACAATCTAGATATTATCATACATATTTGAACAAGATTATTTCTTGCAGTGTGTTACCATTATTTGAGCAGAATTATCCACGTGCAATGTGCATACTGATTAAAGAAAAAAAACCCTCATAAAATAATTGTATGAAGAATGAGGATGGGAGAAAAAGCTATGGCATTTTAACAATGTATAGATCCAAGTATGTACATTGGTAAAAGTGTCCCCAAATGGTTAAATGTATAACCTCTCTTGGTGCAAAATGGATATCAGTAACAATGGTAAGAATATGTTAACTCAAGGCTTTTGAAAGGCATATTTCATTCTGGGAATTTATGTTAATTCCTAATTAAGAGACCATTCAGGATAGGTAGTATGGTGGACAATGCAAAAATGATGGAAAAACAAACAAGGAAGCCTACCAATTCTTTTACAACATTTTAGTTATACCCAGCTTTGCTTTTCATTTTAGCAATAATCATAACTGTTATTTGGAGCCTCATTAGTTAGGTATTATGCATTTTATTCTAGAATAAAATAGCCTTAGAAAAATAGCCTTTTAAATTTTGGGAGAAAAGTACTGACTAGTTGCAAGGTTTATTCTGAAAGAGGGCTCATCTGTTTCATTACAGGAACATGAGAATTACAAACACTGGATCTGATCAAGACTTTGTCATGCTGGGAGTAAATCCACAGAAATTAGCATAAGAGCTGATTCTTACTGACTTATGCCACCTGTTTCAATAGGCTTCCTTAGATTAAATCCAACTGACCCTTTTAGTGAAAGGTTTTTTTTTCTTCCTAGCATTTTTCCCACATGTGCAGGATCTGCTTTTTTCAGATCAACCGAATGTTGATCAGTTGGTTGTGACAGGAATTGATAGACTGGTTTATCAACCGAGCCTGACGTCGTTGGATGAGAGAGAGCGACTGGCCCAAAGTCACCCAGCCAGCTTTCATGCCTAAAATGGGACTAGAACTCTCAGCCTCCTGGGTTCTAGGCCAACACCTTAACCACTATTGCCTCAATTAGCAATACAGACTTTGCATACATCTGACCAATTCACAAGGAATTTAAGAATGCTGATTAAAAATATATCACGTGTTTATAGAATGGCATTCTCTCCAAGTATGTTTGTTCACCAATGATGCTGGTATTAAGCCCATTTCCACAATCCAGCTTCAGCTACTCATTAAACTTTTGTTTTTGTGCATGCCTAGTATTACAGATATGCCTATCTTATTTACTTTCAAGGTGGTGGTTGTTGCTGTTTTCCTTAGGAATATGACTGAAACAAGCTACTGAACAAATCTCATGTTCGTGGCCTTCCTGGAGTTTGAGAAGAAACTATGCATATATGTGTTTAACATAACAAAATGGATAGACCTGGGCTGAACTTTTGAAGTGTCGAGAAGGGGTTAGGAGGTCAGTAAAAAAAAGAGAGAGCACTTTTTGCTGACTTCCCACCCCCTTCTAAATTGTAGGAAGGGGAGGGGAGTTACCAAAGTTCTTTAAAGCTCATCAATCCAGTGACTCCAGTTTCAAACTTCCCAGAATGCAGTGATCTAAAGGACATTAAAGGGGAAAAATAACAGTTGTCATACCCCCCTCAAGGTGACCATAATGAGGATTTCTTCCTTCAGAATGCTGTTTGTAACAGAACTGTAAAATTAAAAAAGGCAGAAGGTAGCTTGATAATGAATATTAGCCTTTGCCTTAACTCTTCATCCAAAGCGGCCAAAATGAGCAATTTAGACACTGTCTTGGGAAAAGTTCACTTTCAAAATGTATCTGTGTATACATTTTCATACACTGATATTTCTTCTCTGCCCCCCTCCTCCAATTTAGCAGTTCTTGAATGGAATAGGAACCAAGGTTATGTAGAAATGTGTAGATACTGTATATACTCTAGGATCATTTGGCTAAAGATGCTGGGAAATGGTGATTTCTTGAAAAGGACATGCTCTATTCTCCTGTCTACCATTCCTATGACATAACATTTGATCCTTAATGTGTTCAAGGAGATTGGACACTCCCAAGAACTGTGTATTGTGATATGTTGAAGGCCTCCTCATGCTAACAGACTGATGCTCTTTTCCCACTGCCAAATCTTTTCTGTTTAAAGCTAGAATTTTTTTTTACTGAGATGTGAAAGATAAACTGCTTGACACATTGATTTTATTGTAAAAATAATATCACATTTGGGTAGGTAAAACAGCCGCCTGCTCTACAAGCTACCTTCTGTAACTGAAACTATAAATCCCTGGAACTGTGCATTAAAATAGTCAATGGAATTTTTGTAAGATTCCTTCATTTATATCCATTAAAAACTTGCTGCAAAAGCAGGACTCTGGGTTGTTTAGAAGGCGCTCAGGTGTCCTATTGATTCTCCAATTGCTTTGTGTCATATAAAAGGGGCATCAAAAACTGTAAAGCAGAACATTATCACCATTGATGTCTTTTTCAAATCCCTTCCTTTCACCTTATTTTCTCTATATGACAAGCAAGCTTTTCAAGGTCACTAGCCAGGATGCCCTTCTGGAATGCTGGTGAGTCATGAGCAGCTCCAAGGAAAAGCTTTCCTCCACACTTTTTTTTTTTTTAATTGTACAGGACACTGCTTTATTAAGATCTAAAAGGGAATGTCCTCATCATTCTATCTGTTCAGAATAGAATGTATCAATGCCCACATAGAAAATGTCTAGGTATAATCCCTTGTTACTAGTTTTCAACCTGATTTATCTTTCCTCAAAAAAGTGCCCTCCTGTGCCATCTTCCTCCTCCTCCTCCTCCTCTACTGGATGGAGTGATGTGGCTGTACACAAAGACATCTAAAGGTATTGTTTGGGAGATTATATATGTAACTGCTTTACCATGCATTTTGGGGGGAATCTATTTCTGAGTTGATTTTTTTTCTATTTTATTTTTTTGTAGTAAGTTGCTTTTTAGAGCAAAGTTAAGTAGAATGTCACTTTTTGTTAAGAATACTAACAAAACTCCTGATGAATCATGTACAGCATTCCAAGATCTTTCCTAATCCTTGACTCTAGGATACCCATACTGTACAGTGCAATATGTTTAGAATTAAAATGAAATTTAATACAGGGGATGCTGGTGTTGTGTTTGTGTGTTTGCCACTTGGCCCTCCACAGCTGCTGCCTTCCTAGTTCCATTCCAATCTGTTTATAAACAAAACATATGTGACAAGGGACAATGGGAAAAAATATATTGTAAAATTAAACTTGATGGGCATATTTTACAACACACACTCTAAGCAGACAAGTGTGTGATGAAGTCTAGCCATGAAGAGGGCAGAATAAAGAATGCCTTTATACATCCAAAATCCTAACTCTACTTCCTAATTTGGGATTTCAATGGGGTCAACACCAGGAAAACACAGGTTTTCTTTTGCTTTATCTCATAGCACACATGTTCATTCCTTCTTTGGGTGTCCATACCTCCCTTAAGACCTGGACATTTCATTTATACCAATAGACCATTACATGCATCTTAAACATTAATAAAAACATACATTAATATTCCATACCTTTGCCTATGAAGACTAATACCCAGGTAAATATGAATAGAATTGCAGCTTCATGGAGCAAATAGCTATAGTTTTTCATAGTATTGTATATACATTTTGTCCCATTAACACTGTCAATTCCTGATCCACGAATCTAAACTCAGATTAGGAAAACTGTATTGATGGTAGATGTATATCTTTCTTAATAAGTAAGGAGATTAGTATCCATAATTGTAAGCGTGCTCATAATTAACTTAGACATACATATATCTTTCTGCTGGGTGTCAGCTGCTTCATAATAGAAATATAAGGTGGATCTTTATGCATCTATTCAAACAACAGGTAAAATAAAGAAACACAATACTGAATATCTTTTATAAATGTATTGACATCCACATGAACAATGAGAAATTGATTCTGGAAAAGGGGCTGAAAATTGAAAATCCTTAGGGATAAATCAGTAAATTTAAGAGTGACTTAAATGAGTGATTCTCCAATGTAGAATTCAGGGAAATGTAGATCTCTCTTTTTCAGATGTTCACCCACTTCATTTGTGATTATTATCACTGAGATGTGAATGAGAATACCCTCATTTATTCATTTTAAGAAGAGAAGAGAGAGGGGGGAAAAAAGAGGATATTTGTCTTATGATGGTTGGGAGACTTTTTTCCACAGCTCAAGATACTACAAAGAAAGAGCAGTAATTTGGAAATAGTTAAAGAAAGTGCACTACGAGATTTGATTATCTGCATGAGGCGTTCCTGCTTTAGAAGCAGCCTTGATCTGTTGTCGGGCCTCCTGTTCTGCTTATAGAAAAAAAAAAATAGTCAGGTGCTGTTTCTCTTTACTTGTGAAAAGGAAGAAATTATTTTTGCAGTGATTTGCTATTATCTGCCATCTCAGTGTTCACCCCTCATAATTGCTTACATATGACATCTCTGATAAGCCTTTTTCCTAATAAACAGGAAATAAAATTAACTCTCCTGGAAGATCAGTCACTGAACAGACTTGGAATATATATAGTAACTTTATTTGCTCTCTCTCCCTCTCTCTCTCTTTCTAGAAAGCTGTCAACCCAGCTGTTGGAAATGTTGCTAGTTAGAACAAAATTCTAAGTTGTTCTAGCTCTTTAAAGCCTCCATTCGTAGTATGCAGAATGGGACGAATAGCAGCCACATTTCTGAAGTATAACTCAAACATAGTCATACCAGTGCAATATTATATTTAGAGTTTGGGAAGTTGTTCTTTACTAAATTATAACTTTTTTAAAAAGCCCTGAGTTTTGTACTTGGGCTGTTCAAAATGAAACTGAACAAAAGAAATTGGAACTTCAAGAAGAGACTGGACAGCCATTTGTCCAGAATGGTATGAAAATCCCTGGAAGACCTCCGAGCCCCTTCTAACCCTAGGATTCCATGAAATTCAGAAAGATTTTGATCCTTATTTTGACCTCCTTTGGCAGAGGTACGGTTAGCTATTCCCAGCAGCATCTCTGGACAGGAAAGAGGGGTTCAAAATAGGTTAGGTGGACAAAGCATCATGCTACATACCCTGCCCTTTTTTATTGACACATCAATGTTCTTTTTAACATGCAAGCTTTACAAATGGTCTAAGGTTACACCCTCATCAGAGACCTACTGTCAGAAAACTTACTGAGATTTAATGGCTATGTTCACGCAACACATTTAAACAGGTCAGATAAAGACCTAACAACATTATGCCAAGCTTGATTACTACTAATCTTCACTAGGGTGCATGGCTATGTGTATTATGCAAACTCAGCCCAGTTTGGTTAGTTAATAGTTCAATGTATTTTATGACTTCAAACATAGGTTAATTCAGTAACTAGATTAAGTGTGGTTTTGTGTGAACCTCACCATACAATGATTTTTCTATGTCAAAGTGGACTGTCCAAAATTTTATAAGTGTACAAGTCTCTCCCTGTTGAAACTTCAGTTCTATTTATACTACAGTAGAAAGAAAGAAAGAAAGAAAGAAAGAAAGAAAGAAAGAAAGAAAGAAAGAAAGAAAGAAAGAAAGAGGCTGAAACACAATCATGTGTCACTTATGTACCTTATGTCTCTTCATTAAAATGATCTATGAAGTTTGCTAAAAAAATAAATAAATTAACAACTCCCTTTCCTTTCTGCTCCATTTCAGACAGAGGTGATCTCTCTCTCTATCAGACGACCTCAAAGAGATTAAGAAAAGCCTATCATTACTGCAGATCAAGCTTCATCATCTCCACCCACCCACCACCAACTCTCTGAGCCTTTGCCTTAATCTTGCCCTGAAGGACCAATTTGGTGTATCATGAAAGGTAATTGAAGCCTGTTCCCCTCTGGAGAGGAATTACTTAGTTGCCATCAGGACACACTTTGAAAACCCTACTTCCAGAGGAAAGGAAGTGCTCCCTTAAATGCTTTGACCAACCCAGACCTGACCCAGACTACTTCTGGGACTCTGTCCAAATATGGCTTTTCAGAACTCCCTAAGAGGGCAAAGTTCAACACCATCAATGCAACCTTTCCCCTTTCCTTTTTTAAACAGACTCCAGCTCTAGTTTGCCTTCTGATCCTCTTTTGAAGTCTCTGGTGTGCCTCATACAAGTCTGAAAAATTTCTCTTCTAACTGTTTGTTCCCAATTTACCTAATCTAAGCATCTAAAGAGACTTTTATTGCCGAGTCCCAATTGTGTCATGAAGTCTTTACATGTGTGTGTACATTACTTGATGATTTCATTATAATAAATGAGCTAATCATGCTGAAAAACATATGGAAGACAATATGGAAATTATATCTGTGAGACTTGATCTTGTTCATGCATCCAAGGTCTTAATTTCATGTTGAAGTCTTCAAATGAAGGGCACATGTGTGCCCCAAATGGGGGCAGGGGGAAAAGGGTGGGAGGTTAAATCAAATTAGACGCATTATTTCTTGAATTTAATTGGACTTAAATCCTGATTAATGTTTCTCATTCATCTCCATGGGTTTTAAGAATGCTACTAAAATGTAATCTTATATATAGCAAAGTATAGTCCCAATAGACTTGGATGGCACCAGATTAGGAAAGGCTGAAAAACAAAATTAAAGCCTGACAGTTTTGCTTTCTTGGTAGTTTTATTAACCAATGAAACACCCACATGCCCCCTCATCCTCCAATTTTAAAAGCACACAAAAATTTTTAGGAGAAGCTTTTAAAAAACAAAGTTGTGGTATCAGAAGGTTCTGCGTTGAGGAGTCCTATAAAGAAAATTACATGGTAGCAATGCCCATTGGTGTATCAAGGGTGGGGTGGCAGTTCCCCTGTCCACCCCAGGGACAGATCATAAGGAGGCTAAAGAGGCTATTCAGAGAGCTGATGATGGGCCCGGTCACTGCTGATGGCCTGCTGATCAGCTGTTTGGCAGTTGGCAGCATGGTACAGAGAGGGAGGGGGAGAAGGGAGGACTGGTGATGTTGCTCAGCTCCCTGATCTGCTCCAGGTACCAAATGTGCTAGGTATGCCACTGGTAATATTTTGAACTGAAAAGGAGTTTTGCATGGAAGCAAGGTTCCTATACTGGCAGGAAATAACCTTGGATGTTCTGATGAACCTGAATCCATCTGCTGAAGCAACTACCCGGCAAGGAACTCATAGTTGGTGTTGTGCTTCTGATGTCTTCTGCTGCCTAAATCTATAGTGGAGAAGCAGGATCACGATCTGCTTGCTCCCTTGCCTGTGCAGACACCTCTATTCTGGGCTCTTATTTTGAGGGAAGAGAAGACTATATTAACTTGTACAATTTATATTATATTTGAGTGGTTCCATAGATTAATGGTATGAATTGCATTATCATGATATTTTAATGGCTGCAGTTTCACTATATCATTATTATTATCATTTAAATGCATATAACAATGATAATAATCGTAACAATATCCTCGGACAACAAGACCATGCTTGGTCAGGCTTAATAAGGAACTCCTTCACCCACCCTCAGTTCTTTTAGTATCCCATGACTGTTACTATTTCTACAAACCTCTGTAGCAACTACAGTGTTATATCTGTTTGCCAATATGCAATAGATTTTAATTCCTGCCCCTTCAAGTTTTGAATGCTACAGGAAACAAAGAGAAGCCGTATTGCTTCTGTTCATAAACAGTGGAATGATAGAAAGCAATATATTTCCATTTGTGATAACTAATACAGATTAATGTGTTTGTCATGACGAAACACCTGACTGGATGTGTAGAGGCATCATTCTCATTATTACATCTTTAAAAAAAAAACTAAGCAAAGAAGACAAAAATATGGATCAAATGACTATTGGCTATGAAAGACAGACAGACAGACAGAGAGGTTATCAGAGGCTGTACATGTCACAGTTCATAGTAGCAGAGTTTGTTCCCTTACTATGCAAACTTGCTGATTATAAAGATATCTTCCTCAAGGGGTTTGTGATTGTTGTTATTGTTGTTCTTAATGTTGCACAAGCATAAAGATGCTGTTCCTTTAAGGAATCTACTTATTTAAATTAGTACATTACTTAAAGCAGCAGCACCTTTTTGCTAGGTTCAAGTAGGAGTCGGAAAAAGTCAGGCTGTTTTAATGAATGTTAGTCAGATGCTGTGCTTGCCGAAATCTTGATGCACTTCTGAATCATTCTGGAACTGTGCACAGCCCAGGGCTGGATTAAGGCCAACTGAAGCCCTAAGCACAGCAACAATGGTGTCCCTGGGTCCTTTCACTGCTTAACTCAGTGTTGTCCAAACTTGGCCACTTTAAGATGAGTGGACTTCAACTCCCAGAATTCCCCAGCCAGCATGGCTGGCTGGGGAATTCTGGGAGTTGAAGTCCACTCATCTTAAAGCGGCCAAGTTTGGACAACACTGGCTTAACTGAAAAGACATTAAGATTCAGTAATGCTGAAAACTAAAGTGGGGTGTGGCAGTGAAAGAGTTAAGGGTATGATAACTAGGGGGAAAGACTGTCTGGTGCCCCCCTTCCCTTGATGCTCTAAGCACATGCTTCTTTTGCTTCATTTTTATTTTATATTTATTTATATTTCGAATGTAGATACCACCCATCTCATGAGGAAGTGACATGTAAGATGTAATCAAATTCATGGTGAGTTCAGATCTGGCACAGCTCATATGATCAGCTCAGCTCAGTGGCAGCTTTGCAGAAGTTGCCCTTTACAGGGTGATAGTAAAGAATTTCTTTGGACAGAGATTTGAAGAGATAGATGTTTTGTTCATCATTCCACAGTGAAATGACAGGATAGAATTGGAGCTATGATCAAGAGAAGGTGGAATAAAGAAGACTATTCAGCAGAAAACAAGCTGCTTTCAAGCCATGTGGACCCTCCTAGAGTATCTTTGCAATCCTGGACCCTGGACCTACTGATTCATTTATTGAGTAGGAGCCGCCTCAATTGCTGTGGTAACTCTAGATGGCATTCACCCATATAATAAATACGTTTGAAAAAAAGAAAAAGAAAAATCAATAATAATAGTAGTAGTAGTGCGGGGGGCAATATCCTCACTGGGGGCACTATCAGCAACTCACTGGGGGCACTATTTGCATATTGCAATATTTGCAAGAAATATCTGCAAGAAATACCATTTGCCTGCAAGCAAGAACTGGTAAGATATAAAAATGCAAATCCAGTCTAAACAACTGGCTGACTGTGCGACCAGCAACAATAATCACCATCAATAATCATCAGCCACAAAAGGCAGATTTACTTGGAATAGTTTACATCCTGTGACCATACCTTTAACACCATCAGACAACAATATCTGCCTGTCCCAGGTCCTTGGGAAGGACTTGATAGGTGAATAAAAATGCCAAATCCAGTCTTAACATCTGGCTGACTGTGTGACCAACAATAATAATATCAACTTTAAAAGTTCACACTGGGGAAACCACAAGAACCATATGTGCCAAACATCAATTAAACTCAAGAACAGGGTCACAAATGACTCTGCCTGAGGACCTCTTGAAAGTCAGGGGGGATGAAGCCATTTGGACCTTGTGGAGAATGCTGTTCCAGAAGACAGGAATAGCCATGGAGAAGACCCTTCTCTGAGATCCCATAAGATGGGTCCTTTAAAAAACAAGGTGACCTGGAGCATATAATCCCTGCCAGATCTTATAGGATGGATGGAAACAATTGGAGAAAGGGGATCCATAAATACGCAGCCCCTGAGTATACAAATGACAACCAGCACCTGGAGTTGGACCCAGCAGACAACGGGTAGCCAATGCAGCTTGCAAAGCAGAGATGTCACAAGGGCAAAACAAGTTGCACCCATTACTTCTCAGAGTGTTTCAATCTGCATCATCATCATCATCATCTGAGTTGTCTCCAAAGCAGTCCTAAATAAAGGGAATTGTAATAATCTAGATAATAGGGGACAAAGGCATGAGTGACAATGAGAAATATCTCCCAATCCATATATACATATATATGTGTGTGTGTGTGTGTGTGTGTGTGTGTGTTACTGCTTAAATATATACAATTCCAAGACTCTTTAAATGTAACATGCATGCATACATGTGTGTGTGTGTGTGTGTGTTAACAAATTGGCTTTTTTCCCCACAAAATCTTCCTCACTCGTATACCTTATGCCTGTCCACTTTTTTTTTTTTTAATAAAAGAACAACCCATAGGAGAAAGGTAGACATGAGCTTGAAAAGCTTACTGATCCAGTGCTATATAATTTTAGAAAGATTGTTAGCCGTCTGAGGACATAAGCTGCCCAAAGCAATCCTATTTAAGTTAGCAAAAAAAGGTTGGAGTCAGTCCAGCCTGAGTCAGAGAAGGCGCTTACCTTTCTCAAAGGACAAAGCAAAAAGGGTTGGTGACGCCAGACCAGGTCAGAAAGGCTAGAGGCTGTTGGGTTGTTGGAGATGCTCCAAACCTGCACTGCGCTCAGATAACATTCCAATCAACTCTAAGAGCCTATTTACTCAAGAACGCCAATCTCCTTTCAACAGAACACCCTGCCAAAACTATGTCTCCATGTAACTAAACCTCCTTTATTTCTCTGGCTTCTGGCTTTTGAAACAGAGGTCATGATGGCAATGTAGGGATGCTTTCTATGTATGTATGTATGTATGCATGTATTTATTTAACATATTTATGTAGCTACCCAATTCACAAACACATGATTCTGGGAGGCATACAGCACAACAACAGTTAAAAACGCCATAACAATGTGAAAACAATCAAAAATAAATTAAATGAACAGATAAAATAAACAGATAAAACCCAAGAAAGCAGGAGAACAAACATCACTCATCTACTACATCTACCTTGCGGGCTCTCCCTGGGATCCCTAAGACTGGTGAAAAAAAAACAACATGTTTTAAGATCTTCTGGAAGGCTAACAGAGATGTGGCTAACCCCATCTTGGGGGGAATGATGTTCCAGAGGGGAGGGGCCACAGCAGAAAGGCACATGGTCTGGGTCCCACCAGACAGAGCCCCTTTGGAGATGGGACCCGCGGCATAATCCTCCTGCCTGATCTGGTGGGGTGGGTAGATGTGATGAAGCAGTCCCTCAAATAACCTGGTCACATGCCATGTAGGGCTTTAAAGGTCAAAACCAGCACCTTGAATTGCACCCAGAAGCAAACTGGCAATCAATGCAGCTCACAGAACAGAGATGTAATGTATGCCCTCCTAGGGGTACTCATAACTGTCTGTGCAGCCACATTCTGCACTAGCTGAAGCTTCCAGATGCTCTTCAAGGGCAGCCCCATGTAGAATGCATTACAGTAATCCATTCTGGAGGTGATGGTGGAATAGATCCTCATGGTCCAGGAAGGGGCACAACTGGCACACAAAACAAAGCTGTGCAAAGGTCCTCCGAGCCATGATTGCTACCTGCTGCAGCCACCTGAGCAGGAGTCATGAGTCTACAAGGACCCCCAGATTGTACACCAGGTCTGTTTGGGGCAGTGCTACCCCATCCAGTACCAAAGATGGTAAAATCACAGAACCAGAAGGCCCCCAAACCTGGAGCCACTCATTCTTGCCAGGGTTCAGCTGAAGCCTTGTTCCCCATGCAAACCCTTACAGCCTCTGGGCACCAGGATGAGACATCAATTGCATCAGTTCACCAGGGACAGAGATATATAACTGAGTATCGTCAGCATACTGATGATACCTCACCCCAGGGGGATGGATCATCTCACCCAGCAGCTTCATGTAGATGTTAAATAGGAGTGGAGACAGTACCAAACACTGAACCCCACATAATAAGGATTGAGGACAGGACCTCTCACTTCCAATCAACACTGACAGGTATCATCCCTGCAGAAAGGAAGTGAATCAGCACAATACTGTGCCACCCACTTCCAGCCCATGGAGCTAATCCAGAACGATACCATGGTGAATGGTATTGAAGGCTGCCAAGAGGTTAAGAAGAGCAAGGACACACACATTACCCCATCCCGCTCCTATCAGAGATCATCTAAAAATGTGACCAATGCCGTCTCTGTCCCACATCTAGGCTGAATCCTGACTGAAAGGAGTCCAGGTAATCCACTTCACTGAGGACCTGCTGAAGCTGCTGCACAACCACCTTCTCCAACAATGGACAAAAATTGTCCAATATATTAGCATCCAGCGGTGGCTTTTGGAGGAGGGGGCAAACCAACCCTCCTTAAGGGAGTGGTGAACCACCTCTCTCAAAGAAGAATTAACCACCTCTAGGATCCAACCACACGAACACCCCCCTCCCCGGGCAGCCTTAACTAGCAAGGAGGGGCACAGATCTAAGGAGCAGGTGGCTAAGCTCACAGTCATAAGAGTTCTGTCTGCTTCCTCAGGCCCAAAGGATCAAACTATTCCCAGATAACCAGGCAAAACTATGCCCCAGTCATCTCCCCTGGACCTGTACCAAAGCTGACATCCAACTTGGAATGAATGTGAGCGATTTTGTCTAACAGATGCTCTGTAAATTCCTCTGCATGGCTTTGTACATAGACCTCCAAGCCCCCCTTCTCCAGGAGGACTTGGATCACCTTAAATAAAGCCACTGTTTGGCTATCTGTGGATGCCATAAGGGCAAAGAAGTATTGCTGCTTCCCAACCCTTACTGCCACAAGGCAGGCTTAATAGTGGCTCTTACCCATGTTTGGCCAAGTTCATCCCTTGTTGCCCTACAACAGTGCTCTAGATATCTCTTCTCTCAATTCATCTCTCTCAGCTACTCTGTGAACCATGGGGAGTGGTGGGATCCATGAGAGGAGAGAGGTCACATGGGTGTGATCTGATCCAAGGCCTCAGCCACCCTCTCATGCCAAGTGCAGTCAGGAATAACTCCCAGCTCCCATCACCCAGGCATGATCTGACCATGACAAGGGGGACACCAAGAACTCCCCTACTTTCAGATCACATTGCCACTGCTCCCGCAAGAAAACCAGTAAGTACTCAGGCTGTGCAATATTTGAGATTCAAAAACAAAAAAGATGCATCAGAGTATGGAGGGATATTCAGTACCCCTTGCTGGCAGCTCCTTAAAAGAGTTGCATCTGTTTCTGGGGTAACACAACTGTCCACCCTTGTATTTGGATTAAGGAGTGGCTAACAAGTACTTTTGTATGTGTGTGTGTGTGTGTGCCTTTGAACCATTGTTGACTGCCTGGACTAGTCCCAGCAGTTTATTCTTGGCAAGATTTCAGAAGTGGCTTGCCATTGCCTTCTTCCTAGGGCTGAGAGAGAGGGACTGGCCCAAGGTCACCCAGCTGGCTTCATGCCTAAGGTAGTCTCTGGGTTTCTAGCCTGGAATCTTAACCACTACACCAAACTGGCTGTCTTACTAACAAGTACTAGGTTAAAAAAAAAAAAGCAAAAACACGTGTGCCCTAAAGTAACTTTTCCCCTCCAGATTTGAAAAGCTACACTGTCCTAGTAAGTACTGCATCTTATAATGTTTGTCTTTCCTCATCTGAAAGTAATTTGTAAGCCAGAAGCATGACAGTTACTGATCCCTGCTGTATAAAGAAAATGAGTTATGCTGTCTATATCAAATGGTCAGCTATATATGTGAGTTAGAAATGAAATTATTTTTCAGGCAGATATGCTGTATTCTGGATATTATTAGCCACATCATATTATACCACCCTGCCATATGGGCCCAACAAAGAACTCAACCATGAGCCTAAAGGGGGAGGCCACATCCACGCAGCTATGAGAGTAGCCTTCTTTTCCATTTCTGAAAACACTCTCCCTTTTCCTGAATCTTCTCCTGTTCTGCCAGACTTGCAAGTGGGAAATACAGGTTTCTGTAAATGATCAGGGGTCTTTAAGTGGCTTATTGGCAATAGTTTAAACAGAAATTATTTTTACAGTACATTTCACTATAGTGGAGCAGACAGTTATGGGAGTACATACATGCTTTGCCTGCTCTCCAACTCATACCTGTTGACCGGGAAAAGTGAATACTTCTCAAACACTCCTTTTCCTCAGCACCAAGTACTTGTTATTCTATCATATCACCAACAGTGAAGTAGAATAATCCATTATCCCTGTGCAAAGCTCATCAGTGTATATATCAGCACAATACTGTAAAGCAAATGAAATAAGGAATGATTACTAGGGTGACCATGTCTGGACCATACCTGGTTGTGCTAAAATTCTGCAGAACCACTAGAGGACAACAAAGAGTTAGAGTTTACTGCATCCCTTTGCTCCCATCTAGTCTTCATCCAGGTGTTTGCAGCCCTCATAATGTGAGGCCTAATTTAGTAGTTGAGAAGGGACCTATCAAGCTGACAAACCCTGAGACCTCCTACTTATTTTTTGATGAATACGGACTATGCTCTAGAAGCCAAGGGCATTTTCTGCTATTCACTTCCAGGAGAAGTTAGCAGTGGAGGAAAAGGTATCTTTCAAAAAGGCTTATCTATGACTAACAATATTAACCATAGACACTGGATTCTATCTCTAAGACCATGTCACTTCGATGGAAAACAGTTGACTTAATAAATGTAAGAGAAAACAAATCTGTTACTTAGTTTAGTTTAGTTTTTGTTTTCAATTATCTAAACATATTATATTATACCTACCATTATATTATAGGGTCCTGAGTGCTTAGTTTTTAAAAGACTTTTGGTATATCCAACCAAACTGGTGTGTTGAAAAAGCTAGATCTTTTTGTCTAACAGCTCTGTATCCTTTGCAGGTTTGGGGCAGTTGGGCCCTTCACAATGATTCTGTTTTCTGAATCAAGCTGATTTCCATACCTGGAATCTGATGTAAAATAGAAAGATAAGGAGAACGTAAAACTGACAGATTTGATCTCCTACTAAGGCTTTGCTTGAAATGCAATTGAGAACAACGTATAAAATGTACTGAACAGAATAGCCTTTCCCTACTTCAGATAATTAGTCATGTGAGCAAAGTGACAATTAGATTACATACATTGTGGTAGCTAATTAGAATTTCTAAGTAAGAACCAATAAAAATTACACATTCAATGTTCTATAGACTGTAAAATCAGGGATTGCTCTAGTAGATCTGAAAACATCCTTTTGTAATCTGTATTCTTAAGTATTTTTTGTTTGTTTAAAGAACATCCTTTTGTTAAGCCTAATCAAAATAGAAAGGTTCTAATTAGTGCAAATTGAAGTTGACTATACATGAACTGCAAAAATTGTAGTGGATTAAAATGGAATGTTTCAAATAAAATAGGCAAAAGAAATATATTACAAGGAGGAGGAGGAGGAGGAGGAGGAGGCCAAACCAGGAACACGCTCCAGTTACATTTTGTGCCACTTGTCATGGCAGAATGGTCATCCAGTCATATACTTTTAAATAATTCAAGATGCAATATCATGCCAGGGAATCTCCTTCAAAAATTTTTTTAAAAAAAAAAAAGGATCCAGCTTTTCTCACTCCAGGGATGATACCACATTACTGCTATCTTCTCTGCAACCCTCGGAGGTAAATTAAAAATGAAAAGGTATGGTCTCCAGGTAAGTTGCCCAGCCCATATAGAACGAAATACTTTTGTAGCATCTCCCCTTTCCATTCATTGATCTCATATCACCATCAAACTTTTATATACTTGGATATTGTTATAATCTGTTTTATAGTCACCAGCTTATCTCTGTGTTTTCTCAATGAATGCTTGTTTGAATTGTAAGTGAAGACTTACATGGTTGGGTTTTTAGTATACCTCATGAGCTTTATACTGGGAGCAGCTACTAATTAGTTGTTTGTAACCATAGTAATATCCTAGTAGTCCTTTGGAATATTCTAAATTTACTATGCTTTGCACAGATTGAGGATTGTTGCTTTTTCCCCTCCTGTGATGTTAGTGGAGAAAATGACAGCATGAAATAGGATGTCTAGCACAAAGAAACAAGCAACAGTTAGTTTTGGGAATCACAGATGGATTTATATAGGTCTTCTCTTCTGTTGAGATATGGATCATCTTCAGGTAACTGGGTCTTGCCTGATCATTAGAATGCATGAATGAGATCTCCGGACATATCCACTCCAGTGTTTTGCACCACTTCAGGATCGATTCCAGTTCTCATGAAGGTCTTGTTTTGGGAGGGTGAGTTTGATTTATTTTCCACTCTTTCCCAGTTTATTAGAAACTACAGCAAAGCTGGTGTATTCTTTTTAATTGCTATGGTTCTGCAGAACTTGTGGGCAGCCTGTTTTCCTACAGGCAGAAATTGTTGCCTTCCGGCTTTTGGGCTCATACTGGCCATTACTTTCCATCCCACAGAGATTCCACATACGGTTCTTTCATTGCTCAGAAATTATTTTCCCCCTCCCTCCCTCCCTCCCTGTACTGTAGCAAGATGTATCCAGAGTCACAGCTATTGGGGAAGATGTCCAGTTGCAAATCTGCTTAAATGCTATCATTTTATCTTCACAAATGATCAGACATCCTTTTTTTAATGCAACAGAAAAATAGCACAAGGCGCTGAGAACTTTTGGAGAATTTGGAATGGGAGGCAGATCATTTCCATTTTTTGTACACTCAATTTTCCCTTACATAGATCCTCTTTATAGCAGTCTTTCATATTTTTTGCAAGGCATCAGACAAATGCCCACAAAAGCATGAACTGAAAAACATGAAGTTGGCGGGGGGGGGGGGGGCGGGCAGTTGCAATTGACTCTATTTGCTTTTGGGATAGGATTTTCATTACTCTCGAAGGGATGGGAGAGGGTGAGACACTGTTTGGATTATGTTTTCCCATAGTCCTCATGAGTAGTTAGATGAGCTGAGGTGGAATTCCAATTGATTCTCAGGATCTGGAGGTGATTGCATGTGCTGGTTTTAAACTGCTTTGAAAGGAGGGGAATCACTGTTTGGTGGGGCTATTCTCAAAATAAATGAATCAAACTTCTTTAATATAAGATCATAATTTTATTATAATTTGTGATTTTTTCAAATGTCTTAGATTAGGCAGAAATTACCGCAATTCCTTCGTCTCGGTTTATAATTTGAGCTATACTGATTAGAGTTGTTAATTATTGCATCATGATCCAATTTAAATCTTTACTTATTCTAGTACTGACATAAAATTTCAGATTAATATATGCCAACATGCACATGTGTATTGTCTTCTTTTAAAGTTAGTTTACAATGTTTATAAATCCTTTTTTTACCTATTTTCTGGGGTTTTTTTTTAACTTTTCTTGATTACTTTTCTTTGATTATACTTTCAAAAGTAATGTCTACAAATGCATTTGTTAGGAGAAATGTGTAGAAAAATCACTGGAAATGGAAATAGATGACCAAATCCAAGCTTCTTAGTACTGCGTGTGTTTAGTACCACAAAATACTGAGCATTGAAAGATACTGTGTGTGATAAACAGGGAGTGATAATCTGAGGGTCAGTTAAATTTTAAGAAAAGTGGAGAAAAGCATTTTATTAATGTATTTTTTTTCCTTATTCATACTATCTGTCCACCCCTGCGGACATCAAGGCACAAAATAGAAATGCGTGCCTTGTCCCATGTAGGAATATCTCTGTCACTTTCCTCCATGCAGAGGATGTCAGTGTTAGAAATATGTGTTGCTTATGTGATTGCCCTAATTGCAAATCCTTTCTTGACACTGCAGAGTGGATGAGGTTCAGAAAGCCATATTGTCCCTCGAGATGCCATGGTACAATGTCTATACCCTGCAGAAAAACTGAAAAGGTTAACTCTTGCCCTTTATTGTTTGACCCAAGTCAACTTCTAGGAAACACTGCAAAAAGTTCCATGAAATAAAGTGACTTGAGCCTAGGAGGGCTTGCTATTGATAAATGCTTTAATATAGTTAAAATACAGCTAAATACTTAAAAAAACAGCATGCTGAGGTTCTGTTATAAAAGTTTCATTTCCACAGATATATGTTAAGCAAATTACAATGCTTGTTTTCTCATCTTCTCCTCTTGCCTAAAAAAAGGCTCTATTTTTAATGAATGGAAAATAAACTTTCCCTAGCTTTGTTTTAAACATGAATTTAAAGAATCACAGACTTCCTTTTGTTCCATGTCATTTAGACACATTCACATACAATTATTAAATGTGCCCAGATGCCACTAGGAATGCATCCATAACCACAATGGAACTACGCAACGGCATTAATGTCTATAAGGAATTCACACTGGTTAAAAAAAAAAAAAATCATTGCATCTTTAAAACTGAAACATCACTTCTGGCAGCAGAAGCATGCTACATCTGGCTTGTGATGAAGGAATATGGATGTTTATAGCACTGCAAAATGTAAAGAAAGAAGTCTGAAGTTTAGGATAGCAGGAATGACACCGCCCCTCTTCCCTTTGGGCTGTTCCCCATATAGTAATAGATAGGTCACATGGAGAAAGGAGATAATGATATGGACAGGGAACCATACCATACCATAATTCTGGTTCACATTCTCATTCTGACATGACTTTTTCCAGGTGGTACAACCCATGCTATTCTCTTTCCTCCTTCATTCCTGAATAATAATGTAAAACAATGGAGATAATTGTCTACACTTTGGTAGGAATCTAAGAATCCTACCAAAGTGATGACCAAAGGAGAATGCTGAGTCAACAAATGAATTCTCAATTAAAGTATAATAAAGCTGTACTGTTCTCTGGGGCCCAGTTTTGAAATTACTAATGGGTGTGATCACTGCTTTCTCCTGAACACAAGGTAATGTTCAAATGGACTCCCTAGAATGGTGACTCCCTGGAATGGCTGAATCACATATAAAAGTCCCCATGAAGTTGCTGTTAGTTAGTAGAAAATAAGACCACAAATGGAATTGCTTATATTACCGTTCTCTGCTTTACTTACAGTGATCTGCTTTACTTCCATCAATCTTCCTTTGATATAACAGCCTTGAATAAGCAGACCAGTAGCTCCCAGCAGCTTCAACCATAACAACCAGTGATGGGAGGTCAAAGTTACTTCTCCGTACTCCAAACAGAAACTGTTATTTAATTTCTCTTTGTTTGAATGAAGGCATTGTTGTTGTTGTTTAGTTCTTTTCTCATGCCTTGTTGGCCAGTTCTCTGAGTTTTGTCTCCTGACCTTAACTAGACATTACTAAATTCCATTTGCACACATTCCTTTTCCACTTTCTTATCTTCCAGACTTGCTTCTTTGTGAGTTCAAGGCTGACTGATTGATACAATTATAGTCATTTAAAATAAACACATAAGGGAATTTCAAAACATCAAGATTCCATCAAAAAACAGGGAGGAGGAAGAGGAGACGAAGAAAAAGAAAAAGATGATGATGATTCAATTGATAACCTTTATTTTATGATTTTTTTTTTCAGACAGTAATTTCAGTTCACAGCTCCTTTATTCCACAGCACCAAGTCTATTCACATTGGTGAGAGAGGAGTAAATTGGTTATGTAGCCTAAGGCCCTGGGCCTTCCTGTAAATGGTTTCTTTCTTTTTAAGAACTTCCTTGAGTTTTAAAAATAAACCACTTGTGTCCTAGTGCAGAATCTGTAGTGTTTGAAAGTGGCATGAATTGTACTGAAAAACGCATTGTGTCCCTTGTAACATCTCTGGATCAGAAGTAGCTTTTTCCCCCAAATTCCAGGCATAGTTGGCTCTTTGTCTGCCTCATTTTGAAAATCATTTGAAAATCACTTTTGAAATGCTTTCTCTCTGAAACTGGGAACGGAGATTGCTGGATGTCTGAAAGAGAAATCTGCACTGTAATATTGTTGCAAAATTTAAATTGGCTGTTAGCTGTTTTGTGTTGTTGCGGCTTGGGAGTTTCTGGAACATCTGGAGATGCTGAAATAACCTGCATTCATTTATGTTTTTTAAGTTGTAAAATCATATTCAATCTTGACCTACTCAGGAAATCTATCATAAACGTCCTGCTGATTCTGACAGTCATACAGCAAAAACACCCTCTAATGAGCATTTAATAGTCACCAAAAGTTCTGCATTAAGTACAAAGCCCTTTTGATTACTTATTCCACTAATTTAAAGTAAATGCTTTTACAGATGGCATCTGTTAGGCCGCTGAGCGTGTGCTGCATTTATATGTAGTCACAGAAAATAGATTCCAGCTTTGGTATAAAGATTGTATTGGGGAGGGGAGGAGAGATCAAACACGAAATACTAAATAAACATTTATCAGTGGTGCCTTTTTAAAAGGGAAAAAATAACCTGTTCATAAATGTTTCTTGAGAAGAACAGCTCTGTGTTCAGAAGGGCTTTTTTAAAAAAATAGCAACTTAACACTCAGGGTAGGACATTGGAAGAGAAGCAAGTCAATAGTCTCATCTTTTGCCTGTCCAATGGTGCCTTCTGTTTATGAGTCACAATCACAGTTGAGAGGAAGCAAGGATAAATGTTGGACATGAACCATAGAAAGAAAAATAAGCCATTTCCCTATAGAAAGTGGTACACTGCATCTACATCAGGTTTTGCAGGTTTTCCAAAGAACTCATAGGTGATCACAATATCTTCCTGGTTATGCACACTGTGAATATGAATGAGAATGAAAGAAAGTGAGTTGCCTAAAAAAAAACCTGGACTACACCATGTTGGGAATGGCTGTTTTTAGATTCATCACAATACTTACAGCTAGCAGTTGGATGGGAAACCAGCAGGAAATCTTAATGTTTAGACTAAGAAACTGTCTACAGGGGTTGCCAGTGAAGGACCATAAACTCACTAGGAGTTGAGATTAAACAAAAGAAGCCTTTCCTTTCATACTCGTTATAGGATGAGTTCAAGATGCTCCTCTTGGAAGTAAGTGAGGTTGAAAGACTATTGCCAGGTGACACTCCCAAGGAACCATGTGTCTGTGTGAATGCAATTCATGCCTTCTTTGGATATCCAGGGCCAGTCAAACTGTGAGGCAGACCAGAGTGGTTAAAGTTGGAAGGGATTGGTGGGTGGTAGGAAGGAGTTGGGAGACCTTAACCTGTCCTATAAGATGGCCTGCTGTTCTCCCCTTGCCAGAACTGAAAAAAAAGATCCAACAGGCACTTCAGTTAGCACCTGTAAATTGAATGGGATAAAGCTTTTTAATCCTTTGCCTTGGGCAGCTAAAAGCTTGGGCTACACTAACCCCAAGGTACTTAATGTCATGCAATAGAAAGTCCTATAGTAGTTCATAAGTTAAGGGTGCCCAAAGTGCACCTCAGATGTCCCTCACATTCATCTTTTCTGAAGTTCCAAAGCCTCATCCAGAGTAGGTGGCCATTTATTTCATTGGGGGCAGTTAAGGGGAGAGATGGGTGCCTTAAGCATGGCAAATGTTTCATCTAACCCTTTCATCCTTTAACATTCTTGAAAGCCTCCCTCAGAAAGGGCCCTGTCCCCATGCATTTGTGGAGTGTGGCCCTTGACATGTCACCCAACACTTGATGTGGCCTTCAAGCCAAGAGAAATTGGCCACCCTTGATATAGACCTGGTCAGAATCATTCATCCAGCAAGAAACACATTCCATGTAGTCTGATATATAATCAAACACACCTTTCCATCTGCTCTCCTTAAATAATCTCTTATTGCATGTTTGAGTTCTGCAAAACCAAAAGATTAATATTTAGCCAAGGATAGGAAGTCAGATAGTGTTTTTTTTCCAAAACACCATTATTTCAGTGTTATGTTTTGGTTTGGAAATGAGCTAAGTTATTGCTTTTTGAATGCTTGATCTGCCAACAGACAAAGAAAGTTAGAAATAAGGATGGTGAAGACATTTGTGGGATTCAGAATTTTATTTTATTTATTTCATTTTTATAATTTAGAAGCCACCTGACTTCACAAGACTCTAGGAGGCTTACCGCCTTAAAAGTGAGAAATTATAATAAAAGAGCATAGATCAATTTAATGCAAGCTTATCAAGTGAATGCTAAACCAATACACAAATCAAAACATAACCATCATTCAGTCTTTGGGCATTTCCAAATGCAGGCATAGAATACTCAGAACAAAACACACACACACACACACACACACACACACACACACAAATATATGTACCTGTGTGTGTATTAAATAGACAGACAGACAGACAGATGACTCCTGGTGACTGCCTGGACTAGTCCCTGCAGTTTTCTTGGCAAGAATTTTTGGAATGGTTTGCCATTGCCTCCTAACTAGGGCTGAGTGAAAGTGACTGGCCCAAGATAACCTGGCTGGGTTTGTGCCCAAGATGGGGCTAGAACTCATGGTCTCCTGGTTTCTAGCCTTAATCACTACATGGAACTGGGTCTCCAGAAAGAAAGAAAGAAAGAAAGAGAGAGAGAGAGAGAGAGAGAGAGAGAGAGAGAGAGAGAGAGAGAGAGAGAGAGAGAAATAATAAAAATAATACACATAACCATAATGCAAACATGGAATTTAAGCTTGGAGGAAAAGAGGAAACTAAGCAAAATTCAGCTTTGTCAAACGTGCTGTAGGTAGTTAGCACAATTTGTTAGTACATTAATAAAACATCGATCTTATGTTTGGGTACAGTGGTGCCTCGGTTCACGAACGCTTCTGTTCACGAACAATTCGGTTCACGAACAGCTCTGGTCACAAAATTTTGCCTCCGTTCGTGAACGCCGGATCGGGTTACGAACAGGATCCGCGGCCATTTTCCCTCCTGTGACACATGGTCCTAGCTTCCTGTAGGGAGGGGGACTCTCCCTCCAAGCAATAACCGCCTCCCCACCCACCTTCCTGTCCTCCATGCCAGAAGTTGCATCGAGCAAGGTTAGCTTTCTCTCTCTTCGTACTGTACTTTGTGTCATATTTTTGCGGTTTAAAAAACAAGCAAACATATGGTTCAGAACGGATTAACCGTAATTACATTGAACCTTATACGGAAATTTGATTCAGGACGCGATCAAAAATCAGTTGGCGACCAAATCATAGGGGTCAGAACGGATTAACTGTATTTACATTGAACCTTATGGGAAAATTTGATTCGGTTCACGACCAATTCAGTTTGCGACCAGAGTCACGGAACGAATTAAGTTCGTGAACCAAGGTACCACTGTATAAAGATATTTCAGGCAACTTCAAGGACACACACGTGTAGGTTTTTGAAAGCAGTATGGTGAGAGTTTGCACTTTTAGCATGTTTTATCCCCCCACCTTTCCCAATTTCCTAGTGCAGTTGATAGCCTAGACATTTCTCGTGGTCTCTCATCCATATATTAACCACTGCTTAGCTTTTGAAGACCTGCCAAGGTGCTGCCATCTAGCTGGACACTTCTAACTAGGCTGTCTGGGGAATTCTGGGAGTTGAAGTCCACATATCTTAAACTTGCCAAGGTTGAGAAACACTGATGTCTACAGTTCAGATGTACCAAGGGCTGCTCCAGAACACATCCTTTATCTAGACATTGTTAAAGAAGATCAGTTTTGAGTAAATATGCATTCAGAAATGCTTATTCTGCAGAATTAATTGACTTGGTTTCCTGTTAACCACTGAATAGCCTGACCCAGGTTTGGATTTCCAGTTGTTGTTAGATCCTCCTCATCACTTAACACCTACAGCAGAATTGGACCATTTTTAAATAATTCGTGCTGAACTATCAGGGCAAAGAACTTCATGAACAGACAATGATGCAAAGCGGGGGCTGGTGTTTTCTGTCCCTCCCCCAGGTTTTAAGGGGATTTGGGGTTTTGATGTGTGTGTGTGTGTGTGTGTGTTTGTTTATTTTTGTTTAACTTTGTTAAGTCCATAGAACAGAGTTCGTCGAATTCCTGTCTCAAACTAATAACATCAATTTTCAGTATGAGTTTGGAGGGGGCTCTGGACCAGGGGTTGCAAATAAGCACAAACAAGAGGTCTGGAGTATCTCACTGCCCACTTGTGAACTACAGCTATTGACTGCACCAGTTGGGGATGATGGAAATTGTAGCCCAGCCTTTTGGTCCTAAAGATAGGAAAGCCTAGTTTAAAACATACATTGAAAAACCAAATTTCAGATCATTGATATTTTGTTCCTTTCCAGCCACAGAAAAGAATAATATAACAAAATATTCTCCCACACCTCCCACACTGCCATAATCACTAAGCAGATAAAGAGACAGCAAGGCTATAGTTTTAAAATAAATAAGTTTAGAAAGAGCAGGGTGAGCAAGCAAAAATTAATATAAGAACATGACCATAGTCTCTGGCAATTTATATTGTTTCCATGGTGAAATGTGTATTAAGGAAAAGATTATATAGTACTGTCCACAATGAAATTAGAGAGAGCTTGCATCCCATAATGAAAGTTTACCAAAATACTAGAATGGAACAAAAACAATAAACACACTTTGGTGAGCATTTTTTGCATATTTTGTTGAAAAGATATCTGGTGAATTGACATCCACCAGTAGCCTTTTAATATTACATGCTAGGGCTGCCTCCCATATTGTGAAAGAGTCAGCATTTGTCTCCCCAGTGAGTGGAAGAAGGCCTTGCAGGGCATCTGCAGGATATGGTCAAAAAAGTCAAGAGTGCTGCAACAGTGCCATTGAAGCTTATGCATCACACATAAAAAGCAGGCACACTTTTGATCGTACCTTTGCAGCTGCCATCTTGACTTTTTGCAGTCACCCCTGTGGACTAATGTTGGAGATCTGGAACTTCCAGGTACAACCATTCACCTTTTGGGAAGAGAGGCTTCAGTAGAAGTTAGTTTAGCTTACTGCTCTCTCCTGGGGCTGTTTGAAGGGTTGCTTTGCTTTAATGAAGTCTGGTGGAAAGACCCCCTTCAAAACCGCTTTGCAAAGCAACATGCCCCCCCTTTTTTTTTCTGAGAGTGAAGCGGCCTGGGGGCTTTATTTTGCCTGCCCCAACTGGCACTTACAAGGGCTGGTTGAGATTGGTGATGCTGTGCAAAGTCTCTTTGACTCAGGGAAGAAAATGGAAAGAAGCCACCACTTTCAGGTCTGCATTCTCTATCAAGTCCTCCATGCCTTGTTTCAACAACCTGAAAGAGGACCGGAGATCAGTGGTAGAACACTGAGTTTCAGATGCAGAATGTCCAAAGTATCGTCCTTGGTGTCTTCAAGCTGAATGCAAAGGAACCTACCAAATGTAGCTGTGCTGGAAAATTATTTTACTTTGTGTGTGTGTGTGTTTAATTTCAGTTTGATGGAGGAAAAAATACTTTCAGTGTTTTTTTTGCCAAGAAGAAGAATATTTTGATGACATTTTCTTAGTTAGTTAGCCAAAATTAAAAGTCCGTGTTCCATCTTTCCAGTGATTTGCTGCCTTCCTGGCTTTGCGTAGATCCCAAGGCTAAAGCCTCATAAGAAAACACTTCCCATTGGTCTTCATCAGAAAAGGGTTTCCGATATGTACAGGCAACATTCAACTGCCATCTAAGTTTCTTGCTGCAGTAGCCCTGAAGCAATCATGAAATGCATCAAAGCAGACTTCTCCAACATGGTATCCTCCATATGCACTGCACCCCAGACATTACCATTTATTCCAGCATTTTGCCTGAAAGCATATATTTTGGTTGAAGAGACTTAGTTATGTGATCTCAAGGTGCTATCATTTGGGAGAGCCAAGCTGGGCTGTGCCAGAGATAACAAAAGTAAAGATGGTTCTTTGAAGCACCTCTCAGGCATGGTGGATCCTGTATTTGGGCTTTAACGGTGACAAGCTGTGTACCCTGGGGTTCTAGTGAAGCGTGGTGGGGTTTTTCTCTCCTTAAATGGACAAATTAATGACATATCATTTGGTTGTCTAGGCATTTCAACAAAAGTTTCAGTTTCCTCAAGTGCTGCAATTCAACTTGAAATCCAAGCCACTCAGAACTGATTGGCTGTCACCTCTAGGTAGAAATTGATTTCATTTCACCTTTGAAAAAATGGATCCAGATCAGCATAAAATTGATGAAAAAAGTGTACCAACCCATGACGCCTATTTCATTTCTCTGCCTCCATTTCTGTTCCCCACAATAAATAAAAAGGCTGGTAGGAGTTCATGTACCCCAGTGAATTAGGTCACTGACTATTGTGAAATGTTGGCTGTGCCAAAACTAAGGAAAAGCTTACCTATGATGACAAATAGGATTAGAAAGACTTATGCCATTTATTTTTCTGTCCTTTCTTCCAAACTCTAGCACAAGAGTACAATGGCAACTCCAGTTGGATAATGAGGTTTGGGTGTTTATTGTAGAGGCATTCATTACCCAACCAGGGTCTTAACCTTTCTTCTGGAATGTATTTTACCCACCCCTCCAACTGTCTGAATGATTTCTTTGTTTCCAATTATACTATGCAAAATTTCTCTATTTTTTCTTCCTCCTACCCTGCCTTTTGGAATGCAAGGGACACCACCAAAGTAGGCACTAGAGAGAACTGTACTTGATTTATTCATTAATACTTTATATCGGAATCTGTTTGATCATAGGGATTTTGTTTTAAAAAAGAGCTTGTCAAGAAAAGCTTTTTTTTTTTTTGTAGGCAAAAAACTATATATTGTTGACCTAAAGGTCCAATGTACAACTCTCTCCACCTATATATGTCTAAAATAAATTCCTTTAACATGGAAACCAATTGCAGTGCAGCTCTAACAACCCTTAAAAGCTGAAGAAAACCATTTCTCTCTCCTCCACCCCAGCACACATATATGAGATTTATTTTCAAACATATTATTTTGTAGAATTCTAAAAGAAATACCAGATATGCTTATGTGTGGTTTTTAAGCATAACCATTGTTTTCCTGTGCCAGTGCTGATCATTGCAAATGACAAAATATCTGCAGATGGATGCTTATAACTTGCAGAATATGCTCCAAATCTGGGTCCCTGCAGCTAAATGGCACTTCTGCACAATGTGACAATTTGGTTTTCTCTGCAGGATTTATATTTATTTATAAATCAAATTTATAAGCCACCCAATTCATAACAACTGTGGGAGGCATGCAAGTTAAAAATACATCTCATATATAAAAACAAAGTAGGTGATAATCTGGGCACTAATGCACTAACACAGTGTTTCTCAATCTTGGTGGCTTGAAGATGTGTGGACTTCAACTCCCAGAATTCCCCAACCAGCACACTGGTTGGGGAATTCTGGGAGTTGAAGTCCACACATCTTTAAGCCACCAGGGTTGAGAAACACTGCACTAACACATTAATAAAATTCTTATAGAACCACGTACTCCATAATGTAATACCTGGGAAAAGAGCCAGATCTTCAAGGCCCATTTAAAGGATGTGGCCACTCAAACCATCCTTTGGCTCTGCAGTACTTCATTGCACCCTCCATCAAAGCCACAATGACAACTCCCAGGTGTCGTGCCAGAGGGCCCTTTGCACACTGATATCAAACAACTATTGGGGCCACAAATATCCAGCTTGAATCTTGCAAGGAGTTAGCTTTAGCATCCATAATAAATTTGTCTGATCAAGAGTTTTTAATTGTTAATGCTTATCTTTGTCCATGCAGGTTGATGTACTCAATTTCTGCCCACTTGATAAACTGGAAAAGTATCCATCAAAACTCACCTAGGATCATCCAAAGGAAGCTGGTGATTAATAAGGGCTGGTGATTTTAATGCCAGAATTGGTCCCAGGGCCTAAGGATCAAATATGATTTATTTGGTGCTGACTTTACGCCAATTATTTAATATGGCAGGCACATTTAATGTTGGGCTTTGACCAGACAGGGACCATTTGATTACTTTTTCTGACCTCTACCTTCTGCCCACTCAGCCAAGTCAATGTTAGGAGTAACAAGGGTATATGCGGAGCTAGAATCAGCCACAGGGTCAACAGAGAGCAAAGCAAGCACAGTCAATACAACTTTCATTATCCTTAGATGAGCTCTTGGGAACACCTGGCTTTGGGAACACCTGCTATCAACTTTAAACCCTGCAGAGGCCCTGTCTGCATAATGATCCATTCAGCCACTATTAACATCTTCTCAACAATCTAAGAGAAGCCTCACAGTCCTTGGCACCCTGATTTAACCAGGACAATATGTCTGTTAGGGCTGAGTAACTGACAGGTTTTAAAATGTATAGATGGAACAATTGACCAGGTGTCAGAAATCAGTGACTTGCTCAGAAAATGCTTTATAAAAACAAGCCATGGCCCAATCAAATTGGTTGACTTTTTCAGGCTGCAAAAGATAAGAATAACTCCCTGTTTGGGGAGCTAACTTGTTTGCTCATTGTATAAGGGGAAACAATATTTGAAGGCTAGGATACCAGCTGCTAGATGGGAAGAGTTCTCTCATACATTATAGAATTCTTCTCATTCTATCTGCCAGTCATTATATGAGATGAAACATAAGATCAGTCACCCAGCCTCCAGTTTCCCATTCAGATATTCTCAAATGAATTAACCAACTGAAAAGTAGGAGACTCTAAGGTAGACATTATGTGAAGTCTGCAGGCTTTAGTGAAATATTATAAAGCAGAAGGGCTTACAATCAATGAGTCCAAATCCCAAAATATGGTGGTCTTTGGAAGATCAAGTCACCAGAGGTATCTATGGCAAATTGGAAATAATAAAATTAAAAGAGTTCCAGCTTTTAAATTCCTTGATGTAATTTTTGAAATCAGATTCATCCCTGCCAAAACTGCTGTGGATATTCTGGTTTTTTTCCCATTCTAAAGGGAGTAAAGGTATCCCTGCCAGTTGAATAGTGCTCAGGTATGCATTTACAGTGATCTAAAGCCTGTAGCTAATGTTTAGTCCAAGTTTTTACAAGCACTCTTCTGGGTCCCATGCTGTGCTCAAATGCTGTCATTTGTATGAAAACCAGAATGATCCCTTTGGAGGCGAAAGCCCATGTTTGCTGACTCTTTTACTGGCTTAAACTGTTGTTCTCCAGTATTCACTGGGACCATTAATTCTCCTTGATGCCTTTTCATCAAGGTGGAAAGTTAAACATTTAGCTGACTTGTTCTATTAGAGCCTCTTTCTCTTTTCTCCACTGCTCTTACTTTTAGAGAGAGTTACAGCCAAGATCAAAGTGTTTTCAAAATCACACAGCAAACAGACTTGGGTGTTATAGCCAATCACCAGTGGCGGGTTCCAACCTAAAACCCCTTTATAACTGCAAATGGTTTATCCAGTCTTGTTTCCCCAGCCCACTGTAGAGTCTTTCCTTTGGTTTGGTTCAATGCTTTACCTTCTGCAGTGTTAGATGGGATTCCATTCACTAAGACCTGCTGCCCTTGTGGCCTGAATGAATTAAAAAGCAGTTCAACAGTGCCATTTTCCCTTCCTTCATGATCAGAATGAGCCTGAGACCTAACTCACATCCCTTCTGCCATAATATACATACAGGCATGTGTTTACTTTCTCCCAACAAAAATAAATTCTGTTTGGGAGAGGTGATTCCTTTCCTACCACCAGATCAGAATCCTACCATCACTAATACAGTTTCTAAGTTTTCATTGCAACCATGTCTATAAGAAGGCATAAGATGTCCTATTTGGGGAGAGGGGGGGAATGGGGACTTTTTTTTTAAGTCACAATTTATTCGGGTTTATATGACTGTTTCCTGCTTCTATTTATTTGGTTATTGTTTATGTGTTTTCTATTTGCTGGTTGTTGACAGTAATTACATTTAATAGTAGTGTTCCAGAGGGCAGGCATGGCAGCAAAAAAGACAAGTCACCTAGGTGCCATCAAATATCACTGTTTTTAATGAAACAAGCTTTAAATCAGGTAGGAAGCCTTTAGTAGGCTTAGTATAAATCTTTGAATGGAAACAAATTCGAGTCACAAAAATTCCCCCAAAGGCTGACATTTTTGACCACACCCCTCCAATGGTAACAGTATATCTTGGCCAGACGCCTTGCATGAAAATAAAATCTAATCCAATCCAATCCAATCCAATTCAATCTCCATGACAAAGTTGTCCATCTCTCTCTCTATAAAAAATAGAGGGATGATCATAGACTCCATGATCATCCCTGTACAACTCCATGAGCAGAACTAAACAACCCAAAACAATTCTGCGTTCATCTTTTATGTATGCCTGCCTCTTCATCTAACACTCCTTGGCTGATCTCAAAGAACTAATCAGGCCCAGTACTTAGATGAAAGCAGAGTTCTACTACTTAAAGGGGGGGGGGGGGGGAATCTGGAAGATACAACATCTGATATTTTCAATTGATTCAGCCCTTTCCAGTCAGAGGAATTCACAAATTAGTTGGAAAGACTGAAGGGACTCTGTGCAGGGCATCCATGGGAGGCCAAAAAAATCAAGATGGGAACACAGTCCCAACCCTTTTTTATGTGAATCACACGCATGGCACACTTTAAAAGGGGGCAGGGCTTTGATTGCATGGTTGCATCTTGACTTTTTGACTCTCCCACCTCCCTGCCCTATGGACGCCCACGGCACCGGACAACTTGCTCTCTGGAGCCTGCTCATAAGTTGTAGGATATTAACACTCCTCTCTTTTTCCTATTCATCTTTTGCTTTCACCATGTTTACCCTCTATATTTTATTTTTCCTCTCACTTCTTCCAGTCCTTGCAACTACTGAAAATTACTCCCACTTTCAAACAATTTGCTGAAAATAAATCTAAGTAAAATACACCTAACAGATTCTAATATCATTCATCAATAAGAAGTTCCTGTACTCCACATATACTTCCATGCAGAATAAAATATGGGTTGAGATGACCTTATTGCACCAGCTAATAAGAGCGTGTTCGTCCATTCCTGATTGGGCAGATGTGATTCTTCCTGCATCAGCTTCCTTCTTGTCACTGTAAGGGATGATTTATTTCAAGAATGTATTCCTAGCAAAGGACACACACACACACACAATCAATCACACTTAAAGCATCATTTCTAAATTAGGAATTAATACAAAATAGTCTTTGTAGGAAAATTTCTTTCTGCAACCAAAGATGCAAATTTTATCCAATAATATTTTGACTTTACAACTGAGATGATCAGTTTTTATCTCAGTTGTATTACACTGGACTTCATAAGATAAACTCTTCTACAATATTTCTTTCACACATAAAACCGATAGGAGGAGATCTAGTCTAAAACTCTAGGAGATCTAATTTTCTACAAGCAGAGCTCCCTCTCTCTCCCTCTCTCTCTCCCTCTCTCTCTCTCTCATAAGACAGCATGAATCTGCTTTGTCAGGGAGTGGTTGGGGACAAGATCTTGCTTATGTGTCACTACTCTTATATCCTGGTCATCACAGAATCTGCCTGGAAGTAAACTCAAACGATGCTTCCCTTTTACCTAATGCCTTCTGGATATAGTATTTGCCACACCTGAAAGTAATAGAACTTTCTGGAAGGTTAGATCAAGATCTAAATCACTTGAGAGGATCTATTGCGAGCAAGAAGGCCATCAAAGAGGCTTGTACTGTGGTATCACAACTGACTTCTGTAGTCATTCTAGCCAGTGTCTTTATATGACAAAAACATTTTATTTTTTCCAACTCCAGTGGCAGTTCTTCTTAGATCTGTTGCTACCTAGAAATGCGGAGAATTATGTTTTTCAGTACAGCCCACTCAAGACATCAACTTATCAATTCATGTTGCATACTTGATAGATCCTGGGCTCCACCATTACTACCATGCAAATTGTCCACCACTTATCTGGGTAATTCAACTATTGGAATAACTAACTTGGCAGCAGCTGATAGCAGACTGAACTTCAAATGTGGGGAAAGGCCTTCTTCAGCTCTCATCCAATCTTACTCATAGCGCCATGAGATGTCGTGACATTGTGCACAAGTTCACAATGCTTGCAATTTATCCCTTGTTATTTTCCTACAGTACAAGGAAAGCAACACACCTTGTGCCAGTGGATGGAGTGCCAAACCTACCATTCCTTTTTTAAAAAAAATACTGTTTATTATTTTTAAAACAAAACAATCATTAATCTTAAAGAAAAAAACTTTATATTTTTAGCTTGCAGTTTTAATTTTTTAAACTATGAAGAGGAAAAAATGGGGGGGGGATTTTATATTTCATACTTATCAATGGTCACTGGTTTACCAAAGAATTCACTACTATAATATAAACAATACAAGATATTGCAAAATATCATGGAATCTCTGCCATAGTAACAAATATTGCTGCATCTTTTGATTAGTAGAGAATATTGCCTTTTCCAAAACAGATAAATCTCATGTTTCTGGCAGCTATTCCTTGATAAACCTACTATTCCTGGTCTTCTCTGAAACTTTTTCACAGTTCAGACTATTAAGTAAGGGTATTGCTGAGGTAAAATGGTTCAGTGTTCCCTTCAGCTAGTCTGAAGGAAAGATGGGATAGGAAGGAAAGATGGGATAAAAATGGACAACAATAATAAACTCAGATCTCAAGAACAATCTCACATACAAAATAATTTTGCACAGAAGATTAAGTTCAGGATGTTCAGTTTATGCCTATTGGCAGACTCATATCAACGCATTAACAGCTAACCACTATCCCAGACTGTTGACTGCCAACATTTTAGATTATGAATTTGCATATCCACTTCAAAAAATCATATAACCGGATACTCAAATTCTTAGCTACATGACATCAAGTATACAATTGCATAAAACGGCAATCCCTGTTCCCTTGCTGGCATGGTTGCATAGGCAATGTATGTAAATAGGTATGTGTTGTAAATAATCAACAGATTGTGAGTGTGCACAATTTTTATGTAACTTTTTAAACAATTCCAATTTTTGCATCACTTTTCTGCAAGTGGTGTAGAATTCAGCAGAAAAGAATCTGGTAGCATGATGCACACACACAACACACACGTACATGAATGATGCTACCATAAACTACCAGACAACAATACTGCACCACTAATAAGGGCATCAGAATAGTATTGTTAACAATGTTCACATCCTCCTCTCCAAGTGGACTTGGGGAAGTTAATTTCTTATGAAAGATAGTAATCAGATACCCATCTCACAGGATTATCAAGCAGGTGGTGCATTATGACTGTGTTGTATGCCAAAGCCAGCTCTGAAATTCTATCTCTCCATTATGCTTCAGTCATGTAAGGGTGAAGTCTGTGCAGATGTAAATGGTCATAATTCAACAGCTACCATTAAGTCAGATGTTTGACATCTGGAGATGAACTTGTTTATTGGTTTGTGGGGTTTTGGATAGGCCAGGATCAAACTGAGCTGGCCAGTAACACTGCTGGAAGGGGCAGGGGGGGATTTTTCAGGGTTGCTCTGATTTATTTTTAATGGTGCATATGCTCATTCTCACACTCACACCCACACACTTTTTCTAAGTGCTTTATGCATATATGAGGCTTTTCCTGCTAAAACGTAGCAGAGATTCACTCCACCATCATTTGGCCGATGTTCATTAAATGTTGGAAGTTAGATCACAGGAGGCAGGAGAGCTGAAGAAATGGGAAGAAATGCCTGCAACTGGCAGCAGTTTCCTCCATCCAGCACTAATGCTCTAAGACTAAGAAAATAAACTTTTTAATTGTGTAACATGTGACACAATTAAAAACAAAAACAAAGATGTCTTCAAACTGAGCTCAGCTTCCAGTTCCAAACTGGAATGCACTTTTTTTGACAGCATCAGAGAGGTGGTTTGACATTGCTTTGTTATGGAAAACTTCTTTAATTTCCCAAATGAATGAGACAAAGCCACCTACATCCAAGTTTGGGAAAATCTAAGCAAAGCTTTGATTGATAGATTATAGGCCCTCAAATTGGTGTTGACCCTTAGTGACCACATAGATAGACTTTCTCCATGAAGATCTGTCCCTAACCTGGTCTTTCAGATCTTCCAAAGATGCACCCACTGTAACTGAGTCAATCCACCTTGCTGCTGGCTGTTCTCTTCTTCTCTTTTCTTTGCCTTTTTGTACAGGACAGAGAGAATGGCCTCGAAGGACAGGAGGAAGAGTTGCTACCAAGGCAAGAGTCAGGTAAAAGGGGCCTGAGCCCAGGCCAAGAAAGTAATGTTAGTAAACATCTCACACAAGTCCCTCCCTAGTTCAAACTAAGGGAGGGAAGAGGGAAGCACATACAGACTTGCAAGATTCTATTACTATAGCTTTACAATAATAGTAGTACTGAGATCCACAGCATTGGTTTTCATTGGTTTTTCTTGAAGGGCTGATAGTTTCCCAGCATTACAGAGCTAGGTCTTTGCATAATGTGTCTGAAGTGGGATAATGTCATCCTTGTCCTTTGGCCCTTGAGTGATAACTCTGGGCTGATTTGCTTGATGATCTGTTGGTTTGTTTTCTTGGCTGTCATAAGGCAAAGCTTTAATACATTCCAAAATTCACTTGGTTTTCTCTTTTTTTTTTCCTATAGAAAAATAAAGTATTTGAGTAAAATATTATAGAATAAAGTTTAAAAAGTGAAATGAAAACTACTGAGATAGAGGCACATCTTCCTTCATGTCTTTTTACTATAGATGCATGGAACTTAATTTAGGAGCTGGGACTGCTGCATAGAAAACATATATTGTAACATTAAGTTATAGCCTCAGTCTGAATATAGTTCTTAGTTCCTTTCCTCTACTTGCTCCTGCCTGACATAGCTAGGGACAATTGGTTAGTTAAAAGCATCACAGATGAAATCAGTGTTGGAAATCATGTGAAATCATAATCACATTTTGTCAAAAATCAGCACAGAGAAGTGAATGTCACAGGTGTACTTTGGTAAAAGAGTTAAGCATTCTCATCAAAAATACCTTCTTTAAACAACCTGAATTGGTCGATAAAGTTCTCATGAAAGTTTAAATTGATGGCCAATTACCTTCTGATGATCAGAAAATAACTCTCAGTCTTCAGTGACTAAAGAAAATCCACTCATTCAGACAGATACTTATGTTTTCATTCAAACCATTAAACCACAGTAAAATTGGGAGCAATTTCATTTTTGACAGCTCCCCTTATTTGTTTGAGAATTCCTCATCCCTGTTAGAAGAATTAGAGACACTTTGATTGTATTCCTCAAACAATTAGTTTTTATAAATGTCTAGATGAAAGTAATACATAATTTTTTTAATGTCAGAACGAGGTTTCACTTATATACTACTAAAACTCTTGTCTCTGTTTGTAACCTTCCGTTGGGCAAAATGGTGCATCATAGGGCAACAATTTTTGAACCTAGGACCAAGGTACTTCAAATGGGCTAACTTACATAATGCGTTCAAAATCCGGGACCCATTACTCCCATGGGATTAAAATTTGGCAAAGTTGTGGCCATTTCAGAGCCACCGTGCTGCCACTGCTTCATCACTACAATGCTGCTGCAGTAAGCCGTGGTCACATGATTGTCATTTCCGATGCTCCCTGCCAGCTTCCCACAAGCAAAGTAAGTGGGAACCTGGCAGGAAGTTGCAAGTCCAAGGCCAGCAAGCAGATAAGTGGATGCTGCTGGGTGGGGGAGGGAGTGAGAGTGTGCACAAGAGGTGCAACGAGGGTTGGGGAGGGTGCATAGGAGCCTGCGAGAGGCATGGTGTGGGTCAGGGAGTGTGCTTGAGGGTGCAAAGGGGTGCCCAACAGGTGCAGTGATGGCCAGGGAGGGTCCGTGATGGTGCAACACAGGTTGGGGAGAGTGTGTGAGAGTGCGGGTCAGGGAGGGTGCATGGGTGTGTGTGTGTGTGAGAGAGAGAGAGGGAGAGAGGGAGGGAGGGAGCGAAGGAAGGAAGGAAGGTTTTCTGATGCTCCCTGCCAGCTTCCCACAAGAAAAGTTGGTGGGGAAGCCAGCAGGAAGCCGGAAGTCACCCCCACTCCCACTGCTTTTTTACCACCCATTGTAATCCTGTATCTTTGTTTAGGTAAGGAAATATCTCTGAAACGATGACTCAATTGGGTTGTCTAGTAAACTATGAAAGCCTTAAGATAAATAGTCATCCTTCAACATTTTTGGTATATTCATTAATATGTATTCCAAGAAGAAGAAATGAAAAGGCTAGTTCTCTGTTGGTTGATTCAGAAGGCAAATGATGGCCCTTGAGTTCCTTCTATCTTATTTGCAATGGCATCTATGAGTTTTGATTCAGTTCTTCCTAAATGGAAACTCAACAAATTCTTCACCTTTTCCTATTAACTTTTATTTGCATTCCCTTGACTATTTTGTTTTCTCATGTACCAGTCCCAGCCTTGAGGCAGCTCACAACAATTATTAAATCCACAAAGTGCAATTCACCCAAAGCAATTTTAAGCCCCATTAATTTCATTGAGAGAGTTGCGCACATCTTTAATAAATCGAGTCTCTTTGAGAGAAACATACTGAATTTCAGCTGAATCATGCCTTCCAGAGATATTTTTCAAAACTTTAAAAATGATAAACTAAGAAATCAGAACAAGTAGTAGAGATTCTAGATTTTAGGGTAGACAACCTAAGGCTTCGGCACCCATTTTTGTGACTACAGTTACTGAAAGGTGGCATACAATTTCTCACCACTTTGCATGAAAAATAGAGTAGAATACTAAAATAGGCTTAATTTCATTTAGCCTTACTACTCCACACTGCCTTTGGTTCCCCCAGAATGTTGCCCATCCATTTCAAAAGCTAATGCTTAGAGCCTTTTCTAAAAAAAATCATATTCAGATTCTCTTATTCTTAAGTTTCAGGATCTTGCATAAGCTTTTTAAAGAGACTTCTACGTATGTGTTTTCTTAGATATTTGGCATGTGTTTCTGTACTTTTGGACAGAGAAATATGCTGAATTTTGACTGTTCATAGTTAGACATAAATTCTAGGGAGTATAAAGAGATATTAGAAGCGAAAGATTATGTACACAGACTATCAGGGACAGCTGAATGATACAGAGGCTGCAATACCATTTGATAATGAGCAGAATTCAGTACATCCATCTGTGACATTATGGTGCTCAAGATGAGAGATATCTTTAGAGGGATATGCAATTGACCTCAGATTGCTCACAGGTATAATTATAGTGTCTTAAAATATCAACTCTCTTTCATATCTTCCTTCAGTTTACTCACAGAGCTGAAATCCTTGATTTAATTCTTCTGTGTAGATTTACATTCATTTTTCTCAAGTGGCTTTAAAAAGGTAGAAACAAGCATTCAGGATAACTGTAATCTGGACAAAAAGGTAGGAGAGGGTTTTTTTAAAAACAACAACAGGGATAAGTTCAGACAGCCAAATAATATTATTCAGAATTGCAAATATCCTAGCTTGTTGACATGGTTTAGAAGTCATACTTCAAGTGCATCACTGCATAACCTTACACTGGCTGCAGCTTCCCAAGTTGTTTCTATCTCAGTTAGAGAGCAATATGATCCCAAGAACATCACAATCCAGGTTAACAACTGCCAGTGGGAGAACAGTGAAGAAAACATCTGGGCTGGGAAGCCTTCGTGCTAGCCTTATCACTTGCCTTGACTAGGCTGACACATATGCTGGTGTGCTGGAGGATTGCTATTTTATTTAATTGTTCAGTAGAAAATGAAGTGTAAATAAATACCCGCCAACAGTGCGAAATATATTTTTGCCATGTTCAAGACTTTATGAAAGAACAGAATATTGTGAAAGTTTTGTTCCCTACTAAAGCATTTGTTTGCCCTTTGCTTCATTTCCATTTGACTGGATTATAGTCTTGACCTGAATGTTAAAATGACTGCCTCCGGAATTGACTCTGAAGATGCTGAAATTGACTTGAATGAATCAATTAGGCAGTGTCAAGTTGCCACTGAGGGAAAAAGCATGCTGAAATGTATCTGGCCACAATTCACTAATTCTGTGAACTGTTCAGCTAGGTTTGTACCAGGGGCATTCACAATGTGTGTGTGTGTGTGTCTGCTAAAAAAGTGAAGATGGACCTTCAGCCACCTGATCAAAGTCTTGAACCTTTTTTTATGTGTGTCACACAGTCATCTGCAGATGTCCCTATCTGTAACATACTTTTTGTTGTATAATTTTTATAATACTGTATATAAAAACTAAGTCTTAAATCCTTTTTCAGATTATCTATTTTAATATTCTATAGTTTTAATCTCCTTTCTTTATTCATATTGTGATGTTTGTCTGATTTGTCTTCCTGCTTTTTTTATTAGCCAATTGGCCATATTTTGGAACATGTATGACATTGAATCTTTCAACTGATTTGGCTATTTTATAAATAAATCTGAATCCAGCTAATCAGCTGTTGTAATAAAAATAAATAAATAATACATTACTGCATACATCTTATAAGAGCAATGAGAAAAGCATTGCCTCTATCTTCATTCACCAATTATTCACCAATTATTGTGACTCGGTATCTTGATGCCCTAACAAAATCATTGTCTGTAGAATTTCCCTAATAGGGTTTCATCTCCATTCAGGTTATTAAATTTGCCAAATGACTTTAGGCATTTCATTGAATCTCTTAACTAGCCACATTCTTGAACCACTCAAAAGGTTTGTTGCTGGAATGAACAAACCAAATGTTGCAAATCACTATAATATGCAAGATCTATGATATGAAAAGCAACAAAACAAAACAAATCTAATCAAATGATCCATCTGTGACCAGGATTTTTATTTAAAATGGGTTGTTTGGCAGGGCACACAGCGGGAGCAGATAGCATGGCTGATTTTTGAGTTGCCAGCCGTTATTCAAATTGACATAGGGAACTTGAATATGTTTGACTCAGTTCCATCTGTTTTATGTCCGTCAAGTGATGCAAACAACAGTGTGTCTCTCTTAATTGCACAATTTGCTTAGCATGGAATGGAGACTATTATCTGTCATTAATTCAGCCTAACATACTTAACTAGATCTGTCCTGAAAGAATTTATCCTCCTATCTAAGTTCAGGTTTTCTCAGTATGAATGCAGCGAGATCTGTCTCAGTCTTGGCAGGGCCAGATCCTTCTGAGACACAGATATCTAGGATTCAGGATTGGACCAAGGGACAAGACTGGGAACATCTATGGATTAAATGGCAGCCCAATAAAATTAGATCTTTACAGTCTCTCCATTTTGTTATTCTACTACATTTATATAGAGTTCCATATAGCTTTAAGTTGGCAGAGTAAGAACCCATTGGGGAAATTCAGAGTATGAAGGATGAAATAGGTGAATTAAGTATGTGTTTTGTTTCCCAAGGAACTCCAAATTCCTCAAATTCTTTATGCAGCCCTACTAACCCAAGTGTAGACTACATCACAATTGTAGTCCCTGATACGCAGATAACATTTTCCTCCTGCCCATTTATTGTGTTACATTGTTACAATCATCTATCCATTGGTTATTGATTAGCAAATGATGTTAATTTCCCCATTTCCCTCTAGCCAAAGAGGTCACTGTTGACAGCTTTCAAAATAAAGGTGATTTGTTTGCTTGTTTCACTCTTGAGTAGAAAGTTAAACCATGTGAGATACCTAGCAAGGGTTTTCAACTGTATTCCAGTCAGTGACAATGTGGGCTGAAGAGGCAAGGGGATGTCAAATTCAAAAAGTACAATGGGATTCACATTCAGAAAGAGGGTCTTTTCAGCAAAACAGACAGAGGAAAGGATTTAGGGTAGGGTGCTCATCAAGTTGGTCAATAGCTAGGGCACTTACATACACTATCCTAAGTGCTACAGAAGTCTTAACCTTTCTATATTTTAGTATTAGCTTTTAAGTATTTTAAGAACAAGCCTTTTCAATTACCATGCCTATAAGATACATATGAACAGAAAGTGGGCACTGAAATATATGTGAGTATAACAATCATGTAGAAAAATGCATTGCAAAGTGTGTATATCAAGGAAAATGCATATAAAGAAAAATGGGCAAAAAAGTGTGGATTTTTTATATGGAGTTTGGCTTTTTAAAATGTTACAAATGGTTGTGTCAATGGAGCTGAAGAGATTTAAGATTGGAAAATGAGAAACTGAGAGAAAATGAAACTGATTTATTCCTTCTTATTATAAAAGATACATATCCACCTCATCAGATCTTTTTCTTCTCGAAAAAAAGCTTCTTGTTCAAAATATGGCTTTCTGTCATCAAAGTGATGGGTGATGCTTTTCAAAAGCTCTTTTCTTTGTACATTTTTCACCTTGGATCACCATTTTAATCAACTGGGATTGAAACTTTGTATGTTGAGCAGGTCAATCAATGTGGTTTAATGCGCACATGGATTCAACTTAGGTTCACTAAGATGAAGAGCTTCTGCAATTGCCAATTCTTTCAGGGAGCTCTGCCAGTACAAAAATAAAAATCAGCCACAGACCATATTCCTCTATAGCATTGTCCAGGTATATTACATTCTTTTGGGTAGATTTTTCTTTGTAAAGGCTCAAGGAAGTATCTAGAGGTGATGCAGAGCTGATGAACTCATCTGCCACAAAATGAACATTCTTTCTCTCTTTTGCACAGAAACAGAATATTTATACAGGCTTGTTTGAACAACAGGCAATGAAGAAGGAGCTGTCACACTTTCTAATATATTATTATATTATCTTTAATTTACAAACTACTCTTTTGCTTTTTATGTAAATCCAGAAGTTACAAAGCACTCTTGGATAAGTAAAATAACCCCTTTGAACAATAGTCCATGCTTTGTTGTATCAAGGTCAAGCATTTGGGGGAACCCATGACTGCAAACAGCCAAGCATCCCATAGTAGCCAAGAAAATCAAAATCAATATTAGAACTTTCACATGACTTACTTCTTATATATTAAGCAGCAGTGAGGAAAGGGAGATAAGTTTTAGAGTTATTAGTCCTAGCTACGGGTGTCCAAATCCTGATGCCATAGCAGAATTAAAAGGTTATGGCATTATTAAACCTTTAGTTTAATAGTCAACCAATGGTCAAATGGTTGTGGAAGAACCATTGGTTTCTTTGTGGAACCCAACTTTATCAAATGTCTTCTGGAAAACGTTAGATCACACTCAGGCCAATCAAGTTAGATCAGATATAATTTTCAGATAATTATATATTGTGACATTTGCAAGCAAACGTGAGCCCACACTGAAAGTCTTTGACTCATGGCTTTGTGTATATTGGTTATTAATTTTTTTAAGAGACTCTTAATTGATGAAAAAAGTCACCTTTATTTGTTTAAGACTAATATTAGTTTAAGACTAAGAACAAGAAACATTTGCCAATTGCATTCTGTTGCTTTTTAAAATGCAGACTTAATTGAATATGCATATCCATTAATATAAATGATGCATGGATATCATGGATACCCATAACACCAGGACAGATGATCACAATGCTTTATATTGGCTGAGATGTACTGAGGGTGAGGGAGAAAAGATGATTAAATAATATTAAAGATAAGCTCTCAAGTTTTCTCATATCTCCAAAAGTCTTTATTATACCCTCTCAGCTTCTAATTGAACACACTGAAGTATGGTGTTTTGGCTGGTTTCAAGGGGTTACCCTTGGGTTCCAAAACTGAATCACATTTTCAGTCTAATTATTTTCTTATTATTAACTAAACAATTGTTAAATCAGCAGTAGCTACAAGCGGCTGTTAAAAATGAAAGCCATGGTCCTCAGTTAAAGCATAGAAACAGTGAAGGGAGGAGATTTCAATAATGAGAGCATAATTCATGTGCAGAAAAGTTCAGTAATGTTACCATGAACAGAGGCTCGTTTTTAATACTTCTTCAATAATAAAAATATTCTTTAAGTAGGTATTAAAGCTAGTAGAACTATAGGTTTTAATAGATTTATCAGCATATTCTATCAACCAGATCATGTGGAGACAGTTCCAAACAGAAGATCAAATTCTGTGCATTGTCACAGTAAATTAATTGGGGCTCTTTTGGTTCCAATGACTCAGGGTAATTATTTTGTTCATTACCCAAAGTAGCAAATATTAAGGCTAGATTTTTTTCCAATATTCATTTCAAACATAACCCCAAACCAGATACTGGGGCCAAGTGAATATTCTGAAATAGGGATGGGAATTATTTTGGGAATGAGTGAAAGACTAGATGAAATGGACCATTTTTCATGAAATACCTCATCTGCAGCTGCAGAGAATAAAGAGAGAAATTTGCAGAGATAGGATAGGGATGAAACAATGTTTAAAAAGTCTTAGCAATGATCTTTCGAAAAGTGGGTTGCTGTATACTTGTACCAGACGAACTGTTCAATCTCTAATATACCTTAGGTGAAGAGTGCTCCTCTTTCTGGCTGCTAAAATGAAGAACATTTTTGGGGGAGTGAAGATCTGAAGGATGGATTTCCATGCTAGAAAAGTAATTTCTGATAATAATGATAAATTTCCAGCTAAGCAAGTACAGCTGCTATTTGCTGTCTTTAATTCTAAATATGTATCTGCATCATTCAGCCACTATGCAAACACTTTGTTCCTGAATCTTTGGGAAACATAAATTCCACACATCCAAAGCCTGCTGACACCTATAGCTGTTGCATAGGCTTGTATGTGCTCTCAAGACTATTTGCACATCATATCTGGCTATCCCAGGCCAACAAAATGCAACACAGACAGCTTCCCAGAATCATAAAAGAGAAGACAGCATGCATGCAGAGAGGATAACAAATGAGCCAGTTCAGCCTTCATGCTGACTTGAGTATAGCCTACAGGCTTCATATTGTCATATTGTAGCACATATGTTAGGATAGATATAATGCAGCAGTATTGGATGCTAGCCAGTGAGTTCATCTATGGCCAAAAGAAAAAGAAAAATGAAACAGATATAGACCTGAGCAGCAGCGTTAAACAGACATGAGTCAGAAAGGAACAGTTTCTTGCATGGGAAAGGCCTAGATTACTGGTGTCATCTGTGCGGCTATATTCTTACCAGCCTGAGCATCTTATTTCACACCATGACAAAGCAGCTGCCTTATGGCTCCATGTGAAGAGGACCACTGCACTGAGTGAAAGGTTATTCAATAATTGGCATGTAAGTCTGAAACCACCCCTTGACAAGTTAATGGAATAGGAGGAGAAAGGGGCATGACATAATTGGGCCTTCAGATGACATGGGATGAGACAGGGCCAACTCAGAAAGCTAAGATGATGAAATATCATTCATGTCCATAAGAGACAGTATGTGTTTACAATTATATATTTTTGTGTTGGAAACAGTGCCTGCTTCCCCAAATGAACGAGTGTGCCTTCGTAAAATGCATTTTATTCCTAATTCCATGCTGACTTTTATCCAATAATCGAGAGGTACAGTTCACTTTAAATAGGCTTTGTTCCCCCCCCCCCCCCCCACCACTCCAAATGAAACTCTGTTCCAAAATATGAGATTCTATCTAAGTCAAAAGATTACCTGGAAGAATTGTTCATTTATATAAATGCTGGATAAATACATGAAATTATTAAAATCGAACAAACAGAAGAACAAATCTGCCATTTTTCAACACGCTCTATTTTTCTAGACTCTAAATAATGGATTATTTTTAAAAGGTCTGGAAATGTTATGATTTCTTCAGAACTGTCAACACTTTTCAAGTAAGCACTGAGATTTGGGAGGAGATTGGGAAACCCAAGATTTCTTCAAACCCACGCTCTTATTTTTTCTCTCTCCTGCTTTATCAGGAACTTGCATTCAAATGTATTGATTTCAACAAATAGAAATGGTCTCTGGTTAGAAATGGAAATTTGAAATTCCTAGGACACGAATGACAGGAAAGAATCAGCACCTCTTACCCAGGACTGGGTGCAAATAATTGATTTTCCAGAAAGCTGGTGAGCATAAAAATGCAGCCAAGCTACATTTATCTATGGATAAATTTTTTTAAAAAGATAAACACATTATAAGCAATAGCATGCACCCAACTATACCATTTTTGGCTAAAGTTATTCATGTAGGTATTGAAGTCAAAAGAAGGAGAGAACAAAGGAGAAAAATCCGTATGGATGGCAAACAATGCCAAAACAATTACTATTTTTCTTTTTTAGATGCCCAGGAATACTTAGGCAATATTACTAAATCCTGTAATATTTGGAAAGAGAAAGAATGAGAGGGAGAGAAGGCGAGAAAGTGAAAAAGAAGGACTTTTTTTTTTTAGCTCTGTAATTTTCTTTTGGAGAGGAATCTTGCTTGACTGGGAGAAAGCGACTGACAGATGTGTTATATTTGAAGATTTCGAAGAGGCCATTCAGTGCCTCATAAAAGGTTTTCCTCAGACAGTCCAGTCATTTATTTGTTCAGAAACCGTGTGAAGGCCTCATGGGGTCAGGAGTCGTAAAGACATTCCATTGTTTCCTGTCAAGGAGGTCTCCATTTTGTACAGAGATGCAATATTTACTGGAGGCAAGATAATAATTGTTACATAAAATACCAGCCTTGCCACAGAAACAGGGCTGTGGGTGTTTTAATGAGCTGAAACCCTCAAAAAGAACCATTTGATTTTCCTCTTCTGGATTTTGCTAAGCGCCCATTGGTATTTATGTTTGCTCCAAGACAGTGATCTTTAAGAGAGGCTGAAGTACAGGGCTACCCTAGCAGTACTTCACTTGAGCTCATTATAAACATTTCCTTTCAATTCACACACTTCTGTTGTAATCCTTGGCGTGTTTTAAGGTCTCAGGGCGTCACCAGAGAGCTATTTAGTTCTATAAAACAAAGGAAATGGGAATGGGCAACCCTAAAAAATGTGATACTGTTTGTGCTCTCAGGAAAGAGATTGATTATTGGCCAATTTTATACCAGTGATATCTTCTCATTAAATTACTCAATATTAAGGATGAGATAATCCCATAACTGGTATTTGAAATTAATTTTCTGTATCATTCATGTCATTTTGATAAATCCAGAGATGTGTATAACAGTTAAAAACACAATTGAAAAGAATATATGTGTGTGTGTATTAAGCACACACACACACACACACACACACGTACAGTTAAGCCCTCTAAAGTTACAAGGGAGACAGCCAGCTTGTACTCACGGTTTGCAGGCAGCTTCCAGATCTGCCTGAAATCATACCGCTAAATTTGATGACAAATCATTAACAGTGGAGATGTGATTTCTCACTGAGTTTTGCAGACAACAAGACAGAATAGTAACTTACTACAATGAAAATACCAGAACCAGCCACAGGCTACAAGTCCCATCTCTGCCTGTCTCCCTACTGCCATTATATTCTCATTCTACCCACTGTAGATTATGGTGACAAAAGAAACCCCCCATCCCAAAGTGTATCCTGCCTACCAAAAGTTACCCTCCCTTTTTTAAACAATTCAAAACTACTGGTAATTACCAGAGACCAAGAATTAAAAAGCTATCAGAAGTAAAAGATCATAACCAAAATGGTGCTGACCATGTGATCATTTACTTTACTGTTTTCTCTATAGGAGCAACCACAGATTTGTGGAAGAACTGTATAAGGCAAGATCGTTTTTTTGTCGTCTATGAAAAAAATAAGCTATTGCACCTCTTTCAGGAGAAAATTGATAAGTAGGCCTTTGTAACATGCATCTTTTTAGAGACTTCAGTCTTCTGTTCATGCTTGTGAGCTTCCCAGATACACTTGTTTGGTCCCTATCACTCAGAGTGACAGAGTTGATAAACTCTAGGCCCAATCCAAAAAGAATCATCTTGTATTCTTTTAATCGTATACAACAAGGGATTTGAGAGATAAACTAGTGGAAGATCTGAATGTTTGTAGGGAATAATTACTTGAAAAGAATATCCGTCTCCCTCTCCCTCTCTCTTTCTCTGTAAAACACACAGGCCTCTAAAATTATATTGTGTGTGTGTGTGTGTGTGTGTGTGTAAAATTTTGTATATATAAAAATAGATAGCTGAGGTGCTGACATTGGGAAATCCTACCAGTGGCTGGAAAGGGCTGGAAAGACAGCACTAAGGCACTGAACATAGCAGCACAAGAACAGGCACTAAGCAACAGATCCATAGAAGCAGGGCTCTACTACACTAGACAGGACCCAAGCTGCAGACTGTGCAGAGAGGCCTTAGAGACAGTCCAACACATAGTGGCAAGGTGTAAGATGCAGGCAGGGACAGCATACACTGAACGGCACAACCAAGTAGCTGGCATTGTATACAGGAACATCTGCATAGTGTATGGGCTAGACTCTCCCAAGTCCAGATGGGAGATTCCACAGAAGGCCATGGAGAATAACAGGGCCAAGATCCTGTGGAACTTCCAGATCCAGACAGACAGGAAGATACTGGCCAACCAACCAAACATCGTGGTAGTAGACAAGGACCAGAAGACAGCGGTGGTGATAGATGTAGCAGTGCCAAGTGACAGCAACATCAGGAAGAAGGAGTATGAGAAGCTGGAGAAGTACCAGGGCCTAAAGGAAGAACTAGAGAGGATGTGGAAAGTAAAGGCCAAAGTGGTCCCAGTGGTGGTAGAAGCTGAGAGAGTGGCTCCAACAGATCCCAGGAACAACATCAGTGCTCTCTGTCCAGAAGGGTGCAGTGCTAGGAATAGCTAAGATACTGTGCAGAAACTTCAAACTCCCAGACCTCTGGTAGAGGACCCAAGATTGAGGAAGACACATACCACCCATAGGGGTGAGAGGGGATTTTTATATATAATATGGAGGCTTAACCAGCTCACACCAGAAAGGCTTCTATGATCCTTCATATTGGAATCTCCTCTGTCATTTTCCAGTTGAGGTTTTTGAGACAGAATCTTGAGCTGCACTCTGAACCAAATTGAGGCTCTAATCCTAAATATATTTACTGTGAATTCAGAGTAAACTCTGAAGTCAATGTGGATCACATTGCACTATTATCTGGAGCTCACATTATCTTACAAAGAGGATGGATCTTTGTTAAGACTATGCCAACTCATGCTTTAGTGCTGATATATCTGTTCATTCAGGAACACATGTTGTTTGCTCTTTCTCCTTATATAAACATTTTAGAACAATCCACAGCCTTGACTTATGCTTTGTCTAATGTGCACATTCACAGGCTTACCTCAGCATTCCTGTGGAGCACTTTATTTTCCAGATCAATATTTTGCCAAATAAACTCACCCTTTTGAAGATGATCAAGCAATACACCGTTAATGGTGTCCATCCAGTAGTAAGAATGAAGCAGCTATGGGGCATCAGTAATTATTACATTTTATATACAAAGCACAATGAGGTGACATTGGTAAAGTATGGAAGAGTTTTCTCTCAGCTTTTGAAAAGCCTTTTGAGCAAACATGTGAAGTGCTCTGATTATAAACAGATTAATTGATTAGACCTATAAACCAATTACATTTTATTAAAACAGAATTAAATATAGGAAAAAAAAATACCACTACTGGATAAATAAAGTTGTTTTTTAACTTTATTATGTAATTCTGCTGTGTACTGAAAAACTTTGATAAAACTGGCAGAGGCCTCACAAACCTGGACCATTCCTTGTCTAGCCTGTGTCAGACTAAATCCTCTTAATTTCTTTCTTTCACGTTTGAACAATGATGATATTATTATCTTCTTCTTCTTCTTCTTCATCATCATCATCATCATCATCATCATCATCATCATCATCATCATCATCCTGTTTGGCTGTCCTTTGGAATGGGACTAGGCAAACTCTAACAAGAGTAACCAGCTCAAGAAGGGCTGCATTTCTTCACAGGTAATCTCTTTGGGCTGGCATGGTGACCATAGCTGAACACATGTAGTGAGTTTAGCCAGATCCCAAAGTGAGTGAGAATACCCATTTTCTTTCTGACACACTCTTTCAAGCAGTGGTCTGTAGGGAAGAGTGAGAGAGACTTAACAGGTCTGAACCCATGTCCTGTTAAAAGTTTTGAATTAGGCTTAAATTCTACAGCTTGCCATAGCATTTTGTAGGATCTCAGGTTTATAAAGGGAAGATTCTTTATCTTACCTGTGTGGATGTCTGAGGCAAAAAAAGATAGCTTAATATGCCAAGTGTGTACTTGGCATCAGAATGGAATCTCAAGTTCTATCATCTTTAGATGATTACAGAAAAACTTTGTAACTCTGAAGAAATACTTCCTTCCCACATTAAACAATCAACAAAATTTTAATTGTCTCATTTTAAGAGCCAACCATGGAAAATGAACTTAGCTGTTATATCACTTACTTCAAAGTCAATTTAAAAAAAAAAAATTACATTATATTGCTACAGTTAACTTAAATGTGCAATTCATTGGTTATCCAGGCAATTTTCTAAGTTAAAATCCAAATTGGACTATACAAATGGCAATATTTTTTATTGTTTCATCCCTAAGCATTTTATTTTAATGGTGAGAAAACGCTGTGGTTGGTTGAAGTCAAGAGCAAAGGATGACATGTTGCTGATTCCTTTCTCGTCCTGAGAAATAGCTACAGCAAAAGAGAAATAATTTAAATGTTAAAAAAAAAATAGTAAAGGCATTATGTAGTTTCTTTGTAAATGTGACATAGAAATTTCTAATATTTTGAATCTCAAGGAATGTTTTAGAGAAAAAGATTCAGGTTTAGAGTAAATCGCCTTAATCAGTGGGAAGTCAGTTAGAAACAACTTGAGTAGAAGAGGCAAAACAACCTTATATTCACAATTGGAGAACTCCAATGCTGAAGGCCCCGTCTTCTCAAAGTCTTGATGTAACAGGACTGTACAAGGAGGAAGAGAATAATTTGTATCTCTTTCCTTGATCCAAACTGTTGTTGTTGATTTTTAAAGGGTTTTAAAGGATTTCCAAATGCTTTTTAAAGGATTTCCCTTCATTACAAGTAAATTACCTTTAAAGCTCCAAATTTGGTGTAGTTTTAGATCACTTTGGGCACAGGTTTGTGAAAGGCAGGTAGCTTTAAATGTACAGCCTCTTTTCTGGTATGATCCCTTTTATACTTTTTGATGTTGAAAAAAGCTGGCTTTGGAATGATACTAGAATAGGATTACTGGTTCTTAATTTCCATCTCACTGAAACTTTTGCCTTTAATTCAGAAGGAAAAGGAAGGAAAAATCAGATGCATCCTATGGTTCTGGGAAAATTTCCTGGGATTAAATTAAGATTAAACACAAGATTGTTAAAATAGCAGACCTGTCTTAATTTACTGTTGAGTAGACACGCGTAAGACTGCATCATAATGGCAACAAGTGTTTGGTCATTGCGGATGTTTTTCTTTCTTAGGAAGTACCATCTCATCCTCACTAAAAAGAAAAACAAAATAGCCACTGAATGAAAACATTTCCCAACAAAAATGTATTTCAACTATGTAAACTGAATACATGGCAGATGTTGTCTGTCTATTGTGAAAATGTTATGTTCAGAAAACAAGACCTACAAAAGAAATGATGTGATACTCTGCAACAATGCTGTTCTGAAACACATTTTACCTGTTTTGAAGGATGGTTTGTGGGAGATTCCTTCAAATAAGGCAAACTTAATGTTCCATCTCAGTTCATTCTTTGAAGCCAGCCTTCCCCAGTCAGGTTCCTGCAGATGTGCTAGGCAATAGATCCTCTTGTTCCCAGCCACATGATGGGAGTCGCAATTGACTAGATTGGGAGGGGACTAGGTGGCGAAGGCTATTTCAAGCATTGTTGGGACTCAATGCAAATTGCATTACAAGATGTATGAAGCCACTTATTCAGACGACAATGTGTGAGCCTTCTTTCTCTCGATATATATTTCCAACAAACAAAAGCTGAGTCTCCAGTACAATACCCATCCAGACATCCATTCCATGGGAGTTTTTAATTCTGTTTTACAGTCCCTCCCTGCAGTGACAACCACATAGGTTGTGATTGATCTGCAAGCCTACACATTTTGATTGCTTGCCACTTCTGTCTCCCTTTTCCACTGGCAACTATTTTATATGCAAGGCCTCTATCTGTGACTTCATCATATCCATGTCCTGCCACCAGATACAGAAGCCCTTTGTTCTGGCTCTTTTCATGCTGGAAAAGTCCTCCCCCCACCTTTCCATGGGGTCGCTTCTTGTTCTGAAACATGAAAATGTGTGAAGCATAAAACTCCAGCTGTGAATACTTACCTCCCTGCCGTGTTAAAAAGTTCAATATACAAAACACCTGGTTTCAAGTAAAATGTACATCAAGATATATGGCAACGAGACAGATTTAATATACCCCATAGGGCCTTCAGGCAGTTTCTAAATGAAAGACACAACACATTTTTCCCCCCAAATGAGCCATTACCTTTTCACAAACAACAAACCTGAACCTTGTACAGTTGAAACAGAAGTCAGAAGTAAAGGAGACAGTGTAAAGAGGTTCATTGTCATGCAAATGAGAGTTGCACCACAAAGGCAGAATATGGCCTGCACAGACCAGCTTAACAGAATCCCTTTACATGCCGTCATTGATTTATAGAAATGTGGGAAACAGGGGGTCACTGAAGCTGAACGTTATGAGGGTTGATACAACCAACTTTTTTTTTTTTTAAAGTCAGCATCAGCCTTCCACTTCAAACTTGATTTTGAAATAAATAAATAAATAAATAAAAATAAGAAAGGACCTTTTCTTTCTCTTGTTGGTTTGATTCAGTCTCAGTATCATAGCAAAAATTCTGCTAATTCTTTTGCACCATAATACCTGCTCTGTGTATAGTCATAGTGATTGTTTTTGAATAACAGAAATACATCTGATTCAGATCTACCAGCAGGAGTGTGGGAACGATGTCCTACAGGCTCCTTCTTATGTTCTTGTTTATGCAAGAATGGGGCACCACATGCAAGAGACTGTAGGCAAAACCTAATGGAGATAAACGAGCTTTCCCCAACACTGCCCTCCCCAATTAACCTGGAGATTATCTAGGTTCATTTCCTCCAAATTTAGATGATAATGGGCCATTTTCTTGATTGACCAAAAGCCTGGGAGAAGACTCCTGCCTCTTCATTTGTTCCTTCTATCCAAGGGGAATGACAAGACTCTGTAACATTCAGGTAATGGAAATTTATGAAAATATGGAGGAGGCTAAAAAGTCAAGTATCGTGTCTATTTTTTGAGAGATTCCCAGTCCTACCACATATTGTAGTTTGCTCAGGTCCTTGGGAATGAATGAATGAATGAATGAATGAATGAATGAATGAATGTATGAATGAATGAATGAATAAGTTTTCCCAGTCTTCATGTGCTTCATGGTTGTCCTTCTTTTGGCTGTCACCAGTGCCTACTTTGCTCTCAAAATAACAGCAGTATTTTCTGCTCTTTAGACCATTATGGCTGCACTTTGAAGCACCAAGAGTTTGTGGTTAAGACAGCCCTTCTCTTAACTGTCCCAACTGCTGCTTACCAATGCATTTATAATATAGATTTATATTATTTTAATGTGTGGGACATATTATTATTGTCTCATATTATTGCTTTTTGTTGTTCACTGGAAATCATTTCTTTATTTTATTACTCAATTTAAGTACTACCACAATCAAATAACTAATGATGAGCAGGAAGTAACAAACAGTGGAAATCCAGCCTGTTTTAGTAATGTATGCACTGATAGATTGTTTATTTCTCTGTAATTTCTCAGCAAATAATTTTTAATGCATAGATCACAGTTGCTTTCCTATGGCTTTTGGATTAATCAAAGAGGCATGGCTCCCTATATTTATTTCTTGACCTACTGAAACTGTGGTTGGGCTTTTACCAGGACTTGCTGTAACGCCCTTCCTTCAGCACTGTTACAGGGTAGCTATTGCAAACTCTGTATGGCTCCTCATCTCGGCATTGTGGCACACAAGAGGTAGAATCAATAATGCATGTTCTTTGACATTGCAGGTTTTATACAACATTGCATCAAAATCTTATTTCTCCCCTTCTAGCAGCAATCCCCAGACAATCAGATGATTTCCACGTCAATTTTATGCTCGCTGATAAGGTTTTTAATATAACCTGCAATGCTGCAAAGTTTTGTTATTTAGCATCAAGGCTTCGGCAAGGGATCCATAGTAAGATTTAAGATGGATTGCTATATATACTTATTTGCGTTTATTTTGACTCTGTCCTCTCCCTCTCCCTCTCCCTCTCCCCCTCCCCCTCCCCCTCCCCCTCCCTCTCCCTCTCCCTCTCCCTCTCCCTCTCCCTCTCCCTCTCCCTCTCCCTCTCCCTTTTTCTTTCTTTTCTTTTCTTTTCTTTGTTTTACTTCCTGGCTAATGGCCATAAAAAGCAAAATTAAAATTGAAATTATGGATTTTGGATACACACACACACACATTCCTATATGCTTTTAATGCTACTTACTATATACTGTATATATACAGTATATCTCTGCAATTTTCCATACATATGTTTTATTAAAACAAAACTTAACCCCTGGTTGTTGTGGGTCTTTTTTTTTTAATGAAAAAATTGTTTAAAATTTTATAAAGAAATAAATTATAACAGCATATTGATTTTTCTTTTTTCTTGCTACTATGCCAAAGTAGAATCAATTTAAGAATATCTTGTCATTTAAGTTCTAAGATCCAAATTTAATTATCCATTTAAGATAATTAATATCCAAATTTATTGCGCATGCACGCACACACACCTGTTTCTGGCATGTGTTTTTCTGAATCCAAAGGTCTGATCGAAGATAAATAATATCATTATCAGATCTATTATGGGACTTCTTTCTTAGACAGCACTAATTCTATGATTTATTTCTTTATTTTTTAAAAATGCAGAATGGTCTTGTAGAGCCTTTTCATCTCAGAAGATTTCTATCCCTTGAAAATAACAAATATTCAAGGGAGTTGCTATGTCAGCTTCAAAGAGTGGAGAGAGTACTTGGTGAATATGGTGGCCTGCTTTTAACTAGACTATAATTTCTATACATATATGAGTTTATACTTATTCACCATTTTCAGGCTGTCATTTGTGCTCTGTTGTTTATATGCATATGAAGTCCTACTTCATCACCATCTACTTATGCCAGATAGGAATGATATTTGCCGGTTTCCCATGATAGTGCATTCTAAATAGAAAGGTAATCCATTCAAAATAAATTTGCTCTATACAGCCACCAAGTGTGTGCTCTGAACAAAGGTAGGTTTAAATAACCCCTCCATATATTCACAACTTCCTGAGTAAGTCGAATGGTGCTTACACATATGCTGGTCTTAGTCCCTACTAGATGCATTCTTCTATGTTGGCCATATGTTCAAATTACATCTGAAGTTACCATACAGACATGGAGACATATGTGTGTCCAGTTCCTTCCTGTGAGCAGGGTTCCTGATAGTTCCAGCCCTGCTGCTCTCTTTATGAATCCTTTTCACATGACATGAGACATGTGGGTCATGAGATCACACATTTGAAACATAAAACTGCAGCCGGTCCTGCAGTCTACACATTTCCTACATTCACACCCAATGCTTTTAGGATCTCCTTTTTTTACTATGTGGAAAACAGACCTGATATGCTAAATTTTCCCCAAATATGATGATGTAATTAACATCTTACACTTTTACACAGCAGTGGATATTGTGCTGTTTATGTCCCCAGCTGCCTTATGGTTGTTGTTAGAGTTTTGTTTATTCCTAGTTATCACAGCTTCTAGGTTACAAAAATAAGTCGAAACCAAGACATGCCAAGTCTGTATTGCCCAAGCCATTGTTATCAGCTTGGGAAAACCATCCAAAATCTATGGAGACAAAACACCATGCTACAGTTGTGGTTCTTTGTTAAATGACACAAACCAGCCATCAGTTGGGCCTATGGGAAATTATGAAGGGAAAGGAAAAGGAGGGAAAGGGCTTAACGTATTGAGACGTGTATTGGTTTAGGAAGCAGACTAATTGAAATAGACCTGCTGATAAGACGCCTCCTATCTCAAGAATCCTGACTCTGATGCAGGAGAAATGCTGCCTTTCTGTCATCAATGTTTGATACACTAACTCTTTTCTATTAAACCTGCTGACACAACTTACTGATCAGGACCTGTTCTTTGGAAAATAGCTTATTGACAGGAAAAGGGGATGGGGGGAGCGAATAAAAGCATTTAAGACCTTTCCCTCCCTTTTAATCTGAGAGGATATTATCAGCCTCTCTGGGTGTGTGGGTTTGGCGTCGTCTGGGTAGAAAAACACACAATACACTCAATGTGAAAGATGCAAGATGATCTTGGGACAGACAAATCTCTTCCCACCTACTATGATGGCTGGTAGCAGGTAGCAGCATTTTCCAATTTCCCCCATGCGATACAGGCGGCCGCTAATAGTGGGCCCTCAGCTTAAGTTACCTGAACTTTGCCTTTGCTCTTATCTACCAGCTAAAAATTGAAGGGTGATGAATATATACCATGTGTGTGTGTGTGTGTGTATAAGTATGCATGCACTTACATACGCACACAAACACACGCACACACACACACACATATATAACCAGCCATTTACATCAAAGAATAAATCTTGCTCAACAAACGATATATGTTATTTATGTAAATATATTCTCTTTGCCAAAGTAGAAAGCTGTGGAACTTGCTGAGATAGAAAGAAAGATGTCTGCGTGCCATTTTGATTCATTGTTCAATACAATTTAGTAACAGAGAAAAATAGAAGAAGCTGTGTGAAAGTGTGCCTGCTCAGCCTCAGCATTGTTCTTTGCACTCGAGTGGTGATACACACGGCCTAAGGAAGGTGTTTTGTGTCCACAGAGATGGTGCGCTTTGCAAGGAAACTTCATTTCGAAGCACAGATGGAGCCAGTCTACCTTGATAGATGGCTTTGTTTCTCGCTGCATCTGTCCTACTGCTTCAAGGGAGGAAGCGCTTTGAAACTTCACTGAAGCAAAGCACGCCTTTGAGCCGATGAACTGCCCGGGCAACAATTTTTTTTATTTTTGGTGCCTTTGAGTCAGCGTTGACTCCTGGCGACTGCCTGGAGAAGCCCCTGGGGTTTTCTTGGCAAGATTTTAGAAGTAATTTGCCCATGCCTCCTTCTTCCTAGGGCTGAGAGAGAGAGACAGAGTGACTGGTCCAAGGTCACCCAGCTGGCTTCATGCCTAAGGCAGGACTAGATCTCCTGGTTTATAGCCTGATGCCTTAACTATTACATCAAACTGGCAACAATAAAGTTTAAAATATCCCAAAGTGAGCTCTGCTCAGTGCCTGGTCACTGTATGGACACATCCAGGTAGTGTCTTGGCAACTGAATAGAAGTGATTTTGCCCTCAAAATGCCTACTCCCAGGATGCATTTTGACTTCCCAGTCTAACTAACAGCCTTGGAACCCCAGGCAGTTTTTCATATCCAAGTGTTAACTTAGTCCAGCCTTCTAAGTTCTGGGCTTAGAAAAGCAAGATATGTGTCAGACAAATTCATTGGAATAAGAATACATGGCTCAGGAGGTCAGAATCTGATCTGGTGCTGTGCAACATTTTTAAGCAAGTGGCAGAAACGTGTTTATTTTAAAAATCCTTCGACTTAATATTTTATTAGCTAATATTACATGAGTTATCTTCCTGGTTTTAATAGGTTTATTGCTGTAACTGTAATGTTTTTCTGATTATATGATTTTTCTATATGTCAGCCATCTCGAACTCCTTCTCAATGTAAGCATGTGTGTGTGTCTCTGTGTGTGTGTAATAACGGGGTGGAATAAGGTCTGTAGAAAGAATGTAATTTGGTGGCAATCCTCCTTTGGATTGCAAACCCCTTTCTTTTTTCAAATTTCCATAAATCTAATTCATTCTCCTAATTCATATTAAGAGTTGCAATTCCATCCTTCAGTTCTCCTTCTGTGCCCCATCCCATCTTCGCTGATATCTTTTAAGAATCGGTAATTCAAAGCAAGAAGCTCTAATGTGATTCTCAACAGGCTTCATTTGCTCACCTTAATATTGTTGCAGAGCAATATATGGTGGGGCATCCTGATGTTAATTATGTGATTCCTAATTAGCTGGCATCATTGGAGGATGGCCAAATAAAAGGGAAGAAATGGCTCTGAAGCAGGATGGGGTGAAGTTCACAAATAACATTATAAATATTTTTCTGAGTATTTCTGAGAAAAAAAGAATTAAAAAAGAGCAATGTTAGAATTCTCAAAACCCCACGCCCCTTACGAACTGTAAATCTTTGCTTGTAAGCATCACATCATTCCTATTAATCATTTCAATCTATTTTTCAGGGTGGTAAGGATTACAGAACAATAAACGTTAAAACTTCTGAGCATTCCAAAGCAATGTATACATTTTTAAGTTGCACAGTGGAAAAACATATATATCTTGTTTTCAAATCTAAATCAAATCCGTGTTTTCTGCTGATCTTCTTCAAAGGAACCTATTTCCCATAACCTAGTGTTTTTTTTTAGGGAAAACATAAATCTGCCCATTTTATTTTGCTTCATTTTCCTGACCTCAGGTTCCTATCAGCCCATTTCTGTATCAGTTTATGAAACTGTTCTAATGAAAATCCTTATGAAAATGGATATAGCTTCTTGAGGACATTTTTTTCCAGTAGCTTTATTTGCAATTACGTTATCTGTGCTCTGTTTGGAAGAATTGTTTCACTAATGCGAAACATGTCTATGTGCTCTTTCTCCTGATATATTCATTTTGGGGTACACATTTGTACTTTCCTTTGAGTTATGCACTATTTCAAAATACTAAGGAAGTGCAAATATTGATATGCAGCTGTGTTATAACCAACACAGAGGTTTGGGAAATGCAAATTGAGTAAATTCGTACAATAATTGAAACAGGACATATCCATCCAAATATTTATCTAACTTTCTATACTAAAACTTTATCCCTTACAATACAGAAAAGCCTCAGAAATCTGAAATATGTCCTTCATGATTTATATAGCTAGAGGAGAAAATTCTACCCCCTACTGCATATGTAGGCAGCATCCTTCGCATTGGACGCTACAACTTACTCAAGCGTTTAGAAAATTTTAAAGGCAGGAATGGAAATAGAAACAACTCCCAACCCCCAAACCCCATTCTTCCACAGTATTTACAATATATTTTGAAGCTAGTTGAAAAATGCAGTCCTAAAAATTCAAGCCAGCCTTTACTCTGGCACAATGTCATACCTTCCTCTCAGCTGTCCTTGAAGGCTGACACAGGAAGATTCCTTACTCAGAGAGACAATGTCCCTGTTGTCAGAAACAACAGCGCATGTGCTTCTCCAGTGCTTGTATTACAGAGACACTCACGCTAGCCTCATCTCACCATTGCTACATAAATACCAGGGCTCAAAGGACAATTGTATGCCACCCTTTTAGCTTTCAGATACCAACCCTGCTACAACATACAATGTTGCCAGCTTCTGTACTGCAGCACTCAACATTTGTCAGATGATCGGGCTCAACTTTATAAACTAGATTGAATGAGCATGTAGTTCACCATATTAGAGTGCTTGTAACTTGATAGATACAGTCTTCCATTTACTAACACTTTAAGCTCCCCTACTCCCATCTAATGCTCCTACCCCCCTTTTTTTAGATTCTTGCTTTTTAGATATGCTTTTAGTTTTGAATGTATATACAGTATCTTTTAGCTTTGTGTATTTTTTAAAGATTTCTTATTGTTACTCTTGATGAATCCTTTATGCTTTTTTAATGACCGTACCCCATTATCCGTATGCTGGTCTATGATCGTAATGAAGTTTTGATTTGATTTGCAAGCATGTCTGTTCTTGGAAATAATGCCAATGTGCTTAATAGGTTTGTTCCCAGGAAAACAGACACTGGATTATCACCCTGTGGGGAAATCAGAGGGAAATGCCACTCAAATGATGTAACTCATTTCCCATTGAAAATGACGGCAAAACTCCCCTTCGTTTTAAGGGGCTTGGATTGCACCCAAGGACTGCAGAAGGAATTTAGCTATCTGGCACTATTTCATCCTCCCTAAGATAGTGAAGAGGAAGAAAAGCAGAATAATTATAAGAGTGCTAACGAAAGTAAAGGAACTTGTTCACCCATGAAACAGCGGGTGACTAATCAATGCTATAAAAATAACACAGAGTACATGATGGGCAACATGATGCCCTTGGGTGTAAGTCAATAGTGCATTGTAACCTTACTTATTTCAAAAGAGTTTGAATCGGTAAATTTTCTATAGAATTGTAGTTGAAGATGTTACCCGCTCTACATGAACGTTACAAGATAACAGTGACCAGTGGCAAAACCTGAATTAAATGGTAATGAAATTTCAGCTCACTGAGTGCTTAGAGACCAGAAAATTGTTTTCATCCTTGCAATTCAAACTTCAGTAATTTCAGTTCTAATATCTGAGTGTCAGAAGTGCTACGCATAATCACTCTTCCAATTTATTTTATTTACATCCTGCATTTTTATATAGGAGCTCAAGGTGGCGTACATCCCATTTTCCCCCACGACAACTCTGTGAGTTAGGTTGGCTGAGAAAGAATGACTGGTCCCAAAGTTAACCAGTAAATGGCCATGGCAAAGGGTGGACTAGAACCTGGGTCTCCCTGCTTCCAACCCAACATCTTAACCACTATACCACACTGACTTCAGTCTAATGAAGTAAATAAAAAGTAAAATAACTCCTTAAAACATGTGGCTAAATTTCACCAAACAAAAGCCAAAATGGAAATTGGCTGGCTGTCTTTTCAATTAACTGGACTAAGGAAAAGCACAGATGTATCATTAAAATTAAATAACTAGCTATCTATATAACTACTGATTTACTATGATCAGTAGTAAATCAGCTTTTTCTTTATTTCAACTAAGGATGTGTCAAAACAAAAGCATCTAGAGGGCTGGTTTTTCCCTGTCTGCTTAACCAGGTCATTTAAAGACTTTGTACATTATGTAAAACCAAATGGTGATCTCAGAGCCAGGATCAGATCTCGAGCAGAAACCATAGGATGGCAAGCAGGGAGTGGGGGGACATGGAAGCAGCATTGCACTTTTGTCATGCAAGCCCCACCACTTTTGTACACGTGTCATGATGTTGCATGTATCTACAAAAGGGACAGAGCTCATGGTCCTTTTTTTTTGGGGGGGGGGGTCAATTTGATAAAAGCAGCAAGAACCTTTGGAGGTCCATCCAAGTAAGTTCAAAGGCTCCTAGCTTGCTGATTTATTTAAACTGGCCATTTTGCATCCTGTGAACCCAAAAAACAGGGGTTAATATAGAAGTCACACTCTCTTCTGGCTGCCAGGACAGAGCAGGGAAATTAGAACAGCTCTATAGATGGAGGTTTCTGTAGGTACCCAGTTTCCCTGTGTGTATGTGAGTTTTAACCTTTGAGAGTTCAAGAAGGAATGAAAAGAAAGAAAAGAAAGGGGGTGTTTTTGCTATCCTTTCTACAATTGACTAAAAAGAAAAAAAATAAAATAAAAGACTCTTCACCGGCCTCCACAAAGGTCACATAAATACCAGCCAAGATGGCTGCTCCTGATATAACCAGGGCAGTTTGTAATTCCTTTCAATACTTCATTCCTTCATAGTCTGTTGTTGCATTGCTGGCTAAATCATTTAGCTGAAACAGCAGCAGACTGGATTAGTCATGACACGCAAATGCAACCAAGAAGTCGCTTTGTGTAGTAATATAAATCTGATGCATTTTATTGTCCATGTTAGAAAAGCAGTACTTTTGTCTTTGATTTGGTTGTGTGTGTTTGTGTGTATGAGCCTATATGTATGTATGTAAGTACAAGTGTCTCTATGTCAAGGAAAGTGACAGATGAAAACAGATATCGGTGTTGTAAATAATCCTGATATTATTTTTCTGCAATATAAACTTTCTTTTCTTATGTAATCATTGTGTGCATTTTTCCAAAACTGCATTCTAATCAGAAAGATCAGGATGGCCCCAACACTGCTGGCCTTTTGTAAGGCCCTAAAGCAGGGTTCCTCAACCTTGGCAACTTTAAGACAGGTGGACTTCAACTCCCAGAATTCTGGGAGTTGAAGTCCACCTGTCTTAAAGTTGCCAAGGTTGAGGAATCCTGCCCTAAAGACCTGGTTCTGTGCCCAGGCCTGTGTGTCCCATCTCCTGGCTGTGCTAGCGACTGTCGATTGTGATATCTTCCTCAGCTGCTGTGCCTTTTAATTTTTATATTTGTGATGGGAATTATCTTTCATTTATTTTAAGACTGCTGCCCAGAGTTGCTTGTTGAGATGGGTGGCCATATAAATTAAATAAATAAATAAGCAAGCCAACTAAAAGACCCTTTTCAATGACACAGTCGATGTCTATGCCAGGCTAATATTTGCTCTTTGCTTGCTTCTTTTACAGCTTTCTTCCCATAAACATGTATATACCTACTTGGGAACGACCCAAAGGATCCAAAAATGCCTTTGATAAATAAAATTAATTTTAAAAAATACAAAATGCAACTTCTTAACAATTCAACATCTATGTGTATGGAGATGGTGCTGTTGTTGTGACCTACTTTAGATTAGGTTGTAAGAATCCGACCCTACTAATTAAAGGAAAATAACCTACTACAAAATAGGGGTTGAAGGATAAGTATGGGAATGATAGACCCATTTCAATTCCTGACCCGACATACACATCCATCTGAATGGCCTGAATGGGCATGCCATAAAATGCTGAAACCTCACTGATGTAAGAATGGGTGCAGTTACCTTTCAGAGGCCTCAGGTTCTCATACTGTTTTGATTTATTAAAAGGAATATTGAAAAACTATGCTTCTGAAAAATAGGCACTTTGCCCCAAAATCTTGGTGGCATGACCAAGGGGAAGTACAAATGGGGTGCTGGAGGCCAGACATAACCTTCAGGCTGAGGAGCCCAGCTTGCTTACAAATGTTTGCAGACATTGTCAAATTTACTGAAAGGAAGATTATCCTGTATTTAAAATTATTATCGGAAAGGAAAGGAAAGGAAAGGAAAGGAAAGGAAAGGAAAGGAAAGGAAAGGAAAAGGAAAGGACATAGAAATGTTATAAACCCAGACCAAAATCTGGTGCAAAGGTCAGTTTCCCCAATTTAACAATCTAGGTTGCAAACTGTAGTTGAAACCAAACCTATAGATTTCCTAGGTTTGTGTGTGTAAGTATTCATAAGCCATTTGAATTAATGACTACCAATTAAAATTAATTGCCTATAAATTAGTTATCTCATTTATAACATTAATTGATCTCCCATTTGCACATATCAATAATTCTTTCTCTTACTCACTCTAGTTTCTACTCTGGAACACCGAGACATGCAAGTACAAACATTCCTCCTTCTCCTTCAATAAAGGTATAAGACTGAAACTGAGAAATTGAAACTAGAACTCAGCAGAGACAAAATGAGTGGACCAAGGAAATGGATGGGAAGGAAATAAGAGCTGGAGGCATTGTTTAGGTGGTACAAAGAGTTAAGTCCATCAGAAAGCAGCCCCCTTCCAAGCAGTGGCTACAATCAAATAACTTTCAATTCTAAGTAGCAACATGTACAAGGAGGTACATCCACCATTTCTGGTCTTAGCAAAAGCAAATGACTTCTCTGATTCCCGTGCTGTTACTTGGGGAGAATGCTATGATTGTCTGATCAGGTAAATACACTAATGTTTCTAGAGTAGTATTGTAAATCAATAAATTGTATCAGATTTGTCTTCAAAGGAAAAAAAAGTCTTAACTAAAGCAATGGAATGTTCTTTTTGTAAAAGTAAAGTTTATTTACTTATTTATGTTTCAAATTTGTCACCATCCATCTCACTGTGGAGTGATTCTGGGCGGTTTACAGTAAACATAGAATAAACATGAATTAAAATAGATAAATATTAATTAATTAATTAAAATATGCTAAAAAACAAACTTCCTTTATAATACTTCCAAGAGGCAGATGTTAATTAGGTGTTAATACACTCACGGAGCATCGTCAAGGCGCCAGCCATCCCCAGGGTCGATTGTATCTTTCCTCCCCCCACACAAGTTGGCAGAGCCAGGTCTTTAAACCTTTTTGGAAAGCTGGGAGGGCAGTGGCCCGCCTCACCTCTGGGGGGAGAGTATTCCATAGGGTGAGGGCAATGGCACAGAAGGCTCTCCTCCTAGGACCCGCCAGTCGACATTCTCTCATTGACGCGATCCATAACATGCCTTCTGTGCTGGACCAGGTGAGATGGGTCAATGTAATGGGGGTGAGACAGTCCCTCAGGTAACCTGGACCCATGCCATGTAGGGATTTAAAGATAATAACCAACACCTTGAATTGGACCTGGAAACAAACTGGAACCCAATGCAGCTCCTGCAGCAAAGGTGTTACATGTGCCATCCTTGGGGCACCCAAGATTGCCTGTGTGGCCACATTTTGACCCAGCTGTAGCTTCCGGATATTCTTCAAGGATATCCCTTTGAATGTTTTATGTTCAACTTCACCCCATGATAGAGAGTAAAGCAACCAACTCATCCTTTTCTGATGGTCACTGAAACAGGGATACAAGAACAGCAGGCACCTATCAGGGCACATGCAGTTCATGGTGACCCAATATTGGGGTAGCAGATGGAGTATTAAGTGAAATGCAAAGTCCAAGGTTTAAATTTCTAAAGGGTCAGAAACATCTTTGTTGTTCTGGAGCCAAGCTCTCACTCAGTCTAAATTACTCTGATAGGCTTGCAATGGGTGTTGTTTCAAATCATGAGGACACCAAAATGACACTTTTGATGAACATCATAACAGCATTGCACAAAAGTTGCAGTTGTAAAATTTGCATCGCTTGCACCAGGATGTAAGTACAGAATTTGGGTTGTTTGAGCAATGATGTTGCAATGCATATGTTATCACTTGCCTCCTTACAGACAGCCATAAGAGTGGGAAATAATATTGGGAAAGGAGGCTCAGGCATCTTTGAGAATGGATAAATTCAGACAGAGCTTCAAATTCCCTTCAGAGATGTCGGTGTGCTGCTAGTGATCTTGTCATGATGGAGTATCACATAGTTCTTCCGCAACTCTTGGCTGTTTGTTCTGGTTCCCATTCCCTCTTCACCTGGCAGCAGAGATGATGGGATTTAAATATAATAAATAAATGCCAAATGGCTGCACTTACCTTCTGAGTAGACAGGTACAGAACAGTGTTAATTGTATAACATGACTTTCTCCACAGCTTCAATAGAAGCTGGTCAATTACAGCTATACCTACAAAGTTTCCAGAGGTTGTCCTGCTGAGAAGTGCTATGCTTGCTCTCAGGTGTATGAAAAGCCAAGTTTCTATCTGAATACACATTCATATTTCACTTCCTATATTTGTGGTTAGCTTCTGGTTGAAAAGAGAACTTGACTGACAGAGAATTACCACCTGCACAGTCCAGAAACTTTCTCCTTTGATGTCAGCTTCAGAGACTGCCAACAATGTACCTGACAGCACTCTCATTGCACACTTCAAACAAACAAAAGAGCTACTGGTTGAAACAAAGAGAAACAAAACATGATAAAGAACCCATCATGTTTTTGCAAAGCACCAGTGGGCATCACTTTCATATACTTCTTTGAACCTGCTTATACAATTCCATTAAAAAAATTATGGATGATCTTTATAACTCACTGGCAAAACATTGGTTTCTGTGCTTTATTAAAGGGTCTGTCTTGGAACAAACATTCATGTTTTCAGGGAGAATTGCTGGTATGCTCACTTCCTGGTCAGCTAGTTTGTACTTTAAATTAAAAATGTATGTATTTGATAGGAGGATATCAGCCTTCATGATTTCACATACATATATTCATTCAGTATGATTCAGTAGTAATCTACAATTAAGATCTTGAAATACCCACAGTTAAGTATTTACTTGTAAATGTATTCCTCCTCTTCTTCTTCCTTGTTTCTTTTTAATATACACTTAACCAAGAAAAAATGCAGCGAGAAAGGCATTGGATAATTGATTAAATTTTGATAAGTCCAGGAGTGGGGGATCAAGCCAATTCTCATAAAAATCCCAGAGATTAAATTCTTCAACCAACCTTCTCAGATGCAATTTGGCTCAGAGATGCAAATGTAAATGCACGTTCCCATAATTCCATTCTCCTCTTCTGGCATTACTCTGTAACTGAAAACAATTATTCAAGATACTCTTGTTAATAATATACCTCAGTGTGCATTTTCCTTTCCATATTTTTTTAAAATTGTACCCTTAAACTACTGAGAACTGAGTTGCAAGATTCAGAGATGGGCAAAAAGCTTGGTATAAAATATTGTGACCAGCACTTTATGAGGGCCACACATTCCATGCAAATGAACCTTCTCTGGTCCTAGAACCTCATCAGTCTTGTGTGATGTGCAGAGTACAACACTCAGAAAATGGCTATGGCCAACAGAGGAAAGTTGATGGGGCCAGAGGGGGAAAAAAGGCAAAAAAATCCCCATTTAATAAATTAACAAGATGAATAAAACTAATAGCCATAGTCAGCTAGACAGTTCTGTGACGTCTAGGACAAAGGCATGAACAATTTAGCAAGTAGGGTAGCACAGACTATCAATTATGTTTTTATCACCAATTTCTAAAGATAAAGAAAAACTATCAGAATTATGTTTTTCTTCCTTTCCTCTAACTCTTAGAAACTTCCATGAATATATAAACCACAAACACAAAGTGAGTTATTTAATTTCATTTATGAGCTATCTCTAACTGAACTAGAAGGAAAGTCTAGCTGCCCCTAGCAAAAAGTTAATACCACCCTCCAATTTAATATATTAATTGCATGGATTTTAGCAGGAAATAAATGAACCTATCATGTTTTAATATTTCTGTGAAGAATAATTGTTAAACCAATATCACAAAGAATTCCACAAAAATTCCCACCAGAACAGAATTTTTATTGCAGTCAATAACCAGTCTATAAAAAGATTAAATACTTAAAATTAATACCGATTAGTTAGGTGGACAGATTTCTCCCACCATAATTTCTGCTTAATTTTATATACCTATAAATGACATAAAAAGTTATTCTACATATCTAACCTGGTATACACTTAAATGTGAGTAGGAATGGATGAAACTTTTATTTGGCTCTTCATTTGTTTTATAGGCTTTTACTAAAACTCAGAACTTTTCTCATAAAGAAATGTGGGAAAAGTTGAAAAATGTGAGAAAGCAAAACAAAGGAAACTTGTCTATTGTGACAGAAATCTTTGAACATTTAGTACAAAAGTGCCTGAGTTCAGTCCCTGGGCTGCAAGTCTCAAATTTCATGCAGGTACAGCAATATCTGGATCCTTTTCAGTCAGAGTTCAGACCCGGGTATGGGATGGAAACAGCATTGGTCGCACTTTATTTATTTATTTATTTATTTATTTATTTATTTATTATCAGACTTGTATGCCACCCATCTCCCCCAACGGATGACTCTGGGCGGCTCACAATAATAAAAAAGGAAGAAAAAACACAAGTCCCTCCAACCATGGATAAAATCTATAAATAATTAAAAAACATATATTAAAAATGCCCTAAAAAACTCCTATGATTTTAGCCCTAAAAAACCTGTAAGATGCTGGGGGGGGGGGGACAACCCATCACCCCACCAGCCATCTCCACAGATGTGGGCCCCCCTCCGGCCCCCAGGCCTTCTGGCAGAGCCAGGATTTGATCCCTTTCCTGAAGGCCATGAGGGAGGGGGCACACCGGACCTCAGGAGGCAGGATGTTCCATAGGGCGGGCACTGCAGCAGAAAAGGCTCTCTGCCTAGACCCCACCAATCAAAATTCCTTGACCGGTGGGGTCTGCAACCTGCCCCTTCTGCTGGACCAAGTGGGGCAGGCTGAAATGACCGGGGCGAGGCGGTTCCTCAGATAACCTGGTCCCGTGCCATGAAGGGCTTTAAAGGTGATGACCAACACCTTGAATTGGACCCGGAAACAAACTGGTAACCAATGCAGCTCATGCAACAGGGGTGTTATACGTGCCCTCCTAGGGGCATTAAGAACTGTCTGCGCCGCTGCATTCTGCACCAGCTGTAGCTTCTGGATACTCTTCAAGGGTAACCCCATGTAGAGCGCATTACAGTAGTCCAACTTGGAGGTGACCAGGGCATGAGTGACCGTGCGGAGGTCCTCCTGATCCAGGAAGGGGCGTAACTGCCGCACAACATGAAGTTGTACAAAGGCCCTCCTAGCCACGACTGCCACCTGCTCTTCGAGCAGGAGTCGTGAGTCCAGGAGAACCCCCAGATTACGCACCAGGTCTGTCTGGGGTAGTGCAACCCCGTCAAGAACCAAAGATGACAAGCTCCTAGATCTTGAGGCTCCCCGTACCCACAGCCACTCCGTCTTACCAGGGTTCAGCTGAAGCCTGTTGTCCCCCATCCAGGCCCCCACAGCTTCCAGGCACCGTGAGAGGGCAGTCACTTCTGGATGATCTCTGGCGTGGGCAGGATGGGGGTTGTGCAACCCTCCTTGCCCTCCTTGACCTCTTGGTGGCTTTTGATCTCGTTAACCATGATATCCTTCTGGAGGGTACTGGAGGTGGGCAGCATGGTGCTGTGCTGGTTTGCCTCCCTTCTCCAGCGTCATGCCCAACTATACATCTCTGCCCCTGGCAAATTAAGTGATGCTGTGAATGCCTTATCCTGGTGCCTGGAGGCTGTGAGGGTCTTCAATTGAACCCTGGCAAGACTGAGTGGATTTGGGTATGGGTCCTGCCAGTTCTGAGACTATACCATCTTTGGTGCTGGATGGGTCCTGCCAGTTCTGAGACTATACCATCTTTGGTGCTGGATGGGTCCTGCCAGTTCTGAGACTATACCATCTTTGGTGCTGCCCTGGACAGACCCACTGTGCAATCTGGGAGTCCTCCTAGACTCATGACTCCTGCACAAGCAGCAGGTGGCAGTCATAACTAGGAGGGTCTTTACACAGCTTCGTGTCGTGCTCCAATTACGTCCTTTCCTGGATCTGGAGGCTCTGCTCACAGTCATTCATGCCTTAGTCACCTCCAGATTGGACTACTGTAATGTGCTGTACATGGGACTGCCCTTGAAGAGTATCCGGAAGCTTCAACTGGTGCAGAATGCAGCAGCTGTGATGGAATGGTTTGGTAAAGGCCACGCTCGGGGAGATTCGCAGTGTTTGCTTGCTGACTTGGGAAGTTTAGATTCAGTCTGGCAAGATTGATGTCAGGTTCAGCCCAAAGAACTCCACGAGACAGTACAAGTATAGTTTGATAGCTTTTATTAGCTTTCACCCACAAGACATAATCTTGCCAGACTGAATCTAAACTTCCCAAGCCAGCAAGCAAACACTGTGAATTCCTTAGGGTGGTGCCAGTCTCATCCTCTTAACCTTCCCATGCTCTTGCTGGGGGCTAAGGAAATGCTTATCTCCCCGAGCATGGCCTTCACCAAACCATTCCATCACAGCGGCACAGGCAGTTATGTGTGCTCCTAGAAGAGCACATATTACACCTCTGCTTCATGAGCTGCATTGGCTGCCAGTTTGCTTCCAGTTCCAATTCAAGGCATTGTTTTTGACCTTTAAAGCCCTTCCTGGCATAGGGCTGGGTTATCTGAGGAACCACCTCTCCCTGATCACATCAGCCCATCTTATTAGATCTGGCAGGGAACGTATGCTACGGGTTCCATCGGCCAGGGACTTGCATTTGGTGGGTCCCAGGAGGCAGACCTTCTCTGCCATGGCTCCCTCCTTGTGGAACATTCTCCCTCCTGAAGTGAGGCTCGCCCCTTCCAAGATGTCATTTAGGAAGTCCCTCAAGATCTGGTTGTGTCATCAGGCTGGGGGTCTTTCAGAACTGGAGACATTCATAGATGGCTTCACTGTGATTGATATTCTGCTCTCTCAGTGGGGTATGTATATTTTAAAAGTTTTGATAATGTTTTCATTTAATAATCACTTTTTAATCTTTTTATAATGATTGTTTTTATGTATTTGTTATTTTATTTCATTGTTGTATGCCACCCAGAGTCACTTTGTGTAAGATGAGAGGCTATATAAATGTGACATATAAATAAATAATAAATAAATAAATATATCTGTGACTCCATCATTAAGACCATATTCAGAAATTTGCTTACAAAAAAGCGCACAAACACAACACAGTTAAATAAGTTGCTTTACTGTAGACAAAGCAGACGCTTTACATGAAATCAAGCCATATATATGAAAATCCTAAGCCTTTTGCATTATTTGCAAAATAATGCAGAATTTGTCCATTCTCTTCCCGGCCTTCTGATTGGGAGACATCTACTCAGAGTTTAAATAATAGTTTTGTCAAACCTGAGAACCACTGGTTCCAGCTTCATCACTTTAAGCCATTAATTATTGCCCAGTCAGATGTAGTGTACACAACAAAAACAACGCTGAAAATTAAATTAAATTGAGAATAAAAGCAAACATTCATGTTTTAATATAGGATAAAGAGATTAATTTGGGATGTACAAATTATCATTTATGGGTGCTGGACCTTAAATCAGGTAACTATTTGTTACTATTAACTTGGATTTGCAGCAATATAATTAACCAACTGAATCATTTGAAATGTTTGGTAAGTACTCTGCTATCTGAGTCTTTATAATAGAAAGACCCAAAAAGTCTTCAGTCAGCCTCAAACAGCTAAAAAAAAAAAAGTTACCAAAGGTATTAATTAATGAAATAATAGGAAGAAACAATTAAATACAAATGGAGAATAATTAGATTGAACTAATTCAACTGTAATTCACTTTTTCTGGAAATGAAAAAAAAAAAATCAAACACAATTTTTCTCCTGCCAAAACCTTCACATGCCATTTCAAAAGCCAAGTGTGGCCTTTGTCCCAGGAAAAGCCCCATGTTTTATATTCCCATACTTAACAATTACTTCTTTATTTCTTCTATTAATAAATTCACAACCATATATTTTCTCTATAACTGACAGTAATTTGAATTGCAAACTATCGGATACTTTCACTAACTCACCCATTGTGAGTTGCCAAAAACAAGCAAGAAATATTTTCTGTTTACTTGACAAAGTTTGAGTATATGAAGCTGAATCCAGCACAAACCAACACTTTATGGACTATTTTTCCATTTATTAGTCCATAAAAGTGATTCATAATTTTGGTACGAAAGTCATGTGGTTTGGAAGCCCAGGTAGCGCTGTAGAAGTGGCACATCAGTTACCCACTGGGCAGGAGTATTGTCAGCCCCATCAGGTAGACCAGACCAGGAAAACCACAGCACGGGAAGGCTAAAAGGCTAGTTTTATTGAGAGTGGCTATAATAATAGAATCTTGCAAGTCTGATTGTGCCTCCTCTCCCTTCTAATACTCCTGTGAATTAGAGAGGTGTCTGACTGAGCCTCGTCAATCTACTTTTTGTTCATTGTGGATTTAAGATAAGGTAAAGGAGCCTGCAGAGAGCCAATGTGGTGTAATGGTTAAGGCTCCAGCCTAGAAACCGGGAGGCTGTGAGTTCTAGTCCTGCCTTAGGCCCAAAGCCAGTTGGGCAACCTTGGGCCAGTCACTCTCTCTCTCTCTCTCTCAGCCCTAGGAAGAAGGAGGCAAGGGCAAACCACTTCTGAAATCTTGCCAACAAAACTTCAGGGACTTGTCCAGGCATTTGCCAGGAGTCAATGCTGACTCAAAGGCACACACGCACACACGCACACACAAAAGGAGCCTGCAGATGTCCATCAAGGTCATCTTCCTTACTCTCTACAGGTATACACATCGAGATAGATTGAGCTAAATGGTACAAAATGAGTACAAAACTTTCAAGTGGATATAAATGTATGTCACAAGTTTAAGGATTTTTTTCTTCCAACCCATTTTGAAGTATCTATACACACTTAATTATGGGTAAAAACTCAGGATAGAGGGAACAGAATGGTAGAAACTGTTAGAAAAATTTAACACAGGTTTCGGATGAAAATCAAATTTTGAAATTTGCAGTTAAGACATAGCTCTTCTTTCCTGACTATTTTTTGACATTTAACAGCAATATTTCCCTCCCACACTGAGATTTGGTATGCTTATGGCATTTGCCCAGCCTAGACAGGGAAATATTTAATTTCCTGCATTTTAATAATATAATACCTTACCATAATTTACATTTTTAAATTTATGGGACAGAGATAAATTGGTTTAAAAAACAGAATGCAGGATAAAGATATGATTGCCTCCACTTTAATCTTGACTCTAGGATTTCACAAGTAGCTTTGACAAGAAAAACCAAGAATAATCAAATCCATCCATTTGTGATCATTTCTCACATAAATAAGATTACACTAACATTCTGGTGGTTTCTGGTTTTTACATGCAATTGCTTCCATGCAAGGGAAATATCATGACATTATTTAATTAAAATACAGATTATCTAGAGGTATTTTTTAAAAAAACAGAATACCAACATTCTGACTGAGACACAAATCTGCTAATTTTCCCTCAACAGTAGCAATAAACAGTAGGATGATAGTTTGATTCAGAGAAGCCTGAAGTTAGACAAATTGATATGTGCATTCAGGTCTAATTAAGTGACAAAGTCATGCATTGCAGCTTAAGGTCAGATCATTTTCCTTCTTTTACTTTGTTACTTTTGAGCAGCTTTAATCACCACAGTCAAGTAACAAAATTGAAACCACACAAATAGATGTATCAGGTGGTAAAACAAAGGATCCACTTTGTGTCTGCTTGGGAATTCAGATTCCCTTGCTTAAAAAAGAAATTAAATTATCAGTCATCTGCATACTGTATATAAACATGATTGCACAGACACAAAAGAGGAGAAATCTCTGCCAAATTACTTTAGGTGAAATTCAGATACTTAGAAAATCTTAAGAACCTCAGTCTGGGAGATAGAAAGTAGAGATATTTAGTCTCCTCCAATTCTTTCTATTACCTTCTTTTTCAAAGAAATGACACTCTCAGTTACAGATATGGTTAGGCAGTAGTCATTGTTGAGCTAAAGTATCCTTTCCCGGGATGTGCTTTTCAGCACATCAGATTATTATTAAAGCATAAAATCTGATACTAAAACTAAGCAGTTTTTTGTACTGCTCTATAAAAGGAAAAGCCTCATTTTGAGGTTTTGATGAAAGATATGCCCTGATTGGTCAGCCTTGCAATAATATCTTTGGAATACAATCATGGAGATGGTTATTCATGAGTATCTACTCCTGATGTCAATGTTTTCTAGCCTTGGTTTAGCCCTCTTCAGAAACAATCTCCCAACAAAATAAAGCAGTAAGAGTAGAACTAGCGAAGCCAACAATGATAAGAATCTCTCGTATTTTATTTAGTCTTGAAAAGTAGGAATAATAATCAATCTCTATATCCTATCATCTACTGAATGCATCAGAGAATAAGGGCTTAAGCTGGAATGAAGCTACAGGTAGTTCTCGTTTAACAACCATTCATGTGATGACCGTTCAACTTATGATGGTGCTGAATGAGTGGTAGTTACAACCAGTCCTCATACTTGGTTGGTCACAACATCCCCGCAGTCACATGATCGTGATCCAGGTGCTTGGTGCCTGGCCCACAATTACGATGTTGCAACATCCCACAGTCACATGATCATCATTTGCAATCTTGTTTGCCAGCTTCCTACAAACAAAGTCAGTGGGGAAACCAACAGGAGGTTGGGCAACCACTTGACATCCTCACTTAACAACCAGCATTAACAAAGGCAACTGGAAGTGTCGGAAATTCCATTGCTAAGTGGAATCACGTGATATCACACTTTATGACTGCATTGCTTGGCAGTGGAAATTCTAGTCCCAATTGCTGTTGTTAACTGAGGACTACCTGTACTGTATTAAAGTAATGCCACAGCTTGTTAGTTTCATATATGTACTGTATGTATGTATGTGTGTGTCTGTGTGCGTGTATATATATAATTTTTATTAAAATTTTTGAATATAATAGTAAAATCTAATACAAACTAAACTTAAAGTAAGAGAATAGAAAGGAGTAAAAGGTACAAGGAAAAATAAAAAAGAGAGAAGAAAGCAAAATAATACAATAAAAAGAAAAGAAATATATAAAGATGTGACTTCCAACCTTCATCACAACAAGTACAAACAGATTTAGTGACTCTTCACCCCTTCTAAGGTTACAAACAATTATCTCTTCATCTCATGTCTGTGATGGAATATATCTATGGGGTGGTGATGTGGTCGATTGCAGAAATAAGCAAGGTTCTCAGGAAGGAGGGGGACATTCCAAGAAGGGCAGAGATGCAAGAGACAACACAGTCTGGACAAGAGACAAAGCAGTCCAGAACAAGAGCATGGGAAGTATAAGAGGTTTAGAAAGCCACTCCCTAGAATCTCCCAGAGTATATCCACTAGTTGCAGTACTACTGATTGAGTTGGCAAGATTGATATCAGGCCCAGCCCAAGAACAACTGAACAACTGTGTTCAGTTCTTTAATTGTTTACACCATATAGACAAAATCTTTTCATATATCCCCTCTCATTAGATCTACTGTTGTAGTAGCATTCCATCAGTTCCAGGTTCTATTGTCTCATCCTTGTATGGTTTGTTCCAATAGCCCACTTATTGTCAGATTGTCCTGGTTCCCCAGCATCTGGCATGGACCTGGTTAATCCAGGTGATGTCCGAGTTAGCATGACTCTCTTAGTTCATGTCACTGTCATATCCTTTGCCCAGGGACCCCTACTGGTAAGGTAGGTACCAGCCAGGATTCCAACCCCGGTCTCCTGCATCAAAGGGTGGCGCTGTAACCACTATGATATCCAGCTATCATATGTGTGTGTGTATGTGTGGGTGTGTGGAAAGTAAAGGCCAAGGTGGTCCCAGTGGTGGTGGGAGCACTCGGGACTGTGACTCCTAAGCTGGGAGAGTGGCTCCAACAGATCCCAGGGACAACATCAGAGCTGTCTGTCCAGAAGAGGGCAGTGCTAGGAACAGCTCATATCCTGCGCAGAACGCTCAAACTCTCAGGCCTCTGGTGGAGGACCCGAGATTGAGGAAGACACAGACCACCCATAGGGGTGAGAGGGGATGTTTTAAAATAAGATTTTACATATATAAAATATAAATGTGAAAATATATAAAGAAAAGTTAGAAAAAAGAAAAAAAGATAAAAAAGAGTGCAAAAAGCAATACAATTAGAGAAAGAAAAAAGAAAAAGGTAATTAAAGAAGTGACTTCCAATTTTCTTTGCAGCAGTTACAAACAATTATCCCGCCTCTGTCTTTAAGATTACATTACAGAGTTTCCTTCTATCCCATATTCAACCTTTTTTTCAATCAGCAAATCCAGAAATCATCATTTCACTTTTCCCCCCCAATTTTCAGCAAAAAGTCCATAATTTTTTTCCAGTCCTTTATAAAAGTACTAATTGATTTATCCCTGATCAGATAGGTCCATTTTGCCATTTCTGCCATTTCTGCCATCTTTACAATCCATTCCGCCATTGTGGGTGTTTCAGTATTTCTCCATCGTGCAACTTGAAGGCAAATAATCAATGAATTAAGCTTCAAATAGATTTACTGTAAACTACACTCCCACCACCACTACCAAAGGATAAAAATCCCATCATGGCTATGTCTCCTGGAATCATAGAGGACCAAAACATGATGCCCACCAAAACAGTTGTCCTCTTGTGCCCTAGCACTCTTGATCTCAATAATTGATAAATCGGAAGTAAGTGGGTCCTAAAGGCAGAATAGTTTCTTGATGTGGCTAGAGATGATGGACTTAAGCTGTTAAGTTAGTAACAGGACAGATTCACTTAATGTGCTCTTCTCATGTGGCTTTGATATTATCTTCACAGTGCTAAAAGGAGATGCATTGCTGTATCTCCCACATTGCAAAGATAACAGGGACCACTATTTTTAATCTTCCATTCATTTTTATATCCCATGACTGTTATGGAATAATTTTCACTTGTTCACTATCATATCTTTGAAGTTTCCCAGAATTGTTCAACAATCTCCTGATGGGATCTGGTGCAGCAGAGGCTCTGAGACTGTATGCTTAAAAGACCAAATTGGTTAGGGACTTTGAAGTTTCATCTCCATATGCAAGTAATTGTGTAGTTCCCATCTTCTTCCCAATATCCTGTGACTTCTAGCTCCTCTTTCAACTGCTGCGGGTTGCCTTAGAAGATTTCTTCTCAAAGTGAGAAACAAATAATTTTTTTTATAAAACTTGAGATGGAAGAGGCCACTGATCATTAGATACTTTTAGCCACTTCTTAAGAACTAGGGAAAGGTTAAGCATAAATGTTATTCAGATACAGGAGACAATCTCACCTCTACCAAAACGAAAACAAAACAAAACAAAAAAACTAGGAACTTCCCTTGATAATTTTGGGAATTAATTCTAATTCCCTCTGTCCAAAAGGCAGACCATATATCTCTTTGGCAGCAAACAATCTGCAGCATTAAAATAAAATAAAATAAAATAAAATAAAATAAAATAAAATAACAAGCTTGTTTTCACCCATGAAATATGTCCTAGTTCTCTTCAAATCAGGCCTTTATAATCCAGATAAGTAGCCTTCTTAACTACCACTATAAAGGTAGAAACAACAACTAGTTATAAGGTATTCATGTATGATTTCTTTGAACCAAAACCTAGTTTCACATGCTGAATTGAAAAGGACCCCCTCACCATTCCTGCTGTAATAATAATGAACCAAGTGAGTGTTATTTTTGTTCACAGAACAGCTGTGAGCTTTGGCAGGAATATTCTCACTCAAATCCCAAGGGGGGGGGGGAATGTAAGGTGTTAATAAGATCACAAGTTTAATTGATAAAACCAGCCTGGAGGGAAAACTCTAAAAAGAGCAGCTCCAGCAGTGGTGCACATTACCTTCTTCACGTTAGTGCTAGAAACAAGAGTCAAAATGCATTATTAGCCATATAATGACAAGCCTGGCAAATATAGAATGGAAGCCCATTCTGAATGCATAAAAATGTGCACTGTGATAATGGTTTTGCTGTCATTTAATGATTGCTTGAATAGGATAGAAAGCTACATGGTGCCTTCTGTTTGGGACATCACATATAAGGCTAGTAAAAAGAACATTAGCAACACACCTTCATAACATTTTGTATGGATGAAATAAGGATTCCAGAACCAAAGGAACTACTTTATATTAATCACATATTCTTTCAGGAGGCTTCTCACAAGTGGTGCCATTTCTCAGATTTCCTCTCATCTACCAGTCCCCACAACTCATTTAAGGTAATCTTTTTCATGCAACTATTTTGCAAAAGCACCAGTCTAACAGAACATTCTGGGGAAGGACCCTTCTCTGTGCAGAGATTCCTCACTGTACAGATATTCATCCATCCATAAAACAAAATCTGAGCATATTATTTATTTCCATCATTTGTGTACCACAATTACACATCTTTAGAACATTCACAAATTATTTGAAGAATTAGTGACATGTCACCAAATCACTCTGAACACTGGTGACGCTAAGGAAAAATGCTCACCATCTCGTTCTATCTGTGGTGACAATTCATAACTCTTCCAAGGATATTTTAATGACCACCTTGATCCCATCTGTCCACCCTATCCATTTTCTTCCCCTTCTTCTACTTTCTTCAAATTTGCCAAGTATAGTTGTTGTTGTTTCCTAGTTCCTCATCTGCTCACTTTACCTATCTAGAGCATATGAAATTCTGTTTGAACTCAAGGAAGCAATAAGTTTTTATTAAGTCCAAGACTACATGATAGGCTCTTCTTGCAGGCCATGGTACTCTTAGTAACCATCTCCAAATCCATAAGCTGAAGTTACTTACCTTCTTACTTCATGCTTTCTCAGTGCTGAGCTTTCACATCTATAATTACAATGGGAGGTATCACTGCTTTATCTATTCTGATCTATCATGTATAGAAATATATTTCTCATTCATTAGCTTGTCTACGTTTGTCACTGTCTTCTTCTAAAAGAGTAATTTCTTTTTTACATTTCAACCATGTGTTCATCTTTATATACTCTTGAACCCAAGAAAGCCCCTACCTTCCACATTTTCCAGAAGGAATTGAAGACCTGGCTCTGCCAACTTGTGTGGGATAAGAAGAGATACAACCAACCCTGAGGGTGACTGGCACCTTGAAGACGCTCCCTGATTTTTTTAACACTAATTAATATCAGCCTCTTGGAAGTATTATATAGGAAGTTTGTTGTTGTAGTGTATTTTAATTAATTAATTAGTATTTATTTATTTTAATTACTATTTATTCTGTTTCTACTGTAAACCGCCCAGTCGCTCTGTAGTGAAATGGGCAGTGACAAATTTGAAATATAAATAAATATAAATAAATAAAACCAAACTATCTGTCACCTTCAGTCACCACTAAGAAACTCTATAAGTTCACTGTGAATGCTAATAATCATTACATTTGTCTTCTAAATATTTAACACTGATAGTTTGTTCACTTTCCATTTTTTATTTTCATAATGATCTGCTCTTCCAAGATTTCTTTACTTTCTCAAAATGAAGTGGTATTGTCTGCATATTTCAAATTGTTAGTGTTTCAGTCACATTTTGATTCCCAGTTTCATTTCTTTTAATACTGCCATTCTTGTAATATATTCATTTACAGTTAAGTAGATACAAGGGACAATCATCCTTGTCTCACCCTCTTTATTATTCTGCATTTCTTGGTTCCCCAAACTTACTTTCTACTGAATAAATCAAATCTCTACAAAGGTTCCTGTAATTCTATGATATATTTGAGAAATGTTTCTATATAGTTTTCCATCTTCCTCTAACCTAATTTGTCTGTATAATGTCTCCTCCATGATAACTTTTCAGCAATCCTACCTTAGCAGTAATTTTCCTAAGATTTCTCTGTTCTTCTTAAAAACCCTCATTTCCCTTTTCTTCCTCCCCCCCCCCCCCCCCCCACATTTGTTGGCATTTTTACTTATTATTCTTTGGCAGATTTTGCCTGACATTGAAAATCTGCACTCAGTTTTCATATTTGTTGCCCAAGTCCTTTACCTCTGGTTTTACCTAGCTATCACAATAGCTTGTTTTGAAGCAAGACAGATGTTTTTCTGTTTGAAATGTATATCCCTGTTTGAAATATATATATCCACTTTGGTTTTCACAATATCCCTTATCTCTTCACATAGTTCCTTCTCTTTCATATAAGTCAAGTGTACTGAATCTGTTTCTACACTGATTCTGACAGTATGTCCTCCAGTTCAAATTTTGTTGATACACTTACTCTTTAACTGACATAGTATAACTAGTACACATGATACCAGTAATTTATGATCTAAACTATCTCCCTCTGGAAGCTGACTGGATTGCATTTCTGCATCTTGTTTCCTATTACGAGGTTGATTTGTCCATCCAGTGATATCCAAGTGTACAGTCTGTGTTACACTGCTTGAATCAGGTGTTGACTATGAACAAAGAGTTGTCTTCATAAAACTCTAGTCTATTGCTTTGCCTAATCCAAATTTTCCTGTCATCCTAGGCTCTTCTTGTACTACCTCCTTTCTAGAAGTTGCATTTAGCACCTTTTGCATTGGTTATACAATTCCTCAATATCTTCCTCCATAACATATGTAGTAAGGACTTACTGCATATCTGTGTAATATTGATGTTTACTGGTTATCCAATAATTCTAATAGATATGATCTTGTTGTTTATTAGGTAATAGCCTAGCATATACGTAGCTCTGCCATTTTTAGTATTATTGCCAGCCCATTTCTAGCAGCTTTATCTGGTCATTTCATGGCCTCCAGATCTGCTTGTGAACGTTTGACATTATTCCTAAGTAACTGGAAGACCATCTTCTGACCTGTGGATTTCATCATCTAAATTCACCAAACCAAACCAAATTCATCTAAAGTTTATAGCAAAGTCCATACATGCTTCCTGATTGAAAATACAGAAATGATTTGGAACTGCCATTTTCCAAGTTTGATTTTTTTAGGGAAAGTTGTCAAGAAGGTGGTCAGCCTGCAGCTCCAGAGGGCTGTGGAGGAAGTGAATTATCTGGACCCTTTTCAGTTGGAATTCAGAACTCATTATAGTACTGAGACAGCATTGAGCATATTTGTCAAGGCCTTGGGGTGGGGGTGATGCATCCCATCCTGACCGTCCTTGATATTTCAGTGGGTTTTGCTACCACTGAACATGGTACCCTTCTGGACTAGCTCAGGTGATTGGGAGTGGGAGGCACAATGTTGTGGTACTCCTTCTCCTTTATCTGAGGCCAGTTCCAGTCAATGTGGAAGGGAGGGAGATAGAGCCCAAGGCCCCTGTAGAGTTCCTTGTCAGGGTATTATCCTAGAGTAAAGAATTACTCAGTGAAAATATGCACTTGATAGAACACAGCTTGACTGTGTTTGTAATCCCCACAACCAGCCCAGAGCACACACCTGTAGGGTGTGGCAGCATGACACAGCACAAACCACTGTATATAACAAAGTGCACCATGGGTTATAGTTGTGGCTGGTGTTGGGGCTGGTGTTGGAGTTCTGGGAAATAATTAGGAATTTGCAGGTTGGTGTACATTCTGTATATGTTGTACAGTAAATGTCTGTGTGCAAGTTTTCTACATTGGACTGTGGACTGTTTATTTTGTCTCACTCAAGGAGCACCACTGTGCAGAGTGTATGCTGCACACCCTGACATTCCTCAGGAAAGGAAAGCCACTGGGTAAGACCATCCATTGACACAGGTTGAAGTATTATCAGCATGCTGATGGTACCCAATTATACATCTTTGCCCTGGGCTGACCAAGTGATGCTATGAAGGTTCATTCCCAATGTTTGAAGACAGTGAGGTTCTGTGTGGCAAAAGGCTTCAGCTCACCCTTGGCAAGACTGAGTGACTGTGACTTTTGAGGCCCTCCAGATCTGGAGGCTTTCCATCCTTGGCTGTGAATGGGTTTGCACTCTCTAGAAGGAACTGGTATGCAGTTTGTGGGTCCTCCTGGATTCATGGTTTGTGTTCAAATAATAGGTGGCAGCCATGGCTAAGAGGGCCATAGCACAGGTTCATCTTGTGCATCACTTGTGCTTGTTTTTGGATCTGGATCTGGATCTGGTGACCCTACTCTTGGTTACTCATTCCTTAGTCACTTTGTAATACATTCTACATAGGCTGCCATTGAAGAGGATTCAGAAACTGCAATTGATCCAGGCAGTTTTGGGCATTTCACAATACATTCATGTAATACCTCTGCTTCCAGGTACAATTCAAGATGCTGGTTATTACTTATAAAGGCCTACATAATTGTATAATAGTGTAGAGATAGCTTTGAAGAAGATATGTGGCAGCTGTTAGTAAAACATGCATTTTGCTTAGGAAACAAAGCAAAAAGTAGTGAGACAGAGATTCAAGATAGCCCTGCCATGACTCTTTTAGGTATAAGAAGCAGGGAAGGACAAATGCTTTCAAGATTCTGTTATTATTAACTATATCAATAAAGTAGAGTTCTAGTATTTCTTGTGGTGTCTGTTTCCTGAGCTGGGGTCCTAGAAAGACCATGGCACAATCATTTGCAGGACTGCCTCTCTAAGAGGGTGGCTAGGCTCCAGGTCCCATCTATTAGGTAAAGTCAACTTATAGGACCTGGGTGTCATGCCTTTTCATCATAGCACTTGACCTAGGGAACAGCATTTCTATGGCAATCCAGATGACCCCAGTACTGTTGGCCTTTCAGAAGGCATTAAAAACCTGGTTGTTTCCCCAGGCTTTTGGGAGAGGAGGTTAAGTGAGACCTGACATTTGATCTGTTAGTTCTCGTCTAATTATTTTTAGACCTTGCACATATGTTTAATTCTATATTGTGTTCTGCTTTGGGTTCTAACCCTCTGTTTGCCACCTAGAGTGTCTGTTGTGAGATGGGTTGCTGTTTAAATAAATAAATAGACTGTTAAATAAATAAATAAATAAATAAATATTATGTGCAAAACTTTGGGTTCTAAGCATCGAACATTCCAATTTTCCTAGAATATTCAGTTTTTCTTTCAGAAAGTGTTGATTTCATAATTTTGGGAGTGGTTGATAATTTTCCAGAAGTAAATTTCCAGACCAGGAAATGGTTAATGGTGTTCTGGATATGATCTGGCTCTGAAGCAGCCTGTTCCAGAAGAAAAACAGTGAGTTCTATGCCTGAAATGCAGTTTTGCACGTTGCTGATTAAAATGCTGGTGAAAGAGATGCATTTTTACTGATTTCTTACATGCTGAGAAAGTGGAAGCCAAAAATAAGGGTGTATTCCAATCCTGGGAATGGGGCCAAATATGGACTTCTGACAGCAGGGGCATCTCACCTACAGGCCTTAAAGCCAAACAAGGTTATAACAGCAATGTCACCCATTAGATAGTTAGACTCCAAGCCATTTATAGGATCAACAGGCTAGAAAACTAAACTAAATCTTTGTGTTCTCTCTTAAAAAATGGAGAGTATCTTCATCCAGGCACTGCTTAATCTACTGCCTACTAGTGAGAATATGTTTCAGTGATTATGTCAATAAATTATCCATATGGAATTCAAATATTGTGCCACCGTAATTATATTGCAATGCCGTAAATGAGCATCCTTGAAAAACAGGAGTGAAAGCTTTGTTAAATCAAACTCATGGTTGATGTAACTGAAAAACTCTCTCTCTCTCACTCACTCACACACACACACACACACACACACATATATATATATATCTCACTCTGAGCACAGTTTTATAAATGGTCTCCTTTTTGCTGGAGCCATTTTCACAATCACATTTCTTTTATTAGTGTTTCTTGGGATATGTACTTTTGCTGCTCAGGAAAAAAAAAAGGGGGGGGGGAACCAGTGGAAAGATTAGTCCAACTGGAAAGTGTCAAGGGATGAAAACAATCAACGAGATATAGCATTAAATTTTATAGCAGTTTTTAAAGGCCTCAGTTCTTCTCCCTGAAGAGATTATGGCATCAAAAAGAAGAGAAAAGATGTGAAAAGATGCATTTCAATAGAAATCAATAGAAAAACATTAGTGTATAATTTATCTAACGGACAAAAGAGTTGTGGAACAAATTGGGATTCAGTACAAGCACATTTTTTTTTTCCCTCTGACATTAGAAGTCAGGTTGAAATATTTTTTCAAGGACAGTTAAGGACTCCTGCAGACGTAGACTTGTATTTTGCTGCAACCAGTTAGAAATTTGATTTGGAATCTTGTTCTAACAAAATATGTATCTTCTGGGTTTGATTGCAGTTAAGCATCTCTTGTCGTGCACACAGCTTGGAAGGTCAACAGTTCTCTAAATAGTGTTATTGTCCACTGAGCTACTGCAGATGTCACAATGGAGTATAAGTGTATATATAAATCTGTAGGCCCTTAAGAACTATAGTTAATGCATGGAACCAACACATAGAACCAACCAAACCCTGCCTTTGCTTTTAAGCCCTAGTTCCATATAATTTTTGGTGTAACTACAGATCTTCTTACAAGAGATACACTTTTTAATCTTCAGAGAACTTTAGATTACTTATTTTAAATAAGTAAGTGCATGGAGGGTTCTCCTCAAGAGAAAGTTGGGAGATAATGGTATCAGTGAAAGAAAAACTGCCTTTGAGTTGATTATACAGTACATAAGTAACTGACCTTTTTCTATTGTGGCCTGATTGGGATCAGTGTCAGTAGATGCTGCTTACCTTTTTTTAACTGTTGCATAAGCAAAATTGAATACATGCACAAAACAGTTTAGGAAATATTGATATTAACTTTTTCTACCTGTGGACATTCTAGTACAGATCTGGACAGCATATGCTTACTTAGATTTTTTTTTTTTTTTAACACAGCAACAAGAAGATCAAATGCATGCAACTTAATTAAATACATCATTCATTTTCCAAGCCTTTGTTTTATGTGGAACATGGAAAAAAAAGATTCTAAAAATGGGTTGTGATAGTATTATTTTATTATTGTATTGTATTGTATTGTATTTAAATTTATTGGCTGCCCAACTCTAATGGTAGCAAATGAAGGTTTGCTTCAGGTCTTAAAAGTTGTAGAACTGTACTCAGTACTTTGATTTTACCCCAGAAGTAAAACAGAAGTTAATGAAGGAGATTTGATCCCAGAAATAAAAAGGAAGTTAGTGCAGGAGAAATTAGAACAACATAATGGTTAATGCCTAGTCCAATTTAAAACTCCTATTGTTCTATTTTGCGCTAGCTGAAATTTCTGGATCATTAAAAAAAAAAAATCTCTGTGAATTATGCATTACAGTGATCCAAACAGGAGGTTACTGAAACATGGATTAGGAGGCCAGATTATTTATCTCCAGAGAGGGATCTGGCTGAAAGTACATCGAATAATAAAAAAATGTTGCCTGCCACTGAAACTACTTGAATCTGAATAGTGACAGCTTTGAACCTAGCACAACCCTTTCCAGAACAGCTGAATTCCTTTCCCTCTTGTCTGAAGAATCCTTCATTAATGCTGCCTTTTTGTTGTCTGAACTAAGCTTTCATTTGTTAGCCTTCATTCAGGCCAGGCCATTGTTAGTTAGTCTTTGATTCAGCATCCCCACTGTTACATCCAAGAAGTTGTGTGTGGAATTCCAGGATGATCTTGCTCAACATGTTTATATAGATATGGAATGATGTGTGTGCATGGTGGGGGGCAGGGTGGAGATACCAAAGATCCCTGCTGGACTCTGAAATTTCTATGCCAAAATAACATCTGTAGAAAAATGATTTCTTCCTGGACATTTCCCCAACAAGAAGGCATGGAGATACTTTTATAAATATTGTTTGGCATCATTCTCATGATTCTCCCCTGATTTGGCCATTATATCCAGCAGCTGTCTCCACTGAGTAATAAGTGGAAAAATGTTGAAATAGAAAAATGTGCCATTTTATGTTTTGTTCTCTCTGTGTCTTCATGCTGATCATGAAGCACTATATGCTGAAGATGGATTACGTCTTCCCATGATAGTAATGTATCATGACCAGTGCCAGGAGAAAGAAGAAAGGGTGAGAAAACTTTTGTGGTTGTGTTTGTCTCTGGCTCCTTGCATTTCCATTGTGTGCTATAAACTGACCATTATGAATAACATACAGTGTGCATATTACATCTGTTTGCCGCTCTGACAGTTGTCATCTCACCATAGGAACACTTGTCATGCATACTTCTTTGTCATGACTGCTCCAGGAATGTTCTCCATCTCCTTCACTCTGTTGTGGAGTTTTTAACAACACATTTCATGATTTCAAAATAAATTAAACACCATTTGTTGCTTTTTGTCATGCAAAATAGCAATTTTTTTTTTTTTTTTTTTTTTATCTGCTTAACAGTCATTACTGACCCTGCAGTGACCGCCCCCTAGCGGTTTTCAAGGCAATTGCATCTTTCTAGTTTCGGAATTAGACTTTGCCAGAGCCTAATTCCTAGAGCGTCAGCCCAGCTGGCAGCACAGGAGGCGGGATTTCCGTTGCTTCGCGCCCCTTTTTCGGACGAGCGCGGTTTTTCGCGCTTTTACCGGCAACTTGTCCCGTCTCTCTGTTGAGCCGTTGCCAGCATTTTTCCTCCCACCGGGGTGAGAGTCCTCATTTATCTACTCACGTACGTTTTCGATCTGCTGAGTTGGACTTCAGAAATAGACTTTTAACTCAGCAGAGCTTCCTATCTCCTCTGTCCAAGCAAGCAGTTGGACAGCGCATTATACACAGAATCACAGTTCGGTGCTTAACAGTATTCATATTTTAGAACAGATTTACATTTACAAGCACTAAGCAACAAAGTGTAAGCTACAAGAACTGGAAAATTGCCATTGTTTGTCCAGCTTTCCAAGCACTAAAATAGCTTTTAATTTTGAAACAGCCACTGTTGGATATACCGATTTTGAAAGGAGGGGTGATTTCATTTATGACTTGCAATACCTGTGCTTTATTTGACTTACAACTCCTCCCTGGTAGCATATTCACCATCCCAAAGCACTTTTGGAATTAATATTTTGATAAATATCTACTTTCTTTCTTTATCAGAAATGCATTGGTACTAGAAATGTGTACACCTAAATTCCAAATATTAGGGTTTGTTTTTACTCATCCGTTTACAAAATACTGAGCTCTCATCCAAAACATAAACTGGGACTGGGGTGGGGAGGAACACATAGACTTGTTTTTCAGTAAACATGCAACAGGTGTAAAAGTCCTAGGGAAGTTTGAACAAATTCTGGAGCCAGAATTTATGCTCAACCTAAAGATAGTTTTCCTGATGCTGTCATTCTGGCTCAAGTTTTAACAGAATCTATTAATTTTAGAATCTGCATTACATATTCATATGATTGTCTCTATATCTTTCTTTCAGAGTATATGTGTCAGAATCCTCGCAAGATCTTATAATAGATTATTATATGGCTCCAAGATTCGTAGGGCCTTCTGTTATAGATAAAGTAATTAATCCAGTTTCACTATGATTACAGATGCCCGCTACCTTTAAAAGAATCCATCCAGTTTTCCACTGCGACCTGCTTAAACCCTATAAAGAGTCATCTCAATGGCATCCCTCCCCAGTACCTCCTAAACCAATGATGGTTGAAGGAGAACAACATTTTGAAGTTAAAGAGATACTGGACAGTAGAAAGCACGGGGGGGGGGGGGTTCAATTTTTAATTCAGTGGAAACGTTTTCCCAAATCAATGGCTGAATGGGTTGACAAGAAACATGTAAAGGCTCCACATTTACTTAAAAATTTTTATGATACTTATCCTACAAAGCCTTAACAATTAGAATGGTTATTGTATTATGTTTCTCTTTGCTTTTTCTTTTTTAGAGTGAAGAAGAGGAATTTTCTGTCTGACATCCTCTTTTGTGGAGGGGCAGCATGTCAGAATCCTCGCAAGATTTTATAATAGATTATTATATGGCTAGTTTAAAAAATGGCTTTTTACATACTGCGGTTCTGCCATTGTAAAAGGGGAGGGGGAGTAGGAAGGAGAGACTGTTTGAAGCAGATGGCTCCTTATCACAGGCTATGGAATGTTCAAGGCCATGCCAGCAAGGGAATCAGAAGACCAAGAACTAAGGGCGATGTAAGGGGGGGAAAAGTAAGAAAAGCAGTTTTTGGCACGCTTTTGCTCAGTCTCAGCAATGCTTTGGATCTGTACACTTATTCTTAATAAATGAACTTTCTTTTGAATCAATATTGGTTGCAAGGAAAGTTACTGGATTTGAGATCAACAGGTGGCAGTTCGTTACAATATGATTAGTATTTTTTACCCTGCCAACAGCCCCCACCAACTTTTTGCAATCAGTAACTTCAACAACCAACTGTTGCTGTCATGCTCCTCTTGCTTCTTCTTTTTTTTTTAAATAAATTCTTTATAGTATGCCTCGAATCTACAAACATTTGACCCACCTCATTTCCTGCTTAGAAAATTTCTGATTGTAATATTCTCCCAGTTTTAGCAGGTGTGAAGCAGCGGACTTGTAATTGAGACAGGCTAACTTTAACACCTTAGGCTATCAGAGGCTTCTGTATCAATTAAGTTCTACTTAATCCATATTTTGAATGCTTACCAGGGGTCCATGGAAGCTGCCTGGCCCTCGCACCAATCCTCTTTAGAGGATTGCACTTCACAATTATTTCAGGGCACCAGTGAGCTTCGAGTAGCCTTAGTACTTGGTACAGCCAACTAAACAATGTTATATGCAATCTGTCAAGCAAAGGAATCTGTGCTCCCATTTATCTATCTACATACGGATGGATGTATTAAAAAGTCTGAGATGGTGGAGGGGGAGGTGGCAATGCAAGTTAAGGTCTTGGAATTAATCAGTCCCGTCTGCATGCACAAAAGGCATGACATAAGGAACAAAAAGCATCTGAGACAAAACTGTGCTTCTTTTCACAGGGAATTGGGGAAATTAATGTCAGCACTAGGCTGAAGACATAAAGAGAGTCAAAATTAAAAACCCTTTGAAAGCTTCCAACAAGATTCCTATAATCAGCTGAAAGATAAGTAATGATCAAAGCCCCTTTAAAATAGAATTGTTCACCCCCTTGGAACTGTTTAAATATACCATACTATTCAGCAGAAATTGCATGAGATTACTGCTCAAACTATGCTGTTGTTTCAGTGCGGAGGCCAGATGTTGTAAAAAATAAGCAAGTTTACCCCATTTATATGAGCTTGAAAGCTAGAACCGTTTAAGTAAAAGTAAAAAAATAGACATGCGGCAGTTAGGAAGACCATTGATTTCCTTGTACTACCACACAGGTTATTTGACAATGATCCACTTTCACAATTCTCTCTAGCATGGCAGCCACTGCGCACTCAAACTTTTAGTCGTAAGGGCCACGTGCTGAGGCACTTGCATCAAAGCTGAGCCAGCACCCCACTCAGATCTCTGTATTGACTAATTTGGGTAAGAGCCTGGAAGTTGTGCTTTTCAAACATTATACTTAGTGCCACACACAGAATTGGCATAGCTTGTAGCTTTATTACAGCTTTTATAATGGGGAGGGGTGGAGGGAACAGAAATCTAGGGGTACCCTATTCCTTCAAATGGTTCATCCTGTGGCCCCATGGCTTTGTAGTCACATGACCAGTAAGACTTGTTTTACGATGTTGTCATTGTAAAGAGGTAGTAAGGCCTGTGGCAATTCCCTTCACTAGAGTTCCTAAAGATGTCTCCTTATGTGTACATGAACTTCTGCTTAGCTATGTTGTACTTGTTGGAAAAATACTGGGGGTACCTTCCAGTTTAGCTTGCTCCCAAGCAACTTCAAGGCAATTCTTTCATCCAGATCAGAGCTAACACACGTGGCATTCAGTTCATCTAGCAAAGTATAGCTTGATGCTTATTTATGAAATATCAGCAAAGTTAACTGGCAGAACAGGATAAAGAGCAGGGAGAAGCAGGGAGACATGACTTGGCAAGAATGAACATTATCTGTACATCTATATCAAAAGGACACAGAACTTTCCAGAATCACTGGAAACCATACTGTGGGTAATTAGCATGGACAATGCCCAAAGGAGGGGCTTTTGGTTGTTCCAGCCTTAACCCTTTTATGTACATAACAGCAGCAGAATAGAGTTGAAAGTGAGATACAAGGTGATCCCTTGTCAGCCCTTCAGGGTAGTCCAGACAGGAAACCAAAACCATGAGTGCTAATACTACCTTTATTGTAAGGTTACAGTAACAGAATCTTGCAAGTCTGAAAGCACTTCTCCCCTCCCCTGCCTTTACTCTCCAGAGAAGTTGGGAGGGTCCCTTTTGAGAGACTTTCTCCAACCCCATTCCTTCTGCAGGCTGAGATTTTATCAGACCATCGTCTAAGTTGTGCCTCTTCCTCCTGTCTCCCAAGGTTATTCGCACAGCCCATTGCATCCTTCCACTAATGAAAACACTTTGGTAGATGGAGATGTTGTATCCAACAGTTCTGCTACAAGATTAGACAAGTTTAACACTTGCTAAGGTGAAAGACCGGTCATAACAATGGACAATACAAACAACTGGCTTATCAAATGATATGTGGCAATACCAGCATGGAGAATTGGATTCAGTTGAAGAAGCAGGTCCAGGAGGCTGCAAGATGTCAGAAGGAGGTTTAATTGATATTATTCAATAATGTCATCTAAGCCCTGCCTCTTGATATTATTAGGTAAGTATAGGAATTGGGGGTTAGCTAAAGTGAAGCTGCAGTCTGCTGCCTCTCGGTGTGGAAGCTAGCTAGAATGTTTGAAGCACCCTTTCCCTTGGGTGTTTGGAAGAGGTGTGAAACTAGTTTGGGTGATTACATGTAGTTAAGAGGAAAGAGAGATTGGGCAAACTGCTAAGGGATGATGACAGGCAGGGGGAGGTATGTTGGAAGCTGCTGAGCTGGCTATAATAGGACACGAGAGAACAGTAATCTCATGCAGATCTCCTAGGTGAGCACCTGCCCTAGGCCTAAAGGCTGGATTGCTGATCTGTTAGTTAATGCCAAGTTCACCTATAACAAGACAACATCCATATACAGTATGATGGCAAATGAGTGGGTGGACTTGTTATGTATCACTAAGACCTGGTTGGGCAAAAAAGGGGAAGAGGTTCTGTATGACATATGCCACCCCCACCCCCCGGTTTCAGGTCCTCCAACTGGGGTGGGGGCAGGATAGGGGAATAATTTTTAGAGGGACCTTACACTGATTTTGTAATTTACTATTCCTCAGATTCCAGGCTTTGAATGTCTTTATATGAATCAGGGCTGTTGTCAGGCCTAGCCCAAGGAACTCCAGGAGATCATGCAGATTCAGTTCAGCAATGTTTATTAGCTACAACCTCTATCAAGAATCTTCCCAGACTGAAACTCAGTTCCCAAGGTCAGCCAGTCAACACAGAGTGAATTCCTCAGGGAGGTGCCAGCCTCATCCTCTTATCTCTTCCTCGCCCCTCAGGAGATGAAAGAGGATGCTTCCCTCCCTGAGTCTAGCCTTCATAATTCCATTCCATCACATCTATAGAGATAAGTTAGAGCTGCTGCCCCTCCTGTTTTCCTGGAACTCATAATGGAGATGATGGTAGAATCTCCAAAGCTATTAGTGCTGGAAGATTCATCTTCTATGCCCTGGGGGTTGGACCAGGTGTGTTTAGGAATTCATGACCTCCATAGCAACCATAGGCTTGTGCAGGTCATCTTAGCCCCAACTCATGAACTCTGGACTGCTGTTTGCCTTGAAGTGCAAGGTGTGTGTTTTGAAGACGGAGGATACTACCATCAGTCCTTTGCCATGGTCAGATCCCTTTTTTGTCAAGCTGCACCATAATCTCTGCTGTGGTGGACCAATTAGGATGATTAGCCCCAGATGTTGGATGGATCATGATGGTTTCTTGACAGCACCAGATTTTCTGAGGGAATTAGCAGGCACTTCCATCATTCACCTGGTTGATCTCAAATACAGAGGTATTGCACAACTTCCATCTAGCCTCCAATCTTCACTTTCTGAGGATGATGTAGGAATATGAGATGGTCTTCAGCTACAGAGGATGCTAGATAAAGCAAATTATCTGGATCCCTTCCAATCAGGATTCAGACTTGGGCATGGGACCAAATGTCACTGATTACTTAGCTGCATTATAGGGAAACCACAAGAGTCTTTCAAGGTTATATTGCAAGGTCTGGTGGAATAATATATATGAAAAATTACAATAACATGAAGCAGGGATCTCAGTCTACATAGACCAGTAAAATTTTGAGATCTTGTTAGGGCAGCTTCTTAGGCTTCTGATGAGTGTGGTTAGTTACAAAATCTCCATCATTTCTTACTCCCAGGATCTGGGACTAGGTAGAGGTTGCAGACACATTCCCTCTTATTATTAAAATGTCCAGCAAAACTTCCATTATTAAAAAGAATTTTGAATGTTCATTCTACATTTTTTTACATTATAGTTGGTTCTGTCCCCTTGATTTTATTCACTTCTATCCTCAATATATTTCATGTCTACAGACCCTGTATATGAAAAAATGACAGGACTTATTCTCCCATATAGTTCAGTGTTAATCTATGCAAAGAATCCTGACTTCACCTAAAAAAATGGTCTATAACCCTTGGCTTAATTTCTTTCCTTCCAAGTCATTTTGCTGCTTGACCTCGCCCATTACATCTCAGCTACATTTAAAACAACTATCAGAAATTCTCAGTGGGTTTGAAAATATGCTGAGGATAGAGGAGTTAAAAGAAAACTAAGCTTTAACTGAATAGCATTTTTATGGAATCATGATCTTGCATGATTTTGCAATTTTGCCCATAGATTGCTGACATCAATAAATCACATGCATGATGTTTTTCTCCTCCAGTCAGTCATCAGCACATCAGCAGGATTAACCTTGTGACTGAGTGGAATCAGGCCTCAGATACCCTAAAACAGACTGCCCAGGATATATAGCACTTGTGATCAACAGTTCTGTAAGGCTCCAGGTTGCGATAGGCTGTTCCTAAGATTTGTAATATTCCAGCTGCTTTGTATGACTATTCTCTGAGTCTCTTGAGCAGTGTGAATCTTCTATCACTTGGCTTTAAGATAATTTTACTTATATTTTGAAGTTATAGGTCACATGAAATGTACCTCCATTAAAATAACTGTTAAGGCAGACTGTTACAAAACAATATAAAACAGAAGCAAAAGCAATTTAAGCATTGAACCACCTCCACACCAGAAGAATCTAATTAGAAACAAAGGCACTGCAGTATTGTGATAATTGCCACTAGCAGGTTTAGTTTTTTAAAACTGGTCCAAAGAAGACAGAATGAGGTCAAACAAGGCAAGTTGGCCAGAGGTCTGTGATGAAATATCCTATTCATAGACTCCTGGTTCTCTTGAAGACTTTCTTATAGATTTCAATTTCAATCTTACGTAATAAGATCCCAAAGTTTTGTCTAGATTGTTTCTTACATAAACCAGAGTCTGTATAAAACCTTTAACAGTGTGTAGTCTAAAAGCTATTTAATTTGTCCAAAACTGTTACTGTCAATTTTTTATTTTAAAAACAGCATCCAAGATCACATTTCTGTGTTCTTATAATAATCACTTCATATTTTTGCAATTTGCATTGCATTCATTGTGATAATGCCATAAGTCATAAGGCTTTCCCATAACCTGCTGAGACTACTAAATTTTGGATTTTATACATCCTTATCTTTCCAATTTACCATGGAATATTTTGCATTGTTCTTGGAAATGCCAGTGTGTGAAAGATCCTTTATTTGTTTTTTTTCTTTCTCTCTTTCTTTAATACTTCTGTATACAAAACAGGCCACCATAAATCCTTGGAGTGTTCCATTTCTTAAAATAGTAAACTAATAAGCAAACGAACTTGCAGTTGGAACTCTATTTATTTGGGACCTTCAAAATATCAGGAAGTCCCATTTTACTATTACTTCCAACAAAGCTTATGTTATTTTTTAATGGTTTGTTGAAAGTGCATATACAATACACACAGCTAGAACTAACTGGAGTTTTCTTTAATGCAGGAGAACCAAATCCAAACTTTAGATTTAGATTTCTTGTGATTAAAATATTTAAATCGAGCACAATGTATTGGTCATGACAGTCGGCTTTCATTTTCTACAATTAATTAATTAACAAAAAGTGAAATCATGCTATGATTAATTAGAGTAATATCTGCAATATAAATAGTTAATTGGTCATCCTAGCTGACCTTGACCAATATCAAAAAGCTAAGTAGAATTAGATCCAGTTAGTACCTGGATAGGAAACCATGGGGGGGGGGGGGGGTGTCGGGGAACAGGACTTTAGGAAGTTGGAATAAATCTGGAAAGAAGGTTTAAAAAGCCTCCTTCCATGGTGTTGCCAAGAAAACAACATCCTTGAAGTCACTAGGAATTGAGTTTAGCTCAAAGAAGACTTACCGTTTGAATATTTCATTACAGATGAGGCGTATCGTCTTAAAAGAGGCATTTTAAGAAAGTTAATGTTTCATTTATGTATCGCCAAAACAGATGTTTATGTATCAGTCCTTCATGCAAAAGTTGTGCTGATTCCTTAATCAGATGAGAGCGCTGACATTTACATAAGGACCCAATGTGGCACCATATTCAGTAAAGAGTTCTCTTCAAATATGCACATATGAATGGAAAAGCATTACCTTATATGCTGTTTGGGTAATATAAAATCATACTTAATGCCTATTCTAGACATAAGATTTTCAGCTGGACAGTTGATTTCCTAGTCACTTTCTTTTGTACTTGATGAAAACTATGGTGCTACATTGCGCAGGTATTCTCCACAGTCTGTGGGTGGAGAAAATGAGCAATTGCATTCTTTAAAGATTGTGATTTCAATTTGTGAGACTTCCCATAAGTCAAGAGAGATCTTGTTGATTTTTAAATTAATTTTTGAAAGATGTCATTGTAGGAGTGGATGAATGGATTCTGCTAATTGTGACAAAATTAACTTCCAAAAGGTAAAGGAAAAATAAATCAATCCTCCATTAACTGATTAAAAAGCTGAAAGAGTACAAAGAAAACTTATCGTTTTCATACTTTGTCCGATGAAGTTATTTTTGTTTGCACCTAGAAGCTGTAGCTGGTTCAGTAGAAGAGAGAAGGCAGAAGCAGTGGTCAAGCGGAGACTCATCCTTAAATCTTTTCCAGGTAGATTACCAATATGACTTTGTTAGGAAAACAAATGAAGGATGTTCTCCTGTCTTGATCTTTTTGGGGAATGAGCATGTGTCAGATTTCATAGCTATTTGGAATTGCATAATTGGAAAGAGTTGGCATGCTTCAGGTGCTATCAATTAAACAGTGCCCTCCAATGGGAAACAGGAAGTGGGCCTTCTCTGTTGCAGCACCTACCGTTTGCACAGCTTCTCCCCAGAGATTCATGTGGTTCCTACCCTGACAATATTTAAAAAGGTTTTCAAAACCTGGCTTTTCTGCCAGACATTGGGCTAGATTGTGTGGCAAGCCTTTAAGGAAACGTTTTGTATTCTGGCTGTGTTTTTTATTGCTGTCTCTGGATGTTTATGGTTCTCTTTATCTGCTATATTGTTTTGAACCATTTTTTAAAATATTGAACACCCCCAAGAGCTGTTATGGAGTCGGGCAGCCTTAGAAATATGATAAATTAATAAACAAATAAATACATTTGATGGGTGTGTATGCTCTGAAAAATAAATTTCAGTTTCTGTTGTAAAGATGCCATTCAGTTAGTGAGATGGCACTTAAATTATCTCCTGAATCTGAATGATGGCTTTGTTGGGTTTGAGCAACTATTGGTTCCTCTGAGACTGATAAGAATTGGACCTTTGTTCTTGCCCTTCTGGAAAGTGGTTGTTTTGATATCTAAAATTATGTATAGAGAATTGAGGTATGTTTGCTTGAGCACGACACAGATTTGGGAGGATACAAACCCAACTGAAATGTCTCTAAGCTGACTCAGAAAAATGAAAGAATATTATTAACAGCCCTTGAAAAGGAGCTGGTTAAATGGAAGAGTGGAACCAGTTGTCACCCAGCTTTCAATACCTATTTCCTCCAAACAAATGCTGATCCCTTTCAAGTCAGCTGTATGCCCAATCTCAGTCATTGATTTCTGAAACACCAGGCAAAAGTCACATCTGTGCTTTTCAGTTCTTTTTACAGCATTTCACCACACCGACAGATGTTTTCCAAACTGTGCTTTTTTTCTCTCTCTTTGCCTCCCTAATCGTCAAAAGAAGTGAAAGTGTTTAGGTAAGCAGAAGAGATTCCTCACTGAGGTGCTTCCAAAATGTTTTAATTTCTCATTTGTTTGCTTGTTCTGTAGCCCTTGTGGTGTTTATCTCATAAAGCGGACATTGTGCAATGTACGGGCTCTGACCTATCTTTTTTGATGTCCTGTCCCTCCAGGAACAGGAAGGATTAATTACAGCAACCTAGCTCTAGATGAAGCCCCATGCTTCTTAACACACCAAATTAATTCAGAGTTGACAAAACTCTTTCAGACACAACCTGCTTCTTCCTGCTGATGGTGCTTTATTAGCATATTCTTCCCAGAAAAAAAAAAGAAAAAAAGAAAAAAGCTTCATAGAGCTTTTTTACCTCTCTTCCATGTTCAATTTGTAAAGCACTGAGTGACAGGCAGCAAAATGGCTTGAATATATCTGAGGCAACTTGCCAACATTCTCCTGACACAAGCACTTAGGAGCCTTTGTTCTGAGTACATTAAAGTCACAGAAGGTCCGCGTACAGTAAGCATTAGAGGGCAGGCAGGATGTTCACAGAAAGACAAAACAGCAGGTGATAAATGACATTAAATAACAGTGAGAATTTACCACAGACTAAATTAACTACTGGAGTGAAATGTTCACGGCTCTGAGGCTATATTAACAATGAATTTATAATTAGGTGATTATAATTCTTTCCAATGTTCATGGAAGTCTACATGTAAGAATAATGAAGACAGAGACAACCCTATTGGACTCCAGATACAAGCTGGTGTAGATTTTATTCTAAAAAAATTACAGTAAAGATATGGGATAATTCTTCTTCTGCCCCTAAAATGTAATTTATAAAATAAGTACTTAAATGTGAATTAACCCAGATATATGCTGTACAAAGATGCAGAGCAATTAAGCCACTGAGGGATGATTTTAAGCCACTCTTCTGAGCACTGCTGGAAAGCCTCATAAATGAAAAACTGCCCTCTTTCTCCCCCAATCTTTTAGTATTGTTTATATATGGAAGATAAGCCCACCATTAAAAAGAAAATCAACGATACTTCTTTCACTCTCCTAACTTATCATTTTTTAAAAGAACTTTGGCCTCCAATGTATGAAAAATTGATGATTAGATGTAGGCCGAGTTAGTCATGCCTAGTTAGGTATCATGAAACTAGATTGCAAAATTGAGTTTAGTGCTGTGTTCTTATGATAGCAAAAATAAATTGGTAATCACAAGGTATTGAAATTACATATCTCTAACTTTACAGACAAACCTGAGTTTCAAGCTGGAATGAAGAAAATTCTTTCTTACTCTAGAAATGTAAACTTTCTTATCCAAGCTAGCTGAAAGCCACGTGGATAAACTTGCTTGCTAAGTAAAGAATTGCTTCATCTGATTCCTTAACATTTCCTTCAACTCTCATGCTATTTAAAATGTACATAATTTTTAAAATTGATTGATTGATTATGTGTCATCAAGTCAGTATTAACTCTTCATGACCATATAGATAGACTTTCTTCAGGATGATCTGGCTCCAACCTAGCCTTTACTGCTGATAGTTCTCTTCCCTTTCACCTTCCCAAGCATTATGGGCATCTCAAGGAAGCTAGATCTTCACATAATATGTCCAAGATATGGTCATTTATATCTCAAGTGAGAACATTTGACTGATTTGTTCTATAAGCCATTTGTTTGTTTTCTTGTTTATCTATGGTATTTCCAAAAGTCTTATCCAACACAAAAGTTCAAAAGTTCAACAGTTCTTTGAAAGCCCAACTTTTGCTTCTATAGAGTGGCATAGGGAAAAACATTCTCTGCACACTTTTAATTGTTATAGATATGGATATGTTACAGTATCTGAATATATTCTCCAAAGTTTAATTCCTGTTCTGTCAGGTGCTAGTCTGCAACATATTTCTTGACAGCCGCTTCCTTTACTGTTGATAGTCTATCCTAGAAGGTAGAAGCTACCTGCACTTGGATATCTTCATTGTTAATTCTAAGGCTGGTTGCTGTCATTAGTTTGGAGTTTCTTATATTTTATCTTAGTCCTGCTTTTTCACTGTGTTCCTTGACTTTCATGACTAGAATTTGCAGATTATATGCATTTTCAGCTTCTATCACAGTAGTGTCATCAGCACAGGGCAGATTAATGTCACCTGATGAGGTACATCAAATCAGGAAACTGATTCTGCTGGAAGACTAGAACTTTACTTTACTGAGATAGTCTGGTAACAGAGTCTTGCAAGCCTGCCTGTGTTTTCCCTTCCCTCCCTCTTATACCTCAGGGAGTCAAGGAGGAATTAATCTGAGTCTCTTTCTCACATTCTCCTGATTGCCTGGGCTTAATGCATGCTGTTTCTACACCTTAGGTTTTTCTGATGGCTTCTTGTTGCTTTCTGCATGGTCATGTCTATGGATCCCTACAGTTATTGATTCTTCTTCCTTCAATTGTGAAACAACACTCATCTTCTTCTAAACCAGCTTTTCTCAAAATATATTCAGCATATAGGCTGAATAAATAAGGTGAGAGAATGCAAACTTGTCACAGTCTTTTACCAACCTGGAGATAGTCTGCTTTGCAATGTTCTGGCCATACTGTGACTTCCTGTCTTCTGTGTAGGTTTTGCATGAGAATGAGATGTTTTGGGATTCCCATTTTCCTAAGTACATTCCACAACTTGACATGGTTGACATGATCAAAAGTTCAGACTTCTTTTTGGTATGATTTGGCTTTCTCAATTATCTAGTGTATTTCACCAAGAACAATTCTTGTTCCTTGGCCCTTTTTAAAGCCAGAGTGAACATCTGGCATCTCCCTTTCCATGTAGGGCTAATCTGCATTGGATGATTTAAGCATTATATTGCTATCATGTGAAATTAAGGATATTGTATGATAGTTTGCATACTCTGTTCATTCTTCTTTCTTTGCTATTGGTATATAGACCAACCTCTTCCAATCTGGTGACCATTATGTTGTTCTTCAGATTTGCTGGCATTGTTTGGTTAGTTTTATTGGTTTTATCACAAGATGTGGTGCTGGCAACCAGTTTGGCTGACTTCAAAAAAAGACTGAGACCAATTCATGGAAGTCATGGAGATCATTGGCTATTAGCCTTAATGCCAGTGTGACTCCCTCTGAAGGCCACCTTCTGGAAACTAGTGGGCTTCCTTATGCAGTTGGTTGGCTACTGTGAGGACAGACTGCTGGACTCAGTGGGTCAATGTCAGGTTCAGCCCAAAGAACTCCATGAGACAATGCAAATACAGTTCTGTTGCATTTATTAGCTTCCACCTCAAGACAGAATCTCACCAGACTGAACCCAAGTTCCCAAGCCAGCCAGAACACCATGAATTCCTTAGGGAGGTGCGAGCGTCATCTTCTTGAACTTCCCATGCTCCCGTTGGGGGCTAAGAACATGCTTATCTCCCTGAGTATGGCCTTCATAAGTCCATTCCATCACAGTCAAGGGTTCAATCCAACAGGGCACTATTTATGTTCTTGCACTTTTATGATTCTTCTGTTGCTAGCCATATTTCTGTAGATAGTCCATTAATTTCCATAGCCTTCTCATTTGGTAATGAAACACAGCTGATCTAATGTCATCTTCTAGTGCTAGAGTCTTTTAAATAGAAAGTAATTTGCATGTTGACATCTCTACTATCCAGAATTCCAGAATACTCTTTCCATCTTTGTTTGATCTTCTTTGAATCAGTTATTTTCTGTCAGTTCACGTTCTATAGCATACCAGTTCAAGGTTGGAACCTCCTTCTGAGTTCAGAGCTTTTTTGAAAGACTTTCGTTGTTTTTCTGTGTCTATTTCCTTTATATATACAATTTTATTAAGAATTTTGATTGCAATAGTAAAATCTAATACAATAAACTTAAATAAAGAGAAGAGAAATAAAGGATAAAAAGTGCAAGGAAAAAGAAAAAAGAGAAGAAAGAAAAAAGTAAGACTTAATAAAGAGAAAAGAAATATATAAAGATGTGACTTCCAAACTTCATCACAACAAGTATAAACAAATTTGGTGATTCTTCACCCCCTGTAAGGTTACAAACAATGATCTCTTCATCCCATATCACATCCCTTATCTATAGACAAATCTATAAAGCATCATCTTTTCAGTCCTGGTGTCAGCAGAAAGTCCATAAAGGGTTGCCAGAAGTAACAACATATCTTGTTTTAACCTTGATCAAATAAGCCAACTTTATATTCCTTCCTTTTACTTCTAACAGTATTAATCTTTAGTTCATTCAAATATTGTCATACAATTTGATTTCTCATCATTTCTTCTTTGTCCCATCACAGAGTTCTTCAATGCTTTAACAAGCCTCTTTTGTAAATTCAATAGGAAAAAAATTGCCTAGGTCACTCTCCTGGTTTATCATTTGTATTTTCCTTTTGGATTTTAAAACCTCAGCCAGTTTCTTTTGTATATCCAATGAAACATCCTTTTCCAAGTCATTCTCTTGGCCTGTCAGTTGTAAATCCACTTTTGATACCATCTCTATCTTGTCAAATAAAATTTGTTCTATATATGTCATTTCTTCAATAACATCTTTTGGACATAATTACTGACATTGTTGATATTGTGGCTACTATTTTCTGCCTCCATTCTTCAAAAGTCTCTTCAGTAGTTTCATTGTTATAATGTTGTGCATCATTTTGTAGGTTTGTATTTTTTTCTTTTACCTAAAATATTTAGTCCCCTTTAGTGTCCAGTTCTTAAAATCATGAAATTGCTTATCTCTGTTATGTCTTCCAAAAACCAAAACAGATCAATTTCCCATGAGAAGCTGTTTGTTCTTTATAATTAATTCCAAAATCTTATTGTAAAAGTTTCCATATTCCAATTTTATCTGGACCCTTACTCTGTTTATAACTTTCAAAATCTTATTTGGCTTTTTCTGTTTATTTCAAATTCTTTAAGTTCCTAAGCTTATAATGAATTTTTCTTTTGTTCAGAGTTGAAGTTCAACTCACCCGATGAAGACTTTTCAAACTTGTCATTCTGAAAGTCTCTACATGGTTAATAGGCAAAAGTGATTAGAAAGTGAGGGTTGTGAACTTAGTACCCTTTAAAAGGCTCTGCCATGGTTGCAAACACGATGGCTAATTCTTTTGTATCCTGGGACTCAAACCCACAGAAAACTGCTATACTGCAGTCTCCTTGCAAGGAGCAGCTGTCCAGAGCATGCAGGTGATCTCTCATCCTCTCCTTATCTGGAGAGGTTCCAAGGAACTGATCTAGTCACATTGGTTCCTTGGTCTTTGCCGCAGTCACTGGCTTTGCTTTTGCAGAGCCGTCTTCAGTTTCCCATACCTCCCCCAGAAGTCCCACTCTGTCTGTTTCCATCTTCAGTGCATTTACAGATGTTATTTAATCCTGCTTTGACAAGAAATCCTGTGTTAAGTTCCTTCCTGAGATATTTGTCTTTCTTGACTTTGGCTTCTCTTCTTCTCTTGTCAAATTCCAATGTTTATTCTGATATCCAATTTGCTTTCTTCTGTTTCTTGGTCTTTGGCAGTCTCTTTTCACATTCATCTTTCTTTGATTTCATTCCACAGTTCCTCTGGTTCCTTATCAAAGAGGTTGAGGATTTCAAAGTGATTCCTGATATTCTCCTTGAAACTGGAGGGTATGTGTTCAGGTTCATCACTAATGCCCACTATGAAGGATTACTTGCTTTAGCTGGGCAGCTGGGATAACTTTCACATATCGGGTGACCCTGTTGGGAGTATATACTCTTGGCATACACTCCTGGTATTCTTTGCTCATTCCTCCCAGGAACATACCCTGTCCCTCACAGCATAATGAGCAGGATTTGAAGGGGCACATCAAACTCCTGCAAAATATTTCCAGAGTTTGGACTTTGATGCTACAGATGCATGCTGTTGACATCCATCCCTCTGTTCATAATTCCTGTTACTGGAGCTTCAGTAGCTGTTAGCTACTGGTCACTACTCTTAACACTGGTAAGGTACACCAGACTAACTCATCACTGTTATTGTCATCCTACCAGAAAGCAAGCACATTGTTTATTCAAACAATAAAAAATGTGGCATATGAATCAACTAGTTGCTAAAGTTGTTTTTGCTCTGGTAGATGATGTTACAAATTTTGCATTGATGTGCTTTTAGCTTATTAATGTTAACATTATTAATGTTAATGTTTATTATTAGATGCCTTGATAAATATTTTTAGTAGAAAGGCATGATATAAATGGAAAAGGCTTGGCTCAGCAGTCATGTCTGTAATCCAGCCCAGCCTATGGAATGTGTATAAGTGAATGGATGGATGTATATAGAAATTGGACTTTCACATGCAAACATGTACATACCTGGGATTTTTCTTTCCTTTCCAATCTAGCTGCCTTACCCTTACCCATTCCCTGCCAAAGTATCTTTTGATCTCAAGGGGTTCGTTCCCATAGTTTAGTGCAGCAGGAGAGGCAGGCTGCCAAATCAGAAAGGCATTTTTAAAAATTGGAATTATATAAAGATTTATATCACTTGGTCTTCTAGATCATAGACCTTTCCCACTCTCTACCCCACATAGCAGACTTGTAATATGAGGACTATGTGTTTGCTAATGGGATATGAAATGATTCATACCCTTAATAAATATAATGAATGAAAATAATCATTTGAGTGGACCAGAATCAACTATAATGTAAGATGAAGCTATTAAACCAATATTGTTCATTACTTGTAACAATAGCACATGATTTGGTTCACTGCATGCAAGTATCACAAATGGAATACATATGCTGGAAACACTTTAGCTCAGCGTTTCTCAACCTTTTTTAAAAAAATGTAGACCACCGCAACGTCAGTCAAAGCTTTGTGGACTATCATCTAAACAAGCTGCTTTAAGCACAGTTTCTCTTGAGCTGGATAAAAGCTACTGATCCATTTTTGGACTTCCATGTACTGACTGTCGAATGTGCAAAGAATGTCAGTTTGTGTTGTCATGATGCAAAAGGGTCACTATTTGGATTCAGCAAATCTTACATTACACAAGGGTGTTTGTGTTACAAATGATATTATTTTAAAAAATGTAGTATCAATTATAATGGTTTCCAGAAAGGACTAAAGACTTGGCTCTCCTAGCTTGCGTGGGGCGATAAGAGTTCTAATCAATCCTGGGGGTGGCTGGCACCCTGATGATGCTCCCTGAGCTACTCGCCAATTCCATCGATTCTTGGAATTTCTTTATTATTTATTGAAGACTGCTTTGTATTTTAATTGATTTTATCTTCTCTGTAAACCACCCAGAGTCATTTTTTAACGAGGTGGCAAACTTGACATATAAATAAATAAATAATAAGAGGTACATGAAATTACAAGATTACATTATTTTCCCCTACCTTATGGATTATCTACTGTATCTGACCACCAGTGGTCTGTAGACCACTGATTGGGGCCACTGCTTTAGTAACTACAGTCACTATTGTCTGTCCTGATTCACATTTGCTGTCCAGATTTTAGAATGGGTCTTTTTCAGTTGTACACTGATGGACTCTAAGAATTTGTATAAAGAGTTACTAGGTTGTAGTATATTTTCAGATGAAAAAAGCTTATTGTGGAAGAAAGTTATCATATTTCCAATAATTTCCTAAATATGTGTTTCTAAACTTGAACTTGCCAAGGAAACATAAGAGCAGAGAGCATTTTCCATATAGAGGAGAACTGATGGACTAAGTAACTGACTCTTCTTGCAGTTCCTTCCTTCCCTTCTGTAATAATAACAATGCTTAGCCATTTTTCTCTAGTCTAGCTAAGAAAAAAAATGGATCAAGAAAAATCAACACAAAAATTTCCGATGGAGAATTTGAATGGAATAATATTTAAGTCTTCCGTGTGCTACTGATTCTTGCTGCAAATGTTAATTGCCCCACATTAGTATCAGCAGGTAATCAAAGGCCTGGAATAGGAATCTTACAATGTATAGCTTTTCTTAAAAGTTTTTCAGAATTTGGAATGTAATTTATATACACAATATTCCTTTTGTGGTTAGGAACATTATGCAAAGCTCATAAATGCAGTAATTAGTAAGGTAAACAAATTAAAAGCATTAGACAGGAAAATAAAAGGAAATAAAGCTAGATCTAGCTTACACCCATTTTTTAAATTAATTAAGTGCCATCGAGTTGGTGTCAACTCTTAGTGACCACATGGATAGATTTCCTCCATGACGATCTGTCTGTAATCTGGTCTTTCAGTTCTTCCAATGGTGCACTCATTGCTACTCTGACTGAGGTTTCCCAGCATTATATCCTTCTCCAGAGAGCTGGGTCTCATATTCCTTCCTTTTACTTCTAACAAACTTGATCTTTAGTCCCTGCAAATAATGACCTAAAACTTGATTTCTTTTTATTTTTTCTTTGTCCTCACAAGATTCTTCAAAGCTTTAACAAGCCTCTTTTGTAAATCCAATATAGGAAAATTATCCAGGTCACTTGGATTGTTATTTGTATATCTTTTAATTATTAAGACATCAGCCATTTTCTTTTGTATGTCCAGTGTAGCATCTTTTTCCATGTCTTCTTGTAGCCTGTCATTTTTTAATCTACTTTCGAATGAAACTTTCAAATCAGTCTCAATGTTGTCAGGTAAAACTTGTTCCTCTCCCATAACATCTTTTAAACACAGTCTATCTATAGAGGCAGACACTTAAAATTAACTTTGGGTCCATTGTTCAAAAACATCCTTCAATATGTCCAATGTTAAAATATTTAGCTTCATTCTGTAATTTAACTGGAGTTTGAGTGTTCTTCTCTTTTAATTGTAATCTTTAGTTCCTTCTAGTTTCTTCTAGTATCTAATTTTTAAAGTCTTATCTTACTATTTTTTTTTAAAGAATTCAAAACAAAAGCATTTTCCCACATGAAGGATTCTTTATAATTAATTCCAAAATCTTATTTCATTTTTATATGGACCCTTAGTCCTTTTGTAACTTTCTAAAATCAAAGTTTTAATCACCCTTTTGTTGTTTCTTCTCCCCCAATTTTTTTTAAGCCCTTAAACTTGTATTTAAAACTTTTTTCACTAACGACTGAAGGAAACTCACCAGGTGCTATAAAACTGGTTGATCCCAAGGTTCCTAAAAGCTGAAAAGCAGTTAATAAATGATTTCCAAAAGTGATTAGAAAAGGAAGCATGTGAACCCAGTGTCCTTTCAAAGGGGCTAACCACAGTTTGAGCAAGATAGTTATTCCCTCATCTCCCAGCACTCTAAGCCTACCAGAGACCACTGTCCTGTGGCCTCCTTGCAAGGATCAGCTGTCTGGAGCACTTGTGGGTAATCTCATGTCCTCTCCTTTTCTGACAAGGAATTGTTGAAGAGCCAGTCTAATTGCCAACTCTTCATTCCACTTCATTCATTACAATTGTCAGCTCCACTTTTCATGAAGCCATCTTTAGTCCTCCATTTCTTCCAGAAATGCTTTACCTCCATCATAGATACTTTTACCACATTTAGCAACCAACAATGAATTCCATATTCATATTAATCATTTCATAATTCAAGGCTTTGTACTTTAGCAGATGCTTTCTCTAAATCAACATACACATGCAATAAACTTTTTTTTTCTCACATTCATATATAACTGAAGTGTAAAAATAAGTCTAAAGATGCATAAAACCTAGCATCAAATCATACTGTTCTTCTCAAACTGTTTGAATTGTCACCTCTCATATCCTCAAACAAAATTCTGCCAGGCAGAGTTAACATATTAATCCTGTAGCTTTGGTTACCCTTTTCTTTGTACAAGGAACATTAACAGCATTCTCCCAATTGTCAGACATAGATGTGGTCTTTGCAGAAATATTAAACAAGTTGCACAGCTACTCCATAAGGAAATCACATCATGTTAACCTTTTTTTCCAGTTACCCCATTCTGATATCATTGACCACAGCTACCCATGCCCTCATCATTTATCAGAACAATGATTGTGCTGCTTTTGAAGATTACACAAAGGCTGCATTGATTGCAAAATGCATCAACCCACCAATGGGTGGGTGAGAAGCACCAGTACAATATAACACTGAGTCAGTAGGTCCCAGTTGTTTTCCAACAGACTTTCAAATACTGTACAAATCATAGAACTAGTTTTAACCCATAAAGATCTTGAGAGCTTGGCTTCTAGTATCTGTAAAGCCACCTACTTCAGGTAGAACTGACTCATCAATATTATTCAGGTGGGGGTTGTTGAGAACTTCTCCCCCAAGTGAAAGTATGAGAGGAGGCAGAGTACAACCTTTCTCTAGTTGTGCCCCTGATTTTTGGAACATAGGCCTGGAAATCTGGATGGCATACTCCATTACATTTTTTTTAGGAAGACAATCAAGAGTGAGCTCTGTCAGAGAGCTTTTGATTGTTGAAGAATTAAGAAGTTGTTCTTGAAGAAGGGAAGATTCCAGGTGTGTTTTCAGAGTGGCATTGCTTTTATGATTTTTGTGGATTTACATTATTGTAAACTTCGAACCATCTGTATGAATTTGGTGATATAGATACATCATAAATAAATAAATGCATTCACATGCACACAGAAACACAATTTCCATTCATCCATTTTTCTGACAAACTACAATTTATAGCATTCTAATATTTGACACATCACTATGTTTCCCATTGCAAATCTCTAAAATACACTTCCTGGCATTCCTTCACTTTAGTTTTACCCCAAATCATTTCATAAATTTAATTTTAATTGCATTCATTTCTGTAGAGGCTCCTTACTTAGCCTTCTTCCAAAACTGTTTTTAAAATTTCCATCAAAATTGTTGTGAATGTCTATTTTTCTTTCTTTCACATTTTTCCCCATTTCCCATTGCAATCTTTTACATTCCACATGCCATTGTTGCAGACAGATGAGTCTGCTGGAAGGAGGCTAGAAATCAAAACCTCCTGTCCCAGAAGACCCTTGGTTCTTCATATTCTTATCTTACCTCCTGCTTTGGGGTAACAGCTTGATAATTCTTGCCGACACCCCCTATCTTCCAGTGTCTGGCTACCTAGTATCTTCCCCCATGTATGTGTGACCAATAAGGTTCTGGCATACTGTGTTGCCTTTCTAGTGACTAAAACCTAAAAATGCAAAAGTTGAAATAATATTGATAATGTCACCTCCTAACCATGTAACATTGAAATGTGTGGCTAGAGGATTCAGCCTCTCTTTCCCCTCTTTTGGGAGACAAGTCACTTTCACAAGAGACAAACATAATACAATTTAAAAGAGAGAGGAGAGAAAAAAAGAAAGAGAGAAAAAGATTGAATACAACTTTAAATATTAAAATGCAAAGAAGAAGAAAATGAATTATAGACTTGTCCTGATCACAGGAAAACAACTGGTAAATCTATTAAAAAAGAAAAATCCAAAAGAAAAAAAAATGCTTGGGAGGACCACAGGATGGTGCTGGTCTGCTACAAATGAGGTTTTCTCTACCAGAATCTTCAGAATGATATTGGAAGAGAATAGAGGTGACAAGAAGATTCTAAAGGAAAACCTATAGCTTCATGCACATAACCTGAGATATGTTTGAAATATTACCTTTCATGAGACAAAGACATAGAAATCATGAAATTTTACCTCAACATAGAAAACAGAAACAAACAAACAAACAAAAAAAATACTGCAAATTCCTGGCTAGACATTTTATTTATTTCCCCTGCTTCACTTACATGGAGTTCCTCCAATTTCCTAGAACAGTCTATTACATCAGAGGCTGCTGGGCAGATTGAAAACCCTACTTGTGCTCAACCTTGATCCATGGAATTCTCTCGAGTTCTCTTGTTTTAAAGGGTGTGTGTGTGTACATACACACACAAACATGTACACACACTTACAGAGAGAGAGAGAACAAGTGGTTAAGGCATCAGGCTAGAAACTGGGAGTTGGTGAGTTCTAGTCCTGCCTTAGGCACAAAACCAGCTGGGTAGCTTTGGGCCATTCATTCTCTTTTCAACCCTAGGAAGAAGAAGGCAATAGCAAACGAACTTCTGAAATCTTGCCAAGAAAACCTCAGGGACTTGTCCAGGTAGTCTCCAGGAGTCAACACTGATTTGAAGGCACATATACACACACCCGCACACACACACACACACATATTCAGCAGAGAGATTGGCTGGAATAATCTGAATCTATATGACCAACAACCATAACTCATTCAAAGGGATGTTACCTATGTGGGAGATGTATTGTGTGTGCATGAGCCTGCAATATGGCATGTGGCTACATTCACAACAGTCATGGTAATCTGCAGATGGTCCATAAATATTGACTTCTGTTATTCATTATGGCTTTTGTCAATTGAGGCTTTCACCTAACATTTGTTGGTAACATAGAAAACACGTAGTCTGTGTTACTAGTCTAAGTCATACCCATGCCAAATGCACCATTCTTTGTTAACAATAAGAGAGTTTTTGGCATATTTTAGCCATTACACCACAAATGCAACCAAAACTCCATTTTACTCTAAGAAATAGCCTGTTCATGCTATTCTATGCAAGCCAGGAGCTCTAATCTAGAGATCACTTGCAAGCCAATGTACAGTTGCCTGCATCAGAATGTGGGGTGGCATTATTTTGTAAATAGGAGTGTGTTTTCATGCATGCTTTGGTCTGTGGAAGTTAATCACATATGCAAACATTTTTCAAGCTGATCCAAGAGTCAGGGCTCTCTGCATAAAACAGCCCCTTTAAAAGAATTCATCTTATTCAGTTGTTTAGAGGAGAGAAAAAGAGTTTGACTTTAGAGTGTTTCCAGGATGACCAATTCTAACTCCACAAAACCAAAACTGGAGAACTGTTCTCTTACTCCTACCTTGACATTTTTGTGTGCACAGTAGGAGAAAGGATGGAAGAAATGTGTGAAGACAGTGGAGAGATATAAAAACAACACTTTCTTCTCTCAAATAATATTCCACAAGTGAGGCAGAATTCAGCATAAAAGTCTTATTTGGAAGCGTTATATTTTTTATACCAAAGAACAGATATGTAAGATGTTTGTTTTTAAAGAGAGCTGTCCTCTGCAGACACTCACCTCATTTTCAGTATTTTGGCTCAGGGACACAATCTTTAATCCTGAAAGGACTTTAAATAAGCTGTCCTAAGAAACAGTGCAAATCTGATGCTTGCAGATCTCTATTCATGTATTTACAAAAGTTGTTCCTGGGAAATATTTCGGAATGTGCGCTTCCAGGATCCACCCCTTTTTCACAGCCATAAGTCAGTAGGTGTATCACTGGAAATGGAATAAATGCCAATGTTCCTGTTTGAAGAGGCAAGGATTCCAAGCTAACATCTTATGGTCTTTCAGCTTGGTTCCTTCTTACCTTGGGCCATGAAAAGTGAGCTAGATGATATGGAGTACCAACTGGAGATTAACAGGATGACACATAATAGCAGAACCCAAGTTTCAAGGGAAGCTGGCCAAAAGCCTAATGTTTCTCACCTTCCCTAGGCTGTGGAAGGATCTTTTCAGGAAAGTGTTACCATCCACACCTACTGGGGAAATACTCCAAACTCTCCTTATCTGAATAGGTTTGTCCTTGAGGTTCAAAGGATTTTGAAACTATTGCCCCTTTACTGCTGTAGTGCAATTTCTACAGGAACGTAAGGAATTCTCTTATTTCACCTCTTCTGCCACTGTATCTGGGGCAAATAAACTCTTACACAAAGTTTCTTCTTTCCAATTCTAATTCTCATTATCAGTATTGTGGCTAATTTTCTGTCGCTGCAGTTAAGACGCCCCATCAAATACTGCTGATTGTTATCATTTTATAAGTTTTATTTTTAAAAAACAATCTGGACCATTGATCATATAAAGACAAGTAAATATACAAATGGGGCAATGAATATCTTTTTGAGAAGTTTTGTTAAAATGCCACAAGTCATAAAGATGCTTCTTTGAAGAAGTAACTCAAGGGAAGGGAAACTGTATGTGTGTCACATTATTGCATTTTTTTAAAGTGAGCAACAGAGCAGCTGACTAAATTCTCACAGTTTGAATATACAGCATATCACTATCAAAATCCAACACATTAATCTAGTTTGCATTTTGAAATCAAGTGTTACTGCATCTGCCACTAAGGAGGAAAGGAAAATAAAGTTGAATAATTATTCCTTAATAAGTAGATGGCACATCCTTTCTTAGGAAATGGTTCCTTGTTCTGATTCTCAAAGGAACTACAGTTGAGGTATTAACAAAAAGGATAAGCCCATTCATTTTTTTTTTTTAAAGTCAATACATTCAACAAAATCTGGTAATACAAATTGGGTGGTTTACTTGGAAGTAAGTTATGCTATTTTCAATGGTCATGCTCCAAGGAAATGTTCAGGGCCTGCTGCTTAAGAAACTATTTTTTGTCGTGTGTTTAGTGTGTTTCTAGACTTTAAGATAAACAACTTTTCAAGTTTGTGAGGCCTTACAAGTCCCAAATTAATGCCAGTGAGATGGCATGTGGATAGGCTCAAATGCCTTCTTCGTCTTTCTCTGTGTCACTCATTCTTAGTGTACCCTCTTTTTCTCCTTTACCTCTCCCTATCCCCCATTCTTTCACACCCTTTTCCTCTCTTACTTTGCTTTGTCTTTTCTTTTCTTAATCATTTTAGTTCCTTTACAAGATTTAGTTTGATCTACCAGTTAAGAAGCTGGGAAACTGTAAGGTCTAATTCTGCCTTAGACATGGAAGCCAGCTGGGTCCTTTTGGGCTAGTCTCTCTTAGCTCTAGGAAGAATCTAATGGCAAGCCACTTCTGGAAATGTTGTCAAGAAAACTGCAAGAGTTTGTCCCAGTCGTCTCCCAGAGTCAGAGATGACTTGATGGATCATGACTACAACAATAACATGAAGGGGCAGTCCCAGTTTGTTTGTTTGTTTGTTTGTTTGTTTGTTTGTTTATTTATTTATTTATCATATTTCTATAGCTGCCCATCTCACACAAGGTAGCTCTGGGTGGCGTACAACAATTAAAAAATAAATACATAAAAACAACTACATATAAAAACTGTGAAAACACACAAAACAGGAGGAGATAAAATTAATAAGGCAGCCATTGTAAAATCTCCCCGGTCCCCCAGGAGCCCCAGGCCTGATCACATGGCCAGGTCTTGAGGGACTTATGGAATGTTAAGAGGGATGGAGCTAATCTCACTTCTGGGGGGAGAAGATTCCACAAGGCGGGTGCCACGGCAGAGAAGGCCCGCCTCCTGGGACCCACCAAATGTAATTCTCTAGCAGACGTGATCCACAGCATGCCTTCTCTGCCAGATCTGATGGGACAGGCAGATGTAATCGGGGACAGGCTGTCCCTCAGGTAACCCAGCCCCAGTGTTGGTGTAAAATAAGCCCTCCTGTGATCAAATGATGTCATCTCCAGAAGCTTGCTATTGTGAGCAATTCTGAGGTATTTCCGTTGCTTTCTTGAATGGGGTCTTGTTTTCTCAAGGCTGCAAATGGGGATGAAAGATGCTCAGACCTGTAGCAATTTAAAGTGGAGTCTGGATACACCCAGAATGGTCATGAAGTGGGGGCAAAGACAAAAAGAAGAAAGGGTATGTCTTTCCCCTTCTACTCCTGCCCTGGCATTATTTCTTTCTGTTATGGTAGAGGAGAAAAGAGCAACACCCTATCTTTATATTTGCAAAGATGCATCCTTCTACCTTTGGCCAGCTCTGCCTGGTTCCCAAGCTCTTGTTTTTTGCATATCCTTCTTTCCGTCTCAGCCAACTGGAAAAGATCACACAACTGTCAAGACAAATTGGATCTATTTGGGATGCCTTTTAAAATGGATTGAGAAGGTTTAGAAAATTGAGAGGCTAGTAATCCAGATATGACCAACATTCTTTTCTCTCATTTCTTCACCAGCTGACTATATCCCCAGCTTGCCATCTGTTTCTCTTTCTTCCTTCTTTGTCTCCTTGGTCCTACTGTATCACCTGCTTTCTCCCACATTTCTCTCTCAATCTCTTTCTTGGTACGATCTGCCTGCAAAGATCATCCATTTCTAATTGCCTCACTCCTCCACTTTGCTTCACCTTCTTTGGGAAAGCATCATACCCAACAGACTTTACCAGCCACTGGACAGCAAGATGTCATCTTTGCTACATTACAAAAGATTAATAGATATCCGTTTTTCTGCCTCCCTCACTTTTCCTTTCCCTCCTCTCCTTTCAAGCTGTGAAGACACTGAAGTGAGTTTTAATGGAGGAATCTCTTCCTAAATCAGCAGTTCAAAAATAAACTTGTTTCTTTCATGAGCTGTAAAAGCAGGCAGTGGGCACTAGGAAAGCGAGTACAACTAAAGAGAGGTCCAGAAGGTCTGCTACATTGGAAGTGGAGAGATTAGAAAGTATTAAAGATCATGAAGTGCAGTCCACAGCATGGCTATATAAATAACAAGCTATTTAATAACAGAAGTCCTTGAGTAAAACCCATGAAGTCAATTATTTCCTACAGTACAGAACTGAATCAGAAAAGAAGCTGATGAGGCACTTCTTGATAGAGCAAGACAGAAGAGTTAATCTATTACAGAATGCTAGCAGGCAGATCCTAGCTTATTAATGAGCCATCATTTACTTACTTTGATGCGGGTCTCCTCCAGCTACAAAGGAAATGTTGAAACATACAAACCCAAGGCTCATGGCTTGATCATATTTTTGTGTGCAATATCCACACTCATGACTGAGTCATATTGCTGCATTAATTAAAAAAAAATGTGCCTTACAAATGGATGGATTTAAAAAAGGAACCAAAGGGTAGAAGCCTTGGGTCATACAATCCCTCCATTGCTAAGGATTCAAGTTGATCTGTCAGGTCCCCTCTGACTTCTGCAAAGGATAAAGAAACTCAATTTAAACACACACCTTTAAGGTCAAAAGACAGAGCAGAGCTGATAGGCTCTCAGTGGAATAGCATTGTTCCATCAACCAAAATAAAGCAGGAAAGTCAATCTTTCACCAAGGGAAGGAGAGCTAACTTGTAATTTTTTTTCATGCTTCCCCTAGAAAGAAAAGACAAAACTATTTTTCCTCCCTCTTCTTAATCTCCACCACTGCTTTTTCTGTTTTTTTATCCCTGACCCTGACACTGAAAGTAAATGTTCCCTTTGGCATTCTTAAATTCTAATCTCCCTGGCCCTTTTCATCACCCTGTTTGTATCCTAGTCTTTTCAGCTCCTTAGCCACTTGACGCATTCATTTCTGGTCACCTACCAGTGTCTGACCTGTCACCAGCTAGAAAGATGAGACAAGCTTTCCCACATGCCACTTTATTCAACTTGATCGAGAGCATTAAAAAAAAAAAGCTGAAATCTAGATAGGAGAAATAGCAATTACAGCAATATAAGCCATTTGCTTTTCCAATGTGAGGTAAACAAATGTTAGTCCTTCCTCTATTACACATATGAGTAAATTTTCATGATACTAATATACTCAATGTGGACACACACTCATTCTTTGCTTACTGCACAAATGAATTCTTTATATGAGAACCAGAACAATCTTCTGTAAAATAAACAGCACTTCAACTTCTAGAGATTTTTCTGTCTGGTCAGGAAAAGGTCTGGAGATAAAAAGAATACTTTGAAGGAACTGTCTCTCATAATAAGCATGCAGATGACAACTTAAGAGTGGTTTGAGAAAGAACAGATATTTATCTTATTTGGATAGATATAGGAAAGATAGATATATCAGCCTTTCTCCCTTTTACTTTTTATTCAGAATATGCAGTAATTTCCTGTTGCCCTTTAATCCAAAAATAAAGCAGAAGGAAGGAACTATTCACCCCAAATACCAGCTGCTTCTGAAAGTGTTGGAGTTGCATATATACTACAAAATAAAGAATGTGTTTGAATAGGAATCCAAATATTGTTATTTTATTTTATAAAAAATCCCATTGGATTTGGTTCAGATTTAAATATATGCTGTTCAGGAACAAAAAAACTGAGCCAAACTTCATGTAAGTTTAAAACAGAGATGGGTAACCTGTGGCATGAAGTCAGCAATGGCCTCCCAGGCATAATTTTGCAATGTCCAAAGGATCCAAGTCTATGCCAGATGCCACCTAAATTCAGTGTCAAAAATAATTTTTTTAAAAAAACTGTCCCTTCTAGTCATAACAATTAAAATGAATGTATTAAGCCTGCTTTACATTGTACATACATATTTCACACTGAACCTCCTCTGAACTCACCACCTCCAACATAGAAAATAAATTAAAAGCAAAACTGTCCCATCCTTTCTTTAAAGAAACACTCTGTAATCACATTCAGTGGGACCCCTTCTAACAATATAAGGGGTCTTTTGTATTTATCTCCCCCCATCAGAAAAGAGAGAGAGAGAGAGAGAACCAGGATGTTGTAGTGGTTAACATATAGTAGTAGATGTTGGACTAGGAACAGGAAGACCAAAGTAAAGCTCACCGAATTGTTGTTGAAGGGAAAACTAAGGGAACATACTCTGTCCTGAGCTCCTGTACAAAAGATGCAATGCGTATATAAATAAGAGGTCCAGTCTGAATCAACACTGAAGTAGGGAAAATAAGCCTCAGTGCTACCTCAATTGGCCTGAAGTTGAACCCCCTTCACATCTAAGAAATGGAAGTACGTAACTAAAAGCCCACTGCATATACTGTAGTCCTCTGGGGAAGGTCTTCAGAGCCCTCTAAAAACTGCCTGCAAATTCTAATTTTAATATTATGTACACAATGTGCATTTAACTAATATATTTTTATCACTGATCAGTTAAATGAAATCTAGTTTCTGCTTTTGTCTCCCTGGTTTCTCTGTCCTAGCCTGACCTAGTTTTTGAAGACTGCCTCTGTCACGCCACTCAAAAACCAGGTGGGCTAGTGAACTCAAAATTTGTATACCCTTGCTTGAGAATACAACTAGGGGGGAAAAAAAGTTGTAGTTGCTAGAGTGGTAGCTGTTTCTTTAATGTAACTTGGTATAATTTTGCCCATAGTGCATGGCGTATGTTGCTTTTCCCATCATGGCTGTGGAGGCTGGGAACTGTAGCCTACCTATTGGGAAGGGAAGAGATTGGCAAAGACTGGTAGAAGCCATTCAGTCCCAAGGCAAAATAATCATCTGCACAAACTTTTGTCCATGAGAAGAGCAGAGGCATTTAGTATTGCAAAGATTGTTAGCTCAAACACTGGCTGTCCTTCATTATGGACAGGAAACTGTATTTTATCTGGGAGCCAAATCCATTTCTGCACTTTCCCAGTGGGCTAAGATAAAAATTAAGCAGTACATCCAGAATGTACCTTTACCTGTCCAGGAAGACATGCACCAGAGGAGAAGGGGGAATGAGGGCAGAGCTAGCCAGAAGTTCTAGCTAGACATTGCTCATTAGTCAGAACCCTAATCCACAACATAAAGGGTGCACTTTACAGAAAATAAAAATGTATAGAGTTATGAGGCTTTGAAAACAATGATGCTGCAGCTCTGATACACTACAGCTGAGTTTCTTAAAGAGAGCCACTGGCAATGCGGCCACTGATAGCCTGGAAGCTCTCAGGCCTTAAGTCTTGGGCTTCAAATACTTATCTGGGAAAGACTGACTGGTTGAATTTTGAAGAGTCTTACACTATGCTTCAAAGGGACCAGATTGTAAAGAAGCCCAGATCCAGTTGCTAATAAATCATAGTCACAGATGCTGCCAGATCCAGTTGTTAATGAATCATAGTCATGGATCATGACACTGCTAGTTGATCCCATGTGTGTTCCTAAAAGAACACCAGAGGATCAACTAGTAGCCAAGCAAAGATGTCCCAGCCCAGATGGGTTAGCTTAGATGTCCAGAACAGATCTTTGATTCCCTACTCCTGTCTCAACTACAAGGGCCACAGTGCAAAGGGACCATGACATATTTAATTGGGCTCTTGATTATTAATTCCATGTGGATGTCTAGAACATATAGCTAAAGACAGGATTGTTGGCTATGTGTTTCTCAGGTACTGGAAGTTTCTGTCCTAATGGACATGTGTGAAGAGAATGCTGGTCATGAGCACTCTCAAAGTAATGGCATATAAAAGCAAGGAAATTTAGGGGGAAAATAAAATGTTTGGGTTTATTTGCAGCAATACATATTACAGTCCACTTGGCTCAAACTGCAGTTAGATGGAGGATGTCAAATATGTGGATCTTTGCTATAACTCATAAACAGTTTCTGTGATGTATACTTAAAAAAAAAGTTTAGTTATTTAAATGTGTCTTTATATTTTATCTTTATATCTAAACCATGCCAGTCTGGAAGGGGAAGGGAAACAGGGAATAAAAAACAGAAAGAAAATAGGACTGTTGATCAATAGATTCCATAAAATACAATAAAAACAGTTTTCAGGATATAAAATTCAGAAGCCATTGCAATTGTGAAAAGCACGGATGTCTCTTACACCTTTTATATAGACAGAGTTGGGATTATTTTCCTTCCCCAAACTTGAAAGGAATGTGCATCTTATATGCGGTTGTGCTTTCTCAAATGGATGGGGTGTGTGTGTGTGTGTGTGTATGCATATATATATATTAACTGTATCTGAGTGCAATCATACCATTCAACATCCTTTTACATGCTTCACCTTAAACCAGAAGGAAGGTCACTGAAGATAAATTACATGAGTTTATTTTAAAAAATTAAAAATACACATGCTGGCAGGCAATTTGTGTGTGTGGTTAAACTGGCCTTTCTCAAATTCTTTGAATGAAGGTTCTCTTCATTACATTTTGGATAATGGAAGGGCATTCTATTGGTATAAATTTTTAAGGAAAAAGAGGAAAAAGCAAATCAGTTTAGCTAGAAGAATAGAATATGCACTCTTTTTGAGGGCAAAGGTTTCATATGATTAGAGCCAAGAAAAGAAAATGTCTAACAAGCATATTCCCTTGCAGCTGATATATCTTGATTTTTTTTAAGGCAGAAAATCCTTCTAAAATCTGAGCACCAGTGGCCATTTCATATCATGATTTGCTCTCTACACCCAACAATTTACTCAATGTTATGACGACATTGTGTGGTTAATTATTTTGCATTCCCTTGTGCCTCTACAACAGATGCCAAATTAATTGCTGATGCATCTTTTTTGGTTACTTTCCCAATCCATCACTTCAACATTAAAGAAAAAAAAAATACAGGATAAGCAACATTTCAACAAGATAAAGACATGTAAAGGCACCAAAAGCCAGGAAAAGTATTGCAAGCAATATTTTTATCCACTTGTAGGCAAGCAACCTGTCAACATGTCAACCTACAGCCCCTTTCAAGGCCTGTAATAAAAGCATATGTTTACAGTTTTCAGTGGACAAAGTTTAATCTTGCATCTTTGATAGATAAATGATATAGACACTGGCAAAATAACTTTGGTACATGGAAAAATGGCATACAGAGAGAAAATAAAACTATAATTATGGCCTGATGTTTTGCAATTATTTACAACCATGAACTTGGGTCTCTTAATGTTCAGTTTGCTTGTCCATATTAACCTGAGTGAAAATAATTCATTGGAAGAAGTAGCATCAATATGTCTAGCAATGACAGCTTTTTTTTTTTTCTTCCCCTCTTCTGCGGAGTAAATGACTGCCATTCTTTAAGGAATAGCACAGCATTTTCACCCATGTCATTTAAAAATGTAATCATGTGCACCTTGAAATACGCTGGGCATTCTCCAAGTTCTAAGACACCAGTTCAAGAAATGCTTGTTTCACTCAAGTCTGCTTGAAATGTATGGGAGCTGATGGGAATTGTTTCAAGCAATGATTTGCTTTTGTCAATGAGTCACCACAGATACAGCTTTCTCTGTATCCATCTTCAGTCATGATAAAATTCAGCAACAGTTGAATCATATATATGGGGGAACAGGGGTGAGTGTCCTTCTCTCATTGCTCCTCACATGTAGTGTGTGAAATGAAGACTCCATTCCTGAAGCCTCACTACGTGAGTCAGGACTTTAGACAATCATGAGTATCTCATGGAAAGCCACTCTGCACAGAAAAGACTCTCCAGTGTAAACAACTGCGTGAAGGGCAACTCAAATCTGTCCACATTTCCACTTCTATGCAGTTAGATTGTTGCTGGATTTCAAATAGCGCTTTTGACCTGCTTTGAAAATGCAAGGCGAGCTCTACCCTAGGTTAAAGAAAGATCAGAAAATATTTAATTACCATTAGCGGCAGTAAAAGTAAGATCATAGCAAATGAAATTGGTAAAGAATTACAAAATGGTGACCGGCTGTGATATTCAAATCCTCTGCTTTGCTTCTTGCTCCAAAGTAATTTGGCTATTTCAGGGTTCCACAAGTGGCAGCACTCAGTTCATCTTGGCTAATCTTGCAAAGCTAAGCAGCATCACCCTCGATAGTACTCGGATGGGAGTGTATTAGGAATCACAGGGCTGTAGGCTGGACTGAGGCATTTGGAAAAAAATAAAATCCAAAGGAGACAATGACAAACCGTATTGTTATAAGGAAACTACGTGGCTGTGTTTATGAAGTTACCAGAAGCTGAGCCTGACCATAGGAAAACTCTTACTGCTTTATTTTTACCCTTGTTTTAGGTGAATCAGAGTAGTAAACTTGTTTCGCTTTATGAGTAGTTTTCATCATGATGGTTCATAAAACATAATGTGTCTAGGAATTTTTCTAGGAACTTTTGAACAATGAGATTGAAAATGTATACTTTGTATTCAGCTTTGGCAATTTATCTCCAACTGATTTGAAACCCCAACACACCTTAGAACTCATATCTTGCATTGTTTACCAATTGAAATCAACAAATGACTATGCATTTTTTTTCCTTTTTGATATGAGGATATGATTGGATTATCAGCTGATGAGGGCTTCGGATTTAATTTAATTCAGAAAAGCATGCTTTAGTTCAGACATGGTCTGAATCCCTACAGATCATTCCAGTTAAGTCTGGAATGAAGTTGAATTCAATGTACCACCTCCCTCTCTCCCTCTCCCTCTCCCTCTCTCTGTGTGTGTGTGTGTGTATTAAGGCAGAATTTTGGATGCTGTGATTTAACAAGAATCTATATGTAGGTATGCACACCAGCAGTTGTTCAGTGGGTGATATCAGAATCCAAAACCCCCATATGTTCATAGGGCACAACTGTAGGTATGAAACAGTCAACAGAAACATTGTGTGTTGCTTAATAGATTTATTTGAGTGACCTTCATTTTAATTGCTTACCACCATGGCCTTTTCCAACAGTGTTAGTGCAACCTTTGAAAATAATAGTGCTTGTGTCAATCACACAAAAAACTACACATGGATCCCTCCGCAAGATGATCAAGTAAGCCCTAAATACAAATGCAATGCGCCGCCAAGCAACAGCAAACTGGCTGAATGTACAGCAGGTCAGAGCACTGCATACAATTAACTTCAAATGCCAAATTTCACACATAAAGCAAGTAGATGTACATTAGGAAAAGGAGGAGGAAAAAAAATCCATAGTGAATTCTGTGTGCCTCCCAAACTACTATAGATTTGAGCATGTTGGTGAACAAAAGCCCTTCTGCTAGCCTTACTTGCAAGGATCTAATTTGTGACTCTTGCAGTTTTCTGGATAGAGAGGACATATATGAAAAATAATAGGCTGTCAATACCCTCCAGGGTAAGCAGTACAATCTTAACAAAAGAATGTATTTTAAGACAACAGGTTTTCAGCAGAAAGGCTGTCTTTGCAGACTTTCTGCCAGGATTGTCTATGTTTAAGATGAAGGCATTGTAGTTTGTACTTGTTTTTTTACTAACCTTTCTAAAAAAAGAGGAAGAAGAAGTGTAGATGTTTGATAATGTCTAGCTAAATTTTCAGAGGGCATTTTTGCTACAAAATAACCATAAAGCCTCCAAGATGCTAGCTACTTCAGAAACAAAGGGAATGTATGGACCATCTGAAGATGGTTGAAATGAAAAGATATTAAGTGAGATGACTCTACCACTTCACTACCGTTTGGGGTGCCATTTCTTTCAGTATGATGTATTAAGGCTGTGCAAATGCTTCTAAAGAGGTGCATTACAATGCACGAGTGGGTAGTATGCAAATGTCTTTGAATCAATAAAGGAGCCACATCTTTTTCTAGGGAAGTGATTTGGCTAGGCATGGGCGTGATGTGGAGTCAACTAGGAGCAAGTTATAAAGCAGACACACAAACCTGGTAGAAGATATAACTGTTTTAACAACTGAAGAGAAATGCTTCTTCCATGTTCCCCTTCATTGCAAAACACCTCTTTCAAAGGATTTGCACAGCCCCACCATGTATATTGTAAACAACAAAACAACCTTCAAAGCAAATATAAAATTATGTAAAACAGCACTGATTCTATTAAGTTTGGATATTTGAAGAGGTCGTGATTTAATTTGGGTTTGTGGTTATGAGCAATTGGTTTGATTCAAGCTGATGTACCAAGGGATTGTTTTAAATTCTTGGTATATTCTGGAAAGAGAGGAGAACTTACCAGCAGCAGGAGAGGAGATTAATTCTCACTGACAAATGCTAGTCAGCAACCTGTATGCTCTCCTTCCTTCCTTCCTTCCTTCCTTCCTTCCTTCCTTCCTTCCTTCCTTCCTTCCTTCCTTCCTTCCTTCCTTCCTTCCTTCCTTCCTAAAATGTAGGAAAGAACATGTCCAGGGATCGGTTCTGGCAATCTCCTGCTTTCAGACATGCCTTGCTTGGCTTTTCTCTAGAACACAGAGTTGGCTTCATCTGTGTAAAGTGTCAGTTTGTGGAAGTTCTACAAAACCAAACCTGGTGAAATGAAGGGCATGCCCATATCTCACTCATCGAGCTGAACACTTTTTAAATAGTAGTGTGGAGTACTTGCCACAAGCAGGAGAATAATATGAAGCTTACTACTTCCCCAAAAGATGAGAAAATGAAGGCCCCTGGCAAATGGAAGTGATCTATCGCTTAGAAGAAGAAAAGGTCATCGTACCTTCTTGAGGAGTACAGAAGCTTCCATTTGTTGTCCAGTTCTTTCATATTAACATGTATGATCTCTTCCAAATGCCTAAATTCTAAACACTTGATGGAAAGTCTGAGAAGGCTTACCAGGCATGCTGATTTCAGATCCTCCCTACTTATCCATGTGAGGAAAAATGACCTTCAAGTCATGACCTCCAGCATATCAAGTGCGACTTCATGGCTTTGGGGAAGAGGGTGAGGATTGAGGATCTTAGAACTTACAAAGAATTCTCATCAATACTTCCCATTAAAAGGAGAACTCCAGCAGGAGAATGGATATTTTTTTGTTCAAGTGAATTCCTGATAGTAGTGTTGGAAAATGCAACCACAGAGGTTTGCGTTTTACAACAATGGTTGAAACTTAGAAAGGACAATTTGCATTGCAGAAGCAGATTTCATCTACTTAGGGATGGAAAATCCATATTAACTGGTAACTTAGGAGGGCTTTAAACTAGAATATAAGGGAGTGGGAGAAATAAGACCATTGAGTAATGAATTGGCAAGTAATGGACTTAATTACTGTAGCAATAAAACAAAGTGTTTTGTAAATTGCTAGTTTAACAAAAAAAGAAAAAGAGATATAGGCATAAAGGGAAAGTGAAACTGAACACAGAGATTCTAACCCATTATTTTAATAAATAAAGCATGGGTAACCAGGAAAAGTATCTGTCATGAAACACAAAGATGAGTACTATATAATTGGTATTACATAAATATGATGGGACAAATCCCATCATGGAACATTAGGTTTGATGTGTATACCTTGCTTCAGAGGAACAGGAAACACAAGACTAGACTTGCATATAAGGAATGAATTTACTAGTGCAGAGATCCATTGGACTGATGGTAACTTGAGTACTGAAAGCAAGATAAAACAGTAAGCTAATCAAAACCTTTACCAGAAGTCTGCTACAGACAATGTCGGAAAAAAGTAGATGGAAATGTATTAAAGCAGATAATTGAAACCTCAAAACAAAAACCTATCAAGTGGATATCGTGGGAGATTTGTAACTTTCTAGAAATCTGTTCAAAGGTTAATTCTGCCAACTCAAGATATCAGAGAAATTCTTGACATGTTGGTTATAATTTTCTCTTTCAAAAGGTTCACGTGAGTGTTACAGAATCTGCTACCTTGGATTTTTGCTAATAGGAAGGTTTGATTGAAGATATGAAAGTGGTGTGCACTTGGGTGCAAGTGACCGTTAATTGTTAAAATTCTTGATTTTAGCTTGGTAAAAAACCTATGTGTTTTGTAAAGGCTAAACTTGATAAATTAAGAAAAAGTAATAAGAAAATGCCATTGGAAGAAAACCATAAAAGCAGAGATACAGTAGCCAGCTGGAACTTCTTGAAAAAGAAATTAAGAATACCATAATATAAAACAATACTAATTGTTTTATATTATGCTATCCTTAATTTCTTTTTTTAATTGCAAGCCACCCAGAGTCACCCTCCCAGATGGGCAGCATATAAATTTAATAATATGTGAATGAATGAATGAATGAATGAATGAATGAATAAATAAATAAATAAATAAAACCAGTGGAAACATCTAAAGAAGCCAACGTGGTTGACCTGGCTTATTAGAAATGGAAGGAAGGCCTAAAAGCCAAGCAACTCTACAAAGCCTCATCTCAGAAATGTAGGAATGAAGTCAGAAAGGGAAAAGTGGAAAATCAGCTAAGGGAAGCAAAATCCACCAAGAACCATTTCTTTCTTTAGGTCAACAGCAAAAGGAACATGAAAGGGGGCAGTGGGTGGATGACAAGGAGAAAACTGGGCACCACATTTCCAGAAAGCTATTGACGGCTTAGAACAAAGATGATAAAAGGACTTGAAGAGAGGTTGAAGGAACTGGTGGAAGGATATTCCATCTGGATACAAGAAGACCGAGGGGGAGACAAGAGATCACTGTTCAGATCTATAAAAGGGTGCCACGGGGAAGATGGTCAGACATTATTTTCATTTGCCAGAGAAACTAGGACAAGAAATAACACTTCCAACCATCTAGATTTTGTTTAAGGAAAAAGCTTCATGATTATATATTCTGAACAGTGGAACAGTCTTACTACAGAGATTGTAGATTATCCATGTCTTCAGGTTTTTGAGGGTATTTGGGGTACCAGGAAAGCATTCTTGCTAATACGTTTGACCCTTTAGAGCAATGTTGTCCAAACCTGGCCACTTTAAGATGAGTGGACTTCATCTCCCAGAATTCCCCAGCCAGCATGGCTGGCTGGGGAATTCTGGGAATTGAAGTCCACTCATCTTAAAGTGGCCAAGTTTGGACAACACTGCTTTAGAGGGTGAAGTGCCAAGCTGAGCAATAGCAAATCTACCAGAGAAGAAGAAGTACCCATTCAGCAGCCTTTCCTGCATAGGCAGTAAATTAACGGTATCATGCTGTTTGATGAAGGGCAGAAAGGAAGCAACTAAAAGCATATTAGGCCTCTGTTCCGCTTCTCCCCATTCCCAAACAAACATACATATTTAGTTAATCTGCTAGGTTCATATCCCACCTTTCATTCATGAGCTCAAGGTAGCATATGTAGTTTGAGCAAAGAGAGAAAGTGTGTTATCCAGTGAGCCTCTATACCTGAGTGTAGACCAGAACCTGCGTATCCCTGCTTCTATTTCACCACCTTAATCGTTATCATATACCAGCTCTCATGTGGCTCGCTGTTAGCTAATCCCTGGATTGACTGTAGCATGACCCCTAATTCCAACTGGTCTATAGGGCTTTTATACATGCCCCCATTCCTGAGCCAGGTGAATATACCCCATATTTCTCTAGCCCAGCCCTAAAGCACATGCTTTGCAGGTAGAAGAGCCCAACAGCCTAGCAGCAGCAGCACCGTCACCACCTCCTCCTCTTCTTCCTCACTCTTTATTCATAGCTATCTTTTTTTGAAAATACACTGCAACAGCCCAGTTCTTCCTATGTATAGGTAGGGTGCAGAATGAGTCTTCTTTAAATCTCAGGGGCATCTAGGCCAGTCAAGGTACAAGAAGGGTATATAAGTTGATTCAATATAAGCCAGGCTTCCATATTCTGAAATGCTTTTTTTTTTTTTAGTTTATAATGCACTGTTATTTTGATTATTGGGTATTTTATCTTTGATACACTCTTTTTTGTATAACTCTTTGTCAGCTATATATTCCTTTCTTGAGGTTACTGCATTGAAATTGGGTTCACAAGAGAGGTAAATACAAAAATATTCCTAAAGCATCAAAATTCATTGCTGATGAATAAGCAGTCTGCAGCCACATAATCACAGAAGAGTAACTGCCAATGGAATGCTCTAAAGTGTTAGCAATTTATTACATTAGAGTGAGCAACACTATAACAACAATACTAAATAGAAAAATTGTCATTCATGATAAAACATTTAAGTAAACATATTTTCAAGGACAGAAGAGAAATGAACAAGAATCAGACAGTCAATTCTACTTTGAATCCCTTTAAGAATGAAGCTCTCTTCAAGCACACATGTAATAATTTTCATTGAGATGGGGAGAGAGGCTCAACTCGCTGCTTCCAAACCAAACCTTCTGGCAATGAACTGAAAGGTCTGGGAAGACTTTAGAACTGCATTAAGGTGAATGCGGTAATCTGGAGCCCTGACTGAGCAAGGACACTGACAACATTAAGGACTGGCTGCATTCAGAAGAACAAGGTTATATCTCAATATTGCTCATATCTCTATACTGACAGAAGGACAACGAAGGCCATAGGATACCTATGAAATGAAGCCCATCAAGGCTGTGTGGAAAATTTTCAGAAGCTGTTTGCACAACTGCAGTGCTCCTCTGCTGTTTATTAAAGCAGGTCAACCTTTTCTTTTTTCAGTCTTCCAGATGAACCTAAATAATCTTCTCACTTAAGTCAGTGTGGCCCTTAAAGCAGCAGCACTTATTTTTCATGGTCTCACAGAGGTCTGAACCAAGTAAGGCTACTTAATGAATAGGAGAGAGGTACTGCACTCATAGAAGATCCAAAGCACATCTTCTGAATCACTTTCAAAGCACGTGTGGCCTTGGGGTTTGTAAAATACTGCCTTATAATGCCAAGACAGAGTTCTGGTTTCTCTCTTTTAGCACTGTCTACCCAGCCTTACTACCAGAGGGTATGCAGGGGTCTTCCCCAATTTTATATGGCGGTGCAGATTGAACCTGATGCTTTTACTTGCAAAGTATATGCTCTACATTCTCCATTCAGGAGAATGGATCATGGATGTATAGAACTGCATAGATTATGTAGTTGATCAATAGCATCAGTTTGTGAAATGTACGGAGTTGCAAATAGTTTGGGTATTTTAGGAATATTAATCAGAGTTTCAAAACTATAGTAGAGGACTTTAAAAACTCCTAAAACTGGATTTCCTGGTGGGAATACTGACAAATTTGCAGCCACTGAACAGAAGAGGATTTAAATAAATAAAAATCAGTTTTAATGTTAGGATGAGTATACTATGACTAGAAATCAGATGAATCCACCATAAATAAATCCAAATTATACTGTAAAATGCAATCATGTAGCATCTCCAAAACCCCTATGCTATCATTTTAAAATGATCATCATACATTCTCATAATGTAATAAGGAAGTGTGATTTTAAATAAGACCATTTAAAAAGATATATGCATCAAAATAACAGTTTAATATGCATAGTATGTCCTGATTTTTTTCTTAATGCAAATATGAGCTAAAACAAACTTCTTATTATCTTAAATGTAAATCTTCATAATTTGTTTATATCATATCAGAAAATACAAGCTTGAAAAATGATTGATACCTGTCCTGGTATATAGCAAAGACTATATCCTTCAACTGATGTAGAGTTTGTTTTCTAATAAGCTGCAGTGCCTTAGTGCCACCATACTTCATATTCTAAGTAAGCACAACTCATTTTCCTCTACAAAACATTACATATGAAGCTATTTGAGCTAGGCAAAGCACTTGATGGAGGTTTTTTGCTAAGTGTTAACATTAGCAAAGCATTTCTATTTCAAGTGTTAAAACAGCTATATCCTTTGAAGGACTCACATGGTTTCTTCAAAATCTTTCCTCCGCTTAGGGTTTGTGTACAAGCATAGCCACTTCACCAGTAGTTCCAATAGAAATGTTACCTGTGTATGGGCAGACAACCAGGTGTAGCCTTGAAGCAGCCCCACATCAGTTTCAAAAGATGCAGCTGCTTTAATGCTTCAAGGAGATGTAGCTCGTGTGGTCACCAATGAGCTTTCCAAAGCTTCACCTTCCAATGCTTTCCACAGCTCTAGAAGCTGCGTCATATCAACTGCCTGCTCTGGTCAGAGAGGTTCTACAGTAGGGATGGGAAACCTGTGGCCATCTATGTCAGTCCTTTGAGGTAGGCCAGGTCAGAAAACAGTCACCACAAGGATTACTGGAACTCCACTTTATAATGGTTGGATATAATAACAGAATCTTGAAAACTTGTCACAGTTTCCCTCTGCACCCTCTTATGCCACATAGAATCAAGGAGGAGTTATCTTGAGTCTCTTCCTCACATTCCCTCGTTTCCCAGGCCAGGATGTTGTTTATTGTTTCTTTTGTGTACTAAAGGTTCTTACTTGCCTTTGCCAGCTTTATCACTGTTTTCCTGTACATTCTAGGTGTAACTGAACTACAATTCCCAGCATCCCTCAGTATTGGCTGTGCTTATTGGGGCTGTTGACATGTCTTCTCCAGAGGCTGCTCAACAATGCCAACTAGAACCTGATCCTTTTAGAAACTCCAGAGAGAGAATCATGACCTTCAGCAAAGAAATCACAAGCTATTCTGTCATAATTTATCACTGTAGAAGGGGAAACAGAAAGCAATCATTGCATTTTAAAGAAGATGCATTTAGCCCATTATATTCATCTGACTAACTGGGAATGTGCAGTTAGCTGATGAAGAATTAATTCCTGTTGATTTCTTAAAGGTGACAAGCACTTATAAAATCCAGTGGTTTATCAGCAATTTGTTTTTTTATATGTTATAGTCCGGTTTTCATGTTTTGCCAAAATATTTATTCAGATGCTATATATATATATTCATGTGCTATCCTGCATGAAAAATTCTGAAAAATTGAAAATATGGTTGCTTGTGAGAGACAGTCTTCATGACACATTTTTAAAAACAATGGCTGCCAAGGTTGAATGAGGACTTTTGAAGTGTTAGCAAAAACATGCATATTCTTCGTATAAGAATCTTCCATAAAATTGCACTGAAGATTTAAGTATTCTCTCTCCCAAGCTCTTGCATTTAGAAAAACAGTCAAAGCCACTTTGATTCTTGTTTCTTCTGAAACAAAAAAATCTGGAGATCCTTGCTACTGGAAAATTAGGTTCCTAATACTTGGAAAAGAAGTGATCCTTTTCCATGGTTCTTCTGACAAGAAATTCTATAGAAACTAAAGGTATTTTACAAGCTTCCCCCACCCTACCCCAGGTCAAGTGTTATAAAAACAACTCTAAAGCAATAAACACACTGGGTGCTTTGTCCAGTTAGTGACAATTAACTATAATTTCACCATTTAGTTGCAAAGGAAACGTTGTAAAAAGTAATCAGGAATTTTCAATCCCTTGTAAAACATGACTGCTCTGCAAAGAGAGGTCACAACTTTTTGCACTCAGAGGAGTATCTGTTTATGTCAAGTGTCACTGAATATGTATGTGAGTGTAATAAAATTAAACCACCTCCTACAATAGTCAAAGAAGGTTTGAGCTGAGTGGCCAACATTTGCTCAAACAAATTGTACATGGGTGGTTACAGCAACTGACAGACCATTAATCTATTTCTTTATTTTAATATGCTTAAAAGCCTTACATGTTTGTGAGTTCTAAATTTAGCAGGTTCAGAAAGCCAGATGCTATAAAGATGAAGAGTACTAAAAAAATAAGTATTTTTATGTCCATACACTGATTTAGCTGTTTGTTTTTTAAATGTATTAGGCTAGCATTCTGGCTCAAGGGGGTTTACAATATGATCCACAAAAAAGAGGGCTGTAATCCAATTTAAAGCTCTAATGCTGGAAAGGTGGAAAGAAAGAGAATAAGAGGATGACCAGCAGCAAAGTGGATGGACTCAGTTACAGTGCTGATGAGCGCACCATTGGAAGACCTGAAAGTTCAGGTTAGGGATAGATTGACACAAAGAATCTCTCTCTATATATATCTTTCTCCCTCCCTCCCTCGTCACTAGGAGTCAAAAATTACTTGATGGCACATCATCAATTAATCCAATTTACTTGGGAGTAAGCCCTTTGAACTCAGTAGGGAGGAAAACTGAGAGTTCAATGACAGTATCCTTTATCCCTGCCTTAGATTATTTGAGATTTTCAGACAGCACTTTAAACTGAACTAAGAAAGAGTTTAAAATCCAGTGGAGCTGCCTCAAAATGCATGTAATAATATCAGCTCCAAAGCTCGATACCAGCTTGTAATGGATCCTCCATACTCAAACCTAGTGAGCTTTCTGAAAAGTCTCCAGAGCTTCTCCTCTTAACTCCTCAGTGCTTTCGAAAGCAATGCCATTGTGAGATGACATGCAGCTAGACCTCTACTCAGATATTATAGCATTACAATATTTGCTCAAGCTCATTGAGAAAGCATGTTTCCGGTGTGCAAACATCTCACTTAAAGCCTGATTCACAACCATTAGAAGATATTAGTCAGGTCCTTGGATTTGAGAGCTAACATAAAGTCAATCCTTTTCTTTGTAGATAGCTTTCGGATGAAGTAGATTTACCTTCACATAAATGAACTTTAGACAGACAATACCAAAAGATGGCAATAGAGCAGAAGTTATTTCACCTGTTTACAGAAACTGCAGTAAGAAAGTAGCAAAGGCAACTATTTTTGTCCTATTCTTAAAAAGTCATTATATATATTAGTGCTACCTCACTATCCTCATTTTCCAAGCAAACAAGCCAGAAAAAGTTAAAACAACAGATACAAAACACAGTGATGAAATAATTGTTTTATTTTTTGCTGTAGCTTAGCCTGTATGATCCAGCCTTCCCCTCACTTCACTGGAATGTTTCTAAACAAAGAAACTTCAGATTCAGGCTGAAGTCTCCATATCTGCATGTCCAAGGCTAAATTGCCCTGTGATTCATCTATACAACAATGTGTAGGAATCATCTGGAGGAGTTCTGTTGAGATCACTGATGATAATGATTAGCCAATTTAAAGTTTTCACCTTGGGATTATTCCATCCCCAGAGATACAGACTGGCCTCATGCTATGATTTATTTAACATCTATTTATTACATTTCTATGCCACTCTTCAAATCAGAGTATTCTTATTACTGAATAATGCATAGCAGTATCTATTCCTCTAAATCAAAGCTAAACAAAATGCATTAAGGCTTTGTATAAGATTTAAACCCAGCTGAATTTCATTTTCTTTTTAAATATTGACTGTTTCTGAACATCTCTCTTCTTGGTTCTTTAATGAATATAGCTGGGTCTTGTGGTTGAGGTAGTGCTTTACGATCAGTGCCCCCTACAGCATTAGTTTCCTGGTAACTGATTCAGACTATTGGATTATCTTCTGTTTTGATTATCAGAATTGACAGCTGTTTGATTGGCACCCAAGAATGCTCAACTGCCCCCTTCTTTCACAATGAAAGAAGTGGCACTTACTGAACAAGAAGACATTATAACTCATCTCACTGAGATGTAGAGACTATTATTAAAGCCACTGTGAACTATGTAGGAAGTTACTGGATGTGGTTGATAATAAAACATTTCAGTTGAAAGATTGTGGGAAGCCCACTGATTCATACATAATTGAATTATTGAAAACCAAGAAGACCTTCTAGGCAAATGTAATGTCCTTCAACGTAATGCTGTTTCACACCAATAGTATGGGAAATGTATTTGCTTTCCCAGAACTAGTTGAAAGGCAGGAGGAGCTTTGAGATTGCCTGCAACATCTTCAGTGCATTCGGAGGAGGCTCCAGCCTGACCAATTCAAGTTGCAGAGCACAAATTGTCCAGCCTGGAGAACCCTTAACACACAAAGTTGTTGCAAGATTTTTTATTAGGGAATAGCAATTGAGATATTTTAATTTTATATATGTTAAAGTGTATGGCCTGTGAAAATAATGTTCAATGCTTTATCAGATTTCTGTCCATGTTTGATATCAGATCACCTGATAGCATCCAGAGATTTTCCAGTTCAAGTTGAAGAGGTAACATATTTCATTTTTCTAAACTCTTCAACTGAAATTCTTTCAGAGAACTGAAAATTACCCATATTTTGCTGCTCTCCTGTTTTTAACTCTTTTCATTTATTTTATTTTATTTTTAATCTGGAGCTTTTAATTAGGCATTTGCTTATTCCACATGGTTGTCCTTGGAGCTACAAGGAGAAGATTACAAACCATAGTCTCTGCAGCTGGGATTTGCTTTCCCTTCTGTGTCAGCTCTCTTTCTATTTTCTCTCGTCTTTGCTACAGATGCGTAGGTCAATAAATGCATTCTATTTCTTTTCTTTTTGTCTTTTCTCCTCAGTTCAGTTTGCATAAAGATGATGATAATGATGATGATTTAACTCATGTACAGCAGATCTGAAAACATGGTTATTGAGTTGATTGATTGATTGATTGAGTTTTCATTGTAATTGATGTTGAATATTCAGAATTGTTAGGTTTATTGATTGCTGCATTTTTTTTTTGTCCTTGCTTTCTAATCCCAACTATTTCTTAAAGTACTTCTCTTGGGCCATAAAATGTTAAGGAGTGGATCATAGCCCTGAGCATCTATGAAAGGAATTGCAAGTTTTTACTCACTCCAACTTTGCCTGGGAAATCTGGCTTGCCAAGCAAAGCAGAAGCAAAGCTTTGAGTAGGTTCTGACAGGGCTACTTCCTTCAGGGCCCAGGAAGGGATCACAGTACCACAATATGCAAGTGAGCCTTGCTGGAGGGAGGCAGCACAGCACCAGCTTGAAGCAGGAGAGAAGGTGCTCAGCTTGGCCTCCCACTGAATGGGCGGCAGCCATGGAGATGGTGCCAGTGTTGGAAGACAGGCCTAAGATTGTTATGCGGAATTGGGGACCTTGTCTGCTTCTATAATAGCTGTACCTGCTCTTGAGCTTCCTCAGTTGGCCTCAATCTTGCCTGCACCACTGCTTTACTCAAAGTAGGTTTTTGGCCGGTGAAGCAGGGTACCCATGTGAATGCTCACAAGGAGCTCAGCAACAAAACCAAAGGCAAAGGGACCACATTCTCCATTCACAAACACATATTAAGGCATGACCTAGGAAGGAAAGTTATTACCCAAGAAGAGAGGAAACCACTTCTCAAGTTCATCCCTGCCTTTTCTGGATTAAAATATGAGAGCAGCAGGTGCCACACACAGAGGTCTGAAGCCCCAGCAAGAAGGGTCATTATGTGGACTTCATTCACTTCCTCATCTCTCAGTTTCTTTAACACGGCCAGCCAACAACCTTAACTTTACTCTCTCCTGTGCTGATGGAATCTTAAACTTCTATGTTCCAACACAACTAAAGACTCAACTCCGGGCTTCAGAAAAAACACATAGAAAGTGCTTTAAAAAGTGAGAAAAATACAACAAATAAAGAAAAAAAACATAATGATATATCATTTTAACAGTAAACAGTTACAATTCTATATATATTTATCTAATGCAAATATTATTCAAGTACATATATATTTCTAAGACACATATATAACTATCATGCTTTTCTTTAACCTACTGTATTTTGTATAAATGAGTTTCATATTTCATTATACTTGTCCATACAAAATCTATGTCCATAGGTAATCCGCTAACAGGCGGCAAGTGCAATTAGGTCTTCAATCCATTGAGTGAAAGGGGCCAGTCAGATGCTACCATATTAGCATCTGGAGACGGTGGGAATTGATTCAGTTAGTGGCTTTATACATTTACACCCTTGTTTGGGCCCTGAACTGCTGTGATTGCTCTGTACTTTGAATGGGATAGACAGGGAAAGAGTAATCCTTTTTACTTTCCAAGATCTCTTGCTTCCTTTTGCTGCTGTTGGCCATAAAATCCTTTGGACTGTTTTTCTAGAAAGGCATTTAGAAGGTTGTTTTTCAGTTGTCCCAGTCATGGTCAGAGGATCAGCCTAAAAAGTAGTAAAGATTGCTCTGTTAATGTGTGCCTTTTGGCTTATGGATTGAACAACAATTTAAGCTTGTCTCTGCAACTTTTCAACTTCTATGTGAAAACCTTCAGCATATAAATGTTTTAGTGGGGATAAGCAGAGCAAAACTCATCATTCAGTAATTGTTTGGAAACACTGATAGCCCATTGCTTCCATGCTGGATAAATAACTTAGCTACTAAGTTAGCTGCTAAACTACTTTCATGATGAATTAATAATTTAAATACTATTTGTGTCTCATTTATGTAAGATCAAAATAAAGAGATAGTTGTTGTTTTTCAATGTCATCTTTCTCCTTTTGAAGGAAGAGAGAATAAGGTTTTGATGGCTTGGCTTCTTATTAAATCTATATTCTACTAAAAGTGTCATTGTGTTTTTCTGTTTGTCTCTTTGTACCCTCAGGTTAGCCCGAATGGTGCATTATGCTACAACAATTTTTGAATCAAGGTGCCTAAAATCTGCTAACGTAAAGAATACGTTAAAAAGTCCAGGACCAATTACTCCTGTGGAATTGAAATTTCCACAATGTTCAGACCAGTTTTATTTGCAAAGTTGTGGCTGTTGCAGCATCCCCACAGTCACATGATCATGATTTCCAATGCTTCCTGCCAGCTTCCCACAAGCAAAGTCAATGGGGAAGCCAGCAGGAAGCTGGCAGTCACTCCTGCTCCCGCTGCTTTTTTGCCTGCCTGAGGTCATTCTGTTTCTCTGTTTAGGTAAGTAAATATTGACTTATTATTGAAGTTTGTTTGCCACTATAATTATTTTTCTATTTATGATATATACTCTTCTTAGATGGTCATGGGACCATCTAGCATTGGGGTAAAAAAATAGGGTCAGCCTAAAATTTAATGTTTATTCTGGTCACATCAGACCAGAATAATCTTCCTCTTAAAGGATGACCCAGTGGGTCACAGGATTGTCTAGTGTTATATAAAGAGAAAGGAAGCAATAGGAGTTTTCCCCCCACTTCTGTTGATTATTCATTTCTACAAGTTGGTAGTAACTGCTAATTCTTATTGTTGAAGTTATTATCATTATTTGCCAGATTTCCAGAGGGAAAGCAACATTAGATTCTCTTTGCAAAACCAATGCATAATCTTCTTACTCCTTAATTATGAAATGAGCTCTGGGCCATGAAACTTATGTTGTAAACCATCTGTTAGTCTTTAAAAGTCTGTACAAGATCCCCTTGCACCATTGCACAGTATTGAAAACCATTTAAAAAAAATAAATAACAGGGAAAAAGCTAAAATTGTTGAAAAATGCTGCTTAAGTAATAAAGGAATCAATGATTCAATAAATAGACATTAAATTCCTACTTTAAAATTGTGCAATGTTCTCCTTGATCCAATCAAATGCTATTTCATTAAAATCTAATGTAGAAATAATTCCAAAAGTATGAAACTACAACATTTTGGATGGAACCCTATGGAGAGAGACTCCGTTATTAAGAATGGCTTTTATGCAGCTGCCGAATACTTCCTTATTTCAAGAAGATGATAATGCTTAATAATCAGTTGCTCTGATTTTTGCAGTTCATGTAGATATGATTAGTTGGAATTAGAAACCATCAAAATAATGGGACAAAGTAGTCAAAATGTTGGCTATATCTGTAGATCTTCCTTGCCCTGCACAACAGTGGTCCAATAACCATTCCAGAGGAAGTATCTGCATGCCACAGCCACTCCCTCAGTGCCTGCCTGTAGCTGAACCACGCTGAGGATAGGTTACAGTAATCCATGTTATTTGTTTGTTTGTTTGTTTGTTTAAATTGATAAGGCCACTCAACTTTACAGAGACTCTGGGCAGCATACAGTAAAATCCAGAGTAAAATGCAAATAAAAACCTCAGACATTCAGAAGAAAAATAACCACCCTAAATCTAAATAAAATGCACAGGCTCCATCACTTAAGCCAATCCAAGGCCCGGGGGAAGAACTCAGTTTTCAGGGGTCTTTTAAGCACAGGCAGGATGGGATCAAATGAATCTCTAGAAGTGATGTTTTCTCTAATGTTCCAATTTAAAATGCCATGCGGGGACAATATGGGGCACGTTGAGGCACTCTAGAGAGGTGTGCTGAAATACGGTCCTTTTTACCAACGACGTTCAGTTGTTTCTGACAGTTTCCTTTGGCACTTCCCCCTTCAACCCAGCCTCTGAGCTCTTTGCTCACTGCAGATCCTTCTTTTGTTTATCACAACGACTGGATCATTGGTGCCCGAGCTCCTTTGTTAAAATGCTTTGGTTGAGTGGTTATTGCACCCAACACACATCGCTTGACTACCTGAATATACCAGAGGTTTAATACAAAGTGGAACTGCTTAATGCAGTATTTGCATTGCTCAAAGAGGTTTCCATTTTAAACCTTGCCTACACCTGTCTGTATATTCTTAAAAAAAAGTGTAGCATTCAGACCACTCACTTGGAGTTGGCACATCAGAGGGTTAACTGGTCCCCCATTGCTGGGAAGGCCTCCCTCTCAAACCAAGTATTTGATGAAGTGTTAATGTGTGTTAGAAGAAAACAAAACAACAACCAATCACTGCCCTTACACCAATGCTAACTGAGCCTGTGTAAACCACAGTGCCACATAACCTGTTTCAAGTACCCAATGAGGGCTTATTGTGTGGGCAGCCAGATGTGACAGCTGCATGTGATCCTGAAGATTACAGCATGGGATGAAAGCACGGAGGAGTGGCTGTGTGAATTTACTTTTAATAAGTTTACATATTTATTTATTATAAAAATAAACATATTATTTTATAATAAACAACATCATTAATGTATTATTAATATTAATACATTTTATTTAGTTGCAATCATAGAGAACTTACCTGAAAATAACTCCCTTTGACGTCCATGGGGCTAGGGACTGCAGGATTCAATAAAAAGAAACTGACCTATCATGCAGCACAGACTTGATGCACGCTTACTCAAGGGAATTCAGAAGGACGTAATCCCCAGAACGTTCAAATCCAAGTCTGATATTACCAACATAAGTGTTTTTCTTGAATATTAAATATTTAGGGAAAAATAAATGCATATTTTCAAATATGAGTTTTTTTCAAAAGAAATTAACTTATTGGAGAACAGGTCTTCAGCAGAAGAACCACTGCACAGGGTTGTTTCCTCTGATGTGCCAATAAGATAAATGCTTTGGAATCATGTTGGAGGAAGTGTAATTTTTTTTTTATGTAACTATTGAAACCCGCTCCCTCCAGTTCTTCTCAGGTTTCCTACACTTGCATGAAGAGCAAACTGCTGGAAAGGCTCATCCAAATGATCCTTTATTCCCACATAGAAAAAAGTTATATCATCTTAGACAATCTCTCTGAGATAACAAAGTGTACTCTCCTGTTTGCTCATAACATTGGACATGCTGCATGAAAGTTTCTTTAAAATAGGCTGCATTTCTCTTGAGGGAAAGTGCAAGAAAAACATCCCCACTTTTGTACAAAGGCAGGGAAGGGAGGGAGGGAGAGAGAGAGGGAAAGGAAGCTAACATGCACAGAATACTTTGAGATGAACTAAACTGAAGCTGCTTTACTAATTCTCTCTAAAAAGAAATATACTGCCGTCTATGGAATGATACACTAGAAACGGTATGTTATCTTTTACGGATTGCCAAGGTCAATGGCACTGAGGCAATGTTACCAACATTCATATAACTGTGAATAGCTATCACAGACAATGCTACTATGCTGGAACCATTCAGCTCTTCTTCTGTGTTGGGAATAGACCGAGCATCTACTTGACAAATTTCAGCATTGCAGAGGCAAATGGCTGCTATGACACATTATTTATGAAACACCAATGACTAAATAATCAAGGTACGGTAGACAAAAGAGAAGCTTCAGAGCATTCAAATTGGTGTTTATTGGCCTGGGAGATAAAATATTACAACATTAATTATGGAACACCCAATATTTCATTGATCTACATTAAGGAATACATCAGAGAGGCACCTTTTCATTCTGATACTCTTTGATTTCAGTTAGATTCATGACTCACACATCAGCGGTTTAGCATTATTATGGGCTCTTTCTCATGGCCACTTTAATGTGCATTCCTCCAGTCCTTGAAAAGACTTCCAAATTTGAGAATTTGCCTATCTCTGTTTGGAAGAGATTTGCTAGCATACTTTTCAGAAAACATCATATAGAACGGATCATGGCTGTTCTGGTTTCCAAGGTTGATTTTAGAGTTGCTCAACCATGACAAGACAAATGTGTGATTCAGGATATCTGTGATACAACGCTGGGAGAGGGAGTAAAATTTTAGTATTTTATTCCCAGAACTGTAAAACTTTCTTTAAGTAACCCAGATAGATGTATTAAGTAAGGAAGGAGCTTATAATATTTAAAAGTTCAGTCCAAAATGATTGTAACTGGGCAAGTTTAGGAAATAATCAAGTCCAAGTTTTGTAAGTGTAAGAAAGCAAGAAAATTGACAATAGAAGTTTGATCTAACAGCAGCAGCAGTCTTCTTTTTGTTCTATACCAGTCTTTATCTGGACTTTAATCTATAAATCTCATATACATCACCCAATCTGGCTAGGTGGTAGTACTTATTTGACTTCCCTGAAGTCACCAGGAGTTAAGCTAAATTCAAAGGAGACTTCCCTCTGGTGTATCTTTTAGCCTGAAAAACTAGTAGCTCCCCTCCTTCAATTTAAATCATTTTCATCCTATAGGAATGGTGCTTTAGAACATATGGAAGTTTTTCTGAAGTACCTGCTTGGTAGTATCTGCTTGTCAGCAACTTCTTAAAGCAGCTGACTCTTTTTTCTGGATCACGTAATTTTTGGCTACAGAATCCCAGGGAGAGGAAGAGTTTGGTTTAAGGAGTTGTTGATAGGTGCTGCATGGTCCCCACATGTACTACAAAGAATCTTTTCTCTTTGAATCCAGATCATGACACAGGCCTATTTCCTACTTAGTTGCCACCTTTACTATAAGTCATTCTTTGACTGTTGGAATGGAAAACATAAAGACAGTTATTTATGAACACACTGGCACCTACCAGCACCATTTTGAGAACTTCAGCACTACCAAATTACCACTGGAATGAAAATATTATCTAGCCAGTAGACAGAGAGAGAGAGAGAAAGAGAGAGAGAGAGAGAGAGAGAGAGAGAGAGAGAGAGAGAGAGAAGGGTTGGATAAGGAAATAGATGACCCAATGCAAAAGATTCAGTGTAAAAGAAGTTTTGCATGTGTCACTCATGATGCCCTGTGGCTTAAAAATAGTCTGTTATTATGATTAAATTTTGCATTTATTTGTATTATTGTACAAAACATGGAAACAAGGAGCCCATTTTCAGGAGTAAAATGTTTTATAAGTGCAACTAATGGTGTGCCAAATGTTTTAAATTCAAAATGTTTTTCAGCTTGAAAAGCTCTTAAAGTTTGAATTGGTCTTTTCTACATCACAAAAGGTTGATCTTGCTAGAAGTGTTCTGAATCTAAAATGGTCCTGTTTCAAGCTAAAAACACTTTTCCCAAAATTGAAACAATTGTTTCAAATATAAAGCATAAAAATACTTCCAGTAAATTAGAAGAACTCACTTTGAACTTGAAATATTTCAAATTGGGGAGGTTTTGCCCAGTCCTGAAACCAAACTGTGATTTATCCTTGTCTTTAATAACAACATCTTAAAATAAAGTCTCCTTCAAGCTGAGCTCAACTCATGGTGACTTCAGGGACACAACAGAACTGTTTTCTCAGCAACAATATATTATTATTTTGTTCCAGAATTTGATTTCCTACTTTAGTGTATAGCTCTGGTATTCCCCGGAGATCTCCCATCCACATATTAACCAGGCCCAACTCTGCTTAACTCTTTGAGTCCAGATAAGGTCAATCTGTTTCTGTCACTTGCTGAAAACAGTGTCAATTAACACAGTCACAATTTTAATGTCAAAATAGACAGTTTTGAAAAATAGCAGTCTTTCTTTCAACCAAGAATAAAATGACATTTTCATAGCATGCGCTCAGAAGAAAATATTCAGCTTATATCCAGGCCTTTCAGAATTGTAAAGAGGGTTGTATCCCTGTGAAAACAAAGCCAGTGGCTTTTGTATTCTGAAAACAAAGTCTACAATTTATTCTGGAAAATAGCTTTCAAGGGCACTTCATGGTGAACTCTGGTGGCCAGAGAAACAGAAGCTCCTGCACTGCTCCTCCAGATCTCCCAACTGAGATAATGGGACAACCAGCCCTTTCTCTCTCAGAATTCTCTTATCTGCATCAGTAGTTGTAGCTGTAGCATGATTGGGGGCTTCCTATAATATGAAATGGAAACAGTCATGCTTGAACTGCAGCTAGCTATCACAGTTAGCAAGGGACTCTACTTTCGTGGAATGAAGCTAAAGAACAGATTCAAAAGTCATTGCTGAAGGACAAAGTGAACCAAAAGAAACCAGGGTACAGGCAGCAACCTGTCCCTACACAGGAAATCTTCATTACAGGGTAAAAGGCATGGGAGGAATCTAGAGTCAGAGACTGGCAAAACTTAACTGCCAAGAAGATTCAATACTGATATCTCACCATATTGGGCATTAACATATAGAACTAAGAGTTTGAGATCCTACTGCCAGGAGGATTATTGAAAATACTGGCTCTGCTATTCAGACCCAAGGAATGGTGAGAAGTTTCAGAGAGCCACATCATCACAAAAGTCTTGCTTATTGGAGTTCTGCAAATATCTTCAATTTAAGAAACTATTTACTTTTTGGGAAACTGAGTTGAAAAAAAATATTTTAGATGCAGCTGTATATACTGTAGAATAGATAATATATATGGAATTTTTTATTGTGTGTGTGTGTGAGAAAGAGAAAGAGATTTATTTATACTATGGGCATATATACATATGACACTGCAGCTATTTAAAGGGAAAATTTCTGCAGTATTAAACATGCAAGAATTTGGAAAATTGAACAGTGCAGCCCATTAACACCTGGTGTTAAGTTGAGTAAAGAAATAAAATAGGTTACGTTTCACACTGATCACCTGACTTGGAAAGCAAAATTATAGAAAAAGGAGCAGAAGTCAATTTCTCCAACTTTCTCCCCCTCCCCCCTCCATGTGTTGAAAGAAAAGCATCAATAAAAATACACTAAAGTCACACTCAGATGTCACTCAGCACGGAAAAGAAAATGACAAGAATAAAGCCATTTGCTTAGCCTTAAGGCAACAAAGAGTGGAGACTAAAACATGCCATAGCATATCAATGCTGTCATCAACTTTGCTATTTTTCCTAGGAGATAATGACAACTAAAAAAGCATCCAGAGAGGGTCCATACGGGAAAGGGTGGACCATGTTGTCCTTAGGAGCCAGAATATATCAGTGCATCTGGCAGGCATATAAACAGTAGTTTAAAAATTCTGAGAAAATGCCAGTGCATCAACCTTGGTGATTTATCTCATTAAATTTCATTTTTCCTGTATTTCTACCCAATTTTTTAAAAAAAAAGTTAACATAAATCCGTGTGTCACCACTGATTAAGCCAGGAATTTAGTGCCTTGAATAGGATGAGTTTTTATAGAGGAAGGGTTCTATATTGGCTGTCTGGAATGAAAACAAATGGCATTATTTCTTATCATCATTATTTAAAAGGCACTCTTTGTTTCGAATTATTGCTTAGCCTTCTGTGGAGAAGCACTTATTTCTAGAGCACACAATTAATTCCAGAAATGTGTTGCCACAAGACGTTAGTGGCAGTTACCAGTTCAGAGGGATTTAAAGGGGGATTAATCAAATCCATGGGGACGGAACTATCTATAGCTATTTGTCATCATGGCTAAAAGGAATGTCCATATTCATAAGGACTAGGTCAGAGAACAGCAGTTGCTACAGTCCAAAGAAGACAATAGCAAGTGGGATCAATGTCTCTAATTTCTGCTGGGAGGTTTCCAATGGGCACGTAGTTGAGCTCCATGGGAATCAAGATATTAAATTAGGTGGATATTTAATCAAGAAGAGTTTTTCTAATGTCCATCAGTTTTTTTGATGGTCAAAAGCAAGCTATTTTCTGTGAGCTATCTTTGATCACAGAGAAGGAACAGCTTATATAAATGTTGACTGTATAAATTTAGTATTCAGACAAAGGATAGAAGAAGGTCCAGATCTGCCTTGATTTCAGTGAGCTGGTTAATTACATGCTTACATCATTCCCAGTGAAAAAGATATCAAAATGTTCATCCCTGCTCCCATAAAGATACTTTGAGGGACCAATCATACCAAGCATAAACTGAACAATTATTCCCCACCCACCCCCACCTCGCTTTTGTTGACAAACAAATTTGGAAAGGGGAAGAGGCACTGACTTATACTTTGGGCCATTTAAATTTTTACTAAACCTTCAAGATACCTTTTAGTCATGAGCTGCCATTGTAACAGTCAGAAATTGACCTGTTTAAGGCTTTTGCTATTAACTGAATAATCTCTTCCCAAGTTACGTGATTTTGCAAAGCTCAGCAAAAAAACCAAGAACCTTTCATTCTGATACTGAGACAAATGTTCCAGGCTATGCATGCCAGGATGGAGAAATGTGAGGGCACATACCTTCAGCTGCTACTGGATCATCCCTGTAGGCATCCTAGACTCCAAAGGGCCAGCCAAGACTTCTGCTTCACAATTGTAACTTTGGAGGTATAGAGCAGAGCAAAAGAGAAAGTGTGGGAAAGTGCTTATGGGAAAGAACAGGTCCCAAGGCTTACCAACCCCTGCTTTGAGCTGGTGCAAAACAACTACCTTGATTCTTTTCCTTCCTTCATCTTTTGGACCTGTCCTTCTTCTGTATTCCTGCCAAGAGCAGAAAATGGATGAGAGCGAAAGCTATCTCTGTTGCCACAACCCCCACATTCTTCTATGTATTCCTTTGCCTATATACAGCCTTCTATCCCCCAGCTACTCCTATTTTCTTTCCTGCCAAAGTATTTCTGTTTTCTTTCCTATAATTCCCTTATTTTGTGCTCTCCTCTAGTATATATAGTACATGCCTGCCTGCGTGTGCTAAATATTATTCTTATTCATGGATGGTATAACTCTAACTTTGGGCTACACGAATAGTATAATAACAGGAACTGTTTAGAATAATGAGTATTGTTAATATAAATCAGGCAGAAGTCCATCAAATATACTTCTAAAGCTTCCTTTTTCCAGAATTACTGCTGTAAGTGGAATTTTCCCATTACACTTTCTTCAAGGATAACCTCATGAAGGGATTCAGGTGCTTGCACGTTCTCCAGCATCTGATTGGACAGATACTTCCCCAGACCAAGCTGGACCAAAATGTGGGTGAAGGGAGGATCACTCATCAATTTGTAATGGCATACAAGGCTCAGCAAAGTCTTTACAGCTTTTGTGGTTCTTAAGTGCTTAATTTCCAATTTGCTGACTTTTTGAAGCACAAGAGGAAATTGGAATGAGCTTAATGCTATCATCTTAAACTGAAAGTTTTGTTTATTATGGATTTTTTTTAAGAGAGTCAGGATTTCAGGACTAGGGGTGGATGAACTATAGTGCTGTCTATTTCAGTTTGGCTTGATTCCTCATTTGCTTGCTTTATCTGTTTTATGTTTAAATTTTACCTTTTTTTAAAGGTTCCTAAGAAAATATCTATACCTTTTTGTACATGTGTCTCCTCATATACACATTTCTGTATGCAATTTTCATTAATACACCCATTCTGTAAATATATTTGTCTAAGAGAAAGCTTTTATATACTATCTTCACAAATATATGACTGTTGTGTATATTTTTATACATGGGAGCATTGCACTGAAAAACAAATGTGAAAGTACAACTGCTACTGCATTTTGGTTTACATATTGATTCAAAATATGAAATTAGATAATTTGGCGTAACAACACGAACCAAATCAACTTCTCCCCATCATTCATCAGAACCTGTTGATAAAATGTATTAATAGGATAATGTTGAGTTCTTAAAATAGAGATCCTCCAGATTTCATTTTACAAAGTATCACTCTCCCTCTCTCCATCCCAAGCAAAATGTGTACACTAGTCTCTTAACTACAGCCTTAAAGAAGCAGCTAATCCTTATGGCTGGAGAAGCACCCACACGAATCAAGACTACAAATATCTTGACAAAGCAAATTGCATATACAATCAGAAGAGGTTCTCACCTAGATAATAAAGATGCAAGGAGAGGAACAATATGTTAATCAGATTACATCATAATCAGGGGCTTGCAATTTGTATGAAGGCTGGATATATCTCTGGCATTGTATCGATGGATGGGGAAATACCAGTGATATCATTGTGGTTTCCACTGAACACCTATGAATTGTATGTTAACATTAAAAGTTGGGAAGGAGTTTGCTGTCATGACAAGTGGAAAGCTTTTGAGGGATTTCAATTTTTAACAATTTACCTCCCATCAGACAGGTTTCCATTAAAATGTCTCTGGAAATTATTGCAAGACAAAGGACAAACGTTCACAGATACTTGCACAGAAACACATGGAACATAGGAGAGGAAGAATGCTGCGGAAAAGGTTGTTTGTATACATTAACATGATTTTCATTTATTCATTTGAATTCATTAGCCACCCAACTCCAGTTGACTCTTGTAGTCCATTGGTGGATGATAAAATGAAAGGTGTCAAGACAAGTTATCCTCAACTTGAAAGGAGAGCAAACAAGCACTGATTGGCTGATAGTCTTCTGTGAGCATTAGACTTGTGAAATATAAACCTGGCCACCGTCATAACATCTTGATACCCAAGTAGATATGCAATAGAAAAACAATAAATCTGGATTCATAGTTTTGAATGATAGACTTTATTATTATGCATAATACAGCAGTATTTTTCAAAGTTTGGTGCAGCTAATTAGTTCCCACTGAAATCAATAGTGCTTCATTTATCTATGATGACTAATTTCTCACAAAGGTTTCAGCCAGAATTCTAGATTCAGCCCTAAACATGCATATTTGCACGGGTTAGTACATTTGAGTCCATCCATAGAGCTTCCTTGCCCTGGCACAAAGATGCCCCTACTTACCATGTGGTGAGCTAATGGTAGAAAGGCAACCTACCACTGTGTTTATCATTGCTTAGGTGCAACAGAGACTAGAAATTCGGCTTCAGTGATCACTTTATTCACTGTATTTCAAAAGGTAGGTCAACCTATCTATCTAGACATACAAAGCAAAATCCCTTTCTCAGACCCAAGCTCTTCCCAGTAGCTGTATTTCATCTGTATTAATGTAGACAACAGCTAGATGGCTAAAAGAGATACAAAACCTCTAACTCTTTGTTGCCCCCCGTAGCTGATAGGTCAAGTAGTTGATAACAATCATTTTATAGGTTAACAGTCCTTTGGGATACACACCCACCCACACACAGTGTATATTCCAGACACTCTTCATCATTAGATTGTACCAGCAGCAGCACAAGATGGTCCTCCTTCAAAATGTGCTATAATATGGGCATTATGAAGATAGGAAAATTTAGGATGACAAGAAGCTCTCCTAGCTCTGGAATTGAAGGAAAGAATGGCAAAGGTGATTTTGTGGATGAGCCTGCTATGTGCACACAGATTAATATGAAGCACCAATCTTAAAAAAAAAAAAATGCCTTCCAAGCCCAAACAATTAACAGTTTCAAAAGTCCTGATTAGCAACAATTCACAATCAGAGAATTGTTCATACCTCTTCCATCATGTCATATCATTTTGCCTCCAAAGATGTAAAGTTCTGAGGGCTCTAGGTCAGAGAAAACAATTAGAACTGAAGCACTTTCTGAAAAGCAGGTTTGCCTGCCAGGATCCACATGGGCTTTGTTAAACTCGCAGCAGACATCCCACATTATCATTGAGATGAGTTCTGTTGTGATGGCATATCTGCCAACCATCAGTTCCTGAACAGATTCTCATTTCATTTGGTGATTTCCTGTGGGAACTTTATCGTTCTTCTGATGTACAGTAACTCGATAAACCTTAATTTAACACCTGTATATCACTATTTAACCTTTATAGAATACTGCAAGTATGCCAGTATTTTTTTAATGATAGAGTACTCACCAGTGGTTGAGGGCAGATTAATCAGGTATATTTTTCTACAATATCACATTGTGTACCCTGCAGCCTTGTTAAATCCCAACTAACAACAGTTTCATCATCCAAAGAGCTAGCTGTTTACACATGATAAGGCTCCAAGGATTGTAAACTTATTTAAACAATCCAGTCTGACACATTGACCATATATAAGCTGTCAACATTATTGTTCAGCCAATGTTATAAATGTCCTGTACACATGTGTCTCAGCATTAGGCAGGAAACTGTTTGAGTCACAAACACAATTAGCACATTCTCAGCAACAAATTAAAATATGCAGAGGCTTTACTCTTTTGTGCCTTCTATGGGGAATTTTTACAAAGAGAACCTTCTCATGTTTTTAATAGGTTGCCTTTAAAATACAGTACCAAAGTGTAACAAACTATTGGTTAGAGGAAGGAAACACAGCTGACAACAAAGATATAAGATTCAGCTAAGACATTTTGCAAGCTGTGAGGCAAATTATTTTCCCCCCATTTAGAAAACAAATTTATGAATAATATAAATAAATAAGTTCATTTTTGTTTCCTTTTTCTTTTCCTTTCTTCACTATGACACAGTATGGCACTATGACACATGTTACCACACTGTGCAAGGCACCCACTGTATGTTGCAGGTGAGGGAAATGATCCCTCAAAACATATTTGCACATACATGCAACAAAGTGTACATACGAAGTCTCCTCAGCTGGGAAGCTCAGTAGTGTTAGAGATTGAAATGTGGGTCTGAAGAAGCATTTAGCCTGGATCAGGGATAAATAAGTACAGTATTATTCATATTATGGTTGTAGACTGTGGAAGCAATGTTGAAGACATTTTGCTCCCTCTAGTAAAAGCAGCAAATGAAGTCGAGCATCTTCCCCCCACCCCCTTATGTAACCTAATCTTTAAGGCCAACCAAATTATTTTAGCAGTGGAAGCAGAAAGCCCACAGGCAGTTTTTCCTGTCTCTAGAGGTAAATATACAATTATAATAACAATTTGGTGTCACTTCATGATACCAAAATTCTTCTGCCTCAGGCAGCTGCTGAATAATGGGGGCAGTTATATCTGAAAGACGGTTAGGAAGACATTCAGAAAACATACCTAGCATTAATATGGGGCAAGAGATTTATAAGTCATGAGTGGAAACCTCATCTTCTCTTTGTCTCCATATAAGAACAAGCATTGTTTGCTAAACATGTGAGTATAACTATGTTTAAAAGCAGAAGAAAATATCCAGTAAAAAAAAATGTGGCAAATCTGTGCTCCATTCAGTCCTGTTTTCCTGCCATTCTCTTCTATGGTTTTAAACAAGTGGGCACTGAAAGATTCCATTGTACAAATGTGGTACAAACACGAGAAAGAAAATAATCATGTCCTTAAAACCAGACATCATCAAGCTCTTGTCCCATAAAAAAATAATTAAAAACAGAGCCACTCTTCTGTGGGAAGAGCCAGATGACTTTGGAAAATTTCTCAAAAGGCCTATCAGAGTTGCACACACTGATCTCAGCTCTCTGCTAGGTAGCAAAACATATGTACCAGTGTTTGATGATAAAGATAAAGCTTTCATTGAGCAGTTACGGATTCTCTGACCATAATTTTTTACCATTTAAGGCTTCTTGGCACAAACAAGGGATGTAAAGAGGGGGTAGGTGTCCCTACCGTAAATTGACCACATGTTAAGTAAAAGAATTGGAGACAAGCCACCAATATGGGGGGGGGGGGGGAAATGCAAAACACATTCCCAGGACTAGCAGTTGGCTGAGAATAATAATTAGTGTATGTTTTCCATGTGTTTACTCATGCCCACAGCAAAAGAAGCCTGCATGAAGGAGAGAATGACTTAAAACTGGATGAAAGGATGACATTTTTATAATCAGCAACCCTAATAAGTATCATGGCCTTGTCACAGTTGGGAAAGGATCATTACTGCCATCACTCACCTTTCTTCACTTGCCTATGCCAATATTCACCACAGTATGTAGGATGGCCTGCTAAACTGTCTTGCCGAGAGACAAAGTCTGTTGTTGTTCAATCGTTAAGTCGTGTCTGACTCTTCATGACCCCATGAATCATATTGCGCCAGGCCTTCCTGTCCTTTACTGCCCCCCTGAGTTTGCTCAGTTTCATGCTCATTGCTTCAGTGATGCTATCTAACCATCTCATCCTCTGCCGTCCTCTTCTCCTTTTGCCTTCAATCTTTCCCAGCATCAGGGTCTTTTCCAAAGAGTCGTCTCTTCGCATTAGGTGACCAAAGTATCTGAGCTTGAGCTTCATTATCAATCTTTCCAATGAGCAATCAGGGTTGATTTCCTTTAAGATTTACTGGTTTGACCTCCTAACAGTCCAGGGGATCTTCAGAGTCTTCTCCAGCACACAGTTCAAAGGCATCAATTCTTCAGTGCTCAGCCTTCTTTATGGTCCAGCTCTCAGCTATACATTACTACTGGAAAAACCATAGCTTTGACTATGCGGATCTTTGTTGGGAAGGTGATGTCTCTGGTTTTTAATATGCTATCTAGGTTTGCCATAGCTTTCCTCCCAAGGAGCAAACGTCTTTTAATTTCATGGCTGCAGTCTCCGTCTGCGGTGATCTTGGAGCCCAAATAAATGAAGTCTGTTACTGCTTCCATTTCTACCCCTTCTATTTGCCAGGAACTAATGGGTCCAGGTGCCATGATCTTAGTTTTTTTAATGTTAAGTTTCAAGCCAAGTTTCGCACTCTCCTCTTTCACCCTCATCAAGAGGCTCTTTAGTTCTTCTTCACTTTCTGCCATTAGGGTGGTATCATCTGCATATCTGAGGTTGTTGATGTTTTTCCCTGCAATCTTAATTCCACAAAGGACAAAGGCTAAACTCTCAAAATGGTGGCAATCATAGTGGAGTGTTTTGCCAGCTCCACTGTATCATCTGCTGAGCCATTTGCTCATCCCCAGGATGGCCTGTGGCAGCAGTTAGAAAAAATGTGTATTTAGGTGGCTAAGTAGCAATCCAGAAGTGAATAAAGAAACCACTGAGGTAGAGAAATCAAGTTTCCTTTTTTCTTTCTGCTGATCCACTTTGCTGGACATTCACTGAAAGGCCAGATGTGGCCTTCAGTCTGAAAAATATTGCACACATCTGCTATAATATATATCAATCTAATTTCCTCAGACATCTCAAATCTTACCATAAATGGAATTTAAAGAGCTGCAATGAAATGAGATTTTTACATTCTCCACCCAGTTTCCAGGTAGAGAAATTGTGTGGAAGATTTTTCGTAATTTCTCCAGAAAAAGAAGAAATTCTCTAATAGTTTTTTGTCAGGGGCAGGACTTCCTTTTAACAGTGATGGTAGATAAAAAAAAAAAGCTACTGTTAAGGAAACAGACTAATGAAACAGACTTCCCTTGGATTTAAAAGAAGCAGAGGTGCCAGTCAGGTAAAGATTGCTGGAGAGTTGATTCTACATTGAAAGGTAGAATATTTACTCCTCAGCCAGCCACAGGCCAAGAACATGCAAGATGCAAGAACACCATCTTCATTCACGAAAATGTTCATGTTTTTTTTTTCCTTTTGAAAGAATTTCCAAAGTAAATTCTATTATCATATTGAAAGAAAACTGGTTGGAGGAAATGCACAAGGATTTCTTTGTCATTTCTTTGGTAGTTTATTGTGTGTTATGTATTAGCAAAGCCTTACAACTTTTTCTATACAGGCTCCACTAGAAGATCAAGAGAGACTAATCTGGAATGTTGGTTGGGAATGTTCCTTCGGCCCTCTTACTTACCATATATCTTTGTTCTTTCCCCCCTCTTCCTCACACTTCTTAAGTACCACTTTGCACGGTGGAGAAATGGAAACAAATGTCCTTTGGTACATTCCATTGGATGGAACTGATGATTCCAGTTTGCACTACAATGCAAATGGAGAGAAAATGGCAGGAGGGAGAGCTGAGCTCAAGCCATTTCAAAAAAAGCGTCTTCATCCTTGCTTCTAAATAGCAAAACATTGAAGGACCCTCTTTAATACAAGCAATCCTGCCACAGTTTCCTTTTGTTGGTCATGGGACAATGTAGGGGCAACTGGACCCATTCATGGAAAAGAGAAATATTTTGTCTCACTTCTGGGTCCCAATGTGACCCTCTTATTCAGAAGGGTCTCATGCACTCACTGAAGCAGTGGCAGGACCTCCAACAGCCCCACCAATTCTGTAGCCAGCTTTGCCACATGACTCAGTTCCACACCTAATTCTTTGCCATCATGACTGTAGCCTTGCCTAACTCCCATTTGACTCACACCTGTTGATTTCTCCTCCCCGCTCTTCCTACATTGCATGTTAAATGCTGCAGGAAGAAGGCCTATTGTTTATAATGATTAAGTTTGCACCCTAATCAGTTAGACCAATGCTGTGGATGCCTCCCATACCATGATTCATAAAAGTAGCAGTTTCTCACAATCCTGTAGGCTAAAAGAGGGTTGTGGTTCAGTATGTTATTTGAACCCAGCCAGCGTAGCTTCTTTCTCTCCAAAGTGTTTTGCCTTGGTGATCAGCTTGTTTTTTTACTATTTACAAATAATATTTTTCACTCAATAGTTCCATTTGGCTATGTTTTATTCTGAAAAATATTCTCCTCTGTTTTCCAAAAGACAGCTCTAGACAGTTTTGTCAGGGAACCCTGCCCCTTTTTTCTTTTTTTCTTCCTGGAGTGTTCCCTGATTGCCTTTTAATTCCAAAGAGTAAATCATCTCATTTGTTTAACTTGGGAGCTAATGCTGTAGAGCCTTGAAATTCTGACAGGAAATCAGTTGGAACTTTAGCCTTTCACAGATTTCTGGATACCGTTACCTGCATTTCATTTGTGATTACAATAATTGTTTCTTATTTAAAAGTCCCATGAGCTAAGAAATGGAAGCATTATGTTACTGTTACCACTGCCGAATTCTTACCACTACTACCAATTTTTGGGAAGAGAAATACACATCTCGATTTCTGTTTTAAAGAAAGCCATCCTGTTCTCATACTTGGTGCAATGTATTTTTTGCTAGTGCAGAACTGTAGGCCACTTTCCCATCTGCCCAGTTAACATTTGTACACCAGATTTGTCAAAGACAAATTGTTAATCCCACTCATGAAAGAGAGATCGAAAATGTATCCTCGTCAGGGCTTTTCTCTCATGTTCTGAGCAGATACTGCTGAATGTGCATTAACTCTTCTCACCAGGAAAGACACGTATTGCAGCTCATTCTGACATTAAAAAGTGATATAAGCAATAGCCATAAGTATAGCTGAGGTCTTTTTTAGGGGTAGGACAATGACAGTAATTTTCCTAAGCACCATAATTAAGAAGTCTCCATGGATTTATACTTTTCATTCAGGGCAATAAAAGTAATAAGTTAAAATATTCTTCTTCAGGTCGGCTGCTGGGGCAATAAGCCACCATTTCAGCCACCATTTTATTCTGCTCTTCAGAATGTGTGTGTGATATCTGAAAATTATTGCCCTTATTATAGAACAGGCTTATTTATTTAAATATTAGATTTACATCCTGCCTTGCTTCCCAGAGTTCAAGGTGTAGATAAAATATTCCTTCCTCCCATTTTCCCCACAACAGTCCTGTGAGGTAGGTTAGGTTGACAGAGAGTAATTAACTCAAAGCAGTCTGGTAAGCTTTCATGGACTTGAACCTGAGGTTCTGCAGTCTTAAACCAACACTTTAACTGCTACGCGATGTAGGATACACGCTAGAATTGGGCCCGGCCATATTTTTCTGTACCATGTTGAGGCTAAATCCTTACAGTATTCTAAGCCAAGAACAATGTTGGCTTAATGTTATTTGAGAACCCTTTTTATGATTTATTCATAAATCATTTTTAAACAAGCCATAGCTCAACATGTTCTATGAGTAGGTCAAAGAGCCATGCAAGAAGGGGTGAGCTTCCCAGATTTATATTTTTCAAGCTGAAGTTTGAATATATATGGTCATGATTTGAATTGGTTTTCGTGGTGTTAGTTGTGGAGTTGAAGAGTACAAGATTTTAGGTATGTATGTACCATATTTTTCCGTCAATAAGACGCCCCCATGTACAAGACGACCCCCACTTTTCCAACCCCAAATTAAGAAATCAATATTTTAAAGATAGTGCAGAACACATTTTTATTTAGTAATTAGGTAACATTTACCTGCTACACTCGGTGGGAGGAGATCCAAACCGTCTCTCTGCAGCTCTATTTCCATGCTCTTTTGCATAATTGATTACATTCAAGCACGAGTGAAACTGCCGATAGCTCGTCTCTGCAGACTTCCTCTAACTGGTTTGTTCAGCATCAGTTACATCAGGCTCGTGATTGGAGGAAGTCTGTTTAGGAGACAAGCTATTTCACTCGTGATTGGAGGCTAGCAATAGGAGGAAGCCTGCCTGCAGAAACAAAGTATGGGCAGTTTTGCCACCGCATGGTTCTCTCCTCGGCTGACTTCCTTGAATAAGACGCCCTTCAATTTTTAGTGTAAGGATTTTAGAAAAAAGTATCGTCTTATAGTCGGAAAAATACGGTATGTTATGCGAGGATCAGAAAGGTGTAAAACTATTATTTTATTTCTTTTGTATAGGATTCTTTCTGCCAAAGGCACCAAAACAATATACAGAAGAAGAATAAAAACAATCACCAATCACCAATACTAAAAGACTATAAAAATGCACATATTTAACCCAGATTAGGGCAGTCTGATCCTGGCAGGTCTTAATCTATGAATGCCTGGGAGAACAGGCATGTCTTTACTTGTCAGTAAAACCATACCAGATGATTCTCCCTCAGGAGGAAGTTTCATAACTGAAGCAGTGTTATCAAGAAGGCCTTCTATCACCATCCCATGAGCTAAACTCATTATTGAGACCATGAGTTAGGCCTCCCCAACTCATTTTAGTGCATGGCCTGTGGGAAGAAATGTTTATCATGTCAACACCTTGAATTGGACCCATTAGCTCATAGGCAAACACTGCAGCTCTTTCAGGACTGGTGCCGCGTGATCCCTTCTAAGTACCCCATCTAGTAATAAGTAACAGTAGCCTGCATCAGATCACCTTCATGGGTAGCTTTATGTAGGATACCTTGCAGTAATCCAGTTATGAACCTATTAGCTATTAGATCCCTGAAATAAACCTATTCTGGTCTTAAGCATCTCCTACAAATCAAGAGGACAAAAGTAATGAAACGTGTGTTGCAACCTCACAGCATAAAACCTGGCCTTTCATACTTATGTAGCGATGTCAGATGCAATTGTGTAAATATGGGGTTTGTGTTGTGTTATCACAACACACATTTCATCTCTTCACAACCCCCACCCCCAAAAATGATCCTGGTTCACATAGCTGTCATAAAATGTTTCTTTTATTCCTATTTTGAAATACTTCAGTAGACTAGCTTCCACTAAAAATCTTAACTTTCAAAAATGACATGGTTAAAATCATTGAAGTTAGCTGAAAGCTAAGGTTTTATATCCATCCAGGTTTGAATTTTGCATTCTACAATTTTATTTAATCTAGGATTTGGTTGAAATTTCTCTGTAGCTTTCACAGGCATCCCTAAAAATCAGTGAGCTGCTGTGACTCAATAGCATTCTGGAATGTGGGATTATGAGATGTGAATGAACATTCCATTCATCCCAGTTTATTTTGTATTGTGGATTTATTTATTCTGCTGTTGATCAGCTACCAGGTGTATCCAGAAGTCCAAGAGATTCATTAACCCAATTTTAATTAAAATAATTAGCCCATGCTTTCAGGCGTAACTTTATTCTGGGGGGAAAAAAAATCAACCCTCAAATTGTAAATGGGATTGTACTTTGAGTAGTTACAAGGAGATCAAAGGAACCTTACTGAGTCATTCTGTACTTTTATGATTGATATGCATTTTATTTTTCTTTGCCATTTTTTAAAGTGTGAATAACTGTGTTTGCTAGTTATATAACATATTATACATAATTATTCTTCTAGAATGGGAGGTGCAAGGGCCAAAGTCTCTGTGGAAACAAGAAATGCAGATCTTTAATTCCTGATTCTATGGATCAGGAATTCTATGGACAGTTTACAATTGCTAAAGGGGAGCGCTCTGAATATGCTCAGAGGCATATGATTTATTATTATGTCATACAATTCACCCTGAAGCTTAGCATTAGCTCCTTTTATATGATGCAATAGAAATGTCAATATGGATACATATCAACCAATACTGAAATTAACTGTAATATGTAAGCTTTTTATGGGAAAATATTTTACCTAGTGTAGCATAGATCTAGGGTGGGAATAGGTAATGAAATGCCTTTCAAATACTATATTTTATTATTTCCATAAGTCAGTTTGGTATGGGTTCTAGGAGTGGCCTACCCCACTCTTAGAAAACCCTTCTCACAATAGGGTCACCATGTGAAGCATTCTTGAAATTGCCTCCTATTTTGCTAACCTAACCCTCATATTATCATGAATTGCAGACACTTCAGTTATAAGATGGAGGCTTATCTGTATGGGAACAATGCTCAAATAAAATAGTTCAGATTATGGGATGGACCACTACATAAAGCACAATGACCTCCATATCATGAGGTAGTAATAAAAAAGGGACTTAAGGCTCTCAGATATAAACTCTTAAGAAGAAGTCTGCCAACAGGTAGGTTATAAGTGCCAGCAACCCTGAGTAAACTCATTGTTACTATATTAAAGTCAAGGAATAATTTTCATACATAACAGACAACACAGACAAACATTTTCATATCATCAAACCTGCAACTCTGTGTGTGGGGAAAATATAGATTTGCTTGGAAAAGCAGTGACATATGTTAATAAAAATGCATTAAATTCTACAGAATACATATCTCCTGGGAAAACAGAGAACTTACCTGTCTGACAATTTTATTACAATGCACCAGAGATACCAAAGTGATATTTCCCCTTTGGCCAACTTCTTGCCATACAAAATCATGCACTTCTATTTCATATTTCTCTCGGATGGTAGTTGCTTCTATACACCCTGCTGCTTTTATACCGTGGATGTGACTCTTCTGAATTCTTTTCAAAGGCACTTCAGGTAAACTCTTGAAGATTTAAGACATTCTATGTTTCTTGGCCTCTTTCAGATTCCTGGGGACAGGGCTTCATTCCAACAGAAATAATAGTAAAAATTAATCTGGTTTGTACCACCCTTGAAGTGAAAGCAAAGACTTGCCTGTACTCAATTGTTGCCTTTTCCCCTCACAAATGTTGAAATAACTTAAATAATGCTTTCTTTGAGATTGATGTATTTTTTTAAAAAAGCAATTGTACAGAGGGTAGCTAATGACTCTTCATAATCCACTTTGATGCTATTTATACTGAGGTAGTATAGTTGCGGGTACAGTAGATATAACCACATGGGCAAACATACTGAATAACCTTTAAAAAAAAATTAACCTGGGGAAGTTATAAATAAGGATGGGGGAGAATTTCATTCAGTTCTAATAAATTTGAACTCACCAAATGTATTTTCCCTGAATCACTATTAAACAACAAGAACAACAACAAATGGCCTTCAGTATTCAAAACTCTCAGAAATTTATAATGCAGTTCCTAGAATAAATGGAAATCAAGCATAATACTGGAGGAAAGTATGCCCCAAATATGTATATTCTTACAGAAATAAAAACCAATAGTAGTATATTAAGTTAAATGCATATAAAAATTAGGGATATGTAAATCACCCAAGATTCGGTGTGAATTTGAGACTTAAAGATGGCAAGAGTCACTTCAAATCTGAGATTCAAAGGCAGGAAGAGATTTGAACTCATCTAAAATTTATTAAATAAAATATGTCACCATAGACTATAACAAGTGTAAAAAAATCTTCAATTGCCTGCAGCTGCTTCATTCTGGGGCAGAATGGAATGAAAATTGCAGGCATATAGTAGACCCTTTCAAGCAAATTAGCCCAGAAATATTTTAGGTAGATAATTTCAAGGGTTTCAACACCATATACTTTAAAAAAAATATTTCCCCTGGACCTGCTAGAAGGCAGAGCTAGCAAGGATGAGAAAAGGGAAGCACCACAGCCTCCAAACTGTCCAGCGAAAAGACCAAGTTGTGTTGAACCTATGCAGAAAGTGCCTTTCTTCATCTAACCCTAGTATAAATTTAAAATAACTCAGCCAAGCAATGTAAGCCTTTACTAAGAATGGAAAACGCCAAGATCTCCTGATTGCTTGTTTTTCTGGCTGACAGACTTGTTGACATGGCGAAACCTGTGGTGAAGCCTCTGGTGCCAGTGACGCAGAAGGATGCAAAACAGAAAGATCTTGTGTTATACAACTCCAAGGGTCTCCAGCTCTAAGAATGTAAAGGTATAGTTGTTTATCCTTCCACTTATGACCACTTGCTTTGTTGTCTGCTAGGTTTTTCATACTTTCTCAGTATGAAAAGCCATCCTACCACCTTATCAGAACAATGCAGAAGAACATCCAATTTCAGGCTCATCCTGATGTAAACTTCTAGGATTGTGACTTGCTGGTGATACTCCATATTATTAGAGATTAGAGAGTTTACCTTTCTGAGGTGATTTTCTGTCACCCTGTCTGTTAGAAATTGCTAATTTCAGGTCACTTCCTTCTGCCTTTGCTCCCAAGGACATACACAAAGTTCACACTCCTGGCGGGTTACAATTAGCTAGGTGCTAGGCTTTGCCTAACCATTATTTCCTGTAAATAAATCCCTTGCTGTTAGAAAACCTGCTTCATCAGTCATTGCTCAGGCCTTAGGAATCCTTTTCTTTCACACAGAGTTTTTTCAACCTCCAAAAAGGAGGAGGGACACCATTGTCCACTTATTGAAAATGAGAGCTCAGAGGGACTGAGTGGTAAGATCGCCCTCTTCCTCTATGACCTCTCTTCTCCATCCCAGCTGTATCATCTACCCTGAAAGTTCTACTGCTCCATTTGTGTCACAATTAATGATGTCTGCTGCTATAGACTTAGGAGGAATTTACTTGTGGCTGTCTCCAACTCTGTTCATCAGTCCTCTGATGTAGGAGGTACTGGGGCAGCCTCTACTTGTGTTGTACTGACACCAGTCACGCCAAGAAAAAACAGTAAGCTTCAAAACTACCTCACTCTCCCACGCCAGAATCTTTACCACAACTGCTGCCATACATTACATAAGGTTTTTTAAAATTATTATTAACAGACAAATGATTGCTATTTCTAAACAAAAAAAAAAAAGGTTTGAGATGATTGTGCATGTGTCATTGCTATTGTCTACATGATACACTATGACATAAAGAAATAACTTAGTCTCTATCACAGATACAGTAATCTAATAACAAGCACACTATTTCAGATCCATTCATGCCATGAAGATTGAAATTGGTCTGTCAAGACTAATGGAATCAGTTCTCATGGGAAAAAGTAGCTTTTAAGCCAACAGGTGAGTATTAATACTCTCCACTCCACTTTTTGTTGCCAGCTTCCCTTCTGAGCATCACACTGAATACATATCTAGACTTCATGAATTTCTTAACTAGCTTTTACTTCAGATACAAGGAATATCTGTTAGCACGTTGAAGATTTTGAATTTCTTATTCCCATGCTTTCAACAACCTGGACTGAGGTGCCAATTACTAGATAAGCTACTAATGAACTCTGCCATCTGTTGACTGTTTATGTCTAGAGCTCTTCCCACTTCTTCTCAGCTTCTTCACAAACCCTCTGAAGAGAGGTGATCAAGCATACAAAAACAGGAAAAAGTAGTAGAGAGTTGTACAGATCAGCAGTGACCTATCTCAGTGAGCCACTTCACTCAGCCAGAAATAAGCTACTCCACATTGATAAAACTTAGAGATGGATCTGATCTGACATAATCAGCAATCTTGGTTTGAGAAACAACATTGTTTCAGCATATGCAAAATCTCAACTCCTTTTGTCAGTCAGAGTGGAGTGAATCAGCAGAGCCACCCTGATAGAATGCTTCACAATGAGGCGTATTGAGAAGGTGATTCAATCAAAACTTCTTTGAAGGGAAGCCACAGCCCCCCTTCCTTGAAACTCTGCACGGTCCTTAAAAATAGAAAAACCACCGTGTTCAATTCAATAGGGAAATTCTTCAGCACTGAATCCAATTTGATTTGATATGGACTGCACTCCTTTTTTAGGAATCCTCCCAGAAATTGTTTCAGCATCCCTGTCAAATTTCCACAAGGAGGCTAATCGAAGAGAGAAAAAAGCGACATGAGAAGAATATAATGAATTCTCTTGTAACAATCGCCAGCAACAGTTCTCCAACAAGTGACCCCATTGTCTTGATTCTATTTCCTCTAAACTAGCCAAGTTCTAAATACAGAGGTTTCTGAGCCTTTTCCAAATATTTGTCTTTTATGTTTGGGATAGATTTGTGAGCAGAATTCTGAATTCCTCATGGGTTCTCTGGTGAATAAGAATAGGCTGCCTAGATGGTTCATTACACTGCCACATTACATTCCTATATATTTACCCCTCTGGAAGTCCTTTGAAATGAGAGCCCAGAGTGCTTTACATAGGAAAAGGCCTATGGCATCCTTCAGGCTTTACTGATTCCTACAATACGCTGCAGATGTCTAATTTGCTCTTACTTAGATTTCTATCATGTATCCTGTTGTATCGTAGATTTAACAGCTCAGCCTGGCTTTGCACAAAGGGAATGCCTTGAGGATGAGGTGTCAATAACTGTAATCCCCTAAGCAAACAGACCCATTCACCCCACTGAAAGACATCTTTCTTTTTTTAACCTATCCCTTTGTGTTCTTTCACAATCTTGTCTCCCTCACTTCTATTTACATCAAGGTTTTAAAAATGCATCTATATTTTCACAGCTCCTCACATTTTAGCCGCCTTCTCCAGTCACTATCTGCCTGATTATTTTTGTTCATATAAAGTGGATCACAACATTTTTAGAAAAAGCAAAGTAAGCCATATTAGCCATTAGGTGGGTTCCAAAATCTACCTAAGATCAATGCTTTCACTAGGCCAAACCTTAGGTCACAAAAACAACCAAGTTGTGAGCGCATCAGTTCTCTCTTTTGTTTAATGTTATTTTAGAAAGCAAGATGACACCTAAAATGTTATCTGTCTTTGCTAGTATAATATCTATTTCTCTCTCATTTTGTTTTCCACCTATCAGTAAACTTTATATTTACTTAACCTTTACAAAAATAAGGAAACCATTGTTTGCTTGCTATCATCCTGGCACCCTAAGGGCGGTATAAGATGCAACTTAAACATCATGGTCCCAATTGGAATCTGATTTGAATGTCTTCATCTTCCTCCCACATTCCATTTAAACTCTGGCCATGCCAATTCATGACCTCAGCATCATCAGCCTTCTGTTGTTATTATTTTCTTCCTTCTCTCAACCCAAACTCTACTTTCTGTGATATTTTTTCTTTATGAAAGAATCTGAAGACCTTCAAGATTTGCTTATTTTTGTTACCTTTAACTGGCTTAATAAAGGTACTGTGATAATTTGATTTTCAAAATATTTGCACCAACTTAGAGTTGGAATAGGGATGTAAATAAAGTTATCTCAGGCTTCCAAAAACCCCACCCCACCCCACCCCACCCCACCCCAGTGATAAGAAACATATGGTACCAAGCTCCACAGGCTGTGGCAATTAAGGATAGGCAGGAGAAAGGGATGGATAACCAATTCTTCCATGCCACTTCTCCAGCACCAGACCTAAACTCATAAGAAGACAGTACCTAGCTAACTTGGGATTATCTCAAAAAAGCTACACAAGATTGGACCTGGTATGGGCATGAGAGATCACCAGGGAACCCTAAGGTTGTAGACTAGATAGGGAAGTCCCCCACCCACGCAAAAAAAATCTCAGAAGAATCATAGTAAACCATCTTCATTATGTTACTTAGAAAAAAAGAAAAAGAAAATGTCTGTGTAATGACTAAACATGACTCAAATGAGATTTAGATTAATGGCAGGCTGACTGGTCATGTCAAGTTTCCATTAGTCACTAGAGTTTCTCATGGAATGTAGATAATGTAACATGCAACTGCCATCAATGAGCCAGTGTAGAAAATGAAAAGAGACATAGGAAAAGGGTGCTGAATTTGAACCAGGAGGAGATATAAATGGGAATCAGCCTGAACTGCTCAGTGATTTTCATCTGCTTATAATGGCTACTATTCTTGAACTGTAATAAATATTTAGTCTTAGCCATGACATTTCAAGTATCTGGAAAGTTTCTGCCAACGAAACCCCGATAGTCCAGATGTAAAAGGACAACTTGTCTTTGCACTTGCTATTAGACAACAAAGGAAGATTTTTTTTTTTTTTATTAGGTATTACATTCCATAACTTTCTAACTGATGTAACTGTTTCTAGAAATACTAGAATTCCGGTGTATTTAGATCCTAATACTGACCATCCAATCAAAGGTGCTATATATGTATATTCCAAGTTTCCCAAAGTGGAAAATTAACACCAGTTGTTGGCTTCCAGTATTTAATACTTGACAATAAGTAAGCATGATAATATAGCTCCAGATCTGGAAAATCGAATCCTACCTCATTAATTGGTAGTTGCATTAAACTATTTAATGGTAGTTGCATTAAACATATTCTTGGAATCGAAGAACCCCACAGAAATTTTCTAAACAAGGAATTTATTTTCTGAAAATATTTTCCAGATATATGAACTAGAATTCCTCTCAGAATATAAATTAATCTGGGAATAATATTAACTCTGAGAGCATTCACCATTCCCCAAAGGGCAAGGTTTAATGACTCCCATCTATAATACCTGGAGAAAACTTCCTATATATTTTATTTATATTACATGTTGCTAATTGGGTTATATCTTTGGGTATACACTTGCCTAAATATTTAATGGATTCGGTAAAAATATGGAATTTTCTAATAAAAAAAAGATTCAACCCCTTTTCCCATGCTAAATTGACTTTATGGAGAAACCCAACTTTAAAAATTGGGGAAAAGATGGTGATATGGAAAAATTGGATGCAAGCAGACATATTGACTTTGGACCAGCTGAGAGAAGACGAAAATGAATTTTTAACATATGCTGTGTTAAGAGATCAGTAACATCTATCAGATGTAACCCAATGACAATATTTACAGCCACAACATTTGTTAACAACATTGGACTAGCAGCATTTTCAGCTTCTAAGACACCTGAGATACTAGAACAACTTGTTAAATTCTTTAACACTAAAAAGCCTACTATAGTTTTTATAGGTATTTGTTATCAATAAATCAATTTGATATGCAGATGCTAAGAAATCAGTGAAATAAAGGATTAGAGGTTCCTATATTGCTTAGATAATGGGAGAGTGTCTTAATTTCTATAGCAAGAGTGTCAACGGACCTTAGACTATGACTTGTACAACAAAAAGTAATATTTAGAATTGATTGGGCTCCATTACCTTTGTACAGAAAAGGACTGTCTAAGGCAGCATTTTGTTGGAGATATAATAAGGATAATGATTCTTTAAAACATATTTTTTTACAATGTCCTATACTTACTAAGTTTGGGGAGAAAGTAGCGGACCAAATAAATATGACTCTGTGACAAAAGGTAAAATTTTCAGAGGATAATATTCTGTTGAGTTACATACCTTGTACATGGAATTTGACAACTGGACACCATAAATGAATTCTCTGTGCTCTTACTATGGCCAGAAGACTGATATTGCAGCATTGGAAAGATAAATGTATAGCCACATTCACTCGATGTATTGAAGACCTCATTATACTCTCCACCTATGAGCGCATTGCCTATACACATAGATTTTGTATGGATAAGTATAATGAAATATAGGACTCATTTATATAAAATACAGCAGGTTAAAAAGAACGATAGTTGTATAAGTGTATTAGAAATTAATATATATGCACTTGAATAATATTTACATTAGATAAGTGTATATAGAATTGTAACTGTTAATTGCTGTAATGATATATTATTCTTTGTTTCTTTTTTTTGTTATATTTTTTCACTTTTTAAAGCATTTTTTATGCATTGTTTTTTTTTCTTTGAGAACGCACGTATTTGCATTAAAATTATCTTTGTGTTTTGTTTTTTTCTTTTTCTGTTATTATTTTAAAAGAAATCAATCAATCAATCAATAATAAGTTGTCTTTGCCTTAGATACTTTAGTCAAATAGACAATAGATGTATGGTAGGCCTAGCTTAGCATGCCATGCAAATTTAGTCACTGCAGAGTAAGTTTCTACCAATTCTCATGGCTAAGCAGGTGCTGCTCCATTTCTAGAACATTGCCCTGAAACTTTTGACATACAAGTTAGGGTTCTTGATTTTGAAGACCTTGCATATTCTCCTGTTCTTTTAAACTTCGGGGGTCAGTACAGGTATTTTTGGGAACTGTCACATTATACCTGCAACAGTATGTAAGGCTACTTGGAAAAATGTTAGAAGTAAACAAACATTGAGTGCTGCAGCTTTTCTAAATCAGCTTCCATATGTTGCCATTATTGTTTTCAGTTCACATATTTTAGGCTCCAAAAGTCTGGATTCCAGGTGAGTTAGAAACAGGGATAGAAAATGGTTCAGACTCTCACAATTTCCCTTCCTGTCTGCCAAGTCTGGGAAATGATTCTTAGCAACTGAAATCAAATCCAAACCCTCAGTAGCTTTCCTAATCCAAATATGAACCCCAGTCTTTGGAAAGTCAGCTTTCATTTGCCTTTTCCTCCTTTTTCAATGAAATGATCTGTCATCAGAATTATATTGATGTTGCAATATTAATTGACTGCCAAGGACTTTTTTTAATGGTTCCTACTTTTTTTAGGCCCTCCCTCTTTTTAATTAACTCCACCTGGCTTAAGGCTCTCTCTTTCAACAATGGGCCTCGATGCTATTGTGCAACACAGCAGGAGAAAGCCACAGATCTAGAGTGGCTGAATCACTCAGCAGAGAGGCATTTTGAACAATGGCATGAGAACATAGGAGGAACTGGCCCTGCTTAGCGATAGGACCATGAAGTTGTGTGTGTGTGAATTGCAAGAAAGATAAATGTCTGCTAGCCACCAGGATGGATGGATGGATGGACAGACAGACGATAGATAGATAGATAGATAGATAGATAGATAGATAGATAGATAGATAGATAGATAATAGAGATAAGAAAGATAATGTTTTTAAAGCAAGACAACGTCCTATAGAAATGTGGTTGCTCCCATTCCAATTGTTCAAATTGTTTGCAAAATAGGCTTATGCAACATGAAGAATAAAATAAAATTAAATAAAATAGAAACTGGGGTAGATTTCCTCTTTTATACACATCACTACTATTTGTTCCACACCTGTTTCATGCAGGGTTTCCCTGCTACCCCTGCCCTGAAGGGAAGCTGAATTCTCCCAAGGAGATTTCCTTTTGACAGAAAAACCCATGCAATAAATAAATAAATGCATTTTTTCCTCATTGTTTCTAAGCCATAAGCAGTGAAGTTTGCTTGAAATGTATTCAGAATGTTACATTTCTGAGATCTGAGGTATTTTTAGAAGTCCTCCAAAATGTGAAAGCAAAATCTTACAATAAGGATTTTATCCTCACTCCAACTTTATGGTACATAGATATGTCAAGTGGAATAAAAATAATCCATTGTATTGCTAGGAATTAATTTTGATTGTTGATAAATATGCCGGCATATCTTCTGTGTATATTTTATCTCACAGGAGGGGGGATTACATTTGTTTTGATATTCCTCTCTCTGAACTCATACTGATAATTTGCCTGCTTTTTTGCTTTTTTTCCCCATAAGTTTCTCTGGGGCTTGCTGGAAATCCTAAGATTCATTCTTGCAGATGGCTTTTTGATGTCACTGCAGTATTTTCAATGGAGACATGCCAGGTTCAGGATAAAATATGGTGTTGGAAAGCCTGTAGCTATGGCAAACTTCAGCCCTTCCCAGGTCACTTGAGGGGAGACGCCACTGAAGGTACACCTGGCTTTGGCATGTCTCCATTCAAGGGAAGAAAACCAGCAGTCAGAAGATTTGGAACCAGAAGTAGCAGCCACTTAGGGAAAATCTATCAGAGAACACATGTGCTAACAAAGCCCTGAGCACTATATTGTTCTACATTCAGAATTAAAAACAACTACATAACCATGGGCACATTATTAAGGAGCAGAAGCACAGACAAGCATAGACATAAATGATCTTGTTCTCATCGACACAAGGGTGTCCTAAAAGAACCACTTGTAACCTAAGATTTAAGGAAATTCATGGAAGGAAAGGTTTCAATTTCTTCTTTAACCCCATAGCTGAAGGCCGCAATAAGAAAACTTTACCAGAGGGGAGAAGACTCCTGAACAACATAGAATGTAGGGTTGATTTGGGAATAAAATTAGCTATTTCCCTTCTCCAGATCCTCAAATGATCTTAAAGGATTCAACATATGTATTTCCAAAGTCAATCCAGTATTCACAAGCTGACAAAGTCTCAGTGAATCACTAAGTTCCTTACTTATGGTATTTGGAATGAATGAACAGTGAGAGAGGATTTCAACATAAGAACATAAGAATAACTTTGCTGGATCAGGCCAAGGCTCTTCTTAGTCAGTGTTTTTTTTCTCATAGGGGCCAGCTACATGATTCCACCATAGCTGCCCTTCAACTGGCATTTGGAGGCATCCTGCCCCCGATGTGGAGGTTAAACTCAACATTACCTCCACACTGGGGGCAGTATGCCTGATAGCTCTTAAGAGACATGTTCTCAATGGATTTATCCAATCCTCTTTTAAAGCCATCCAAAGGAGTGGCTGTCACCGTGGCTTGTGATAATGAATTCAACAGGTTATATCACATTGGAATATCCTTCTCCCATACAGTCATAACAGCATTTTGGCCATCTAGTTTGGGAAGATTTCCTTGAACTTGGTAAAATGTTGGAAGGCTAGGTAGAATAAGTCAGGGAATCTGGGTCCCTTGTTTCCAGCAGATAAAATCATTGCACAGACTTTATTTTTCAGCTCCGTTGCCATTTTTTAATGGCATCTCCACTCAGAAATAGGTTTCTGAACTCAGTACTGCAAAATTCATCCACCGTTTTGTCAGGAAATTGGAAGGATAGGGAAAGCTTCATGGTACCATGGGCCAGTATACTTCTCCATTGCTACCATTTCCACATCCCATATCCATAGCAACTGTTCTAAACTGTCATGCAAATGTTCTCACTGCCACTAACCTCAACACCTTAAAGCACTTATGCTAATCAGCTGATAAATGGGAGAGTACAGAAAGTTACTCTCCCAAGCTGTGTTCATCTTCTACTTGTAGGTGATTTCTAACAAAGCAGAACAACTGATGCAAGGGGGAGCTACAAGTTCCCTTTCTGCTCAGTGTAAAAGAAAAGTGAAAGAGTGACATTGCATCTCAGCATTTCACATCCACTAGAAGGGGAAGACCCTAGGAATCAGGATCAGGCAAGAATGCCCACCAGTGAGAAACCACTCCCCCTGATGTTCCAGTGTCTTTGCAACAATTCTGGTTGCATCATAGCAAAACCAGAAGTTAATTGGCTTTGCTGCCCACAAGAGACATTGGGCTGCAATCACATGGGCACAGAGCTGGTATGGGAGCAGGGCTAATGCCTATCCCCCATTGCTGTTTTTTCCAACAGATGTCATTTGCTATAACAGAAATTGATTTTTGGCAGGACACTGCATTATGGTAAGAAATTAGAGGCACCTGCCTGCCCATGTTTCACGCCCCTAATCTGAACCCATCACACACGTATAAGCAAAGGTAGTGTCAGGATTAGCCCAGGAAACTCCAGGAGACAGTACAGATTTAATCCAGCTAGGTTTAATGGCCTTTCTCCCATTACAGAAATCTTCTCAGAGTGAGAGCAAATTCCATGGTCACCCTCCCAACCTCCCTTGCATTCTTTAGGGAGGGTTCAGTCTCATCCTCTTATCAGTTCCTCGTTGCTCTGGCGACGAGAGTAAATTCTTAACTCCTCTGGTCCTGACTCTCACAGGTAGTTTCTTTGGGTAGGGGGAAAACAAGCCTTTTAAAGACAATCACATGGCAAATATATTCTATGCTTTACTTTTTGGTCTTTAGAACTATGTTTGAATGCAGAAGAACATTATATTGTGGAAATATGATTGTATCATATTTGTATTTAAAAACTTAAAAAGGGCTTTGCTAAATCAAACCAAAGGCAAATCCTGAAAATAACATACCGTATTGTTAATCTGGAGAAGTCTTATTTCGTGAGTATATCATGTGTACTAATCAGACCTTGTTTCATTACTACAGGTCACCAAACCATACAGTTATCTGTGTTGTGCTCAAGACCCATTTAATCCTGTTTGTCTTTCTGTATTCACTTATTAAATGCCTCTGAATTCTAGGCAAACAAAACACAGACGTGATGGCAAATATCAGGGGTTAGAGGCTAAACAATATTTTTGCAGCCACAGCCATTGGATTATCACTCCACCTTTTCCATAACACAATCTTCTGATATACAATGGTATAGTAGTACAACTACTGTATAACAGTTTAGTTGCTGAGTGAGCAGCAATAATGCTTTATGCTGTTGTGGAAGACTAATATCTGTCACTCTTAATGTTCATTTATATATATTTTTTCCCTAGCTCCTTTTAATGGCAAATCAGGCTGCAATAAGAGTAAAATGAACCTGTACTGGTTCAGTGGTTTGATCTTTGTGGAGCACTGAACCAACTGTTAGAATCGAAAGGTGGCAATTGTCTGTGTGCCTGGGCTACATTGATTCATTCAGGAAATCAGTCAAGTTAGAACAAATATTCCCTTCCCAAACGGCCTGTTACTGTGAAATCAAATTATAAACTTCAGCTCGTCATAACATATGCCTTGTTTAAAAAAAATATATATTCATGCTGTGCAAGAATATCTTGTTCACTTGGGTAAACACATTACAAAGGCTCAAGTGTTTCACACTAACATATCCATCAATCATGGTGGCCTTTCCAGATGCAAATTTACATGTGGATCCTACATTAAGCTTTCAGGTCTTCATGTCAGAATGGAATATTTTGGTCTTCTCCCCTGGCCAGGCATCCTGAGCTGGAGAAGGACCCAGAGGATGCAATGAGAATCTGGAAAAGGGTTCTGTTTTAAGTATTGGAGCAGGGGGTGGGGGGTGAGAGAAGAATTCAAATAAATAGTTCACATGAAATCATATGATTGCTACAGACCATCATTTTGAAACCTGGATTGTAAATTTTATTCTGATCTTGTTGCATGTTAGGCAGACCCTGGATTATAACACAGAGATTCCCTCTCACGTTTGTACTGTTAGGATCTCTCACAAGCTGATCCTTATTTTATATATCTGGCTACCCTTTTCAGAACTGATGGTGCAACTGGCTAGAGAAGAATGCTTCTCTATACGGTTGTATGTGGCTTAAAGGCTTGGCCATACTAGATGCCAAGGCATGAAAATGTAGGTTACTGAAGTCTCTGGGAATGATTTAAAAACAAAAGCCCAGGGAATAGACAGTGTACAATGGGAAGAGGATCAAGGAAAGGATCTAGTTAGAGCTCTACTGGAATGCCGGGAGCTGAGTCACTACATATTTGTCTCAATGTGTGTCTTCTAGCCTCCCATTCTAGTTTCTAAACTGATTTTTTTTTTTAAGCTGAACCCAAAGTTACATTTTTTAAATTCTATTGGGCTCTGTACTTAAATTTTAATGTATAAATCTATTTAAAGGCCTGAAAGAGATTCTGTGCCGAGTATTCCTTTCTGTTTTAAAGATCAAAACAGATAGCTGTAGTTACAAGTAGTCCTTGGGTTAAGAACACCCAAGTTAAGGATGACCCATAGTTGAGAACAGAGTCTATTGTAGCAAAATTCAAGTTAAATACACAATGATTCGAGTTAAATATACAATGGTTCCAGTTCATTACACAGTACTACTTATACAGTATTATACAATAATACTGTTCCAGCTCACCTACAAATTCAACTTAAGGACAGATCTTGGGAACGGAATTCGTTCTTAAACTGGGACTACCTGTGCTTCCTAAGTTTCCTCAGAGATGAAACCATTTTCATTCTCTACCATTCTGATATTAATATTGTCAGTTATGAAAAATAATTAAATTATATAAACTTTTCAAAAACAAATGCCAACGCAGTCTTGCTATAAAAGCACAACCTGAATTCTTGTTGGGCACCACTTATGTATATGTGTGTCTTGGTTTACTTTTAGATTTATACTGAGTTTTACCATTTATGTTTTGGAATTTAGAACATCTGGAAGGGCCACAGTTTGCTCATCTTCTGCTTGGTGTGAATGTCTTTCAGTTCAAGTCAAAGAAAACAACAAAAAAAAAAAAAAAAAAAGAAGGAATAGAAGGATTTTGGAAGCAGCTGTATGGGCACAGAGGTGACTTGATCACCATTTACAATTAAAATTCAACTAATTATTTCTAAATGGGCATCTAGAAATATAAATTAGTAGGTTCAGATTTTATGCAAATTGTTGATCTTTCAGTGATGCATCTCATTTGGAGCATGGTATAAATAGTCTCCTGGCTAACTTATTGATCCTGTCAAGTCCTCCCTGTCTGGCTCCCGAGTCAAAAGCACTCCCATGCAACCAGGCTTGGTTCAGGAAAATACTCTTTATTGAGCGGTACAGGTAGCTTGTAAACAGAACATTGCTAAAACTAAAGCCTCGGGTTGACTCCTCGCTATTTATCCCCCCTCCCTAATTGCCTGGCGTCTTGTGTCTTCTCCACCTGATGGTTCCCCGTCTAAACTGCCCATATATGGTTAAGCAGTTCCCCAGCTCCTATTACGCTCATTGCCCGTAACCCCCCCCCCCTCCAGTTACTATTGGCAGAACCAAATCCTTCTAACTCCCACCGAATGCAATACAACTGCAACCCACAGCCTTTTTGTGATGTAGGTTCTGACAGATCCTTTATTACAAACCACAATCCTTCTATTTTGTTCCAATTTCTCCAGGCAGAATGCTGAATTTGGAAACCTGAGCACAAATTGCCTTTAGTCACAAAATGATTGGGTGGCTTTGGACAAATTAGCATATCTTATAAGGTGCAGAACACTCAAATAAAAGAGTCTGGCAACATTATTGTATGTGTCAAAGTAATCCATGCTGTTATCAGGGTTTATAATCAGAGGCTTAAGAAAATAAATCCAGCATACCCGCAGCTAATAACTTTATGGGATAAAGTAATCACCTACCCTGTTCATTATTGCTTTTCCAGCAATTTGTTCAATAGATGGCATTCCAAAATAGTTTTTGTGGTTCTTAGAAAGTTCTTGCACTTTGGATGAGGCTAGAAAGAGATGAGGTGTACAGAGGAATTAGAGAGGTCTCAAAGCTCAGTGAAGAGTGGCTTGCTCTGATTTATGGATCCAGATTATGAACCAAGTTGGACCAATGCCTTCTATCTTTTTATTAATGCTGAGTAATATTTTCTGTTTTTCCCCTTAAGGCTGGCAGAATTCTTGTTCTGAGCAATAGTAACCGAATAGCCAAAACACAAACAAACAAACAAACAAAATCCCCACCTTTTGAGGGTTATTACTTTCATTGACTTACTAGTTGTTATGGTAATAAACATTACTTTTTAAATGGCTTAATTTTGTTATGATTTCTGTCCTGCCCTAATACCAATATTGCTGTTATGGCAATTCAGAATAGATGCATCATAACCATAGATGTGCTATCAGAACTGACTGAAGACACCTCCAGAGGAAGTCTCAGATCTGTCCATGGAATTGAGTGGCAGCACTGATCTGCATGTGCAAACGTATCAAATTCCAGCTTCCTGTTATACCAGTCACTGTGAAAACAGCTCAATTTCCATTTAATTTCAAATGAACAACAGCTGTTGAACCTCAATTGCCTGAGACATATATGCCCACTAACTGGTTTGGACAGACACACACTGATTGGTTGCTAGTTGTCTCCAAGCACTGCAGACTTAAAGGTCAGCGATGCCCACAATATTGTGATACCTTTTATTGTTTCTGAGCAGTTTCAGTCTTGTGGCAGAAGATTGAATTGGTGAAGAAAGCTAAAAATCCTTCTTCTTAACAGCTAAAATAATTCAATATGCCATTGATCAGCAATGATCAGGGACAAGTAGCTCCTGTTTTTTCCCCCCAACATAAGTTGTTTTAGCTTGTGTTTTCCTAGGGAGTTGAAATAATAAATAGTTTAAAGTTTGGAGGGACTCATAGATGAGCCATAAATATGAGAAAGCAAGCTTATTGCAAGTTTGTTGATTTAGAAAAAGCATATGATAAAGTGAATAGTTTTGAATTAGGGAATGTCTAGCAAAAATACAGAACTGAAGATTGGTTGTGGAATCCATTGAGAGTGATATAAGAAGGAAGTAAAGAATAAATAAGAATAATTGGAATATTCAGTGAATGGTTCAACCTCATCATGGAGAAAATCTATTTATGTGGTCACTAAGAGTCAACACCAACTTGATGACACATAATCAATTTAAAAAAATCAAAATTGAGCAGGGAATAAGTCTAGGATATATGATAGCCCCTTGGTTGTTTAATGTATTTATGGTAAAATATATAGGAAATATTTATGGTGATGTTTGTTGGGGAAGTGAACCTGGATGTGAGAACATATGTTGTTGTTGACTGAGAATATGAATGATTTGCAGCGAATCTTAGACTGTATAGTGCAGTGAGAAATATAGATCTGCCTATTTTGTTATATTGAAGGGAAAATTGGATATCAGGAGAAACATAAAAATAAACTGAATGCACTTAAAAAGTGTATGTGGCAAAACAAGAAGGGATGGGATCAAGAATTAATGGGTGCAAATGAGTATGAAAGACATATGTTGGATGGTTTGCTCATATAAAGAGAATAAATGAGGACTGGATTGTAAAATATATATTCATGAAGGAAGAGTGAAAGGACGGTGAGCAAGAGAAACATTGAAAAATCTTGTTTAGAAGGATTTGATGAGATCCTCAAGAACAAAGAAGAGAAAAGTTCAAAAAACAAAAGGCAATACATGAATCAGTGTGTGAACATAATGGGAGCTAGGATGGTTTGCAAGGAGAGAAAGGTATGGAGAGGTACAATTAATGGTGTTAATATAAAGTAAATCTATTTATATTATCTTTTCATTTATCTCCTGCCCCCCCCCCCCAATTTTCTGGTTTACTCTTACTTTTTTGGGGGGGGGGGCTTTTGCTTACCTAGAAAGGGAAAGCAAGGAGTAGGTATATATTTATGATATAGGTTTTCAGAAGTACTTGGATTTGTACACATGGGTACAAAATAGCAACTGCTAGGTCATCAGCTTTCAGGTGACATGAATCCAACAGAATCACATCTGGTTCTAGAAAGTCCCAGTTTTTTGACATAGTTCTCAGCTTGAAGAGACGGAGGGCTATCAGAATGCCCTGAACAGTTCGCTCTTCTCTCATTGTGAGCTGCGTCTTAAGTATGTGAACTCTGATGGTCTTAATCTGGCCTACTTTGTAGGAGTTGGTAATGAGAAAGAAAGATAACATAACTGCATGGACATGGCCTTGAGCTTTTGGGAGGAAAAATGGACTATCAATGGCATAAATACAGAGCTTACTCATGGAATGTTATTATTTTATTATTTGTCCAGTGCTGCTCTTGGAAAAAAATAGCCTTGATGATAATTGATCTTCAAAGAGAGAGAGAGAGAGAGGCAGTGTGTAAAGGATTCAAGTACCAGTTAACTATTTTAAAATCAGCTGCGGTACAAGTGGAATGACCAGTGTCAACAGGCACCATTTTAGAAACCATTTCTTTCAGCTATAAAAAGCTTTATGTTCCCTCTGGGGCACTATTTGTATTTAGCAAAGCATTAGCTGAGCTTGCTATTTCAGCTTGACAGCTCCTGATTTTTAACAGGAGAAAAAAAAGCAAAATTAATGGATGTGTTGAAGCTTAGAATAGGAAACGTATCAGTCACCTTAAGCGGCAGTACTTTAGGGAGCAAAATGAAGGTGCTTTTATACGTATGAAACAAGACCATTGTTTTTTTTTTCCTAGAAATTAAGCATGTTGTTTGATTTTTTCCCCTTGTTCTTTATAATTTCAATTATATTCCACCGATCAGCTTGTAGGCAAAATGTTATCATTATAATTATATATAATTATGTTGAAATATGAATGATGTGTATTATGCAATATTATATTTTATTACTTTATAATAATATTATAAGAATGCCATGTGAGATGGCATTTTCTCTGGGAGGACTTCTTTGCATGATTAATGGCTAAAGATGTTTGCTTGAAGGATACTGATGCTTAGAAAATGCTTATTCAAATCACTATGAATGGCTGGTGGCTACCAGCAACTTAAAACAATCTCAATTTCAAGTCTGGTTGGCCGAGGTGGAAACTTTATGAATACAATTGATCCTGCATGTTAAATTACGGTGCAGGAGAAGGAAACAGCTTGGCAATCTAAATATTGCCCATGGAGACAGAAATACGAGCCTTGCTCTTGACTGATAAGAAATATCCTAGCTGGGGGCAACATGGGGATTGAAAAAGTTACATTCAGCTTTGGGGAAAGACTCATTTGAAGAAGAGATCTGTGCTTGGCTGCTCCCTTACCAAGAAATTGCTAGCTGTTAATATGGGGGGGGGGGGGGGGGGGAGGGAAGGATAGAAATAGCTAAGACATCTTCCACGATCCACCCTTTCAAAGAAATTGACTAGTTCAAAGCTACTACAAGTGCTTCCTCCCAGCTGGTGTATGTGTGTGTGTGTCTATATGACTGAGAGAAATAGAAATCTATTTCTATATCTAATCTATTAGGAATAGATATCCATCCATCCATAAAGACAGTTTTTTAATATCAAGTGCTCCATATATGTATGGAGAAGCTAGATTAGCTTTGCCATTCAGGTTTCCCTGTCTAGCAACCAATGCTAGTGTTATTTAGTTAGTCAGTTAGTTAGTTTAACGTAATACACTGGTTGAAGCAAACACAGGCATTCCTCTGTCCCACAGAAGTCATTAAATTGATAAATTGAATTGTTTAATCTTGGTTTAAGGTTGCCGCCATATGTAAATGTTGTTAGGTATCTTGCAGATTCCTCAATGTAACACTAAGTGAGATTGTTCAATTTTCTAGGAACAAAAAATATCTATATCCAAATCTATATGCATACACACATGCATAAAGAAAAAAATGACATTTTAATATTGCCATCCCTTATTAAAAAGAATAATTTCTCTAAGAATAAGCAGGAATTTTGGGGCAGCTCATCTAATAACTATTATGGTAAAATGTCAGGAATAAAAGTGCCAGGTATCAGTCTTGTAGTGGGAGCACTGTATAAAACCATGAAAGCCCAAACATGCTAAACTATAGAAGACCTAGATATAGAATGCCTCATTTTTAGCCTTTCTATATTCTGGATTCTGCTTCAACAATAAATTATATAAGAGGTAATTTTCCAGCTGCCTTTTATCAAGTCACCCCATGAGTTCATCTAACTTATTATTGCATATCTGATCTGGCATACTTCTCTTGGATTTCAGACAGGAATCTTTTCCAGCTCTTTTCTGAGAGGTGGTGATAGAGCCCAGGAACTCTGGAGTGCTAGAGATGTGGACCATCCAAATCTGAAGAAAACAAGGGTATTTTGGATCTCTTACGGGCACCCTGTTGGCAACTTCTTCTACGTTGATCCCAGGTGATAGAATGCTCCCTCTGCACTTGCATTTGGACCCTACTTTCTTGGTGTTTAGAAAATGCATAAAAACACATATTTTAGATAGACTTTTAACTATTAGAAGATTTGAGGACTATTTATTTGATTATGACCTTTAACTTTTAATATTCTGTTTTCATTTTTAAATGCTGTTGATACTTTCAATGCTTGCCAAAGTTGAAAGGCAAGGTATATATCAAACAGGCAAAGTAATAAATGAATGAACAGGGCTGATAAATGCACCTGTCTGAAGCCCTTAAAAAGTCACTGTTAGTTATTGTAGACAGTATTGAGCTGATGGATCAGTCTGTACCAGAAACATGGAGGGTGTCTCAAAGGGAATTATAAATATAGCAAAGTGTGATCTGTCTGGATTGACATTGCCTTTTCTAAGTAGATTCGTACAGTAGTATTTCACCTGAGGATACTGATTTCAAAAGCCAGAGAACTAAATAAAAATTAAGTCACATTATTTATGTAGCATTAATTTTTACTTGCATGCTTCTTATGAGATTTCACAAGAGATCCTATGAAATGGATTACTGCATGTTGGAATTCTTATTTTTTTAAAAAAATTCAGAACATGAGAGTATTGATTTCTTGATCTCCTGAAAATCAAGATATCATTTTTTCCTTGGCAAAAAAACCCAAAGCAAATCAAACTCTCTCCTGCAGATCTTCTACTTTAGACATTGATTTGGGGACAGGAAGGAGGAGGACGAGGAGGAGGAGGGGGAGGAATAATCATCAAGTGCCAGGAGCTATTTGGAGGCCATTTTCTCTCATGAGCTGGGAATCGTCCTTTTTTGTTAAAAGCAAATTACGCCAAAAGACTTTAAAGGTTTTTGTTTTGTTTTTTTAAAGTCCTTAATTTCTTGTAAGCAATTGAGAAACAACGCAGATCTTTCAGTTAATTAACTAATTCTGAATGAGACTGAAACCTGCACATTATAGCAGATCATGGATCAAATGGTTTAGTTGCTGGAGAGGTGCTGATGTGCACCTTGGCTTGATATCATAGGATTCCCTCTTACTCCCATTTATCCCTTCCCTGGCTGGATCACCCTGCCCTAAAAAGGAGCCTTCCATCTTTCTGAGATCAATAATCTATAACATATATTTTATTTGGGGGAGCATTTCTGTTATGCTGTTCTGCAAACTTATTCCTTGAAACAAGAAGCTTGTTCTCTGCTATTCTATTGCTATTTTATTGCCTCCAGAGCAGAACCTGTGCCTCCCAAATAAGTGTTTAATCGGCAGAAAGAACCTGGATTCTATTATCTGCACCCATGCGCCTTTAGTAGGGCTCTGTTATCAAAGCCAAATTTTCCCCTTCCCTGTAAACTGAAAGCCTATATTTTGTATTGTTCCACACTGAATTATTGAATACGTTCTAGCATAGCAGCACTCCTTGTTCATCCCTCAGCAAAGCATTCCCCTGAGCTGCTGTGGCCCCTTCCCCTTCATCTCCTACAATTTGCAGTTCTTTTCCTTTTCTCCCGTTCTCCAGTTCTCCTGGTTCCAAATCTTCAGCCAAGTGGATTCCTCCTCTGAAGAATATTTAAGTCTGAGATATGATGATCTACCAGGAGATTGATAGACTTGTCTCTTGATAGGTCTTTGTATCTCAAAAAAAAAAAAAGGGGGGGGTTATTTGTGTAAATAATTTGTTGTTGTTCAGTCGTTAAGTTGTGTCCGACTCTTTGTGACCCCATGAACCATATTGCGCCAGGCCTTCCTATCTTTCACTGCTTCCCTGAGTTTGCTCAATTTCATGCTCATTGCTTCAGTGATGCTATCTAGCCATCTCATCCTCTGCCGTCCTCTTCTCCTTTTGCCTTCCATCTTTCCCAGCATCAGGGTCTTTTCCAAAGAGTCCTCTCTTCGCATTAGGTGACCAAAGTATCTGAGCTTGAGCTTCATTATCAATCCTTCCAATGAGCAATCAGAGTTGATTTCCTTTAAGATTGACTGGTTTGACCTCCTAGCAGTCCAGGGGACTCTTAAGAGTCTTCTCCAGCACCACAGTTCAAAGGCATCAATTCTTCGGCGTTCAGCCTTCTTTATGGTCCAGCTCTCACAGCCATACATTACTACTGGAAAAACCATAGCTTTGACTATGCGGATCTTTGTTGGCAAGGTGACGTCTCTGCTTTTTAATATGCTATCTAAGTTTGCCATAGCTTTCCTCCCAAGGAGCAAGCGTCTTTTAATTTCATGGCTGCAGTCTCCGTCTGCGGTGATCTTGGAGCCCAAATAAATGAAGTCTGTTACTGCTTCCATTTCTACCCCTTCTATTTGCCAGGGATTGATGGGTCCAGATGCCATGATCTTAGTTTTTTTAATGTTGAGTTTCAAGCCAGCTTTCGCACTCTCCTCTTTCACCCTCATCAAGAGGCTCTTTAGTTCTTCTTCACTTTCTGCCATTAGGGTGGTATCGTCTGCATATCTGAGGTTATTGATGTTTCTCCCTGCAATCTTAATTCCAGCTTGTGATTCTTCCAGCCTGGCATTCCTCATGATGTACTCTGCATATAGGTTAAATAAGCAGGGTGACAGTATACAGCCTTGTCGTACTCCTTTCCCTATTTTGAACCAAGTGTAAATAATACATTAGCTGAAAATGGTGAGGTGTAATCTGCCCTAGCAGTGAACGGGGGATAAAATGATGTGAGGACATGTTCTCCAAAAAGTTCAACCCTGAGTAACATATATTTCTTCTATTGGTACCGCATATGGGCGTCAAACACTTAAGAAAGCACACAAATGGAAGAAATTTGCATGTAGGCAAACCTCTTGTGGAGGTGAGCTCACAATCATGGCACATTTATTTCCACTTTGCTGATTGTTCAGCTTACTTCTTCATTACCTGCTGCAATTAGCAGAACTTGAAATTCTATCTTAGAACCTAACACCCTTTCAGTATGCTGGACTAAACACTCAGAATTGATTGTACTGGCCAGGAATTCTGAGAGAAGTATCAGGTTGAAGAATGCTGTCTTAAAAAATTAAAGGCACACTAAAATCAATATGACAATCCTGAAAGCTCAGGCAGGCACAAATTGGGCCAGAGACCAGTAATTATTTTTTCCAGAAAGTGGTAATATCATTGAGGATAATATTCATGCTTACCCAATTTTTCTCTCTAATAAATAGATACTGCAAAATGGCAATGGGAGAAAAGGAATGCTCATGTAACATTGAGAAGGATGTCCCTTTCGTGTTTTTTTCAATTCTCTTGAAAGCCATTGACTTAGATCCAGACTTGCTGCTCTGTAACTGGAAGAAATTGGTCACAAGAAAAAAATCTGTTGGAGGCTGTAGATTTTCACCAGCTCCCATCTTTCCAGCTCCAGATTTACTTATATATTGTATAGTATGTATATATTAAAGAAATAATAGACCATAGCCAATATTATACTTGGAGACCGTATTTTTCCGACTATAAGATGATACTTTTTTCTAAAATCCTTACCCTAAAAATTGAAGGGCGTCTTATTCAAGGAAGTCAGCCGAGGAGAGAACCTCGCAGCTGCAAAACTGCCCATACTTTGTCTCTGCAAAGAGTCTTCCTCCTATTGCTAGCCTCCAATCACGAGTGGAATAGCTTGTCTCCCAAACAGACTTCCTCCAATCAGGAGCCTTATGTAACTGACGTCAGCTGATGCTGAACAAACCAATTAGAGGAAGGCTGTTTGCAGAGACAAGCTATTGGCAGTTTCACTCGTGCTTGAATGTAATCAGTTATGCAAAAGAGCATGGAAATAGAGCTGGAGAGAGATGGTTTGGACCTCCTCCCACCGAGTGTATCAGGTAAATGTTAACTAATTACTAAATAAAAATGTGTTCTGCACTATCTTTAAAATATTGATTTCTTAATTTGGAGTTGGAAAAGTGGGGGTCGTCTTGTACATGGGGGCATCTTATTGACAGAAAAATACGATATATTCAGTTTCTCCAGGTGCTGAAAGGTATTCTGTCATGGGTTTGTAAGAATCTTTTTGATGCTTGTTTTGTGACATCGCATGGAATCTGATTTTAAACTTTCAATATAAGCTCCAGTTAGTGATGGGTGCAGTTACTTAGAAACCACCTTTAATATTACGTGGGATTTGCAATTAATGCTGCACATGCAATCTCCAGAACAGAAGAGTTATTAGCTAAAATTCTTGAGCTACACCAATAATGTCCAGTTTTAAGTTGTTCAGTTTATTAGATCACCTTGGGGCTCTTCCATTTTCCTGCTTTGCCCATCTGCAAAAAGGGTGTGCCCTGTCCCAAGATCCCCTTTTATTCCAAATGTTATGAAGAGTTTATAGCACAGCAATAACTGCCTATAAATGATTGAGATGGCAGAGTATCATGTACAACCCTGTGCATTTCTGGGTCTCCCTTCCTGTGTCAAACAAAGAGGCAAGCCAGTGGAATGCATCTTACTTTGATATGGATATGCAATCTATCTAACTAGTTATTTTCAAGCACTGGAGTAACCTCTGGCATCGTTGAATGTTCCTGTTTTCTCCTACAAGCTGTTGATTGTGCTGAAAGGTTTGCTGTTGCTGATATCTTCAGGCTACTGCCCAGTAAGTGATAGCAGGCAATTTTCAGAAAAGAACACCTGGCAATTGTTATTGTCAGGTTCTTCTCTGTTGTTTCCGCGGGCTTGGTTTTTGACCTTTGAAGTGATCCCATTAATCTGTATGTGTTGAACAGACAATAGTGTAAATATTCCTGGCTGAGATTCAAATTAAGTAGGACTTCAATATCCTTCTTTTATTTAGAAACATGATTAAATAATACAATGGTAAACCTGACAACAGCCTTATCCCTGTCTTTTGTTATATAAACACTGCAACCCAGCAAGCGTTTGCTGTGCTAAAAGGCATGTTTCCATTGATGATGTTTTTTCAGGAAATTGAGCACATGGAGGTAGGTGGGCTTATGGATCTCCATATCAAGTACCCAAAGCTGAAAAAGGGGCACTCATATAAGAGGCAACACTAGCTTCTTCTTGTTCTCAACAGGTGAGCAACACCCATGGTTTTGGTTATTTGTATGCCAAATAACATGCATGTGAGCGCAGTAGGATGAGTAGCTTTCCCCAACATGGTGCTTTCCAGCCATATTGGATTTCTGTAACCATAAATGCAGTTGTAGTTAAACACATCTGGAGTGTGCCAGACTAGCTGAAGCTGCTCTGTTTGAGTATAAAATTGACTTTTTTGGACCAAATAATCTGCTATATAGTCAATACCCAGCATTAAATCCAACCAGTTCAAGTTCCATTATCTAAGAGAATCAGAGAGTTGAGAAGGACTATTTAGGTTATCAAGTCCAACCCCGTGCTGAATGCAGAAATCATAATGCAAGCATCCCTGGAAAATTGCCATCTGACCTCTCTTTGAAGACCTCTGGCGAAAAGAATTCTATCACTCTCTGACCAGTTGTTGAACTGTTCTTTTAAAAAGAACAGAATGTGGTGGGATGTCCATTGGGTGATTGGCTGGCCATGTTTGATGGCAATATGGGGCAGGTGCACTAAAATATCTTACTTATCTAATGTTCCAAATTGCAGGAAAATTAATTTAGCCCCTTCCTCAGCCACTGTGCATGTAACATCAGCATTCCAACACTCATGTCTACCTGCACTATACAGTAGATACACTCCAGCAGGATAACACGTAGTCAGTAGATCAGTCTTCCTAGCAAATATGCTTCAAACAGAGATGTGCAGAAAATAAAACATGCTGATTTGGTGCTCTGGAGATATGAGGCAGTTTGATCTGAACTGCTTCAGGCATGACTCACTTTGCCTAACCTGAGAAAATCTAAGACTTCATATATTACTGTGTGGTCTTACATGGGAATGAGAAGTACGTTCCTAGCTTTTGTCCAGATTACATTAAATTTGCAGGGCCAGCACTTCCCAAGTGAATAAAGTAATTTCTGCGCGAGGCTTTTGCGAGGCTTTCGGATTTTTCTGTTAACGTGGTCCTCTGTAATATTGATATGGGCAGGATCAGCCATACTGCAAAGAAGAACCAACAGGGAAGGTTGTATAAAGACTCTTTGGAAAGTTAGACTTGGGGCGGGGAGGGGGGGGGAGACTGAATCTTGTCAAATTTACATAAAACCATCATACCCTTTAATGATAGTGTGCCTCGTATAGGTGCTTCTAGGGCAGTAGTTTGCTGACCTCAACCAGGCCTATCCTTATCTCCTTATTTTCATGAAAGATCCTGGGAAAGTGGTGAAAATTTTAAAATTTTGCCCAGCAACAGCAGTGCCATTTCCTCTGTCCCAAACGATGCAATCCTGACATATAGTGTAAGGAGGCACCTGGGAAGGCCAGATAGTAACAGAGTAGACCTGGGTTACAGGAGATGACAGTAAAAGGGTAAGGTTTTATTGCTTGTTCAGTGTCTTAGAGCCCAGATATGGTAAGGCTAGCTCAGACCATGATGTCTGCCAGCTTTTCCCATTGCTTTCTGTATTGACAAACATAGCAGAGCAAGGAGAACAGCTGAGAGTAGAACATATTATTTTGCCATCAGCTCTTTCTATCACCGCAGCAAGGAATGAATTCCATTAAGGATAGATAGTGAGGACAGACTCAGTGAAAGAAGCAAAGGGGAGCCTCATACTGATGAAGCTGACTCCACCCCTTTGGTCCAATCTTCTCAAAAGCATCTGCTGAGAGTCTGTCAGCATTGTGAGGTAGTCTAGACAGGAAGCATGACCAGATGGACGAATTCTACTTTATTGTAAGGTTATGTTAACAGAATTTTGCAAGTCTGAAAGTACACGGCTCCCCTGTCACTTTTACAGGCCAAGAAACTAGGGAGGGCCCCTTCTGAGATGTTTGCCACGTCCACATTCCTTTTGTGGACTAAGCTGTCTCTTGTCTGACAGTTCCCCTGGCTGTGGCTCTTCCACCTGTCTCTCATGGTCATTCCCACACACCATTACAGAGTCCCTCCTTTGGATGAGGTTCATGGAACTTAGACAGGGTGGCAGGCCTTCTCTGTGGTGGCCCCCATAGCATGAAACAGGCTTTCTCAAGAGGCTTGAACTGTGGCCTCCCTTCTCATATTTTGGAAGATTGCTTTTGTCTCCATTTAATTGACTGTGGGCATCCACCTGCATATTTCTTTGCATATTTTCTGTCATATTATACTGGTTTCCTTTGGTATTATTTTCTCCTTGACTTTTTATTTTATTGTACACCAGAGTCATATGATTGGAGGAGTTAACAAATTTGGTACATAAAATTTCTGTAACATTGTAATGTTAGTAATCCTATCAGGGATGTCCAGAAAAAGGAGATAAAAAAAATCAATATGGCGGCCACCACCATGCAATTGAAGCCCTGCCTGTTTTTTGTTTTTTTTTTATGTATGTGATGCCACATGTAAAAAAAAAAAAAGTGGGTCCTTGATGACCTCATTGTGGCCATGGAGAAAAGCCATGGAGATGGCCTTGAGGGAAATATTCAGAAGCCCTTACAAAAAAAGAAAGGGCAGACGTATTCACTGAGCCCTGGGAAAGAAGGTAGTATTTGTATTAGTATCAATAAAGCTTAGTTCTAGTCCTCTTGTGGAGCCCTGACTTTTTTGACACCCCTTCCCTGCCCCCATGGGCACTCCTGAACCCTATGTTGGACTGCAGGCCTTTTCTGACCTGCATTTAGCCACAGCACAAGCATGCCCTTATAACCACTTTTCCAGCCATGTCTTTGTTGCATTGTCTTCATCTCATCTCCTGTCTCTATCTGAGGCAAACTTAAGCCTTTCTGAGTTGCTCCATTACCACTGAAGCAGTGTTTTCTCCCCTCAGCAGGCATCAGTTCTAAGGTGAAACCAGTCTTCATCATGGAGTAGGATCCACCATGCCTGTCTTGAGCAGACCTTGCACACATAAGCATCTGTGCCTAGTCACAATGATGCCAACACAATGAATGGGCATTGTGACATTATGACACAAGCTTTACTCTTTTATACCAATGTTGCGATGTTGAAGGCAAATACATAAGGGGGATAGAGTTGGTTACAATGCTGCAATGCACATTTTATCATCTGCTTTGGCCTCCACCCAGTCCTGGCCTCTGTGACTGAACATGCTAAATCATTTTTGGGCTCAGTACAAAGTATTGATGTTGACTGTTAAAGCCTAAATGGCTTACGACCAGATTACCTGAAGGAGCATCTTCTCCCCAGACCTTAAGATCTTTTAACAAGGTTCTTCATGTTCCTGCACCAAAGGAAAGACGGTGGGTCTCTACAAAGGAGACAGCCACTCCCTTTATAGAATGTCCTCCCCAGAGAGGCTTGACTAGTGCCCATATTATCATCATTTTGGTACCAGGTGAAAACCTTTTAATTTTCCCAGGCTTTTCAATTGTATTTTGATCATTTTTAATTTGCATTTTAATATGTATTGTTTTAGATTTTGACAAACATCTTGCTGCTGCCTAGTGTATACAGTGTCTTTATTGTATTGTATTTTACAGTATATGTTTTAAGTATGTTTTATTGTAAACTGTCCAGAGATCTTCAATTATTGGGTAGTTAAAAAAATACTAAATAAAATAAAATAATTTAGTGACGATCCAGAACAGTGACCTGAGTGGGTTCAGCACTGCAAGCAACAAATGTTATGCCAGTATATTTTTCTGCAGCCCCAAGGACTGGTGGATAGTACTTCAAGTCAGTGGTAGGGAAAAGTACCACTGTGTGAACAAACTGGTGTAAATGATTTAACTTCAGTAGCGACATGGCCAAATGAGGCCATGAACTGAGCGAGCAAAGAAACGGTGAAATTGAGTTTAAATCATGCAGCCACAAAGAGGAGAAAAGAATATGCTGAATCCTACAATACTTTGGCAAAGTGGATACATTTCCCTTCATCTGTTTGGCTGCATTAAAAATGCTACTTTCTAATAAAATATTGAAATCAGAGATTATTCACTGAAGTCTGACTTTGGATTCATACCCATTCAAATGTATTTCTCTTAATAAGCTGAAAATATTGCATTAAATAACACAAGCAATGGTGATTTTTCACAGTTGTTATCAATTACCTAATTGCAGTACTGTATTGATGCTTATTATTCAGTAATTGCAATACATAAAGTTCCAGCTATCATTCTCAAACTATCTCAGCCTGAGTACTTTGCACATAGTAGACATTCATCTTCCCTCACCCTCTTGTCAGTGAGATCAATTATGATTTAAATCTTGAATTTTTCTTAATAAAATTGGCATCTCAGGACTTGGTATGGTATAAGTGAGTTTTTAAACTATGTCTAGAATTGAGATTAGTGCCTCTTCTGTAAGATTGCATGCATTGCATTTTGTTACATTTATTATACAAATTGAAATGCATAATAATATGCAGCTTAACATCCTATGAATATATTTTAGCATTCCCCAGCAGTAGTTAATATGCTAACCAACTTTACAGAAAGGCATACAGATGTGGAAAGAGTCTATCTAGGGACTTTAATTATCACCTTGTCAAATTCAAATTATTATCTTGCGAGTTCATTTCCATAAAGTATCCCCTTTACTGTTGGATGATTTAACATGTGTCTGCTTCTTATCTTATTTGTAGGCCAGTTCTGTCAGTTCATGATGTTTACCATAACTGATTTTGTCACAAAGATTTTCACAAACACTGTCTGGGCAGGAGATGAGTTTGTATGAAGTAGGGAAGACCTAGTTGGCATCTACCAGCTTTTAATCAAGCAAAGAGTTAAACCAGTTCATCTTGAGAGAGGGCAAATAATCAAAGAGCCCCAAGCAATGATTTACTGGGCTAAAATCTGGAGAATGTCATTTTCAGACTGGTAAATCATTTCATGATTGAACTTAGAGTGGTTCCAAATTTGGGAGCTGAGGGAGAGGAAGGATACATCACACTGGGCTGAAATGCAGATGGGGAGAAGAAAAAATATACAGAAGACTCATACCATCCTCAATATAAAATCTTCAAAAGAAAAAATACCTGCCAGCTTACACGCACACACATACACATATACACATGGAAAAAAAAAAACCCTAATGTTTTCAAGGGTCATGATTAAAGGATCTAAACCAAAACCCATTTCTGAGTCTAAAAGAATCAGTATGCAGTGCTATATGGCTGTGTGGCTTGGATATCCATATACTTCAGAGGACTGTTTGGACTAAGTTATCCATTCTACTTGTTGTAGATAGCATCATGGTTGATATCCTTTAGTGATGATTATTCTAATTCTTTGAAGACTTCTTTTTCATTTCCCCCTTCAGTTACCTCTAATTCTAACACATGTACATTTTTTAAAAACAGCATACTAAGTCCTACATCCAGCACAGTTCTAAGCATGTTTTTTCAGAAGTTAGTGCTTCTGCATCTAGTGTGCAGTAAGGGTGGGAAACCCATAATCCTGGGATTGTAAGAATGCCTAAATGGCCTTTGGTAATGTAGATCTCTGGAAAGACAGATCTGGCTCATTCTACTGTGTGGAGAGGGCAAGAGATGGAGAGAGGAAGAGGGGCAGAGAGGAGGAGGGAAGAGGGAGCAGAAAGTGATGTCGCAAAGAAAGAGAATGGCTGATCCCTCCCACTTTGGGATCCATTGCTTGTTTAAGCTCCTGATCAGTGTTTTTCAACCTGGGGAAATTTAAGATGTGTGGACTTCAACTCCCAGAATTCCCCAGCTGGCTGGGGAATTCTGGGAGTTGAAGTTCATATGTCTTAAATTTCCCAAGGGTAAGAAACACTGATCCTCATATACAGTACTGCCTTCTATAGCTTTCTCCCAGAGAATGAGAGAGAAAAATGTTATCCACTGGAGTTTGGGACAACAGTTTGAACTGCTATCTTTTTCGTTAATTACCACAAGCAAATTATCTTCTATAATACCTGGAAGATCAAGAAGATTAACACAGGCCATTTTGTGTGATGGGAAATGAGTGAATTTGGGGTTTGCTTCAGAAGCAAAACTAAATTGGAATTTAGGAGTCACATGGAATGGAGCCTAACAATTACTAGTTTGAGATAGTGATATAAGGTTGATCATGCAGCTGAGGTCCTATCCCATCCCACAAGTTACCTTTTTCTACCTAGGTCAAATGACCTGTGAAAAAGGGATAAATATTACCTTACAATCTGGGCTTTAATCAAATTCAGAGCTGTCTCTCCTCCCTTCAATAACTTTAAAAACAAGCTGTTGAGAGACACTCCATAGGTCTCCTGTATCACATTTACTTCAGGGCATTAACAATGTTTCCAAGTAAGTAATCTGCAGAGTTGTATGAGTAAAACTGCAGTGCAAACCCATGTCCTTTAGACAAAGCTCTTATTAAATAAAATACTTTATTATAGAGAAGCCAAAAATAGCAACATAAATGTAGCAAAACAAAGGAATTGCTTAAATGGATGCCTTTCTCCTCTGGTACATTTGGGTATAATTAGCCACCAAGACTTGGTAACTTATAGGTTCTACAGTCTTTCATTAAAAATATATCAAAGCCTCCATAGAAGCAACATATAGTTTCTAGGCCACCCTCAGATTAAAGCTGCACTGGCCAACTCAATTATCTTTTAGGGAAAGTGTCAAGGAGACACTAGAGAAGAGAAAAGAACTGGAGAAAGTCCGTTCCAGCTTTCCCCAGTCTGAGAACCCTGGAAGTCCACATAACTAGATGGTGCCAAGTTGGGGAAGACTACTTCATTGAGGGCTACCAGAACTGGACTGCAATTCCAGAAGATCATTAGAGATCATGTTCTGTATATTCTGCTGCTATATAGTACTCATCTGGACTTTTGAAACATAGATATGGAAACCTTAATTAATCCCTAATAAAAACTTCAGCATCAGATAGAGATACAATCAGCTAAATACTGTTTAATGGCCACTACATTATGTAATCATTATGGACTAGTACTAACACATTAGCAATCTGTCATTCCATTTTTGATTGCTAGCTTTATTCATAATATTGCTATTCATATTCTGCTTGCATTCCTCTTCCAACCTCCAGTAAATATGCTCATGAACATATGTGTTAGTTGTTTAAAATAATGTGCAGATTGCACTCTTGATCACTAAATTGTTCCAGGGTCCATTTTTATATGTACTACATGCTAGAATGTTGAACTAGGTTGGGACAGATCTACATTCAAATCTCCTTCAGCCATAAAATGTTGACCGGGTATTGGGGTCAAAACTGTTGTGAAGATGAAATGAGGGAAAAAGGAAAGGTATTGAAAAAGATGAGGAGTGTCCCTTTAACTGAGATGTGATAAAAAAATAAAGGTCCACTACTATAAACCTCCACATTTGACTATGTATAATTATACTTAATGAGCAAGTAACTTGAAATTTGGTATCTATGATCTGTTTTATGAGGCTTACATCTGAACCGTATTTCAGATTGATCCAGTAAGTGGAAGTACAGTACTGTACATGCTGACAATTGCCATATTCTTCTTATCTATCCTAATTTTTTAATTAGCCTTTCTTTCTTATGAAATTGGTGAAAAAGTGATGTAGTTGTACAGCCTTGTCATGATCAATTCCTCCTTCCAATTTGATGAAGTTCTGAACAAGAGTTCAACTATTCTTAGACCACCAAAGAGCAGAGGAGGATGAATTGTTCCTCCTTCCTTCCTTCCTTCCTTCCTTCCAACACATTCCTCCTCCTCCTCCTGACACTTTGAAATCCAGCCCCACTCCTACACTCCCATTAAGTCAACAATTTTTGACTCTATAACCATCCTATCACAATCAATACTGTGCTGTAATACTCCAGTGTAAAAATTAATCTAATGGAAAATCTTCAATTAAATTTAAAATTAAGTTCAAGTTATAAGAAACCTAAATGTAAGTAAGTCATTTACCATAGTAAAATACAGTTTCTATGGGTGAATATTATGAATATTGACTTTTAAGCCAGTATATAAGCACAATTTGCCTATAGTTAGATAGCACATGTGGACTTCTTTTAATTGTGACTTTGGATGGAAGCCAATAATTCAAGTTGAAGAAACAGGCAACTTTCCTTTGGCAGCAGTCAGGACTATCTGCAGCCTTTCCATGTTTGGTAACCTAATATGAGCTGAGCTACAATTCCTCTCATCCTGAGCCCCCAAGTTTTTTGGCCAGGATGGCTGGGGTTCATAAAACCAAACCAAAACCAAACCAAAACAACAACAACAACAACAAAAACAAAAACATGAAAGGCATCAGATATAGGAAAAGTGAACTGATCAATTCAGTTGATTTAAAATCTACTTGTGTTTGACATTTATCAAAATGCTTCCCATTCTCCTGCTCCAAAAGAATCTTTGAAATTTAATTCTGTGAATCCTCTTCCCCCATATTAATTTCTTTCATCATCTTTCCTTGGACTTTAAATTTCAGGTTTTATTATCATATTAAATTGTGCAATTAAAAAAAAATCAAAACAATTTTAAAAGATGCTCTCAAAATAATTTTATCCCTAAAGACAAATCAGCATATGAATCCACAGACATAAAATAACAAAAATTTTGCAAGGTGTGATTCCTTACATACCACCCTTGATTTTCAATCTGTTGGTTACTCAGTGACCACAGTTGGACATATGATTTAATCAAGACTAAGAGTTTACTGTTACGTATTCTAAATTGCTTCCACTTGGCTTTTCATGCCATTGGGGAAGGCTATACAAATAAATTCTGCTCTTCCATGGTTTGTTTTGCATTATCTGTGAGTCAGAGATCATCTCTGAAGAAACTGACTTGATTGGTTGATTGATTTGACTTGTAAGGCTGCCTATTCAGCATGCAATTTTGGGCAGCTTAACAATCCATTAAAAAAATCTAGAAGTAACAAACAGCAGGTTTTTTTTTTAAAAAAAACAGCACATTGTGCTCAGGATATACAGCCACAACACCAAGATGGGCTTACCCAACAGCCCCACTTTACCCAGGAAGGATTAGGTTACCTTAAGCAGAGCTGCCAGCTGGCAATCTGTGGATACAGTAAGAACAGAGAAACAATTACATCTTGCTGCTCTTATTGTCTCAAGAAACTCCTTAATAAAGGCTCTTACCCATGTGTTCAGTCAGATTTATACCTTCTTGCAGTGTCAGTCTTGCTATGTCCTCTGCTACTTTATCTCCTGGAGTTCCTTTGAAAACTAAGGGGTTCTCCAGAATCCACAGGAAAGGAGAAGTTACACAGGTGCAACCTAATCCCAGGCCATTATAATCTTCTCATTCCAAGCTGTGACTAAGATCTCAATCCAACCAAGTACCAGAACCTCAAGAAGAACCCCAAGCTCTCAAAAGGGTCCATTAGGTGACTGGAGCAGACAAACTGAATAGGTCCTACCAACCTTGAAATGGGGACCAGCTGTGGAGAACTCCAAGACAAATCAGAGATTAATCTGACCATAACAATTAATTAAAGTTCTCCATACCCAAACCACACTGCCATCACTCCAAGACAAAAACCAGATCCAACAAGCTCTGTGTCAGGCCCTCAGTGACCTGTGTCAGGTCCATGGTGGCCATGAACTCTTCAACTTGGGCACACTGCTGAACAGCAGGGAAGACAATATGCAGTAGGGAAGATGGTACAATTACCCATGCCATGTTGGCACTCTCATTCACAATTAAATCATTGGTGAGGGAAACTTATTACAGGCCAAACTGGCATTAAGTACCAGCAGTCAATGACCAGGGCCTAAGAAGTTCCAATAACCAGGCATAGGGGAAGAGCCCTGGGAGCTGGAACACGGAATCAGTTTAAGACATTAAAATGGCTCTTCTTGTGAGTGGCCCACCCCTAGTTCTCTGTCATATCTCCTCCTGTCCATTACCACCAAGATACCACTCCTTACCAATAGAGGTGAATATGTGTAGCTCAAGGTTGAACTGTGGAGTCCTTGGGGTTCTCTGAACTTGATTCTTTTCTTGCAAACATTTCATTACCCAGCTAGGTAACATCTGCAGTGCTAAAATGGGTTGGGGGTTGCTCTCTATTTATATACTGTGGCATGCCTTGCCAGTGGGGCAAGTGGGGGTTTTGTTTTGCTCCTCTGGAGTCCTCTGGGATACTACTGCTTGCCCCATCCACCAACTAACCCCTTCCCTCCTCAACCCATGCCATCTCTCCCCCAGATTAGATTTTGAAAGTCCTTTCCCTTTTAATTCCAAATACTTTGTATGTTACAAAAAAGTGTCCTCAGACATCTATTGCCCAGAGATAATGTATTATCTTCTCTCATGCAATCTGGTTCCCATGTGTGAAAGGCAAGATGGCTACTATAAGAGAAATGGGTTGTCGAAGTTGCAAAAGTCATGTCTGTCCAACTCTAGCCAATCCTGCTCTGGCTGCCATTTACTATCAATACTCAGGTGCCCAGGCCCTCCGGAACACTGAAGGTGGGCCACTCTGAGTTACTCCTACCACCATTACTGAGCAGAAGAACACAACTAACAACAGATCAGTCACAGCCACATCACTTCCACTACTTCCAGCAGACTCTTTAGAAGCTGCCCTGCTGCTAAATAGCACCAGAAAATTGGCAGCATGTTCAGTTCTGCATGAAGTGCTTCCCAGCAGCTGATCTGTGGTGGTGTTGCTGCAATGCTCCACTGTCAGCTCTCCAAACGACCTGGTTTAACACATCATCTTGTCTGGCTCCCAGGTTCTTCTCAATGATTGGTCAAGCTGGAACCCCCCTCTGCCCAAGGCACCCTGGAGGTTCTGAACATCATTACCTCCAGCAACCACTATAAATTCCTTCCAGACCATCTAATGATATATATAGCAGCTGAAAACCCTCTACACCTTCCACAGCCCACCACAAAACCTGTATATTCTGTAGCCCACCATCATCGCACATACCATCCCAATGCCACTGCAGAGGAAGGAAGGAAGGAAGGAAGGAAGGAAGGAAGGAAGGAAGGAAGGAAGGAAGGAAGGAAGGAAGGAAGGAAGGAAGGAAGGAAGGAAGGAAGGAAGGAAGGAAGGAAGGAAGGAGCCATGTCTTACACTTGACTTGAGGTTGCAACATTTAATTGTAGACCTCATGTGCAAAAATTCTGTCTGTGAAAGTATTATTTTTAGATTTATGATTACATGTAAAGTAGAAGTTCAATATTTCTTCAAATTATAAAAATGCAAGTATGAATATACGTATGATACAGTAAAGTATAATAATAAGTATACTTATTATTTATTTAGGACTACTGTTATATTGTATTTTTAATTAATATTTATCTTTTCTGTAAACTGCCCAGAGTTGCTTTTTAATGAAATGGCAGTGACAAATGTGATATATAAATAAATAAATATATGACTCATTAAAACATGATGTAGCAAAAAAGACTTTTATTAGAACTTCTGGCTTTGTAAGCAAAGCTCTAGGATTAAATGAAGCATACAGTCAACTTTTTTTCTGGCTTACCAGGTTGAAGTTTCTCTTTCTGGACCACCCAATATTGTTTCATCAGTACAGATCTGCTTTTACATCTTAGCAACATGGTATCTACATTACTTCTGTGCTTCCTGGCTTGTAAAGAGAGGGAAATGGGTTGAGAGGAGGAAGAAGAAGAAGAAGAAGGAATAAGAACATGGAATATATGAGTCTATAGCATTCAGATCCATTATAGGTTCTTTAATCTAATTTTCCCTCCTAGATTTGCTCCTTCCATAGCCTACATGTGAATGATGCAGCATCTTTTGACATCATAATATCAGTTCTTCACTCACAGGCCTATTGCTGCCATTCCTAATTCTTAACTTTTTCTGATGGAGAATGCAGAATTCTTGTCGGTGTTGCATGTGTGGCACAGAGAAAGATGCAGGGAGAGACAGAAGTAGACAAAAATTGATAGAAGATATTGTACAGGAAGTTTTTCACCAGGTATAACACATGTGCTTTTTTTTTTTTTTAAATGCCACATTGCATAGATGCCCTAGTGAACAGTTTTCCTAGGGGGTTATTTTGTTCAAGAAAGGAAATGTATAGAAAAAATGGGGCAAACCATAAATTTACTGTCCTCTCCCCTTGTCCCAAGCATTCAGTTATTTTATTGCAGTAACAAGTTGAGAGCAGTCTTGTTTTGAATATACAAAAGCAAACCAAACCCATTCAGGAGGAGACTATGAGTTATTGATCTTTTGGTGAACATTATATTAGAGTTAGCCACACAACCTTCCTTGACTATGGAAAGCTAAGTTTCCCACCAACTTAGTTGAATGATGGGCAACTTTGGGAAAAGGTCAAGGGCAGAAGCATCTCAACTTTCATTGTGGGAGTTGAGGACACATTCTGGGTCACGATGAAAGGCAATGCCGCTGATATACATGCTTGAAGGATGTCTTTACCAAATGGCCGATGACAAGGGTGTGTGCTTTCTCAAACAGACAATACAAAACTGGAGCTGGAGTTTGTCATGGGTGAATGGATTTTTGGCAGGGTTGCTAATAAATAATGTTTCAGCCACTTGAATTTTAGCCTAATGTCATATTGAGAAACTCAGCTCTACAGACACAGATTCTGGGATTGGGTAACTTCCGCCCCCCCCCCCCCCCACACACACACAGTTGGGTATACTTGCTATTGACCTTTCTTATGGATATTTTCAAGTTCTTTAGAAATGTGCTCAAGGAATCCTTATGAGCAGTTAACAGTAGGGATGCAGAAGCACGTATGTATGTATAAATAAACAAATGGTTATACTTGTCTATGTCTGTATTAAAGATTAATTCAATTTGATTTACAAAAAAACCCCTTTGCTTTTAAAGTATTATGAGAAAAGGTAGGATGAAAATATTGTAAAGAAGCCCAAGAGCAGAATCATCAATACACCAACATTAAAACTTCAGGAAGGAATGGAGGACAAATACAGAAAAAAAGAGAAGTACTATCAATTTAAAGCCTTTCATGTTTGTGGAAAAGAAAGGCATGTATAAACAGGGATGGATCTAAGGGGGTGAAATAAAATACTTTATGCTCAGGTGTTGGCCCACAAAGGAAGTACTCATCGGCTGGTAGTTCTCCATGCACTCTGGTCTTGCAAACATAACTCATAGCATTTTGATGTGAAACTATACAAACCAAAGTGTGTGTAGATAGATAGATAGATAGATAGATAGATAGATAGATAGATAGATAGATAGATATCAGAAGTACTGGTTATCTGGAATACCTTGTGGAAGACCCATTCATATTATGATAGATCTACATCGCAAAATCTCTGGATCTGATTTATTTCAGATAAATATTCAAGTCAATTTATATTATCATGCAAAACAAGCAAAAAATGCACAATAAGTAAACAGAATCTGAACACTTCTGCTCATTTTATATTTACAATGACTGTCACTTCTCAAGACTTGTTGCACTTTTACTCTAAGGAATTGGAAGCAGGACATAGGTGTTTTTGTGTGGGGGGGGGTTGTTTTGTTTTTTTAAAGTGGATATAATATTCTGTCAGTACCGCTGTTTTATGCATGAACCTTACCAATGTATTCATGCATTGGTATTTATACACATTCAGTGAATAGATTTTGCAAATGGGATGAAGCTGATTCCTGAGAATTTACTATTCAGGCAAAACAGAAATGCACCATTACCATTCAAGTAATAGAGAGAACCACCCTTCTATCTACTAATTGGATCACTCTGAATTGTAACGATCGTAAATACATGCATGAGTTTTGGAATTTTAAAATGGCTATCCAACCCAAAAGAAGTCACAACCAGCATTCAGATTAAAACAACAGACAAAGGCTGTAACGAAGAAGAAACAAGGAACTGTGTAGCTCCCTTCCAATTTTGTACAGCAGTAGCGCTGCCCTTGAGACCTACAATGAGCAGGGTGGTTATATAGTCAATGGACAATATAAGTAGGGCTAAGATGAGACATTGTATTCTGCAGGCAAAAATAATGGCACTTTTTTTTTTTTTTTTTTTTTTAGGAACCTTGCTACTTTTGAGACTTGGTCATTTCAGAAGGATTTAATGAGCTGGGAAACCAGCACTGCCTTAAAATACACTGAAGCTGGTTATCAGCTGTATGGAAGTAAAAGAAATTTGTCTTGGATTTTTTTTTTAAAGGAGATAAATGGTATGATCCATCAGTATGGACTTTGTCATGAAACTGTCCTGTTTACAATCTTTCTTTACTTATACCATTGACTCCATATGGATTCTTCACCATTTACAAGAGCGCAGATAAAAACAGTAACCATTAATACACAATTCAAAAGCCAATCAAACCTTAACAATAACCATAAAATTACTCATTAAAAGAAACTCTGTGAAACAACTCCATTTTGACTGCTAAGCATCATCAGACATCAGCCACCCATATCTCCAGGGAGAAGGCTATTCCACATGGTAGGAGCATCTGCATGGGAGGGGGCCAAAAAAAGTCAAGATGGTGTACAGATGTTTACAGTGAAAACATGGGGAACCTTTAAGAAAATGTATGCTGCCAATCTCTAAAACTTGTCAGGTTTATCTTAAGATAGATATGAAATTTGCATTCGAATACATACTGTATGTTGGGGAGGGGGAAGTATATGGAAAGAATACAGAATAAATTGGACTTATTGCATGTTACTGAAATACTTTGCACAACATTTGATCAAATGGAATAAGTAATAATACAGTTCTAACATGAAACAAAATTAACTCATCTGTGCATCTCTGATTAGCTGTTCATTCTTGATGTATTGAACTCTAATAGTTAGAGATCCAATCAAGGTGATTAACTTTTGAATGTTTAGGGCTTCCTGATTCTTTTATATTATTACCTGCTGCTCTATTAGTTTGCTTTCCTGTTTTTATGTTGTTCTGAATGTGGCTGTTATTTCCAATTTCCAGTAACAGGGCACTCTCAGTTGCCTATAAGCTTATGTCACCTTTAACTTCCTGATCTGACCTTTTCCTCTTCAGCTGCTTGGTATCTTGAACCCTTTGCTGATAACAGTTTTGCCTTCCTCCTCATTTTCCCTTCTCCCTTAAAATTAAAAAATCGCATGCCACTTGATCTGACCTTGTGCAAATATACCAAAGTGCTTTTTAAAAAGTTAGATAAAATCTGAGATAAACCTCAGTAAATACCAGCCCATTTTGATGAAAATACATTTTGATGATATCCAGGATAACGTGATCTGTTCAAAACAAAACAAAACAAAACCCACAAATCCCACAGATTATCCTGTTGCATTCCATAGATTGAACAGGAACAAAAACACCTTTAATATCTAATCTATGATTAAATCCTTCCACTGTATTGATAACATTTCAGTCTCTCCATTTTGTTCTTAGGTATAACTTCCTTGATTATATGTTCATATTGCATTCCAGCTACTCTGCAGTGGTAGCTACAGGGCCACAATTGGCAATGGGAAAGGCCATATTTTTGCATCATGGGTCACTGTAAGTAGTTGCACATGGCTGCAATTGCCAGAGTGAATTTGAACAAGGTCCTTAGGTCCTTGAGAGCCATGTTGCTTTGTGGGTTCTACTACAGTTCAGTTGGATGGATAGGTCACTGTTACTTATTCAGAATTGGTATATATCATCTCAGTATTTACTAATCAAATGTGTGTATTGCTCTATTGCTCTATTGCATAACATTATTTCATAATCCTACTATAAAGTAATCCGTCAAGTTCGTTTCTCTCTTTTTTCCAAAAGATCCCTTGAACAATTCTATCTTTCAGAAAATGGATAGAGTAAGTCCCAGCCTGGCTTCAGGATGAAGACTCTTTTATAAGGCAGTGTCATTCATGAAAAACATTGTTTTCTTGAAGTGATACCATTGGGGTAAGATGGCATAGTAACAGTAGTAGTGGTGGTAATGATTACAGATGGAGAAATTTTAATTCTGGGCTGGGGTGGGCTAGATTCTGAATTGGGGTTTGGAAAGAGAGAAGAAAGAGTAGATTCTGAGCTGAAGGCTGCAGCTGGCAGTACGGACAGTGGCAGGAAATGGGACAGTGGACAACAGAAGATTGTGGAGGAGTATATTGCCTGGATACAGCCAAAGATAGAACAAACCAAATGCAATGGATAGAAAAAGCAGAGAAAAATGGAAACAAGCGGAGAAACTATAGACTGACAGAGGAAAGTAGGTATATGAAAATAGAAAGTGGAGAGGTGGGACAGTGAGGATAGCATGTGGCCATGTGAATTAGCAAGAGAGTTGGAGAAGATGAAGAGACAAGGCTGCTTTGATGCTGCTGTTTTGAGATTCCAGATAACAGCACAGATTCAGAATCTAAAAACTAGACTTGTATACAATATGGCACCCTAACAGAAACATTATTTCAGTTTTGCATGGTTGAGAGAACTGTAATCACAGTCTAGAATTAACTATAATCTAGTTATATTAATCAAACAATTGTGTGACACTTTCTTTGAGCACTCCTTGCTCAACTACAGTTCTGGAACATCCTTCTGAAAACAAGACTATAAACACAATTGAATAATTAAAATGACTATCTCAACCAAGGTAGCTGTTTGCTGACATTTTCTTATATAAAAAGTTAGATGAATAAATTATCATTATCATTATCATTATTTCATTCAGTTCTAATAATTACAGCCTGGGAAAATTACCTAGACTAACAGGATTTAAAGTACCCCAAGAAACTCCATTTCTGTTTCTCCACTCAGCTTTCTCTGCTCATTTCTACAGTAGAGTATATGGTTTTAATTTTGGGAGATATTCTTATTTTACTATATTAATGGATTCATCCTGGGTAATTTCACTTTCCAAAATATTTTATATACCTCTACTATAGAAAGTGGAACATGATGTGAGAAACACTTTGGAGTGCATAGCGCTCTTAGCTAGACAAAGGTCATTGCTATAATTTTTTTTAAAAAAATCAATATTGAGTGCATTTAGATAATTCTGATTATTATCATTTGGACACTCAAGTTGTTATAATGGACAGACAGAAAGGATTTTAGTGGCAAAAAAGAGAGGCAGATCTCTGAGCAATGTAGCAGACCATATGTGAGCAATTTAGGGCAGAACTGGATGCTAAGGAAAATATACACCACCTGTTCTCTCCCCAGGAAGATTTTTTTCTATGAAATGTCCAACTTGAGATGTTTGTGATGCTCTGGTCCTTTACTGTACTGAATAGCTCCCCTTCTTATTTTCAACTGGGAAAATGTTCAATAATATGTTTGAGTCAAAGGACATTTACATGGTTGTCAGGCTCCTATTCGTTATATTAAGACAGCCTTCCCCAATCTCATATTCTCCAGAAACCACAGTTTCCAGAATTTCCAGCAGAATTCCCAGAAGTGCAGTTCCAAACCTCCAGAGGGTGCAAGATGGGATAATCTTAGATGCTCCAAGACTATGTAATAGCCGCTCTGTTGCATTTCAAGGGCAGCTCTTCATTTTTGTATTGGGCCACATGCACTCATCCTCTTCAAACACTTGGACTTACTTTTGAAGCTGTGATTGTGTGAAATGAACATTTTATACTAATACGTAATAAAAGAAAAGGAAGTTACAGTGTCATGTATAGTATGAAGAGCTATAATTCAAGGAATACCATTCACATTTACTTCAGAACCTCTGTTTTCTTGGGTCTTAAGTTCTGAAAAGTGGCATTTAAGGCTGCTATTTTGGCCAGTAACCTTGAGATAAACCCCACTAAACCTGTTAGCAGCAATTGCTGGATAAGCAGAATGAGTTAAAGGTAAAGTCTTTCTCAAGCTGAGATCTTAGTGATTACCTAGTTACATCCATGTTGTTTTCTGGGTGACAGAATGGAAGCAGGTTGCCATCATTTTCTAGAATGTTTTTCCTACTTAACTGCCTCTTCTATAGCACAGAGGTTTATTGGATTTATTGAGCTATTCACTCAACTATTCACCTAATCCAACCCTGGTTAACTTTTTCAGGGCTGGCCAAAGTTGGCTAGGTGTTGCCAACTGCTGCCTCTAACTGCAGTTCCAATATATTATGTCTACAGGAACTTTTGAAACACACCAGCGTTAAACAATCACTCCCTTAATTCTGCAAAAGGCAAGCTGGTATACACAGAGAACAGGGTAAAGAGCTACTTAGTAGGAGAAGCTTCTAGACTTAACTATCAATCTGAGCATACATGTCATTGGCTCTCCACTCCGGTTGCTAAGGAACACTTAGTAGCTTAAGCTTCAGTTTGCAAGATTGGGTTGATCTCTTGCCATTGCTGAGCATCAGAATCAATAAACTCTGTTAGCTGGGAATTTCAACCCATCTGGAGGGCAAGACATGGATGGATCTGTCTGGGTAAGACTGGGTTAAAAATTTCTTGCCCTTATTTATCTTGCCTGTGGACAAAGAAGCAAATTAATCTAGCTCTAATCAGGTTATGTACTTTCCTTTAAATAAGAAATAATACTGTCTCACCAGCATATAGCTACCAGCTATGTTTTTCAGTCCATTTATTTATTTGTCATTTGTTTGTTTTACAGTCAGTTACTCTGGATCGTTCACTTATCCTTTCTTGAAACTTTTAGGAAAAAAATTATTCCAACCTGCTTACCAGCTTGGGTGAATCTGTCAGTTTTGCTTTCTCCCATATTCAATCTTCTTAAAATCTTACTTTTTTAATTCTCTGATGATGAACTTTGTCAATGTTGTGAAGTTCAAATCAGAAATAAACCTAACAAAATGAGTTTCACTTACCCACATAAGCCAAAGAGAATAAACAGCGTTATTCTCAGAAGGGATGTTTGCAGGAGTAGGAGGGTCAAACAAGTCAAAATAGCAGCCACAATCTAAGCCACCAACTTGATTTATTCACACAAATACAAATAGTGTGGCTGTAACTGTTAATCGGCCAGTGGGGGAACAAACAAAACAAAACAATGTATAGTAACTTTAATTTGGAATTACATGCTTGACCGAATACTCAGAGGATTAAAACCTTGACATTGTATTCAAAGTTCTCTTTTTGTCTGGACTAATTTGTCACTTTCGTTTACTGCCATATTTAATATTGTAAATCTTTTTTCTCCACAATTTACATAGAAATTTGCAAATTTGGGTAGCTTTTGTGTGTGTGTGCTTTTTTTTACTTCTGGTGACTGCCTGGACCAATCCCTGCAGTTTTCTTGGCAAGATTTCAGAAATGGTTTGCCACTGCCTGCTTCCTAGGGCTGAGAGAGAGTGAATATCAATACCAATACCAGTTGGCTTTGTGCCTAAGGTGGGACTAGAACTCAGGGTCTCCCAGCCTGGGGCCTTAACCACTACACCAAACTGTCTCTCAAGATTTTTTTTAACTAACAGGAAATCAAATGAATTTCTTCATCATCTATAACTTTAACAATGCTATTTCTTCTAGCAAAGTGTAGTTTGTATGATCTCCACACATGATCTCCATAACATTCTCCATAGCATAGAATCATCACTCCCCTTCACTGAGCCCTGACGTATCTCTGTTAGTCAATCTGTTTATGGTTCAGCAGCATGGCATCCAAATTCATTGCAAGGACAATTTTCCATTTGAAATGATGGCCTTCTGCAAATCTCATAGGGTGTGCTGTTTTCCTAATGGTGCTTGCATTTTGTCACCTCAGTCTGTCCCCTCATCTCCAGAGTAATTTAGCTACAGTGGCCTCACTCTAAGGCCCCACAATTTCACAATCTACTCTTTTTTAAAATTATGAATGGAGGGATAGTGCTGTGGAGACTGTCCCCCATCAAGATGATTGTGGTGATTTTTAACACATCATCAACAAATTGGGTGCTGTTTTTTTAAGGAGAGGACACTGGTAGGCTTATGGGGTGCTCTCAACATTTCAAGGCTGGTGACCATGAAAATTATCATGCAGGTTTGTTTGAAACTATTGAGGGGGATTTGGGGAATGAAACAGTGATGGTGTGGTAAAGATCTTAGTATAATGGAAACTTTTGTTTTGCTTTTGTTTAACATATTTATCAACCTCTTTCACCAGAAAGACTTTTGACTTTGTGGCTCTATAAAAATGAGACTGTCCTTGGCCTAAGCTTTACAAACTAAAATTACGTAAAACAAAAAGGGAAAAGATTGAGAGGGGAAAAGAAAAACTGAAAAATATAGATGCTCATTTCTCATGCTTGATGTTCTGATGATCATATTCTTTTTTTCCTAATCATTTTATTGAAGTTTTTAATAAGCATAGTAAAAATTAATACAAGCTAAACTAGAAGAAAAAAGAAAAAGAAAAGTTCAGAAGGTATAGAAAAGAAAAAGAAAAGAATAAGAAAAAAACTAGAAGTGAAAAGAAAAAGACAATAACAAAGAGTGGCTTCCAACCTTTATCACATGGAGCATAAGCTAATATAGTAACTTTTCACCCTCTTTTAAAGTTACAAATTAAAAAAAAAAAAAACTTCTCCCCATAGCCTAATTTTATCTATATGCAATCCAGAAATTGTCATTTTTTCAGTCCTGGTTCAACAAAAAGTCCATTAGGAGTTACCAGAAATATCAAACAAATAGTTTATCTGTGATCAAATAGTCCAACTTTATATTCCTTCTTTTTGCTCTGCATAATCTTGACCTTTAAATCATTCCAATGCCATTGCAGGATTTGATCTTTCATCACTCTTTGGCATTCAAGAGGAATCTTCAAAGCTTTCACCAGCCTACTTTGTAAAACCCATGAAAAGGCATTGTCCAGGATGTCTTGTTGCAGCTGTTCCAGGTCCAGATCCTTTTCTTGATCCGATGATCATATTCATGTATTAATTTGGTTTGTTTGATTTGTTTGAAAAGTTATCCTCTTTAATACCCAGGACATTTCTATACCACCACCACTCCCCAGTCAGTCTGTGATTGTCTTTCATACCTTCACAAATTAAAGAAGTTCATACAAGCACCAATTAATGAAATCAGAGACCCAAAATTATTGTCCCACTCTCTGACTTCACAAGTCCTGCAGTAACAAAAATCCCCTTACTTCCACCCATCAAAAGGGAAACAAGAGAAATTGTTTCCATCTGCCCATCCACATCCTTGTTTTGAAGTTCTTTGTGTTTGTCTGATTATGTGCAATAAAATCCCAGCTGTTCCTCAGAGGAGGAGCTGAAAGACCACAAGCTCTACAAACCCACTTTTTTTCTTTAAACTGTATTTTCAAATAAAGTGCAGCTGAACTAGAAATAAATCTTGCTGCCCTAGAGTCCACATGGAGTGGAAATGCCCCAGTTTAGATGGTGAATGCCACTGAATCTCAGAAACTGATGAACACTACCACAAAGCTACAGAACTTCAACCCTTGAATGACAGTCTGTTCAGACTAACATCTGCTTCTCTTAAACAGAAAGGACAATAAGAGTGCTGCCTGTGGCCCTTTATTTCTGGCCTTGCCATTTCATCTTAACTCCTGGATTATCTTCTAGTTGAGATTAATACTTTTTAAATAAAATCTTCTAAAAAACACTTAGATGAGGTCCTCCCTGCCTCAAATTTTCTCTTTCAGGGAGAGCTATCTCTTCCAAAATGAGGTCTGCTTCAAAATATATGTGTATCATGCAAAAACTTTTTTTCTGTCCTTGAAACTTGTTGCACATGGTAAAGTGATTAAAATTATCTTAACTAGACTATAGTTCGATTGAAATTAGGTCTTATATGATAGCTTTTTACCATATACAAAGTTTTTTGCTTTATAACTTCTCAACCAGCAATAATGGGCCATTTTTCAAACACAGTTTATGAATCTTTATTAATAAGCAGAAAAGGAAGAAACAATAGAACTAATTCGAGCAAACTACTTTAGTTTGGAATAAATGTTTGAGGATGGAATAAAGTAACATAGGAGTCTGTAGATAAGTAGATAGGTTGGTGGGTTTGTTTTGTTTTTGAAATATCTATTTTCTTGGGGGTTCTTTATGAGCTGAAAGGCTATAAAGAAATAACTTTACAAATAAATGTGTTTGGATGCTTCTATTCTGCATTTTATGCTCAGTGTTTTGCCTGAAGCCAAGAATTAAAACATTGCATGATGATATACGTTAATTCTCTTGATAGTGGTGAAAACCATTTCTGTAATCCAATTACTCTTGTGAGACTATTTAAAAGCTTACAGGGAAGTAAGTAGAACAATGGGAGCATTTGGGCTGAGCTAGAAACAGGCTACAATTGAAAACAGAAGGGGGAAAAAAACCCACAAATCATTCAGGGAGGTATGCATGCCTGATTTCATCAAAGCATAGTCCTAAAGTCGTGAGAAGAATATTTGCTTGTCAACGTCAGCGATCAGAAAGAGCTGTACATAATTAGGTGACAAGCAGAGAGCACTCCTTGTAAAGGATTCTGTTCCTTTACAAATCTTAATGACTCCAACTGGCTCTTTGCTCTTCAGAGATCTTTTTGCTTGGTGAAAAATGGCATATACAAGGGTCCCTTATACTTATGGCTCATCTACACTTGGTCGTCCGTTGTTTCAGCTCAAGGAGGGTCTCTTAAGCCAAAGAGGGAGCATCATTTCATTTCAGAACAGAGGAGTCGATGGTTCACTTGACCTTCTCCTTTGCTATTTTTCCTCCCTGAGGACATACATTATCCAAGAAAAGTTTAGTGTCATTCTCTGCATGCAGCTGGAATCACTGACATAAAGAAAGCTACAAATGAAATCTGAATAAAACTCATTGAAGGAGCCTTTCAAAAGACCTGCCGTTTAGCCTGAATTCAGACTTTCTTTTAAACGTATGGTTAAGGGAGTAAAGCAAACAAAGCATCCTTGAGCAGGCCTAATTTGCTCAGTACAGACACAAATTTTGAACAATCTAAGCCATTTGGGACAAAACTTATATTTTGGTGAGCTTTTTCAATTTAAGGAACAAAATAAAAATTGAGTATGTATAAACACATGAACAATATAGATTTTCACACACAAAAAAAGGAGGATTGAGGGTAGATAATTATCAAACTGGTGTTGTCTCCAATATCTTCCCATGCTTGTGTTCTTTCCTTGCAGTCTAGGGGCATCTATACATAAGGTTTTTCAAAAGCAACTCTGACTTTTCCAGTCTCATGATATAGGTATGAGGAACTAAGTGTCCTTATTTCTAACTCTGCATCAGTTCATTTGGAACCACAACAAAACTGGTTTTTCCCTTTCCCTCTGAAATGGTCAGACATAGAGTAGCTCAGGTGGGACACTGATTGAATAACAGTGTTCATAATCTTATTGGTCAACTGGAAGAAGAACTGATTGGCTTATGGTTGTTCAGCTGGTTTCCACATTTCAAAAACAGCAGCAGTGAAGACAGTAAGAATTGGTTTGTGAGGGATTGTGGTATAGAAATGGTTTCATTTCTCTCCTGAGGTAGGAAAATGGTAGAGATACGTCATTTTCTTTGTTTCTCTGTGTATGATTCCAGAAGAATACCAGGGAAAAAAAGGGAAAGCTTATTAGGACTGGTGATATTCTTAAAGGTAGTGGAAGAAGAATCTTGCAACTTCTGCTGGTTTCTTGAAAACTGTTTTTCCCTTTGTGTTAACTACTTCCTTCTCGCTCCCCCACTTTATGATTCTGTCAGTGCATTATGTTGATTTTTATATAAGAATGTGGCACTGATATGGAATTAGAATACCTGTTCATCTCTTCCATACATGCCCCAAGGTACATTTTTATGAGGAAATGAGCGGAAGTTCGAGAAAAATCATAGTGGTTGCAATTCTGATTCAACCGCATTTGCCAGATCTAAAGAAGCATTCAAAATTAAGATGAATTTGTAGTGTGTACATGTGTGTAAGGAACAGGAAGTGGGATGAGATGGGATGGAGAATTTTTATTTCTGCTGCCAGAAGGAATGCCTAAGTATCAAAAGCACACAAGGTTGGAACTAGGATAGCATGGTAAAACTAAAATGAAATGTTATTAAAATATAATAAAATTATTAGTCAGGCTTCATGCTAAAAGTTCACAGCAGATATGGTTTCTGTTCTGCTTTTAAACAAAATAACAGTAACAATAACAACAGCAACTTAAGCACAAATGTGTGTGTTTTTTTTAAATTATCAGACATAATCATAAAAAATTCAAAAACTTAGGGTAATTAATACAACTATGTGCAACACACATTAAAAAAAAAACAAAAAACAGGCAGACCTTTGATCATGCTGCCATGGCTCTCATCTTGACTTTTTTGACCACACCCTGTGGACACCCCTGAACATAGTGATATAAAAAAACCTTTCCCTTTGTTCTCATCTCAGCTTTTCATTTTTCCCCCTCTGAGATATTCATTCAGTTCCACTTCTGTTCTTACTGACATTTAAGAGGAGTTTCAAAGCATTACATTTCTGAAGCTCACGCTCATGTTCTAATTTTTGGCCAAGTATCATAAGAATCAAAAATGAACCAAATAAATCTATATTTATGGAAGGGAGGAAAAAGGGATCCAAGCTAAGAAATGAGCAATGCAAATCCATTCTTGGGATAGTCTGTGGGATAGAATGACAAGTGAAAATAAAAATACCAAAGAAAAAGAAAAAAAGAGAAAAGAGAAAAGAGAAAAGAGAAAAGAGAAAAGAGAAAAGAAGGGAAGGGGAGGGGAGGGGAGGAGAGGAGAGGAGAGGAGAGGAGAGGAGAGGAGAGGAGAGGAGAGGAGAGGAGAGGAAAGGAAAGGAAAGGAAAGGAAAGGAAAGGAAAGGAAAGGAAAGGAAAGGAAAAAAGGAAAGGAAAGGAAAGGAAAGGAAAGGAAAGGAAAGGAAAGGAAAGGAAAGGAAAGGAAAGGAAAGGAAAGGAAAGGAAAGGAAAGGAAAGGAAATCATGTATTCCCAATACAGATGGCAAGGAGAATTAGCTGTAAAATAAAACAACACCACTGTCACAAGATTCACTGTGTGTATAAATGCTAGAATAGCTGCTTTTTAAAAAATGGCCTACTGTAATAGTATAGCTACTCATCAAAATGTTTAGGAAATGGCACCTATTTTAGCACCGAAGTAATAAAATGGGGTCATTGGTTCATAGATGCAGATGTATGAACAGTTTCTTTTTCATTATAGTGAAGGAAAGGTAATTCTAGGGTAGTTTGTTTTTCTGAAATGAATGTCTTGATGGAGACTTCGCTCTCCTGATGGAAGTCTCGCACATTCAAGGCACTGAGGGAATAGGAGGACTTCAGTCCCTGTAAAACATTGTTTACTCATATTCAGCGCCTGAATCCAAGGCACGAGAAGATAGCAATTGCCCTTGGATGCTTCTCAGATGAATGTTTGGGCAACACTGAAGGCTGAACTAAGCCATTCTCTGGCCTGAGTGAAAGGATGCAGCTTACATTAATATTTCTGTCAGGCAAGGCAGTGTTCCTCAACCTTGTCAACTTTAAGATGTGTGGACTTCAACTCCCAGCAAGCCTGGCTGGGGAATTCTGGGAGTTGAAGTCCACACATCTTAAAGTTGACGAGGTTGAGGAACACTGATGTAAGGCAGTACACTTTCAATTAAAGGCATATGTTTGTGGTGCTCTCCCCCAGATAGGGCAGAAATAATTACCTCCTCTCTCTATTTTCCCTTTTCCAATACTTACTGAATACCTCCCAGACAATATCGGTGATACGATTTCAGACTGATGCAGTGTTGAATGTGGCAACATCTTGCAAGTTTTTAAGATATTAGCCTGTAATTTCAGTAGCCCTAGCACTTTTCCTAGGTTAGTGACTAATGCTGAAGTAATAATCCATTGGATCAAAAGAGAAAGATGGGAGGAAGTGGGAAATGCTCTAATACAGGGTTCCTCAACCTCAGCAACTTTAAGAGGGGTGAACTTCATGCTGGCTGGGGAATTCTGGGGATTGAAATCCACCCATCTTAAAGTTGCTGAGGTTGAGGAACCCTGCTCTAATAGCAATAAGTTGTTCAATTCAAGGAAGGATTCAAAACTTTTTCACTGCAAGTATGATCAAGAGCAATTAAGAGCTAGGGAACTTAAGCATGCTTAATACCAACAGGGAATATCTAAGCAGAATCATCAACTTCCAGAGGGCTCATGATCGTTGTGATAGATATAGGCCTCTAAACATTGTTAAGTGGCTCTTTTGATGCACATTTATGGACACTGCAAATTCCAAGAGCCATTAGAGCAGGCCGGATTTGAAACTCATCAAATGAAACTTAGCTGTACCAGCTATGCAAAGCTGACAAAAAAAGAGAGAAGGCTTAATAAACAAATACAGTGGTACCTCAAGATACGAATTTAATCCGTTCCGTGACTCTGATCGCAAGTCGAATTGGTCGCATCCTGAAGCAAATTTTCCCATAGGGTTCAATGTAAATACGGTTAATCCGTTCCGCCCTCCGAATTTGGTTGCACCACGAGGCAAATTTCCCCATAAGGTTCAATGTAAATACGGCTAATCCACCCTCCGAATTTGGTCGCATCCTGAAGCAAGTTTCCCCATAAGGTTCAATGTGTTGCACGGCTAGGAAATTCCCCAGGTGCACTTTAGTCAGTTTCACCACTCGAGCCCTAGTGCAGAAAGAGGAAGTGCTAATGAAAGGGCCACCTGGCGCCTCTTCACTAATCTGAGCGCGTGGGGGAAAGGCTTTTGTCGCGCGCACCACGCCAAGGGCTATGGACAAAAGAAAGAGCGGGGAGTTGAGGAAGAGGAATCAGCGCGGGGGAAAGCTCCTGCTCCCGGCTGTGCGCGTGACAAAAGCCTTTCCCCTGCGCGCTGATTGCTTTCACTGGGCTTTTGTCGGTGCACCATGCCAAGGGCTATGGACAAAGGAAAGAGCGCGGAGTTGAGGAAGAGGAATCAGCACGGGGGAAAGCTCCTGCTCCCGGCTGTGCACGTGACAAAAGCCTTTCCCCTGCGCGCTGATTGCTTTCACTGGGCTTTTCTCCGTGCACCACGCCAAGGGCTATGGACAAAGGAAAGAGCGCGGAGTTGAGGAAGAGGAATCAGTGCGGGGGGGGGAAGCTCCCGCTCCTGGCTGTGCACACCACAAAAGCCTTTCCCCCTTGGTGCACTGACAAAAGCCCAGTGAAAGCAATCAGCGCGTGGGGGAAAGGCTTTTGTCACACACAGAGCCGGGAGCAGGAGCTTTCCCCCGTGCTGATTCCTCTTCCTCAACTCCACGCTCTTTCCTTTGTCCATAGCCCTTGGCGTGGTGCACCGACAAAAGCCCAGTGAAAGCAATCAGCGCACGGGGGAAAGGCTTTTGTGGCGCGCACAGCCGGGAGCAGGAGCTTTCCCCCATGCTGATTCCTCTTCCTCAACTCCGCGCTCTTTCCTTTGTCCATAGCCCTTGGCGTGGTACGCGCGAGGAAAGCCTTTCCCGGGTGCGCTCAGATTAGTGAAGAGGCGCCAGGTGGCCCTTTCATTAGCACTTCCTCTTTCTGCGCTAGGGCTCGAGCAGTGAAACTGACTAAAGCGCACCTGGGGAATTTCCTAGCCGTGCAATGCCGGCTGACACATTAAACCTTACGGGGAAATTTGCCTCATGGAGCAAGCCTCCTTGCTACTGCGATCTCGCCCACAGGAAGCCGTGACCACGTGGCAGCAGGGCAAATGGCCGCGGATCCGGTTTGTAGCTTGAGGCGGAGTTCGCATGTAGAGGTAAATTTTTGTGGCCGGAGCTGGTCGTATCTCGAAATTTTCGTAAGGTGGGGCGTTCATATTTTGAGGTACCACTGTATTCTATTTGCTATTTCTTTAGGAAGGAAGATAATAAAGAAAACAAACAATGGGGGCTGGCTGGCTGGCTGGGGAATTCTGGGAGTTGAAGTCCACACATCTTCAAAATGCCAAGGTTGAGAAACATTGATCTAGAGAGATACTAGGTCACTCTGTAGGTGTTGTTTGGAGGGTATCTCGGGGCATAATCTCTCAATAACATCAATAATAAGGTTTTCATCTTGTTAAATATTTCTTTTTCTTTAGCCACGTTCTCAGTGCAATTCAGTGATAATCAGCTCAACAACTTAATCTTGTGCTTACTGAGAATGGAACAACATATTGCGTGGGCTAGAAAAGGACACCAGTGAACATGAAAACCCCTCTCATGTTTTCCCTAATGTATGACCCATTACTTCATAATATTATGATGTAGAATGAGTCATGAAAACACATTTTAGAGCCACACATTACACTAAACTATGGTTTATTTAGTAGTACTAAATGCACAAAGAATCCCTTTCTGTTTGTGTCTTGAATCTCCTACCATTCAGTTTCACTGGGTGATGATTCTACCAGTATGAAATGCTAGATCATGTCTCTGTATAATACATAATTTTAAATACTGTATCTCATTTCATCATTCCTAGAAACTAATTATATTTTAAGGATTGTAGCTATTCCTTATAGCATGGTGCTCCATCCTCTTAATCATTTTGCCATTTCTACTCTTTACAATCTACTTTTGATTGCAGCAACCAAAAACTGTAGACATATCACGTGATATTTTGATTATGGAGATGAACCCATTTTATTCATCCTTATAGTCCTGCACTTGCTCAAAAGCTGATTGTCAAGCAAGTATTTAAATGGGAATATTATATATTGATAATATAACCTGAAGTGATACTCATCCCCCTTAGAAAACGAAAGAAAAAAAATGTCAGAAATTTCTATTTCTCATGATAATTAACATTTTCCAAGATATTATTATGAATGAGAACAAGGAGAAAAAAAGAGAAGAATCCATAAAGTAGTAGTCTGCCGAATGTCAGCATAGAAATGGCTTTTGGTTGCCATCCAGATGTATTAGCATGTGATATACAAATTACCCATTCATCTATGCCAGGGGCTGTCCAGGAACAAAAAAGCATTCATCATCCATTAGATCATGAAGGTCAGAAGAAATGATTAACCAAATATTGAAAGAATTCCATAACTGGAAGGTACCTCTATTTATATTTCAGGATAAGCCAATTGCCACCAGAAGTGTGAACTCCATAGGCTTGATTACTGGCAGGAACATAATCAAACAATGCCAAATTAAGCTGAAGCAGAGGAGCAGCTATTTGGCAGCATCTCAAACTGTTGGATTTTGCTACATAAAATGAAGGAAGTATCATCTCAACAGGAGAAATACAAACTGGATCACCCTGTCACATACGGCTAAGATTCACATAAGACATGAGAAGTTCATTACGTCTCTGTGGTCTTCAGTCTACAGTAGTGTTTGAAAATGTTTTAATATTGGAAAGCTTTAGATGGGACAGATTAAGTACTATCAATTATGCCTTCTGACTATTCATCCACTCCCAGGAATGAGTTCCAATAGCTTTATGAGACTTACTCCCAAAATAAATATGAAAAGGATTGCGAAATCAGGTTTGGTTCCAAGTATACTTGTGAGACTGGAGTGTAGTTACAATATTTGTGTATCTTTTTTTCACTAATTATTGACTATATGAAGATTCACATATTTGATGCAGCCTGTACAACATTTCTCTATATTTGATTCATCAGATGCCTTGATACAGTAATCCAGAGATACTGTATCATCCAAGATCTAAGGAAAGAGCAGGCATCTGAGACAGAGGAATGCATGCAAAACCTGGCATTTTATTCCTGATTTAGCTGTAGTTATTTTCCTACTGCACAAGCAATTCTCTACACAGATTGAAAGCCATCTGTTCTGAAATATGCTTGGCTTCATAGTAGAGTCTGCCTTAGCGATCAGTCCCACTTTCTCCATTCATAAATAAAGTGGGTCACTTTGGTGGTAATGAGTTGGCTTTGGAACCCTTTTCCAAGGTAAGTTCTTGTGGTGTTGATGATGGTACATTTTCAGTGGTGGTTAAAGACTTGGTATTTGGACTTTAGCTAAATCATTTTTAGTGTTATAAATAATTTTATCTGGTTGTACATTTCTACTGTTGTCCCCTCTTGCTTTATGCTCTTATTTAATTTCAGTAATTGGATTTTCATTGCTTTTAAATTTCATGTTATCTGTTCTGCAATGCATCTGCCTGAAGTAGCATGATAGAAATTCGCTAAATATACAGTCCTTTGGTAAAGAGGATTGCTGCACCACAATCAAGAAGCTTAACTCTCAGTTATTAGATTGCTATGGAGTTTCCCTACATGTTTCAATTCAAAATTATATTCTTTATAAAAATATACATTTTATGCTGATGAAACTTGGTGCATATGATAGCATGCAGTACCCTAATAAGTATACTAAACACTTTCAAATTTGCCCCAAAAACCCTTCTCTGTTCTTAGCAAACAATTTTGGAAAGAGAAACGATGCTTTCGTTTTTAGCATGGACCACCTAAACATCTCTCAAAAATTAAAGGATGATGCTGTCCAACCACAATTGTGCAGATCAAAAAAAAAAAAAGGCTGGTTTTGTAAACTTATTGTATCAAGAATAGGTTGCAAAAATATCTGATTATTCATGCAGTGTAGAAGAGAAGAACTGAAATACACCCTTTACATTGTGACAAACATTTCAGAATGTTTTAGGATGGCTCTTTTTCCCAGGGTGCCATTCTATTATTCTCTCTGCTGCTCTTTTGTGCACTCTTCATGCCATTTGGATCTCCCATTGGCCAACCAACATGTGGATTCCAACACATCCAGTAACACTGCCAGATAAAATAACCTCCCTCTCCAACTCACCCACTTGCTGTTATGTGTTTTCAGCAATGGCTACCCCATCACAAAAATTTTAAAAGCAGTGACTTCTAGGGACTCTGTATGTGAATGTATACCTGTATTTCAACAAGCAAAGGGTGTATGTGTGAGAAAGGTGCATATGCATTTGTAAGAATATGTGGTATGTGTTTAGGCATGATTGTATAGTGGATGAGTGCATGAACATGCATGTCTTTTGAAATAAAGATTACATGGTTCTTCTCTGATCAATACTTTTCTTCCACAGGCTTGAAACAAGACATCTCGGATTTCTTGAAGAACCAGCAGCACCTCTGGGGGAGGTGGGGCAGGAATAGGGGTAAGACTGACAAAAACAACAACACAGCATTGCAATGCAAGATCTGCTCCTTTTCCATATGTGCAGTGACATCACTTGTGCTCAGATGCTACAAAACCCTGTGGAGTTTGGGATAAGAAGTATGCTTTGTATAAATGTGTATAGGTTAGTCCCAAATCTTGTGAAAACCCCTGGTAGCATAACATGTTTATAGCCCTATCCCATATTTCTCAACATTTAAAGTATTTTCAAATGGCTATACAGCATGTAGGAATGTCATGAGGAAGGAAACATTATGAAGAACATTGTTTCAGTTCTGTAGAAATATGTATTATGAGTGCCTATCAGCAAGCAAAAGGAAAAAAAAGAAACAGATATATCTTTAGGAGCCTGGCTAAGTGGAAGTTCCTGGCAGAGCTAGACTGAGCTTGAAAAACTAAGGAAAGTCAAACCTGCTTGGTATTTAGATGGAGACTAGGTTGTAGGCTAGACTGAGAAGTCAAAAGAATAAAATAAAACCCCAGAAGAAAAGGATGGCAAGCTGTTCAGGTCTGTTTTGTTGCCAGGAAAATGGTATGGATATGTCCTTGAACTCACAGGGAGACAAGCTTGGTGCAAAGGAGATGTAATCATTATATCTTTAGGACATGATTATGGATGGATTGTATTTGTATTGAATTTCTGTCACCACAATTACTTTTCTTGGAATAATTGTTTGGGATATTGTCAATAATGTCAGCATGCATCAGACAGAAATCTATCAGTTGTATCTGTTGGAAGTGACTATGAATGGATTGTGGCATTTGGGCTTTGTATAGATAGATTAGACATAATTTCTTTAGGGTATCTTTATCCAGTGGATTAGCAAAACTGTGTCTCTTGAAGTATGGCCAGATGTATGACTTCTGAACTCAAGGTTGAATGGGAAGATCAGTGCATATGTGGTTGCAGAAACCTGAACTTCTAAATCTATTATAGCAGTCTACAGATTAAGTTGTTTAGAAAATTAAATCTTGACATAATATGCCATTTTTCTGGGTTTTGGAAGCCCATCTAGAAATTGAATTGGCCTAATATTCTCCCCTTCAGCAAATGCTTTTGGGGTGGGAGGAATTCTGCAATGTAGAGTATATGTAGTTCCATTTTGTGCTCTTGGTTATCAGCTGTAAGGAGTTACAGCAAAAATTTAAAAGCTGTTGAAATATTTAGCTAGTACAAACATCTACCCAGAAGTATGGGCTACAAATCTGTATAGGCGTTAGCCATAGTATTGGGTGGAATTGGCAAAACAGAGACAAACGTGGTGAAATCACTACAACTTTTTTTTTTTTACTTTGACTATTTGTTAGAGTGTTTACTAACAAGGAATTTTTTAAAATGGCAAATTACACATCTCACAATCTAATGGAAAACTTGAAGTATATATCAGCATTTCTAATAGCTACATTCTAATTATGGTTATTCTGGTGACATCTTTGTTGTCTGACCTTTTTATTCACCTGGACATTTTAAAAGAACTCACATCTTATAGTTTAGATATCTAATATTAAAACCTGGATTTCAATTGTGTCTTTGGTTTTCAGCAGTTTTAACCAAAGTTATGCAAAATAGAACAATCTGGCAACTAATCTTTTATTTGGGAACATTATGTGTAACAACTAAAAGATGCCAATCCAAGTTTAGTTCTAGTTCATTCATGCAGTTCCTGTAATGGAATGCAGGAAAGACCTTGGGAGACTGGGCAAAGAGACGCTGCCGAAGGGATGGTCAGATAAGAGACAGCATAGCCCGCAGCTGGATAGTGGGTGGGGCAAGAGGCTCAGAAGAGGCCCTCCCTAGTTTCTTGGGTTGTAAAAGAGACCTGGGGGGCGGGGAGGAATTATATTTTCAGACTTTCAAGATTGATGTTGGCCTCTCAGGGTAAACCACATAGGAATCACAACCAGATGAGACAATTCTACTTTATTGTAATGCTACATTAACAGAATCTTGCAAGTCTGAAAGTACAATTCTTCCCCCCCTCCATCTCCCACCCAAAAAACTAGGGAGGGTCTCTTCTGAGCCTCTTCCCCTCCCACTATCCATCTGTGGGCTATGTTGTCTCTTATCTGACCATTGTCTTGGCTGCATCTCTTTGCCCAGTCTCCCAAGGTCTTTCCCACATTCAGTTACAGTCCAGAAGTACATTGCCAACTACAAGAAGTCATTTTGGTGTCACAGATCTCTTCCTCTTCTGGCCATTATACTTGGAACTGCATCAACCATCACTGAAAAGTTGAAATCAATGCATTTCAGGGGGTAAACAGAATGTTCCAGGAAAAAAAGAGAATATTCTATTTCAGACTGCCCTGTTTTGCATATCCCCACTGGGAATGTTTACTACTGTATTTTACTGTTATGGAGTTCAAATGGCAGTTCTGTTCCAGCCAAACAACTGTGGGTAACAAGAGCTGCAGATAATGAGATTGTGAAAAAATGTACTTTACTCAAAATGACAAAATGCTTGTGACACCTGATTAATCTTTCTTGAATCTGTTTGATTGGACATTTCCAGGCGCATAAAATTATTTCTTTAATGCATGGTCTATTTGTTTGAAATATTTATACCTAAGCATAATGTATAAAAATGCTGTTTATTTATTACAATATTATTGTTGCAAAATCATTGCAAAAAAAGATTTATTGTCACACTGCTGAACTGGACACTAAAGAACACTGATTTTTATATGACTGAAAATAGCTAACAAAGCAGATTCAAATATAAATTTTGCACATGTATAACATACCACAAAACTCATCCAAGCCCCATAGATACAGATAACTGATATCTTGCATGTACTTTCAAAGCATGGATACATGCAACTATGGATAATGAAGCTGCACATAACAAGAGCCATGCATAGTTTGTTTGTTTTTTTAAGTGAATAAATAAATATTTGAAATAAAACCCTGAACATTTTGACTCTCTGGTCTAGTGCTATATCTTCACTGTATTAGTCAGATGGTCAACCATCTCTTTCTATATGAGTTGTTAAATCCAAGCACAATTTTACTCTGTAAAGCGCATGCAATGATCACTAGCATATATTCACTTGCATTTCAGTAGAAATAGAAATATGCACCTCTGTTCATAAGAAATGAAAGCAGTGAGCGACAAAAGATCTGATCAACCTGTTTTAGAAAATTAGTAATTGCTATTCCAATTTACTATAGATTAGAACAATCTCAAAACAACATGCAGACATGGCAAACATGTGTGCACCACACCAAGTAACACATCCAATTTACACACTGGTTCCCAGTGCAGCAAAGGAAGCTACACCTTGAAGCTTGATTTCCTATCAGCAATGCTCAGTCTGGACTGGAGCAGTGTTAACCGTTAGTTAAAAGTGAATAAATAATTACCATTTGATTTGTTAAGTGCATAGAAAAAAATAGCAGTAAATCGGTCTACAAAGAAGGGCTAGAAGATTGAAATTAAGAGAGAACTCCTATTGAACACTACAGATGTTTGTATGGCATTTCACCAGATGCTTTATTGTATATTTACTGGCAGCTTATAATGTCTCAGTCTTCAATACTGAACTTGTTTGTGTGTAACAAATTAAACAATTATTTGAACATGTGCATATGTTAATACAGAGGTTCTTTTTGCAAAATAAAGATCATATTTATTTTTAAAGCTCATTTCATATTTGTGACTCTAAAATCTGTTATGCTTACATTTCTTAGCTTTTATTTCTCTCTCAATGCTTTTCTCCTCCTCTTTTTAAAAAGGTTTTTTTTTTGTTTTAGCTAATTATATAAAAAATTGTACAACAAGGGAGCTCATTAAATTTGAAATAAAAAAGGAGAAAGGTGTTACAAGAAGTTAATTAACAAGATACAAAGACACCAATTAACACCTATACTGCAAGGAAAAAAAAACCACTTTATATGCACTATAGTATAAAAAAAATCACAGCTGGTTATGCATATTTTACTGGCACATGATTAAATTTACTAATTTTTTTTTTTTTTTTTGGTCTGCGCTCAGTCATTACTGACCCTGCAGTGACTGCCTGGACAAATCCTTGCAGTTTTCAAGGCAATTGTTTTTCGGAAGTGGTTTGCCAGAGCCTCCTTCCTAGAGCAGAGCCCAGCTGGCGAGCGCAGGAGGCGGGATTTCCGTTGCTTCACGCCCTTTTTGGGCAAGCGCAGTTTCACGCTTACCGGCAACTGGTCCCGTCTCTCTGTGCAAGGCGCTGCCAGCATTTTTCCTCCCACCGGAGTGAGAGTCCCCATTTATCTACTTACATGAGTTTTCGACCTGTTGGGTTGACAGGAGCTGGGGGGGGGGGGGGAAACAGGAGCTCACCCTGTTAACGCGAAGGCTGGACTCGAACCGCTGAAGTGTCAGCCGTTTCTGGCCGGCAACTTTCAGCGTCATTAAGCTGCTGCGCCACCGCGTCCCCTCAAAATTTACTAATACTAATCCAAAATAGTTCAGTAGTAAAACATGTCCCATGCACTTCCTTGTTGTACCAACTGAGGTCCCTTTTTATACGATGAGCATCTGTGCAAGTATTTATATTTGTGACAGTTGATTTATTTAAAAAAAATACAAGAGGACAGATAACATAATTTTCTCTATCCGGACAGGTAATATTTTCTGGCTCTATTAATGAATTTAAATTCGTAATTAACACCTCTACATTTTTTTTTTAAGATTATAAATTGGTGGCTAAAAAAAGTGATCTCCCTTTTTAAAATATTGTGTATTGCTATTTTACTAGGTATTACAGAAATTGTCAGTTATATGTCATTCATTTCAAAGGATTAAAATGAAGAAACAAACAAGCCATAATCTATATGAAATGTAGGTGTTATTCAAGCCCTCTTCCTTTATAGTTGGTGCCATTTTAACCAACATTCAATTATTTTTTGTCATGAAGTTTCTACCTTTACACACACACACACACCCAGACTCACACACACATCCTATTAATGAGACAATTATGATCAAAATCAATAGAACAGGTTCAAGATTAGTAATTTATATCCCATGCATTTTAAAAAGAGTTAAACACATTCAACTTTTTCTGGATTAAGTGCTATGCCTAGCCAATAGTTAGTATAGTAGAAGGGAAGTTTTACAAAGTCAAGTTGTGTGAGCTAATTTACATTCTATTGGTTGCCATTGCCTTATAGAACAGTGAGCTGAAGCTATTGAATTTTAGGTCATTGGTCAAAGGATCCTGGTTAAAAGTTTCAGTTCTAAATTATCAGAGGTCATTTGGCCCCATCCAGTCTGTGGGCCACTGAGGACAGCTGTTGAAGAAAGAGAGTCTAGGAAGAAGGTGAAGACTAAATAAGATATGGAGAAGTTACAAGAAATGCTTAGAAGAGAATACTGGAAATGATCTCCATTATATCTTCTGGCTAGAGAAGCACTGGAAAGCAGTAGAAATAAGCTAGAAGAAGGCAACTGTGTCATGTTCTTGGCTGTCTCCTAGTCTTCAAGAAATTTTCTATAAGGAAAACTACAGGGAAAAAAACAACTGGTATAAGCTAGCCCAAATAACAGTTTCAGCATCAAATACTAAGGGTTGTTTTGAATAATAGCAAATCAACTATGTGAAGCTTTCAGGGAGTCTAGGACCACAGAGAATTTTGTGCCCTGTGTGTGTGTGGGTGTATGTGTTTTCCCCTAGTTTAAAGCCTCATCCCAAAACACAAAAATCTCAAGTTGAGAATCAAGGCACCAGGCCTAAAAGAAACAGGAAAGGAAGAAATGCAGGATCTGAAGTATATTTTCAATTCAGTATATTTTCATTATAGCAAACCTTGCTCATTATGTCTTAATGAGGCAAGTATATACTCTTTCTATCTGGCTAATGGAGAAATTGGCACACCAATCAGTGCCCTGCATACTTCTCCCCCCCCCCCCCCATGCATTGCTTTGCTGCTTTTAATTTGCAGAATGAGGGGTGTCCATGCAACTGATCAGCCACGGACAATATTAAGCAAGGTGTTCAGACACCAGCATGAGCCACAGTGAGACTGCTTGCTCCCAATAGCAACACCAATGGGAGAGTGGTGTGGACATTTCTTCACCATCTCAATTCTAATGTCTTGTTAGTACTTGAGGCTTTGATAGAACATCCCAAGGGCAAGAGAGAAGAAGATTTTCTGTTGAAACCACTGCCTGAAAGCTTATGTGTAGGCTCAACATGAAACGTTTTCTGCAATATGTGCCTGATTCATCTTTTGACATCATGTGTTTTATGTTCTGGTGGTAGCAGCTGGCTGGCATGACTTTTTTAAGTGGTCTCTAGAGTTAGGATGGAAGCACCAATACCATGTTTTGCTACTGATTTAGGATTGGTTGGGGGGTGAGAGGGCAGTCAGCATGCTATTTTCTGCAATGGGACTCTAGCATAATTAAACCATGCCAATTGCTGTATGGGTAATAACACTGACTCCATGCGCTATGTGGAATATTATGTAAAATTCTGCCTGCCATAAATGTTGGGAATGCATGCTGTACCATGCCCCAAAAGTTTGCAACACAAGTCAAAAGTTGCCTGAAGTGTTTGCAACACAAGTTAGATCTTGCACAGGTAATTAATGTCAAAACAGGATCTGCTCCTATATTTCTTTGCTTCTTTCTCTCAGTTTGCACCATCACCCAAAAAAGAAAGAAAGGGGAAAAAAAATCATTGTGAACAAGCTAAAAATGCATCTGTCAGATTGATTCTCTCAAAGAGGTTTTTAACTTTGAAGGCTACATTGATCAAAGACTGCTCTCTTCTAACTATCCTTTCGAAAACTGAGATCACTGAATAGAATTTGGAAGGGATAAAAAATACAACATCTGTACTGTTGAACTTCAAAACATGGAGAAAGGAAGGGAATTGGGCCATAAAGGAATCAGATTTATAGCAGCCTCATTAATTTGATTTAATACTTCAGTAAATTCATTTAATTTTTTTTAAGCAATGGACAGAACAATGTCATTTATTTTTTTTCCCCCTCTCTGGCTTTCTGCCAATAGCTTGCAGTGGGAGAAGATGGAGCCCTTGCTTATTCAATGGCTATGTTACAGTACTCCTATTTATCATAAGATGGCTGCAAAGATGATGAAAGAATGTATTGATTGATTGGAAAAATTCCACTCCCAAAATGCAGTGCCATTCTTTCATCTGATAGGCAAATTCACGTGGTTAATTCTGTCTCTGCATGGTGTTCCCACAAATATTTTTGGAAGCACATTTATATGTTTAATGCCATATAACACCCCCTACCCCCAGGCTCTCTAGGTCCATTCACTGTTGCTGGATGATAATTTCCACAATTGCTGTCGTACAAGAATAGTAACTGGAATGAGAAGAACAGTAATATCTAAAGCCAGACCAGTTCTTCCTACAATATGCATTTTTCCCCCTCTTGAAAGATATTTATAAGTACATTAAAAAAAAAAAATACTTGACTGTTAAAGTGAGTTAGCAACACAAAGTATAAATATCAGTGATATGTATTTGATTAAACAGTGCTTTGACTGCTGTTTTATTCAACCGTTGAATCATACACAAAGCTCTAGAGCTGTATTCTGATGGGTTATATATCTCTAAATAAACAGTTTGTACTACAATCATTTGCATGTACATAGCCTTCATGTTATTCCCTTTTGGGAGAAGCAACATTATGCAAAACACAGGAAAAGAGTATGAAGTAGCAAGTAAAGGAAATTAAAGGCAGGATGAAAGAGAAACAAAGGAAGAAATTAAAGTATTCGCATAAGATTGTTTAGTAAGATAAGGGAAAAGTAGACAACGTTTATCAGCTTTAACCATTACCATGCCCCATGTTTGAGTGAACCAGTTTAGTCTAGTTGTTAATGCATCAGGCTAGAAATTCGGAGACTGTGAGTTGTAGTCCCTCCTTAGGCACAAAGCTAGTTGGGTGACCTTGAGCCAGTCACTCTCTCTCAGCCCTAGGAAGGAGGCAATGGCAAACCACTTCTGAAATCTTGCCAAGAAAACTTCAGGGACTTCTCCAGGCAGTCACTGGGAGTCAACACTGACTCAAAAGTACACACACACAAACATAAAGTCCCATGTAGCATTCCCTGCTAATAATAAGGTGATGATACTACTCATGTGGGGTACATTTTGGTCAGTATGCTACACAGGCTACTGAAGTCCAATTTTACTTCAAGGGTGCTCATGGGTATTCTGTGCAGGCTAGAATTGACCTTGCAAGTCAAAAAAGTGTTGCCCATATGTGGCAACTAGGGGGTATATGTAGTGTATCAATATACTCACGATGGTTTTTAATTGTGCAAATGTTTGTCTAATACCATCCTAGCCTAGCTCTGCAGGTAGGATTGGTTCCTCAAGGCCTAACAATAAATGTTATTGCAAAACAAGCTTTCCAACAACCCCCAAAGGAAGTGCATATGGTGTAAAAACAAATACTTTTAACTACTTCTTTGTTGAAAAAGGGATAAAGATCTAACATGAGATTTATTTTGCAGTTCATAGGGCCTGGGACAGTGACCTTCCTAAGAGATTATCAGAGAAATCAAATGGATGTGAAGTGACAGCCCACATCACATTCTGAATGTGGATAAGGCACAGGAGACACAGACATGCACAAATAAATATACGATGCATGTTCGACACAATTAACCAATCCAGTAAGCAATATTTTCTTCCCCTTTTCCACACTGATAGTTTAAGTAATATTTTTTGTGTATCGTTTTCTCTTCCTGACTGATTAGAAGCCTTTGGTGTGTGTGTGGGGGGACTATAATGGAAGTAGTCCAGTCATTTAGATTCCTACAACAGGCAGGCTTTTTTCTTTTTTGACTCTAGGTGACTACATGGACAAGTCCATGCAGTTTTCCTGGCAACATTTTGCCTTCTTCCTAAGGCTGACAAAAAGTTGACTTTGGTGCCTAAAATACTGTAGGACTAGAACTCAGGTCTCCTTGGTCCTAGTCCAGTGCTTTAACAAATTCAGTCATTGGTCATTTGTCTTCCCAAATATAAGTCTGATATTCCCTTTGAATTCGAAGAGGTAGCAAGTGCTCTTACCATATACAATATTCCCATTTTCTTCACTATAGAAGAAGGACTTTATAGCAAAGTACAGACAATGCTACCATAAGCTAGTGTATTCTGTAATAGGTAACATGAGATTGATTTAATGATCTTAAGAAGCTTTAAAAATCTTAAAGAAGTCTAATTCACTCACTTCTCTGGTCTAGAACAAGCAGCAAAATCCAGATAGTGAGAAGCTTTTTCTAGTCCAGCTTTCCTGGAGCCAGACCAAGTCCTTAGTTTCCTTCTAGAAACTGGCATGGGTGAGACCATGGTTAGATTCACATAGTACCCCAATTTTAATATGCTTTATTCATATCACATGCTATGCCTAAACAAAGCATAACATGGCTTAATATGGTGGTTCATAAAATATGTTAGGGCCAGGGCTTGGTATCCACAGTTTGCTGAAACCACCCAACTCCATTTAAGCCATGTTCTGCCAACCAGATCAGATGTCGTGTACACATGCTTGTATGCAGAGCCAACTGCTCTGCAAATTTCACCTGACCTCCTTCCCCAACACAGTCTTTTTACAAAGGTTTTCTCTAACCCCAAAGACAATATTTTCTAAGAGGAACCTGGCCCGTTTTCCAAATATGTTTCAAAGTGCCAAAAATGGCCATTATTGACAGAACGTTTTTGAAAACAAAAGGCCTCAGAGAAAAGTAGATGCTTTCCCATTCCACTCAGACTTGCTCAGTTTGAAGAGTCAGTAGAAGAGAATTTTTGTTAATATCTGGGGAACCATTTGACAAATGATAAGTCAAACCACTCATCTGCGCTGCCTATCGAGAAACAGCCTTTTCATCCCCAAAAAGTCCTGGAACGATTTGCTTCAGCCGTATTCAGCTTCATTAATGAGGGAAAGAAATGATCACCAAGTTGCAGTTTTAGGATGTTGCATGTTTAGGAAGTCTCAGATTTAAATTTACCCACTGAAACCCATCAGGTGATTTTAGAAGTGACTATTTCAGGGATAAAATTGAAGGTGGGGGAGAGAGAAATTTATGTGGCTCTGAAATCCTGGAAGACAAAACCTTTGGTTTTTTTTGTTTTGAAAAGGCCTAACACAATTACTTTATTTCTAATGAATTCTAAAGTCTTTCCTCCTCCTTTTGCATTCTTTTGCTTCTCAAAGTTACTCTTCTACAATCACTACAGCTCCTGTCCCATCAACCCCAGATCTAGGTATCCCTTATGAACTGCACCAAAAAGGCTGCCTCCAGGTTTGAGGAGGTTCTGAGCAAGGTGCTTTGTGGACTTTCCAATTGATTTCCATGGGCTAACTGGCCATTGATGGAGAAGAGGAGGAACGGGAGGGAGGGTTATCACTTGTGCTTTGGAGAGCAGCCAACAACGGAGTGCTGTTCCCCCACGTGTATTACTCCACACCCTCACGGTGCTTTGCCTTTTTATTATTTTTATTCCAATGTTTCCTCCAAAGCTGGGAAATATGCATATTTTCAAGGGACTGGAAAGTTCAGAGTGATTCAGGTATGCAACATTAGGGAATGGGTCCTACTTTGCTACTTCCTGAGCTGAAGAGGAATGGCAGGAGCTGTGAGATGTCAGTAACCAAAGTGAATACTGCTTCACCAGGACAACAGCTCAGAATAGCTCACGCAGTCATGTTTATCACTGAATGTGCTGGCACACAATCAGAAGTATTTATAATTTAAATTGCCTCTTTATTTTTAAGAAATCTCTGCTTAGGTCCAGGAAAAAGAAAATAAAAATGGATTATGCCTCCAGCATCAGACATGAATAGAGTTTTTAAAAAATCGTATATGAAGTAGCAGTTACAGTTCAAAGTTTGGGGCAAGGGAGTAATGCTTACTATTACCCTGATGAAAAGCATTTTGAAACCGCTGAAAATACTAGTTTTTCTTTCCAGTTAATTGTGCTATTTTGAATGCCAGGGATGCTATCCCCTCCACTACTTAATAGGCTTTGATTTTAAATGCTTATTATCCAATTTATTTGTGCTGAACAGAGCAAAGTCCAAACCGCTCATGGTTTTTGTGCTAGTTTTGTTTGGGTTAGTTAGTTAGTTAGTTAGTTAGTTAGTTGCCAAGTTACTTATTTTGGTAGTGCTAAGAAAGATTCTTTTATAACATTGCTTTTTCTTCCCCCTTTCATTTACACTGCTCTTACTTGTCTTCAGTGAAATCACCATACAAATAAATATGATTTGCTGCTTGGTATTCTGTACTTGAACTGGCATATCCCACTACAAGAGAAAATGTGTTTGATTAATCCAGAAAAAAGCATCCAGGGAAATAAAGGTGGGGCGGCAATGAGATGTCAAAAAAGGAGACAAGATGGCAGCTTGTAGCTGTAACTGCCATCTTGACTTTTTTGACATCTCCCCCTGGTTGTCTGGAAGGAGCTCATGAAACTTTACCTCCCCTTGGGTCCCTTGGAAGAAACACATGGAGCTAAAGTGGAAAATACAATGGCAGGCTGGAAAAAAATATATAATTATTCCCAATTCTCAAAATTGAAGTAAATTCTTAGGTAAATAAACTTCTTTTGCTCCTCTAAAATTGCTAGTTTCTGTGTCAGGATTCTAAGCCAAAGACATTAGTGGATATTTCTGAAACTTGTCCTGCAATAAATAGAATAAGAATAAAGAGGAAGATGAAGATTTATTGCACCAATTATCATGTACTTCTGCTATTATTATGAACAATTGTATTAATTCAGTCACTAAAAATGTTGGAAATCCTTAATGGGGAAAGTTAACATCACTGCGGTAATTTTTGGCTGGCAACTGAAAAGAAATGTCTTCCATGTAAGGAAACATCTTTCTTGACATTACTGAATAAAGCTAGCTTGTCCCAGTAGACTTGCTTTTAAAAATATCCAATGTTTGCTTTCCTGGTTAAGGCAAGACCTCCCAAACAAACTTAAGTAGGCTGCAGTTGATTTTGATTGACTTTGTTTCTACTGTGGTGAAAGATGACTTCCATCTTGCAGTTAAAAAAAAAAAATGAAGGGTAAACAAAAAACAAAAAAACAGACCCAGAACCTGCTGGAGTTAATATATAATTATTGAAGAATTCAAATTGTTCTTAAGGAGAAGTCTGAAGATTTCCATTAACACTGAATAATGTTTCTGTTTAAAAGTCACTATGGATCATCTTCTTGCTGACTGCTTTTGCTCTTCCTTGATAAAGACTCAGCTTATTTCCTCTTTGCAATAGACTGTTCCACATGTTAAGATCAAAATGAGTATGCATTTACCATCTGAAATATGTATGTTTGTCAGAACATTCAAATTTACAGTTCTGTACAGGCCTATTGAGCAATACGTCCCACTGAGTACAATTAGACTGCTTTTGGCAAGACTGCAGCATTAAGTGGCAAAACCAAAACATATCACTAAATATTTTGAGAAATATATACATTAAAGGGTACAGACTAGTTTCCCTCAACAACTGGCACCCTCCACGCTACATCAGAAAGAAGGCAAGTACTGTATTAAGACTGCAGGCAAGTCAATTCAGTATGTGCTTCTTCATCATCATTTATCATCTATTTCTCTCCACTGAGCAACCCTATTCCTCTTGGCACATCTGGGATTGGGTTACTGAGGAATGGAATCTCCTACACAAGGATGGTTAGAAATTAAATTAACTAGTGTAGGGAGGAAGTATAAGCAGCCAAACAGTGCCACCCAGGTGGAAAACACACATATTGTCCCCACTTGTACACAATCTAAGTAAACACCAGTGCTGAGAATGTAATCTCTATGGAGACTTGGAAATGCAAGGCTTTCAAATACGTCACCGAACTATGTGGAACTCGTTTGAGAAAAGAAAGTGCTAAATCTCTTGCCTGAGAACGTTTTGTGAAAATGTGGCAAGGCTCTGGGATCACATGCGTGCCTTACCAAGTAGTTAGGAAGCCCTGCTGCCCAAGAAATGTTCACAATAGAGCTGGAACGTCCCTGCTTGTGATGCTGTGTGGTTGTAACATGTTGTTTTGAGGAATATTGCTTTGAAAAAGGAGAATGCTGCACCCATGGGCTCAGTTGCACAGCAGCAACTCAGTTGCACAGCAGCAACTGAGTGCTGCACCCATGGGCTCAATTGCACAGCAGCAACTGAGAGAGAGAGACAGATGATTTTTATTTGTTATTTCAATTTTTATCCTCAGGAATTGCAATCTCAGGGGTACTCAAAAATAAAATAAAATCTAGGAGCAGAAATTAAAATATTCTGGAGAGGATAGGGTAGAGAATCAGGTGCCTTGATTAATCTGAGTCAGTCATTCTCTTTCTCAGTCCAACCACATCAAGGAGTTGTTGAAAATGAGAGAGAAGATGGAAGTTATCTTGAGGCCACAGAAGAAAGGCGGAATATAAATTAAATAAGGAACAAAACCAACTCAAAAGGGTTGACTAAGGATAAAGAATTTGACTCCATTCTGGAAGAGACAAACAACAGAGACTGAGTGCGGTTCCCATAGCTTGGGAGTGACCCAAGAAAAGGCTGATTCTTGTGTGCTTGAGAAAGCATCTTCCACTAATCCAGGCAACCTGGAAATTTCCTATCAGGCTAAGAGGTCCCTCAGACAATTCATTTGGCTTACAGATTCTTCCCCACCCTGGGCATTAGTGAGCATACTGAACACTTCCCTCACCATCATTTTCCCAGTTCTTTTTCAAAGTGTCCATCTTTCGCCTTTGGGAAAAACAGCCAAAGAAGATGCATTGACAAAGAGGTAGCTAAGGTGTTAGGTGCAGAGAACTTGAGATTTTTTTTTTTAACACCTGGGAGGGCATTGGACAACCCCTCCTTTAAGTAAAACGTATTTTTTTTTAATTCTGTCTTGAATAGATACAAGGTGGCATCATGCAGGAGGGGTGGAGGGGAAAAAAACGGGTCTGCAGATAAATGAAAATGCAAATCAGTTCTAAAACACTGTGGAGAAATTTATAAGCTGAATGTGCTGAAGCAGTTTCAATTCTTCATCAGACATTGCATAAATTGAAACTGGAACCTTGCCAATTCTTACTGTTATTACTTTTTAACCAAAGAGTATAAATGGACAGATAAAGTGGAAGAGTTCTCATTTCTCTGATAGCATTGTGCCTGCAGGATGCTGGAGATAAGTCGCAGAAGCTTCATTAGCATAACATGACAATGCCAAATTAATTCTAATTATCCTGATCACTGAGCATTTAAATGAAAATGAAGACATTAAAGGTAACTAATTACTGAGAAGGGCATTTCTTTGGATGAATTATGAGGGGTTTAAACAAAGACAGTATGAAACAAAGACTCTCTACTGCCCGACCATTTGTCAATTTATTCATAGTGATCTTACCAGGGAAAATTTGTTTTTCAGAAAACACGAAACGCAGAAAGCCCCCTTTTTTCAGCTAATTGCATACTTTTATTGCTATTCTATCAAATATATTAGCACTGCTAATCACAACATAACTTCTGAGCCATTATCATTATATTAACAGGCTTCCTGGTCACAGGTCATAAAGTGGTTCATTGTGGGCCAGCCTGCAACATGGAGGAAAAAAATCAAATGGAAAAAAAAATCTAAAATGGTGAGCTTTTCTGAAATTCTGAAAATAACAGTCTTCTGTGGTATGTTCGTGATGCAAAGGAGTTGAAAGAACAGGTATATTACATGATGGTTTTATTTCTGAATTTTCCCTTACACCTTCATTTCCAGCCAAATCATCCAAATGGGATTCTATTTTCAATGTTCATGCTGAGGATGGATATGGAAAGAGAGAAACAAAGAGACGCTTTAGTAACTTCTTTTAAAAATGACCACAGAAGAAATCAAAGCAGCTCTTTCTAAAAATTGGGCTGTTTTTCAATGCAACTCTTAAGCACCTTCCCTCTTTTCTCATGAGAAGACGGAAATGTTCAGGTTTTACTTTAGATTAATCACAAGTTGGCATACCCAAATCATGGCTGAGTTTAGCTATGGACAATGGAAATAAATTGGGTTTTACAGCATGGTTTGAAGTTGGTTTGTTTTCAATAACTATAGTTAAGTTTAACCACAGTTTGTGGAATTGAAATGATTCAGTGGGCCACAGTTAGCCTCAGTTACAAATGAAAGTTTTTCCACTTCTGGCCATGTTGAAAGAGACAGAACATGCAAACTCATGTCTTCCACTATTAAAATATCATTTGACATTATGCTATGGCTAATGTTATACAGACCAAGAGGCCTGCATAACCATCCCTCACTGTAAATATATATTTTCCAGCAAATGCCTCTGTTATTAGGAAGTATAATTCCTATGTATAATAATTGCTATATCATTGTTTATGTATCTGGACCCAATAAGACCATTTGTATCTTGCAGTGAAATATGAACTTCATCAATCAAATAGGCAATGCCTTATAGAAAAAAGGAAAGCAAGAAAGAATGGAAGCAGGAAAAGCAGATGGAGCATTGTAAAGAATTTGTTTTGTTTCTGTAAATAATGTTTAACAGAAAATCTTGAGCACTTTACATACATCTCCATCATCTTTATTATATTTACCTAGAAATAATTTGTCTATATTGCCACAGCATTTAGGTTCAGGCTTGCAGCCAAACATAAAGTAGATTTTCTAAATTTCCCAATATAAAGAAAAGGCCACAGGGATTGCTTATATGCAAAATACAAAATCATGAGCTACCATGTACTTTTCTGTTGGTTTCTTTGTCTTGGACCTTTTTTCTGTCTCTCTTCAAGCAATAGCTATTTTCAGAAGGTCTACCTCCCTCCCCCCCAAAGTAATTCTAGTGGGAATAGCCTAGATTTCTCCAAGGATGTATGAGGAGAGATAAGAAACAGAAAATGCTTCCCTTCCTCCTGTCTCTCTCCAACAGATGGGAGAGAATTAAGGCTTCCATTCCCCACCAGAAAGGCATCTATGTCCTTCACAAGCAACAATACCTGGTATGCAACAACCAGTCTGCTTAAAAAAAATAAATAATAAAACTTGCTTCAGGGATTCCCTTTTGGGTTGAACTTTTCCCGATGATTATTGCAATATTTGCTACAGTAATATCCCTCATAAAAGCTGCAAGAATAGGGGGGAAAGTGGGTCAATGAAGTACCTTCAGCTGATTAATTGTGGAGGCCCAATTTGAATTTTTGATGAGAATTATCTTTCATTCAATCTGGTTTCCAGTATACTCCTTCTGAACTCTACTTTAAAGTAGACAATGTCTAAAAGCAAAGTTGGATTAGAGCATGCTTATTTTCTGGAGTTCAGTTGTGTTCCCCCTACCTATGTTGATGAAGTCCATATGTGCCGTGATGAAAGATCAGATAAGCAATCTTAATGCAATCATGCATATGCTTTTATCAGCATCTTCTGTGCAGTATTTTATTCTCCATGATGCCTACACATTAGTAAAATATCACATTCAAAAAACTTGATATCACTACATGTATATTAATTGCTTCTTTAATATTTCCTTCATTGTGTTATAAATGCACATGTTCAGTAGTGTTATGAGAACATCATAAAGGAATTGAGGGACGAAATATACTGCATGTTTAATGCTTGTACAGAATTCAGGAATACATGGGAAAAGGACAAATTACAATTCCAAAGTATAATTCCAAAGTATGCATTGGAAGCAAAATTAATTAATTTAGAATCAAAGAGAAATTTACATCCAGAGAATTTCAGAACCATCCCAAAGATTAACAGTGGGAATATATTTTTATTCATGTGGTTGAAAATTGAGGAGCCACAACTTAATAAGTTAAATAACTTTTAATAAGCCTAGTATTGTAATTCATCCTGGAGAAGGTCTATCTGTGTAGTCACTAAGGTCTGACACTGACTTGGTGACACATAAACAGTTAATCAATTACTGTTACAGCATACAGATTCATGCCTATCATCTTTTGTTTACTAAATTACAAACATTGTTATTGAGGTTTATTTATGTATTTATAATTTGGTAGACCAAGTTGCTGGTTGAAAGGGTGATGATTAATCATCTGACCTTTCAAAAACCTTTACCCAGATAAATACTTTTAAGGCATTGAAATCTTGTTAAACTCTTCTGGAGCTCTCAGCCATTCTCTTTGCCAGTGCACAAGGTCCCAGGACCTTTTCCCCCACCAACCATGGTTGAAGAGGAAAGTTCTAGTAAGTATCATCTCCTGGTGGGAAGAACAATCACCCATCACTCTCCATAATGAGGGCCAGACAAAGCTGGACAAATGGGGATAGGGATGGGCAAATGTAGGGGAATGCTTCGGATTGTGGTTTTCATCCATTTCTCAGATTGCCCAGATAACAAGTTACAGATAATCTGTCAGGCAGAACATTTCTGAATGCAGTTCTGGCTTCCAGTTTCATCCTGCTTCATCATTCCTCAGCACCTGTGACTTGACAGCCAGTTTATTTTTGGTCACGAATGTGCAGAACGTATCATGCCTCTGTCTGGCTGTGCCCTTGGAGAACATTTTGTTAAAGAAAAGAAAGGAGGAGGAGGAGGAGGAGGAGGAGGAGAGGAAGAAGAAGAAGAAGAAGAAGAAGAAGAAGAAGAAGAAGAAGAAGAAGAAGAAGAAGAAGAAGAAGAAGAAGAAGAAGAAGAAGAAGAAGAAGAAGAAGAAGAAGAAGAAGAAGAAGAAGAAGAAGAAAAGTTGTGGTAGAATTCTCCTGAGGGAGAAAGACTATATTAGTCTGAAAAATAACCATTCTTCTTCAACAACACAATTAAGCATTTTTCTTCTAGCTCTCTTCTAATTGTAGACTTAAATAATATTAACAAACAGTTGCTTTATCTCTGCCCCCTAGTCTTTTTTAGGATTTTATTTCAAGCACTGTTTATTTCCAGCACTATGCTCCCTTTTGGCTCAAGCCTGAGTGCAGATTCCAAATTTATAATCCTGCATTTCTGAGTATGTGCATGTATGAGTGTGTGTTCCTGTGCCCAGAAATGGTAGCCCTATACAACCACACAGCCACACACACACACACACACACACACACACAGGAAATAGGCAGGTGTATGCAAAAATAGCATTTTCTGTCACCAAAACTTTTTTTTTTTAAGTATGACATTTATAGTGTTATGTCAAGAGTTGGAGTATTCTCTGACCACAGGATTTGGTTCTGAGCCCATTTGGAAATCAAGTAACTCCTTGCTGTTTTTTTTTTTTTTTTCCTAGTGAAATCGGTGGCTGCTTAATTTGTCTTGGACCTTCATTCAGTTTGGAAATCCAAAGGTGGTTTGTTTGTTTCTTTGTTTTAACTTTCTTTCGCTTTTCAACAGAACTGTATAAAGTTTACATGCAGATGGCATTTTCCATAAGGGGTGAGTCCATCCTATTCCAAATTAAAAGATGCAGAGGTTTTGTAGCTAGGCTCCTTTAAATCCTAAACTTTTTTTAAAGGAGTTCTTGCAGCATTTGCTAGCTTTTGGACAGAACTAAATGAGAGCTGTTGTCATAGCTGCAAAGCAGCCTTTACAAATTTGGTAATAAGGAAAGATTATTTAGCCCGCCTATAACTTTTCTGTGCACGGACTGAATTACATGTTATGACATTGTTCCTTTAAGAAATCATGTTTAGGAAATCTCTAATGAACTTCCCAAGGACCAAAAATCACCAAATCCCAAAAAGAGGATCTGAAGTCACCTCTAACCATAGAATTGCACCCCGAATCTCATCCCGGTTTTTGTTAATCCATTTGAGAACCTGCCAGACTGACTCTTCCATCCGTCTGTCCATCTGTCTGCCCATCCATCTGTTCATCTGTCCGTCCATCTATCCATCTGTCTATCTGTCTCTCTGTCCGTCTGTCCATCCGTCTGCCTGTCTGTCTGCCTGTCCATCCGTCTGACCATCTGTCCATCTCTCTCTCTATCCAACTGTCCATCCATCTGTCTGTTTGCCTGTCCATCTGTCTGTTTGCCTGTCCATCTGTCTGTATGCCCATCCATCCATCTGTCCTAATTTTTATCCCACAATTTAGCCTCTTTATTCTGGTATAACATACAATTCATATTGATTAAAGTAATTGACCTCAGCTTCTGGGTGAGGAATATGGTGAACTGAGATGTCCCTGTGGGAGTGGAGAAGACTTTGCAGTGCAGACCAGTGGCCAGGTGACAAGTCTGGATTTTTTCATTTTACAGTTAGACAGTTCTTGAGACCAGGGTGGGGTGGGGGTGGGGACACTGAGTGAGTCACCCTTCATTCCAGATCAAGGAAAAGAAAAGAGCAAAATAACAGTTTTAAGAATTTAAAATCAGCAGCAGACAGCTTAACAAGACTTTGATCTAAGAAAGTTTTAAACACAAAAAGGGGACAGTTACATTTGAAACATTAGTATTTGGCAAAAGTGCTTTTGATATAATTTTGAAATAAATAAATAATGCCTTTGTGGGAATGTGGATTTTTTAGAATTATAATGAAGAGACAATTGGTAGACTTTGCAAAATAAAGAGATAAAGGAAATTTGAGATGGACTATGTGACCAAGTGCATTGGAAGGGAGAATGGAAGAAAGACTTGTAAATATGAAAGAGGAAATGAAAGAAGAGGTTAAAAAAAATTGAAGAATCTGTAGGTCAATTGACTGGACAAGTAAAACAAATTAAAGATACAGTAGAAATATTGGAAAGTAAAACAGAAATAATAAACGGAGAGGTGGAAAAAGATTTAGGCAATCTGGCATTATTGGAATGGAGAGAAAAAAAAAATTGTTTGAGATTCAGAGCAGATCCAGATCCTGGCAAAACAACCAACCAACCAAACAAACAAACAAACAAACCCTTGACTTATTATATTTGCAAAACACAGAAAATAACAAAATGAAATGATTAACAGTGGGAAGAAAAAGCTTGCTACTAACAAGGCAAAGACGCATCAACAGTGTACATACTGTTTAGTTTTGTTTATTGTATGTACATGAATGTAATGACCATATCAAATAAGATAAGATAAAATAATACAGTGTATTGGGATATAAAAAAATTCAATGAAATAATCAGGTAAGATCATCCCCTTGGCAGCTGACCCCAATCCGATCTAGATAAGAAGCTCTCAGTTGAAGGGCTTTAGCTATAAACTTTGCATCTTCCTGAATGTCTTTGTACCTTGGAGGAAGTAAGGGAGCCTATTGATGGGGCCCCAATGGGCTGTCCTGTCAATTAGCAACTTTAAATGCTGTGCTCTGGCTGAAGCATCAAGCTGGCAGTCAAAGTGCAGAGGGCGTACTGAAACTTCCATTCACAATCCAGAATGTTGACTTTTGTATACATTTCAGAAAATACTTTAAGTGATTTCTCTCATATAGCTTGCCTTGGGTTGCTAAATCAGACATCCCTGGGCAGAAAAGTCAGTCAAAATTATCCATACGAATTGTTTAGATTCGAAGCAAATAAAACAGAATTCACATGCTGCAGCTATGGTCCTTTACTGTTCTTGAAGAATCTATATTATTGGAACAGATTGTTTAGGAGTCTTAGCCGTGTGTTACATTCTTATTTTTAAGAATATTCTTCAGTAATTTATTTATTTATTTATTTATTCAACTTGTATGCCACCCATCTCCCCCAACGGGTGACTCTGGGCGGCTCACAATAAAAACACAGCTCTCACCGAGATGGCTAAAAACTATAAATAATTAAAAACATATTAAAAAACCCTAAAAAACCTCCTCTGGTTTATGGCCCTAAAAAACCTGTAAGATGCTGGGGGGGGAGACAACCCATCATCCCACCAGCCATCTCCACAGGTGCGGGTCCCCCTCTGGCCCCCAGGCCTTCTGGCAGAGCCAGGATTTAATACCTTTCCTGAAGGCCATGAGGGAGGGGACACACCGGACCTCAGGAGGCAAGATGTTCCATAGGGCGGGAGCCACAGCAGAAAAGGCCCTCTGCCTAGACCCCACCAATCGAAATTCCTTGACCGGTGGGGTCTGCAACCTGCCCCTTCTGCTGGACCGAGTGGGATGGGCTGAAGTGACCAGGGTGAGGCGGTTCCTCAGATAACCTGGTCCTGTGCCACTCCGTCTTACCAGGGTTCAGCTGAAGCCTGTTGTCCCCCATCCAGGCCCCCACAGCCTCCAGGCACCGCGAGAGGGCAGTCACAGCATCACTTAGGGCACCTGGGATGGAGATGTATAGTTGGGTATCATCAGCATACTGATGATACCTCACCCCGTGGTGCCGGATGATCTCACCCAGCGGTTTCATGTAGATATTAAATAGGAGCGGTGAAAGCACTGACCCCAGTAATTAACTGAAACTAGCAATCAGCTCCTGCTCCTGTATTCTTCAGGCCACTAAAATCACTGAGGTCAAAGTTAGCTACCCTTGAACCGCATTGCTATAACCATAGTTGAAGTATGGTAACTATAGAAGAAAAACTGATTAGTTCAAATGAACTGAATACGAAGATGAGTTTTTGTTGACTTAATTCCCTCATAGGCCTTTGCATCATCTACAAATATACAAAATAAGATACTTTAACGAATGTTAACTAATCAACCTCAGTGGACTGACCCATCTCATATAGGCAGATGACTTCAAATCCTCCTGGGAAATAGCTATTCAAAAGAAACTGAGTCTCTAGGGTTTTGCCAGTGATGCCACGTTAACCTTAGAGTTAGATCAAGCTAGATCAGTGTTAAGGCAAAGGATCCTAGATATAGAAGGTCAAACAGAAACTGCTGCATTTTCTCATAATATAATTGCTGATAACCAAATCTTAGTGCCCAAACTGTATTTATATCATATTACAGCCCCCAAATTCAGCAGAGCTTAATCTCTAGCCCGATTTAATGTCCTTCCCACAGCTGTTTTGGAAGGGAAGTATAGGGAAGCCCCATATGAAATCCGATAATGGCCCTGTGACATGGGTGCCATAGAAACCGCAGCCCATGGTTCTTTTGTTCTGCCAGTTTTACAGGGATATTCGCCATCAGTTGATGACCTGCCTTTTATTTAAATTTCCAGGGCACTCTGATAATTTTTATTTGCATTACTTGTTAAACAACCAAGATAAACCTATTTCCCTAAAAGTAGCAAAATTCTGCTACATTATGTGTAAGCTTCGCCCACAAATGGTTGCTAACAATTATTGATGTTAAGGGATAATTTTGCTTGTTTGTTTTATCAAATGTGTTTTTATTGGCCAATGACCGAAATAAAGTTTCTGTCTGTCTGTCTGTCTATTAACTAAGCAGTCTGGAACAACAACTACAATCAAACATACACATTGTTCATTTTGCCATAGAATCAAGAACTTTCCACATACCAAATTATAATATACTAACTATTCTGCATTTAACAAGAGTAATAAAATGAGGCTCTCAAAACTCAAAGATGGAAAGAAAGATGAGTCATATCTGTCCTTCCCAGTGCCTTTTTGGACAATTCAAACTCAAATGAAACGTATTATTATAAGATTACCATCTAATCAGTTGCTTTTGACCAGGCATTAAGAGAAATATTCTCAGTTACCCACACTGATAATTATAGGCCTGTATGAGTCAGATAAGCTTTAATGAAATGCTTTACACCATGGAGGCCACACAATCCTCTTTAAGGTACTTCATGTCACTTCATAGGCTTAGCTAACAGTTCCAGTAGTCATGTATGCACAGAGGTCGTTTCTGGATATCAACATTGATTGGAAGTCAAATGAAGTAATACACTTGAAGCAATCAGAAGCAAAGCAGTGTGCCTCCTTCTCTTTACTTTTTTGAAGTAGGGATGACATGTGGCTTTGTGAAGTAGGTAGTTTCATGTAAGCCTTCATCAAAGCAAAATACCCCTTTGCAACTTTGCACAACCCTAGCGAAGTATACTCATATGTATCTTTAATTCAAAAAATAAAGATCTGGGACTTTATGGGCTTGACCAGTGTACAAACTTATAACAGTACATAGATTCACTGATTCAACCAACTGGATACCTTTCCAAAAAAAATTATTACATTTTATGACCACAGGTAATATCTTGGATATTTCTCTGGTTTTTGAAGTGTGTTAGCATATTTGAATTCCAAGATCCAAACATTGATTGACTGATACTGTCATGTCTGTTATCAAGAAACTGCAAGAAATGAGATATGGCACTTTAATTTGCCACAAGTCAGGACAAGACAAAATGAAACAAAGAAATGTCTAAAAGTACTGAAAAGGCTTGCTAATATTTTCAGAAAATATTATTATTCATGATCTCGGAAAAAAAGTGTAAAGCCTATTCAATTCATTTCTGTAACTCACTGATGATTTAGACTAACTCTATCTGATAATCTTACACTTCACAGTACAGACGTAATCATCCAGCTCTTGTTTTAATGAAGAATACAAGAGAAGTGTGGAACTAATCAAGCAGAAATTCCATGTTGTCTGCCTAGTCCTGTAAAACCATCATTTTCATAATGAAACCATCTTATCACAATGCCAGACAAGGTTAAAGAAAGGAGCTTCTGAGATACCATATTATTAGTATTTGGTTTGGCATGATGCTTCCTTTTGTCTTCACCATTAAATAATTAGTAAAAAATCTTTAGGATGATTTTGATCTAAGAATCTTTAGATTCATTCTTATGCATTAATCTAACACACACACAGTTCAGACTCAGCCAGCAGTGAGCATCAGATTTGTTAAATCCTTCAATGATTTTCTTTTAGAAAGATTCAGTGATTCTTCCAGGTGAAGCAGGATTCTTTTTGAAGCAACCAAATATTGTTTACTTGTGAAAAAAATTAAATGTTCACATTTTCCAAAGCTTTCTAAACCGTTTTGCACTTCGCCTTGCTCACAAACATCGTAAGTTTAACCACCTGTCAGGGCTTTGAGGTGGGCCAGGTCAGGGAGCAGACAATACAAGGACAAATAGAGCTCTACTTTATTGTATAATAGTATAATATGGTATAGTTGCCCAGAGTCCCCTATTGTGAGGAAGATGGGCGGGGAAGAAATCCAATAAATAAATAAAAAGTAAATAAAATAATAATAGAATCCTGAAAGTTTGTCAGAGTTTCCCTCTGACCCTTCTAATACCAAGCAACATCAAGGCAAAATTATTTTGAGTTTCTTTCTCACCCCTGTTCCTCCCAAGGGCTAAGTTGACATTTGCTTAATAGTTCTTTTATTCCTTTTTCAAGCTACTATATCTCTGTACTCTTTTATGCCACTCCCTTTTTACTTTCTCTTTTCATGGTCTAGTGGCAAGGGAGAAGAATGGGAGAAAGGGCTTAACTTACAAGATCTACTTTCTAACTTAATCTCTCCTTTTAGAATTTAGTTGTATGTTATTTGCTATCTGTATAATTTTGTAGTTCTTTGTTTTATGACCGTGAGAGTTGGATATGTCAGGAAAAACCTAAAAGACAGTTGAATGCAATGGGAACAGATTACTCTAGTACTGTACATGATAAAATAAGAAGAGATTGGTCAAGAATGAACGTGTATGAAAGATTGTGGGAAGCAGGGGAGGGGGCATTTGAAACTTTATTTCAGAAAAGACAACTCAGTCTAGCTGCTGAGAGGTGGGAAAAGCATTTCAAAGAGACTCCACCTTAATTAACTTACTGTTACTGAAGCTGGGAAATTCCACTTATAATTTTCAAGATGCTGTATTTACCTCAGACTAACAGCAAAGATACTTTATTGAAATCTATGTCTTTCTTGCTTCCTTGGTCTTGCTAGTTACATGAGGCTTGATAATGGATGATGAATTAATGAGGACTGAATATAAAGGACAAAAGAAACATGTTGAAGTTTGCCCATAATGAGAGTATGAATGACTGAGGACTGCAAAGCAGAACAAATTTATAAAGGATGAGTGAATAGGTTGAGTGGAAGGTGTTACATTCCCCCAAAATGGAGCCATAGATACCCCAGAGAAATGACTTGGATTTTATTAAGGAACAGCACCATAAAAGCATGTCTACAGGATAGGACAATGAAAAAGAAAGTAGCAATTATTGTGGGATTAGCAGTCAGTACACAGTCACTCATGCCCTGGTCATCTCCCAGTTAGACTATTGCAATGCGCTCTACATGGGGCTGCCCTTGAAGAGTATCAGAAAACTTCAGCTGGTGCAAAATGCAGCAGCACGAGCAGATATGTGTATTTCTAGTAGAACACACATTACACCTCTGCTTCATGAGATGCATTGGTTACCAGTTTGTTTCCACGTCCAATTCAAGGTGCTAGTGTTGACCTTTAAAGCCCTTCATGGCATGGGGCCAAACTATCTGAGGGACCACCTCTCCCTGATTTCATTTGCCCATCCTACCAGATCCAACAGAGAGAGCATGTTACGGGTTCCGTCGCCTAAGGAGCTACATTTGGCGGGCCCCAGGTGGCAGGCATTTTCTGCTGTGGCACCTATGCTATGGAATCTTCTCCCCCCTGAGGTGAGGTTGGCCTCATCATTGTTGAGTTTCCAGTGGTCGCTTAAGACTTGGTTATGCCAGCAGGCCTGGGGACCCCAGGGGACGGGGGAATTAGTGAGGTGACTCCCTTATTTTTAACAACTTTTTATTCTCTGTTTTATTTTGTTTTTTTTATATTTTTAATGTATTTATTAACTGTTTTTAGCTTTGTTGTATGCCACCCAGAGTCACCTGTGGTGAGAGGGGTGGCTATATAAATTGGTTTAATAAATAATTAAAAAATAGCTTTTAAGCAGGTGTGAAGATTAATCAGTACTGAGCATAGTACTGTCTCTGAAAGCTAGCAATGGGGCAGTAAACATACTGTATTGTAGAAGTCATTTTCTTAGCTAAGAGGGAAAGAAAAAGAGTTTTAAATCAGCACCTTGGCTTTGGGAATGGAAAGTTCAGCAGGAGAAAGAAAAAGAGGACTGAAAAGTCAGTTTATATGTAAGAGATAGATGGGATGCAGTGAGCACAGATAAGGGAGGGAAAGTAGGCTGAGAAGTCAGCCTATATGTAAAACCAGACAGTAGATGGAGGTCAGGGAGAGAGAGGGAAAGAGACAGAGAGTGAGAGAGAGAGGAGGAGGAGGAGGAGGAGGGGTATAACTGTATATATTCCTGGTTCTTAAGGATTAGCAGAGCTCCAGATGTTTATAGACAGGAGAGTGGAGATCCCTATCGATTGCTGTTCACCAGTGATTTTTGGCTGGGTCAGTTCAGTGCACTTCTTAGCTTCCCAAAGTCATTGTTCTCCTAGAGCTGAAGCCTGAGGACAGGTCATCAGAGGGTAGGCACTGGTATACCACTTTGTCTGATCTGGAGCCAGCTGATCAGGCCAAGAGAGTTGGCTCTTTGAGGATGTGAAACTAAAGACCACAGGTCTGCTTCAGACACCTGAGAAGACTCTGTTTTTGAGGACTGAGGAAACAGGTACTGGAGGGCTTGAGTTTAGCTTCTGGAAGGCAGAATTTGCTCAGGGCTACAACTGCAAGTTCAACTCAGTACAGGACTTCAACAAGCTTCTGTCATTGTGGCTAGATTGTTTGTGTTGTTTATTGATTGAGTGGTTGATTGATCCTGTTTATGTACTGCCATATTCCAAAATGCCTCCCAACACTTTACAAATTCCATCACATTAAAGTAAAAATACATAAGAAACAGATAAATACAACAACAACAAAAGCAACCCACAATCTAACCTAGCACCCAATGCCAATGGCAATGAGCTTTACAGATAAAGGTTTTACAGAAGCCCTATGTTGTAATGGCCTTCCTAGATGCCACTAGGGAGGTTACCTTCCCAATGTCCAACAGAAGGCTGTTTCAAAGAGAGGGGGCTGACAATGAATAAATATCATCTTCTCAGATACAGGGCAGACTCTGACCCAAGTGGGCAGAATGGTCCTTCAATAGCTAGGAGCCAAGTCATTTAAAACCAACACTTTTTATTGTACTTGGAAACCCAGTGAGAGCTAATGCAATGCCTGCAACAACAATGTGACTGCAACAGTTTTCACCCACCAGCAAGCAATGCTACTACATTTTGTACCAATGGCATTTCCCATGTCATCTTCAAAGGCATCCTCATATACAGCACAATGCAAGTAGTCTATTTCTGGGGCAATGAAAGTGTGAGTTACTCTTATCAAGATCTGAGCCAGGAAGAGCTACAATGGGCATTACCAGCCAAAGCTGAGCAAAGCGACCCCTATCCACAGCCTCTATCCAGCACCAGCTGTGAGTCCAGGAGGACTCCTCATAATTATGGACCTGCTTCACCTGCTTTAAAATAAAAACTAGTGCTGTCAGAGAGCCAGGTTTTTTTTGTTTTTTGTTTGATTTTTTTGGAATAACAGCACCTCCGTTTTGCTTGGATTCCACATTAACTTGTTTATTCCCATTCAGTCTCTCACAGGTTCTAAACACCAGGTCAGGACTTCTATATCTTCCTGTCAGTTCAGGCTGAAGATATGTACCTAGGTATTATCAGTGTAGTAATGATGCTTCATCCCAAGTTTCTCCTGGAGACTTCATGCAATTGTTGAAAAGCAGAGAGGGATAGATAAACTTGTGGCACCCCATATAGAAACAACCACCAGACTGATCTCTCCTCCCCTATCACAGCAACTAGAACCACCAGGAAGGAATGCAACCATTTTCACCCAGTGCTCCAATCCCAACTCTTGTGGTTTAGAAGAGTACCATGGTTGATGGTCTTAAAGGCTGCTGTAAGGTCTAAATAGACCAGGAGTTCTGCTCTTCACCTACCCAGATCCTGACAAAGGTCATCCACCAGAGTGACCAACACAATTTCCATCCTATGCTTAGGTCTGATCCATGACTGACAGGGAAGCAATAGGGATACCATTTTCTCTACAACTCATCACTTTCTCTAAACCTCCTCAGAATCAACAAGCCACCCCCCATATCTCAGTTGATAACAGTATGCATTTTCTCTGTCACTCTACATTCCAGGAATATTTTCTCACACTATTTCCCAGCATTCTTCAGTAAACCAATAAGATCCCTGGATTCTTTGCATAGTAGGAGTTCTATAGTTCCACCAGGTGCTTAGCAAAACTGCTTGCCAGACTTCTGTGAAAATGCCAAGGTGCCCACTGGAATGCATTCATATCCACAAGGCATCTGGAGCAAACCATCTTAATCAGGTGTGTGGCTGGGCTGAAGTTCACTCCATTAATGTCTTAGATGGCTCAGAAAATTTCCTTGGAGTAAGCCAAAGCCCGCAAAGAAGAAGAGATTTGTTCAGAAATGACTGCCTGACTGCTCAGTTTCCCCTTGAGTGATTTTAGCTAGAAATGGAAATAAGATCTTAAAATTAGATTTCTCACTGAGATAAGTAATGGCTTGCAAATGAGGGGGTGCTCAGAGCTGGCAGCCCAACTCTGCAGTTTTCCCTTGAGCGACTTCATCATTGGATGAAATCTTTTCTTTTTGAAATGGCTGGCCAAAAATCAGCTTTTCCCCCCCTATTGTCTGAATTCTGGGGCATCCTGTGTCATCCCATCACCCAGGGAAAACATTCACAAAGTCTTCCCAGTTGTGATTGTTTTATAATATGCTGCTCCCTTCCTCTCACATTCAAGGTGATCAGGATTAATGAGATTTGTAATCCAATTAATCTTTCAACAGGATGCCTACATACATACTCCATCTTCCAACAATGGAAGTTTCACCCCTATAGGCATCATTGGCATTAAGCCTGAGTAAAGGTCACATTTACAAGAGGGAATAAGTAAGAGAAGGAGTACTCATACTGCCCTAAAGTCATCCCATCCCTGCCATGTCATGATGTCATGATGGCTTTTCTTCCTATATAAGCCTACAGTGATACCTTATCAGGGTTCTAGGAGTGAAAGTTTCTCAAAGGGAGGGGTTTCTGAAGTCAGGACTTTAATTTTAGAAAAGAGAAGATCAAAACAGTTGTGATTAATTGGAAATGAAGTCCCCAAAAAGTGAGATGTGAAACTGAAAGGACAAAAGGCAATATATGAATCAGTGTATGAACATGACAGAAGTAAGGATGGTTTGGAAAAATATAAGAGTATTAACAGGTGAGTGAGTTGGTGTAAACTAGGTTTAGTTATATTTCCATTTCTTTTATCTCATATCTTTAACTTCTTCTACATGCTTTTTCTTACTTCTTTACTGTGCTCTGCATAACATTGCTTATCCCAAGAGGGACTATTATGCTGGTTATGTATGAAGGTAGGTGTTTATACAGGCAAAATTAACTATCTTCTTGCCATCCTTTAAACTCCTTGGCATCAGCTAGACTTGATTTCATTTTAAATCAATTGGATTAATTAGGTTTGGTTTTAATTTAGATTTTAAAAAAAAGTTCTTTGGCTTGTTTTGCGTGCTTATAGTTTATTATTGTAATTATATATTTCAGTGTTCTGTCCCACTGAGTTCTCTTTATTTATTGTGTGTGTGAATTTTATTTAATTTACACCTAGAGAGAGAAAGAACATGCCTGTCCGCATCCAGCATGCATTACTGCTTTCTAGGCAATACATACTTCTTTCCCTTCCAGATGTCACGATGAAGTACAAGGATTAGTGGCCTCCCCAACTGTCCTCTACTATTGCTAATTGTCACATATAAATACAGTTTGAAGCTTCTTATCTATAGCCTAATTATCAATCTGCTGACAAAGCGCAATTGTTTACTGTTTCTGAACCAAAAATTATTGCTCTACATTTCTCCTATGTCTTCATTTCATATACGAATATGTACATTAAACCAGAAATGCACAAATGTAGTTCCTTGAAAACTAAGAGCATAGTTCTTACAGTCTCTCCAAAATTGTCCACAAAATCGTAATGGAAACAGAAGAGGAAAATATTAAATACACAGGGAACAATCATATTCACTTGATGAAACTAAATTGCACTAACTTAAATCTAGCTGTTTATCCTAGACCCACTTAAATTTTGCAGTGTGGTCCTCAACACGCTACTAAAAAGGCCAAATATATCTATAAGCTCAACAAATCACTTTCTTGTAGCTACAGTCCTTTCAATAAAGAAAAGTAAATGGGGTTGCTGTTACAGGAGTTACTGACAACCTGACTGGGAAATATTTCTGGCATTAATGCTCTACATTCTTGTACATGTCTACTCATAAGTAAGTCCAGCTGAATTCAGTTAAGCTTCTTCCCAGGCAAGTCAACATGGGATTGCAATCTAAATGCTATAAATCAGTGAGCATGGAGATACAACATCAAACTGTGTGTCCAGTGGCAGCAAAAGACAATACATTACACTGTAAGATAGACTATACAATGACATAAACAGTAAGAAGGATACGTGGAAAGATCCATCTGGGAACATGGAATTGACACTCTTGAGTCCTCACCTTTGCTATCAAATGGCACTTTCAAATACTAGTACAGTTATTCAATGTTTGTATAGTACTATCAGTATATTTGGCACTTCTATGAAAAAAAGAAAAACGTAAGCACAGACTCTCTCTGCCACTCACTTCCTGCCCTTATGAAGAAAAGGCTCACAAAAACAGAAGGAGAGAGGAGGCACAAGATGAGCAAGTGCAGCTAAATATGTTTTCTTACACTTCACTTTATCTAGAATTATCGTGAAGCAGAATAATGAACAGTGAATAGTGTTCTGGCAAACAGAGAGAGAGAGATTGCTTAGGCAGCCTTTTTGTCATCTTTCCAGACATCCTTCTGTGCACATCCCTACTTCCTGATCAAACCCAATCCCAGAAAAGAAAAAGGGGGGGAAAAAAGCTTGTTTGATACCAACAGGGACTTGCAGAAGAGACAGAGAGAGACATAAATGTTCCATTTGGCAGTCACTTGCCAGACAAGTGGTCAAGGTTCACAGATTCTTTCCAGTGAACCTGGCTTGTTTCAAGTGAACTGAGGCAATCAATAGGCTTGGATGGAAACTCTGTGGTTTTGCAGAAACCTGACCTATCATCAGAAAAAAAACCAAGTTGTTTACGAAGAGTTTAGTCTTCAGTCCTGTGGTTTGTTTGATCAGAAACCTCAAAGCAATTCTCAAGTGACCTGGAGCTTTAAAGTAGTTCACACAAAACTACTGTAACCCAATGGCTGGGCCTTCCTAAGGAAACATCTGCTTTTTCTCTGGCCATTGTAACACTCACTTCATCCAAGGGCTGTTTCATACTCACATATTGTACTCCCATTGGGTTATCTAAATATAAAATTTAATTCTGCTGATGGACTGTAGAACAAGTGAAATTCCAGATGCTTCTGAATTAAACTCCTAGCAAGACCAGTCAACAAGTCAGCCCTGAATGTCCCCTAAAAATGCCCAGAAGTGATGACCAGGATACATGAAGTTCCCTCCCTACAATCCTACCTATTGTAAAGAAGTATGCACCAAAGTATTCATCTATACTCATTAAGATGTGATAGGGTGCCTAAGAATTTCAGGTATAATTGTCCCTTTGGTTGTGATCAGGGGTTTGATCAGTCAAGAATAACTAAGGCAACCATATCTGGGCTTCAAAAATCCGTATGATCACTAGATCGTAGCAAAGAGATTCTTTGTTGACATCTAATGATCTGGATTTTGGCAGCCCAGACATAGTAGCTCTGTGTTCACCAGTATGCCTTCCACAACTGTTTCTGACTCTCTCTGGGTAGGTTTGTCTATTTATGTCTCACAAGATCAGACAACAAATACAAAAGGTTTAGTAGGCTGCTGTGGGTAGTGGACAGCTGTATTCATCTTAACAAATCACAAATTGTACAGGAAAATTTAGAATTATCTCCAGAATAATGTAAGAAGATCGCTGCTTGGTCAGACCAATGGCCCATTTAGTCTATGTAGTCACACAGTGGCCATCAGGATGCATTAATATCTCTATTAGCCTAGCAAGTGCTATTTATAATATACTGCTGTAATTCAACAAGGAGCATACAATCATTTTGACTAGTAGCCACAAATAGTATGTTCCTTCAAGAATTTGTACAGGCCTCTTATAAAACCATCTAAACTTGCTTTAAAATGGCAGCAGATTTCCATATTCTAACTGTACTTGAAATATGAAGAAGTACCCGATTTTATCAACCCTGAAATATCCTGCATTTAATTTCAGTGGCAGATTCCTAAACTCTGGAGGTCTGGGGGGAATGTCCTCTCTTTATCCACATTTTTACTGTGATGTCATTCATCTTTACTAACTCTTCCCTTATACAACTTAGTGCAACATTAAAAAGCCCTAACTGCTTAGTTTTTACTAAGGGGAGAAAGGGGAGATGCTCTATTTTGCTCTACAATAGCTTTACTGAAATTTTGGGATCAAATTTATATATGTTTCAGGTAGGATCTCACCATTGGTTTGAATAAGGGCATTAATATATTGACAGTTTTATTTTTAGTTCCCTTCAAGTTGATTCCAAGTAGTGAATTTCTTTTCACTTTTCCTTTCTTTTTCACAGACATGCTCACCATGTTGACATTCTCATTGAATTTGTCCACCATGATTGTTAAGATTCCTTTCCTGATCAATCATTGCCAGCTCAGATCACATTAATGTATATACCAAGTTTATGTTTCTTGAACTGAGGTACATTACTCTGCACTTCCTTACCCTAAACTGCATTTGCCACTGAAATGCACATTCACTTTATTTAGACAGAATCTTTTTGAAATGTGCCCTAATAAAATTTGCATTTTATCACCACAAATGGTTTGTTCCAGCAGACCTGCTGTACATCTACAATGCACTGAACTGCCATTTCAACTCCGCACCATTTCCACTCTGCACTACAAGCATCTCCAGGTCCAGTGGCTTAAAATTCTGAGACCCACTGAAAATACTAAAGTTCTTCCTTCAACTGACAGAAAGGAGAAAACTAGTCTTCTACTGCCACTATTTCCATAAATGTCTTTCACCTCCACCCACCCCCACATTCTCCCATCTACCTCTCTTTGTTCATGAGAGAGCTCCAAATCTACCAGAGCACTATCCTCTGTCCCTTTTAAAGGCCTATGAAATTATGGCATCTCTCATGGATGGTATTGCTGCTGAAACACTAGGGAGATGGGGGAGAGGCTTACTTGATTTCAAGAGCTGAGAGGCATTTCACCCAGAAGCTCTGCAGAGCATCACTATTGCAAACCAAGATGGTCCCATTTAGGGCAGTTTGAGAAACCAACGGGAAAATGGCTCAACTGCAGTGCAGAGATGATGGAACTGACGCTTGATGGGCATAAAGGCCCCAGGTAAAAGTGTACTTGGTTACCTTACTGCTCAAATCTGTCTGCTTTTTAATAAGTTAAAAAGTAGCGATCTGAAAACTGAATCCTGGTATGCATGGAAGAGTTGAATAGTGGAATAGGCCTTGATCTCACTGGGGCTTATCCAAGGACCAGGAAAAACTTTGCATCCCAGTCTAAGGGCTGGTCTGCAATGCCCAACTGGCTCAGTGTCAGAATGGGCAAGAATCAGTTGCTGTCACCCTTCATTAATCCCCTGCTCACTTCACCTTCCAAGTGACCTCGGCATGTATTTCTCTACTCCACTTTCAATGCACATTTTTCCATTATATTGTTTTGAGAACTTCTGTTCATTTTGGCTAGAGTACTTCAGTTTCTTACATGCTAACCCTAGGAGTTCATTGGCTATTTTGCATAGGAAGGACTGTCCTTTAAAGCAGGGTTCCTCAACCTCAGTAATGTTAAGATGGGTGGACTTCAACTCCCAGAATTCCCCAGCCAGCCATGCTGGCTGGGGAATTCTGGGAGTTGAAGTCCACCCATCTTAAGATTGCTGAGGCTGAGAAAACCTGCCTGAAACTGAATTAATGCTTATGATTCTATTTATTTTTTATTTGATTGATTGATTGATTGATTGATTGATTAAACCGATGTATATAGCTACTCCTATAACTAGTGGAGTGCTAGGTGGTGAAGAAAAGTAAAAATATATCTGGAAACCATTTTTGCATTTAGGTAAAGAAGCAAACGCAGACTCAAGCAAGCAAGAGCGTAACATGATTTTTAATTGCATGTATTAAATAAAGATGTTTTTACCATAGAATTGGAATAGAAAAAATAAATACTTCTCTCCAGGATGCAAAAATGAAAACAACAACATATTGACAGTCTTGCAAATATGCCAAATATGTGCACTAATGATTTATTCCAGTTCGTTAAATAAGCAAAAATTATCAGCTGTTCCAGAATGGTGCAGGTACAAATACTGTAGTGTGTGTGTGTGTGTGTGTGTGTTTTCCCCTGCTTGCCAGAGGCGGGATGGAATCTGCAGTGTGACCGTATCACTGCTTCATTGCTCACCTCACATAAACTTTATTTCTAATTAGTTTGAACTCCAGGAGAATCAATCAAAGACTATATTAAACATTCAACATTCATAATGTGAATGCCACTTCAAATTTATCACTAACACATTATGATATTTCTGTTAAATATTCTCAGGAAGTATTGCAAGTTGCACCCAAAGCATGCCTTAATAATTATACTGTTTTAGAATTTGGTAGCCTTAAAAAAAAAAAAAAACAGCAAATCACAGAAATGTGTACAAAATCATTTTTTATGGGATTGAAACTTATTTTATTATAGGGCACTAGCATCTCTCTCGCTCTCGTTCTTTCTTTCTCTGGGTCTCCACACCCCAAAGAAAACTAATTCAGTTTGATATTTGTTCCATTTTTAGTCTGTACAATGTATCTTCTAGCAAAACAAAAAAACAGAAACAGAAATAAAAAACAGCAAGTACTTTAGAAACATTCTTCAATAAATAAATAATGTATTTAAAAACAAACCAGGTACCATATTTCATGCCTTTTTAACTTTATGAAGGGTTCCACTGACTTATGGATCCATACAAAACTATTTATTTTATTAAAATAGTATTTTAGCCTGAGCTTCTGTATCTACAATATATTAAAAAAACATTAAAAAATCTTATCCATTTTTTTTTTGTCTTCAGATTTTACTGTATACAAGGTTTTTGTACATTCACCTATAGTTTTACAATAAATCTTATCCCAAAGGCATATAAATGCAATTCCCCTGATATCCTTCTTTCATTACATACATTTCTCTAAGGCAGACCTTTCAGGCTTAAAATCCCATGATGTAATTCCGTTCTGAAAAATAATGTTGGTATTCCTCTGTGCGTTTTCTTTATAGAAACATTAAAAAACTCATTTTATTTATTTCTTGGGCCCATCTGGAAATGAGTGAGCAGATGTTGCGCAAAGAAAAGTAGAAAACAGCAAATCCTACTCAGTGTCAGGGATTCACTCCCCTGGAAGCCCACTGTAGACTAATTTGATACCCCTAATCTAGACTCCCCCCATATAAAAATGGCTTTTGCTGCCAAACATTTTCCCATCCTGGTTTAAATTTGCTTATGTATTGATGTATTTGGTCCATCTTTTCTTCAGGAGCTAAAGGTGGCACTTCCTGTGCTCTCTCTTCTCTCACTTTTCCCCACAACACCCCCGTGAAATAGGTGGGATTGAGAAAGAGCTACTACCCAGAGTAATCCAGTGAATTTCAGTGGCTAAGATTGGTGTAAAATTTGGGTCTCAGCAATACCAATCGAACCCCTTAACCATTATGCCAAACTGGATAATTAGGACTTTCAATGAAAGATGATCCATTTCAACCCCATAGATAAACATATTAGCATATAGAAGTTATATTTAGTAGCCTTCAGCATCCAAGACACAATGAAGACACAGGGTTTCTAATATTTACAGAGCTAGAATAATAATATATTTATTAAATAATTAAGATCTTCTGATACAAAAGAAGGCATGCATAGCATTTCTAATCAATGTCAAAGCAGATATTAGCTGTATTTTCAATAAAGAAACAAAGATGAGAAGATGCAAAAGAAAAATATTTAGATTACAAATTGTTTACATTTATATAAATGGCATGATAAATTTCCCTTACTGGTAAATGACTCAATTGTATTTGGCATATATTTTTCTCATTTAGTAGCATTTTGCAGCATAACCTCTTAGGCCTATTTTCCTAATCATTACTAATAAATGTCAACCTTTAACAAATTTCTCTGCAAAGTTATGAATAAGATGCAAAAGAAGGTAAAAACTTGGTGGCTTGTATTAGTATTTGGACTTAAGCCTCTTCTTATTTTAGCAAAACTGGAGAAAAGAAAAAAAATCAATTCTGCATGTCAATACCCTTGTTATTAATTAACCCTCTTTGCTCTAGTTATTGATCAGATATAACTTTTAGTTATAGCTGTAAAGGCCTATGTCAATAGCTTCAAGTGAGAACATTAGCTGGTCTCTTAGCGCTTTGGTTCACTTCAGAGTTCTTCAAAGAGGAATAATTGCTCTTGATGGTTTCATCAGGAAAGGTTTGGTTTGGGGAATTAGAGCTTGAGTATCAGTATGAAGGATTCCTTGAAGATCATTAGGTCCTTATCATAATAATCCATTGGAAACAATGTATTCTGCCCTGCTATATGCTTATAAGGTTGTATTTGGAGAAAGGGTTATGGAACACTGACAAACTGAACTATGTTTGGAGAAGTGCAGCTAGAATAAGGAGAAATATGGAAACATAATTACCATATTTTTCCGACTATAAGACGATACTTTTTTATAAAATCCTTACCCTAAAAATTGAAGGGCGTCTTATTCAAGGAAGTCAGCTGAGAATCGCGCGGTTGCAAAACTGCCCATACTTTGTTTCTGCAGAGAGGCTTCCTCCTATTGCTAGCCTCCAATCACGAGTGAAATAGCTTGTCTCCCAAACAGACTTCCTCCAATCATGAGCCTTATGTAACTGACGTCAGCTGGTGCTGAACAAACCAATTAGAGGAAGTCTTTCTGCAGAGACAAGCTATCGGCAGTTTCACTCGTGCTTGAATGTAATCAGTTATGCAAAAGAGCCTGGAAATAGAGCTGCAGAGAGACGGTTTGGACCTCCTCCCACCGAGTGTAGCAGGTAAATGTTAACTAATTACTAAATAAAAATGTGTTCTGCACTATCTTTAAAATATTGATTTCTTAATTTGGGGTTGGAAAAATGGGGGTCGTCTTGTAAATGGGGGCGTCTTATTGTCAGAAAAATACGGTATATAAAAATGATTGAAAAGCTGGGTATGATTGGTGAAAACAGTCTTCAGATATCTTACAGGCTGTCATCCAGAGGAAAGAAAGAGTGAGTCTTCCTTGCTTCATGGGGCAGGACTAAAACCACTGGGTGGCACTCTTGGCAGGATGGATTTTTAACTAAGAATTTTGAGAAACTTCCTAATGGTAAACACTGTCTGAAAATGGAACCAAGTGACTTGTATTCTGTTTCACTGGAGGTATCCAAGCAAAACATGATGCTGCATCTGTTAGGATGTTAAAACTGTATCCTGCAGTAGATGTTGAATTCACCTGAGGCCGGACTAGGCGACTTCTAAGTTCCTTTCCAAGTCAATAAGTTAATGATTCTAATACTTGCCTGAACTTACATTGGTTAGCTCAATTTTAGCATGGCCAAATTAGTTTTGATAATAGCTAGTTTAGTCTTGGCTAACAGTAAGATTGTTCAGTTTCTGAACTGGCAAAGATATTTGAGAGGTTATGCCTAACCAGATTGAAACTGCAGGCAGTTTGTTACACCTCTTGTCAGTCTTTTTGGATTTATTACTACTCAGGGCAGAGCAACAGACACCAAGATTAAACTGAGGATTAGCATTTCTCATGTAGTCAGATTTGACCTTAATAGGAACAGCATCATGGTGTGATTCTCTTTGCCTCTGGTAAATACATTTAAATTCCTGACCCAGAATTTAATGCACATTTTTCACATATACATTATCAGTGGAAAACCAGGACTGAAATCATCATGAGCTAGTAAGTCTCCTGATTATTATTTTAACTCTCCTTTCCAAGAATAAACAGCCCAGGATAAGCTTAAAGGAGAGAGGGACTGATCACTAAGTGTGGACATCTTTCTCTTCCTTTCCTTTCTCTGCACAATCCTACATTCTTGTGATATTTCTCTCTGGCTGCTCTTTGGAGTAAAGTGGAAACATAAACAGGGAAGTGTCTTGCCCTGTGATTAATGAACGTGTCGGAATACATGAAACAGCCAAAGCAACAGATTCAAGCCTGTTGAGAACATGAAAGACGATGAGAAAGAATTTCTCTTCATTGCCAACTTCATCAAACACTCCGATAGCACCAGAAAAGCCAGTGGTGCAAATGGCGATAGCATGCTGGTATTCACGCCTGGAGTGAGATAAGGGGTCAGAAGGAAATGGGACACTTCTGTACCCTAATGGTGTCACATTAGCAAATACATGAATAAAAAGACAGCATGTATGAAGACGAATACCCTTTGTTAAGGCTCCTAGACATCTCATCTGTGGACCAGTAATTGCACTCCGAAGGATACTTGGACAGCAAGGGAGATTTTGACTGGAGCTTGTTCTCCCTCTCTCTCCCACATAAAAGACCTCTTAAAAAGGGATGTTTTGCCCAGGAACCAGGAAATGCATTTATCATTTGTCCTGGATGGATGTGATATCCATGCAGTATTGCATCTTTTTACCAGATGTAATGACTTTCACATGGTCACTAAACGTTGTTATAATCATGCTCCCTGTGTTAAGAAATTTGTCATGATGAAAGTAGCCCTAAAGTGGGATTTAAAACTGGATGAAACAGAGACAACGGTAACTCCCTGAGTGGTTTATAAATCATTCCAGACTCACTGGAACTGACCTGACCTGCATTCCAGCACTGAGGGCAGAGCCTCAAGGACCTTGCCCTGTCCTTCTGGTGTGTGGCTCATATTTTTCAGCATATTTAATGCCATTACTAAAACCAGGCTATCAACATAAGCACATGGTGTTATATCAGTGCATAGAGTATCTACACAGTGCAATTAATTTACATCTTTTTATGGTAAACCTCTCATTTAATGATTATAGGCATTTGGTTTCTTCTAGTCCATCACCACCCCTTTCTGTCACTGGTACAGAATACAAAATATAGATCATGCTGGCTGGGGAATTCTGGAAGTTGAAGTCCACAGGTCTTAGAGATTGAGAAATACTGATATAGATCTTTCCCCAGATCCAAAGAGCTGCATGTTTCAAGCCATTGTCCTGGGTGAAAGCTCAAAAAATATGGTATCATGTGATGTTCAGACAAGCAGTGTGCAGGGTTCAGCAGGTTTGCTTGGCCTTTTGGTTTCTTGTATATATTAAAGGTAATAATGATGTTGGATCAAGCAGCCACCATACTTACAGAAGGCTTGTTCTGTGTGTTATTGAATCATGTGTATTCCAGTCTAGGGGGCATTCATCTCTTAACGAATAACTAGTTTTAAAACCATAGAACTTCTTTTGCATTATGGTTCCCTATCTTGCCTTCCTTCAGGCACATAGAAAGGTATTTGCAGAAACAGAAACCCATGCCTTATCTGTTCCCCTTTTCCTAAAGCTACTTTTCATGAAGTATCCCCACTCCTGCGTGGCTTGCAACCATGCATTACTAAATATCTAAAGACGTATGCTTGAATTGACTGGACATAAACAGAAACCTGAAATTGCAATGGGGTCTCTTGGTTATTCTGCTGTTGCAACAGACTTGCAATGTACACATAAATAATGACATCCTTGTAATATTTCAAACACTACCTACTTATCTCAGGATATTGGTGAGCATCCTTGATTCCACACTGAAAAAGCAGCCTTAAGTTCAGAAACAATATCAGCTGTAGGGTAGAATCTGCTGTAGATTGGACAAGCCTGTTGTTGCTGTTATTGTTCTTTTTGTATCAATGTATGTGTTATCTTGTTGTTATTGTTGCTCTTAAATATGGTATCTTTTGTGAGCTGGAAGATAGGGTCTGTTCTGTTCTAGTTTCAGAAGGGCTATTTGGAAGAGTTTCTATTCATTGTGATTTAAATTGCAATGACAACACATTGGAAGAGAAGTGGGTAGGCTGGGAAAACTCAACTGTCCAAAGTTGTTATGAATGAATGTGAATTTGGGTCATCCACATGAGAAGCCAGCATTCTATCTGGATTCCAACATTGGCTGATAGGCATTTTCAGATCAAAGCAAACTTACACATATAAACAGTTTTTAAGTGTAGGTTCAATTTGGGATCTGTCAACCATGACAGAATGTCATTTTAATCTGTCCTTATAACAGGCTGGGTTCCCAGGCAGTCTGTTGTTCAAGCCACTGGCACATTATGCATTTTATTTCTTCCAACTATGTTCATAATAATAAATAAAACACTGTTAAAAAAAGGATGGTTATCATCTCCCTGCAGACCTGTATAGAGTGAAAAGAAGCTGGCATTTTTAACCATTAATATTTCATAGTAGTGTTTCTTATGAACATAACAAAGGCATTACACTGGAGATCTCTTGGTTTCTATGGAATCCTACCCTGTCTGTACCAATCCATTTCACAGAATCTTGTAAAAACTTTTTCAATAAAAAACCAAATCTTAATGCTCTGAGTAGCTGCAAATGGATGTTGTTAGTTAGATTTATATAAGGCTTATGAATTGATTTATTCAATGTTTTACATTGGTATCTATTGAGTGGCAAAAATTTACAAGTTTAATGGTAGTTCTGGCTATGTTCCAGGCATTATAAACTTTTACAGTTTTCTTGCTTTCTTGTTTTGATTTACTTGCTTCGATTTATGGTCACTTTCAACCCTTCTGAACTATTATAAAAATGTGCACCATGCTGGGGACTTGAATGCTTATTAATTTCAGTTAGGATGCAGAATTATGTAACTAATGAGCAAACAACACTCTAACATGTGATTCAAAAGTAGGAAAAGTCTGCCTATGGAATGCTTTTAACAATTGTTCTTTAAAAGTAGAAAAACTGAATGGGATTGCTCTTATCTATATCCTCTTTAAATAATTTGGTTTTATGTGCTGTTTGTGATGGCTTACACAGTTGTTAAAAATAGGTCAAAGTAAATATTATCTCTAACTTAAAAAGGTGGAAGTGATTAGAACAGAATTTCCAATGAAGGAGATGTAACAGAAAAACAGCATTAATAACATATTAGGATTAAAATAAGTTTCATGCTAGAAAGCTAGAATACATTTTCCAAAGCTTATGGAGCTTAATCACTTCTGACTTCAACAAACAAATTATTGAAGCTGCAGAAATTATAGTTATGAGCTGCCAGTTTTGGCCATATCATCTTTCATTTGTGAGATCCTTGGATAATGGCTTAGGAGGAGTGGTTGATGGTTTCTCCAGAAATAAGAAGAGGGTGGGGAAAGTGACTAATCCCTTCCAGCAAAGCATTTGTCTTAAAAGTGGGTGTGCATGTGTGTACATGCTTGCACACACAGAAGAAAATTAGAAGTAAAATCTATAAAGTTTGAAACAGGGAGAGAGATGGAGAAGCTGAGAATTCATGGCACGTTGCTACACTGGGCTTCTGGAAATATGCCTCCAATGATCTCATGTCAGATAGATGGTCTGCAACTTCTATTTGTAGCTTCTATATCTTGTCTTTCCTCCAGGAGTCCAAGGTACCATAATATTCCCTCTGTTTCATCATCCCAACAATACTGGAAGATAGCTAGGCTGGAAGATAGAAATCGAACCAAATTAACCAAACAGGCTTCATGGTCGATAAGAGATTTAAACATGGATCTTCCAAATCCTAGCCCAGTGCTCTGATCCAGGAGTGGCCACATGTAGCCATCAGAATCTCATTTCTCCCTCACCCCAAAACTGTACTCCAAAATGTAAAAGCCAAATAGCTAAATTCTGATATTGTGGGTTTTTTCAATACTTTAATTTTGTTTGTTTACAAATAAAGAATGGAATGGAATGGAAACAGGCCTCTGGGACACAAACTTCTCCAATTTGGGGATGTTTTTACAGAATTAGGGTGGTTTCAAGGGAAGGGATGAGACAGCTTAGCTTTCTAGAGAACCCCCACTCTATTCCCCAAATTACCCCCCTCCAAAATCAGCCTCACTCCTTTTTGCCACATTACCATGTCACTGAAGGACCTCATGTAGCCCCTTGAAGGTCAGGAGGATGAAATTCATCTACTCACCCCTCCAAATTCACTGCTTGCCCACCCCTTCACTAAACTCGACCCTACACTAACTACTGGTGGAAACAAAGTTCGGTATTGGATTGTTTAAATCTGTAGATTTGCTTCAGATATGCTATTCCATGACAATGGTAATTTTATCCACTTTAGAGAAAAAAATGATAAAAGTTTCTTGTGCCTTCAGAGCATGATATTGTATCTCAGGATTCATATTATACATAAAAGGGTCGATTTGTTCCCTTTGAAGTTTCACCAGCTTTTTAAAATAAGCTCAGCTGCTGAGTATCTACTTTGAATTATTTGGTGGGAGGTAGGAAAGGAGACATAAACAGAATCTGAAAGTCTGCAGAAGTGTGGCAAGCCGGAATTATGACCCCAGAAATGCAGCCCATAAACAACAGTGCTTTCGTTAGTCCTAAAGAAATGGAATGAAGTGTAAATGCAAATGACATTATCGAGTGCTTTGCATTTATATAAAAATCGTTGGGTTTTTCAAATGACCCCCTAAATAAAGAAGATATGTAATCCACCAGGGCACAGTTAATAGATTATGAAAGAGAAGCCAAAGAGATGCAGGATACCAAGCTGACTCATAAAACAGCAAAGCCCATGTTGCTTAATTAACATCATCCCCCCTCCCCCCCAAAAAAGCCCTTCACATATTTTCAGGATAATAATGGCAGGATTTTTACAAAGACTAAAGTGATTAAAATAACAGTGCTGGCTCATTTGTTGCAAGTTCAGACTAATAAACTCTAGTAATAAGACATTACCCTCTGCAATTATAGAATACACTGCCTCTTTCTGTTATGGGGAAGCACTCTCTGTGGGCCTGTAAATTTTCTCCAAAGGCTCATTTCTTCTCCACAGGCCTCTCTTAGAATTTTTTTTCCCCTGACTTCTCATTTTAAAGGAAGTTGCTTTTAATTTTATTGTTTAGTGCTATATGAAATAAAATAAGTTCTGCTACTGAGCATCTTCTGTATCATGGAGGGATATGGAAAGATTGCATATTTCCTGCCATTATGGAAAATTATAATACAGCATGTAGTAGCTGGCAGAAATGGCTAATTTAGCTCTAACAATGAGGCAAATATCCTTTTTCATAGCAGGTTGTACTTCAGACTCCTTCAGAAATTGTTCTGCACGTTTGCTATTTTTTCCAACCAGGAAGAAGAATTAGAATTAGAATACCATTGAGTGAGCCACTGAAATGAACGAACAGACTTGACTCACTGTGCTGAATAATTTGTGTCGCCAAGGTGACATAGTTGGTTCAGCAAGAGGCAGCTTGATTTGGCACAGTAGAGCAATTTGGGCAGCCTCAAAATGCTTCAAGCCCGAGCTGCTCAAGAAGGTGCTTCTCAACCTTTTCCTCCAATGTTAGCCAAATGGTGTCCAGGCTGGATAGCTTCAGAATTGCCCTCAGTGCATTCCAAACCTTCCAATCAGGAATACTTTTACAGTGTGGAGCTTTTAGCAAGGGGTTTAGAGGAGGTAAGTCCTTCACATCTTTCACAGCCACTAATCTCTTCTGGACCTTCCTACTTGAAAAGTGTTCCAAAAGGTTAGTGCTTGCTTTGACCAAACTGCTTGACTCTTCTTCTGGTGAGGATTGTAGAGGAATTCTCATCTCATCCAATCTCTTCCCTCTTACTGTTTGCTCAAAAAAGGATAAATGGCATATCCTTTGCAGAACTTGTTAGAGCTTTTAGCAGGAAGTCTGGAGAAGATTCCAGGTCATCAGCTTTGGTGTGTGCTGCAGGATTGCCTAAAAAACCTTCGGGTGTTGCCCCCAGACTAGAAAACCTTCTGCTCATGCCAAGAGCACTCGGGGTCTGCTGCTGGCAGTCACATAATGTACAGCAAAGCTTCTGGACCTTGAAACACTTTGGGCAGCTCTGTTTGAAATTTCAGTGGTGAAATAATGTAATTGTGACATGTGTAACAGTGAAATAGCATAATAGCAGAAGGCAGGACCAACCTGTTTCCTGGTCATCTGCTGAACAGAGTGCAAAGGAAACTGGAAGTTGGCAATTCTTGCCTACTCAAAGAAAGGAAAGTGCTGCTTCAGAAGTAGCTCCCTCTATGACTCTGATTTCTTGCTGTTTTTTTTTTTTTTTTAAGTTCATTCAGTTTGGATTATGACAGAGTGGAGTTTGGGAGGGAGGCAGAGGAAGAAGCTTAGATGATATATAAAAATCTACAACAAGAATCAACCCATTCCTGCTACGGCACCATAATTGGTTAATGTTTTTCCCTCTGGTTGAACCAGTTGTTTTGCTTATCATGCACTGCATACGCAAAATCGGGACAGCACTATTCTGCAAAACGAACTAGTCACAATAAAGGCAATAAAGGCAGGATAAGGATCAGTAGCAATGGCAGCAAAAGTCATGCTGGTATAGTTCTTCACTAGCTCAAGAATGAATAGCTAGCACTTCAACTGAGTAACAGATCCCACCAGTGAGCATGGCATGGGGAAAAAAATCATTAAGAATCATAAGAAAACCAGTGGAAGATCATGCATTTTCTAACTAAATAGACATAGTGGCACTGGTATATTTTTTCCATTGTATTTAACATTCCTTTTTCATTCAAACTTTTTGAGATACATTATTTTATGATTGCACAGAGGTTGGCCTTAACATTATTTAGATTACTTGCACTATTTCCTTGATTGTCATTTGAGACCTTTAGAAGATGGTCAGCCGAGAGCTTTGCCCTCTCTATAGGTTCATATGAGAAATGGTGGCCTTCCTGATGCCATGGGACAATCCCAAGCTCTTTTAAACCTTTAGACAACTTTATTTTCATCCATATTCCTTGATGTTGAACTTTCCTTGAAGTTATTGAACTTTCCAAGGACCTGTCACACACATTTGACTCTAACATATTCCTGTTCAGCACACAAACTGATGTGCCAATGGGACAACAGCCTGAGGTTCTTCTAACAGGATGTTATAATCCATACATTTTAAATAAGCATATCTAGAAAATAATGGAGTGCAAAAAACAACAAAACCAAAAATAAAATTAAAACACAGATGAAATACAGTACCTATTTTCTGGATCTCTATTGAAATTTAGTGTTCCAAAAGTGAAAAATGAACATGAGCATTTCTGTTAATGCCATAGAACATGCCAAGATTCAGTGGCTCTTAGTTCTCCCATCTCATTAAAGTGGTAGGATTCAGTTCGGACTCAACTGATGTAAAGTAGAGTACTTTTTTCCTTCATTCTATGCCATCCAGTTGTTCATGATATAGTATTGCTGAATGTAAAAGGCTACCTGGAAGAGAGGATTTCTTCCATCCAAGATTGAACCCTGGCATCTCTGGTTTAAAAAATTAAGCAAGTCTAAGGACTGGGATGATAGGGGAGACAAGGGAAATAAGAATTGGAGGACATTAGCCCATATTTTGAATTCAGGACTGAAATATTGCGGGGGGGGGAGGGGAGGGGAGAGGAGTGAGACCACTAATCATTTGCTCTACACTAGTGATCTTTTGCTCTACACTACCCCCTTCACCTGCATTTAGAAGGCAATTTATTTAGTTTCCACTTGGAGAAAGTTGGTACAGATTTCATTAAAAGCCTTCTTATCTTTTTCTTTTCCATCTAGCTTGAGCTGCTGAAATAAATATATTGCTAAGTTAGACAAAGGGTATCATCCAAGAGATACAAACAATGCATATATATATATATTCTTTAATAGTTTTCCTGTGTGTATCTCTGTGTGCATTTTAAACCAGGGTTCCTCAACCTTGGCAACTTGAAGATGTGTGGACTACAACTCCCAGAGTTCCCCAGCCAGCCATTGAAGTCCACACATCTTCAAGTTGCCATGGTTGAGGAACCCCGTTTTAAACAATTCAATCAAAATGTTTCTGAAACAGAGCATATGTCCAGTACACATTGACCATAGGAAATTACAGAAACTCTGATTTCATGGTGTTGACTTGAAATCTTGGCATTCACAGATGACAGAGTCTTCAGAAGTCCCAAGATTCTTTACTGGAAACTTTGTCAGTGAAGTAGTAGAAAACCAACATAAATATAGATAGCATTTTCAGCTTCCTAGCCTGAAGGATCTAAGGACATATGATGTTCTTACACTATGTGACTCTTCATTTTATTCCTTGTTTCACCTTAGGGAGACTTGTGTGAAACTTCTCATTCAGAGAACATTCACTTTTGATATACATGCTGGCAATAACAGGGCTACATCTATGTGATCTATGGATGTGAAAGGGTCTTTGATGCAAATTATGACATGGGTTTAGACAGGTCCTCCAGGCAGTGGTAGGATCCAGGAGTCCCTGTCCCGAAGCACTACTTTTAGCTGCAGCGTGTAGGTACTCATAGCATTCCCAAAACAACAATGCAGCCTGCAGCCTGGGTGGCTTTTTTAACTAAACACCAGGGGATAATAACTACCTCTGATTAATGCCAGATGTCATTGAGCCAAGCTGCTCCCTGATCCAAGCAGAGAAGAGTCTGGACATTTAGCATCTATGTTTTTCCTCTCCGTGCATGCGGGCACTTCCCCCGTCAGCTCAAAATTGGGTGCTATTTCTTTCCTTAACTATAAATTGCTAACAACTTCATGCCTTTCGGAATGAAAACAAAACATTTCTTTCCATTCTATGCCTCGCAATGTTAAGATATACGAGCAGCACTTTAGCCTTTGTGAAATAGAAAGAAAGTGAGAAGGGAAGCGACTGCCTGGGAGGAGGGAGAACATTGTTCCTCTCCAACAACTACAGCAAAATTAAAATGATACAATGTTTTATTTCTCCCCAGGATGAAAGTGCAGGCAAGGCATATTCCCAATTATATCAGACAAGACCGTTTTCAAAGAGCACAATCTCGCCATCTGCAAAGTGGCAGTTAGGTCAATAGCTACATTAACAGTGACAAAGAGGCAACTACAGCACAAGTTGTGCATGAGCTGCTCCCCTTTAGGTTCCAGCTGGCCAGGCCAGTGCCTAGATGCACCATTCAATCCCCCAATTCATTTTTTCCATTTTTTTCCCCTCAATGCTCATTCTGTGTTCTGTACTTACAAGCTTGCTCAGTCTTTACTGAATTATTTTTGGAGAGCTTTCCTTAGTTCCTCCCCAACCTAAAAATTCTCTTTTTTTTCCTGCCAATTTTGTTTCTCCTGGGACATTCTGGTATCTCCCACTTGTGTATGGGTACTGTTTTAATTACAGAAGTATTTTAATTCAGAAAAGTGAGGTCACCTCTTATATGATAAGTAAATAGAACTTCAAGTTCAAAGGGAGTATAATTCTAGAGATAAAAAGGCAGGGGAGGATTGTGGTCATTATGGCCTATTTCAGCCACTGTTGGGAACCCTGTACTGAACTTGATGACTTCCAACTGGATCTCCAATTGTTGTTGGATGACAATTATCAGTTCCACATAGCATGACCAATGATCAGGGGTTATGAAAACTGCTGTTCAGCAACTTTCCAGTACTTGCGTATCCAAAGTTGGAATGCTGCTGAATTTGATGTAATTCAGCTCAGAGGATATTTCTTTTGTTCTAATGAATGTTTTATAAAATAACTTGGTATGACTTTGGAAGGATGATGTTAAATAGAAATTGCTTGTTCAGATTGCACAAGAGTATAAAGGATACCGTTCCACTCAAAGAACTGATTGTTTAGCATTTGTATCCAGACTTGCAAGTAGCAAACACTTGTTAAGAAGTCCAGGACCTAATCTCACTTTCAAACATGCTCATATGGAACACATGGAGAGAATCCCAGTGATTCAGGTGGAGAATCCCAGTGATTCAAAAGCTGTGGTTCTTAAATATGATGGTATGTTCAGACCTGACAACAGAAGTAGGTGATTTGTTTAATGAGATTCTATTGTGTTTTAAAATTGTATTTAATTGTTTTAATTCTTATGATCTGGTTTTGGATTGTAATAAAATATGCATTCATTCATGTGTTGACAAGTAGCAACCAAAATATTTAAATGTATATAGTATGCAAATTAAAGTGTGAATACATCTTCAACAATTCTGCACATAATAGTGGGAACTTGAAAATAATTTTTTGTATCCAATCATCGTACATGAAAAGATGGTTGTATCAGTGGAATATTACTGCAGAATAATAATTTCTAAGATGCTAGGAATATATATTTAATCACTTCATTTAATCCTGAGAAAGTATGTTTTTCTATCAGATCTTATGGTTACTCAGAGCAGGTACTTTCTGAGTTAGGACTAGCATAAACTATCATTTTGAACTAAAAATGTCTAGAAAATTTGAACTAAAAATGTCTAGAAAAATGGTTTTCTGGTTGCTTCTAGCAGTAGATGCTAGAATGGTTTTGTAACAGTTACTTCTAGCAGTAGATGCAATCACGTATAGAAGTTAACAGTCACAAAACCCAGAAAAGGACAACAATTTTCTTATCCCTGATGGAAAGAACAAAAGCACACTTCACTTTTGTTCTTGTTCTTTTATTGTAAAAGTAACATAACCAACCCAGAGCATAAAAGCTAAGGATGCTTTTGAATCAGTAGAGTATAATTTCATTTTATTTTTTGGATTTCAAATACTTGGAGATTTTTAACCATAATCAGGAATTTGCACATTTATCCAAGCATAATCTGTAATGGACATCATGTATGATGATCATGTGCCAAGTCGACACCATTTGTGTCATAAAAGCAATTTTGCTTCACATCAAATAAGGGACTACAGTACAGTACATAGGATTACTTAAATGCAGACCTGTGAAAAAATCAGCAATTACATCCATATGTTTAATTATTTAAATAAAGCGTTTGTGTAGGAAGGATAGAGAAGGTACCATCTGAACACAATTCCTCTTGTCAATACCTGATTGGTTCTATTACTCATTTTCTAATATGTTAATGCGGATGCATCTCCCCTCCATGGGTGACTCTTACTTTTTGTAAGCAGTTCCTCATCCAGCTAGAAATACATACATGGGAAGATGCCTCCTTGTGGAGATCAAATAGTCATTGTTCAAATAGTTATTGTAAGTGTAAATATTGATAGAGGAAAGGATAGATGGATGGTTACATATACCATTTTTATGAAGGAAATGCCACTTTTAAATTAATTATCTCTGTTAATCATATAACTAGATTATTTTCATAACCCAAAGTAAAGTCCTTCAAGTCAGGCTTAACTACTATAGGCAGCATGGACACAATGTGTGAGATGGGCGGCTATATAAATATGATAGATAACTAACCTAACTAACTAAATTCATTCATTCATTCATTCATTCATTCATTCATTCATTCATACATACATACATATATTCATTCAAGTGGTTTTCTTGGCTATAATGCAGAAATGGTTCATCAAAGCCTTCTTCCAGATTTTGCTTTACTTTTCCAGTCCAGCATATAGCCTAGGTATCCCTTAATTATCTGTGATGGAATGTATCTCTGCAGAGGAGGGTGATGTGGTGGATAACAACAGAGAGCGAGACTATCAGGAAGGAGGGGTGCATTCCAGCAGGGGAAAGGAGACAAGAGACAACACAGTCCACAAGGGGAGCGTGGGAAGTGAAAGAGGTTCAGGATAGCCACTCCCTAGAACCTCCCAGGGTATATCCACTAGTTGCAGTAGGATAGATTTAGTTTGGCAAGATTCTTTCTATAAGGTGTAAGCAAAGGAAGGGACTGTACTCGACTGGACTGTTTCATCGTTGTTCTTGGGCTGGGCCTGACATTATCCCACTCAGGGTACTAGCCAGGCCCATATTCACTTAGCTATCAAGCCCAGACAAGATCAACCAGATGCTTTCACTTGCTGAGCCATATTATTGTCACAGAATAATAATAAACACCAGTAATAATTTCTTCTAATTTTTAATTACCCTATTTATGAAGAGCAATATGTCATAATGGCATCAAAATCTTTGTCTTTAGCCAAAAGACCAGATTGCTTAGAAGCGAGATTTATTTCTGGATACTTGAATTCCCCCCCCCCCCCCCCTGTTATTTGTTTCAGTTTGCAACAACTACTATTGTTGCCAATCGCTTTTTTATTTTAGCACTCGGTACCCGCTGTTTTAATATTTTTGTATAGCGATAAAAGAAGGGAGGCAGGCATCTAGCAAGCATGGGGGTGGACAGGAGAACTAAAACTACACAAACAGAAGGCACCAAAATTACACATAACAATGCTTAATATTATCTGTTAACACACTTCTCACATAGTTCTTACAACTTATTTCCAACTTGTATTGGTTATTTTCTCTAAAAAATGCAAGATACAGAAGTAAATTGTGATTTCTTTCACTTCTTAGTTTGAAGTATTCTTTCTGAACACCTCAAATTAAGGGTATCTATCTATTTTTGGTCACTGCCACTTTTGCATACTTTCACTCACTAGTCCCATTTTCCTTTTTTTTTTTTTTAGTTATATGAAAGAAAATGTACTAAAGAAACATTTGCCTCAAAATATAATTTTCGGCTCGTGTACTGACCACTCACTGCCCAGCACCAGCTCTTCAGAAGCTCTTGAACCTCATTTTAGGACTGTTGTCGAGTACCCAAGGCTTGTAGTCTTAGATGACTTCAACCTCCATGCCCTGGGACGGAGTTCCACTATAGCTTGTGAGTTTATGGCCTCCATGGTTGACATGGGCCTATCACAAGTAACTGTGGCCCTGACTCACTTGATGTGATAGAAGGCATGAGCAAGGAGGATCCTGGAATGGAGCTTCGAGGTTACAGGGAGGGGGAGAGACATTCCAAGAATCTCCTCAGCCCCCAGCCGAAGCATGTGAAAGTGAAGAGAAGGAGACTGCCCCTCCACCAAGGGATTCAGGGTTATAGCTGCTGTCGTTGGGGGTTAGACTTAGTCTGGTGAGATTCTGTCTAGTAGGTATAAGCTAATAAAGTAACTGAGCTGTTCCTGGACTGTCTCGTGGTTCTTGGGCTGAACTTGACACTTGACCATTTCTTTTCTTTGGAGCAGATAAGACGCAATTTAAAAAGAGAGAACATTAAATTATGTCATCTGTTGTGGTTTAGATCACTTCCTTGTCATACTGTGGATCATGATAGCTTTGGAACTATGGAAGGTGGTCTACCCCAGGTGCATAATGGACCCACTGGGTTTCTGGAGGGTATTTTTTTTTATCTCACCTTTATTATTTTTATAAATAACTCAAGGTCATAAACATACCTAATACTCCTTCCTCCTTCTATTTTCCCCACAACAACAACCCTGTGAGGTGAGTTGGGCTGAGAGAGAGCGAATGGCCCAAAGTCACTCTCAAAGTCATTTGGAGAAAGTCATGACAATTTGGCAAGCAGTTCCATCTACATCTGGTTGACCCCTGGAATACAGAGACAGCCACAGGACTACATGAGATTGTGCCTCTGCCCAGTCTCTAATTCCCAGGAGTTCCTTAATTTACTGAAAGGTTGAGGGAAATTAAATGACTGAAAGGATGCCTAGAGTGAAAAATAAAAATGGATGACTGAGTACAAGTAAGAGCTTATGTTCAAGCCTACACAGTTGCAATAAGAGTAATATAAGGTCAGTTCTCCTCCATGTTTATTGCTTCTGCTGATTCCTGTTCAGAGTGACCAAGCCTCTTTTAGGAAAAGATAAGCAGTGTTGTTCAGTAGCTGTTTGGCCCTTAGGTTAATTTAACTGAATGGCACCTAGGATATATTAATGTTTTATTGATGGATAGTATTATTTGTATATGATTGTAGTATCTTGCTTTGTCTTGACTTTGTTGTACTCCACCCAGAGTCTGTTTGGGTTGGGGCTGCCTATAAATATTGTAAAGTCAATGGCACATAATCAAATAATACTGTAAAGTAAATAAATACTTAAAGTTATCATGCCAAGTAACCAGTCAGATCTTGCACTATGACAATATCACTGAGTGTACATTTAGCTCAGTAACAAGGATAGTGTTTCCAGGATAGCCTTAAGAGAAACAAGCCCAATAGCACAGGATGGAGAATACCGTATTTTTCCGACTATAAGACGATACTTTTTTCTAAAATCCTTACCCTAAAAATTGAAGGGCATCTTATTTAAGGAAGTCAGCGAGGAGAGAACCGCGCGGTGGCAAAACTGCCTATACTTTGTCTCTGGGGCTTCCTCCAATCACAAGCCTCCAATCATGAGTGAAATAGCTTGTCTCCCAAACAGACTTCCTCCAATCACGAGCCTTATGTAACTGGCGTCAGCTGATGCTGAACAAACCAATTAGAGGAGGGCTTTTGCAGAGAGAAGCTAGTTTCACTCGTGCTTGAATGGAATCAGTTATGCAAAAGGGCATGGAATAGAGCTGCAGAGAGATGGTTTGGACCTCCTCCCACCGAGTGTATCAGGTCAATGTTAACTAATTACTAAATAAAAATGTGTTCTGCACTATCTTTAAAATATTGATTTCTTAATTTGGGGTTGGAAAAATGGGGGTCGTCTTGTACATGGGGGCGTCTTATTGTCGGAAAAATACGGTACTTACTATAGCAATCACAGCAGTTACAGCTTTCTTGTGGGGAAGATTAGTCCACTGTGTATTTTATCAACCCCAAATCCCCTATATGGAGGCAACTATTTGTTAGTTTTATATGGAACTATTAAGATCAATATCTGGCCTATTTTGAATGCTGAAGCTTTGACTAAATAAAGTGTTCATACCAAATCAACATGCTGTCCTGCTTTCTGGTCAAAATAGCATCTTGTTTAAAATAAGATATATGTTTTAGAATATTGTATCATTGTATGAAGGATTATGGCTATAGCATGCATGGAAAAGTGCAAATAAATACTTTTTCAACACTGGAAAGATGGTATAACCCAGACTTACAATCTTGGATGATATATGTTAATTTTTTGTTTATGAGCTGGCACTCCCTTGATGCAATCGAAAGACTGATTTTTTGTGTGGTCAAAGTTTAATGCTTTATTATTTTTAACAAAGTGGGCTAAATAGTTTTTTGAATGCAATATGATATGGGATTTTGTCTATTTTTATTGCATAAAAAAATTAATGAAGAAGGCAAATTTGAAGCCTTTAAAATTATTTGAAGGGGCTATAAGATGCCCATCAAAATCACTGTTGACAAAATCTTGGATTGTTTATAGACATATCATTCTTGAAGTTACTGGCATGTGAACATATAATTGGATGTTGCTAACCAAATAAAATTCTACAGATTTAAGATTTGTTAAAAATAATCAAAATAATAACTTCAATTTTATTTAAGTCATATTTGGTTTTCTTTTGATGGCATGTACTTATGTGCTTATTCATATATTAATACCTATTCAATGAAATACCTTTATGCCCTATAATTATTTTCACACTATTTGAGTTTTAAGAATAGAAATACCTGACATATTGGAATTTCACAGCTCATATTAATGGTGAAGTGAAGCATTTGGCATTGAATGTCTTGGCTTCTCTATATTCATAGTGTTGTTAAAGGCAGAATATAGATTTGTATGTCTGTCCAAAATCAAGAGCTTTAGATTTATCTCATTTCTAGTAACCACTGATGACACTGAAAAACATGTTTTTTTAATCATTTGATCATTCGAATCACTTTAAAAATTATATCTTGCATCACAAAGTCTATGTACATAGTAATATAAAATTTAAAAGGTATCCAAGCTTAAATTAAGCCTAGGAAATTGTTTTGAAATGTAAATAGGACTGTCAAAACAAAAAGTAATGCAACTCATTCAAATGGTTCCTATTGTAGACTAGAATTATAAAAAGGGATTTATACATATGTCAATATGGCTTATATGTCAAATCAGTTGTGATTATTCCTTAGAATATCTTATTCAATGAATTTAGGCGATATTTTTGACTACATATTTTAGTGGTACAACAGATTTTCCATTTTTTGTAATGTAACTGATTGATTATGTGCCATCAAGTTCAACTCCTAGCAACCAGACAGAGAGATTTTCTCCATTACGATCTAACCCTAACCTGAATGAAGTACTGTAATGTGCTCTACATGGGGCTGCCCTTGAAGAACACCTGGAAACTTCAGCTGGTGCAAAATGCAGCAGCATGGGAAGTTATGAATATACCTAGGACACATGTGTCCTTCTACTCTGTGAGCTGCATTGGTTACCAGTTTGCTTCCAGGTGCAATTCAAGGTGCTATTTTTGACCTTTAAAGCTGTGGGTCTAGGTTATTTGAGGGAGTGCCTCTCCCCAGTTACTCTTACCTGTCCCATCAGGTCCAGCAGGAGAGACATGTTGTGGGTCCCATCTGCTAAGGAGTTCCATCTGATGGACCCAAGAGACAAGCCTTTTCTGCTGTGGCACCCATCCTCTGGAACATCATCCCCCCCGAGGTGAGGTTAGCCCCAATCTTATGACCTTTCAGAAAATGTGGCTTTTTTCATCAGGCCTGGGGGTCCCCTGGCAGCAGAGAGCCTGCACTTTGGTTGCACCACATATAACATCTTAATTTAACCCTCTCACAATCTTATTTTTACTTAGGTTAATGATTTTAACTGTTTTTTTAATATTCTGTTTCAACAGTTGGTTTTATTGTATGCCACCTAGAGTCACCTTATATGAGATGGGCAGCCATATAAATTTGATAAACAAACAAACAAATAAATAAATAAATTGTGTTCATGAATATGTAGGAGTCAACTAAGATACTTTACTTACTTTATCTGCAAAAGACTTTAGTTGGCTTCAGACAGTTGCAGACACAGTTGCTGAATCATCATACTAAGCCGTGATTTGCTGAATAATAACACTTTAAAACATAATGTGCAAGCCAGAGTTTACAGGTTCACCCAATGAAGTAGTCAAAAACAAACAAGCCATATTATCATTTAATACAAACCTAATCCATCTCTTGCTATTATATTGATGAGAGAGAAATGTACCCAGTGGCACTCATTTAGAGCTATCCAAGATCCTGTTTCCTGTCACTTCCTATCCTCTACTTGGGCTTTCCCTTGACTTTTTCTTTCGTGCCTAACTTCTTCAGGGAGCCTCAAATAGCAGTGATCAGAACACATTGGGATAATATGAGAAACGAACCTGGTGAAGCTGTCAGACCACACAAAAGGATTTATAACAGGAAGTCTGGTATAGCATATGCCTTTTATGAAACAGGCCCAAGATTACTATGTGATAGGAAAAATCTGCGACCAGAGATTATATATCAGCTAGACCTGAACTTGATGGCCCTGACAGAGATAATCTTCAGATGAAGTTTTTTGGCTCTAATTTTGGGTATTTGAATATCTATGAAACAAATATTTTGAAGCAGACCTATTCAATCACACTGGCCATATTTCATGGCTTTACAGTTTTAACTACCATCATTTGCAATATGTTGGACTATCACAAGATTCAGTATTTTCCCTTTAGTAGCACTCAAACTCTAGCACCCAACCTTTTTAGCTTATTTCCCCAACTTTTTCCCTTTTTAAGTTCTTATCTACTGAGTCATCCCTTGGCCAAAAAGTTACTCTTAATTATGTTGAACACTGTCATCTATTGTTTATTAGTTCTGCTTAAATATTCCCTCTCTTTCTCTAGGTATGTTTTATGCAGTCATATTTTATGATGCATGCTGTTGTTTTTAACTTGATCTGTGAGTGGCATTGAGGGTCATTTCTTTTATGGAAAGGTGGCAAATAAATATTACAAAGAAATGGATGTCAGCTTTGCTTTAGAAGAATAATATGGATAGATAAGACAATACAGGCATTGAAATTGTCATAAAACCTTTTGTGATGAAAGTCTAGATTAATTGACAATCCATTCCTCTATGAAAATGGAAGGTCAAATGTAGAATCCCTGGATATAGTCTTCAGACATTAAGGTTCACCTAACTGTCAAATAAATCAATAAGATTTAAATATACTCTTAAGCACTTAATGTGCATTTATTTAAATAGAACATAGACAGCTGATTTTCTCTGGCATGCTAAATACTTTTTTGGCATACTTAAAGAACTAAATTAAAGAACACTTTAAGGCAGTCTATAGTAATATTAACTGTTCTCAGAAGTACAGTATCCCTGGAATGGCATGTTAGTGTTGAATTTATTTTTTTAATCTGTTTCTTTATTAGAGACATTTCACCAGTCCTGCATAAGTATGTGTCAAAATCTACAAGATGCTAACCTTGGATTGTGACACTCTACCCACCATCTTGCAGATTTTCATACACACACATGCACGCACGCACAAGTTGTGGATGTCCTTGTCCATCACAGAATTGTTAGATTTTTTTCCCTCAAAACTATGATAGTCAGGCAAGTTTAAAAGTTATTTAATATATCATGTAAATAATGCTATGTTTCCCTTGAACATTCCTTACTGAATCCAAAATGATTCAGTAACTGGATTCTATACAGTTTCCTGAGAGAACTCCTCAACACTTGACTTAAGAGAGCAATGTTAATTTTAATCCAATGCCAATTTTTTTTCTCATACTGCTTAAAAGCATTCTTGTTAAATTTATTGAGAAGTAGTAATGGATTATTTTCCCAAGAAAAAAGACCCTATTGGAGAACAAGAAGCACAGGTACCTGAGGAGGCTAGTGATGGCATGATGTGTAACAAGGGGAAAAAATATACATCAACACTCTCTTCCACTTTACAGTAGAAAAGTAAGTTCAAAAACACTGTCAAAAGAAATGCTAACATGCCCTAAGAATGGGATAAAAAGCACATTCATTTTTGCTGGGGGAAAAATGAAAAACCAGAAGCTGTATTTCAGAAAAGTATGAATTTACTTAACTTTGCTATTAGAACAGGAGGTATGTCTTGTTAATTATATCTTCACTCATCTCTCATGTTCCCTTCTTTGGGCTCAGAAATGACCAGACCTGATACACGTAGCTCTTCAATTTAAATCTCTCTCCATCCTCTTTGAAAGAATACTTGCAAAATAGATCCTGTCTTCTTCACAGAATATCGGCCTCTTGGATTTTTCCTTTTCCTTTTATTCGTTGTAAATGTGTACTCTTTAAATTTTAACTGTATGTTTATTTATAGTTTTAATATGTTGTAAGCTGCCCAGAGACCCCCATTGGGGGGAGATGGGCAGGGACAACTTTAATAAATAAATAAATTAAATAAATAAATATTATGGGATGAGTGCATGGTCAGTCGATGTTGTCTTCTATTTGTAACACATACAGGTGAAACTCGAAAAATTAGAATATCGTGCAAATGTTCATTTATGTCAGTATGGCGACTCAAAAGGTGAAACCAATATATGAGATAGACGCATTACATGCAAAGCGAGATATGTCAAGCCTTACTTTGGTATAATTGTGATGATTATGGTATACAGCTTATGAAAACCCCAAATTCACAATATCAGAAAATTAGAATATTACATGACATCAATAACACAAGGATTGGAAATAGAACAATATCGGACTTCTGCAAAGTATAAGCATGCATATGTACTCAGTACTTGGTTTGGGCCCCTTTTGCAGCAATGACTGCCTCAATGCAGCGTGGCATGGATGCTATCAGCCTGTGGCACTGCTGAGGTGTTATGGAAGACCAGGATGCTTCATTAGCAGCCTTCAGCTCCGCTGCATTGTTCAGTCTCATGTCCCTCATCTTTCTCTTGGCAATGCCCCATAGATTCTCTATGGGGTTCAGGTCAGGCAAGTTTGCTGGCCAATCAAGCACAGTAATCCCATGGTCATTGAACCAGGTTTTGGTACTTTTGGCAGTGTGGGCAGGTGCCTAGTCCTGCTGGAAAATGAAGTCAGCATCCCCATAAAGCTCATCTGCGGAAGGAAGCATGAAGTGCTCCAAAATCTCCTGGTAGACGGCTGCGTTGACCCTGGACTTAATGAAGCACAGTGGACCAACACCAGCAGATGACATGGCTCCCCAAATCAACACAGACTGTGGAAACTTCACACTGGACTTCAAGCATCGTGCATTGTGTGCCTCTCCATTCTTCCTCCAGACTCTGGGTCCTTGGTTCCCAAATGAGATGCAAAAGTTGCTCTCATCAGAAAAGAGGACTTTGGACCACTGGGCAACAGACCAGTTCTTTTTTTTTTTTTTTCTGTAGCCCAGGTAAGACGCTTCTGACGTTGTTTGTTGTTCAGGAGCGGCTTGACAAGAGGAATACGACATTTGAAGCCCATGTCCAGGACCCGTCTGTGTGTGGTGGCACTAACTCCAGCCTCAGTCCACTCCTTGTGAAAGTCCCCAACACTTTGGAATGGCCTTTTCCTGACAATCCTCTCCAGGCTGCGGTCATCCCTGCTGCTTGTGCACCTTTTTCTCCCACACTTTTCCCTTCCACATAACCTTCTGTTGATGTGCTTTGATACAGCACTTTGGGAACATCCCACTTCTTTTGCAATTACCTTTTGGGGCTTTCCCTCCTTATGGAGGGTGTCAATGATGGGTTTCTGCACAACTGTCAGCTCAGCAGTCTTTCCCACGCTTGTGATTCCTACTGAACCAGCCTGAGAGACCATTGAAAGGCTCAGGAACCCTTTGCAGGTGTTATGGATTCATTAGCTGATTAGAGTGGGACACTTTGAGCCTAGAATATTGAACCTTTTCACACTATTCTAATTTTCTGAGATTGTGAATTTGGGGTTTTCATAAGCTGTACGCCATAATCATCACAATTATACCAAAGTAAGGCTTGACATATCTCGCTTTGCATGTAATGCGTCTATCTCATATATTGGTTTCACCTTTTGAGTTGCCATACTGACATAAATGAACATTTGCACGATATTCTAATTTTTCAAGTTTCACCTGTATATGCATACACTCATTTTTTTAAAAAAAAGAAAATCAATTAAGGAAGAAATATCTTTGGAAATGATAGTATTATTCATCTGAGAGTAGTATTCCTCATTCAGCTCAGAGTCATGAAAATCTGAGTGAATGTGGTCACCATACATTGGCTGTAGGTTGCCTTTCATCTTCTGCCAGGGCAGACCTCGTGTGTAGATTTCAAGCAGTTATGATTACATCTAAACATCTACCCATTCCTTTGTACTATGTGCAATCGATTGTGTTACAGGCCTGTTTAAATGGTATTTTCCACTGACAAAGTCTTTCTTTACCTACTGCTGGAATAGTGACTATGAATCTGAAGGGGGTTCAAAGTCATTTTTATAACTTGCTCTGCCATGCAGCCATCTGCTTCAAAGAGCAAGGACAGAGAAATGCAAGAATTGGTGGTTAAATGGTTCAGCAAAACTTTTCAAAGCTGATGCTCTGATGCAAGGAAGGGGATATTTTCACATCTGTCAGTTAATTAAGCACAGGTTTTAGACAACAGGTGTGAGGGACCTGCAGCCCTCCAGATTGGACTATAAAACTCATTTACATCAACTGACCTGATCAGTCCTCACGGACCATGTACACTGTCAACCCAGCAACATCTGGAGACCGAAGAGCACTCTGCTTATAAACCTCCAGAAAGAATTTGAGGACAGTGAACCATTAGACATTCAAACCTGATTAAGTTTAGCAAGTTACTTTAATGGTTTGTTTTATTCCCTGCTGCTATTAATTTGATAGTCTCATATTTGTGTATATTGTTGTTTTGCAGTAGTAATAACTGATCATATTTAAATTCCATTTAGTTATATATTTAGTTTCTTAGCTTTCCAACAGAGTGCTCAAAACATATAGAAAATAAAGCTAAAAACCGTCATTAATTATGTGATCTTTTTAAGGTCACTAATGATGTTATTATTAATCACTAGCTATTGTAACCCATCTCGAGTTCTTGTTTAAGGAAAGTGGTATACACATTTTGTACATGCATACAAACCTGAATTAATTTTTTTTTCTGTTGATTGGGTGTTCTTAATCAAAGGGCATGCTAACAAGGTGTCTTCTGTGACGGAAATAATGAACACTTTGTGTGAGAGGAGCGGCTATATAAATATGATAAATAAATAAATAAATAAATAAATAACCCCACACATATTGAATCAAGGGTCTGATAAAAGCTAAGCATTCATCAACAAATAGTAATTGTATTTGTGTAATTTTGTGCTACTATTAACATTCAGTATAGAGAAATACCACGGAAATCATACACGTTTATTGCTTTAATTCAGAGATAGAGAATATTGAAAATAAGTTATCAGAAAGCCAGTATACTATATAGCAAGGAATAAAGAGGCATTATTTTAAAAAATAAATAAATATTCTGCTCTTGAGTTTTTATGCAGATTAATAGGATTTGGAATTTGCAATTCCTGTATACAAGCATTAATGGCATAAGATTACTTATTCAGTAACTTATATTGTCTATTTTTCTGAACTAGCAATTCTCATTTCAAGTACTTAAATAATTTGCTAAGTTAATGTCCATCACATCAATTCTTCCCCTTACATGACCCAGCTTTTGCACTTATCTATAGATCCCACTCAAATGTTTATGAATTTTTAAGTGGAGTTGTCTGAATTACATTCACTCATCTTTGACTGCAAATCAGTCAAAGAACTTAGCAACAGACCATTGAAAATGTTAAGTGGCCTATACTTTTTCGTAGAACACTCTTATATGGACTGTTTTCTTTTGCTACTTCAGGCAAGAATCTTAATTAAAATCAATTTTTAAAGAATTTCTCTGAAGGAATTACAAGAATTATAGGACAGTGAAAGGAATGCAGGCTAGTCCTTAAGAAAACACACTCAGAATTTTGAATGGTTAACTTTTCCTTTTGCTTTAGCACTGCACATCTTGAGAAGAAAATAGGTACTGTGACGAACTGATGGATATAGACATCATTCAAACCAGTTTCATGCATATATGAAGTGTCAGTGTGAATAGAATTTCAAACAAAAACATCTAAGCAATTATCCAAGCAGGAAAGAATTATATTTGCTGGGAACAAAGAGAGCTTTGTCACCTCCTGACTTCATAGAAATAAATGTACTTGTGTTTGTATGCACACTCACACTCTCTCAATCATGGTTGGGTTTTACCATCTCAACAGGCCAGTCAAAATGAGAGAGAGGGAAAGAGAGAGAAATTTTCTGGAGCAAGTGTTAAGAATGTGAGGTCAAGGTCACGTTGAACATTATACTTCCTTTGAGTACAAGGCTACTGTGTCTGGCAGTTGCCTTAAAAAAAAATAATTGTGACATATGAACATTTAATATCAGACAGTAGGTAACTTTTGCATTTTGCATTTCATTTCTTTACTCATTTAATTGAGGATCTGCCTTTTCACTAAAACAAAAAAGCCATTAAAGTAGATTAAACTACCAAAATCCCACCTGAGTATTGTACGCTAGAAAACCATAATCTTAACAAAATTCAGGATGGTAAAGCGATTAGAATATTATATTTGAACTGAGATGACCCATGCTCTAACATCCACAACCATGAATGTTGAATCTCCATAGCCTAATTTACAGGATTCCTGGTGAAATAAAATGGGAAACAGGTACACCACCTTGAGCTCCTTGGGCAAGAATGTGATATGAATTCAATAAATCACAAATGAGTAATCTTTGGCCCATTTTTGGCCTATGAGTATAATTTTTGGTCATATACTCTATCGGTGGCCTTTCTTTCCAAGTTCTATCACATTGCCAGCAATCATGAGAAGTTTCCCCCACTCCAGTTTTCCTGGGAAAACCTATGATCATTATGGGATATCTAAAGATAGAGCTCTTGACCACAACAGCTACTCCAGTTGAGGGCTTCTAAGAAAGTCTTTCCTTGATGGAATAAAATGGGAAAAGGTTTCCCACAAAATGAAATTGTGAACTCTTGACATCACCTTGCACAATCTGCTTTTATTCATGCCTTTCCTATTTCACTTTGGGTGAACAAAAGGGCTCTGTGTAGAGTGCAGAAGGAAATGGTCTCCCTGCTTCTTTCTGTGTGTGCTCCTAGGATCTGAGCAGGCCAGTCCAGGCTGTCTGGCTTAATTCTCCCTAGATGAACTGATGATGCCAAGTGTGGGAATTTTGCCACTAATGCTGTTCTGATGTCAGTGGAGGTTCAATCCACAGAGTGAGGACAGGATCAAGGTCCAAATTGGGTCCTCACCCTGCAATATAAAGAGGAAATAAATCAGCGAGGCTAATGCTTAGTGACTATCTTTTTGTGGAAAAACAAAGAAGCTAAGAATATAGGTCAACATCTACACTCTGCTGGGTCACAAATGGACTTTGTATATAATTGCATCCCATTCACAACAAATAATAGAGCATTCCTTTCTTCAGAATGTTTCTAAACCAAATGCTGCTGGGTGAAAGAAGTATGCAGAAGAAAACAGAAGTATACCATGAAAATTAAGCCACCATATTGGATTTGGATATATATACAGGTGAAACTCGAAAAATTAGAATATCATGCAAATGTTCATTTATGTCAGTATGGCAACTCAAAAGGTGAAACCAGTATATGAGATAGACGCATTACATGCAAAGCGAGATATGTCAAGCCTTACTTTGGTATAATTGTGATGATTATGGTGTACAGCTTCTGAAAACCCCAAATTCACAATCTCAGAAAATTAGAATATTACATGACATCAATAACACAAGGATTGGAAATAGAACAATATCGGACCTCTGCAAAGTATAAGCATGCATATGTACTCAGTACTTGGTTTGGGCCCCTTTTGCAGCAATGACTGCTGCAATGCGGCGTGGCATGGATGCTATCAGCCTGTGGCACTGCTGAGGTGTTATGGAAGACCAGGATGCTTCAATAGCGGCCTTCAGCTCCGCTGCATTGTTCGGTCTCATGTCCCTCATCTTTCTCTTGGCAATGCCCCGTAGATTCTCTATGGGGTTCAGGTCAGGCGAGTTTGCTGGCCAATCAAGCACAGTAATCCCATGGTCATTGAACCAGGTTTTGGTACTTTTGGCAGTGTGAGCAGGTGCCAGGTCCTGCTGGAAAATGAAGTCAGCATCCCCATAAAGCTCGTTGCGGAAGGAAGCATGAAGTGCTCCAAAATCTCCTGGTAGACGGCTGCGTTGACCCTGGACTTAATGAAGCACAGTGGACCAACACCAGCAGATGACATGGCTCCCCAAATCAACACAGACTGTGGAAACTTCACACTGGACTTCAAGCATCGTGCATTGTGTGCTTCTCCATTCTTCCTCCAGACTCTGGGTCCTTGGTTCCCAAATGAGATGCAAAAGTTGCTCTCATCAGAAAAGAGGACTTTGGACCACTGGGCAACAGACCAGTTCTTTTTTTCTTTCTGTAGCCCAGGTAAGACGCTTCTGACTTTGTTTGTTGTTCAGGAGCGGCTTGACAAGAGGAATACGACATTTGAAGCCCATGTCCAGGATCCATCTGTGTGTGGTGGCTCTTGATGCACTAACTCCAGCCTCAGTCCACTCCTTGTGAAAGTCCCCAACATTTTGGAATGGCCTTTTCCTGACAATCCTCTCCAGGCTGCGGTCATCCCTGCTGCTTGTGCACCTTTTTCTACCACACTCTTCCCTTCCACATAACCTTCTATTGATGTGCTTTGATACAGCACTTTGGGAACATCCAACTTCTTTTGCAATTACCTTTTGGGGCTTTCCCTCCTTATGGAGGGTGTCAATGATGGTTTTCTGCACAACTGTCAGGTCAGCAGTCTTTCCCATGCTTGTGATTCCTACTGAACCAGCCTGAGAGACCATTGAAAGGCTCAGGAACCCTTTGCAGGTGTTATGGATTCATTAGCTGATTAGAGTGGGACACTTTGAGCCTAGAATATTGAACCTTTTCACACTATTCTAATTTTCTGAGGTTGTGAATTTGGGGTTTTCATAAGCTGTACGCCATAATCATCACAATTATACCAAAGTAAGGCTTGACATATCTCGCTTTGCATGTAATGCGTCTATCTCATATACTGGTTTCACCTTTTGAGTTGCCATACTGACATAAATGAACATTTGCACGATATTCTAATTTTTTGAGTTTCACCTGTATATGTATGTATGTATGTATGTATGTATGTATGTGTATATACATACATATATATATACACATACATACATACATACTTATATACCATTAATTTTTTAACCTTGAAAAAAAAGGACATTTATATAGAAAGGAAAAATATAGATGAAAGGGAATCCAGAAATAGCACTATTGTCCAAAAAAACCCACCATTACTTCTAGTAAAGAGAAGGTTGTGGATAACAGCAGAGTGTGATAAGTACACAGCATACAGATTATTGAAATATGCAAACTCTGGACACTGTCTGCATTGTTTTATAGTCCAGACAAAATCTGCCAATTGTTCTGAGAGAATGTGGTAACTGGGAAAAAAATGCATACCTTTTTGAACTAAATAGCATCATGTGCCTTTAATTTTATTTTGGGAAAAGAGATCAACTGATTCAGAAGGAAGGCTCAATACTTCTGATTAAGAATAAAGAACAAATATATTTGGAACACATCTGAATGCAAACTTAATTTGGCATTTCCAAGCCAATACATAAACTGAAAGTTCTTCTTTGATTTCTAAGAAATAATCATGCTTTGTTATTCTGTATAGGAGTTAATTCGGTTGTAGCTGTAATTGTTATGGAAAAAAGACTTCAGACTGATAATTTTTGAAAAGCGAAAGAAGAAAAAGAAATACATCTTAGAGTTGAAGATGAAGCACGTTTGGCATTATGTGACAATCCTGTTGGGAGGAAAAAACAGCTGGTGGTTTAGTAGGATGCTATGCTATGAAATTATACCAAATTCAGTAGGGCAGGAGAGCCCAACAGAAAAGTTTCAGAAAGATCTGACCAAGGACAACTTCAGCAAATAGTCCTTAAAAGATCTCAAATAATTCTAGAATTCAGAAGCTGGACCGATGAGAGGTCTGCATCAGTTACCTCTGTGAGAAATTAGCTGGGAACAGGGAGAGGGGCCCAAAAAAACCCAAAATGGCAGTGGCTACCTTGTGATTACATCTTTTTTTGCATTTGATGCACATAACAAAGGGGCAGGGGTTTGATTGCATGGTTGCAGCCACCATACTGACTTTTTTGACCACCACCCTGCAGATCCCCCTTGCTTGAAAAAAGGTTAGAGAAATTTAGAAGGGGAAACTGTTGAAAGCTTATTAAAACCTGTAATTTAGCATTTTAACCTAAGAACTAGACGGTTAAGTCATTTTATTCTGCTCTTGCAATACAACCCCATATTTCCTCATGCAATTTAAGTCCTGTAATCTTAGTTCTGTTCATTTTATAAGCGAATCTTCCCTACGATTCATTCCTGCCCAGGAATGCTCACAAGATGCCATAATTCTGAGTCCAAAAATTTATTTAGCACACAAGGCAAGAGCAGAATGCAGCTGGCCCCATGCAAGGGGCACAACACCCTTTTACAGTTGCGTATAAATAACCAGTTTGCACATGCTTAGTTCTAAAATTCTCATGTTTAACTTTCCAAATAAGGTATAGCCTGATTTCTCACTTTCTAATTGGTACACCTTATCTCTATTGCTAGAAGCATAATGGCTTCTTCTCATTCCTTTCTTATCTGTCTACGTGTCCCTCATTTCACTATAATGGTGAAACACTAACTTCCCTTCTAAAATGGTGTTAGTTCAGCTTCCTAATAACTACTTTCCAACACACTTAAGCTGTGTTATCCTGCTGTTGCTCTACAACCCCATCTTTCCTTATCTAATTTAAGCCGTTTAATCTTGGCTTTGTTGATTTTATAAGCAAATCTTTAGGGGTGAGGTATCAGAACCAAGTGACTTATAGGGAATTTATTCTGAAAGCAACAATTAAAACTTTAAAAACTGAGAACACCATTGCAAAATGTGTTAATAAGCAGTAGAGTTCCATAGGTCTAAGTCCCAGCATTTTGAAGAAGAAATAAACCATTAAGAGAATAGTCATTGACCACCCAGAAATATGTTAGTGTGGATGAGTTTTTTGCCTGCCTTTCACCAGCCAGACCATTGCCTCTCAACACAACACTGTCAGCTTGAGATACAGCCAGCACAATAATTTCTGTGCTCATTAAACACAAGACACTCAGAGTTGTTTAGCCTTGTATTCTATCCATCGCCTTCAAGATTTTGAGGAGCCAATCTCACAGTTGGAATTAATATATAGCTTCCCTTACTTGCACAAGGTAATTATACGGCTCTCATCTGTAAGATGAAATTATAGTCATAAGTGGAATATCAGCAGCATCTGTTCAAAGGTTTTAGGCAATTTAACCTTGGCCAGCAAGGATCCACTCAGCTCCAACTGACTGACAGTATTTAATGTCTTTGTCTTTCATGATATAGTATCAGAAGCCTGGAAAAAGGTTTTCCAATTATGGGAGGGGATTCAAAACTAACAGAACAGGCAATGAAAGATTAAAGCAGTTGCATAAGGGGATAGGCACCATTGGCAGAATGGTGGTTTAATGTGGGCTCCGAAGACCTGCCTCCAAACTGCACTGAACCAAGCGGAGAGAGCTTTGCTTTGCAAATGCGTATCTGGAGGTTTGTAGCTTTAAATCTTGGTTTGTATCAGACGACAGAGTGGCCCAAGGGCAGATGTTGCTGTTGTACTGTCAACACTAAGCAAGCCCCAATACGTGGAGAGGAGCTCCATGCAACTGTCTTGGAAAAGGGGCGGGCGGGGGATGAAATAAAAAGTGTCCACTGTTGAAGTGGGAAGGTTTTGTCTTTATGCTTGCTGTTATTCTGCCCTGTGGCTGGTTTTTAAGAAGTGAGTTTACTTTGTTCTGTGTTCTAGTTTTCAAAACCTACATCTTAATTTCTTTAGGTGGGGGAAAAGATGAACTGCCATGGGCAAATCTGTCCTAGCTACCAGAATTTGTCCACACATTGGCTGGGTTTGCCCACTATGCTAACTTAGGCTAAAATGGGGCTGAGGATCGCATTATGCCTTTATGTAAAAACAGGTATTGTGTTTTATTTAGCTAACACAGATGAACAGCTTCAGCTGGCTTAAAAACCACCCCAGGCTTCTGGTGGATGTTGAGGCCTGCACTCCAGGGTGGGGCCTAGGTTCATTTTGGGAATGGCTGCAGAGGTTTCAAGGGATATGTATAATGGGTGTCTTAAGCATCTGTAAAGCCCAAGTCACTCATTTTGCCTCTGAAATTCCCCTACCCCAGTGCATAAAATGACCCATGTTCAACAAAAATGTTAGGGAAGAACTATAATGTTTAGAAAGAAGAATGCTGATTACCTCCAAATAAAGTTATTTCTATCTAGTCAGCCTCCTCTTTGTCAAGATGGTAATCACAGGGAGCAACTCTTTCTTGCCCAAGGTCACCAGCAGTTGGCACCAGAAGGGATAGTGCTTCAGATGCCACAAGTAATATACCGTATTTTTCTGTGAATAAGATGCCCCCATGTATAAGATGACCCCCACTTTTCCAACCCAAAATTAAGAAATCAATATTTTAAAGATAAAGCAGAACACATTTTTATTTAGTAATTAGGTAACATTTACATGATACACTCAGTGGGAGGAGGTCCAAACTGTCTCTCTGCAGCTCTATTTCCATGCTCTTTTGCATAACTGATTACATTCAGTTTGAATTTTGCAGAGTAAGACATTCACTTATTTATTTTTTTATTTTCTGACATCTTTATGGGCTCAGAATGCTCTGACATTACCGGTCCCTGTCACATCTGTGCACTGCCTACACGCTCTCCACCTCCAACAAGATGTGTTCCAATTGCTTTGTTCAGCATCAGCTGACATCAGTTACATAAGACTCGTGATTGGAGGAAGCCTGTTTGCAGAGTCAAAGTATGGGCAGTTTTGCAATTGCGTGGTTCTCTCCTTGGCTTACTACCTTCTATAAGACCACCTTTAATTTTTAGTGTAATGATTTTAGAAAAAAGTATCATCTTATACACAGAAAAATACAGTAGATATCATGATTTAGCTTCCTTGAAGAGAATACACTTCTGGGTATCAACTAAGTATGAGTTGGTTTGGGGAAGGTATGAGAGATGATTGCAAACTTGCTGAATGTGATACAATCTTAGCCAAACTGTCTCCTGTGCTTATGAATTCACATTCGAGTGTTGAGTCTCACATACATTGACTGATTTGTTTTCCCATGTATTTCACCTAAAGCTAAACTTAAGAGGGCTCCATCAGGTTGCAAAGTGATTTGGGCTATTATGTTCATCTCCACAGTTAAGCAATCAAAATTTCTTCTTGTTTGCAAATGTCCCTATATGGATGCTGTCAAGCCTCTTCCTCTGGAGGATGAGACTCTTACAATTATTGATATGTTTGCAGCTCCTGCATGCTGGCCCTCCTTTGCTAGATCTCTTTAAATTGTTGCTTCAGGTTCAATCTTGATTATATTTTTAATGTATTTAAATAATAAAATTACAATAGATAGGTAGCGTGACCCAGTGGACTAGGAATGGAGGGTCTAGTTTTCCCATAAGCATGGAAGCCAGCTGGGAGTCTTGGATCAGACACTCTCAGCTTTAGACTAGGAAGACCAAAAAATTCTATCTACCAACTTGTACTGGAAACTGGTAAGTCACAGTCCATGGCCTTCAATGAAGAGGCTTTCAACCCTACTGGACTGATTCAGACTGGAGAGAGAGGGAGAGAGATCATGCAAGTTATACTTGCATAGTTGAAAACCTGGTTCCTACTGATGTATTTCCTAATGATCTGAAGGAAAGTAAAAAACAAACAAACGTGAATGACCTTAAAGTCTTTCTGTTAGTCTCAGTTAATTGGGCAATGTACTGCAGAGTACTCAGAACTAATGTACTTTGAGGGGAGCAATTTCAGCTTCTCATACATGCTGATGGGTTCTAAATTAATTGTAAATAACCATTCAAAGAAAAAAATAAATAAACCAGTTAGACGTCATTTGAACAAGAATATCTGCTCATTATTCCAGGAGCTTTCATGCCTTCTAAACACACACATGCATATAGTCCATATACATAACACTCAAGGAAAATGTTAGACTGGATTAAGAAATGGAAAAGGAATCATGTTGAAATAGTAGGGCATCAGATAATTAGTAGTACTTCAACACCTTGAGCACGGCCACTCGTTTGTGATACTTTCTTCAAAGAAGACAACCTGCAGTGGACAAGGCATTGCATATATGAGAAGAAAGGCGGGGGGGGGCTTGACGTTAGAAACATGGAAAAGATTTTCTTGTGAAGACATGTTGGGGAAAAATAGGGGGTAATCAAGCCAAGTCCTCAGCAGGGTTTAATAAAACATCAGAGAGTCTACCCCACAGTCATCACTGAATGTTGCTGATCATTATAATTCCAAGCCATTGAGCCAAACAATTCTCTCAGCTGGTGTAAATAGCTGTTGCTCCCACTGGTTTGAAGAAGGGCTGGTGCTAGTTATGGGTCAGGCTTATTTAATCAGAGCTGAAGTTATCATGGAAATAAGAATAATCTTTTTTTTCCTCCATCTTTTTTAAAAAAATAAGAAGTAGGCTTGAGCACTGATCAAGTGAGACACATTTATCTTATATATATATATCAAGAAAAGGTGATACTGAAATTTATTTTTTAAAAATGGCTGCAGTTTTAAATGCTGAAAAGAAGGGGAGAGTAGGAGAACATATTTTATTACAGCAACATTTTGGAATAACAGCCAATAAATCAAAGGGATTGTTGTAGCATGCCACCCATTGTCTTTTCTCCAGTAATTCCTCTAAAGAAATTTCCCATTCTCTTTCTTTATAAAGACAACACAGATATTTTTCAGAGATTGGGTTGTGTGTCTGTGTGTTTTTTTAAATTTGCAAATGTATTTTAAGCAGTCCCCAATCCAATAGGGCAGGACAACCTTTTTATGGAATTGATATTTGGATAACAGAATAGAATATATCTTACTATTGAGTGAAGTTATGTTTTTTAAGAGAATTGTGGATGATGTGGGCATTTTCACTTCATTAGAACAAAAGTTAAGTGGCCCATCAAAGCCAATTTATGATTGTCAGAGAAGGGTTGACCAAGCATTTGCTGGTCTAAACAACCCTTTGATGAAATTATGTCCACAAAGCCTCTCCCTATCTCCCTCTTTCTCTTCTTTTACATCTGGGAGGAATGGATGGAAGCATGAGTGGGTGGATTCTCTCTCTCTCTCTCTCTCTTTCTCTCTGTATGCATATATGTATGTATGTGTATACACGCACACGTGTACAGTTTCTGAGGAGGGAAGAGATAAGTGACATCAAATGTGGTCATACAAATAACATACTTTGTGTTATTTGAACAATTATGTCAAAATACAGGTATGGCATCACTGTGGCTTCTACTGAACACCAAAAGATTTAAATCTTACCATACAACTGAGAAAAATTAAGAGTTTTAACCATAGCAACTACTAGAATAACATCAGAAGAATAACAGTAGTGCTTATTGACATTCTAATGCCAGAAAGTTTCTTGTGCATCTTCACTTTGCTGCAGAAACATTAACAGCATATTGTGTATAGAACTGTAGTATCAGGAAGCACACATTTAAGCAACAGCATTCATGCACTAGAAAATAGAGTTATGGGTACTTTGCAGCCTGACACGCATCTTGTATCCTCAGATGTGGCGAAAGGTGCTGTCTCACTGCCCATCTTGATGCACCACCCATCTAGTCACCCAACTTGGGTCAGCTTTGTTATGTTTCATGCAGGAGCAGTGCCATGTTATGTATCAAGCACCAAGGATCTTGGGTTAATCCTATGTGTGAATGAGACAGAATTAAAACATATATGATACAGATTAATTCCAGGACGGGGGAAAATCAATTTAAAATTTAGTACTCTGTGTGTGTGTGTGTGTGTGTGTGTATGTGAATCCAGGTAAAATGACTGTCAGGGACAGGAAGAGTTGCCCAAAAAATTAACAACAGATAAACAACCCTCCCCACCCCCTCAACCCTTTGAAGTCCATTTCTTAAAATAATTGAGCCTCCCAGAGTTGTTTAAGATAGGCAGCCATGCAAATCTTTTAAATAAAGAAATATGTGGCAACACTGCAGCATAATTGACCCTACAAATAAAGAAATAATCTTACAATAAGAATAATTACTATGCCAAAAAGAGTCTGATCCATACTGGGAAGTGATTTGGGCAAAATATGCTGTTAAAATTAAAACTCCCTATTGTATTCCTTTACTAATAAATAGAACAAAAGTTGGACATTGATAAATATTCCCTGTAGGGAATAATATTGCAACAGATGGTCTCCAAATATGTGACTTATGTAAAATGCATCACGTGGCAGGCCTTTTAATAATAAAATCTTAACTAAAGAAAATAGGCACACTACAATTATAGACCCTAATTGCCTGCATGGTTACAATAGAACATCTTTTGAACATTAAGTTGAACAAAAAAAAAAAAAAAGGAAAAGAAATGTTAATGAACCCAGTACCTAGTTAAATGGTGCATGACAGAGAGCAATAGTATATTTTTCTAAGAATCCTGCAAAGCATAATCTATCTCCCTCAAAATGACTTAAGTGATTTAACTAAAATATCTTCTTTGTAATCCTTGCTTCATTTTTCTTATTCATTTTGATCAAGCCGCCAACTGCTCTGAAAATAACAGCAAATATTACTATTTGCCTGTGCTTCAATTAATGAGACATATACAACTTAGAAATCTAGTGGGTCACATGCTAGTTCGGAGAACATCATTTATTTGGAAGACTAGGTTTTGCACTGACACACTGGCTTGCATTCAGACTTTGGGCTCATCCTCACATCCTACTTACTGCAGCATAATTTGCTAACAGTTTTGAAGGAACATAATTCCATGACATTGCTGCCTTTGGGAGGCAGCATGAAGTCATCTTTAGATGTTCCACTGTAAAATTTGCTGTTTTGCCACTTCTCCTGATGCAAGTTGTGCTCTAGGAGCAACCACCAATATTTTGGTGATAAGATTGGAAATGACATGGAAAAGGGCATAGAACTTGTCCAACTCCTATTGGCCACTTAAGTCTGCTGAAGGCATGCCCCCTTCCCAGCCAGTCATTGAGTACTGTCTTCTATGGCCATTTTGATTTGGGCTGCAACCTAAACTGAATACCTGCCTTGCTCAGTTTTTTATCACTGTTTCTGACATACTAATAAAAAATAGATAATTTTTATATAGAACAAATGTCAATCTTCCAGGAGATCAGTGCACTCATGTCAAAACAAACAAGTGTGGACTGGGAGAGGCACTGGGTAGAACAGGAAAGAGATCTGTTCTTCACCAGGCATTGTCCTCTATATACTGTAAATGTTTTAGTGTATGAGACTGTATTCTACACTTGGCTTGCATGGAGTAGGCCTGTCAGTTGGTCTGAGCTGAATTTTTTTGTTATATCAGTCTCCCAGGATATTGATAGTCCTGTAGATTTGCGGTGTGGGGGGTGGGGAATCTGGTTGATAGGACATATGAGGGAAGTGGGATGAAGAAGGAGAGAGCTCCAGCTTCATTCTGATTTCCTCCTGGAGACTGATAGTCTGATAGGTAAAAAAATATGTATATATAAATTCCTAATGACTACCTAGTAATGGGGCATGAGGAGGGTGCAGGAGGAAGTGCTCTGATCCTCCAACTTCACTCTGCTGTTTATGAGGACGAATTGGTGGTTGTCTTCGTGCTAGTGATGATGGTGGGAGGGGAAAGGAAATAGCAAATCTACCAATCATTGCCTTGAAATTTCTCATATTAAATATGTAAGGACAGTACTACTCCCTGGCTTTCTTGCTGAGGTACAGTAAAGCATGACCATGGAGGCTCTAAAATTATGCCAGTGTTTATGCTGACTGAAGAATTAGAGGAATATATGTTAATGGAGCCATGATGAAATGCCCTTGGAGTTGGTCAGATCTACTTTTAACCATAACTGAGAATGAATCCAATCCTTTGCCTTGAAGAATCCCTTTCACGGTGGCATCTCTGTTGAAAAATTCCTGATTGTCTGCATTCCACTCTGGGACTTATTTTAATATGAACATTCATGTGCACATGGAACTGTGATGAGACTTCTTGTCCTACTTCATGAACTGAATGAGTACACTAGAATATACACAATGCATCCTTTGGATATATATATGTTCTAGACCCAACCTTGGTAACTTTCAGATGGAAGAAGCTAAAGTGCTCTAGGACTTTAGAATTCAAAGAGAGAAGTACCTGCCACACAACACCCCAGACTTAACAACTGTTGATAAGAAAGACAAAAAAGTCTGGATAGTGGACATTGCAATACCTGGAGATAGCAGAAGAGAAGAGAAAGAACTGGAGAAAAATCACAAAATACAAAGACCCGAAAATAGAAATAGAATGACTGTGGCAAAAGAAAGCAAAGATAATACCAATAGGAATAGGCTCCTTGAGTGCAATCCCAAAACATCTGGAACAACTCTTGAACACAATCAGCATTGAGAAAATCACCAGCTGTCAATTGCAAAAAGCAGCTTTACTTGGAACAGTTTACATCCTGCGAGGATACCTTTAACACCCTCAAACAACAACATCTGCCTATCCCAGGTCCTTGGGAAGGACTCCATAGGTGGATAAAAATGCCAAATCCAGTCTAAACATCTGGCTGACTGTGCAACCAACAATGATAATAATATTTTAATTTATATGCTGCCTGGCTCCCAGTGACTCTGGATGGTGATTCAAACAGGCATTCTTAACAGTGATATATAAAATTACTTATAAGGCTGATATAAGAAATAACCAAAAAATGAGATCAAAGCTTTACAATTTCTGACTTAAAGTTCATTTGAGCCACACTGGAATTATGACTGTAATGTTACTTGATACCTAATTTTCTAGTAAGTGCAATGCAAAGTGAGGCTAAAATTGGCCCTGACTGTACTGCACAGTCTGCACATTGCTGTGGTGAACTAGGCTAATGCCTTATTCCAGGAGCTATTGAAACTAATCCATTACTTGTGACTCAGATTCTTCTTACATTACAAATATCAGCCACTTCATTAGGCAGGATTCTTATTAAATGACTCCATTTGTGGGTATTGCAATTGATGAGACAATGAGCTGAGAAGCAACAGATTCCTAGTGTTATACATGTAGCTACCCAGTAGGATAGTCTGATAGATTTTCTCAGACATTTACTGCAGGTGTAAAGAGATCAACACATTGACCAATTAAACCAAACATTTGGCTGTAAAAGCTTTGGCCCTGACTGGAATAATCATGCCCAACAGCTGCTGAGTGATTATATTCCAACATGCTCAGAAGTGGTTGTTTTTTAAATGCCTAAATGACAGGTGGGCTCTATTCTGCAAAGATAGCAACCCACATTGGCTCATTTCTTATGGGGTATTTGGAGGTTGCTTGCAGGAACATGGCTGGCAAATGTACAAGATTAAGCCAAGACATTTTGTCATCTCAGGCAGAGATCCAGAAGGTTCTTTCTATTTCACATGAAGAAGTGAAGTGAAACGGAGGGAGTGTCTACACTTAGGGTTTGACCTGATCCCGTCCTCTGCTCATGTTGTCATGATACTAAGCTAGTTTAAAAAAAACAAAAACATCTGTTTAAACTGAGATACTTTGGCAACAGCTTGCAAGATATTGAGGATGGACTCTGGGCATCCTTCCACTGGAGAATTCACCAACTGCTAGGCCCTCTTACCTTTTTTCTTCCAGGAAAGCAAATTGCAGTTGCTTTCCTTCCTATGTGGGGATCTTCCTGGATTCACACACGGATGAGTACACACAGAGATATATAAACATACACACACAAGCAAATATGTATGTTTGTGTGTGTATGCATGTGTGTGTATACACACACACACTTCCCCCCACCCACAGAAAATTTAAGCTTTGAAATGCACATATCCCTTCTTAATATTGTGCTTTCTAAGGGCCTTGTAAGTCAAAGGTTGCTATTTCAAAACCTAGTAGAAACACTCCGTGTGTGTACATACGTATACACACATACATGTACATGCAGTTATTTCCAAGTTTACTCTTCTCCTTGTTTATTTTTAATAAGAGCATTGCCTTTGCTTCACCCAAAGGAAAGGTGGGAGCTGGGAGTAAAACCCTTCTCTCTTAGGTGACTGGAAAAAAGGGGATGATGGGGCCAACAGGCAGTGCAGGAGAGCCCTGAGCGACCATTTAATGTTATATCCATATTGAAGATAGGATGTTATTTGGGGGGGAAGCAGGATTAATTATGCAGCACAGTGTTTTCAACCTCAGCACCTTTAAGACATGTGAACTTCAACTCCCAGAATTCCCCAGAGGGCTGGTGGTTGAGAAACATGCTTCTTTGTCTCCCAGCACCAGGCAATGGGTGGAGGCAGAGGAAAATTTAGTGAGGGCTGCCACTGCTTGTTTGAGTTATTGAGATGGTTGCCTCACTCTACCAAATGGCAAGGCTGATCCTGTACATGAGTTATGTGAAAAAACAACTGTCTGAAAAGGTAAGCAATCACAAAATATTTTACTGTACTCAGAATATTCTGTATTTCATATCTATCCATGTTAAGCTGGTGGGATAAAAATAATGGTTCTTTTCTTCAAAATTAGGCCTAAATAAGTCAAAACTATGAAGCATTAGGAAAGAACATCAAGTAAATGTTGGGTAATGCCGTTTTGAATCAATGGTGTTATATTCTAAATGTCCTATTTATTTGTATTTATTTAACTTCATATACTATAGAAAATGTTCTACTGTGCATCAGAAAGATCCCCTTGCTTATTAAGAGTATTTCATTCTCTTTATATATTGCATTATAAGCCATAGGTTGGGCATAAATAGGAACACAGTGATCTCCCTAATACATGTATTGCTTATTTAGTTTTTATTGCATTCAAGGGTGGAGGGAGTATCTCCATAAACAGCAAGTAGAAGGTAGAGATTAAGTGGAGATTAAGAGGGGATGAGTTGTTGCTGCAAACAAAAAGATTAGACAATTTGGAGCCAGTGAAGGACAATAGAATTAAGGACCTCCAGCCATGGAAGGAGGGATCCTTTTTCCCAAGGAGCTGAGGTAGAAAGTGAAACTCAGGAGTCAAGAAAGCAAAAAAAAGGAAGCTGAATGTGTCAGATACCTGGGAGGAAAAAGCAGCAGAGCAGAAGTTTAACCAGGTGTCGTGGTTAGGGGGAAAGGAGGAAGGGAAAGAAAGAGGCATCTTGAAAAGATTAAAAACAAAACAACAAAACTGGGAGGAGACTTTGTCTTTTATTTAGGAAGAAGCTTACTCAGGAGTAAGCAAGAGAGAAAGCATGAGGACGTTCACCCTGCAGCACTCTTCCCTGCAGGGAAAAGAAGTAGCTTGAGGGTGCAAAAGAATGAATAGTATCAGCTGGCAATGTTTTGGCAGTGGAGAGAGAGAAAATCTGGCAGGTTTTCATACTTACGAAATCACCCAGTGAATCAGATGGGGGAAGATCACCGCCTGAAGAATCCAGAGAAGCAGTAGGTTGTATCAGATAGGCCAGGATGGAGGAGGTCTGACCCAGAAGGAGAGATCAAGCCAAGAGTGAGAAAAACACTTCACACCTGGTTATTTCTTGGGCATTTTGCCATGTTTAGGTAAGAGTCAATTTGTTTAATGATGTTCTGTTCCTTTGAATGCACCACACCTTGAAGGAATCTGATCAGCTTCTGTGAGTAGAGGAGTGTAGGATGATAACTAGAACTGAATTTCTCAGCAAGTCCTCTCTATTGTACATAAGGAAATTCATCCCATTGAATTATCTTATTTATTGAATTTGTGTGTTGCCTAATTAATCAGGCTCCCAGCAGCTAACTTTCAATCATACAGAAGTTTAAAACATCCACATTTTTTTTAAGAAAGCAAAATAGCATGGGGCAAAATCAAAAACATGACACAAGACACTGAAATGATAATTGTCACCAAATGTCTGAAATGTTATCCACAACAGAGAACTTGTAGAAATGGCTAAATTGACTTGTTTGATTAGGGAGGAAACAACAACTACTTTTATAAAAGACTGGGAACCCTTTATGGACTTTTTGCTGAAAATGGATAAAAATGAACTGATGATTTTTGGATTTACTGAATAAAACAGGCTATATATGGGGTGAAGGGAATTACGTTATGAAATTTTGAAGGGGGAAAATGATATCAAGTATGTTTATAACTGCTGTAAAGAAGATTGGAAGTTAAGTGTCTTTTTCTTTCCTTTCTATATTTTTTGTGTTTATCTTTTAACTTTGTAAAAAATATATTTAATAACAATTATATAAATAAAAAAACCCAAATTTCTGAAAGGCGATCACAGTTTCTGGAAGGTGATCATGAAAGGGGCTAATATAATTTCTGAAGGTAGACTGTTCTAAAGTAAGTGGTGCCACCATATTTCCCAGCTTCATCTTCTATCACCTCATAAAAGGGGAACCTCTCTGCCCAAAGGAAGGACACCTGGGATGGATCAATTCTGGTTGAAGATGGTCCCGAAAGAGTTCAACAGTTCAGTGTTGATTATTTTTCTTCCTGGGTGATACCAGTTTTTTATATCTGTGTGCTTGTGTCTCTCTAATGCAAGTAGTTAAATTGTTCTATTTGTTCACAATTAAGATGTTTCATATTTTTTCTTACTGGATGCTCCAGTGGAAGAAGAAAGTCACCCTTTATGATTCTTCCTACTGGTTGATGATGTAGCAACAGATCTTGTTAAAAGATCTGGAGAGATCCTGCTTGGGTGTTTTAAGGGAGAGAGCTTCTGTGTTAAAAGGAGTAGCTACCCATTTAAAAGTAAACCATTTTTATGTTTACATGCAATGCATGATGTCACACGGTTTATATCTGTGGTCCTGTAGCTGACTGGCTGAATTCTGGTGGCATTCACAGGAACAGTAGATATCAAACTTGTTCTGAAATATATTAAGGAGGTTTCCTTACTACAAAACTGAAGGTAAAACAATAGAGGCAATCTTTCTCAAAGCAGCTGGTATTATTAGATACTTAGACCAAACACATTACCAGAGGTCAGTTTTAACAAATTGGAAAAGTTAGCCGATGGTCCATTCATTCATCACAGTCTAGGGCTACCAGATCTGGCTGAAAAATCAAAATGACCATTAGATAGCAGCAGAAAGTTACATAAATCTGTGCACCTTCACTGTCTTCTAGTGGTCATCCAGATGTCTGCAGCCCAAGTCTGGTAGCCCTAAACAAATCATGTTATCAGAATGACAATTTCATCTTAGTATAGCAAAATAGCATTTGTTTGGGGGGCTGAATTTGGTTCTTGAATTGTCAACAGCTGCTCCTGTGTTCAGAAAGCTATGAAGTAAATGGGCCATACTGTCATACTTAGGAACTGAATGCTGGCATCTGGATTGATGTTAGAGATAAGCCTTGACTCCAATGCCACTGAGAAGAGAGTTTAAGAAACCTGCTCCCTTGAAAGCTTGCCTCCCATTCCTCCTCCTTTTTTGCATTTGTTATTCATATATGCTTGTTAATTTTAAACATCTGCAAACCACTTACCATTAAAAAAGGAATCTAAGACGAGCTTAGTATAAAACATGTACAACCACCATTAATAAAATAAAAAAACATACCAGAAATAAATGCAATGGGTCTCTCTGGTATGCCGATTTTTCCAATCCCAGCTTGGTCACCTGGAAAGACTGGTGGGAAATTTTGAGCCTTGTGAGGATGGCAACACTCACGCAGCTTTGCTTTGCTTCTAAAAGGGAAGCCAGTGGTTGGATGGAAATGCCTTGAGAATGGCTGTATATTACAAAATTCAATATAAAAATATAAAATTGAAAGCTAATTGTTTCCTGACCTACAGATTAATCTAGGGAGTGTGAATCCTGGCTTAAACCTGAGGACTATAAAAAGTCCTTGAGCATTCCTAAGCATGGCTGTTGTAGAGGATCTGTTGCTTTAGAGCTGGGCACTGAAAGGAATGTGCTGGAAATGAGCAAGTTTTGGAGGCCTGTCTTTGAAGAAGGAGAACCCTCTGAGTATTTCTTGCTTCTTGGCCATGAACCAGCACACAGCTTTTGAGCCTTAGTCCCATTACATTTCAGGGCTCCTAAGTACCTGCCGGGCTGCGATGCTTGCATTTGATCCCATTTGCTTGAAAGCAGCGTAATTATTAGATTCATTTACAGCAAATAATAAATGATAAATGACAGGTGGCTGATGAGAGATGATTAATATGAATCAAGGTAGGGCATTATTAAAAACAACAACAAGCCTACTCAAGGAAGTTCCAGAAAGACAGTAAAAGCAGCTGCCTTCAGGATGACAATAGTCAAGAGAGTTCTCTCTGTTTTGACAAAAGCTTTTCTGATCTTAAGAGTTTTTGAGTTGAAAGATTGATTTGAACTGCAGATGCTCAGCTTGCCTCTTACAGTAGAAGCAATTTGCACATCCTTAATTCCCCTAGAATGATTTAGAAGAATTAATGTGATTTGAGCCCATAAAGGCATTTTTTGGCACGCAAATTGCACACATTATTTTTATGGAATATAATATTGCTAGTTAGGAAAAAGGGAGGGGAAGAAGGAGGGACAGCTGCTCCTCCTTCGTTCTCCTTTCCTTTATCTTCCACACATGTTTTCTTTCTTTTTCTTTAATAAAACACAGATTCTGAAAATATTGATAGGCAGAAATAGTAACGCTTATGAACCATACTGAAAACATACTTGGATAGAGGAAAAAAAATAGCATCTGGTGACAAAAAAGGGGAGAGGAGAAAAGATGGGCTAATAATGACTTTTCTATAGTAACTGCAGATATAAAATTGGGCTTATTATTTTATATGACAGAGATGTCGTTAGAAATTGAGGTTGATCTTTGTTTTTCCCATACTTTTTACTGCATTTTAACATGTATTTATGCATCCATATGGCAGAATGATGAGGCAGGGAACTAAACCACATTGCCCTTTTATTATTAACAAGCCAGACATTATTTAAGGCTTATTGAGAGCATCATCATCATCAACCCAGATTTATTTTAATAGAAGAAAAATGAGAAATTCATTAAGGACTATGACTTCTTGTCCAATCATACTATGGCATAAAATGCAGGTAAATAGCAAAACATACAAATATGCACCTGGAAAGATTCAGCTATTAAATTTAAAAAAAAAAAAAAACTTCCTCTCACCCCGATGGGTATTCTGTCTTCCTCAATCTCAGGTCCCCTACCAAAGGCCTGGGAGTTTGAGGGTTCTGTGCAGTATCTTAGCTGTTCCCAGCACTGCACCCTTCTGGACAGAGAGCTCTGATGTTGTTCCTGGGATCTGCTGGAGCCCCTCTCCCAGCTTAGGAGTCACAGCCCCGAGTGCTCCAACCACCACTGGGACCCCTTTGGCCTTTACTTTCCACATCCTCTCTAGTTCTTCCTTCAGGCCCTGGTACTTCTCCAGCTTCTCATACTCCTTCTTCCTGATGTTGCTGTCACTTGACACTGCTACATATAGCACCACCACTGTCTTCTGGTCCTTGTCTACTACCATGATGTCTGGTTGATTGGCCAGTACCTGCCCGTCTGTCTGGAAGTCCCACAGGATCTTAGCCCTGTTATTCTCCACGACCTTCTTCTCTCATCTGGACTTGGGAGGAGTCTAGCCCATACACTGTGCAGATGTTCCTGTACACAATGCCAGCTACTTGATTATGCTGTTCAGTGTATGCTGTTCCTGCCTGCATCTTACACCCTGCCACTATGTTTTGGACTGTCTCTGAGTCTTCTCTGCACAGTCTGCACCTTGGATCCTGTCTAGTGTGGTAGAGCCCTGCTTCTATGGATCTGGTGCTTTATGCCTGTTCTTGTGCTGCTATGATCAGTGCCTCAGTACTGTCTTTTAGTCCAGCCCTTTTCAGGCACTGGTAGGATTTTCCAATGTCAGCCACCTCAGCTATCTTCCGATGGTAAATCCCATGCAGTGTCTTGTCTTGCCATGGCACTTCCTCTGCTTGAACTTCCTCCCATGTCTGCTGCTGCTTCAGGCATTCTCTCAGCAGCTCATTTTTGGGTGCCATCTTACTGATGTGTTCCTGGATGCTCTGGGTTTCATCCAGGACAGTGGATTTGATGCCCACCAGACCATGCCTGCCCTCTTTCTGGCTGGTGTACAGTATATATCTGGTGCGTCACTCCCTGTGCTGCTTTAATGACTTAATAGGATTTGGAATGAATGAAAGTGTACAACAAAAAAAATGATGTGAATGTTAGATGGAAGAATATTCCCACAACCAAGTGCCCCTCCACAGGTTGGATTAAAGTATAAACGGTCCTGGAATTATTAAGGCTTCATTTTACTTGTGCCCTCCCCTGTCCTGGAATGTACAAGCTGGCTTGGATTAAGTCTTTCCAGAAATGTATTAGCTCAAGAAATCTCTTTACCATTTATTTGGTCTCCTTTACAATCAATTTAAACAGATCTCATCCAGTTTCTTCTTAAAAGATAAGAGAAGCTGAGGAAAGATTCTGAGGACAACTAAGCAGACAACATCCTAGGTTGTCTCGCTGTGGAGGTGGAATGAAGTCTAACTCAACATTCTTTCAGCAGCTTAACTATTAATACAACCACTTCTAAACATAGCTAGGCAGACCAGCATTCCCCACACTGTGACAGGGACAGTATATATGTTCTCAACCAGGGACAGTATATATGTTCTGATCATACACCAAAGTTGTAAAAATATACTACAAATTCTTACCTGCTTAATTTATTTATTTAGAAAAATGTTATTTACACGTTAGAGGAAGAAAGCCAGTTCCGTTTCTCACCCGGAGCACCATTTGATCCCTTTCTGCTGCTTACAAAATTGAAAATTCATCATATATACATATCATAAAAATCAGTAACCAGTCTCTTCTAAAACAAAAGCAGCGCAGCTGGACAATTAAATGATATCTATAAAGAAGCCGACGGCTTTGTTAAAGGAAAAATAATGATAATGAGAAGCCTAAAAGTTGTAATAAAAATAATGCAGCAAAAATACAGATCTCCCTTCTAGTCAGGATTGTGACAAAAAACCATCTGCCCCTTGCCTCCACTGCTAGTTAAAATAGGCAAGTGAGAAAAATGGATCAACAATGGTCTCACCCAGCAAAAAGCAGCTTAATTTAAGGAAGCAAAGAGCTTTAGTCTGGAAAGAGATTGAACTGAAATCTTCACTCCCCTCTGATCTTTGTAGCCTAACCTACTACATGAATAAAAGCAGAATGGTGCTAGGTATGCTATACTGACTGAGCATCTGAAAAGATAGAGCAAATAACAGTGGGCTGTGATAAATGTTGGCTGCCACAGTAAATTTGGTTTAGATGGATTTGGATATTGTTGAGCTTTACCCAGTCTCCCATGAAGTAGAAGATAAAATGAAAATACTGGATGAACATCCTGTAAATTGTAAAGTCTCCTTCCACTTAAGCTGGATCTCTGGAGACTTCATGAATAGATCTATGCATTTGTTTAATTTTCCCTCCAGCAGCTCTACAGATAATGTTTACTATTGCCTTTGTCTAGGATTTTTTTCAACTTCCCTGGGTAGCTACAATCCTGATGGTTTCTCACCCCCATATTAACCAACATTGCTTAGCTTTTCAGATCAGCCAAATTAAGGTAGGAGCTTCTTACAAGACTGGACCTGGTTAGTATTTGGATAGGAGACCAGCAGAAAACTCTAGAGTTCTAGGCTAGACTGGAAACTTGAAAAAATGGCTGAAAAGAAGGGAATGACAAGCCACTTCTATATTGTTACCAAGTAAAAAGGTTCAGGGTCATGTTCAGGAACTTTTCAGGAGCTGAGCTTAACTCAAAAGAGACTATTCTGCACAACAAAGCTACATTTACAAAAATCCCCTAATGTGGCAGAGTTTTTTTTTCAAAAAATGTCTTCAAAAGATTGCCATCAAGTACTATTTCTGAAAATATTATAAGCATTTCTACTGCAAAAATACCTTTTAAAATGAAGACAATTTTCTTATTCAGATGGCAAAAGTTCTCAAGTTGGCACACAAAGCAAATAATATTACCATCCCATCTGAAGGCACCATTCCAAGAAAATTTTAGAAAATAGCTGTAATTTGAATGCACTGAAGGAACAAAATGCATAGGGGGAGAGAGAGGGAAAACCATACTAAATGTGTTAATTCTTTCAAGCAAAGCATGCAAACTTTCTAAGACTACAGGCACATCTAAGTGGAAACTACACAGACATAGCATACACACACCCCACTGATTCTTTGCTTCAGTTGCTAAACCAAAGGTGAAACCCCAGGTCATAAAATACAAATAAGACTTGAATGACCCTTTGAATAATCTTCTCTTGTTTGGACCATATCTTCAGTGGAGCTCCTGTTGGTGTGGAGTATTAAATAGTGATCTAAAACCTCACCTTTCAGTCTGAAACCAGGTTCCCAAGGTAGTTGACATTATTGCCATTTAATATCATAGTTTTAAAACACACTGGGCTTCTTTATATGTATTCATGAAGGAGGGGGCCTAAACTGGATAGAAAGTTAGAGCCATACACTGGAATGCATCCTAATACCTAGCCTGCATCCCATCCTGCCGCTTGCTTTCTCAACCCTTCAGTGAGGACATGTGAAGAGGAGGTGGGTACCAGTTCTTTCAAATGTCCATTTGACAGGCTGTTTCAGGTGTCCATTGGAGTTGGGCAGTTATAATAAATATGAATGAATGAATGAATGAATGAATGAATGAATGAATGAATGAATGAATGAAAAATAAGTGATTAGAGTGCTCAGCGTGATTGTAGATCTGGATGAACAGAATTAGACAACTGCATAGAATGTGCTACTCACATTTGAGTGAGTAAACATAAAGCTCTTCTTCAAAACTTATCCATGAGTATGAGGAGAAAAAGAGACCAAAGGGAATGGAAATAGAATCTTATTTTCCAGCCATGTTTAGCCTCATGGCATCAATAGAATGCACGATGAGGAATAAATCTCCTTAAGACCAGTAGACAGTTCTAGTGGCATTTTGGCTTCTGGAGTTAGTGAAGTCCTAAAACACTTAGAAGGCACGCATACACACACTCACATGCGCGCACACACACACACATAGACAGACTTGAATGAAATACACAAACACACACAAAAATCAAATGGTTGATTTCTTGGCTTTATCAAGAGCCTGAGCCTAGGAGGTGTGGAACCAATGAATATGAGATTGCTGAACAGGTTCTCAGCAGCAGTTCAAAGTCACACCCCATTACATCCAAAGCGTACTTTCCCACAGGGATAAATGTTTGAGAATCTCTTCCTTGCTAACTTAGAAATTCAAACAGGAGTTGGATCCTGTTCATCTTGATGATGTGGACAGGATTCTCACAATTATTAGCTTGGCCACCTGTACATTAGAACCATGCCCCTTTTGTATGGCTAAGGCTTCCTGGGAGGTGAGGTGCAGTTGGGTCCTGGTAGTGGATCATTTATCCTTGGGAAAGGGTGTTGTCCCCTAATCTCTTAAAGAGGTGGTAGTTTGCTCCCTCCTCAAGAAGCCATTTCTGGACCCTACAGTACTAAATAATTTTTATCCAGTTTCCAACCTTCCTTTTCTGGGGAAGGCTGTGGGGAAGGTGGTTGTGCAGCAGCTCTGAAGAACCCTGAAGAAAATGGATTATCTGCACCCTTTTCAGGCAGGATTCAGACCTGGGTGTGGGCCTGAAATGGCATTGATCACACTTGTGGTTGATCTCTGATGGGAACGAGATTGTTTGTTTGTTTATTTAACACATTTATATGGCCACCCATCTCAGTGAACATGACTTTGGGTGGCATACAACCAACAATTAAAACAATGTCACAACTGTTAAAAAAAACTTAAAAAAAATAAAAACAAGATTGAGGGAGAAGAACATCCATCTAAATACAATACAATCATCACGCAAGCTCCCCATGGGATCCCCAAGATTTCTGGAAGAACCATGTTGGATGAGGTGGTACATCCATCCCTGCCCTTCTTCACCTCTTGGTAGATTTCAATACCATCAATCATGTTATCTTTGGGCTCTGGGGATTGGGGATGGCAGTATGGTATTGTGCTGGTTTTCTTCCTTTCTCCAGGGCTGATTAGTCAGTGTTGATTGCGGGGTGGGGGGGAGGGGAAGGTCCAGCCCATGGTCTCTGCTTTGTGGGGTGCCACAGGGCTTGGCTCTCTCTCCATCCAATGGCATGGGATAAGGTATACCCTTACCCAGCTTTATATCTCCGCCCCTGGTTGTCCAAGTGATGCTGTGGAGGTTCTGTCTTGGTGTCTGGAGGCTGTGGGGCTTTGAATGGGGAACATCCCTAGGAAGACTGACTGGTTTTGGATGTTGAGGCCCCTTGGTTCCAGGTATTTTCCATCTTTAGTTCTGGATGTAGTCACATTTCCCCAAGTAAAATGAGTGCTGCAGTCGGGGGGTTCTCCTGGACTCATGGTTCCTGTTTAAGGAACAGGTGGCAGCTGTGTCCAGGAGGGCCTTTGCACCTGTCGTGCACCTGTTGCACCCTTTCTTGGACTGTGAGGTTTTACTCATGGTCACTTATGCCTTAGTCATGGGTGGGTTATTTGAGGGACTGCATCTCCCCAATTATGCGTACCCATCCCTTTAGGTCCAGTAGAAGAGGCATATACCAGGTTCTGCCTTCTGGCAGGACCCAGAAACAGAGCTTTTTCTGTCATGGCACCTGCCTTCTAGAATATCATTTCCCCAGATATTAGATTGGCCCTGACTATGTCAGTCTTTGTCAGGAGGTACAGCTGAGCCTGTACATTGATTATGCTGAATTGTGCTTGATGACTCTATATGTGTTGTTTTTCAGATTTTCTGGGTTATTTTTTTCCTGTTTTCTTTTAATATTGTTAGAATTTGAGATGGGTGGCCATATAAATTGAAATAAATAAATAAATAAACTTCAGAAACTCTGAAACCTTGCTTTCAATAAGAAGCACATATGAAAGTCTGAAATTCTTCAGTGGTTTGAATTAATGAGCTCAAGAAAAATGGCCAACTCTGTGTATCTCTTATGTTCCTAAAACCCCAGTTGCAACCTCCCGCCCTCCCAAAAGTCCTTCCCATCCCTTTCCAATCAGAGGAAGATTTTCTCTTTCTAGCCCTTTGCTGATTAAGGAAAAAAAAATGTTGGTATTGATTAGTATCCCTAATTCCTTAATAGCACACAGAAGACAAAAAAAATCTAGGGATAAGAAGAAATGTAGTTCTTTAACCCTAGATCCCTCAGACTTTGGACCTGGTTAAATTGAGAAAGGGGACGCGGTGGCTCAGCGGCTTAATGACGCTGAAAGTTGCTGGCCAGAAATGGTCGACGCTTCAGCGGTTCGAGTCCAGCCTTCGTGTTAACAGGGTAAGCTCCTGTTTCCTCCCCAGTTCCTGTCAACTCAACAGTTAGAAAACTCACGTGAGTAGATAAATGGGTACTCTCACTCCAGTGGGAGGAAAAATGCTGGCGGAGCCTTGCAAAAGGAGTCGGGAGCAGTTGCCGGTAAGCGCGAAACCGCGCTCGCCCAAAAAGGGCACGAAGCAATGGAAACCCCACCTCCTGTGCTCACCAGCTGGGCTCTGCTCTAGGAAGGAGGCACTGGCAAACCACTTCCGAAACATCTTGCCTTGAAAACTGCAAGGACTCGTCCAAGCAGTCACTGCAGAGTCGGTAACGACTGAGCGCAGATTAAAAAAAAAAAAAAAATTGAGAAAAGTAATCTTCTGCCTGAAGTGTTTAAAAGGTAAGAGGGTTGGGAACAAAGGAAGATTTTAAATGATGGGGGACATACAGAGAGGGGACTTGGTATTTTTAAATCATCAGATGGGCTTTGGATGTTATTGTTTTTATCATCATCATCATCATCTTTTAAAAATAGTTTCAAGTCACTTCTGAGTGAATCTGAGATTTGCTGTCAAGGCAATTCAATCCTGAATTGTCATCTTTTGGGGAGAGCCAATGCTCATTTCTTGTAGAGCAGCAGGACATTCCAATATCTGCCATTTACTTTTTAGTGGAAAGTTGCTTATAAAAGCGAAGGAATCCCTCTTCCTGATGTTCAAGCTACACACCATGAAATACTAGAGATTACTGCTATCCTGCTTTTCTCTGGATGGATCCTTTTGCTGAAACTGTCAGTTTGCCAAGTGATGTTTGTAAAAGCAGTCCTTGGACTTACTATGAGGCAGCGCAACCATTCTTAGTCCAAGTCACTTAACTTGTGGACTCTTTCCTCCTCAAACATGAGATGCTTGCTTTCAGAATACAGTAACACTCTCTTGTTGGAATGTGCTTCTTAACTTTACCCACAATTTTAGCTCAAGTCAAATACAAATCAAATAACCTAGTTAAAATTGAGAGCCAACATCTGTCATGGCTGAGGGCATACATATTTGACCCTCATTTGTTTCAAAAAAGAACATTCATTGCCACGATACTGTTGTGACGGCGTACTAATGTATTCTTATATTTTAGGGTGGAATTAAAACACAGGGAGGGTACACAAGCAACAACTTAATGGTTCATAACTTAAAATAGAAATTACAGCTTTTCCAGTTGTGTGTGTAGGCCTCAATCCTGTAAAGAGTGTGCAATAATGTCAGCTCTTACTTGGGAGTATAAACTCTGTCAGATTAATTTAAGTACAAAAGAGCATGGATACAATTGGGCTGTGCAGCACTCCAACATCTGTACATGACCAAAGTATGTGTGGGGATCCATTAATGAGTTTTCAAAAAGCCAGTACCTATTTCTGAGTTACATTAAAATCACCTTTGGGCTTATGTTCTTTGCACAGGCATGAAAGTCATTAACCCAAGTTAGATATAGAAGAAAGTCATTTTAAAGTGCATTCTGACAGCTGGAATTAATATCGGAAGAATGTCAAAATCAAAGTGAAACTTCAATCCTAAACAATTAAACATTAGTAAGGGATGTGCAGTTGGCCTTGTCTGTCCCAGTCCTTTAAAATTTACTCTTTCAACTTAGTTTTCAAGTAAGAGCATTTTATAAAGATTTAGATGTTTTTTACAGCACTGCTTAGGCTGGTTCTCTGGGCATTTTATGAATAATGTTTATTTTAAATTTATTAACTGTAGATGCAGCTCATTGACTTTTTGACACCGGCTTGGATCCAGGCCTAATATAGTTGTAGCAGACTAAATGTATTTTAAACCCTTTGGATTTCACTGGATTTAAGTATCTAAGTACAACCATGTTCAAATCCAACATTTCATTATCGGTAAACTGTATTTTATGTTATATAATTAGAAAAGGGTGTGCTTCTTGTGTTTTGTCTGTAAGCTATGCAGGGGAGGACCTTACCTTAATTTTTTTTTAAATAAATAAATGGCATTGTATTAGGATGACTTTATGTAAACAAAAATCGGGTATCAATGTAAGCAATATTTGTGGTCAATCTTAAAGGAAATCAACTCTGATTGCTCATTGGAAGGATTGATAATGAAGCTCAAGCTCAGATACTTTGGTCACCTAATGCGAAGAGAGGACTCTTTGGAAAAGACCCTGATGCTGGGAAAGATTGAAGGCAAAAGGAGAAGAGGACGGCAGAGGATGAGATGGCTAGATAGCATCACTGAAGCAATGAGCATGAAACTGAGCAAACTCAGGGAGGCAGTGAAAGATAGGAAGGCCTGGCACAATATGGTTCATGGGGTCACGAAGAGTCGGACACGACTTAACGACTAAACAACAACAACAACAACAATATTTGTGGAAATCTTCAACTTCCATTTTTTTACATTTCATCTTGTCTTGCACATCTTGCTTAATGCAGCTTGTTTTTTTTTTTAATTATAAGGACTATATAATGTACAAAAGAAGTAATGTACAAAAGAAGCATTAATTGGTATTTAATAATATACACACCAGAGCGAAATACAGTGTAAGCATTATTTACTTGATAATTCTGATATTTTAATTTAACAAATAATTTCTAAAAGCAATAACAAAAAGAAAATACACCCCCCTCCCCTCAAATGTGATGAACTAACAGCAATGAAAGAAGGCATTACAAATCATCATACAGGTATTTTTGTATGTAGTTTATGTTCAAGGCTGCTCAGATAATAAATCAAACCAGAAGCATCGAAAAATAAATACATTAAATCAATAAATATTAATGGATGTGTGAAAACATTGATTATATAAACAGTTACACCATGTTCCCTGCTTGTTCATCTGAAAGAGGCCCTCAATTATTTGGTTTTATATAAGAGCATAAAGCCCTGTTTGGTTGCTCACTGTGAGAAACAGAATGCTGATGTAGACAGGCCTGTATGCTCTTATATAAAACCCAATAAATAAACAGAAATATCTCATTTGACTAACAAACAACAAAAACACTAACACTGGGACCTCAATAGCAAATATGTCAATATGAAAATATTATTGTTTAAATCAATTAAATTCCAAGTCTACCAAAGGCACAACATAACACAGCAGAAAAGGGAGATACATTCATCTCAATCAACGGAAAAGCAGCAGACGACATGCTTGCATTTTAAAAACTCTTCAATAAACATATGTTTAACCTGCATACCTGGAGAATTAAGAAAGTTGTCAGAGGCCCGTTTCTTGGGTTCAGCCAGCGATGGTTGATTTTGTCTTAGATTATCTTAATATCAGTTAATATCAGTCTTAAAAAAGAGAAAGACTCTGTTCAGTTCAGCTCAACGCCTGGTGCTTCCTAAATATGTCTGCATGTGTGTGCATGAGTGTGGTGTGTGTGTGTGCTTTCTTGGCAATAGTGCTGAAGCGGTTCACTATTGCCTTCCTCTAGAAACTTCAACCTACAGCCCTAGGATTCTTGATTGTGTCTCATCCAAGTACTAATCAGATCCAACCCTTTTATCTCATTCAAGAATAGCCAAGGTCAGCTAGGGACTGCAACCTACTCTAGACAAGATTCCTCCCAGGTAAATTTCAAGAACTCTTTTCTGGTTGAAGAAGTTACTGAATCAGATTGATGGAATCCCCTTTTTCCAATGTGGCCTACCCATCTCACACAATATATAGACCAAAGAGGAAAAAACCACAAGGCCAGTTCCATGTCAGCTCAAAGAGTACCTTTTAGGACTATGATAGACTAAAATATAAAAACATTGGTGTAGGGTCAGCTATTGTCAAATAAATTAAACTCAATTAATTAGCTGCCCACTAATTAAATTTTGAAGAGCTAGTGAGTATTTTATAAGCCATCTCTTTCCCACACAGGCTGCAAAAAAAAAAAAAAAGGTACATGAATCAGTTGCAAACCTGAACTTGAACTTCCCAAACTCACTCCACCCCACCCTTTAGTGCTAATGAATCCATGATGAAATAAAGCATTGGTCTGCCTACCATAGATTATGCAGGATCAATTACATAAATCTTTTCATTTTAAGAAAGACATATTCTTTCTGACTGTTTAATGTATAGGGAAACACATTTATATAAGCTTTCCTTTAAAAAAAAGAAGAAGCAAGGAAACAAAATTTCAAAAAAATTCTTTAGTTGTTTTCCCTGTAATTGTACATCCTCTTACTGTTGTATTCTATTGGCTTTTCTGAAAAATGTATATCCTGTAATCTCAGGTGATATAAAGCATGTTTGGGCCCTCTATGTTTTGACCAGTAATCTTCTATTTACAAAGGCCATCTTTCAATTATTTGAAGACTTGCTCTCTTCTCTTCTCTTCTCTTCTCTTCTCTTCTCTTCTCTTCTCTTCTCTTCTCTTCTCTTCTCTTCTCTTCTCTTCTCCCAGATCCTTCAGTATTTCTTTCTAGGATTTAATTTCTGATTCCCTGATCATCCAACTGCCCTTCTAAAACTTGCTCAAATTTGTATGAAACTTGCTTATGTTTACGGGGGGTGGGGGGGGGGGGGGCAGAACTGGTCTGATCAGTACCAAAAAAACCAAAAAAGAAATGATTACTTTCCATGACATGCAATCTGTATTTCTGTCGATGCAGACTTCAGTTGTATATTTATTTAATCAATTTACATGGCCACACAACTTGCCAGTTGAAACTCTAGGCAACTAACATAGGATTAAAACTAATACAAAAACAATATACAGAACAAAAACCAAAGACTTGTGATTTTACTTCTGCATTCTCCATTAACTCTGCTTGTTGGAATAAGGCATTGAAGACCTGGATTTTCCCCCAGAGATTGGGCTAGGGTTCTGGATGAGTCCTCCAATAATAGTTGGGAACAGACTGGTTGTGAACTGGCCTCAGTTATGTTATGTTATGTTATGTTTTTTCTTTTTCTTTTTGGTTGATTGAGTTAATGTTTTTGATTTTAATCCTATGTCAGCTACCCAGAGTAAAAATTGCAAGTTGGATGACCTTACTAACAAATAAATAGAATAGAGAAGGCAATGCAGGATTGGATCATAAGTGGGAATGTGTATCTTTTGAAATATAAGATACAATATATCTATTCTTTTTGCTGTACTATTTTGAGACAGATTTTGGCAGCCTTCCTGTGGTTACTTTGTCAAAGAGTGATAATTCAAATGTGGATTATTTCCCCTATGTAGGTAAAAAAGTTTTCAAAAAAAGGTAATCCATATTATTTACAAATTGAACAAATATACATGGAATAAGCTAACTATTTTGAAAATAGGTATCATCTCTAGCCAATCAAAACATACCTAATTTAGAAATAATTCTCTTATAATGGAAGCATTAATTTTGGACTGAGGTTTTCCTACAATTTTTCTTCATTACCACTTGATTTTCATCTTGGTCTTGGCTTTTCTATAACTATAACATTCCCTTTAAACCAAGCATAAATTGCTTTAATCAACAGAAACAAAGTCTTAACGTTATTTTTGCCTTAGCTGCTAGGTGGATGAACAATACTCATGGACAATGGAAAAAAAATGAAATAAATATCAACCTAAGATTCTTAAATACGTGACATTGTATTATCTTCTTACCTGAGCATTTGCATGTGGATATTGAGACATTCAACTTTTATACCAGTGGGGTTGTAGACAAGGCATTTTGAGGCTAACACATACTCTTTTTGAAGTTAATGAAATTCAAACTAGTTCTAATTGTGCCATCAGTTTGAAATGGGCTGAGCAAATGGGTGGAAGGGATTGAGAGTTGCTTCTGTATGTATGAAAGTGTTGATGAATACAGTAAATGTGGGCAGGGCAAAATAAAAAATGGGAGCAAGTATGGATTTTCCTTTTTTCCTTCCCCCTCCCCCTTTTCCTTCCTCTTCTCTCCTTCCTTTCTTCATCCTCCTATCAGTTCCTCTCTGAATATTCTCACAAGCACACAATATTTTCCATACTACCAGCTAATGGTTCATAACTTGGTCATGGTAAAAAGTGGGTGGGATTCTCCAAAGAGCTTCAGGGCAGGTAGAGTGAACCTTGAGCTACAGACTTTCCCGATTTTTTTTTTTTTTTTACTCCTTTTCAGAGAGCCTTGCCACAATTCAGCCTATGGGGATGCAACCCATCCGCAACAGAGAGTAAATCTAGCTTGTTGATCCAGTCTGTGGCATTCAACGCTTGCTGTTTAATTTAACCCACTGGTTTGGAAGACAAAGGGTGGGATAGAGTCAGCTTCTTGGTATGGAGGTTTTCCTTCCAATAAAAGAACAAAGGATGGAAAACGATTGAATCTGTATTTCTCCTTCAGTTATTAAAAGCAGGGGAGGAGGGATTTCTGGTGAGTGCAGAGTAAGATGGCATTTTAGGCTCCTTGCCATAAGAGTTGCCAGCAGATTGCCTTCTGGAATTACCTTCTGTATCAGGTGTGCAGTTTTCCCCAATTGTAATAGTACTCATTATCTTTGTGCATTTGCAAAAATGCAAGGACAAAAGTTGAAAGTTAAGTACTGAAGTACAGAAGGGCGATGGATGGATTGGGGGAGGGGGAACCTCTCAGAGCTTAGTGAACACAGAAGAGCCATGCAGTTTTCTGAAAGGGGATGAAAGAGGAAGAGTATGAATAAGAACAGGTAAACCATATGATTGCTTTCCCACAACATTTTTGGACTGTTTCTCCTTTTGACTCTGGGCACTTTTTGTTAAAAAAAAATCAGCATGCATGAAGTCTGTACAATATATGTTGCAAGGATACAGAATGAAAGCAAATATATAGCATCAACTGGTGTCAGGACTCACAGGTTGGCTGAGGTTTAACAGTGTTAGAGCAGATTAGCATTTGTCAAAACATCCTTGAAAAGTCAACTTTTCCTCTGTGCTGTTACCCTACACTGGGACTCCAGAAGCAATTGACAGAGGGTGGCAGATGTTCAGTGTTTGCTCTTTGTATCCTAACTGCACTGAACACTGCAATATCCTGAGTTAAACGTATTTTTATGATTACCTGGAGGGTCTCTTTTCTTGTCCAGCTGAGAAGTCCAAGAGTGATTCTTAAGTACCTGGTGGGGCAAGGAAAATCCCCCTTGGAGCCACTGTCACATCCAAGAAGCTGCCAGTTCATGACAGAAAAATTATATGAAATCCCCCTGCTCCTACCTTCCTCTTCCAGGAGCTACAGCTACACTTCTTTCTTTTTAAACTATCCTATTAAATGCAACGAGAGCCAGTTTGGTGTAGTGGTTAGGGCACCAGGCTAGAAACCAGAAGATCATGAGTTCTAGTTCTGCCTTAGGCACAAAGCCAGCTGGGTGAATTTGAGGCATTCACTTTCTCTCAGCTCTGGGAAGAATGCCAACCATTGAAAAATCTTTGGGAGAAAAAAAAATCCAAGCGACCAAAAAAAAGAAAAAAACCCACAGCACTACTCTCCGTGCAGCTGGGCAAGATCAAGGAGGCAAAACTACACAGATTCCAAAAAGGTATCTTTAATGCCAATCGACGGTGCATGTGGAATCTTGGAGAATCTATTAGGAATTTCCCAGCCTCATTTATAGTTAATTAAGACAAAGTCTCTTTGAATGCTCCACAAAGCCTTTTTCCCCAAATTTCTCATTAGCAGGCCTGAGTTGCTGTTTACAAAATCAGCAATCAACTGAGTCACCCACTGCTATCTCTTGATGTTTATGTCGATGTTTTCTTCTTTTTCTGCAATCTCTCATATACAGTGGGGCGGGGGGGGGGGGGACAAAATTTTACACCCGTTTAAGGCTGATTTAAATTTGAAAGTTAATCCAGGAATACAGTATGCTAGGTGAATGATGAGACTCTCGCTCTGCCAGACCATAGTTTCTCCTGCCTCATATTTTCTTGATACTTTTTCTATGGAGCCATCGTAACAGATATATTGCCACAGCAACAATGGTCCTTGCTACTGGTAAAAGTAGCACTCTACCCCATCCCAATCTCTCTCAGATAATCTTCAGAGATAATTAGGAGATTTTGTTCCCAAAAATCTTACATTATTATTTACTATAATTGATGGGTACAAAACTTTTCTTACACTTTTTTTTTTTTAATCAGAATTCTATCCTACCAAATCATAAATAGAATCTTGGTGGCTCGCAAGCAGAACAATAGCATAATCATAATTGATACAAATACAAAACTTTCAGACCCTAAAACAGTACCTGGCATCAACACCCACTTGCCTTCCAGAGGACCTCAAGAAGGTGGGTATTGTTGGAGCCAATCAAACCTCCCATGGGAAGCCATTCCAGAGCAGTATGGAAAAAAACCCTATCTGTGGGTGTAATGGTATGTGCGAATGACCTTGGGAGATGGGGTGGAGAGACGCAGCCAAAGGAATGGTCAGATAAAAGGCAGCTTAGCTTGCAGCATGAGACGTTTGCCATGCAGAATGTGGGCATGGCAAACATCGCAGAAGAGACCCTTCTTAGTTTCTTGCGCTGTAGAGGTGACAGGGGAGAAACGTACTTTCAGACTTGCAAGATTCTGTTAATATAACCTTACAATAAAGTAGAATTAGCTCATCTGGCTGTGTTTCCTGTCTGGTCTACCTCACAAGGCTGACAGTGGGATTAGGCCCCCATGACATCCTGGAAATGGGTGGACAGCTAGTTGCTTCTCCCAGCAAGATTGGATGGAAGAAGCTGTGCTCAGGCTGACTCTGAGAGATGGAGTCTTGCAGACAACCTAGCACCAAGCTATAAAGGGCTTTGTTAGTAAAAGCCAACATTTAAATTATCCCTGGAAGCTAGTAGGAAGCCAAGACAAGTCCTGCAGAATAGGTTTGACATGTACCCACTGGCCAGCATCTGTGAGCACATGAACTACTGTCTTATTCATCAACTGAAGCCTCCAAGTGGTCTTTAGAGGCAGCCCCATGTAGAGTACATTGCAGTATTCTAAATGAGTGGTGATGAGGGAATGGGTCACCTTAGTCAGATCCTCCTACTCCAAGGTTTCCCTGGCCATGGCCTCTATCTGTTGATTTAGCAGAAGCCAGGTCACCACCTTCCAGAGCAATCCAGAGCAATCCAAATCAATCCAGAGATAACACAGGGAATGTAGATGAACCTCAGTAGCTCCATCTTACTAGAGTTAAATCTGATCATGTTCCTTCCCATCCATACCCTAACACCCTCCAGGCACCAACACAAGATTTCAACAATATATTCAATATGGTCCAGGGTTGCAATATATAAATGGGTACCATCTGCAACTGATGATACCAAATCCTGAATCACTGAATGACCTCACCCACAAACTTCATGTAGATGTTAAGCAACAGGAGGGAAAGAACCAAGGTTTGTGGCCTTCCACAAGAAAGAAGCCACTGTGCAAATCTCTCCTTCCAAGGAGAAATTTCCCAAGGAAATCTCCCAAGGAGAAACACTCATACTGTATTTGAGTGTTGGAAAAAGGGTTTGTCCTCATGGTTCTTAATGCCTGAAAAAAAGCAAGATGCCCCACTATCTGAAAAATAACCAGGAAGACCCTAGAATATTTTTTTTCAGATAAAAAGTTTTAAAAACAATGATTCAACATTTAATAAATTTTAGGAAACAAATGTTGAACATTTATTTACTTTTCTTTAACTTTCTAGGCTTAAAAATAAAAGTCAACAGTAAGCTAAGATTCTTATGGCCCAATGCTACCACTTTGATGGTCAAAATGAACTTTGGAAAAGCTGGGTAGGAGATAGTAAGAACACTATCATATGGAAATTGAATATTCAGTGGTAAGTCAAAAAATAATATATGAAGGGAATATAACTTGTTGAGTTGCATTGCAGTTATAACTTACATATATCACATACATGTACTTATGTGGAGGGAAATGTCAAAATTATCCAAAATCTGTAGAGCAAAAAACAACGCTTACTACCAAGAGATAATTCACATAATATTGAGAAAATGGCCAGGGCGGATACAAATAAGATCTTTTTCTTTTTCAGCCAGGATTGCAATGTCTCACAAATCTTCATCTCCTAAACTCCAGAAATAAGACTGATTACTTTCTAAAAGTGTACAGAATTAGACTTGATCTCTGCATGAGGTACAAGTATAAATTGAGAAGATCATTGCTTGAGAAGATAGGTAAATTTCAGATTTATAGAATCTACTTTGGGTCTGACTAGAATCCTGAGATCTACCAATTAAATCTGAGAGAAAACATGTACCCTGAGATGAATACTATGCTGTCAAAGACAATTACCATGGTCCATAAAGTATTATATTCCCTAAACCCCCTCTAGGTTTGGAAGCAAAATTCCACATCTACAGATCAGAATGTGAGATTGGATTTCCCCATTTCATACGTCTGTGGAGAAAGAGGAATAGCATAAAATAAAAATAAATAAATAGGAATAATAATTTAAGAGGAATCTCTGCTTAAAAAATATACTGTTGATTTCACCCAAGTTTTTTTGATCTAGTAGTATAATATGGGGAGAAGTTATTTTTATTTATTTACTAGATTTATATCCTGCTTTTATTTTGAACAGCTCAAGGCTGTAATAATTTTTCCTCCTCCTATTTTCCCCACAACAACAACCCTGTGAGGTGAGTTGGGCTGAGAGAGAATGACTCGCCCAAAGTCACCCAGCCAGCCTTCATGCCTAAGGGAAGCCTAGAACTCACAGTCTCCTGATTTCAAGGCCAACACCTAAACCATTACACCAAACTGACTTCTGTGTTGCTCCTATTGTTATTTTAGATTCAAAAATTATCTACAGCAGTGCATTTCCAACAGATACAAATCTAACTTCTGTTCTCTTGTTTGAAGCTTAAAATCTATTGAGTTTTAATTGAAACTTGTAAATGAAAAATAATCCTGACGTTGGGACAGGAGACCAACAGTTTTTTGGACTTTTGGTTTCAGTTTTGTGCATTAAAAAAAAGCAAGGCTCTTATTGGGGAATGTTTCTCTAAAGATCGGAAGTGAGTCAAACTCTACTCCTGTTTTACATAGTAATAGATGATGCTGTCCTGTATGTATCTACTCAATCCCATTAACTGGAGTTACTTCCAGGTAAGCATATATATAAAATTATAGCCTAAATCCTTATCCTTTCCCTTGAATACCTAAGGAATGTGGGAAAACAGTTAAAACTCAAATAGAAACTAGAATAAGTCCACTTGTCCACATGGTTCTCCAAAGATAAACCAACCTACCTACCTTCCTTCCTTCCTTCCCAGTTGGGAAAGGATGTTTCTCTTCTTACAATGCTTTATGATCGTTCTGTTTTAGGAAGATTGAATGAAATTACCTTAATAAAGAAAATCTGCCTTTATGACAATGACAAATAATTTAATACATAAATGGAGCTGAATAACAAAATTAATTGCTACCATCTGAAAAGCATTTCCATCACCGTGAACAATTAATAACATTTGCAGGCTATTCTTTAGTTAAACATCCTCTGAACTTGCCCCACTCAACATATATTTAGCATTCAGCACAATTGACAAAGACCTGTCTGTCAAAACCTTGTGGATTTAAGGTTGTTCAAAATTACTTTTAGGTTTCTGGGAGTCAATGCAATTATATTTGTAGTAGGAAAAGTGGGATGCTGCATTTGACATAGGCATTGGGGGAGGAGAAATGTCTACGAAGAAATAAGTCTGCACATCAAGCACAAGAAGAATCTTTCCTATAATTTGCTAATGCTCCAGCCCTGAAATCTTCTCAGCATTTACAGGTTCCAAAGAGGGGCCACTGAATATTACAAATACTCACTGGGTCCAAGGGAAAAACTATGTGCAAAACTCTGACATAAAGTAATCTTTGTAAGTTTATTTTATTTATTTTTGATTGGTTTTAGATTGTTATGGAGTTTTAAACTGTTCTTGTGTTGCACGCCACCCAGAGTCACATGTTTGTGAGATGGGTGGCTATATAAATATGCTAATTTAATGGATAATTAAATAAATAATCAAAGTCACTCAATTAAAGGACCATCATTGCCAAGGTAATGTGAGAACTCCGCACTCCTGGGTTCCTAATGAAGCAGTTCATTTTTTATTTTTATTTATGAATACCTCATAATCTGGTCTCCTAGGTGGCCTGCAGTAATTTAGTTAAAGCTTAAACACAGATTATATTCAATGAAATACTGAATAAAATATGACACATTAGTACAAGATATAATACATGTAGGAGTTAAATAAAATAAACTAAATACTCTCAGAGTGGAGAATGCAAAATAATATTCCCCATAAACCTTAAAAAATCAAAAGATGGTAAAGGTTTGGATAAACCAAAAAGTTTTGTTTGGTACAAAGGAAATTTTATCAAATATAGCACTAGGGATATTTGTATTTGTGGGAATTCCCCTAAAAAAATCTGCTTCTTGCTTTCATTTGTATTATTATCTGTTCTACTTCAGATAGAGGGATATTCACTGAAGATCATCAGTTGACATCCTTCAAGTACTAGTAGAAGCAAATGGGAAGAGGACTAATTTCAGTAAAAATAATTTAGCAAATATAATACAACCGTAATATTCATCAGTTCTGTTTAAACGTCAAGCTTACTAATATAATTATTCATATATCAACATCAGAATGCAAGGTATTTACTGGAATAATCTAAACAAAGAGGTAACCTTGGTTGCGTTAAGTTCACCTCCTAAATATAGATCAGTGATTATTCACTCAATCAATGATCCTTGATGACCTAAAGAGCATTTCTAATGGCTTCATACAGAACATATTATGCTCTTTCTGCAAAGAATTTTTGCAATATATTAATAGATTTGTTGTTGCATAAAATAATGGAGAGATAAGAGTGAAAAACAAAGCAACAGAAAACCAATTACTTTTGAGAAGATCAGGAGACCTTCCTTTTGCCTTTCTTATCACAGAGTATGCAATGTTCTAAATGGGAATATAATTATAATGTGGGATTTTAATCCAATCCATCCAGCGGGTTTCTCTTTTATATCAGAGCTTGCCTTTGCTTTGCTAAAAAGAGCTTTATCTGGTTGTGGGAGTGGTAGCAAATTGTAAGGAGCAAGGATTGGTTTAGGACCACATAGGAGGCAAAAGATTAAAACTTTCTATCCTACAAAAATTCCCAGTTGAGGCCAGATGACCAAGGCAAGGAACAGCTAAAATAACACATAGCCTGTAGATTGGTCCTGGAATTAATTTCTTCCAGTGTCCAGTGCAGTTTTGTTCAGATCTACCAGAAGATATACGAAGGGCTACATCTAGCAGTTGGGTCCCATTAATAGACTGGAAATCTATTAAAGACACTCAGAGTTCTCCAGAGGTATGAGGGGAGTGAATCCATGACTAATATGTGCCTAAATTTGTCTTAATGAAAGGATTTGAGTCAAACTAGAAGTTTGTCTTTGGAGATTATTGGAATGACTGGTCCTTTGAAGGAGCATGAAGAATGCATGGATTTCCTTTTGCTGTATTTATATGACTGAATATGTGTTGGGGGGGGGGAGAAGGAGGAGTGAAAAGTTTTTTAATCCATAAAATGAAAAATATTGAATCATTGCAGCAGCTTATTTGAAAATATGGGAAAATAAAAATAAGGGGTGTTTTTTGGCTTGTTTTCTGAAGAATGTTTGGAATTGAGGTTTCAAAAAAGGTAAACGTAACATTTCACCTCTCCCTTCCCCAGAGTTAGCCCTGTGCTTTCACCCAAGTATCACCCATTGCCACTTGTCAATGGCAATATGAAGTGCTGACTTGCATGTGAAAAAGGATAAGTAGAGACAGGCTGTGCATAGAAAAGTAAAAGCTACAGTACATATTAAATTTCTTCAATACATGTTATCCAACAACCTATCAAGCCAGGTTCTAGATGCTTTTAGAAAAGAACAGCTATAGTTGCTTTGTTCATATATACGTATCCTGTGGCTGATGATGGCAACATCTAATCTCCTGGTAGCACTCCTAAGGGAAATGAGAAATCTTGATTTGAAATGCCCTCTAGTCAAAATGGATTATAAATCACTGGTCTGGGGTGATGAATTGAGAAAACAGCCTTTTTTGCAACCTGTATGTTGAATAATAATAAAGCCTCTTACATAGAAAATCAAACCCATACTCCATATTCATTACCGGTGAGGGCACCATTGTCAATACCTAACTCTGGATTTGGCAAGTTATCAGTATATCTGCACCGATGCTGCACTAATGGATTTTCCTTTTTAACACTTTGGAACAGGCAATGAGAGAGTTTCCCAGTCAACATCAAAAGGCCAAACAAGGTTTCACAAATTGTGTACGCTCAGCATACCAGGGGAGCAGAAGCAACCTTTTGCTTGGTCAAAGCTTTTTAAAACACATTTGCCATTATTTGCAAAACAGTGAAAAGCCATTATGCTATACTTTAGTCTTGTGGCTTTTTTTTTTTAAATGAATAATGCATACAAAATGTTTTCAGTAGTGTCATTATTAATAAATAATTGGAAATTATGTCATGAGTCATGTCTCTCCCCTTTCCTCTGCTATGGTTCAGATCTACAGGGCCAGGCTAAATAAAGTACCAAATCTATAAAATAAAACTACATTTCCTGAAAATGGATTTTAGTGACAGAAATTATGATGGCATTTTGCAATCTATAAATGTGGTTTGTCCTTTTTAAAACAACGAAAGCAACATCTTAAAAGTCTTTCAAAAATGTAGTTAATTCACTACTCCGTGGCCTGGGACCTTGGTCCTTGAAGGACTGTCTGCTGCTCTCTAAAGCACTGACCTGGTTCTTAAGATGTTCATCTGAGCATCTCCATCGTGTCTTCAAAGGGAGGTACAGGTGACCTTGATTTTCTTTTACTCACTTCAGAGGGATCAATGGAATAGTTCTGTGCTCTGCTATCTTTTTAGATGCAAGCAAGTGCCTGAGATTTTGGCAATTCTTTTCTGTGTCTTTTTTTTTTTTTTTTTAAATTACAGTTCTTTTCCTTTTCTTGAACATGGGAATTCTCAGGCAGAGTCTTCCCAGCTTCTGCAGTTATTTTAATCCAGATCAAGAACCCGTGCCTTTACAACAACGTCCCTATAAACTTATGCTATTTTTTAAAAAGAGGATACTTGAAGGCTACTTGTATATGAATGTGGGAATGTGATGATAGATAGATAGATAGATAGATAGATAGATAGATAGATAGATAGATAGAACAAATTAAGGTCATAACTATGTATGTGTGTATATATATATATATATATATATATATATATATATATATAATAATGTAACTGTTAGCAATTATAACTCATAATAGAGTGGAGTTTGCACACAGTACAACAAAATTTAACAGCAATTAAGGACACAGAATTGTCTTTGTTGTCTGATAAATAATGTAAGTAAAATAAATGAGAATGTCTTGGGAATTTAGAATGGAGAGGGGAAATCAATTGCAAATGGGAGTCCCTATAGAACTGACAATATAACAAAACATGGCCTGTAGTTTCTACTGTACCTCCATCACAGTGACACCATAGTTTAGCAAAGAGGATTTTCCTATATTTCCCTTCCAACACAGCAGTTTGGATCTTCAGGATCATGCCCAAACATACCCACTGCAGTCTTCATCAAGGCTTGGGCCTCTGATACCTACCAAACTTTAAACCAGGTTTTCTGCTAGCTACAACTTTAATGTAAAATATAGCTTAATCTTTAAAATAGACATGATGGAACTAAGTAGACTGGTGTTCTCAACCTTGGCAACTTTAAGATGGGTGGATTTCAACTCCCAGAATTCCCCAGCCAGCATGCTGGCTAGGGAATTCTGGGAGTTGAAGTCCACCCATCTTAAAGTTGCTAAGGTTGAGAAACACTGAAGTAGACTAATAATTTGACCTGCAAAAAATAGCTGCTTTATGAAAGGGAATGTTCTTTATCAATGAAGGAATCACTTCCATTTCTTTTGCTAAACATGCCAAGGTCAGGAATAGTGCTACCTTGGTCACTTTTCCTCCATGCATTCAATATTTGCATGCAGGAAATATTTTCATAAGGCATTTGTTCTTTGATCATATGACCTTCCTATGTGAATTTGAGTATGAAACATTTTATCTTACTCAAGGCATTTTCTTCACAGAATACAATATTAAAGATGTAATTTTTTTTTTTACTTCTACTGTTCATAAAGGCCCTACTTTCTTTACTTCAGACTTGGGGACTTCATGGACACATTCTTTGCAATGATGTAGAAATAGTTTGTCATTGTCTTCTTCTGGGGTGGTTCTTCAATTGCTCAGTCAAGTCTACAGTTTTGAGATTTCCAAGTGGACTCTCATCCAAGCACTTACCAGGTCCAATTCTGCTTACTTTTTAAAATTCAGCCAAGGTTGGTGAAGGTCCAGATTAGATGACAATGTAAAGCCTGTTGTCATAAAGGCAGGAAAAATATACCCATGTGGAATCATATGTGTCCAGAGTTTCACTTAAACCAAACTCGGTACCCAGTCTTAGAATGTTAACACTTTAGAAATCAAAGGTCTGTAGCGGTGTTCTCAACCTTGGCAACTTTAAGATGGGTGGACTACAACTCCCAGCATTCCCCAGCCAGCACGCTGGCTGGGGAATGCTGGAAGTTGAAATCCACCCATCTTAAAGTTGCCAAGGTTGAAAACAATGCTCTAGACCCTTGAAGGCTTGCTACTGCATGGATAAGGAGGATGGCCCAATTAATGGAAGCATTAGCTGTAACAGATGTTACCCAGTTTATTTCTTGTAGTTTGTTATGAGGCATCTACTTAACTTCAGACTTGAATCTGTTTCTAAGGAGTTAAGTTTCTGGTGATTTGCAATTTGAAAAGGGAGCAGGTTAAGAAATTAAGTACTTAACAGGACTCGTTTTTCAAATACAGCATTTTGACACAGTTGTCATTTCTTCCAGTACCCACCCACCCACTGAACAATTTTAAAATTCACATTTTTCTACAGGGCAAGTTAGCATGTATTAAAGCTGAGGTTTAAAGCTTTTTTTTAATTATTGCAATACCTTCCATTTATCCTTAATGACACAGAACATTACTACAAAGGAACACATCTGTACTACTTATAAGATGGCCTATGAAATCTTAGCTCATGTGCTATTTACTACTGTTGCATAGTTATTTGTAGCTTGTATTCATGTATCATCACTTAAACCATAATATCAGCATAATAGAACCATAATGTAGGAAAAGTATTCTTATTTATTCATATACTAACACAGAGACACACAGAAGACCCAATACTAGCTTGGTACTAAATGGTACTGATAGTGGGTAATATTTATTTCCTGTGCACATATGAACATTTTTAATATGAATATGTACAATATTTTGCAGATACAGGGAAGAACTGGCTAGAGAAGCTAGAAATCCTATGATGTTTCACGGTGATAAAAATATAGGGATATGGTTTATTTAAAAGAGCTAGTTTGGTGTAGTGATTAAGGCACCAGACTAGAAACTGGAAGACTGTAAATTCTAGTCCTGCCTTAGGGTATCAAGCCAGCTGGGGACTTTGGGCCAGTCACTCACTCTCAGCCCTAGGAAGCAGGCAATGGCAAACCACTTCTGAAAAACCTTGCCAAGAAAACTGCAGGGACTAGTCTAGGCACTTGCTAGGAGTAAAAAACTGATTCGAAGACACACACGGACACACAAACAAATGTTTTATTCTAAACATGTTAAAAACCATTGCAGAAGAAGACAATGGCAAACCACTTCTCAATTGCTGCCAATACGGACACATCCAAGAAGTCACTAGATTATTATTGCTGCTGCTGCTGTTGTTGTTAACAATAAAAGCTTAGGGCAGAGATTTCCAGTTCAATATGGAGATAAAGTTAATAGAAAACTTCAATGAAATTGAGGGACTTTAAATCCTACAGCTAGTTATTTCCCCTGAGTACATTTTAATTGAAACCCAGCCCTGCAGCTTCAGAGAGACAGGCATATATAACCACATATAACATTAATTTGTAAAAAATGTGGTTCTTCCCCTTACTACCACCTCCACCCACATGAAATCTGTTTCTGCTGGGAATCTGGACAAGAAACAAGTACTTTCATGTGCCCCAAACATGCAGCCTTCTCAGAAGCTAAATCCTATATAAGCCTGACTTCAGGTAAGAAACATGGCAAATGGGTGTGTTTTCCACACCACTAAGTAGCAAAAGTATCCATATAACTCAACAGGTTTGAGCAAGAGCAGATATGTGATGAAGCAGATAATCAGGCATTGTGTTGGGAGGTGACTGTAGAATTCAGTTACTTAATGTCTTGTCAAATGCATTAATTCTTTAGCAAACTATCTTGCACCTTGAATGGCTTTAGGAGAATCAAGCTTAATGTTACTTGCTGGGTTCATTTTGTCTTCTTGACTGCAAATGAGACCTAGCCCATATTCAGACATTATGCTAAATGTATGAGTGAGAAGGGAATTGCACACACACTACTCTCATTCTGTACATATCCCAGGCCTTAGTTTATCAACAAATTCAGCCTTCCCCAATTTGATATTCTCTATTTGAACTACAGCTCTCAACAGTCTCAACCAGCATGGATAGGAATTTTAGAAAAGGTAGTTTCAGCACATCTGGAGGGCACAAGGTTGGAGAAGACTGATTAGAAATGACACATACGATTTATGTTTGCAATGCTGTTACCTCAAGCTTGGGAACTATGTCCAAACCTTCTAAAATGCAGCTGAGCATATTTACACTTTAATCTAAACTTTCTCCTCCATCCTCCATACCTCACACCTTTAATTATGTTTTGGGGTTTGGTTTTGTTTTGTCTTTGTGTTTATTTGTTTTTGTTTATTTTACAAAATAGGTTTTGGGTTTTTTCCCCACTTAAACTTTGACAGTTTTTTAATAAAAAAGATCTAGGGTTTTTTTCCAATAAAGTGTTGCAAAAATATGTCTTACCAAAGGCAGAAAAGCAGGCTGCAGCTTGAAAAGTCATTTTTCTATGCTCATCTGCAAAAAGGCTTTTACAAACCATTCACTAGGGCTTTATTTATTTCAAAAATGTTCAAAAGAAGGGATACTGCCTACGTTCATTTAAGGAACAGGTTTTAAAACCCTCACAGAAAATACAGGTTTTCAAAAGACAAACAGTCCAGGTAAGGGTTACCAAAGATCACTCTGTTAGAGGATAGACATTGTTAGTAATTAACAAACAGGCTTCCTGAAAAGATGAGGGTTAATCATGTCATTTTCCCTTAGCAGTTATAACCTGTCCTTTCAGGAGCATGTGGGTTTATTTATTTTGATGATGTCACTCAGCAAAATCACTGATAGGAGCCCCATATACCAGCGTATACACTATAGTGGTGAGCGTGAGCAAAATGTGAACCTTCTTCTACTGAGGCACTTGCCACAAAAGAAAAACATTGTCCACTCCTGCACTTCATGACCAGCTGATGCTCTTGGTTTTATTTCTTGCTTCCCAAGTAAGATTCCTAGAAAAGTATTGTGTGATAGATCATCATCCCAGGTGGTTTTCTCTGATACAGGTCGCTTTCTTTGAGCCACCCATGGTTCAGAATTTTGCCCTGAAACTTCTTAAAGCCAAAGATAAGTTGGTGCTTTAATGCTAGGTTAGGCTAGGAATCTGAAATTTCCATAGTCAGTCTACACATAAATAAAAACAACTATGAAATTGTAAAGTTATTTTTTTTAATACACACACACACACAACTACATATTCATTCCAAATTTAAAGTGTGGTAGATTCAGTTTTGCTTTTTGTACCAAATATGCTTATTAATAAAACCATCAGCATCTCTACTACGGTTCCTTCACCATGAACCATCATCACCCTCTATATCCCATTTCTACCATAGTCATTTCCTCACTAGCAATATAAAATGTCTTCTAGAGTCATGCAACTACAGGATCTTTCTGCCAAAATAACTATAATGAAAACAGGCTTGATATCACTTCAGTGATAGTTCAATTATGCTATGGAGGTGCCGTAAGTCACTCGTGGCCCATCTCTTCCCTCACAAAAGCAGGTTTGTAAAGAGGCCATCAACCCCAACAGCTTTGGATCAATCTCTTTCTTCCCAAACTGTCCCCAGTCTTCATATTGCCAACTTCTTCCAGCTCTGAATTTCCTTCATTCCAGTACACTGGCTGGACTAGGAAAAAAAGAGAGAGAGAGAAAGAGAGGGAGAGAGGAACAATATTCCCCCCCTCACTTGCAATTCACTTTTCTGTGGTTCTGGAGGTAGTTAATTTTTGGAGCCTATTTCCCCCTTCTCTTTCTTTAGCTTATATTTGGCCATCCCTGACATTTGCCATTTTTATTTGGCAAGCGACATCAGCGGTAACTATCAGATCTAATTGCCAGACATTTTCCCAGCCAGTTGGCCAATATGTCAATTTCTGAGTGTCTGTGCCAAACACTGATTTGTATGTCACATGCCACTCTGATTAGCTCACCCATCCTTGGTGCTGACATTTTCCTTGGCCTTATGAGAAGTAACAATCCTGTCTAATAGGAGATTACAAATTAATTATGTGTCATTTGCTTTAAGAGACAATATGCAAGTGGATCTTTCTAGCATTCTAATTACTTTGGTGCCCTTTCCAAAGTGTCACTGTTTCTGTGGGTCCCAACCACCTAAGTTTAACTTAAGGGCTGCCACCTAGATGCTAGGAAGAAGCCCTTGTTTCATGACTCAACACTTCTGCCACAGACTTTTTTTTTATTGTATATTTGTGCACAATAGCTAGCTGACAGGCTAGTTCCTTTCCCACAGTTTATTCAGATCTTCTGATTTGTGAAGCTTACTTTAGCTTTTAAATAAGTGCTACTTTTCACTGACCAGCTCCAATTCAAGAAATTGTTGTTCCTTATGTAATCCTTATTTAATAAGCTGTAGTTTTCCAAGTCATCCTTTCTCACAGATTCTTAAGACTGGGTGCTGTGCTCTATCAAACTCATTACAACATTTTGTGATTCTGTTTGAAACTTTTCAAGTCAATTGTATTATGTGTGATTCTCTCTCCCTCTCTATGCCACTTTGGTTTTATTTAGTACTGCCCAATTCAAACATGTTTAAAAAATCCCCTTCCTTTCCGTAGTCAAAGGATGTCTCTAATAAACAAAGCATTATAGGATAAGATTTGTTCTGGATAAAGTCATAAAGCTAGATTAAACCTAAACAGCTTTCAGTAGGAATTTTACGTGTGAATGACGCTGGGATTATACCACTCTAACCTGGAACCTTCCAATTTGTTGAAACTGGAAAATTGGGTTCTGATGGCTGGGAATTTTGTGAGTCCAAATGCATCTGGAAGTCCAGATTGGCAAAGATTGTTCTAGCCCTAGGCAGACCTGAGGATGCAAAAGTTTGTCACTCTGTCTAACTGACAAGAACTGTAAGAAGGGGAATTTTGGGAAACATCTAATATTGATCATGGCAAAATCACTCTAAATGAGTTTGGATGTGCATCATTCAGTTTGGCAGCGTGCCTTACAGGAGCGGTAGGAAAATTGTGGCTGCCTACACGTCCCTGAATTTCCGCTTCCATCAATTCCTACTGTTATCCAGGTTGGAGGAGGCTGATGGAAACTGCATTTTTATTAGGAAGATTGTAAGTTCCCCACACCTGCCTGCCTTTAGAATTATTTCAGTACAGACTGTAAAACACACTATATGTAAAAAAGAGTGACGTGAAAACTATGAATAATTATATACAAAGAAAATTATACAACTATAGATCATACCATTATGTCCTAGCAGTATTATTGTATTTAACTCTTTTAACCATCCAGCTAGGGTGGAAGTATGTATGGGGAAAAAAGTGCTTTGGCTATCGTTCTGAGACACAGACAAGGACAATCCAATTGGCTTTACATCTGTGTGCTTTATTACACCCTTTGAACCTCTGCAGACCTAGCGGGCCCCCTTCCTGACTATTCTGAAATGTTTTTCAGTGGTTTATGTACCTTAGACCTTCATCTGAATTTCAGCATCATCTGGTAAAGGATACGGCTTTATGGTGAAATATGGAATTTATTCCTGTATGACATAAATCATGAGATGTCATAAATCTTAAGTCTCCACAAGTGAGCTTTGACAGTAATCCATAAATAAAACGGACTATATTTCATGTTCTTGGCTTAAGTCATTGTGTATGTTATTTTCCCTTAAGGAAAATAATGGAGCTGTAACATTAAAAAGAATTGATCCCTGTGTTTCCAACCTATTAGTTGTGTATGATTCCTCCACTACCGTTAATGAGTTCACTATGTTCCCTTTACTAACAGAACTATAATATTTTAACATCTCACCACAGAGTCCTAGTTACCTTGCATTTCCATTTGCTTTCCCTTGTTTGTTTAGCGGCCCAGGCTTCCTCCCACCAATTTTATGGTCATGTAGCTAATCTTTCCCTCCAGGGCCTGTTCATTCTTTCGGCTTATTCATTGTTCAGCAGGACACAGTTACAGCAAAGCAGGTTCGTATTTAGGGCAACACACTTGCAGCCCTGGGTTTAAGGTAATTTGTGCATGAAGCTGACATTTAAAGCATCCAAGGCTTAGCTTGGAATTAGGATTTAGAGTTCTGCTTCCTTCAGATGAACTGTTAATATTGTACATCTAGCACGAAAATGGCCAAAGCCCCTTAAAAAAAGGATGACGCTTTAAAAACAGAAGCCCTTCTCTCTGGCTTTCTTTATGGATTTGGGTTTTTTTGGATTTCAAACTTGTTTTCCTTCTGTCCGTATAATTGCATCCAAACCCCCAGTGCTTTTATCCATGTATGTTTATTGATAAAACAGAACATTGGTTAAAAAAAAAAATTAAAATAATTGCATGTGTGATTGTGTCTATTCCATGCAGCCTTTTATTATAACAAGACAAGATTGGGGAACCAACCCCCCCCCCCAAAAAAAGCATTTGGGAATTACATTGTTCTGGGCTCAGGAGGGATAAAAAGCAGAACAATACTTCTATATACAAAAAGACATATGTTCAGTGTGCCTTCTTGGCTCCAATTAAGCCACCAATTTAATTTGAGAAGCCAGCCTAACAGAAAATATGGCAATGGTTTATACACTTACAAAAGGGACTTGCATTAATATGTTGCATACACCTCACTGCCTAATAAAAGGAGTATGGTTTCAACTAACCATCCATGTCCTCCTCCAGAACGTTGTAATTTGTAAGAGGCTCAAGTAGGCCTAGCTGCAGAATACCTCCTCCACTCAAGTTTTTTGTAGAGGCTGTTTAAACTGCATAGCTTTGGATTCATTCAAGCATGTTGATGTTTTTCTCTTGTTTCTCAGACGTGCCTTTTGGCTCCAGTATTATCAGCTCTTAACCACCAGACTTCACTTTTACAGGGAATAATGATTAACTTAAAATTACTAGGAGTTAGGAAACAAAAAACTGAGGAGTGAAAACTTTAGCACAAAAATATTTAAAAAATATGTATTTCTTCCGCCAGACGAAAAGATAATCTACAGAATAGATTCCATTAAATCAACCTGGATGTGCTGATGGCAAATAATTCACATACCTATTGAATCTTTGTATATAATGACAGAATACTTCTAAATTCTGAGCAAAGAACATTATACCCTGCTTGCAAGTGTCTAGCTGGCCAATGCTAGAAATAAGGTCCTACCTTAGATTCATTAGCTTTGGTAGATAGTTTGCTTAATCATCAAAATAATTTGCAAGTCCCTCTGATTTCAATGTATCTACTCATAGTATGATTAAATCTAGATACAACCCAGTATGTATGATCATCAGACCAAAATACTAAGATGAATCTATTTTCCTGTTCTTGAACTATGCAGATTACCAATTGACCACCAGTTCTAGCCTCCCTTACTGTTTGTTAATGCCCATCATGACCATGTGCAGTAAAGATGACAAGGAAACCCATAATGGAAAGGGATATGTTGAAGCATCAGAGATGTTTTATTTCTTCTCCTTCTTCTATTTATGTCCTACTTAGCATGTTTCTATCAGTCTCAGCCTTAAATTCAGTCCCTTTGGTCTCTGTTCAGAGTTGCCTGATGGAACATATATCTTCTTGTTTCGTAAAACGTAGCTAAAATAGGGGTTGAATAGTTCTGCCTATTCTTTGTTTCATTGTACCTTTCTGCTGTCTTTATTGAGCAATTTATATGCTGGAATATTTCTCCTCATTCTGTTTGGAACATATCTAAATAATTGTGTTGTTAGTAACATAATTTTGCTGTTGTTAGCATCATTCTGACCTTTAATTTTCCTGAGACATCCCTATTGTTCCAGACTAGCTGTATGAACTCTTCCTTAGAGCCATGACCCTTCTTCCACCTTCTACATTTGTGTTTTTCCCTTAGAACTTCACTAAGCTTTTTAAAGTGTCTCCAGCTACTTTCTGGATTTCACCCAATGATATCAGGCAACTACTGGCCTTTCCTTCTGCTTTCCCAAGAACTCTCAACACAATATCAGGGATATCATTAGGGAGAACCAATGAGATCATAGAATTTATGAGCAGAGGTTCCCCAAATACAGTAAAACTGGCTCATGACATTTCTGAATGATAATCCATAATTTAAACATCTCCCCCACCCATCTCTTCAGACAATTAGATTGATGGTAGAGTATAACATTACCAGATTCCATCACCTCTAACAAAAGGTTTATCTCCCTTTTAAAAATGCTTTTTTAACTCTTTTTTGGGGGGAGAGAGGAGTGTCATGAGGGTCTATCAATGAAATCATGATGCACATTCCCATTTAGATCACATGTGAGTCAGTTCCAAAATATCTTTGTTGGTTGCCTGTTTCCTTCTAAGACTACGGTGCTTCCCTTCTCCTTTAATGGGTCCAAGCACATGGCAAAATTCCTTCTGTTATGCAGCCTGCACATTAAGCTTAAAGAAATGTTTTAAAAACCTACTTCAAACCACTTCACCTCAGTGGTCACTTAGTTCAGGAAATCCCACCGTCTGTCTCAGAATGGACTACCTGTTATTATATGAGCAAAATCCTTCCATCTTTTGTAGCTATGTAACTTCCATTTCTTTGTCACAGTTCTCCAGAAACATATGGTTTGGATCCAGAATTAGTTATATTTAGAGCTGCTGTTGAATTACCGAAACTAGATTCTACTGATTTAAATAAACCTATGCTAAATATGACTAGATTGGCCACCAGCCATAGTTCTGAAACTTTTCACTCAAAAAGATATATATTGTCATATTTGCGGTCTAAATCAAGAAGTGCATGGCTGTTAGTAAAAAATAATTTTATCTCCTGATTTTATTTTACATTTCTCTTGACAAAATTCTAGTATCTCACGATAAATTAGCCATTTGTGTTTGCCTATTATTTCTCATCTATAAAATGCTTCTTGTGCTGAGAGCCGCAAAGGTGTTTTCGGGTACAATCTGGGTTTGTATCTATTCCATATTCTCAATATGGCATGCCTGATATAATGATTTTTAAAATCCACATTAACCTTGACTATTACCACAAATATCCATGCTACTCAAATCCCAGGTCATGTTCTTCTAACTGCAAGAGCCTTAGATTTCTCAGCAATGCTCACTCTTTCATCCAAACCAAACAGCAAGCTGCAAAATACAGTTTCAAATCAGGTAGTCCCAATCCTCCTCTTTCCTTTGCATTTTGTAATACCTTATATTTAACTTGGGGGTTTTCCCCTGCCTCACAAATTTAGATATATCCTTCTGCCACCGTTTAAATAGTGCATCAGTTGTCAAAACAGATTATCTGAAACAAAAACATCATTTTAGGCAAGACATTCATTTTTATCACAGAAATTCTCCCTAGCAATGACAGTTATATTTTTTCCCATCTTAACATAACTTTTTTTTAACCATTCCATGTCTTAACATAGTTATTTTGAAATAACATACAGTTCATACTTGTCATAGTGATATCACAGATATTTTATCTTCTTCTTAATCCTAAAACCCATTTTATGCATCATTTCTGTTTGATCTTCCGTTTTCATACTTTTTGGTAACATCTTTTGTCTTTGTCTTAATCTTGAAACCTGCCAATGCACCAAATTCTTTTAATTTGCCCATTGTTTCAATTCCCTTTAAAGGATCTTTCAAAACCAACACCAAGTCATCTGCAAAAACCCTTAACTTAGAAGAACAAGTGACAGAATGGATGATAAAGTGGATTTAAAATGTGGTTATAATATACAGCTGGAACAATCGGAGTATGTGTAGTTGAAAGGATTGAAATTTATACTATATTATAATCTTAAAGAGAATTTTTATAAAATTATGTACCATTGGTATATGTCACCAGAGAAATTGTCTACAATGTATAAAGGCACTTCAAATTTATGTTGGAAATGTAAACAACAAGACAGGACATTTTATCATGTTTGGTAGATGTGTAAAAAAGCTAGAAAATTTTGGAATCAAATACACACACTCATTCAGAGGATTTTAAAGATTAATATACAATTGAGACCAGGGGGGTTTCTTTTGGGATTGATGGACAAACAGTTGGAAAAAAAGTCATGGAACTTTGTTTTTGTATATGATAACTGCAGTGAGATTATTGTACTTCTTATTGTATGCACAAAGATGGAAAGATTCAGCATTACCCACAATGGAGGAATGGTTGCTGAAGATGATGGAACTTACTGAGATGGCTAAATTGACTTCTTTGATCAGAGAAAAGACAATATCTACGTTTATTGCTCATTGGAACCCCCTTATAGACTTTTTGCGTAAAACAGAAAAAAATGAACTTATGATTTGTGGTTTTGATGATTAGACAGGATAGATTATAGAAAGAAGATAGTTATGTTGTAACCATAGAGTAAGAAGTAAATTTCTAATTGTAATTATAACTGCTGTAAAGAAGATCAGAAGCTACTTGTTTGTATCTTTTTTCTTTATTTTCTATTTTACTTTTACTTTTTCTTCCTTTTTTGCACTTTCAATGTTCTCTTTGATTTCTTTCTTTTTCATTTCTTTTTTTTACTTTATATTACTTTGCATTAATTTTTATTGTCCTTTTTAAAAATTGTTAATGTGTGTGTGTATGTATACTGTATATGTAAAAAATAATTTTATTTGAGAATGCATCCCTTGGTTTATATACCTTTTGTGAATAAACAGTACAAAATAAAAACATAACCAGCAACACCATAATTTCCAGATTTACATCTACTAGGATGAAATATATATATATATTTTTCCTTAGTATCAGGGGGGAAAAAGATTGAAGTTGCTGAACTTGTACTTTCTCTTTCACCTCATTAGTTTCACTTATTCAAAATATATACAAATTTATGAAGCAAAGCTATTACATTCATCAAAATAATAATTGAAAAGACAGTTTTAATGGAGACTAACAATCCCTTTGGCCTTCTTTGGGCAAAGTTAATAGCATAACCTAACTTTATGATTAACAGGATCATTAACCTTCGACGGTGGGGAAATGGCACTGGGTGAAGCCAGGCTAAGAAGACTGAAGATCAAGTGACTATCGGGTTGAGATCATTTCAAGAAATCTACTGCATTCCCTGCAACCACGAAAGCCAAAGGAAGGATCATTCTGTCTCAGACTCCAGATGAAGAACTAAGAGATTGTACCAGCTCCTTCTAGCAGGAAAGTGGACATTGCTTTCAGAATCACTATGAAAGGGTAATGATCTGATGCTCTGGAATATTTAGCAAACTGACTCTTGGGGGAACAGGGTTTACTTTCAAATACTAAAATGATCACAAGGTGCTTCTGAAACACCTTCCACGCAAACCCAGTCATATGTCAAAACCTTGCCCCTAAAATTGTCCTTTATATAAATGTTATTTGTAACATCTTAGTGAATTAAAATAAAATGCACACACACACACACACACACACACACATACATACAAACACCCATCTTGCAAAACACAACTCTGGGCATCCCACAACAATAATAAAATCACAAACAGGAAAAGCAAGAAAGCCAAGAAAAACTGGGCACTTGATCCATCACCTCCATCCGTTCATCTAGACCAGTGTTGTCCAAACTTGGCCACTTTAAGATGAGTGGACTTCAACTCCCAGAATTCCCCAGCCAGCCATGCTTATTGGCTGGGGAATTCTGGGAGTTGAAGTCCACTCATCTTAAAGTGGCCAAGTTTGGACAACACTGGTCTAGACAAACCCTGGACTTCAGCCTTATATCATAGTGCCTGGGGGGGAGGGGAGAAAGCTAGCCCTTTATAGCTTCCCCAAAGGCTAAAAGTTTGCATTATTAAAAAAAAAAAATGCCTATACCCTTATCCCAAACCTAGGTATCAATAAGGACACAATTAGTAGATCACATGTGCAAAAATGTCAATGACCACTATATAGATTGAAGTTTTTCTGCATCTCATTGGTGCTGGCTCATGGTTGTCTCTATTTTGACAGCTTGGATCTTATAGCCCTGGGTAAGAAGCACATACAGTAAAAAACACATGCAGAGAACTATTACTTCTCTGATTTGCCCAAAATCCAGTAGATGGTGGAAAGACCATTGAACCAGACTCTATTTCACTTTTTCTCAAGTGGTTTCTTCCAAGATCTAAGCCAGTTATACAGTTTAAATCAAATATTTAATGCATTATGTATGGAAGATAAAAATAACAAACCTACATCTAACTGATGTAGTTTAAATCAAGTTTTACATTTATTGCTTGAAGATAACATTTGGGTAGTATGCCTCTCAGGACAGAATTAAGGATGTCTGTGTCTATGTGCTAAGCAATGTCAGGGACCTGCACAAATTTGTATTAAAAACATGTCTTTGATGTACAGGTGACACTCGAAAAATTAGAATATCGTGCAAATGTTCATTTATGTCAGTATGGCAACTCAAAAGGTGAAACCAATATATGAGATAGACGCATTACATGCAAAGCGAGATATGTCAAGCCTTACTTTGGTATAATTGTGATGATTATGAAAGTACAGCTTATGAAAACCCCAAATTCACAATCTCAGAAAATTAGAATAGTGTGAAAAGGTTCAATATTCTAGGCTCAAAGTGTCCCACTCTAAGCAGCTAATGAATCCATAACGCCTGCAAAGGGTTCCTGGGCCTTTAAATGGTCTCTCAGGCTGGTTCAGTAGGAATCACAAGCATGGGAAAGACTGCTGACCTGACAGTTGTGCAGAAAACCATCATTGACACCCTCCATAAGGAGGGAAAGCCCCGAAAGGTAATTGCAAAAGAAGTGGGATGTTCCCAAAGTGCTGTATCAAAGCACATCAATAGAAGGTTATGTGGAAGGGGAAAGTGTGGTAGAAAAAGGTGCACAAGCAGCAGGGATGACCGCAGCCTGGAGAGGATTGTCAGCAAAAGGCCATTCCAAAGTGTTGGGGACTTTCACAAGGAGTGGACTGAGGCTGGAGTTAGTGCATCAAGAGCCACCACACACAGACGGATCCTGGACATGGGCTTCAAATGTCATATTCCTCTTGTGAAGCTGCTCCTGAACAACAAACAAAGTCAGAAGCGTCTTACCTGGTCTACAGAAAGAAAAAAAGAACTGGTCTGTTGCCCAGTGGTCCAAAGTCCTCTTTTCTGATGAGAGCAACTTTTGCATCTCATTTGGGAACCAAGGACCCAGAGTCTGGAGGAAGAATGGAGAAGCACACAATGCACGATGCTTGAAGTCCAGTGTGAAGTTTCCACAGTCTGTGTTGATTTGGGGAGCCATGTCATCTGCTGGTGTTGGTCCACTGTGCTTCATTAAGTCCAGGGTCAACGCAGCCGTCTACCAGGAGATTTTGGAGCACTTCATGCTTCCTTCCGCATTTTATGGGGATGCTGACTTCATTTTCCAGCAGGACTAGGCACCTGCCCACACTGCCAAAAGTACCCAAACCTGGTTCAATGACCATGGGATTACTGTGCTTGATTGGCCAGCAAACTCGCCTGACCTGAACCCCATAGAGAATCTATGGGGCATTGCCAAGAGAAAGATGAGGGACATGAGACCGAACAATGCAGCGGAGCTGAAGGCCGCTATTGAAGCATCCTGGTCTTCCGTAACACCTCAGCAGTGCCACAGGCTGATAGCATCCATGCCACGCCGCATTGCGGCAGTCATTGCTGCAAAAGGGGCCCAAACCAAGTACTGAGTACATATGCATGCTTATATTTTGCAGAGGTCCGATATTGTCCTATTTCCAATCCTTGTGTTATTGATGTCATGTAATATTCTAATTTTCTGAGATTGTGAATTTGGGGTTTTCATCAGCTGTACGCCATAATCATCACAATTATACCAAAGTAAGGCTTGACATATCTCGCTTTGCATGTAATGCGTCTATCTCATATACTGGTTTCACCTTTTGAGTTGCCATACTGACATAAATGAACATTTGCACGATATTCTAATTTTTCGAGTTTCACCTGTAGACCAGCATCTGCAAAAAAAGAAAAAAAAAAGTGTCCTGCTGAAATCCCACCATGGCAAAACAGCATAGAAGCATCACTTAAATGTAAAGAATAAAAAGTAGACTGTAACATATTCAGTATCAAATATTTTTCCCCCTGAACTGAAATAGGGACTATAACTATCTCTAACAATATGATTTTATTCATATTTATGAAGCAGAGAGTTATATGGCAGCATTCAAATAATTATGTTTGTCTATAACAATTTGCAATCTTTGGGAAGCAAAAGATAGGATGAAAGAAAGATTCCAGCTTAAAATGGCGCAGCTTGTATTTTTTTTGTCTGCTGGAAACTTTCTTGGGCTTTTCATATCCTAATTACTAATGTATTTCTCACTATCACTTATCTAAGTCACCATTGGGAGTCATTACAAATAAACCACAACGGTTTATTTAGTTTTCTAACTCTGCATTTCACCCATTGCAAAAGAGGTGAGCTATTCAGGTCATACAGCCAATACATTATATATTTTTTCTTGGATATTGTTAGTGGCGGTGTTGTTGTCGGTTTCCTTAGTTTCACTAAAGCAAGAAGCATGAAAAGGGAGCAGACCTTCATGTGGTCTGAGAGCACACCCTTTTTCTACAGAATGCCCTAACAATTACAAGAGCAGTAAGCAATCTCATACTTGATGTAGTCATTCCTATAAGGGCTGATTCACATTATTACTAGGAATAGGCCAAGCCCTTGATTGTACACAGAAATTCAATTTAAGATCTCTCAGAACCTAAGCAGAATATGTGTCATTAGAGGAATCCTCTTTGATGTGGAAATGCAGGGGAGCACTGGATGTCTTCTGCCTGGTCAATTTATTTATGTTGTCGGTTAAAAACCAACCGGTTTAGCCTGCCAATGAATCCCCAGCGCGTATCCCAGTGTCTTTAGCAAGGCCATGAGACCATGTAGCAAATGGGTCGGTGGTTCCTCAGCAGAAGTATCAGTGCAGAAAGTGTCCTCTAAAAGGGTCTGCTCTAACTTTGTTAATATTCCTGGGACTGGAAGGAGATTGGATACCAAGAAGCAGCAAAAATAAATTCGATGTACCTCCTATAATCATGTGATAATGCTCCCAGACGTTTGGAAAATTGGAGTTCATTTCTGAGACTCTCTGTCTGAACAGGGTAATCAAGTGAAACTCTCCCTGTTGGGCCGCTCTACAGACCTGGAGCCATTCCTGGTCGTCTGCAACTTCTCCCAGTAGCACATCTTCATTAAGCTACCGTGAAGTAAAAGTAGGCATTTCCTCCTGAGGCTTCCCCAAAATAATCATATTTGTAATATCTTCAGAATTACTCCGCACACAAGGGGATTTTTTATTTCTCGATCCTGCTGATTTAGCCTATCCTAATAAAAATGATCTTTACTTTGCATGGGAAACAACATTTCTTCAACCTTATCTTACAACATTTTTTTAATCCACTGATTCCCAGACCGGTCCTGTCAAAATGGAGGTTTGGCTTCTCTAGCTCCTGTGAGGCTCTTCCATATATAATTCACCAGAAACTTGCAATGTGTGTGTGTGTTATTTTTCAATGACAGTATCATTTTAAAAACAGGGTATAGCACTTCCCAGCAAATAATCAGGGTTACTGAGTACAGACTGTATTATGAGATAAAAATCTTTATGAGAACAGCTTTATTTTGAAGTACAGCCTGGCAAGTCAAGCTCTGTAAAATATAACAGGATGTCAAGGTGGAAGGAACAATTGAAAAGGTAGAGAGGGAATGAGACCCAATAGATTTCAAGAGACTTTATAATTAAGGGCACAATATTTTGTGATGCATGGCTGATCAATACCAACAGACGTCCTAGATATAGAACATCTTCTCAGAGAGGTTCATCTGCTGCCCGTACTACGGCCATCTCAAACCAAAATAAGACTTTTTATTTTCTCAGGCTTTTGATCTATAATTGCTTTTAATGCTTTTAAAATTTATTATAATCCCTTGCTGCTCTTCATTCCAGATTCATCTTGTGCTGTTGGAAATTTTATGCTGTCTCTAAGCACTTTTAGGGTTCTTTTAAATTATTATTATTTGGTGAACATGTGGCATCACACAGGTAAAGTCAGAGCTTTGATCACATTGTTGTGGCTGCCATCTTGACTTTTTTGACCAAACCCTGCAGACCCCCCCCCCCACTTTGTCTTTTGATCTGTGATTCTGGGATTTAAAAAAAAAAAAAACAGGTTCCACAGGGTGAAAAAGTTTGAAAAACAGCTGTATATAGTCAGTCATGTCATTTTAACATGATTTATAATTTTATGTTTTTTTCTTCAGCTTTTCTGATCAACTATGTATGTCTATTTGGAAAGTGAGGGGAGGGGGGAGGGGGGCAACTAGTAATGTGTAGTCTGGCTCCCAAATTCCCTTATGATACCATATTGTGGGTAAACAATATAATCCAATATAATGTAGTGCAATGTTCACTCGTTGGGGAATTCTGGGAGTTGACGTCCATACATCTTAAAGTTGCCAAGTTTGAAAAACTCTGATATAGTGGATACAGTGTTGGGCTTAGACTGAGAAAGCTGATTTAAGTCCTCGCTTAACAGTAAAGATTGCTGGGTAGCCCTGAGTCTCTTGAATAGACAAAATTATGTATGTAGGAGGGAATCACAGCTGACCTTGGAGATCTTCAAAAGCAGGCTGAATAATTCCAATCTGATATGTATTGTCCAGCTGAAAATTAGGGAAACATATGAATATTATGGTGATAGAAAACACATAAATATTAATGGGATGTGATTTTCTCCTTCTAAAAATGATTCAATATACTCTCTATTAATTTCCTTTTAAACCTGCTGGTTTAACAATGTCCTCTTGGTTTTACAATGTCCTCTTGTGTGTTTGTGTGTTTTATTTCATACTGTGTATTCTAATCATTTTAAAGACAATTTATCTCCATCCTTGCCTTAAAGCATTTCTGTTGACTAGAAGGCTTTTAAAAAGCTGTTTCCAGCTGTGCTATAGTTTAGTAAATTATATTGAAGGTTAAGAGTTTTTTTCTTTTTTTTTCCTTTGTTTTCTACTGCAAATCTATGGAGATGAGGCTTTAATATTTATTTTAGAAAAGCTGTTTCATACACTTTGTTTCCTGCTGTTTCCCTGAACAGCTCTATAAAACTTTTTAATGAAGCTGGTTGAAGAGTTCCTTCTATTTCTACCACTTTAGAACTGAAAACTTCCAGAGTAACCAGGAAATCAACATGCCGTTATCTAAAAAAGGGAGATGGAGAAATATAGAAGCAATGTTTCTCAAAACAATACCTAAATATTATCTTTAAAATGTTGGCCATGATCCAGCAATCTAGTTAAGCACACTTAAACCTCTTTGTGGATATTAGAGTTCCTTCCGATGTTTATTTGTTTAAAAGAGTTAAACCATGTCTTTCTGGGATATGAATGTGGCTCATGTTTTAAATTTAAACCTAGACTCAAAGCTAAAGATAACCTAATGTTACAAATAATCAAAATATCTGAGGAGATGATGACAACAACAGCAACAGTAATACAATGGTGCATTGGAATATCTGCAAGAAATACCATTTACCAGCAAGCAAGAACTGGTGGGACCACAAAGCAAAGTAATAGAAAATGAAGACGCTAAAGTGCTCTGAGACTTTAGAATTCAAACAGAGAAGCACCTGCCACACAACACCCCAGACTTAACAATTGTTGATAAGAAAAACAAAAAAGTCTGGATAGTGGACGTTGCAATACCTGGCAAATGCAGAATAGAAGAGAAAGAACTGGAGAAAATCACAAAATATAAAGGCCTGCAAATAGAAGTAGAATGACTATGGCAAAAGAAAGCAAAGATAGTACCAATCGTTATAGGCATCTTAGGTGCAATCCCAAAACATCTGGAGCACCACTTGAATGCCATTGGCATTGACAAAATCACCATCAATCAATTGCAAAAGGCAGCTTTACTTGGAACAGCTTTTATCCGGCAACAGTACTTTTAACACCATCAAACAACAACATATGCCTGTCACAGGTCCTTGGGAAGGACTCGATAGGTGGATAAAAATGCCAAATCCAGTCTAAACATCTGGATGACTCTGCAACCAATCAATACAACATTTCACGGCACTTCTCCCAGCATCCACTTGATTTCCTGAGCTAGTGTTTCATGCAGAACCACTGGAATATCAGGAAAGAAGAGCCAGCATGGCATGGATTCATAGACATTACCTTTGGGGTGCATGATGTAAGGGCTGAAGCCCGAAAGAAGCATAGACTCATGGGGATGAAAGGGACTTTGGAAATCATCCTCCTGCCCAGTGCTGGAATCCTCAGACCATCCCAGGCTGTCCAGTCTTTCCTTGAAAACCTCCAGTGATGGAGCACCCACAATTCCAGGAGACTGGCTGTTCCACTGCTTAATTCCTCTCACAGTCAGGAAATTCCTCCTTATTTCAAGTTTGGATCTCTGTTAAGCTTCCACCCATTGGTTCTTGCCTTACACTCAGGTGCTAAAGAAAACTCCCTTTAAATGCCCCTTAAAAAGGCATTGGTTTGCCCTCCCCTCCAAGAAGTCATTGCTTGATCGCATGATACTGGACAACTGTGTCCAAACTTCCCTTTTATTAATGTTTTATTATTGGGAAGGGAAAAAAAAACACACATAGAAAGTGCTTTAACAAAAAAGTGAAGGAAATACAACAAAGGGGAAAAAACATGTTAATATGTCATTATAACAGTAAACAATTACAATTCTATATATACTTGTCTAATGCAAATATTATTCAAGTATGTATTTTATTTTTAATGCATTTATATGACTATCATTTTTTTTAACCTACTGCATTTTGTATAAATGAATCCCATATTTCATTATACTTGTCAATACAAAGTCTACGTCTATAGGCAATCCACTTGTAAGTACCAAATGCAAACAGGTTTTCAATCCATTGAATAAATGGGGCCATACATTTATCTTTCCAGTGCTGCAATATCAGTCTTTTGGCCATAGTAAGGGCATGGAGAATCCATTTACATTGTCTGGTTATCAAGTTCCATGCACTAGGTATACAGTTCAAAAAAATATTATCCTCTGAAAATTTTAGAACCTTCCCCTTTTAGGGAAGGTTGTACAGAAGGTTGTCGTGCAACAGCTTTAGAGGATCCTGAATGAAGCAGATTATCTGGACCCCTTTCAGTCAGGATTCAGGCCCAATATGGGGCAGAAATGGCATTGGTCATGCCTCTGGATGATCTCTGGCAGGAGTGGGATGGGGTAGTGCATCCATCCTTGCTCTACTTGACCTCTCAGCAGCTTTCAATACCATCGACCGTGGTATCCTTCTAGACCAGCCTTGGGGGCTGGAGGCACTGTATTCTGCTGGTTTTCTTTGTTTTTCCCAGATCGGTTCCAGTCAGTGTTGATTGGGAACAAGTAGTCCCGCTCTCAGCCCCTTTTATGTGGGGTGCCACAGAGCTCAGTACTTTCTCCACTCCTATTTAGCAGCTTTGTGAAACCACTGGGTGAGATCATCATCACCATGAGGTGAAGTATCATCAGTATGCTGATGGTACCCAGCTGTACCTCTCCACCCCTAGCAAACTAAGAGATGCTGTTGAAGTCCTGTTGTGATGTCTGGAGGCTGTGGGGGTCTGGATTCAGCTGAGCCCTGGCATGACTAAATGGCTTTGGGTTTTAGAGCTTCCAATCCTGGAACTCTACCATCTTTGGTATGGGAAGCACTGCCACCAATAAACCCGGAATGCAATCTGGGGATCAGTCTGGACTCATGAGTCCTGCTTTAGGAGCAGCTGGCAGTTGTGGCCAGGAGGGCCTTTGTGCAACTTTCTGTTATGCACCAGTTGCTTCCCCTCTATCCCACAGAAAGTTCCATCCCACCCTACAGAAATAAACTTTTTTTTTCCTTATGAGAAGAAACAAGCTATTGTTTCTTCCAAACAAAACACCAGAATTCAGTCATCCATCACTTTTATTTTCTAAGAATTCCTTGGAGGCATACATAGGACATTTATGGAAATAGAGAAAATGCTGCCTCTGGACTCTTTGCCTTATAGTGTCCCAGCTTTATATTAAGATATTTTGTCCCCAAGCCAAAGTAGAATAGTTTAGGGAACCTAGTGGGCATCAAGGGAAATGACTGTGGACACATTGATGTCCCCAGATACTATTTCGGAGCTCCAGGAGTAGTAAAATTTTCCTTTTTTTTCCTTTTCCTTTTCCTTTTCCTTTTTATTTATTTTTATTTTATTTATTTTTTTAATGTAATTTAATTTATTATTTTATTTTATTTATTTTATTTTGGTTTTTGTTTTCATAAAAAATAATCCTACTGGAACAGGCCAAGGTCCACTTTAGTCCAAATTTTATTTCTCCTAGCCGGTTTGGTGTAATGGTTAAGGCACCAGGCTAGAAATGGGGAGACTGTGAGTTCTAGTTCTAGTTCCACCTTGGGCAGAGCTGAGTGAGCTTAGGCCAGTCACTCTCTCTGAGCCCTAGGAAATAGGCAATGACAAGTCACTTCCAATATTTATTGCAGCCAACAATAATAAATAAATGGCCAGGCAGATGTCTTCATGGTACATACAAGCACAAATGAAAATGCCCTCTCCAGTAGGAAACAATGGCCTCTCTTCTGCCATAGTTTCCTACTGGAGGCTAGCTCAGAGATCACATTGAGTTTTCACAACTCAATGCCCATCATAGACTTAATCTCCATGAATGTATCCAATCCTTTTTAAAGCTAACCACATTACTGGCAATCATCAAATCTTATGGAAATAATTCCACAGGTTAATTATGCTTGGTGTGAAGAAGTTTTGTCTGTCTAAATCTTCTCTAAATCATTGGATAACCCTGGTCTTGATGTTTTGAAATACAGAAAAAACTTCTCTATCTTTACTTTGTCCATATCATGCGTGATTCTGTACATGTTGATCATGTCCCCCTTGGTCATCATTCATAAAAACTAAAATGTCCTGAATATTCCAGACTTTCCCTGTAAATAAATGTTTGAATCACCCAATCAATCAATCCTCCCAATCTCCTAATCAATTGTGAGTCATATGCTTGTTCAAATGTGGAGATTTGTGGAGATTTACTTATTTAATTTATTTATTTATAAGACTTATATGGCCACCTATCTTATGTACACGATAATCCTAGGCAGCTCACAATGACATTCAATAAAAACAGAATAATACAACCAACACAATTCTATAATGACATCATATATGCCAACCACAGTGCCACAAGATTGCACCGACTCTACGTTTATATCTGCTGGACTCACTTTCATCCTAGACCAATGCCCGGTTGAAGCCAGGTCTTCATGGCCCTCCAGAAGGCTTGTAAAGAAAAGTTGGATCTCCAAGGTCCCACCAGATAGCAACATTTAAGGGAAAGGACCTGGAGCATATTAACCCTATTTGACCTGGTAGAATGGGCAGATACTCTTAGGGAGAGGCAGTTTTGCAAATAATCTGGCCCCATGCCATTTTGGGCTTAAAGGTAATAACCAGCACCCTGAATTGCACCCAGAAAGCAATTGAAAGTCAGTGCAGCTCACACAGCAGTGGTGTAACACAGGCAAAATGTGAAGCGGTTAGAATTGTGTTTACTGCTGCATGCTGGACCAGTTCCAAAAAGAGAAGGTTGGAGACTGGACAAAAGTTGTCCAACATGGTTGGGGCCAAGGAGAAAAAGAGCACACTACAGCTTCCCTGAAGACAGGTGGAACCACCCCCTCTCACAATGAGGTGTTAACCACTGCTCAGACCCGACCACATGCAACCTCCCAGGAGACCTTAACCAATCAGAGGGACCATAATACAGATGACAGAATTCACAGTGACTGCCCACTTCTTCAGGATTGACCAGCTTGAACCAAAGAACTGGGTTAAGACATGCCTTGGGCACATCCGTCTGAAGCCCAACTCAGAGTGAAGCCAAGTGACTTTGTCTGACAGATGCCTAGAATAGCCCTCAAAAAAGCCCCACAGAAATTCCCCCAGTCCCTCCTTACCCAGAATGGGATCAAGTAATCTGAAACAAGATCACCATAAGTTTTCTTCACTGCTCTTATCGCCACAGGTTAAGTCCTAAAAAAGGCTGTCACTTCTGCTTGTTCAGCTTCACAGCTACTTCCAGTAGCACTCTAGGCATATCTTGCATTGCTTCATCTCCTGGAGTTACTCTGTAAACAGGTGAAATCTACAGGATCTCCAATCACAGAGTCCACAAAGGTGTGATCTATTCCAAGGCCCTAGTCACATGCTCATTCCAAGCAGCAGCCAAGACCTTGCTGGATTGTGGATCAGAGCCTGGGGAATAACTCTAACCTTCCTCTGAAATCCTACTGGGTCCATCCATTGTCTGGGCAGGCCAATCAAATAGACCCCCACATCCCTTCAATGGGGGGGTGGCTACAGAGAACTCTAGGCCCAGAGGGAATCCATGGTAAGGTTAATATTAATTAACATGCCACTACCTGATCATGTTGCCACTACCTCAAGACAAAACCCAGATCTAATGTGTGACCCCCATTGTGAGTTGAGCCCCTAATAAATGGAATCAGGTTCATCTGAACTCCAGATGACTCCAGGCCCAAAGAAGGCAAATTGAAGTTCCCCAAGACAATCAGCCTTGGCAACTCTCATATCAACACACCTGCAAAGTCCAAGAGCTCAGACAGGGCTACCGCCACACCTCAGGGAAGATGTTCAGCAAGTAACAAACCAAACCCATCTTTATAGCCCAGTTTTACAAAGAGGGTCTCACATCCAGTAGGTCTGGGGTAGCCACCCTACAGTCCACCAGAGACACCCAGATAACAACAGCCACACTCTCACCCTTGCCCCAGAGTCATGACTAGTGCCACACTCAAAACCCAGGAGTGCACATTTCTAAGAGATGAACCCCACACTTTGCACCCAACCAGATTTTGGTAATGCAAACCAAGTAGGCCCTTTCATGCATGATCAATGGTTAATGATGGCATTGAAGCAGCTGGAGTCCAGGGCCTCCAAGGCAGCTGGAATGTGAAATCAGCACCAAACCCCAGACTGTCCACCCTCATTCCCACCAAATCTCCCCATGCCCATCACCACCCCAGCACTGCCATCCATCCTCTCCCCCTGAGGCCCTTTGCTACAAGGATGCCAGAGCCACAGCCATCCTGATATGCCAGCCCAATTCAGTTGGCCTCCATGCTAGCTTCAATGCAATTTTCAGAATGGAGGGTGAAAATGAAACCTCCACTCTCCTGCTCCTCCTCCATTAAGCCACCTAGACAAACATCACCAGTGAGCTGAACCAAAATCAGTTTTTCTCTGGTGTTCTGAAGCTCCAGCTGACATTGGCAGCTCTCCGCAGAGTCTCTGGTGCAGGAAAGTGCTAGCTTTGATGAACCTGTGGCTAGAGTCTACCGCCAGCTGCCATACTGCCTCTCCTGTGCTCGCATGGGCACAGAGCTCTGTCTGCACCTTGCTGCCACTTCTCCCACCTACCTGAATTCTGTGCTAAAGGTCTCCTGGCAGCTGGACACTCCCCCCCTCACACACCCTCTCCAACATTCTGAAACTACTTCACAGTAGCTGAGCCCAGCTGCCATACATCCTACCCAATGCCACATGCACAGTATTCAAGATGCAGACATGCCATAATGCCATATAAGGGCATTAAAATATTGACAGTTTTATTTTCAATCCTTTTCATAATGATCCATAGCGCAAAATTTGCATGGAAAATTGAGGAGATCCAAGATCAATGATCCCATGATATCTCAGCTATGATACTTTAGCTGGTAGAGCTAAGTTACCTCACAGTTTATAGTGAGGATAAAATGGGGTACGTTAGATAAGAGATCCAGGAATGTTATTTTGAGTTCCTTCAAGAAAGGATAAGACAGAAGGAAAGAAACTGATAATTCTTGTTAAAAGCTAGATCAATAAATGGGTCCATTTCCAGAATAGCTATGCTTCTGATCAAATATTATTTTACTGAACCAAAGAAATGGTATCCTTCATAGTTACATCAAAGACTTCCCTCTATCACTCAACTTCCTAGCCATCATATAAAGTATCATCTTATGAGGTTGCAATAACTTTGAACATTTAAAACCATTCTATAGTTTCTTGACCTCAGATTGTAACAGTGTTCCATCTAGTTCAGAACTGTGATGGGTGACAGCTTGACATGAGAACGTGAGAATAACGTCCGGGTGAAATTCCACACGGAATAATTTTCCAACTGCAAGTATACCATTTGAACATTTCAGCTGCAGTGATGTATGTATTTACATACACAAATATACAGACATACTTACAGTATACACATACACTCCAAAATGAAGAGAAATAAGCTATGCAGTGTTAGATCTCCTTTTTATCATGCTACTGATATTTCAGCTCCCCATGGTATCAATACTTCTGTTTCTGGGAAACCTGCAGTGGGGAGGTTTTCTTTGTGGCATGGGGTTTCCCGAAAACATGACAAGGAGAGGTAATAATAACAGCCACAACAATATCTATATCACAAAGGTAATGCAAGAATGCATTCTAAATGGCCTTACCTTGGTCAAACAGCAAGGCACTTAAGGAACGATATATTTCACTCCCTGGTAGGTTGAGCAACACAATCACCTAAGTCCACTTTAAATATTTGATTGCAGCCTTCTCCTTTCATATAATATTTATGCCCACTTCAAGTATCGGAATGTTTAATGCCAGTAAATATACAATTTCCTGGTGCAATGGCTTGCCAGGAACATTTGAACTTCTATAGAAATACAGTTTAAACAACAGTTTGGCAAGTGATCTCCTTGCACCCAAAACACACCAGATATAAGGATGGCATTTCATATACCCAAGCTCATCAGGAAAAAAAGTAAAGGCAGTACTAACAGCATCATTAGCCTGTTGTTGATTTAAATCGTGCACGTATCTTGTAGTCCAACAAGCTGACCACAGCTCAATAATCATGTCCTCTGGCCCACCATGAATTCAGTAAACTTCTAGAGTTTGCTGGCCATCTAGACTTGCATAATATACAGGGCGCTGACAAACGTTAGCAAGTTACAATACCATGACAAATCCTTCCATATGATGGATGGTTTGTTCTTGGTAGGTCACAGGTCTTCTAAATCTGCAAGATTACTTGATTCCAAAAGCAAGAGAGACACATTCTTCACAGAGACACAAATTTTTATCATCGTCTTACTTTGTGAATTCAGATGCTTACCAAACTAGTATGAATGTGGAACACTTCTTAGCTACCTTTTCTGATTCCCATTTTCTCTCTTTTTATTTTTCTTAGAGCACTAAGTAACCAGGTCATACAAACTTTAAGAGCTATTTCTACTAACACAATACCTCTGTTTCTAAATGCAAAACAATCCAGTGTGGAAATGAGGTGCAAAATTGGGGTGCTGTCCCTGTATTTTGTCTATTTCAGGTTAGTTCTTCCTAAGTATATAATGTATTCTGATTATCCAGGTTTTTTTTTTAATCAATATAAAGAGATCAGAGGAAATGAAAAAAGGCGGCCTTAACAGCCATAGTTACATGAGCTCTGGCCGACTTATAAAAACAATGGCTGAATTTCTACAAATCACATACTTGCACTCTCCCTGCTTCACTAACATATTCAACTTAATGTATACTGTGATCATGCATAGTTTGCCCTGATGTAAACTATGGTTTTATTGAACTCTTTGATCTAGGGTTACAAATGTTTTGCTATTTTCATTGGGAAGAGGTTGTTCAAGAGTTAATCTGCTAATGGTTTTTACATCTTAATTTAAAAAAAAAATGAGGTCTTTTTGGTGCTAAAAGACAATTCGTAAATCCTTTTGTAAATAAAGAAAATAATAAATAATTATACAGTGTGGCTTGATCTAAACAGAAACCAGGAAGAGAAGAGTGAAGATACAAGCAAAAAGGCTTATTTTCAATCTATCAGTGAAATAAAGAATCTCTGGTGGAGTCCTTGGGGTTCTCTGAGCTTGGTTGTTTTCTTGCCAACCTTTTGTTACCCAGCTAGGTAACATCTTCAGTGCTAGAAACATCTGCAGGAAAGCAACCAAGCTCAGAGAACCCCAAGGACTCCATAATGCTTCCCCGAGCTACGCATTTTCTCTTCTATTGGTAAAGAATCAATGGCAATTTGGCCTGGGAAATTCATATTCAGGAGATCAAGTTAAAACTATGAGTAGCTCTTTTCAAATCAAGAACCAGAATGTCTTTATCCTAGGACTGCTCAAGTTGAAGCCTTCAGGTGAATTAGAGAATTCACAACTTTACTAATCCCAATCTAAAGACAATACTTTGCAGTATAGTCAGAACATCAGTTGTGCATCTATTCTTTTCCATGTCTTATCAACGTCATGATGTTCAAGCTTGAAATCACTGTAGCTTGCCAATTAGGGACATGCTAGGGCAGACAAGTCATTTGCAGAATTACAGCTATACTTATTAGTTTTGCAAACTGTCAGTGACAATATATATAGCTATTGAAACACATGGATGCTTGTAGGACAGCTGTATCTCATCGGTACTTATTCTATATTCCCTTTTATTCACCTTTATTTGAGCTGCAGTACGTTTATGCTTTACAATATCATGATGGTCTTATGAATATGCTCTGTTTCTAAACTATTGGAAATTTGGAAACTTTCAATTTTAATTTTAATTTGCATTGCCTAACCTTTTGTTCACTTATATCTTTGAAAGTGTTTAGTATATAAATTCTGTCATAAGCTAATACAATATGCATGGGAAATGAATTTGTTCATTCAACTAGAATTTTCTGCTGAGATGAGCCCTTTATTTTTCAGTGAGTTAACTTTCCATTAAAATAAAGCAGTTGAAAACCTGCCAGTTACTCTATGAGACCAACACCAAATATTATTTGTGAGCTTAATGCTGAAGAAAGAAAAGCAGGTAATGCCCTCAAACAATAATCATGACATAAAATGCCCTTCCAGTGAGGAGTCTAATTGTTGTTTTATTGTATATACTTGGCAACAATTCTCAACATCTGGCTTTCTAAAAATGATGTCTCATCATGTGCTATTTTTTTTTTTTAATTGCTCAGGACTAGTGTTGTGACAACATAAAATATTTGATATATAATGCTGCATAATGTGACAAAACAACATAGTTTTAGAGCTGGGTTCCTAGGACTTGCCTCTGGTCCTCTGAATGTCATTAGAGGATGTCCTCAAGAAATTATTAATAATGATGGATAAGCTTCCTGAGGCTGTATTGGGTTAACCTTCAGGGCTTCCTTGAGTTTGTATAGGCCATGAATGAGGAGGACCATCATCTGGTTGGTATCCAATGTTGTCAACAAGTGATTCTTCCAGGCTACACAAATACAATTTGGGGGCTGTGATTTGTGAAATCTTCTGCCTCTTCTGCCAATTAGGCTTAGAAACTCAAAAGACTGCTTTTGCTTACCACTGATGCAGCCCCATGCATAACCTAAAATAAACCGAATACCAGAAATACGGAGTCATTGCTGAAAGCACATAAAAAAGAAACACTGGGCCTAAACCTCCCACAATTCTGACTTGTTTTAGGGAGATCACAAGGTTCTTGCTCAAACACATTCATAAAATAGCTCTTTATAAATTGTTCACGATGTGCTTGTGCAGGCCAACAGAGCCCTTATTCACCAACGGGCAAAGATTCCTGAATTATCCGTCCCCCAAGGTGAAACAAAGCAAAGAGAATGCAGAAAGACAAAGCAGCCCAGATGGTCCATCAACAGTTAATTAAGTGGCAGAGCCCAAGCCAGGCCTGATGCTGCCAACCTCATTGCCTGCAGACCCTACATGGGAGTCCGATTTAGACTGCTGGATGAAATCCTCGTACAGATTGGCATCCGCATCCTGTGACATGCCTTTGAAACACAGCCAAGCAAACAAAAGAAGAAAAGCGAAGTGAGATTGGGCCTGCTAGGGTAGACGTTTAGCGATGGTGGGCTGTAGCGTTCTCTTTTTCTGTTTCACAGTGCTGGGCCTAAGCGAGCCAGATGATGTTTATTGATTTATTGCCCCAAATACTGAATTGTCCCCAAGACTAGAGGCAAAACTAAATCAAGCTCACACAGAGTAACAGGATTTGGCTCTACTGACTGTTTTTACCTATTACCCCATCTAACATTATCTCCAGCTTTGTGAATATAAAGCCTGCCTTGTTGATTTTCTTTTCCTACTACCAAGGAAACTTTGGTAATTTGCTTCAAGACAGAAACAGGGTTGACTTAATAGCTAGATTTTATACATCTAAAAGTAAGAGTCCAACAATTGTTTGCTTTCTTCTTCCTCACAAGCCTTTGGAAAATCTATCACTTTTGCAGTTAATGAGGCCTATTATGTATGGCTGCAGACTTTTCAGCACTTCGTTACAATTGTAAGCTATGCAGACATTGCTTGATTATAAGCCACATTAATTTTGCCCCTTCCTTTTCTCACCCTATTTTTAAACCATCTTTCTTTATGGAGATTCTTTGGAAACTCAAAAGCTTTCACAATATTTTGTCAAGCTTGAGTTGTCTTGATAAAGGCATTGTCTCAGTATAGATTCTGAAGGCCAGCTTATATTTTGGACTTTGGCAATGAAGGGAATTGAAAATCCAAAGTAGTCTTCCTTCAGATTGAAATAGTGTTCCCTGAAAGAGGGAAAATAGAGTAAGACCAATCAGAATATTTGCACAGAAGAAAAATATGAAAGGCCATTGTACAATAGTTTGAAAGAACAATAAGGAGATGATAAAGACCCTCTGTATGTGACAGAGAGAGGAGGTAGAGGAGGGTTCTTCAAGAAGAGGGATAGAGAAATACAAAAGCATAAAACCTGGAAAGTAGCCAGTTTTTTTTTCCAAATTCCAAATCATCCTTCAACTGTACTCTTGATAGCAATTTCCCAAGTAGTATCCTATAAGTATCTTACCTACACGCCAGGTAAATACATGATGTCAAGAAAAACTGCAGTATAGTATTAGGACTTCACTAAAATATATAAGAGTCACTACATGAGATGGGTGGCTATATAAATGTGATAAATAAATAATAAATATATTGACAGATCTTGAAAAGTACTAAACACATGCTTTGGCTGTTTTCAAATGTCTAAGGTTTCACCCTGATTAGTACTTGAATAGGAGACTGCCAGGAAATTCCACGGGTATAGATTAAATGGGGAAATTGAAAGCAAAATTCCAGAAATAGGCTGTTGCCAAGCAGATTGCTTGGATGAGTTCATATGATCATTAGGAGTTGAACTTGACTTGAGGGAGTCTTTACACACTTTTATTTTCAAATTAAATTTGAAATGAAATAACAGGAAAAGTAAACATTGGCAAATGGTTCACAGTCCATCATTATGGACACTCTTGTGCTGGAATTAAAATCAGTGAGCTTCAGCAGAAGGTAAGTCAAATAGAATGTAAATTTGTTTGTTTGTTTAAAATGTTTATATGACCAGCATTCTTATACAATATCACCCTGGGCTGTTAACAACCACGACATAGGAAAATAACGCAAAAACCCCACAGAGTTAAAGCCATCACATACCACCAAGCTGCTGTAGCACTCCCATTCCTCATATGTTGGCTCAACTCCTGTCATAGCCCATTGTCTGGAGAAAGAACCAGGTCTTCACAGCCTTCCAGAAGGCCTAGAGGGCAGGACTGTTCACCAATCTCTATGTTAAACTCTAGCCAGAAAGTAGTGATTTTTTGACTGAAGTGTTAAGCAGTTTTGTATGTGACCATTTGCACCAACTGTTGAGTACAGGATTGCTTTTAGCTGCATGAGAATAAGCCTGCATAAATCTATTGTCCAGGAAATTGTGGAAGTAACCCACTGCCACACTGTGTGGTAAGGAATCTAGTATGCTAATTATCAGATCTGCGAACAAGTACTTTCTTTTATCAGTTGTGACCTCAGCACTTTTTGTAGGGAGGAGTAAAGCCAGTTGCAACACAGAATAAAGAGAAATACAGTATGAGAATTGGCTCGTAAATGCATTAGGAATGCCTCTTCCAACAGTTTCACAAAAAAGAAAAGCCATCATCAATTTTTCAAAGTAAAAAAAAGAAAAACTCATTTAATAATTTAAATATTAATGTCAAGAACAGAGGCTGCATAATGGGGCTGTGTACTGGTTTTCAAGTAGCAAGATACCAACATTAAAAAAGCATGAAAGTAGAATATTCCCCATTTTTCACTTTCTGAATTATTTTTGCCCAAAATGTATAACACCATCTTTTTGCCAATATTGCATAACAACAGCAGTGGTCGACCCATCTTAAAATTTGTTAGAAACAGTAAGAAAGCTTCTTAATTTAAAAGTAAAAGTAATTTTTACGATTTGATCTCAGTGATGTTATTAACACCAGTTAATTTCAGTTATTATTTGGCAAAGGTGGAAAGAGAAAGAACCATGGGATTAAGAAAGCAGCCATCTTTCTAGTAGGAGATACTGACAGAGAGCAAGTCCAAAAACAGATAGAGAAGATCCCAATTAAAGTGGAAAGCATTGGCTTGTCTGAAGAAAGGGTAGCAATCTTGTTCAACTCCAGCAACTTTGATATAACAGGTTAAATAAGCTAAATTTTCATAACTCATGATCCTAGCCCACAGGGAATTATAAGGTAGAATCATAGAAAAGAAGTGAGGGAAAAAGAGCCCTTGAAAATACAAAAAGTGAAGAGAAAACACGTTCCAGTGACACTTATTGAATCCAAGAAATACAGAAAAATAGATTGAGAAATCTATTACTCTCTATCAAGGTATATTTTTCCCTTGCTTGATCTATTTTCTATATCCGTCCCTCTTCTCTCTTCCTCATTCATTTCTAGCTGGTCCCCAAGAGCTTTATCCTGCAGAGCTGAATGGAATCCATCATCTCCTATAGATTTAAACTTTAGTGTAGAAGAAGTTACTGCACTTAACTGCAGAAAGTAATGCAGAAGTGGGTAAATTCATTCAATCAGGAGCCACAAATAATGCTATTACTCATCAACCATTCTTAAATATTATCCTGGGCTGAATATCTACTGAAGGTTGGGGGCTGTAACCATGGGTATCCATGGCTTCAGCTGCTTTTCTTAAAATAATGAAAGCAGCATTGTGCCATTGCACCAGCACACCTCAACCACTATAACCTTTTGGACATGGATGTGGAATTTTGGAATCATTGTTGAAAGACAATATTTATGCCTGGCATAGGGATTTATCAAGCTTCACTTGGATCATGTAGAAGAGCTCTTTGCTGTGCTTACAATGAGAAAACTAACAGTGACAAGCCAGAACGATGTGTTGGCACATTTATGGTTGGCTTCCATCCACAATTAGTGTGGCCAATGTACTATTCTATTGCCTGCTGACAACCAGAAAAATGTAGCGAAGCATAGATAGATGCATCAAAATTTTTCATATGTCCCTTTTTATGTCTTTGAATCCTTACTGGATAGATGAAAGATCAGTAACATTATAGGAATAATGGTTGAACCTTCTCTCTCTCTCTCTCTCCCTCTCTGTCTCTCGTACAAAGGTATTTTTCTTCCCAGTGTTCAAAGTGAAGAGTAAATTGTGATTTAAAAATAAGTTCTTCTTCCCCCACAAAAAGATCTTGAGCAACCTCCTTTTCTGTAAATGAGAAATGCAATAACTCTGCACTCAAATCCTTAACAAATTTACTCAAAAGTAAATAGCACTGAATTTGGTAAGATTTCTCAATAATTCTATTTAATTCTTAACAGGTTTATAAAGCTTAGGAATTTGGAGAATTGCTCTGCAGAAGTTGCAGTATATAGCAGTGATTAATTTTTCTTTTTCTTTGGTGTAATATTTGGGCTTGTATCACTTTATTCTGTGAATAACTGCATTAACACTAAATTTGTCAAGAATATGGAAAAGCACTGCTGAAAAAAGTGACATACAAAAATTCAGCAAAAATTATTCTTATTGGAATATATGTTTCTAAACATGTTTTCATTTTCAAAATATACTATTTTGTATTTTAAATGAGCATCTCATAAGGGTGGAATCAGAATCCTCCCAAAATAAAAGCAAAAGAGATGTGTTAGGATTCAGATTCTGTTATTAACTGAAAGTGAAACAAAGGGTAATGGAAGTTAAATCAGAAAGGAGGAAGAAAGCAAGAAGAAATATTAGCATAGAAATCAATAAAAAAAAAAAAGCCCTTGAAGAAAGATTGTTTCACATTCAGATTTGATAATTTTCCCAGGCTCTGAGGCTATAAGATAGCTCATCCAATAATTCAGTAAGCATTCTGCAAAACTGTTTCATTGTGCTAATAGACTTTGGACTTATCTACCCTGCCCTGCAATATTTCTGGAGGTCAGAAATGGATAATGTTACCCTCTATTAATCACCCACTGTCAAAACAACCTCAGTGTGTGATTTTCTGCTCTGCCTCATTTGCTACTTTGCAGAAGAGGGAATATCACTTAAACTGAGTCAGTAATTACCATGCTGTTTAATACCATCTGAAACTACCTTTTACCATGTGTGCTGTAATAGCACAATGGCTATAATTCTTGCCTTGCAAATAGAAAGGTTCTGCTTTGAAATCTGGCAGAACCCTTAAAAAAAAAAAGTGTTTTTATTTTGTTGTTGTTCCCTGAGTGCCCTACCTTTCCCTGGGTTTCTTTTTGCCATCCCTATAAATATTTAAAGAATAGGCGCTAAACACATTTCCCTAGGGCACTCAACAGTCTGGGAGCCATATAGGAGAAAGTTCTTTCTTATACATCAGATAGCTTCTAGCAGAAGGGCCTTTCCTGCTGATCTAAATAGCTGGTCAGGTTCAGAAGAGGCAATTGGACAGATAGTCAGGCCTCAAGCCATGAAGGACTTGAAGTTAACACTAACGACTACAGTTGTGCTCAGAAGGCAATTGGTAACTATTGCAGATCTCTAAATAGAGACAATATGATCCCTGTATCCTGCACTAGAAAGGAACCAAGGTGCCACATTTTGCACCAATTGCAATTTCCAGATACTTTTCAAGAGGAGCTTTAGGTACAGCACATTCAAATAGTCAAGATGGGTTGTAATCAAGGTATGGATATCTGTAATTAAGTCCAGATGTCTCAAGAAGAGTTGTATTTAGCACACTAATTGTAATTGTGCAAATGTGTTTCTCACCAAAACAGATGATGATCAAGGAGCACACCAAACTATAAAGGTGCTTCTAGTAGGGGGAAAAACCTCATCCAGAGTAAGCCTATCAGTTCCAGAATCTCTTTTTTTCCCATGCCAACACTACCTCCATCTTGGCTGGATTTAATTTCAGCTTGTTCCCCCTCATCATTGTTGAGAATAGACAATATTGAAGGGAACTGATTGCTTCCTTGGAATTAGAAGAGAAGGAGCAATAGCACCAGGTATCATCAGCATACTGTTGGTCCTCAATTAGCACTTAACATCACATGCAATAAAGTTTAAAGCATTCTACTTCCCTCATATGCCTATCAAAAGACTGCTTGATTTGGAAACCCAAATGTAGAGTATTTGTAACGCTCATGTACAGCAAAATAGATCAAATGTATTTCAGGCAGTGACAGTGGGCACTGTCATTGTTTTTAAAGAATAAAGAGTGAAGTACCTGTATATTCTTTAAAAATAATCTTAAATGCTGACATTATATTCCCATTATAGGTTTATGCTTCCCATTACAGTAATCAATTTCAACTCCTTTCCTTCATTCAGAGGAAGTGAACTTGCATCAGAAAGAATATCTGGCTTAGTAAGATGTTTCCATCTTTCTATACCTTTTCCTCTTTTAAAAATGGTTGCCTGGGTACACACAACATAGCTGTAATCCTAATTAGCCATATGTGTGGGGAGAAAAGAAGAGGTGGTAACCACAGAAGTTTTGAAATAGTATTTTTGGTGTTTTATAATCTGATTATATGACTGAGATTATTAGATACAAAGCAGTAAATCTGGACCTACAGGATTAAAGCTTACTACTGTAATGAGTCCTCTGTGGTAGATCTTTGGCATTGCCTAACTACTTCAATAACATCCTTTCTGTCTTACATAGAAGAGGGTTTTGACTAGCTAGATTCATCTAGGTTCTCCTTAGAAACATAATATCCTATCCCAAGATGGTCTCTGCCTCAACTGGGTCAAAGTAATAGAGAAAGTATCTATAGTGCTGCCCTCTCTATCACACTTGGAATTCTGAGCTAATGTTTGGTAACCTATCATTTGTAATGGTACATTCAGAGTCTGAAAGAGGTTCATTATTGACCTTCTGGACATTCCTTACTTATCAATTAAGAGAATAGCCTCTTCACGTAGAGGCTATGAGCAGAAGACTGAAAAATCTCTGCTTAGCAACCTGGGAGATAAATTGGATTCTAAAGTGGGAGCAATCCAGTTGCAGGGATTTCTGTAATTTTTTTCCTATCCTTTTTCAAGCAATCTTGTTAAAAGAAATTCTGGAAGAATCTTGCTTCCTGATGAAGTGAGATATCAGGAGCTTGACATCAAGTAGATCAGACAGAAGAGTTAAGCCTTTTCTTGATGCTAGCAGATTGGACTCCAGAAACATCTAGGAGGATTGCCAGGTTTTGTGTGTTTGTAATTGCTGAGGTTCTGGGAACACTCAAACTGTTTCCTGGCTAATTTATCCCTCTTCAGACAAGGTTCATTATTCATTTTCTTAATTGTTTGGCTTTTCCTGTATTAAGTTCTCATCTGGTTTTCGGTGTTTCTGTTTTACTGTTGTGGTCTCTGAATGTAAATCAGCATGTCCACGTCTTCAAAAACATATTTCTTTCTGAAACAAAATGGTTCTTATTCCATAGAATCATCTAAGAGTTAAGTCCAGTGACTAATATCTAGCTACACTACCTATACTCATATTTCAGCTCCTGGAATCCTGGAGCCTGAGTGACCTAAAACAATCTTTTCAACCTGGATGGAATTCTGGGACTACTGGTCTCATCTGAGGAACACCAGGGTGGGAAAGGCTGTTCTAGGATTCCATGGCTGAAACCAGCTGGAAGTCATTACTGCCTGTCTCTGACCATGGGTTGAGATACTTATGAGAATACATCCTGCTTTGCCATAATCTTACCAACAGGATTGCTGTTCTTGATGAAAACATACTCTTTCCCTTTTAGATAGTGGTGCTGTCCTGGGAATGGTGCGATCTGCTGTGAAAACAATAACTGATATACATTTTGAAAACTAAACAGGAAAAAAAGTATTAAGCCAGTGCATACCAATCACTTCTCAGACAGCTGCTGAACTGAAGTCTAATGAAATCTCTGGGTTCATTTAGTACATACATGCATACAGGCTGGAATAATCCGGAGAGGTCATTCTGAAATCAAAAGTACTTCCCTGTTAAACAGCAGTCTGTAATCCTGAAACTCAGATGGGATGGATTAATTTTCAGATACAGAAGGAAAATAACACTGAACCGTTGCCTGCAGATGAAATCTTTGTAATGCTAATGTACAAATATCTTGTTTAAAGGACAATGTCATGTTTTTTGGAATACAGGAATTTATTTTTTAAGAAAACATCCGATGATGTGATTTTCCAATTACAGTGAGGGTTATTTGGAAATAACTTCTTTTGTGCTTTGTGTGTGGAGGGGCATGTGTGTGAGAGAGTTGTAGGTAGAGGGAGAGAGAGCATGCATCTTATTTCGTTATTACAAATGGAATATATTGTGTTCCTCTAACATGCTACTGAATATAGGTTTGTCTCTCCTGTGTACAAGTATTTGATTTTGTCATTCACAATAAGTCATCAAACTCTTCAGAGGAGCTGAATAATGGAGCCATATTTTCTTTCCTGCTACACACGTTCAGGTGTGTCTTGGGGGGTGGGGGTGGGGCAATCCAAAAGTTAAGATGGCTGCCACACATAAGAAAGGATACTGCTTTGATTGCATGGTAGTGGCTGATCACATACACTGGCCACATGATTCACTTTGGGATCTAGTCTGCTTATTCAGAAAACAATCTGATTCAGTCTAGATTTATTTGGAAACTGTTCCTCTGGCATGCTGGCTGAATCTGAATCTTGATTCAGAAATCTAAGTCATGACAACCCCCATCAACTGTACCAAGTTCTATACTATGTATTATTTATTCTATTCTATTCTATTCTATTCTATTCTATTCTATTCTATTCTATATGTTATGTTATGTATTATTTATACTTTTTATTATTTTAATAGAACTGGATAAAATTTGCAGGAATTGTTGCTAAATTTGAGGGGATGAAATGTACTCAGTACCCTTGCAGGGAGTTTTGTTCTCAGCAGTTAATTTAAAAAGAAACATTTAGATGACAATAATACTTTTGAGACAAATATAACACATTGATTTTGAATTAGATAAAGGTGAAGAAAACTTCTGTTGCTAGGTAATTCTATTGCTAAGGCAGGAAATAATAATACACATTTTATTATGTGGCTCCTATACTTTTCTTGTAAATTAGGGCTGTTCAGGATTTTTAGATTTGATCTCCAGAAGGTGCTTTAGAGTTCTTGGAATTGTATGGACTGCAATTACACTATGGGAGGAAAATCTACATCTGCTTTAGGAACTATAGGCCAGTGTACTCCTGAGCTCTCCAAAGGTCATCTTGAAGATCAAATCCAAAGCACTATACAGCCCTATTAAAAATCCCTTTGTTGGAGACTGTGCAGGTGCCAAGATATCTTGCTTCCTCTACATTGAGTAATGAATGTCCAGAAATACCTGGACAGTTGAGCATTGGCAATGCAGGATGTGTTCTATCTCCATCCAGGTCGACTCCTTAGGAAAAAAAAAAAATGATTCTCATAAATCACACCAAACCAGCTAAAAACCACCCTGGCTAAATCCCTGACCAAACACCACTCCCCATCTGTTGAAGTTAAATAGCCAGGAAGAAGCTTGTCGGAGGCTTCCAAAGAAAATAATAATGTGGCAGCATGGGAGGAAACAGAAAAGTGCCCACTCCAGGTTGAGGACTGTGATTCTTCCAGGATTTTAAGAAGAAAAATACAATGTACCCAGATGTCTAGATTTAGGACATAATCAGTCAGATGGTGTTACAGTTTTGATTTCATTTTGCGGACTGTGAATCTTCCAGGATTTTAAGAAGGAAAATGCAATGCACCCAGATGTCTAGATTTAGAACATAATCAGACAGCGTTATTGATTTCATTTAGGATATGCTCAAAGCTTTGTCCAATTCTTTTCACAATATCTTTTCCCTAAGGTTCAAACTCTATTATGCATGAACCTTCCCATGATCCCTTTGTTTACATTTCATCTTGAAATCTAATCTTTCTTCTCTAAGCCCAACACCTACCTGTGTTTCTCTTTGTTGTTGTGTGTTTTCTAACAAAATCCATTTTTAAACAGTTGTTTTTGGTGCCAGTCTATGTATGGAGAGTGATAATTTGGTAAAATACTTCAAAAGGTCTGTTTGTGATAGTTACTTTAATTACCCACCTCCATCCTACCTGTGACTGGCCAGATTCCAAATGCATAATTGACCAAACACAATGATTTCTGCAAGAATTAATTCCTGGTCATGTTGTCCATGGGTTTCAATTATAGGGAGAATATGAGATTAAAATATAGCGCATCTGGCAGGTACTGCTATTGATAGCAGAGTTCTGAAACAGCAACAACTAGTTAGTTAATATATATTTGGAAAACTTTGGAGTTGAGTAAAGTTGACATATTTTAACAAAGAGAAGAAAGCAAAACCTTTTCTCCCCAAAATAGTGGGTGTTTTTGTTTTTGTTTTGTTTTGTTTTGTTTTAGTTTAGGTTTTTGCTTTTTTTGTTTTTGTTATTTAGCATAATAATGTTTAACTATTTAAATGCTAAGAACCTTCTGGACTTCTTAATGCTAAATGGTAATAGAAGTATATCTCAATGTATCGTCGAAGGCTTTCACGGCCGGAATACGATGTCTGGTGTGGGTCTTCCGGGCTGTGTGGCCGTGTTCTGGAAGTTTTGTTTCCTAACGTTTCGCCAGCATCTGTGACCGGCCCTGGGCACAGAGAGAACTGCTCCTGTCTGTGCTCCTGCCCTCTGAAGATGCCAGTCACAGATGCTGGTGAAACGTTAGGAAACAAAACTTCCAGAACACGGCCACACAGCCCGGAAGACCCACACCAGCCATCGAAGTATATCTCAGTTTATAGATCAAGAGCTATAAAGATTTATACATCAAAACAAAGAGATTTTAACATTGATGACTTGATTAAGGTTACTTTCATTCAACTAAAAATGAAGATAGAAAAGTGGCAACTGTAGAATTTTTGGAGGAAATGTACATTTCACTCTATATATAGTATAGTAGGAAAGCGTTCACCCAAACTCCCCACATTAAAAGAGAGGGGAAATTATTCATGAATCATGGCAGGACATGGCCTGAAAGTTTGCAAATGATGGCAACTAATGTGTTCAGCCAAAGGAATTTAATGGTTATGTTATGGGTCCCCCACCATTGCCTAATACAACAGGCATTGCATGAATGAAAAAAAAATTTTTTTTTAATTCTCACCTTAGAGTTTTTCTTCTTCTTTTTCTTTCTTTCTGCTTCTAAAAAACAAGCCCACCTACTCACTTCAAAACAGCATATATTTCTAAGTATATAATTTAGGCTAAAATGACACTGTAAATTAAATGTAAGGTTTTCATTTGCTTTGTTTGTTTGTTTTGAAAGAGAAATCATAAGGGATTCAGATCCAAATGGTTTCTCTTTGGAAAAATAAAATGCACGTGCATATAAGGTAATATATTGCTTGATGTTAGCATAGCATACTTATAGAATCAGTTTGCCTTACTTATAATATTCTAATAACACGACTGCCAGAATAATTCTGGATATTGGATCAGTAGCTTCCATATGACATCCTATAAACCAAGACACAAATTTTTTCAAGTGCCTCATTAAAATTACTTCATTCATTTTTTTATCCAAAATCACCAAAAGCCTTTAACACTAAGACAGCCATATTAACTTCTTAAATTCCTCCCTCTTCACCTAATTTCTCTAGCTGTTCCACTGAAGACAGTGGCTTCATTCACTGATTTGTGTGTATTTGTCTCTACAAGCATAGATGTACCCCTTAAAAGGCAAATCCTTTCAGTGAAATCACAGACATTTATTAAGTAATCATGCAATTTGATATGAAATAATATGCATGCTTGTCGGCTACCGGGCCAATGGAGCTAATACATCCATGAGCTTAGCAGGAATCTTTTGATATATCCGCAGGCAGGCCCAGTTACAATGAAGGTGTCAGCTGTTCAAACGCAGGTTGTTTGCAGACTCAGCTATGATACCTATGCAATTACCTCCTATCAAGGTCATTGTTCAACATCAGGTAATGGAGAAGAATCCATGTTCTCAAATGAAAAATGGATTGCTAAGCCTAATTGGGGCCTATCAAGGACAGTCTCACTTGCACTTCCAAAATTTCACTTCTGTGAACTTTGAGCCTAGTGACAATATGGTCTGCAGTTCATTTTCTCTTATCTTCCTTATAGGAGGAATGAATGCAGCTAGCACTTCCCAACATTTGCGATGAATGTAGAATCAGAAGGATGATTAAGGGCCCTTGTTCAAATGCTAAGCTAGTAATATGAAGGGTTGGAGGGACAGTATAAAAATCACTTCCATGGTGTACCTTGTCAGCTTTCAGTGCTCCAGGTTTGTCTCTAGAACCTTAATTACTAGGTGGTCATTCTCAAATTGAAATTCCTGGAAGAAAGAAGTCTCACAGCCATTTTGTAGCTTAAAAATCTATGCTGCCCCAAAGGAAACAGCAGCAGCCTGTCCTTAGCACAGTGCAAGAATTCACAGGAGCTTTTCAATCCCAATTTACCACTAAAGCAAAACTAAAGGGAGCCTGCTGAGTCTGATATTTGAAAAAGAGATGCTCACGGAAATGCTTCCTTTTTCTGCAGACAAAAGAGGTGGTGGAGAAGCAGACAAATTAAAGTGGAAGCCATGGTTTCAACTGTAAATAATGAGAATTGGGAGTTTTTAACTCTGGCTTTGTGTGGTTGGTTGTCTCTTTTAAGATGCTCTTTTTAAAGCTCACATGGGAACAGAAAGTATTAGGAGCCTTGCATGGGGCAGGAACTTTCATGAGGTATCCTTTGGCAATTACATTGTCACCTCCTCAAAAAATCTCTCTGGTTGTTGGTATAGTTTTAACTAATCACCAAAATCCTAGTGGAAGTTGTTGTCCTGGGGGTGAAATGCCTATGGTTACTAATGTGTCAGGAAGAGATTTATTTCATGGATTTATTTTATACTGCAGTATATTGTAACATGGGGCACCATCAAGCTGACCTTGACTCTCAGGGGTGTAGCTTAGACTGGGCAGTTGAAAAAAAAAAATTAGTCTGGAAAAAAGCAGTGGCAAACCACTTCTATAATGTTGTCAGGGAAACAACATGAACATGTCCATGAAGCCACCTTGAGTTCAACTCAGTTCACTTTCTGGACAGTGTCTCAGGGCTAGCAGTGGAGTTCCCATGGCTTCAGTGCTGGGGGGACTTCAGGAATTCATGGCTATTGTGGCAACCATGGGCTTTTTTCAAGCCCAACTCACACAGGTGGCCAAATGTGAGATCTAGTCCTCAGTTCCAAACCATTAAGTTACCTGAAAACAAAACACTTTTGAGTTTGTTATGGTCAGGTCACTCCCTGGTTTCTTTCAGGTGTATTGCTGCTGGTAACCTCTGCAGGTGGGAAGACTGATTAGGATGGTCTGCTCTAAACACTTTATGGATCTAGATGAATTCCTGCAGGGCCTGGGAACTCCTGTCTAGTCTCTGGAATGTAGAGGCTACCAGAATCCTTGAGAAGATCACACCTGAGTAGTTTCTTCCTATATGCTGATCCTGGGGAGCTCCTTAATTTTCTAAGGAGCTCTAGGAAATGAAGTGGCAAAAGGGATGCCTGAGGTGACTTCCTCTTTTTTGAAAATAAGAGACAAGATCATCTGCCTCTGTGCCATTGTGAGATACTAGGGAATGTTTTTGCAGATAATGAACTGTGTTCAAATTGCTTTTGTTAGAACCAAACTTTTTACTATGACTAAAGAACTAAAAATGCACAAGTATTGTTGTTGGTTGAACAGTCAGCCATATGTTTAGACTGGATTTGGCACTTCTATCCACCTATTGAGTCCTTCCCAAGGACCTGGGATAGGCAGATGTTGTTGTGTGATGGTATTAAAGGTATTGTCACAGGATAAAAGCTGTTCCAAGTAAAGCTGCTTTTTGCAATTGACAGCTGGTGATTTTCTCAATGCTGATTGTGTTCAAGAGGTGTTCCAGATGTTTTGGAATTGTACCTAAGATGCCTATAACTATTGGTACTATCTTTGCTTTCTTTGCCATAGTCATTCTACTTCTATTTGCAGATCTTTATATTTTGTGATTTTCTCCAGTTCTTTCTCTTCTCTTCTGCTGTCTCCATGTATTGCAAAGTCCACTATCCAGACTTTTTTTTTATCAACAATTGTTACGTCTGGTGTATTGTGTGGCAGGTACTTCTCTGTTTGATTTCTAAAGTCCCAGAGCATTTTAGCTTCTTCATTTTCTATTACTTTGTCTGTTTTGTGGTCCCACCAGTTCTTGCTCGCTGGTAAATGATATTTCCTGCAGATATTCCAATGCACCATTGTTGCTACTTTGTCATACCGTTGTTTGTAGTCAGTCTGTGCAGTCATCTTGCAGGAGCTAACTAGGTGGTCCACTGTTTCTTCAGTTTCTTTGCAGAGGCGGCATTTGCTGTCTGTTGCTGTCTTCTCAATTCTGGCTTTATATGCATTTGTTCTTAAGGCTTGAAGCCAGAATTAGCCTCCCTGTCTCTTTCTTCAACTTTCCTGATCTTAGCCATTGCCAGGTCTTGTTTTTATCTGCTTTGACTGCTAATTTTTTTGTGTACTAGCCATGTAATACTTTGCCTTGCCATGTCTCTTTTCTATTATTAATTTGGTCTTTCTTATACTGTAGGCCTGTTTGGTTTCTTTGGTATTCAGTAAGCCTTCATGGTGTACTAGCTTCAGTACATCTTCTTCACTGTCCTTCAGATATTCTTCCAATGTCCTTTTTTCTTCTTCAACTGTCTGGTGTATTTGTAACATTCCACACCCACCTATGCTCCTTGGTAAGTAGAGTCAGTCAATATCACTGCATGGATGAAGGGCATGATTCATTGTCATTATTTTTCTGGTCTTCCTATCCAGGGCTTCTAGTTCTGCCTGACTCCCGTCCAATATTCCAGCTGTATATCTAATGACTGGAATAACCCAGGTATTAATCACCTTGATGGTATTTCCGCCACTGAGTTTGGACTTTAAAATCTTCTTCACTCTTCTGATGTATTCACTACTAACCTTCTTATTGACTTCAGTGTGCTTGATGTTGTTAGCCTGAAGGATGCCCAGGTATTTGTGGTGATCTTCATCCAAACTCTTGATGTTATTTCAGTTGGGCACCTTGATTCCTTCAGTTATTACCACTGGGCATCTTGATTCCTTCTATGATGGTGATGGTGATGATGATGATGATGATGTCTGTAAGAGGCCTTAGAAGCCTTTTAAAAGATTCCAACAAGTCAGGATGAAGTAAGATCTTGCTGGAGGGCTACCATCTCTAATGTCTTCTGGTTCACTAGCATCTTTGTAGGCTTCTTAGAGGTATATGTATTGTGCCTGGAGGGCTCTCTTTATGCTACCAAGAACTCTTAAAAAGAAGTACCCTAATCACATGGGGAAAGCTGTTACTGTATACAAATGTACGTGGGTGTGGCTTATGTGTGAAGCCTTTCGTTGAGATTATACTGATCATTTCATTCAGTACAGTATTTGTAAAAAAAAAAAAAAAGGCTGCATAGAGATATGCACATACTATATTTCACTCCCCATGTAGCTATTTTTAAAACTAATAGTGCAAACATTTAACCTGTAATAATCACCAACATATTTCAATACATGCACCAATGCACAATAGGGATTGTATTTAGAATCTAAAATAGGGATGAAAAAAATGTGGTCTTCCAGATGCTGGTACTGAACTCCAGCTCCCAACAGCCCCAGCCATATGGCCAGTGAAGAAGGATGCAAACAAACTGTAGTTGAACAACATTTGTTAAACTGCAGCATCCCTACAGTTTATCTAAATGGACAGCACAGGCCTTCAGATAATAATATGACAACACAATCAGTAGCCCAGTTATTTATTCTATGGAAAAGTTGCACATACTATTAAGAAATAAGCAGTAGAATGGTTAACACCCACTGTAGCTTTCAATACAATGCAAACCCATCTTAAGAAGATATTTTGTAATTGCTTAGTTAAAAACTTTGACTAGGAGACCAAAAGAATATAATTGGACCATCAAAAGCTAAAAAAAAAAAAAAATAGATCAAATCCTTCATTACATAGGTAGAACTTTTCATGCATTTGGGAGGCAAGATGTCCATCTAGATTTCTTGTTCCGAGTAGACAAAAGATGGACTGTCATCCCCCCCCTTTTTTTTTTAATTCCAGGGTACAGCAGTACATTCTTGCGCCACAGAAACTTTATGAGGCTGAGATAACGGCACAATTACTGTATGCTGTAAAACTGGATCCCTGTACCAATTTCACCCCTGTGGAAAGGATGCAATCTAAATTCCTAAGATCAATGTTGTGAGTTCCTCAATGTATATTCACTGTTGCCATAAGATTGAAACTGGATGTCATAATCTTTTTTGATTTCCCACATAAGATCTTACCCATGCATTTCAGATGAGAATACCAAAACCTTACAACATTTCAGAGAGGTTGTGTGAGATCTCAGGGGTATGACCAGCAAAACTGCAGAAGACTTGATAAACTGGTTGGATCTCTGGTGTCTTTCTTTTATTATTTTTTAATTAATGGAGGCATCCAGGCCCATCTTGCATTATTGTGTCATAGCACTCAGAGCCTGAAAAGAATGCTGTCTTGATATAGCTCATCAGGTGTATATATAAGCTGAATTTACAGTGATTGCTTACATCTTCTTTAACTGGCTATTCTATTTTTGTTCTTTCTTACAGCGAATATCAACTACCAAAATGCACTATGTGAAAACTGAGAAAGTTCAGTAAATAAGCAAGCAATCCAATCATTCTGTTACATTAGATCAATCCGTTTACTTAAAAAAGCCAAAAGTAAAAACTTAGCTCCAAATGCTTAACCATACAGTTTTCACAATTTATCTCATCATCTGGCTTCTAAAATGACTTAAAATGTACAAATACAATTTGAAACATAACACTGCATTAGATTTAAATGTACAGTTTTCCCGCACCCCCCACCCCCATTACAGGAAAGTCCACAAACACTGGGTGATTTTTTTTTCACATAATTTTATTAACAGAGTGATAAAAATTAGTACAAGCTAAAAGAAAAAAAGAAAAGCAAAAAAAATGCAAGAAAGCAAAAAAGAAAAGAAAAAAATTACCCTCTTCCCAAGAAAACAACTTCCCATCCTCATCATGAGAAGAATAAACAATTCCATAATGCCTTCACCTCCTCTTAGTTAACAAATATAAAACTCTTCATCCCATAACCCATCTCTTAACAATAGACAAATCAAATAATGTCATCTCCAATCCATTTATCAGCAAGACATCCAAACTGAGCTATAAAATATTAACATTAATTAACATATATAAAACTCAACATTCCACATCTCAACTCTTAAACATAACAAAGTCCCATTTTAAAAGCATAAAATGATGCCAATATCGTAATGTAAACAAAATTAAAACAAAACAAAAAAAAAAAACAAAGGTAACAGAAGAATAACAAAAAGAAACCATTTTTTATCTCCTTCTTAATTTTTAAAACCTCATCCAGTTTTCTCTTTATATCTGATGACAAATTCTTATTCAGGGTCTCATACATATTTTTCTTGGGTAAATTTTCCTGCATATCTTGTTCTATGCTTCTTCTTCTGGAATAAATTGTTCCCAAGAGGACAAAACATAGCTGACATAATTGAATCCTGGTGCAGATCCCGGTGCAGTTCCTCAAAGATGTATCTGGACGTCATTTTAAATTACTTATCTAGTTATGTCTCCAATTTCAAAAACATTTTCCCCCCACAAGCATGTATTTATTCTTTAAAAATAATTTCATAGTGTTAATAGTCAAAATCCATCATTTCAACATTTTCTGAGCCCTTAACCCATTTAAAACTTTCTATAACTAAAACATTGTCTTGCTTTTTGCTGTTTATTTAAAGTTCTTAATGATTGTAAAAATATATCTTCATATTCTTATTTAAGGACTGAAGACAATCACCTGGTATTTCCAGCCTTGTCACTTGCAGGTATCTAACTTCTTTGAAGCAATTAACAGGCAATTTTGAAAGGTAGTTAGCAGGGGAAGTGAACAAACTTAGTGTCCTTTAAAAAGGCTCTGTCTGCAGCTAGAGCAATTATGGAGAACTCCCCTGTTTCCTGATTCTCCCCCGTCTCCAGAAATCACTGCCTTGCAGTCCCTTCGTGAGGGGAAACTGTATGGAAAAATAGCTTGGGTGATCTTGTGTCTCTCTCTTTTATCGGGAGAGAGTTGTAGGAACCGATCCACTGATTGGCTCCTTAAAAACATTGGCCCCGCTTTCCATGGAGCTGTCTTCAATCTGCCATCTTCCCCCAGAATCTCACAAACACTGAGTGATTTTAAACATCGTCACTCAAATTACATCTATAGATGTTCAGTTTACTGTTAATCTGACATTTTGGCATTTAAATGCTTTTATTATTATTTTTTTTTAATATGGCTGCTGCTTATCTTCTATAGACAGAACTCTTCAGCCTTATCTCGTAACCTGCAGGAATAGCTATGATATTATTATGAATAGCTTTCTCCCAACTCTTTGGACTAGCTATATGCATTATTAAATTGATAACTAAACAGAAAGTTTTTCAAAATAATTTATCCAGCATTGCATTAGTTTCAGTTCAGTGCTACTAAAAAGAAGTATAGACTGAGGGATGCTGTCTTCAAGATTTCTCTTTATATTTAGAAATTTGGTATTCTAGTAGCCATCAGAAGGTGTAAACTATCTATCACACTCACAAGGACATTATTCTTGTTTTCCACAAGACTACTTTGTAGATTAAAACCAAAGTCAGGCTTTCCACTTGAAAATGTGATCATGGAACTCAGATATTTTCTATATGTGTGGATCAACCTGTGCTTCCAACAGTTCAGATTCCCAAATTGACCCAAAGTAGCAAAGCATGTGCCAAAGTTTACTATGCATGCAATGAAAGCAATTGTGTTCTAGATGGCAGAAAGACTGGATTTGCAATCCAATCCCCTAACATTAAATTAGGGGATACAATGACTACCATCTGCTTCATTTTGCTAATCCACGTTCCATCATAAAACTAGATGGGACTGCAAAGAATGGTATGCTGTGAATCATATTTTGGAGTAAAGCCCATTAAACTTCCATACAGCAGCTTAAATTGCTTGGTTTCCCTGCTGAAACCTGCTAGAAAGTAAGCCAGCATCAGAAATTGTCCAGATTTCAACCTGTTCTTCAGTTTTGCCAATGATTCTGATCAGATGTGCTATTTAGACAGTTGCTACTACAGCCCCTGATTGGTGGATTCTCCTGCTTTTTTACCCTTCCCACTGTACTAGGAAAACAATCACCAAAGACTTTTCATGGGTAGGTCTTTGAAGACATGTGATTTCCATCAACAGCCCTTTTGGTTTCCATTGATAGTTCTTTTGACTCCCTCTCGACCTTTCCATCCAGTGTATTCACTGGTAGACCTTGGGGGTCAGGGAGGTAAGGCAGGGGAAATGCGCCACAGTTTTACCATTCTTATGTTATTTGGACAAAATGACATCTGGTAGAACTTTTGACAATTTCTTCTTTTTTTTTTTAAAGAATAAAGGGTCAGTCTTTCACCTGTACAACTAAGTAAAAAGAAGGAAGGAAGGTCCACCACTGAACCTGTTCAAATGATCTACCATTTCAAGGGGAGCAGGAAGGCATGATTGAGGTTGCCTCCATATGGTATAGAGGCAGGTTGAGAGTGGCATTGTTTGTTTGCTGCTTCTCAATGCAACTCCTAAAAAACTTGCCATTAGCCAGTCATGCAGAAGAGCCCTTCTAAATAAAAAAGAGTGCATAGAAAGCCACCTGACTTATTGCATCCAATAAAATAGAACAGCAGTGTGGGTAAATCAGGCTAAGAGCTGTGAAAGCATCAAAGGAGAAAAATCGCAACAAAATGATAAACGTGTGTCTCTAAAAGATGCCAACAACTATGTAAAACCAGAGGTCCATATCTCAGTATTCACAAAAACAAAGACAACATAATGTAAGCAGTTTTGGCTAGCTCGGCTTGTTTTTTTTTTTTTTCCCCCTCTCTCCTTTCTTTTAGCTACCCATTTTAGAAAACATGAGAGATAAAATCTCAATCTACTGTGAGGAGAAAGCTATAGCAGGCAGAACTATGAAATAAGCTGCATTCTACTGAATAAAGTCACTGTCTATCTTAATATTATCTGCTACAGCTGCGAATGTCAGTTTCACAGGGAAAAAAGGTGCTTTAGAGAGTTCAGGGGTTCACCAGTAGCATCTGTTGGCAGCTCCTTAAACTAAGCATGTCTTTTCCCAGGATTGCGCTGAGCCAGGCAATCCCTTGAAAAGATGCAGCTGCTTTAAGGAGTTGCAGAGAGGCACTACATTGGTCCTTTGAATCCAAAGTGCTGCATGGTTCTGTTGTCTTCAACAGAAGACTATATTGGCTTTAAATGAGGTCTTTAAAGGGGACAGAACCTGCAGCTGCCCTTCCATCTTTGGATGCAACTAAAGTAAAGCTGTTCTACCTCTTTCTCTATTTGGGAAATAGAAGCGAATCTTCTACTCAAGAAACTGGGCTTTCTTTCCTCATCCACACTCCTTACACATTATTGTACACTACACCAGGTCTAGTTACACACAGCCATTGCCCACACTCATCCTCTGCCACAGTTTCATGCCACCGTGCTATTATCTATAGTTCTGTGTTTTGTCTTCCCATTCGGAGGTCCAGAGGTCCTACCGGCTGGTCCATGATAAAGGGAAGAAATAGCAGCGAGCTGGAATTCTGCCCCCATCCTTCTCTTGCAACATTTCCTTTTCATGGTGAATGAAAATACAGGATGGAAAATAACCTTCAGCCAGTTATTTTGGGAGGGGTGGGGGCAAAGCCAGTCCTCAGAGTCATTAGGGAGGATGGGTGATCAACAAAGTGCCTTGGTGACAGGACAGAGCAGGAAAATCCCAGGAAGCAGGAGGTAAGTCAGAATGGAGTTTCTGCCAGCAGGTATCTCTTTGCCCCACAGCTCTAAAAAGAATGCTTCAAAAGAGTCCTTGCAGTATTTCTTCTGGAGTAGAAGCTGAGTTAATAAGCTGAGAAGTCATCACTCTACTTCTTTGTGTGGAAATTGGAACTGAAGCTGAGACATTCTGCATGCAACATCTATGTTCTACCACTGAGCTAGACTCATTTCTTTTAAAATTTGATCTTGGGGGAAAAAAAAAACAATTTTCCTTTTCAGTGAGAAAATGCCATCACAAGTTAGACTTAGGGAAACATCAGTGGTATTCTAGATAATTAGGAAAAATACATTATTGTTTATCTGCACTGACAGAAATGTACTTTCAAATATGGCGCGTTAAAACCACAGATGAGAATGCTGAAGGGTTGAAAGTCGTTTTGAATTGCTTCATTGAGAGCAAAGTCATTCTAAGCCAAATGAATGTGGTTATTGTGGTCGTGAACTTCTGCAAACAAGGAAACTACAATACTGAGAACAGCATTTCTTCAAAACTTGATATCACTATTAAATATAATCCGCTCCATTCACTCCAATACATTTTGAGAATAATAAGGATGTTGTCAGATTAACAAAGGGGGAAAAACTTTTTAAGGAAAGAAAAATTATATGGTTCTTGAAAGTAGGTTTTGTAATCTGCAACGGAAATATATATGGGATATCTGATGTTTGAAAGGATGCCTTGTGGGTTACAATATGGAACATGTTGAACACTTACTTTATTTTTATACTTCACATTAGATTATGTTGTTTTTTATGCTGCAGTTATTACCAGCTGGCCTACAGTGCAATATCATAGATTGGGTTTATTATTTTGAAACAGGGGATGGAAAAGAGAACTGGTTCTCTCAAAGGAAAAGATTTTATGACAATTAATGGCAAATGGAAAGGATAGAAGAAGGAAAGAACATCTAAAATATAGATTCCTGCTCTCCCATAAGATAACAATATTTGGCAGTTTAGAAAGAGAGTTCCCCATTCTACTGCAGTCCTTTCTAACTAGTGAAATGAGAAATTCATAAAACTAAGATGCCTTGCCCGAAGCACTGAGTGCCGAATATCCCAAGTGACCCACAGATCATCTCAGATTGAATTTATATGGTCACCTATCTCAACATCATGATTCTGTGCAGCTAACAACAATTAAAAACACAGTATCATAACAACATCACAATAAATACAAATTAGCAGTCGAGGTAGAAAACCACCACAACCATCAGCACAACTATCCCACGGGTTCTGCCATGCATCCCAAACTCCATGCCTAGAGGCAGAAACTTCAAGGCTTTACAAAAGGCCAACAGGGTTGGGACTAAACTGATCTCCAGGGGGATGATGTTCCAAAGAGCAGGAGCCATGACAGAAAAGGCTCTGTTCTTGAGTCCTACCAGATGGCACTCTTTAACAAACAGATCTGATGGGACAGGTAGACACAGTCAAAGAGAGGAGTTCCAGGCCCCAGGCCATGGAGGGCTTTATAGGTATCTATCAGCACCTTGAATTAAACCTGGAAATACACTCGCAAGTCAATGTGGCTCATGGAGTGTAGGTGTAACATACACTGATATGAGGAGTACACATAATTGCCTGTGCCATTGCCTTTTGAACCAACTGCAATTTCTGAATGCTCTTCAAAGGCAGCCCCTTATATAGGACATTGCAGTAGTCCATTCAGGAGGTAACTAAATATCAGCCCTTCAAGATATACTAGAATAGGAAACCAAAGTTATGAATGCTAATACTAGTTTTATAATGTTACAGTAACAGAATTTTGCAAATCTGAATATACTTCCCCCTCCCTCCTTTTATCTTCATGAGGACATGGGGGGCTCCTGTCTGAGATGTTTACTCAAATTACATTTCTGCCCCGAACTCAGATTTCTCTTATCTGACTGTTGTCTTGGCTGCAGCTCTTCCTTCTGTTCCTCAAGGTGATTCCTTCTTCCCATTACATTAAGGCATGAATGACTATGAGCAGAGCCTCTCGGTCCAGGAATGGGCACAATTGGCACACAACATGAAACTCTGCAAAAGTCCTCCTGGCCACAGTTGCCATCTGTTCCTTGAACAGGAGCTGTGAATCCAGGAGGACCCCCAAATTGTGCACTGGTTCTGTTTGGGGAAGCACAATCTTGTCCAGAACTAATAACAGGAAATCCCTGGAACTTGGAGGCCCTAAAACCCAAAGTCACTTGTTCCTGCTAGGGTTGAATTGAAGCCTGTTCTTCCCCATCCAGATTCTCACAGCCTTCAGACACTGAGACAAAACCTCCACAGCATTGCTTGGTTGGCTAGAGATGGAGATATAAAGCTGATACCCTTCCCTGTGCTGTTTGCCAGCAGTTTCATGTACATGTTAAATAGGAGTGGGGAGAGCACAGAACTCTGCAGGACCCCAAAGCTGGGGCCGTGGGGTTGACCTCTTTACCCTGACAGGAACCAGCCCCAAAGGAATGAAGAACCAGCACAATACAGTGCCACCCTCTCCCAACCCCTGAAGCCTATCCAGAAGTATACCATGACTGATGATATCAAAGGCCACTGAGAGGTCAAGAAGAGCAAGGATGTGCCATCCCCATCCCACCCCTGCTGGAGGTCATCCCCAAGCACAAACATTTCCATTTTGGTCCTAGCCCAGACCTCAACCTCAACTGAAAGTGTCCACATAATCTGTTTCTTCCAGTGTTCTCTGGAGCTACTGCACATCCATTTTCTCAACAACCTTCCTTCCCTAAAATAGGGAAACCTGAATTCAACCTGGGGGTTTAAATATGCCTAGAAAGAGTTTTTTTGTTTTTTGTTTTTGTTTGCTTTTGAACGCCTGGCCATATCATATATCCAGCTGTAATCTCAATAAATATTATAGCATTCCTGCAAAGGGTAGTATTCTTATTCTCATTTGCAGTGAGAAGAAAGGAAGATGAGGTGGTTACAGTTTAATCTTACACTGGGGAGGGCAGGGGAGATCAAAACAATTAAAGATGGTGGCTGCAACTGTGGAATTGAAGCCCCTCCCCTTTTTACATAGGTTGCCATGTTGATGTTTATATACCTTGCAGGCACCCTGAGATTGTAGGTTGGGAAAGAAAATAGTTTGCCAAAGGCTATCCAGGGAATTTAATGTTCAATGCAGTTCTGGCTCAAATCTGCCCAGAATACTGGCCCTCAGTTATTGGAATATTTTATCAATTTTCCCCTCATTTTTCATTTTCCTTTCTATTGGGGAATGCTGAGATCAAAACAATGATTCTAAAGCAGGCTCAACCATGTGGCTGATTCCCCCCCCCCCCCCCCCACACACACATACACACTACTGAATCATCTTATCTGTTCACTGAATGTATTATACTCCTGCATTCTTTAAAACAACAAAAAACCCTTAGGGAATGTTGTTTTGGGGGAGGGGGGCGGAAATCAAATAATTTACTATTGAAGAGATTTAAGTGACATAGGCAGACATGTTGGCATGATGGAAAGGTAGAGATTAAGTCTGTCATTTTACATATCTCACTATTTTTAGAGCAAGGTACAATGGAACAGAAGCAAAACTGTTTGGATAAATGCATAAAACACTCTTCCTGACATGCCTAATCATTTTAACCTACTGAACAAGCAGAGAAATTTAACTCAGTGGCTCCCCCCACCTTTTTTTTTCTTTTTCCTTTTTAAGTTCAAACCCTCTCTGCCAAATACCTTTTGTTATCAAAAGGCTGTACATGTGTCAATCTAATTATTCAGCTTAAGCAGAAACATTTGCGTATGATAGCAATGCTGCAAGGGTAATGAATACCTATGGATAATCATAGAATTTAAAGTCTGATAAGAAAAGATCATCAAGCTTCCCCCTCCATTGGAGAATTTTTCAACTCTAAGATTTGTTGACATGTCTTCTGGGAATGAATTAACACACATCGAAGAACGAGAAAATAACGCTGAAGAATTGTTAACCCACCCCAAAGAAAGGAGGAGGGAGCATTCCTATTGCTGAGAGCATGTGACTGAGCATTTTCCATTTATTTATGCTTAAATCATACTTCCCTTCTTTATCAGATAGCTTTCCAAGCAGCCTATAAATAGCACATAAAATGTTTTGCTCATTAGTTTTTGAGTCATGCAGTCCTATGCAGTCCTATTCCTATGTTGGAATTATTTCTATACTCAGAAATAATATCAACAAGATACAATGCAGCTTTTCCCTAAATAAATCAGCATGGGATTGCCGCCTAAATCAATTACTCTGATTAATCAGTTTTTAAAAAGCTATCCCTACGTCATTGTTGTTGCTCTTATCATTATTGAAGATTATTTTTATTTTCATTCAAGGGAATGCCTCTTTTAAGATCCAACAACCAACAAGAAAGTATGCCATTTTTTTTGCAACTACAGTATTTTATACATCTGAAATGTAGGCAAACATCATGAACGCTGGAATTTAAATGCAGTAGCTTTAATCAGGTGACAACCCTAATAAAGTCTCAATTAAAACCTATTTCTTTATATATTTATGGGTAAGTAAATGTATAAGACTGCTGGAAGGCCATACCCTATCAGAACTAGCTTTTAGCTGGCAGGAAGCATCCTAGAATTATTTATTTATTTAGTCAGTGATTCTACAGCATCCTTGGAGGTTCATGTATTCTTCCTCAGGTATTTTTGCAATGCTGGCCAAATGCTTGTCTCTTTCAAAGGCCTTGTGTATTTATGTCAATCAGACACATTCCAGTCCAGAAAGACAGGAATCCATAATGACAACTGGAAAAAGGTGGGAGACTTCAGTGTTGATTTTATAATTATCTTCATTTTCTGAACTTCTGCATCTGCTTTGCATAACCACTGGCCCTGGACATCATGGAACAACACCTAGAGCTTTGGAGGCAGTTTAACAATCTTAACAAAGAAATGAAATAAATTTAAAAGGTTAGTGAAACAGTTTGAGAACTCTTATAAATGAAAACCTGAGGAAAGTCCGAAGCTGCATACATACCAAGCAGACATAATCAAAAAGATCTTTTTCTCTCAATTTCTTTTTGGCTTTCTGCCTGCTACAGTCTTCCAAATAACTGTCATTAGCAATAAAGGATTTTTCTACCACATACAATATTGGACAAAGGGTCTGCTCTTTGAAAGAGAAAAAAATATATCTTAAATAGCACCTGGTTGTGTTTTTGTGGTTAACAACAACAGGATTATTTATTCAAGGCCAGAAATATTTATTCAAAGGAAAATGATAAAACTGCCTCATGCACCTTTCATATTTTTGCTTCTTATGCTCAATAATAATTTAGTTAACTGCATCTTAAATGAATTACAAAACAGCAACAGAAAAGGTTAGGCCCAAATCCTTTTTAAAAATGTGGAAAATGTGTCAAACACTCCTCAGCCTCCAATATAAAAATAAAGGCAAAACTATCCTGAGAATAAGACTGCTTTATTGAAAAGAAAACGAGGTGTCAGATGACCTCTGAGCTTTTTGCCTTCCCAAAATAAACCCATTAACCAGACAGTGATTTCACTGTGTCAAGGGCTCACAACTTCAGGTTTCTTCCAAGGTATTTGGGCTGAAACTACATGAACAGCAGATTAGGTGACAAACCAAGATTTGCACTATAGCTCCCCAAAATGCCAGACCTACAGTATATTTGAGCTCTTTCTGCTTACTGTTGAAATGATTTGTCCCCGCAGATCGGGCAGAGTGCACATGGTCCCAGTTCCCTGGTGAGGTAATATCACCTGGTGGGTCCTAGGAAGTATGCCTTCTCTGTCATGGTGCTGTCCTATGGAACAGCCTGTCCCCAGAGATATGGACAAACACAAACTTACCATTCTTTCAGAAGACCATGAAGAACTAGCAATTCCCAGCTGGGTCCAGGCTGTTCCTTTCGGAGCTCCAGCATGGATATACGGCATAGGTGTCATACATAGATTTGAATGAAGTAACCTTGACCTAACTTTTGTATTTGTATTATTGTTGCATGTATTTTACAATTATTGATGTTTTATATGTTAGGTTCACCACCCACAGTTTCACTGGATAGAACAACCGCCTTATAAATTTGATTGATAAATACATAAATAAAAATTTTAGCAAGCAGCAGGTTTTTTATTATTTTATTATTTTTACTGCTTTATTATTTGATGATTACAATTTACTGTTGAGGACCTGCTGATCGAGAAGTCTGTGGGTGGAGTCCTATCAGACCAAAAGCAGCTATGGTAAAAAAATGAAAACTGAGAGGACCAGGTCAAGAAATAATCAGCAAAATAGAAGGAGGTCTCCATATGGAGGAGAGGTAGAGTTAATGCCCACTCAGAGCATATTATCTGATACAAAAGAGGAATCCTTTGCTTCCATATAGGCTTACATGGTCCGTAGATGCAGGAGAAGATGCCTTGTTATTTTTCTTCATTTACTTATGATGCTTGGATGGACAATCTGTATATAGTATTCACCAAATGGAACTTCCCATGGTGGTTAGGCAGGTCCCGCTATGGAGTGCTTCTGCAATCAATTAAAAGTGTCCCGCTTTGATCCTTGATTGCCTTCTATCTTTTCTGACCATAATCCTAATCACCGTTCCTTTACTAATTGCTGGCTTTTTTCTATCTTAACTACTTTTATACTTTTGAATTATTTATCGTGTATCATTTCTTCAAATGAAAAGCAAACTAATACATTGATATAATAATAATATTCCACTTTTATCTCTAAGTTTCAGGTATCTGCCATCTAATCAATTTTGCTCTGAAGTCAGAAGATCAACAAGGTTGACAGATAGTTTCTTTTTTATGGGTGTAGCACGTTGCTATCTGAAGGTAAAGAGTCCTAATACCCTTCTTCAGAGGGATGAAAACAATACCCAATGGATCTAAAACCTACTACTCAAATATTGGAGGGGAAACCCAATGGTTCCTCAAAGATACATTGAACTTGCAACACCACAGATGATTTTTGGGAAGAAAAATATCCTTGCAATACTTGGTTTGTTTTCAGAGGTTCTAAAAGTATAGCTTCCTTTGGGAAGAACACAAATATTATAGCTTTTCTTCAGAATCTGGCTTGTCTTTTTCTACTGTCCCTTTTCGGGTTCTACGATGCCATTTTTTAGGCATATCAGACAGTTGCAGTTTATGTCTATGCATTGCAATATGAGATTGATAGTTTATTTTCGATTTCTTTCTTATGCAGAACATAATTTTCATAACAACTATATATTGGGCCAATTATTTAATTGATCTATTCACTAGCACTCCACGCCAAGATTGTCATCACCTGACCTCTTTGATGTACATGTTAAATGTTAGGATGTTTCTACTCAAAGAGCATAACTTACTGCTACTTACTGTCATCCCTTCAAGGTGGACCAGATTAGGAAACCAAAGTCATGATTCTAATGCTACTTTTATTATAAGGTTACAGTAACAGAATCTTGCAAGTCTGAATGGGCTTCCTCCTCCCTCCCTTTACCTTTGTGAGAACTAGCGAGAATCTTGTTTGAGGTGTTTTCTCAGATTACAGTTCGGACCCAGATGCAGATTCCTTTTATCTAACTGTTGTCTTGGTAGCAGCTCTTCCTCCTGTTCCTCAAGGTCATTCCTTCTTCCCCTTACACACTTTGCCATTTTAATGCTTGCTCATCCCCCTGTTCCAGTTTGGACAGACCTTATTCTGGTAGTCTAAATATCTACGTGCATATCTTTTTTTGCTTAGAGCACAGTACATAATATGAGCTAGAAACTGGAGCAAGATAAATTTTCTAAACATTTAGTGCCTTAGTCCACAGGGTGGTGCCCATGAAGAACAACTTCTCTGAAATATACATTTTAATTACCTTACATTAAGTTATAGGAGGCAGGCATTGCGTGACCAGTTTTGTTCCATTTGGGACTCATCAGACATAGATAACCAGATGTTATTTTATGGGATTCAAAGTGCCTTTTGGGAATTGAACTCACAGACCTTTGCACTTTGCTTTGATACAGTACATTAGCTTTAGCAGCTATCCAGTTCCTGGTACTAACTGGTTGAAGGAGGGATATACGCACTCTATCAGAACATCTTCCCATATACAGTTTTATATACCATGGTCAATATAACTGAAAGCACTGTGTAAAAATAGAGAAACTAGCCCCCACTTTCAAAAGGGAGAGGGGTAGAAGTCACATAAAACCTTGTACCTGTGGTCATGACATAATGTCACATTTGCATCTCTCTGCTCTGAGAGTTTAAAAGAAGGTGGCTACACCATTCTGATAGATATTTTAATTCCATGTCACTAAATGGGAATCTAACAGAACCAGTAAAATGTCAGCCTCCAGCATAGCACTTATTTTGTAGAATGCCTTTGGATGCCACAAAGATCCAGAGGCTTATTTAGGAAGTAAAACTAAATTAAAATGAAGTGAAATAATGATTTAAATAAATTTATGATAAAATAAAATTATAAAAAGTATATTTGTAATGATAGGGTGGTGTTGTTTTTGTCTTATGTTTTTATTTGTTGTAGTTTTTTTTTTTCTTTGAGTGGTGAGTTGTTATGCTTTTATTCTATGTACATTTGTTTAAAAATGGACTGCCCGGTATAACATAATTAATAAATAAGAATAAAATGTAAAAAATGAAAATAATGGGTCACGGTAGCTTAGTTTGTAAATGCATATACCTGCCCAGAAAGAAGGTAAATATAAGCTAAGATGGTAGGAGAACTGAGAATGAATACCTTATTTTGCCTTCACAACAGGTCATGCCCTCCATGGCAGCCATTTTGTGAGAATGCTCTTTTTTTTCCCTCAAAATTCCTAATGGCCCATAAAGTGTGGGAACCACTGCCCTAGGACAAAGTAGAGACAGCTTCAATGTCTTTCCCTGGTTGCTAATGCAGAGGATGGCACAGCTGCTGCGCAATGATGGCATTTGCACGCCTGCACAGCTCTAATTGAGAATTGAGTCAGGTTGCTTGAAATTAACCCAAGAGGAAAAGAATAGTAAAATTTCAAGGTCATAGCTTACATATCCTTAATGGGAGCTGAATGGGTAGTTAGTAGAAAGCTGTGACATGCCTCAAAATGTTAAGTGAGATAAGCACTACCCAAATTACTTGCCAACATGTCATTGGCAAAAGGGACCAGTGTAGAAAATCTTCGACTTCAATTATCATCCCAGCTGCTTGCCAGTGTTAGTTGCATTAACCCAGCTAGGTCCTACAATAAAATTGTGGCTGTAGTCAGGTGATTGTTCAGTGCTTTTCCTATAATTACTGATTGACTTATCCACCTAGGAATAATATAAAATTGTGCTTATTTTCTTCCTTTACAAGATGATCCCCTTAAAGACACAAAACGTATAGAATTTCATAGTTGTCCAGTGCATTCCACCCAACAGTGGAGGGATTCTTGGCTACGCAAGGAGGGGAGACAAGATGGTTAATGTCATTCTTGCATTAGATAATGAGCCAGGGAAATGGCAGGATTCCTAAAACAACATTGTATTTCTCTTTCTCTGATTCCTTCCATTTCCATTCCTCCAGATCACCACCGCAGCCTGAGCTTTTAAAACAATATATATTTTCTCAAACACTCGGTCATGGCATCATCTCATTCTGGAAACACATGAGATTTCCTGATAATATTTGTTTCATTAGCTTAATGCATTTTAGAAGGTATAGAGTCAAATTAAATAACAGCAATAAAAAGACCACTGAAACCCTTCCAGATATATAGTCATAGGTAAAACATGCAAAATACTAATAACAGGATGCATTTGCAAAACGTTTCTTTCCATCACATCTACTAGAATGAAACATTCGTATATAAGAAACCCACATCTTTCTTTATAACTGTTTATGTGACTGCCTACATGGTTAATTCTGATATATTTTACAGAAGTAGCATGGAAGATTATCATCTCACCAATATGAATCAAGATATAATATGATGCAGCAAATGAATAATATTACATGCTTAGTGCTGACTGAACTCAGTAGGGCTTGCTAGACTGCAGAAGAGCACAATCTGAAACCTTAGGACTTTAGGAGATCCTCAAAGCTGCTTTCTGAGACCTTCAAAAGTTGTTACTAAGTTGTGATTTTTTATTTGAAGTAGGGGAAGTTATTAAATGCATGACTAGAGTGCAATCACGTTAACTATATTTAATTTTAATTAAATTAAAATATAAATGGAATAAAATCCTATCAATATCATTTCTACATGCATAACGCTTGGAACGTGGCCTCAGGTTTACCATTCAAATAGTCTTTGTGGCCTTTGAGAAAACAGGCTTGCCTTGCTCCAATGCCATAGCATGAGGCTTCCTGTGGTCCCAATCAGCGATCAGGAGAAGGAAAAGAGCTAATGCCTTAGACCAGCATTCCTCCAACCCAGCTGCCCCGGGTGTGTGTGAATTATATATAAAAAAATAATTAAAAAAATATTTGTGGTACATTTATTCTTTCTTTGCCAACCATTTTTGCAAAGAAAAGGTATTTTTTAAAAAATAATGAACATACTCCATTAAAGATTTTAAAAATTTAAAATAAATTATACAGAAATTGGTAATCTTTATCAGACATGTAACTATAACATTAAACCGATCTTTTGATTTTAATGTACAAATATACAATAAAATTAAAAACTCTGTGTGTGTGTGTGTATGCTTACCTAAAATGAAACAAAGTTCAATACAAAGACTGAAACACAGTGATGTATCTACTGTATTTTCAAATAGAATAGCTCAATAACAGTTACGTTTATTTCTAAATAACCAAGCATAACTGAGCGTGCAGCTTGTGTTTTTGTGAATCATACCATTGCACTAATACCCAGCGCAATCGTATGATTCATGTGGTCAGCATCTGGTTGAAGGAGTCCAAAGTGGGATACTATTTTGAGCATTCTAAAGTTTGATATATTACTGAAATATATGTTTACAATTTTTCACACTTAATAAAATTTGTTGGACAAATTACGTATAATCTCCTCTTATTATAATTTGAATTGCCCCTCCTGTTGCCCCCTTGCTGTCTAACAGACCCCTGCTGCCCCCTTAATCCTAACTCCCCTCTGAATAATTCAAACACCCACCAAGGGGAGGTATCACCCACCTTGAGAAACACTGCCTTAGATCTCATAAACAAAGAAGCTGGACTAAGGCAGTCATTTCCTCCTCTTTTCCTACTCAAGAAGTGAGAGATTTCAAAAAGCATGATCATACAATAAATATTTCTTTTTGGGACCAATTAAAAGTCCTGGTCATTCTGCCAAATTATAAAGCTGTACAGATGGAAGATGTCATTTTTTTTAAAAGAATGACTTCTGATTTCTTTTACAGCAGATATAAGTAAAACATACATTAAACTCTTATTCTAAGATTTCAACTTAACATCCATTTTTTCTATAATCTATTAATTCTACTAATTGTCAAATTCATATATCATAATTTCATTTTTTTTCTGTTTCCCATAAAAAGTCCAGTAGGGGCTTCCAATTAGCATTAAAATTAGCCAATGTTTTTTCTCTAATCAAAGCTGTCAATTTCACCATCTCAGTTAACTCCATCAACTTTACCATCCATACTTCCATAGTAGGTAATATCGAGTCTCTCCACTTTTGAGCATATAAAAGTCTCACTCCAGTTATCATATATAAAAACAAAGGTCCATAAGATTTTTCCAATTGTTTATCCATCATCCCAAAAGAAATTTCTCTGGTTTCGATTGCATATTGATCTTCAAAATCTTCTGAATTAATATACATATGTATTTGAGTCCAACATATTTTTAGCTTTATTACATGTCCACCAAAGATGATAAAAAGTCCCTTCTTGTTGTTCATATTTCCAACATATATTTGAAGTCCCTGTATACATATTTTACAATCTTTCCGGTGACAGATACCATTGATACATCATATTATAAGAGTTCTCTTTAAGATTATAATGTAATGTAAATTTCAGTCCTTTCATCCACATATTTTCCCATTGTTCCATTTGTATATTATATCCAAATGTTTAGCCCATTTTATCATAAAATCTTTAACTTGTTCATCTTCTGTTTCAAATCTCAACAAAAGTTATACATTTTAGCAATGGTGTTCGTCATTAGTACATAACTCAATTTCAAATACAGTTTTATCACATTCAAAACCATATGTCTTTTTATCAACTTTAAATCTTTCTGCTAATTGTACATGTGAAAACCATTAGCATACATCCTTCTGATATCATGTCTTCTCTTGATTTTATTTTAAATTCACCCTGACAGAAATCTAAAATATCACCATAAGTTAGCCATTTCAGCTGAATTACCATTTCTCTTCTATAATATGCTTCTTATGGTGATAGCCATAAAGGTATTTTCAGACACAATCTAGATTTATATCTATTCCAAATTCTCAAAATAACACATCTAATAAAATTATTTTTGAATTCTACATTAACCTTAACTTTGTCATACCATAAATAGCCGTGCTATCCAAATCTCAAATCATGTTCTTCTAAATCCAATAGTCTTGTGTTTCTTAGTGTCACCCACTCTTTCATCCAGGCTAAACAGCTAGCTGCGAAGTACAGTTTTAAATCGGGTAAAGCTAAACTTCCTCTTTGGCATCTTGCAACGTCTTGTATTTAACTTGCAGGTTTTTGCCTTGCCACACAAATTTACATATATTCTTCTGGCATTGTTTAAATTGGCATATCAGTAGTCACAATTGGTATTGTCTGAAACGGAAATAACATCCTAGGCAAAACATTCATTTTTATCACAGAAATTCTTCTCAACAATGGTAGTTGTAGTTTCTCCCATCTTAACATGTCTTTTTAAACTTCATTCTATGTCTTAACATAATTATTCTGAAACAACATACTGTTCATATTTGGCAAATTAATACCCAAGTATTTTACTTTTTTCTCAATCTTGAAACCTGTTTTGTTCATTTTTTTATCTATCTATCTATCTATCTATCTATCTATCTATCTATCTATCTATCAAATTTGTCACCACCTATCTTGTTGAAATGACTCTGGGCAGTTTACAGCAGAGATACAATTCATTAAATGCAACATAAAAACAATCCTAAAAATAAAATGTTAGGATCAATTCTATTTGATCTTGTGTCTTCTTATTTTTGGTTAACATTTTTGTCTTGAAACCAGGTAGTACACCAAACTCTTTTAATTTTCTCATTAATAATTCTACCCCTTTCAAAGGTTCTTCCAACAAACACCAGCACCAAATCATCTGCAAAAGCTCTCAATTTATATGTCTCTTTTTTATTTTTTGCATTCATTATCCCCTCACCTTGTCTTATGTCTCCATTCAAAACTTCCAAAACTAAGATAAACAGAAGTGAGGATAATGGACAACCTTGTTGTGTTCCTTTTTGAATCTCACATGCTTTTGTTAAATCTCCATTAACAATAATTTGTGTTTTCTGTAATGTATATATCAATTTAACCCATTTTTTAAAGTTCTCACCAAAATCCATATTTTCTAAAACTTTAAACAAAAATGGCCTATTAAGGTTGTCAAAAGCTTTCTCTGTGTCCAAAAAAATCAATGCAGTTGTTTTTCATTATGCTGTTCAAAATATGGGAATTCTGGGAATTGAAGTCCACACATCTTTAATTTGCCAAGGTTGAGAAACACTGCTCTAGTTTATCGGTTCTACTGTCAAATAGATCTTACTTTGAGGTTTTTTGTTTTTTTTTTTTCTTCTTTTAATGTTCAGTTGGAATCTGCCTCCCTACATTTAAATCAGTTATAACATATCCTGGATTCTGGGGTGACAGAAAACAAACTTGACATTTACATGTGTCTTATCTTTTTAGGTATTTGAAGAGTGTCATCATATCCCCAGCCCACCAGCTTCATTTTTTTAGGCTAAATATTCTCAGTTCATTCAATATCTCTTCACAGGACTCAAGTTTTTAGTTCTCTGAGCATCCCTACTGTCTTTCTCTGTATCTAATCCAGTTGGTCTGAATCCTTCTCAAAGTGCAGTCTCCAGAAATGGACCCAGTACTTGAGATGGGTTCAGTCGAAGTATTAAATGGATTGACCTCTTCCTCTGGTATGGAAAGCATGTTTTTGTTGAAGAGAGAACTAGTGTGGTGTAAAGACTAAGGTGCTAGTCTACGAGCAGGGATACACAAGTTCCAGTCCCCCTTTAAGCCAGCTCAGTGACTTTGGGCCAATCACTTTCTCTCAGGCTTAATCCTCATCAGGCTCCGTGACAAGCTGCCTCATAAACAAAAAAGCCTCTTTTGCTTTATGCATTGATAACTTTGCTGTAAGAAATCAGTGAGCAAGAAGCTGATCCTGCAGTTGTGCAGGACAAACATTAAGAACAACAACATTACTGTTGATGAAGCCCAAAACTGCATCTGGAGTTTGGAAGGGTCTACCATTCCAGGCTCCTTTTCACAAGTACTATAATGAAGTTGTCTCCATTTTACACCTGTGCATTTGGTTTCTGATTTCTAAAAAAAAAAATTCTCTGTATCTATTTCTCCTGAATTTCATTCTATGAGCCCATTTCTGTAATCTATCAAGCAAATAAGTCAAGGACTTCCTGGAGGGACCATGCCTTGATGATTTTGTCTTCCTACATATGTTGGAATAATTGATATCCTCCATCGCTACCTAGTTACTTCCTGTGTTTTTATATTGCCAAGTTCCATAAGGACTTCTGGCATTTACAATATAATAAAACAACCAATATACCAAACAATAATAAAATATCCCAATTACAGAAAGAAGTATAATATTAACAGTATTCAACATTAAACTATATGCTTTTTTGAAAGATTGGTAATTTGTTTTTAGAAAGCATCATCTACTTTATTTCGTGGGTTGGGAGGGTTATAGTAGATACCAAAAGTGGTATCTTTATACCACTTTATACCACTATTTATATTTGCTCTTATTATTTTAACCTACAGTATATGTTCTCTACATTCTTGCCAAGTTCATTCATCTTGGACCTCTAAGCAGATGTGGATACTTTTAATAAGTCTGACAATTCCTATTTCCATTGCTTCTACTCCTTTTGAACGCATTATTTCCTTAAATTGCTATATTCCAAGCATCAGTTCTGTTTATGCCTATAAATGAGATATGCCTTCTGTAATAAGAATTCAGCCTCATCTTATATATTTCCCCTATTTTAAGAATTAGTGTATAGAAATGAAGGCCATAAACTGTATTAATGTTATTTCTGATTTTTATATTAAGTGGTTTAATAGGCTTTTTTGCAACAACGCTCTTACTTTCTTTTATAGTGTACTTGTCTTTCTCTGAAGTCCTTCCTTCAGGGGTTTCATCTAAATTTAAGAAAGGCAGTACTAAAGGTTCCAATACCTATACACCAATGGGTGGAGTATGGGGAATAAAGGAAAACTTGAAGTCCTTGGACAGGGGGGCAAATGTAACATTGCCAACATTATGGAAACCTGACGGAATAGAACTCATGATTGAAATATAGGACTGGAAGGCTATCATTCATTAAAAGAAACAGACCAATGAAAGGGAATGGAAGTTGCATTATAAGTAAAGAATGACTACTATTGCATGGAAGTTCATGACATCAAGAGTGAAAATCTTGCTGGGTGAAAATAAAGGGAAAATAAAGCAAAAATGATGCTGTTGTAGGTATGTTCCTAACTAAGCAGAAGATACAGATTAAATATTTGCAGATCAAATGGTCAAGGTGTCAAGGAAACACAGCACTGTGGTAACGGTGGACTCAGCTACCTCAGTGTTAACTGGGAATCAAACTCTGCAGCAAGTGGGAGAACCAACAGGTCGTTGATGTCCCTTGCAGACATAATACATACATACATATTGATTAAATAAATAAAATAAATAAACTTTGTTGTCCAAACCAAAGTGGATTAGCTATATTTTAACACTTACAAACAAGAAAGAAATGGTGGAAGAAGTGGGAGTTATAGAAACTTGGGGTGAGTGACAATTTGATTCTAGGATTCACCAAAATGCAGGCAGAGACTGAGGTAGACAGAGTAGTTCTAGATTTCAAGATAAATGGCTGCAAAAAGCTAAAGGGAAAATCAAGAAGGATTCTATGGATGGAAATCCTGAAGAGAAGATGAGATCAAAGGGGCTGCCCAAATCTGAAAAATGAGATAATTAAAACCCAAACAATACCAAAGAGAAAGAACAGAGGGAGATGCCTGATGAAATTGCCAAGGTTGTGAAAGAGATAAATGGAAAAATGGAAAGGGGGGGATATAAAAAACAATATGAGGGAATAGCCTGAATCTGTGAGGATGGGTTGAGGATGGCTAAGACTTCAAATGAGCTGAGGCTTGGAATGAACACTAAAAATAACCAAAAAGCATTATTTGGGATTGGCAGAGAAAGAGAAAAGTCATGGAAACAGCCAGCCTGCTGGTTGGAGAAGATGGCATAGTGGTGACAAACAACAGGGAGAAGGCTGAACTGCTTAATCCTATTTTGCACCTGTCTTTTCAAGTATCTGGGACTGGATGGATTAAATCCCAGGGTGCTAAAGAAACGGGCAGATGTGATCTCAGAACCACTTACTGTAATCTTTGAGAACTCCTGGAGTACAGGGGAAGTGCCAGAAGACTGAAGCATTATTCCATTTTTTTTTAAATAGAACAAAACTGCAGACTAATCAGCCTGACATCAGTAATTGTGAAAATCTTAGAAAAGATAATCAAGCAGTGGGTTTGCAAGCACTTAGAAAGGAACAAAAGGATTACTAGAAGCCAGCCTGGATTTGTTAAAAATAGCTTGTGCCACACAAATTTGCTTTTTTTATAAAGATACTAGAATGCTGTGGATGTAATCTCCTTAGAGTTCAGTAAGGCATTTGATAAGCTGACCACAGCCTCCTTCTTGATAAAATGAAACAATATGAGATGGATCTACCCAGCTCATGGTTCTTAATGGATCTATGTCTACTTGGAGGGAGGCATGCTGTGGAATACCCTTCTGTCCAGGGCCCAGCACTTTTCAACATTTTCATAACTGACTTAGGTGAGGAGATGGATGCTCATTAAATTAGCAGGTGACATACTGTAAAGTATGTCTGGATCATCCTCCCTCCTGAGATTAGGATGGCCCCAACCCTTTTGGCTTTCAAAAGGCCTTGAAGACCTGGCTTTATGCCTGGGCCTGGGGTCCCGAGTATGTGAAGGGCCCTATTTCATGGTTGTGCTGATACCAACGGTTTTTAAAAATCTCTTGGCTGTATTTATATTTATATTTAATTAACTGTATTGTTTTAATTGTTTTAATTGTTTTTATTATTGTTAGCCATCCAGAGTCACTGGTCTGAGGTGGGTGGCTATATAAATTGAATAAATAAATAAAGCTGGGGAGAACTGCTAACCCATCAAGAGACAGGCTTGAGGTTCAAAAGGAACTTGATAGACTTGAATATTTGGCCCTATCCAACAATATGCAATTCAGTGGTGAGAAATGTAAGGTTCTGCAGGTAGAAAAAAATAGAATCACATGTATACAATAGGTGGTATGGGGCTTGGCAGCACCAGTTGTGAGAAGAATCTGGGCATCTTGGCAGATCACTGATTAAGCATAAGCTATCAGTGTCCTGCAGCTGCCAAAAGAGCCAATGCAATCTCAGGGTGCATCAATAGAGATACTGTATAGTGTCAAAATCTTAGGAAGTGATGGTCCTGCTCTACGCTGCGCCGGTCAGACAGCGCATGGAATACTGTGTCCAGTTTTGATTACCACAATACAAGGAGGAACTGGAAGTGCAGAGAAGAGCAACAAAGTTGATGTTGGATTTAAAAGTTAAAATAACTCGACTTTTTAGCCTAAAGAAAAGAAGGCTAAGGGGGGTGGGGGCCATGATAACAGCTTTCCAATACTTGAATGGCTCTCATGGGGAAGAGGGAGTGCATTTATTCTCCATAGTGAAGGAGGGTAGGACAAAAAATAGTGGTGGAAGCTTTATAGAGTGGATTTATTCTCCATAGTGAAGGAGAGTAGGACAAAAAATAGTGGTGGAAGCTTTATAGAGGAATATCCACATTCAGAATTAGGAGGAATTTCCTGACTGTGAGATCTATTAAGTAGTGAAACAGCCTGCCTCCTGGATATTCTTTCACTGGAGTTTTTCAAGCAAAGGTTGGAAAGCCATTTGTCTGGGATGGTATGAATATTTCTGTCCTGTGGTTTGGACTAGAAGACCTTCCCTTCCAGCCCTATGTTTCTATGATCCCCAACCCACATAGAATTCACCTAAAACTTTTCCTGATTTGCGACGTTTCAACCAAATATATTTTTACCAGTCTTTGTGAGGTGCAGCCCATCTTATGCCAGCAGTAAGACTCTGGTCTTAGAAATTAAATGTTATTAGATATTATTACAATTTTTTTCTTGGTTTATTATTTATAAATAGAAACATACTAGTTAAAGCTATTGCTATTGTATGATAATCTGCTTGTAATACTGCTTTATTTTAACACGGATTTCCACTTTCAGATTGATCTATTGTAATATGTAGATTTATATCAATGCCATTTTAATTTTTTCCTGTCAGTTTTACTTAGAAACTTTTTATTTACAATTTGCTTTTTCTATATTTTTCTTGCTTCTTTTTCTGCTTACATTTCTAAATTTAATAAGTAATTAAAAATACTTAATTTAATATAATACAGGTAATAAGTAAATTAATAAGTAATTAAACAAAACAATCAAGGCATTGTTTTGTTACATCTATATGCTACACTCCTGGCAGATTATATACTTCACAAGCTGATGGTTCGAGTCAGCCCTGTTGGTTTCTTTGTATTATTGAGTTGCCAACTACCTCAGCTTTACTCTTGATGTACTTGCAGGCCAGAGCCATATTCTCTCTCCCCTTCAGGAATCCACTATCCTATCTCCTATTTGGCATTGTCTCATACCCTCACCCCACCCTTTTGCAAACTCAAAGCATATTGAAAGTTTGCTGGGTTCCAGCAATGCAAAATACTTTCTATAGCTCTTATTTCTGATTGTCTCTCATCAGCTCATTCCTTTCTTTGGTCCTCTTCCTTATGGGGAGTTCCTCTATTGTCATGCTTCATTTGTTTGATGTGATAAGTCTTAGGCCTCTCTTATGTATTGAAATGCTTGTTTCGTTTTTTTTCTGCAAACACTGCTATAACTTGCACTTCCTGCGCATATATGCCAGATTGTTTTCAGTCAGAAATACATACAGGTCACAAGCATTATAGATCATAAATGCAGACTCCTGTTTATTCCTCATCACTTCTGTTTCTAAAGGCTTCACAAGTAGAAAGGATTTCTTTCTTATTGTTCCTTTCTCAGGCTCTCATTTAACTAATCAGTGCCCTTTTAGGAGGAAATTTTTAGAGAGATCTCCTCTGCAAAACTCTTAATACTTTTCCCTGTTCACTACTTTAATTTGCTCAGAATCTGGAAACTGGATGTCTCTTATAGTTTGTGATCAGCATCTGTTTTTTTAGTAGAAAACAATCACTCAATTACTCCTTGTAATCATCAGCTGTTTAGGAAATAACATTTTTACCACCTAACAGCTGAGATATTCCATCAAACATATTGCTTTTCTGGTTTCTGTCCTCTCTTCTTGGTCTGTTCTTTCTTCTAACTTCCAGTGCCTCCTGTTAGGTCTTCTGATTTTATCTCAGCATTTGTTCAATTCCTAGAATCTGACTGCCTTATATTCCGCCCATAAAATCTGCAGTTATAGGAGAAATATCTGCAAATCAGTAAGCATTAATGTGCTTTAATATTTATGCTGACATTTATACAACTGTGATTTCAGAAACTTTCTACCAAAGTTTCTAGAGCCTGCTTATTCTCCAACCAATTACTTCATCCCTTGCAGGACTTGTCAGCAGGACCTTAAATTGCTTAACCGTTGGTTAAGATGCCAGCGTGATGCAGTGGCTGGAGTGTTAGACTTATATTAAAGTCCACCCTCTGCCATGGAAACTTTAGGTTAGTTGCTTTATTTCACAGAGTACTTGCAAGAATAAAAAGAAAGGTGATCCATAGGTAAACTGTAAATTTATCCAATACATATAACACTTATAGAAGAATATGTTCTCTACTGTAACCCATATAACCCTCCATCTCAAGAATCCAGTATGGAGAGAATGAAATTATTTTTTTGTCTATAAATTAGCATATTCCAATGGTATCAATGCTCAAGAAAAATGGCACAGCTTGCATATGTATAGAACTAAAATGGTTAAATAACTGTGTTTTGATCATCCATGGACATCTTGCTTTATTTTTCTTTTAAAACTGAACAAAAGCAAAAGAACACTGAAGCTATTTCAAAAATGATCCCCCCTCCAGTGCTGTGATAAAGAGATTTGGGGGCATTGTACCATTGGATGATTTAGGCCATAGTTGCCTAATTAAAGACCACAAGCTATTAATTCCGCTAATGAATTGTAAAGATGCCAGTGACTTTTCTAAATTATAAGATATAACCTTGATGATGAATACCATTCAGGTAAAGCATTTCTACTAGTAGATATTTAATCCTCAAATCCAATAAAATACCCTGATCTAGAGTCAATTTAACTTTTAGAAGAAGTATAAAAACTGATCAAGTAGTACTGCATGTCTCATTTTGATGGGTATCTTCAGCATATAAGTCCCATTACTGTTTCTAATTCGGAACTACAGGCAACAGTTGCTCTACTGTACTATTGGCCATCACATGCACACAGCAGAGCTATCACCTTCAACCCATTCTTTATAGAGAGCAAGCCCTACAATACCACGGTGACTGATGGTTTATGACACAGAGTTGGTTATTTCAGCTGCGATTTGATGAGAAGCAATAGGAAAAACCCATAAATAATGTTGGTTGAAGGTCACCTTCAACATTATTAAATGCAGAGAATATGCAAGACTATCTGTTTGGTGGCCACAATTGAGTTAAAATCTTAACGTGGTGGTGACATAAAGTGATTTTTTGTCAGAATAAACCTTCTGGGTTAAAAACAAAAACAACATCAGCTATCCTGATCAATGCCAGATAAATCCTGAGAGACACTGATTTTTCCAAGTATGTCAACACTGAAACTGTGGTTGACCTTACAAAATCTATTCAGCAGCATCCACAGCAAACCACAATTACCCCAAAATGATGGCATGCACACAGAGACAACGTCCTAACTTTTGATGAAAGTATGCAAGTGGTAGTATTTGCACTGTGTTGTCATGATACCCCCCACCCACTTTTGCCTCCCCTGCAGACACCCATGAATTTACTATCTTTAATTGCTTTTAGAAAATCGCTGTAAGAAGATGTCCTGAGGAATGGATAATGAAGGACAATTCACAGGGAAATTTCTCACTGTTTTCAAAGAAGTATAACTTACAATAACTTATTACAGCCAGCCCTCATTATCCACAAGTCAGTAGGGAATCAGAAAGAGCAATTCAGGCTGCAAAGTGAATTCTGTCACAGGAACATCTATTCTTAGTTTTATTAAGTGATAGAGGAACTCCCATCCATGTCACTTTGTATGGCCCAGCTCAATTAATTATGAGATGGAAGCCATAAATCCCAATTCTAAAACTGAAAGACACCCCTCCACGCACACACACACGCACGCATACCCTCACCCTCACCATTCTGATTTCAAGGAACTCGTTGCATCATCCGTAAAGGCAAATGCAGCCGTCAGATTCCACATGGTTAACTAGCATGGACTATATCTCTTGCTGAAACTGCATGCAGGATCTCCAGAGCAAATTCAATTGGATCATTAGAAGGAATGGTAAGAACTAGCAACTATACAGGAACAGTGTCAGGCACCTCAATTCTATATTATTAAGATGGACAGAGGCACAATTAAGAGGAACAGAAGATATTTGCCGCTTATTCGGAAAACCAGCAATTCTCAGATACACAGGAGTTGCAAAAAGAAAGTCGAGCATGATAAACTCACCAATACACCAAACCACTGAGACTAAGTTGATGCCACCAAAGGCTGTGACATCTAATCACCATTGTCACCTACCTTCAAGCTCAGAGCCAGTGATTTCTAGAGACAGGGCAATCACCAAGTCTGCTTTTTATAAAAACTTGTTTATGTAGGTAGAAAGAGCAATAACTTATTGAGGCAGTATAACCCCCTGATGCTTTTATTTATTATTTATATATTATTACTTTTATTTAGTAGATTTATATGGCTGCCTGTCTCAAGTACATGACTCCAAGTAGCCCTCGCTCTTTCTCTCCTTCTATATATACAGAGTAGCCTGTTTGCTGTAGTGGTTAAGGGAGACAGTGAGTTCTAGCCTTGCTTTAGGTATGAAGTCAGCTGAGTAACCTTGGGCCAGTCCCTCTCTCTCAGTCCTAGGAAGGAGGCAATGGTAAGCCACTTCTGAAATCTTGCCAAGAAAACTGCAGGGCTTAGTCCAGGCAGTCACCAGGAGTCAACACTGACTCAAACGCATGCATAAATAAACAAACAAACAAATGACTGTTTGTCTACTCATCACCACAGAATTAGGAGACTGAATACTTCAATGTTGTTCATTTTTAAATTGTGTATTTGTGAACTGTATATAATTTATGACTCAGGAGAAGTGCAATGAAACATGATCCTATTCAGTGAAGAGCAAAAGTTAGTATTTTACATGGCAAGGAAGAATCCAGGAAGAAGGTAGAAGAAGTTTTCCACTAAGGAAAACTGACTAAGAACTGTAACCAGTTTACATATTTAGTTTTTGTAAATACACTGTTAATGTTGGTCAAGTAGAACTCTTGGATCCTTTTGTAAAGAAAGAAGAGACTAAGGTTCTTAATGGAAAAAATAAACCTGAACATCCTGAAATACTGCCAAAACCCAATCAGTTGTTTACACACAGAAGCCAGAGAAAGCAATCTGAGAAAAAGTTATTTGTCCACAAGATATTGATGTAGCTTTACCTGACACTCAAGAGTTATAGATATGATATGACAGATTCTAAATTTTGAAATCAGTTGCTGCTTAGAAGTAACAAATGCCCTGTCTTATCCATCAAATATGAATTAAAGCTTTTCTCTTGCATAAATCTTACTCCAAAGAAAATAAGGAGGGAAATGAAGAGTGAACCTTCCCATGCAGGGATAAGAGCCTGTGCTAAGGATTACCTTGTGGAAATGTTTAGTTGGCAAAACTTAGTTGTTCTTCCATCTTTATTGCAACCCCAGAACACCAGCCGTTAACCCTGTTTAGGGTAATCCAGTTCCTCCTTGGTCATGAGGGGCCAGAAAAATACCCACCAGGCCATGGTGAGGACTATTCTAGGCATATCTTGGATAAAGTCACCCAGATTTTCTCAGAGTTGGAATTTGGTTGTAGAGGTCCTTTGGAGTTGCCTCTTTGAGGCACATTGCTCCCTGGTTATCTGGGAAGAGTTTGAGCCTGTTGGTCCTAATGAAGGGTCCTAGGATCATTCAGCCGCCTATGTTTTAGATCCATGCTCCTCCTGGTCAATTAAGGCCCCCCAGAAGTTGTCATGTGTTTGGGTCCATGCAGTGATGAATGCTTATTTATGTGAAGCCTATGAAGTAGATCAGATCCAGAAACCAACTGCACAGGAAGATTATAACATACTTTATTGAGATAGGCTACAGTCACAGAATCTTGCAAGTTTGATTGTGCTTTTCATCCCCTCCCTCTTATTCCCCAGTGAGTCAGGGAGGATCCGGCCTGAGTCTCTTCTTAATACTATCTTCCTTCCCAGAGCTTAAGGAGCTTCCTTTTTGTCTACAGTTTCTGAATATATGCTTCAAGGCCATTTCCATAGTTCTCTACAATTTATAATACCACATCAAACAATTCCAGTGAGGAAAAGAATGAAGGACAAGATGTCAGTATGATGTAATAAAAACCTTTAAACAAGGGGCTTATCCTCATGACAGCATTATTGATTGTTTCTCATTCCAAACCTGGCTGGAAATGAAGCTAGTTTAACAAATTGCTATCCAGATTTCAAATCATTCCTCAGATTTGGCAGCAATGCCCATCAGGTGTTCTGTCTAGGCAGTACTTACAATGGGTCCTACTTGGTGAAGTTTCCTGTTTCTTTCTCCCATACATTCATGCCAGGAAAGCAGCCACCACTCACACCCTATTCTGCAGGTCGAGGTCCAGTAAGGAAGATGACCTTGACAGAGATAGGCCAGATCAGTTACCAAAGCAAAGAGGAGATTCTTGGTCTGGCCTAGCTGGTGGGGCTGACAAGTCTTTGAAAATTTATCAACCTTTTCCAAGAACCCCCCTGTGACTTGGAGGAAGATTTATTGGTCTTGAAGAAAGTTGTAGACAGCCTTACCTTCTTGCTACCACTTGAACTAGAAAGTGAAACTGGTAGAACTGTTGTCAATTTCATTTCAATATTTCATTTCTGGATCAGTGGGCTGCAGAGAGAAGGCAGTTTTACCATTCTGTCATTTACCTGGAGTGAAAAAAGGGTAAGGCCCACCATTTCTCTTCTGTACTGGTATATTGGAGGAAATTCAGCAGTTCACCAGTCATCTCTAACCAGATAGCACTTGCTCAGAGCATAGTCAGGCTTAATTGTGACAGCCCTTTCATAAGTGGACACTCAGCTCAGCAGCAGAGGATGAAATGGCCATGGAGGCAAACAACAAGTGAATGGAAAGTACATAACATACCCAACCAATTGGAATGAAGGAATTTTCCTAAGACAAAATGAACTATACTGGGCAGACCAATTGTGTGTGCCATCAGATGCTGGGAAAACACTATTTTTGATGGGGAACAAGAAAAGAGAAATGGCTGTTGCTATCCCAGCAAGCTAGGGAAGGGTGGATGATAGTCTGTGCATTTGTGATCTCCAGAAATGGTAGGTAGGCCAGGGCAAGCAAGAAATGAAGATGAGCCCAAACAGACAAATGATGCATTTGGAGGTAGAAAGAAAGAAAGTTCATCAAGGAAGAGTACATCCGAGCTGAAATTGCACAGATGATATCAAAATGAGTTAAGATTTGCAAAAGATGTTAAGAACATTTTAAAAGTCTTCTGTAGATATATTCAGATGAAAAGAAAAGAATCACTATACCAGCTGCTCAGTAAAGTTAGCAAAATGCTAACTGTGAACAAAGGAAAAACAGAACTACTCAACTTCTATTTTGGTTCAACCTTCTCCAAGAAAATACGCGTTTTGAATTCTGAAGAGCAGGAGGAAGGGACAAAACTGAAGCCTGAAATTGATAGAAACATGGTCACATGACTGCTATTTATTTGGAATTAGCTTCTATCCCACTTCAAACATTATGTTCAGTTCATTTAAGAAGGATTCAGAGAAACTGCAACAGATTAAGAGAAGAGGAATAAGGATGATTGGGGACTAAAAATAGAATAGTATAAAGAGAGACTGAAGGAAGTAGCCACCTTTAATCTCAGGAAGAAGTGGGGGGTAAGATACAACTCTTCAGATATATGAAAGGTTGTTCTACAAATGAAGCTCTAGACTTCTTATTGGCCAAAGTGCACTCAGAATAATAGGTTTAAATTATAAGAAAGCAGATTCAAATTGAATCTCAGGGAGAAAACAAAAAAACAAAAAAATAAAACCCTTCCGTACAATAAGGCCAGGTTCATAGTGGACAACTTACCTAAAGAAGTGATGAGATCCCTTTTTTGGATGTGTTCAAGGAGAGACTAGATAGCCCTGTGTCCCATACTTTAATTTGAACTTTTTCATTGGGCTAGTGGTAGGATTCATTGGCCTATATAGCTCCTTCCAGCTATGATTCTCTGAATTGTTCATGACTGTGTTTCAGGAAAGTTAGTCTGTTACCATCCCTTATTATGAACTGGGTGTTTTGGAATCAATGTAAGTTTAATTAATATAGTATCTTGAAAAGGAAGGAAGCTCTAGAATGTGAAAGGGATCACAATGAATGTTGTAGTGCCTCTTCCTCCTCCTCTTCTGAGGGCTGCAAGGAGTATAAGCAGTGATATAACTGGAGGGACAGTGTTTTCATCCTGTTTGAGCAAAAACAGTGTTAAACTACTCTTAAGGCTAATGAAGAAACTAATAAGCCAATCACCCAGAGAGAAAAAGGAAGTATTCCTTATTATTGAAAGTGTAAATTACATTAACAAATTACATCTTTCCAAGAATTAGCCATGGATAGAATGGCTATAACTCAACTAGGCCCCATGATTGTATGCAGAAGATCCAAAGCTGAATCCCTGGGATTTCCAGATAGGTATGCCTTTTAAATCCTGGAGTACTGTTCTTAGTATGAGTGAAAGAGACCAACCGATATAAAGTGGCTCCCTAGGTCTGATTCCAGGTCTGTAACCTACTCCTCCTGATTTAAATCTTGGGAAAACATTATTTGGGTTTATATAAAGTTTGTATCCTTCTCACAGAAATGTGGAAGCTGAACTTAAGGATCATAATGAAAAGACCCTGAGTACAGATACTTAGTTTGTCCCATTTTAAGCAATTTGTGTACCATACTGTTTGTAAAGCCCAGCTAAATGCAAGTACTTTGAGAACTAACACATCTCATATTTGTTATTAAAACAAGATTCAAATCAGATTCAAAGTCAAGAAGCTAAACCTTAAAAATGAAAAAGATCAAGTGAAATGTTAGTTCCACAAATCAATTACATTTCCTCACAGGAAACAGATTTTCTTCAAAATACAAGCAAGTTCCTCTTGAATGGCAAGTATCATCTCTGGAAGATTCCAGCTAAATTGGCAGGTGCTGAAGTCAATTCCAACATTAGTGGGATTTGGTACCCATTTTGCAGATTATTCTTTAAATTAAATATCTGGAAGCATATGTACCAACAGGCCCAGAACTGTAGAGAATTTCATTCTCGTTATTATGCTTGACCTTAGGATTTCAAATGAGCTTCAGAAAACTATAATAGTCTACAAGAAATAGACATGAGAATACCACTTCTTACAGGCAAATAATACCACTTGTTACAGGCAAGATAACATAATATATTCAAAGTTGAGTCTGGGACCATGGAGTTAAAGCTCCAGAATCATCACAGTATATGTTTGCACTTTTGAGGTATGCAAATACAATTAGTTTTATGAGCATAGCCTATATATTTATTTCACATTTATCCCTATACTTCTTACCATTTTGCCAGATTCTTCAGCCTATTTTCTTTCCCCAACATTACAGCTTACCAAATATGAGCTGCGAAAACATCTGGATAGCTACTAAGATGGAACCAAAAAGATACAGTGAACTCTAACTCTCCATTTCTGTCCAGTGGTCATCCAGATTTTTTATAGATATGGCAAGCTGTACTCAACAAAATCAGTCTAAGTGATTTGGTAGCACAAGGCAGAAGAATAAATGACACCCTCTTTTCCAGATTAGGGTACATATTGCTCAAAAGCAGATAAAGAATTTGGAGATGGAAATTCCACTAGTAAATCTTTTTGAGATTAAATATGCAATTTTTGTTGTTGTTTAGTCGTTAAGTCGTGTCCAACTCTTCGTGACCCCATGAACCATATTGCGCCAGGCCTTCCTATCTTTCACTGCCTCCCTCAGTTTGCTCAATTTCATGCTCATTGCTTCAGTGATGCTATCTAGCCATCTCATCCTCTGCCGTCCTCTTCTCCTTTTGCCTTCCATCTTTCCCAGCATCAGGGTCTTTTCCAAAGAGTCCTCTCTTCGCATTAGGTGACCAAAGTATCTGAGCTTGAGCTTCATTATCAATCCTTCCAATTAGCAATCAGGGTTGATTTCCTTTAAGATTGACTGGTTTGACCTCCTAGCAGTCCAGGGGACTCTTAAGAGTCTTCTCCAGCACCACAGTTCAAAGGCATCAATTCTTCGGCGTTCAGCCTTCTTTATGGTCCAGCTCTCACAGCCATACATTACTACTGGAAAAACCATAGCTTTGACTATGCGGATCTTTGTCGGCAAGGTGACGTCTCTGCTTTTTAATATGCTATCTAGCTTTGCCATAGCTTTCCTCCCAAGGAGCAAGCGTCTTTTAATTTCATGGCTGCAGTCTCCGTCTGCGGTGATCTTGGAGCCCAAATAAATGAAGTCTGTTACTGCTTCCATTTCTACCCCTTCTATTTGCCAGGGATTGATGGGTCCAGATGCCATGATCTTAGTTTTTTTAATGTTGAGTTTCAAGCCAGCTTTCGCACTCTCCTCTTTCACCCTCATCAAGAGGCTCTTTAGTTCTTCTTCACTTTCTGCCATTAGGGTGGTATCGTCTGCATATCTGAGGTTATTGATGTTTCTCCCTGCAATCTTAATTCCGGCTTGTGATTCTTCCAGCCTGGCATTTCTCATGATGTACTCTGCATATAGGTTAAATAAGCAGGGTGACAGTAGACAGCCTTGTCGTACGCCTTTCCCTATTTTGAACCAATCGGTTGTTCCATGACCGGTTCTAACTGTTGCTTCTTGGCCCGCATACAGATTTCTCAGGAGACAGGTAAGGTGGTCTGGTATCCCCATCTCTTTAAGAATTTGCCACAGTTTGTTGTGATCCACACAATCAAAGGCTTTTGCATAGTCAATGAAGCAGAAGTAGATGCTTTTCTGGAACTCTTGTGCTTTCTCCATGATCCAGCGAATGTTGGCAATTTGATCTCTAGTTCCTCTGCCTCTTCGAAACCCAGCTTGTACATCCGGTAGTTCTCGGTTCACGTACTGCTGAAGCCTAGCTTGTAGGATTTTGAGCATAACCTTGCTAGCATGTGAAATGAGTGCAATTGTGCGATAGTTTGAGCATTCTTTGGCATTGCCCTTCTTTGGAATTGGAACGTAAACTGACCTTTTCCAATCCCGTGGCCACTGTTGCGTTTTCCAAACTTGCTGGCATATTGAGTGCAGCACTTTAACAGCATCGTCTTTTAGTATTTTAAATAACTCAGCTGGAATACTGTCATCTCCACTAGCTTTGTTGTTAGCAATGCTTCCTAAGGCCCACTTGACTTCACTCTCTAGGATGTCTGGCTCAGGGTCAGTGACCACACCAGCATGGACATCAGGGACATTAAGATCTTTCTTGTATAGTTCTTCTGTGTATTCTTGCCACCTCTTCTTAATCTCTTCTGCTTCTGTTAGGTCCCTGCCTTTTTTGTCCTTTATCATGCCCATCTTTGCATTAAACGTTCCTTTGATATCTCCAATTTTCTTGAAGAGATCTCTAGTCTTCCCCATTCTATTGTTTTCTTCAATTTCTTTGCATTGTTCATTTAAGAAGGCCTTCTTATCTCTCCTTGCTATTCTCTGGAAATCTGCATTCAGTTGCTTATATCTTTCCCTTTCACCCTTGCTTTTCGCATTCCTTCTTTCCACAGCTATTTGTAAAGCCTCATCAGACAGCCATTTTGCTTTCTTGCATTTCTTTTTCTTTGGGATGGTTTTAGATGCTGCCTCTTGTACAATGTTACAGACCTCCGTCCATAGTTCTTCAGGCACTCTGTCTACCAAATCTAATCCTCTAAATCTATTCATCACCTTCACTGTGTACTCACATGGAATATGATCTAAGTCATACCTGAGTGGTCTAGTGGTTTTCCCTACATTCTTCAATTTAAACCTAAATTTTGCAGTAAGAAGCTCATGATCTGAGCCACAGTCAGCTCCTGGTCTTGTTTTTGCCGTCTGTATAGAGCTTCTCCATCTTTGGCTGCAAAGTATGTAATCTATCTGGTTTCGGTATTGACCATCTGGTGATGTCCATGTGTAGAGTCGTCTCTTGTGTTGTTGGAAAAAAGTGTTTGCTGTGACTAGCTTGTTCTCTTGACAGAACTCTATTAGCCTTTGCCCTGCTTCATTTTGTACTCCAAGGCCAAACTTGCCTGTTATTCCGATTACTCCTTGACTTCCTACTTTAGCATTCCAATCCCCTATGATGAAAAGGACATCTTTTTTTGGTGCTAGTTCTAGAAGGTCTTGTAGGTCTTCATAGAACCGGTCAACTTCAGCTTCTTCGGCATCAGTGGTTGGGGCATAGACTTGGATTACCGTGATGTTGAATGGTTTTCCTTGGATACGCACTGAGATCATTCTGTCGTTTTTGAGGCTGTACCCCATTACTGCCTTTCCCACTCTCTTATTGACTATGAGTGCAACTCCATTTCTTCTAAGGGTTTCTTGCCCACAGTAGTAGATATAGTGGTCACCTGAATTAAATTCACCCATTCCCGTCCATTTCAATTCGCTGATTCCCAAGATGTCGACGTTCAATCTTGTCATCTCATGTTTGACCACATCCAGCTTGCCTTGGTTCATGGATCTTACATTCCAGGTACCTATACAATATTGTTCTTTACAGCATCGGACCTTCTTTTCGCTTCCAGATACATCCACAGCTGAACGTCGTTTCGGCTTTGGCCCAGCCGCTTCACTCTTTCTGGAGCTACTTGGAATTGCCCTCCGCTCTTCCCCAGTAGCATATTGGACACCTTCCGACCTGAGGGGCTCATCTTCCGGCGTCATATCTTTTAGCCTTTTAACATTGTCCATGGGGTTTTCTTGGCAAGGATACTGGAGTGGGTTGCCATTTCCTTCTCCAGTGGACCACATTTTGTCAGAACTCTCTGTCATGACCTGTCCGTCTTGGGTGGCCCTGCACGGTATAGCTCATGGCTTCACTGAGTTACACAAGCCCCTTCGCCACGACAAGGCAGTGATCCATGAAGGGGAAATATGCAATTACAATAAGTTAAATACTTAAAATATACTTCCCCATCATGATACCCGAAATCTGCTGACTTCTGCTTGAAATGCCCATGTCATTTTTAGCTCAGTCATAGGGTTGGTCCTAAATATCTAAAGAATGGACATTTTGGTTCATGCTGAATTCTAATCCTAGAAGGATGACATGGTATCTTTAATTATTACACTGGAGAAAATCAAAATGACACATACATACATACATACATACATACATACATACAAAGGTACAGAGTCAGCCTTCTAAGGAGAGAATCTAAAGACAACAACTGTAACGAAGACAACATTTGTAGCCAGATTGATTGTTATTGTTACTTCTTTGTGCCTTTACAACTGCTAGTATATATTCTGAACTAAAATAAATTTTGTACTAAAAGAAATGGAGATCTTACAATGTACAACTCAGAGTTTTATATAGGTTAAAGTGGGCACACTAATAGTACAAGAGGAACTGTGGGAAATCTGTACTCAGTGGTAGGCAGTTCCTGCAGAGTAGAAATATTTGCTTTCATTTTAAAAATGTCCAATTCTTTTCACATCAAGCCATCCATATTCTTGAGATATTTACCTAGCCATGAAGTACCCAGGTCTGAGAATAAGTGACAGTGACAAAATTCACAATGCAGGATGACACATTTTGCCAAAGCATCTGAAACTATTTAAGAATGGAGATTTTTTTTTTTAAAGTAACTTGTACACAAGCAGAAATGCATATATAAAATTCAATCTGGCAGACCAACTTTTCTGCAAAGCCTCAATGCTCAGTTAAATGGAATCAGATTTCTGTCGGAAACCTTCCTATGACCAGAAGGAAAAGTTTATGAAAGAAGCATTTTCAAGCAAACTTTTATAATAATTTTTCTTTCCCAGAAACATAGTACAAACATTTGAACCAGTCCCCAAACCTATATTAAAAAATCTGTTCTGAATGTTTGATCAGAGCTCATGCTCATTCCTAAAATCTGTAGGGAAGCTGGAAACACCTGCTGAACTCTACTTGGCTTCAGCTGGTAATATTAATGCCTCATTTTCCTGAGCATTACATTTACTTAAATGGTTTTAAATGTTGTTTTAACCTTTCCAAATGAAAGCATAAAGTTATAGAACATTTCTACAACCAGCCAGATTGTAACGACATGCCACAAAGAAATAAAACAACAGCCCAGCATTTAAATCAATCATATACCCTTATATTTGGATAATGTACCTTCCCACCTTGTCCCTATATACCTTTCCTTTAATGCGTGGTCCTCATTGTTGAGAGGAGGGGGAAGCAAGAAAGGTTGACAGTAATATTGATAATATAGAAAGAAATATTTTTCTCCAAACCATCAGTGACAATGTAGACTTGTGTCATAATGCATATTATTTAAAGTGTGTGTGAAAGAAATTTTTCAAATTTAGGAAGACTGTTATGGAAAGTTGTCAAGCTGCTTGAAAACTGTGAACGATTGACCCTGAAGTCAAAACTGATGTGCTAATATCAAATTAATACTGCACTCAAGTGTTTGTGAAAACATAAAACAATGAAAAGTCATTTCCTCCAAAACAGAGAGTAGCAATGTAAATAAGCTGATTCAAAAATAATGCCCAATGAAAGTTGCGTTGGAAGTGTGACTTCAGCAGCACTGAGTCTTCATCATGTCTTGACCTATTGACCATAAGGAGCAGTAGGGTGTAGACAGTGGCTTATGGGCTTACCTAGTGTCCCTTCTTTGTCTATCATTCTACAGGCTCTTTGTCTAGATTGGTAATTTCAGGTCTCCTTCTTCTGTCTTTGTTTCCAGGTACATATACACAGAGCATTTGCTCTCTAACTCTCCTCCTGGTAGCATGTAGTTAGCCAAGTGCTAGGCTTTGTCTGTGCCTACAATGTACTTCCCTCTATAACTCTCCTTCCTGTTATAGCTATAAAACCTTTTTCAGGAATCATAACTCACATTGCTTTCCCACTCTTAGGAATGTTCATACCTTTGCACAGATGCTTTCCCACCAAACAATGGAACAGCATTCACACATTATTTAAATCCAGATTTCTCCCCATAAATTAGTTTAGTCTCCCATTCAAATCTAGTTTGTTTTATGCAGACCACAAGCTATTATGCCCATATTTAACTAAATTCCCCAGTCATTCTGATCAATTTTATTTACAACTCTGACTTTCAGATTCTTTAAGTTCTATTTCTTTAAGTATGGACAAATTCTGTCATGTACAATATACAATGCACAGCAGTTTGCCTGGCATGCTTACCTAATTAATCAATCAATCAATCAATATTACTTTTATGTATTCAATATGCTTTATGGACTGGTCATTGACCATAATAAAGAATCTATGTATTTCCCCATAATTTAATGAATAGGACATAATGACCTGGTTCACATGTAATGCAAAACTACAATAGACGGCTTTGGGGCTAATCTAGAAACACACGCACACACACTGCAGCTTAGCATTATTTGTGAATCAAGCCTTATTTTGATGGCTTGATAAATTAATAGCTCTCTCCAGCTTTGCATCCAAATTGCCAAGTCCAACTTTTTCTCTGGATAACAGGATACAATTTCCTCCTTCTGTCTTATGCTTCAGCTAGGAGTTATTTTTGCTTAGTAAAAATTGCCATCCTTTTAAAAATGTTATTACTATAATATACAAACCACTAAAAATGAATAAAGATATTATTTCCACGAAGTACAAAATTAGAAGGGGGAGTCATAAAAGACATATATTTAAACCTTATCCTTTCTTCCTCCTTCCCCTAACTTTTCATGAAATGTATCCAATTCTTCCTTGTATGTCATATACTGGAATTATCAATATTTCTGCGGCAAAGGAACTATATGGGGATGCTGCTAAGCACTGCATGCACAATAAAAAGGTTTTCTTAATATATATACTCAGCTCAAATCAACCAAACATCATGCATCATGTTCATTTGTCATGTGTTGAACCTGGTTACTGGTTAGTGTAGTCTAATCAGTAATATATCTAGTAGCATTTTCATTTCTAATATCTTGCATCCTAGTTTCCAATCCATGTTTATATTTAAGTATTCTTCTCACTCATATTTAGGCTGTGGTGCTTTGAGTCTCTCACACACACACACTCACACACACACACACACATGTATTTCCAGTGTTCAGAATGAGTCTGCCACAACTGAACACTGCCTACTAATCACATGAGGTAACCTAGCTGGAGTTTGACCACAATCACCATGTTTTGCAGTGTGACTCCAGCAAGAAAGCAAATGGCTATTTCTAGAGATTGTGAAGAGCATAGCTCCTGACCGCTGGATTCAGAGGTAACAAGCTACTCCCCTACCTCACCTTGATCTGCCCTATTGTGTATTTATCCATTTTGTTTTTATTTCCATTACATTTGAGTTTGCTGCTATTTTTCATTTTTACAGTCCAGCATTCACATTACTACATCTTATAGGGAATAATACAGTCATGTTCTTTTACAAAATTGCCCTTGGTTTTCTTCCTTGCCCCAAACATTGTCCCTCCTCACGTAAGCTTTTCCTTTATATGTGTCTCCAGAACAGCATCATTTTTTCCATCTTGTAGAAGATTTCCTATTACCTTGAGGTCATTCATTTAATCCATGATCATAGTATCTCTGTGTGTGCTTGGGACGAAATCTACAAGCTCTCCAGTACGTGCAGCTATCTCTGCATATCACCTAAATGCTGATGTGCATGATGGCCACAGTTTCTGGCAACAGATCATTAGTGTAACAGGGAGGTGGGATTACGTGAATGTATTCCAATATGGTTCCTTCCCTTATGCTGGTACCCTTGACTAAATCCACTACCTTCGTAGAGGAAGCCTTACTCACAGGCAACAACAACAACAACAACAAAAATTCCCTCTCACCCCTATGGGTGGTATGTCTTCCTCAATCTCGGGTCCTCCACCAGAGGCCTGGGAGTTTGAGGGTTCTGCGCAGTATCTTAGCTGTTCCTAGCACTGCACTCTTCTGCACAGAGAGCTCTGATGTTGTTCCTGGGATCTGTTGGAGCCACTCTCCCAGCTTAGGAGTCACGGCCCCGAGTGCTCCTACCACCACTGGGACCACTTTGGCCTTGACTTTCCACATCGTCTCGATTTCCTCCTTCAGGCCGTGGTACTTCTCCAGCTTCTCATGCTCCTTCTTCCTGATGTTGCTGTCACTTGGCACTGCTACATCTATCACTACCGCTGTCTTCTGGTCTTTGTCTACTACTACGACGTCTGGTTGATTAGCCAGTACCTGCCAGTCTGTCTGGATCTGGAAATCCCACAGGATCTTAGCCCTGTTATTCTCCACGACCTTCTGTGAAATCTCCCATCTGGATTGGGGGGGTCTAGCCCATACACTGTGCAGATGTTCCTGTACACAATGCCAGATACTTGGTTGTGCCGTTCACTGTATGCTGTTCCTGCCTGCATCTTACACCCTGCCACTATCTGTTGGACTGTCTCTGAGGCCTCTTTGCACAATCTGCACCTTGGGTCCTGTCAAGTGTGGTAGACCCCTGCTTCTATGGATCTGGTGCTTAGTGCCTGTTCTTGTGCTGCTATGATCAGTGTCTCAGTGCTGTCTTTTACTCTGGCCCTTTCCAGCCACTGATAGGATTTCCCAATGTCAGCCACCTCAGCTATCTGTCGATGGTACATCCCGTGCAGGGGCTTGTCTTGCCATGGTATTTCCTCCGCTTGAACTTCCTCCCATGTCTGCTGTTGTCTGAGGCATTCTCTCAGCAGCTCGTCTTTGGGTGCCATCTTACTGATGTATTCCTGGATACTCTGGGTTTCATCCAGGACAGTGGCTTTGACACTCATCAGACCCCGCCCACCCTCTTTGCGGCTGGTGTATAGTCTCTGGGTGTTGGACTTGGGGTGGAAACCTCCGTACATTGTGAGGAGCTTTCGGGTCTTCACATTGGCAGCCTCCATGTCTTCCTTTGGCCAGCTCACTATTCCGGCAGGGTATCTGATGACTGGCAGGGCATACATGTTGATGGCATGGATCTTGTTCTTCCCATTGAGCTGGCTCTTCAGGACCTGTCTTATCCTTTGGTGGTACTTGGATGTTGCTGTCTTCCTTGCCTCCTCCTCATGGTTCCTGTGTGACTGTGGGACACCAAGGTATTTATAGCTGGTCTCTATATCTGCTATGTGGCCCACTGGTAATTCCACTCCATCGGTCTTAACTACCTTCCCTCTCTTTACTATCATCCTGCCACACTTCTCCAGTCTGAATGACATCCCAATGTCCTCGCTGTAGATCCGTGTCAGGTGGATCAGTGAGTCGATGTCTCGTTCACTCTTAGCATACAGCTTGATGTCATCCATGTAGAGGAGGTGGCTGATGGTGATTCCACTCTTGAACTTGTACCCATATCCAGACCTTGTGATTATCTGGCTGAGGGGGTTTAAGCTTATGCAGAACAGCAGTGGGGACAGTGCATCACCTTGGTATATGCCGCACATGATGGCCACTTGTGCGAGCTGTCTTGAGTTCACTTCCAGTGTTGTCTTCCACAGTCCCATTGAGTTCTTGAGGAAGGTCCTTAGTGTCCTGTTGACTTTGTATAGCGCCAGGCATTCACAGATCCATGTGTGCGGCATTGAGTCATAGGCTTTCCTGTAGTCAATCCAGGCTGTGCTCAGTTTGGTCTGCCTAGACCTTGAATCTTGGGTGACTGCTCTATCTATGAGTAACTGGTGTTTTGAGCTTCTGGTGTTGTTCCCAATGCCCTTCTGAGCTGTGCTCATGTACTGGTCCATATGGTCTTGTAGCTTGGCAGCTAGGATGCCTGATAGAACTTTCCATGTTGTGGGGAGGCAGGTTATTGGCCGGTAGTTGGATGGTGCTGTTCCTTTGTGAGGGTCTTTCATGATCAGCACTGTCCTTCCTTGTGTTAGCCAGTCTGGGTGGGAGCCTGCTGCTAGCAGTTGGTTCATCTGTGCTGCTAGGCATTCATGCACTGCTGTTAGTTTCTTTAGCCAGTAGGTGTGGATCATGTCCAGGCCAGGTGCTGTCCAGCTTTTCATGTTCTTGACCCGCTGTTGGATGTCTGCTACTGTGATGGTGACTGGTTCCTGTTCTGGGAGATTGCTGTGGTCTGCTTTTAGGTCCTGCAGCCACTTTGCACTGGTGTTATGTGTCTTCTCTTTCTCCCATATGTTATTCCAGTACTGTTCAGTTTCTGCTGCTGGTGGCTCAGCTGCTCCTCTGTGGTTGCACTGCAGCTGGGAGTACACTTTGGATGGTTCTTTGAAGAACAGGGCATTTATCTTCTTGGCCTCTGCTTCTCTAGTGTATCTCCTTAGCCTGGCAGCCAGTGCTGTGAGCCTTTGTTTAGCAGTCTCTAGGGCTTCAGATGGAGTCAGGCCCATGTATTTTTTCAGTAGCTGAATCTTATTCTTAATCTCCACGCGCTTCTGTAGTTCCACCAGTTGACTGACTTCTCTCCGAGTTGCCTTGATCTTAGCCTCCAATCTCATTTTCCAGGGTGGGTATGTACTGCTGTTCTTCTTGATCGTGTAGCCAAGCAGTTCCAGGATTACAGCGGCTGTAGCATATACCAATTCATTGGTTTCAGTTATGGTGGTAGTAGGGATTGTCTGGAGGGCTCTGTTGGCATCTTCTAGCATACTATCTGATGGTACTTCTCCACTGAGCCTTGGTAATCGGACTCGAGGGTTGACTATAGCTAGTTTATCCATGATCTTATGCCTCATATCAGCTGCTGTGCTCTGTAATGGAAGGGGTGGCAGTGACATTCCAGCTTCAGGTGTTGGCTGCACAACTGCTTGTTCTTCCAGGTCTGCTTGAGTCCGGGTTGTAATGTAGAGTTGGTCTATCTCGAGTTGTGAGAGAAGCTTCCTCTTTACTATCTTGAAGCACTGGATAACTAGTTGTTTCTCAGTTAGTGTGGATGTAGGCCTTCTGTCTATCCATAGTTCCCTCATATGTTTCATATATCCCCTCTCATTAGGTCTGCTGTTGTAGTAGCATTCCATCAATTCCAAGTTTTCTTGTCTCATCCATGTATGGTTTGTTCCAGTAGCCCACTTAACATCAGATTGTCCTGGTTCCCTAACATATGACGTGGACCTTGTCAATCTGGGCGACGTCCAAGCCGGCATGACTCTTCTAGTTCATGTCACTCTCATATTTGAGGTAGGCAGGTGAAGCGTTAGGGGGTCTTTGCCCAAGGACCCCTACTGGTAAGGTAGATGCCAGCCAGGATTTGAACCCTGGTCTCCTGCATCAAAGGCGGTGTCCTAACCACTACGCTATCCAGCCGCAACTATATATATATATATATATATATATATATATATATATATATACCTCCTTCATACTGATGGTGAACACATGCTGACTCAGTTCACACAACACATTAAACCTGGGTTAGAAAAATGCAATTCCTACATTCACATCCTGTGCTATGCCCAAACAAATAAGCCATTTTATGTAATTAATGTGTTGATGGCCTGGTTCATGCAACATGCTAAGATAATAACTGGGTCCCATAATGTGATGAACAGCAAACTGCCTAAGTCATTCAGCCATTTGTGTGAACCCAGCCACTGCATGAAGGAGGTGGGACTAGGCAGCACATTCTAGAGAGACAGTTTTGTGGTGTCTACATGAACTGAACAATTCAAAACACCTTTTGTCTGTTATAATTCCTGATGATAAAAAAGAACAGTCCAGGCTATATTTCGGAATGTGGTTTTTATGTCGAGAGAGTTTTCAACCTGTAAGCTCTTCAAACATGCAGTCTTCCTTCCTTCCTTCCTTCCTTCCTTCCTTCCTTCCTTCCTTCCTTCCTTCCTTCCTTCCTTCCTTCCTCCCTCCCTCCCTCCCTCCCTCCCTCCCTTCCTATGACTGCTCCCTATATTTTGCATATACTGAATATAACAGTATTCAATAAATGTTTGCTACATTTAGTACATTTGCAATGTATTTACAAGGATTTTTCTTATTAGTTTTGTAATATAGCCTCCATCTGCTCAACAGACTGCCTTTCTGGGACTTCTTTTCATTGTTGAAATCATCTTGTCAATGACCTGATTTGCTCAGCCAATAGTTCTCTCTTTTTTTGCTAAGAAGAGGTTTGGCATACGTTTACAAATTGTCCCCTAAATTACTAGGTTTTGAAAATAGCTGAGGGCAGGGTTATATTTTGCTACAGTTTCCATTTTCCTTTCTTCATGTAATCTGATTCCAAAGATGAATGGTCTATGTTTTTGTTATTTCATACTGAAACTGAGGAATTTGACCATATTTGGCCCTATTCCTAAATATAAAGCTTATTACTGAAAGAACTATTTATGGAATGAAGAATCCATGTCATTTTTTTAATTCATGGGAAAATACTATATTGAATCACCAAGGTAAGAAAACCTTAAAAGAACAAAATGGATTCTTGGCAAAATCTGTTACAGAGATGGTAGCCCAGTGGAGGCTACCCGTTACAAGAACATTCTCCTAAAATGCTATTGATCAAGGAAATTAAAAATTAGCACCTTCAAAGAATTACTGTGACTGCAGCTTTAACATTATTCACTTCTTTAAAAGAAACATTCTAATTAACATAAGAAGAGGTGTGTCTATCCCGCGGGGCATCTCTCATAGCTGTTTATTTTTAATGGATTATCAAAGTGAATGACAAGATATTTGCATTTCTGCACTCAACTCTCATTAATATAATTAATGCAGTCTACATTTTGTCACCCCATATTCATAAGGAGTTGGGAGAAAAGGCTGGTTCCCATTGCAAGAACCTCTTAGAAAATGATAATACATGGAAATAGAAGAATTTTACTAGGGGCATGTAAAAGATTTATTCACACTCAGAGCTGTTTAATTTTTCCTGTTAAAAGAAAATTACCATCTAAGAAAAAGGAAAGTTATATACTGGATATATATCTTGTTATTTCTGTGCCCAAATTATCAGCTGTAGGCCTAAAGCTACATGTGACATCACTGATGATCTGGTTAACCCAGTCACATCCTTAGTGGTAGTAGGATGTGTGTGTGTGTATGTGTGTGTGTGTGTGAGAGAGAGAGAGAGAGAGAATGAGAGAGAGAGAGAGAGTCCCTCAGCAGTTCATTAAGTAATTTATCTGATCCTATGTAGAGTTTTGGATATGCAACGCCAAGGTTGACTCCTTAGAATGAGAAAGGCATTTATTACTTCCATGACAACATCCATATAACAAAGGGAAGGATATAAATTAGATATGACTTTTTAATTTTCCTGGAAATAGATACTCCAGATGTTGGAACTGCAGAGATGAAACCATTCCCATGGCTAGATTATTATGTTCCTATGGCATTTTACACTCTTCCACTAGTGCAATTCTGCATTTCCATTGATGACTAGGAAGAAAACATTTCTTTCTATATTGCTGATATTACTGTCAGCCTTCCATGCTTTATGACCAGAAACTCATGTAACCAATCTGTTTTTATAATTCTCTAAAGCAGGGATAAGCAACATCCCAGCATCCCTGGAAATATGGCCAGTGGTGAATGATACTAGGAAATGCAGGTTCATTAATATCTGGAGTGCCATAAATTGTCTATTTCTGTTCCTCATACTTCTTTCCCAAACCTGATATCTGAGCTGATTGGGGGGAAAAAAACAAACAAAACAAAACCTAGAATTAAAAGTGTAGTTTTCTTCTTGAACTGCAGTCTTGTGACCTAGCTCTATTTGGCATACTTTGTATTATGTCATGACTTAGGATCTGGACAGTATTTGGAAAAAAAAAAAGATTGTGGGTTCTTCTCATTCCATCCAAGAACATAGTAATGGGCAATTATACAATATTTTTCTTGAAGATATACACATTTCCATAGGACCTTTCTGCCCCCAGTTCTGATGAAAATGTATGCTGAGATATGGATGCAGATTGGACGAGCCCATGAAGCCCATTATTTTCTGTTTGCTAACAACATTCTTTTTTCTCCTTGTCTGCATGCTTGGCATTCTCCCACTATCTGAAAAAAATGATGCTTCCCCCCCCCCCCCGGACTGACAAAACAGACAACATATATATTGACACATGTTGCTTCAACTATATCTATTACCAAAGAAATGATGCAATAATTGTTTGTTTCAATGTTCACATTTATTGCATATTTCAATGACACATTACCTGCAAGATATCCAGAAGAATATTGAGAGATAATAAAAAACTTTGTGCACTTTTCAAAGAAGTAAAGTGTCTTGCCTATAAGAAAACATGAATGCACAGCAAAACTGCATCAAAACTATGGCAGTAGGAAGTGAGAAGAACTTACATCTCACTAAGCATGCATAATGCTGGCATGATGGACAAGCAAACAAAGGAAGAACATTCCAGTGGTGCGACAATACATTTTCCAGTTCTACTTTACTTCCACACCTTAAATGTGACCTTGAAAGAAGCACCCCTAAGGTAAAAGTTGATAGTTCAAGAGCTTATTTGTAGCCCAAACATGTTTGGTAGAGATAATTTATAGGCTTTCATATTTTTATGTTCATTCCAGAATGCTAATTTTGCTATCGGGAACACAAAACATTTTTGCTGTCAGCTGAGATCAAGCCTATAGTGTGGGCATGTCAGAAAGATAATTAGGTTAAAATGGTGAGTTACTCTAAGAGGCACAGGTACACAATTCACTCACACATACTTTAGGGCAACATATCATTCAATCACCAGCCATGGAAATAAACTTATTTGAAGTAAAAGACATATTTATGCCACACACCCAACTTACATTCTCAAAGGTGAATGCAACCAACTAGGAGAGTCATACCTCCAGGCTAATTGCTGTGATATTTAGAATTTATTTGATGTGGAAATGAGAAATAAAAAGGTTTACAAAAAGTGATTTTGGGAGTGGGGGTTGCAGGAATAGAAGTTCAGAATAGTAGCATGGTCCCAAGCTAAAATCCATCAGGCTAAACATTCCTTTTCCCTTTTTGAAGCTCAGAGCTTTCAGATGCAAGTGTTAGTTTCTCACTGGGCTACGTTCCTCTTTAATATGATAAAGAATTAATGCCTTTAGCCATATATTTATATCAGACAGTTTGAAATATAGCCACTCATTTTCTAACCATTTTTTCCCCCATAACAAGATATCCCGTACATAAAACCTTTTTTTTTTTTTTTTTGCATGATGCCTCAAGAATGTCAATCTTGAGTTTAAAAAGCAAGTGATAGGAATTCAAGGAACTGGGGAAGTTTACAGATCTGTAAGAATTCATGGAGGTCTCCCAGATAGATATATAATATTTGCAACTCTTCCAAAGATTTTGTTTTTAGGTGCCATGGTAAGATACTATGCAACTTTCCCAGCTAGAACAACTAAAACGTTTGCCCTATAAACAAGTAACAACTGCATAGCAAATAACATATCAAACAAATTCAAATTTATTCAGATTCCAGAGGGTTAGCTGTCTGTGGCAGACTATCCCAGGGCATTGCCAAATCTTACAACAACAACAACAACAACATCAACAACAAATGAGCACAGAAGCAATGTGTACGTTTTCGGTACAAATGTGCAATAAATGAAGTATATCCCAGGATGATGCTGAAGCACAATGCTCAGACTGCATGCAAAGAGATCTTGAGGCACATCTTTAAGCAGTGCAGTGCAGATTCTTGATGCTGCAATTATCTGCAAAAGGATGCAAACATTCTTAAAATCCACAAAAATAACTCTTCATCAAAGAACATTCTGTTGGTATCTGAAGTATATCTGAAGAGTCAAACCACGTTGGACCATCAGATCAGAAGTAGCTGTACAGTAATAGGTATCCATGGCCTTTCAAGTGATAGCTGAACCACATCATCTCCCAGCATCCCATTGGCCATGTTAGCTGGAATTGGTAGAAGCTGTAATTCATCTATCTCTCAGTCCGTGGAACAGCAAAATGGATCGCTTAATGCCTTTTCTTGCTTGCTTGACTTTAGCCACACACATACCCATGAGTTACCAAGCTAGGACTAGGTTATTATCTAAGAACACTGAATCTTTCCTTCCTACCTACCTACCTACCTCCTTCCTTCCTTCCTTCCTTCCTTCCTTCCTTCCTTCCTTCCTTCCTCTTTTCTCCTCCTCCTCTTTCTTTTATAAGCAATATACTATTAGTAAGCTTTGGCAAAATATTATAATTATCTACACTATCAGTGAGAAAACACAACTCCTGCCCATTTTGGAAGCCATTGCGATATGATATGAATCTGCAGATGCATTGGGAGATGTTAAATAACTATAAATTACATCATAAAGGAAGATCATATCTACAGACTCTAGCACAGAAACATTTGTGGCCCTATGTCCGCCTCCTAATCAAGTCCCATGCTGTACAAAAGCTAAGCCAATCCAATATCTACTGGATATTTTCAAGAATTTATCAGCTGTTTTTCCAGCTCCAGACTTTCAGCCACACTACATGTGTTGTCTACCTGTCAGGCAGGGAGCTATTTGTCAGGATACAAAATCCTTTGGTGGTTCTTGGAAATAGCTGATGCATGCTCTAAGCATTACAGCACATTCAATAATTTAGACATTGCCTCAATTATCTAATCAGCAGCAGCAGCAGAAACAGCACTGGGAACGTACGTGCTGCTTTACAGTATCCTGATCCAAAGAACTTACCATCTGAAGGGAAAAACCAGAGGGAAAAACAGAAAGAACATGAGATAAATATGAGCAAATGCAGGTCCACATATTTAGAATTCATGGCGCTGGAAGTGAAAGACATTAGGATTAAGGAAGGGCTTCATGGAGAACGTAGTTAATCTCCTCATCCACAAAGCTTTCTTTTTTCAGCTTGTTACCATTTTTATTTTTCCATCAAAAGTGTTTCTCCTTTCCCCCTCCACCCCCATACGCTGCAGACTGAACCACCTGAGAATTCATGCCAGAACAGGCCTTGTTGCAAATGCTGGCAAAGAACCTCACAAAGCCTGCTGCTGAATGAGTGAATTGGAGAATCCAGCGTCCCTCGATCAGCATACATGTGTTCCTTTCTTGCCAAAATCTGTCTCTTGAAGCAAAGCTGCAGTCTACTGGGACAGGTAGATGCAGTTAAACAAAAAGGGTGTTTGTGGGACCTGGGGAAAAAAGTTAAGAGAGGAGGGAAGACAAGCTGTTGATTGGATTTTTTTTTCTTTTCTTTTTGACAGGGATGGTGAGGTTAGAAATAGCAATTTAAAAAAAAAATCTCACCTGGGAGAAACAAATTGAAACATCAGAACAAATTTCTGATGGGAATATAGGGCAACGATCACATTCCCAAATAAGATAGAGGTTATTCTGAAATCAGTTTGTACCTTCAGTGAGTATAAGTTCCATTTAAAAAAAACCCAGACACAGAGAGATAAATTTGTCTACAGACATATAGATATTTTCCTATAATCTATGGCCTCTCCTTCATTTGTCCTAGGGGACTTTATTTAATGAAGTAAATATCTTTTTATAATTTTTTTTTAGTTCTTCTATCGACAATCCATACCTTCTTTGCTGACTCTGCTTAATTTTATTTTACATTTTTGTATGTTTTTTAAATTATTGTTATTTAATAAAAGGAGCCAGTCTGGTGTAGTGGTTAAGGCATCAGGCTAAAAACTGGGAGACTGTGAGTTCTAGTCTTGCTTTAGGTGTGAAGTTAGCTGGGTGATCTTGGCCCAATCACTCTTTCTCAGCCCTTGGAAGAAGAAGGCAATGGCAAACCATTTCTGAAACTCTTGCCAAGAAGACTGCAGGAAATGGCCAGGAGTCAAAACTGACTTAACATACAATTTTCCTTTCCTTTCCTCTTAATAAAACAATAAAGTAAAAATAAATGAGAAATTAGCATGCCAGAAAGTAAAGTGTCAACATTTATACATCATTTTTATTCCAAAATGAGCTAAGCACCAGACCAACAAATCAGATACCCCAACCATAATAGTAAGCATTATAGCAATGTTATATATGATAGAATCGAGCAGTGAAAAATCATAATGGTTAACAATGCCAGAAATTATCTTCCCTTCCATTCTATTTTCTCAACATGATCCATCAAGCAACATAAACATAGTAATTTGTATGTGCACAAAGATTCTTCAGGTGGTCTCCATTTTAGATATTTTAGGCCTCCTCTAAAAAATATAAATGCTATTTCTCCAATAAATTTACAAATATATATATATATATATATAGAGAGAGAGAGAGAGAGAGAGAGAGGGAGAGAGAGAGAAATGGACCACAATATGCTCATGCAAATTTAAGTTCAAACTCAACATAGGTATATTTCTATTGGGTTTCAAAAAGCTGGAGATCTTGGATTTAAATGTAATGAAAAATATAATTTTTAAATAGTAACTAGTTCTAAAAGTAGGTATCACTTTGAATAAGTGGCAATACATACCTTTTAACTTAAGATTTTGAAAATCCTTTCCTGAGAACAAGAATGGACAACCTTTTATAAGTAAGGACTGTACACAGTTTTGGGGGGAAATTGAGCCTCAGTGATTGAGGCAAGCATGCAAAGTGACTGGGCCCATGACTTTTCCCCTGGGATTTTGGAGGAAGTTGGAGAGGGGATAGTTTTTAAACTATGGCAAGACTATTTTCAGGCTTACTATACTATTACAATGCAGATATCATGGGCTTCCTACTTCCCACCTTACCTCATTCAAGTAAACAAAAATGCATGATTGCCCTTAGTGTTATAGCTTGTTTCTTTAGGTCACATGTGAACAGTCTTCAGTACTACTTACATTTCTGTTGCATATACCATATTATTATTATCTCAGCAGCTGGCACTACCTGGTCAACTCTATCTGGGGTTGGACCCTGAATAGTACATGGATGGAACACATCTTGGAAGAAGGCATCTGCCAAGAAACCTACATGGATATGTCAAGGTAGTCAATGTGTAGCCCTCACATGCAGTCCACTGCTAGAAGTACTTCTGACTGCATTAATAACAATGGTGGAAAGAAATACAGTCACCCATTCAGTATTTTCAGTCTCCATCATGACTTAAACTCTGTTACAGTGGTAATGGGTGCTCTATTGGAAGATAGACCTGAAAGACCAGGTTAGGCACAGATCATCATGCAGAATATCTGTCTACGTAGTTGTTAAGATTCAACAACAACTTGATGGCACATAATCAATAAATCAATCATGACTTGAAAAGAACAAGAGATGGCAGCTTCTGCAAGATGGCCACCCCTGACAAAATTAGACACAGAAGTGAGTATAATCATGGGACTTGGAAAGTCCTAAGAGGAAGTAATCAGAAGTGAATGACTATGCCTTTTTTGCCACTTATAAAAGCCACTTTAATGACACGAAAACTGATGTCATTCTTTATTTTCCCAACAAAACCTGAAACTGGGCCACTCACAGAGAAACTAATGCATCTAAGTACTATTCCTAGCAATACATCAAGCCAATTAAACGTTTGATTCTTTCTACACATAGATGAGGACAACAGCACTACATTGTACTGAGGGAAAGTGAAGAATCAAAACAAAACAGAGAAAGCACTTCAATTTATTTGCTCTTTCTTGTTCCCAAGAAAATTAGCAAGAAACAGGAAGAAGTTCTAATTAAAGGGAGGTGAAAAGCATTATTGTCTTTGTGCCATTCTTCTATCATCCAAGTCAACAATGGCACAGAAGAGTAGCAAAATTATTGAGCAATGTAATTAGCAACTTTTAGAACTGGCCTTTAATAGCTATAATAAGTTTTGAAAATAAACCTCCTACAGTAATTACAGAGTTCAGTTCCAGTTGTCAAGACTGTGCTCACTGTGAGGAAAAAATAAATAAAGAGGAAAGTGTGATAAAGGAGCTTTATTCCCAGCAAACAGAGTTCTTGATGCATTTCTATCATATGCTTCTACAGCAGCGCAGAAGCAACTTTCTCACAACTTCTCTCTACTCTGGTCCAATAAAGTCTTCTTGGTGAAAAAAAGAAATGAATGTAGGATCAGTCATTGTAGTTCTTTGCAAATGGGACTTGACTAGCCTACAGACTTTGGGAGCTCGGAAAGTTGTGTATCTTCCTTCTGCCAGTTGGCATCATAAGTCAGTCTGTAGGTAAACCTGGGAAAACCTGGTTTTGAGGATGCACACTGTAAAAGCAAACCAACAAATAAAAAACAAGCTGTCAGATTAGCTAGGGTTGTCTGACAGGCAACAATGCTCCAGCTTTTGAGTAGATAATTCAAATTAGACATGTCAGAGCTTGAACCTGTGTTCTTCCTATGATTTATGAGTTCTCTGTCCAGCTATCAGCACTGTTTCCAAATTGCATACCTTCTTGTTGGAATATTTCTCAGGTCGCTAGCCTGGTCAGACTCTGTTCCATTGTGCTGGGGGAGAAGCTGATGGGCTAAGAAGTGGGATCTGAAAGACATTGTTCAAAACTGCATAGGTATGTTTTTAAAGCATGAAAGTAGCCTAATTTATAAACGGATATTTCACAAACTAAAAATAGTAGCAAAGTAAAGGGACTGTTTCAGAAAGAAAGACATTTTCACTTTCCAACAGAATGCAGTTAAGAAGATGGCCTCACTTCTTTGGATGGAGAGTTCTGGATATAGCAAAATGACATCATGAAATCCTCCTTGTCTGTTACTCCCAAGCCAGCTTCTGAAGGCAATGACACACAGGAGAGTTGTACAACATTTGGACTTGAGGGACAGGCAGGTTCAAATAGTTTGTGAAGTCATGGTCATTCAAATCTCTCAAGTGAAAGTCAGCATCTTAAACTGCACCTCAGGACAAACTTGGAGCCTGTGTATCTAATGTAATAAATAGGTGACATGACCACAACAACTTCTCTATGATAAAAACAAAACAAACAAACAAAACTAGAAGCCACATACACATTTATGTAAATATACACAATGGTGAATCGTGTTCAGAAGGTCTATTGTCACTGACTCATGTGGATGACTTATCTGCTTTTAAAAGTGATACTGGTGGGGCAGGTGACATGAAACTCAAAGTCACTTCAGGAGTGTGGTAGAATATATAAGCTACATGCATTGCACATGTATAACTAAACCCTAGTGTTAAGAAATACCACATAGGTTTTGCACAACGGTGTTTGATTCTGATCCTACAGCATCTATTTTAGAAATCATGCACCATAGTAAACTTGACATGCTAAATTGCTTTTGTGTGTGTATATATATGTGTGTGTGCTTGTGTGTAGAGGACCAAGATTGAGGAAGACACATACCACCCATAGGAGTGAGAGGGGATTTTTTTATATTCAAAATGGCTGTTACTTCATTTATTGCCATACTGTAACAATAGTGTCTAAATTAAGCCAGTGCCAATTCTCAGAGCACTTTTTCTCACTTCCCATAATGGAAGGTGGATTAGTCTGCACAACAGGATAAACTGTAAATCATTTGGGTCTCCTCCAATCCCTGTAATGAAAATCTGAACATTGTGCCAGATTTGCAGAAAAACAGCCTATAGTTCTCTGTCCTTTCAACCATTCTTGGCCACATTCCAGGACATTCTTAGGCAAATTTCAAGCAAAACTTTTGCTTGATTTCATGGTTTTATGTGGAAACATTCCAAAAAAGCTGATGCTTTTATATCTTTTAAAGGTTCAATATTTATTAGTGACAGCTGAGTTTGGGGACCACGTAGGCCTTCAAAACTCCAGGAAGCATCTGATTTAGCTTTTACAAAGTCTTATGCAAATTGTAGCACCTGGAACTTCTGGCAGGCTTCTGGAACTCACAAAGTAGAGCTTTAAATGCATTTGGCAAATGAGCTGGTTCAAATGTGCTTTTTATTTACTCTAATAATTCCTCTCATTGAAGATGTCCAAGTATAGTACACAATAAAGCTGCACTTAGCTTGGAAGAAATAAGTCCTGGTTAGGCAGAATCAAATCACTTTAGTGCATGAAAAATTATTTACATTATTTTTAACTATGCAGACAATTGCATTTTATTCTTTATTTGTTATAGTTTATCAGCTAGTTTGATTAATCACCACAATAAAGAATTGAACTGAGAATGTATTCAGTTGGACAAAAAGGCTGGCAAAGAAATGAAACACACGTAGTATAGGTGTCTGGTACAAAGTGTGATGTCAAAAAAAAAAAAAAAATGGTGATGAAATGTGTGTTACAATGTCCCAACACAAATCTAGCCTTTCATACTTGTACACTGACATTAGATGCAAGTCATGTGGTTTGCATCATGATATCCCAATGCACATTTCATAACTTGCCCCCACCCAGACACATATTGGGTCAAAAGATACTTTTGTACATATTTTTCAATAATTGGATTAGATTTTTGCTTGATTCATTTGAAGGGACCCTTCACCCAAACATTTCCCCAAACTTCCACTGGTAGAGTACCTAGGAAGAAAAAAAGAGAGAGAGAGAGAAATAGCATGTTATAGTTAACAAATAGGTTCCTGAAATTTCCCAAGAAAAAAGTTCTACAAATATGTTATATTTATAATCAATTGACAACTATTTACTATATAAAAGAGATTGTCTATGCGACTAAACTGTTCAGATTCAATAACATTCAGTTGTCTTCACTGCTATAGAATAATATAAATAGTGTAGAATAATTTAAAAAGTCATCTTCAGGTTGAGCTCACCTTCTGGTGACTAACATGGACACATACATGTACTTTTCTGGGCACGATACATAAGTAGAAAATACCAAAGCTAAATAGAAACTTGGTCTTTTTTTAAATATGCACACACACACATAATGCAGGAGCCTTTCTTGCTCTAAGAAGGACAAACCTTTTTTAAGCGTATCAACAGATTCCTTCATGGCCATCTGAAAGAACAAGGTTCCAGCTTTTTTATATTCTGTCTCTGGACCCAGTCTACTTGAGCATTATTTAAGTTAGCAAAAATGTATGGTTCCCTGGGATTTTAGCTTGTTGTAGTGTGTGTATGTGTGTGTGTTTGGGGGAGGGGGAGGGGAGCTTCACATTTCCTCAGTCTTTAGAAATGTTATATTTCTGTTGCACATACCATGTTACTGAACCCTAGTCTTCTCTTTATCAGCAGGTAGTAATGCTAGGCCAACTTTACCCTTGGAAACTAAGCATGGTTGGGCCTGATTAGTACTTGGATGAGAGACCACAAATGAATTCCAGGGCTGTAAACTAGATTGGGAAATGGCAAACCACTTCTGTATTTTTGCCAAGAAAACTGCCTGGATGTGTCCAGGTAGTCACTGAGAGTCAAGCTTAACTTGACAGCATCTTTCCTTTTACCCTTCCTCCAACTGAATCTCAAACAGGGCTCTTAAATCATAATATACTTTTGTTAAGAAGCAGGAATTGGAAAATAGCCTGAGGTGTTCGGTGCCTAAACTTTACAAAAGTGATGCCAAATCCCACACAAGCAGGGACCCCTTAATCTCTTCTATGTCATTCTCTGGATACAGTTATGCTGATGAAGCTTTCTCCTATTCATAAGTGAGGGAACATGCAAGTAGATCTCTATATATCAGCTGAAGCCAGTAAATTACAGATGAGAAATATCAGACACTGGAAGAGATTGATGACAGCAGAAGCAATATTCTATTATCATGGTACTAAATATTTGTCAAAGGCAGCTCATGTTTGAAAATGAATATTTGAACTATATCTCAATATTAATCTAAAGATTTGGGGGTCTTTTCTTAACCTGTTTGTTTCCTCTGCCCACGCTTACATTTTAGCATGATTTTATTCATATGTATTCTAGCTTGCATTTTAACCTTTAATACCCTCTTTTTGGACACTTAATGCCAGTTGATTCATATAGCTTTGTGTGAAGTGTACTGACTCAAGATTCACTTAGTGATTCTTAAAATATGACGTTTTCTTTAGTTTGGTTGCCACTTTGAAGAAAGTAGCTATCTTGTCTAAGGTAAATTTAAATGACTCAATTATGTGAGTACCTTCTGGCTATGTGAGAATACGTGTGGCCTGTGTTCTGAGAAATTAAGACTCTGTTCTTTCACATGAAACACTATTCCATTTGTCCCTCATGAGTATGAATAAGAGGACTAGAGAAAGTCTGTTCTGTCTTATTTTCTTCCTTTAATGGGCAGATTTATGGCCTGATAAATTTCTAGGTTTTGTTTTGGTTTTAATTAAAACCCACAGAAATTGGCCAGATGAGATCCACGGAGTGGTAGGTGGGGAGCGTACTTACTTTATAACCTGAGGGCTGAGGGATCTTTTCTTTTTTTAAAAGAATTCTTTATTTGTGAAACATAAGAACCAAAAGATATAACAAAGTACCAAGTACAACGAAAAATATAGCAGTGCTAATAAAATTGGAATATTGGTTGGATGAGTGACATTTGAATAAACAAAAAATATATCCATAAAGTGTTAATATAGAACTAGTTCGATCCTTTAACATATTATTAAATCTAGCCTTATAGGCCATCTATTGCACCATCTCCTCAGTTTTGGTACAGTATATTATTTCAATATGATATTTATATAATAGATTCTTAATATTCTAGGTCCCTTAGAGTATTATATATAGATAAAAGAAAGAAAAAGTGGATCTTCTATCAATATTAATTACAGTTTCGAATATTAATGTTACAAGCATCATGATTATTTGACTTTTTATGGATCTTTTCTTCCTTCTTAAAAAAGATATGTTTTGAAAGCCCAATATGTTTAACATCTATCAGTCTCTTTAAAGAATCTAAAGTTTTATTCTGGCATTTCTTGGGTGCATGGTCAATTCAGCAAGCACCAGCATAGAAGTCCAATATTGCTTCAGAAAGTTCAACACCCAGCCTTTGGAAAATTAAAAAGGATAAAACAGACTCCTAATAAGGTTAAACCATTTGGTTCCTCTCTCTTCCTCTCTCTTTCTACCTACCTACCTACCTACCTACCTACCTACCTACCTACCTACGTATCTATACATTTCTCTTTATAAAAATAGCATATTACCCCAAATATATTCTGGCTAGCATTCATCTCATGAACTAACCAAATCTGAGAAAAATTCATAATCAGAAGTGGAAGAAAGAAAGCCAGGATGGTTACTAACAAAAAGATGCAATGGATAATCTCAAGTTTATTATGCTTGTACCTCTCCCTTGAGAGCGATCTCTTTCTAACTAATGGAAGGAATTAGTAGAATTACTTTCCCCTGTGGAATCTGGAAGGAGCAGAGGTCTGACCAGTGAATCATGTAGGCAATCAGCAAGTAGTTCTCTTCTTAGATCAATACTAGGAACAGCTATTTTTCTGCCTGAGACAAAAAACAAGACATTACTCTTTCTTTTGATGTCCAGTGATTTTCAATAAATTTTCTTTCTTTCTTTCTTTCTTTCTTTCTTTCTTTCTTTCTTTCTTTCTTTCTTTCTTTCTTTCTTTCTTTCTTTCTTTCTTTTTATCTACCCACCTCAAGATTCGGCTATGAAGAAACACCTCTAAAGCATTCCAATGGACAATGATACAGTACAAAAACATAGAAGTTGGACTCTCCAAAATATAAGTTTTATTCAGGTACAGTGCAAGCTGACTACTCCAGCGCCCTCCTACAGAGACCTTATATCTCTGCTTTTGTGCCATATTCACCAAAGATGGTAGATCTCAGTAAAGGTGAAGGTGCAGGTGCAGGTAACTATTGGAGGAAGTATAGATAACCTTGTTCTGCTAAGAAAAAAACCCTATGAACTTTGCATCATATAACTTCTCTTTTATTAGAATAGTGGTGGTTAGCCTTACCTACACCGATTGTAGTCTTCTTCTAAGACTAAAATCTAGTTATATCTGGCTTTTTCTTGAACAGTTACATTTGAAGCAACTCTCCGCTTCTTGACCTGCTTCTGAAATTCTCTAGGTCTTAGGTGTTGCTGTCACAATGTGTATGGAGCTTACAGAAACAACTTTGGAAAAGGACTCTGCTTTGTTATAGCCTCTCTAAGGTCACATATGGACAATCTTTGGTCCCTGAATCTCTTTCCCGATGTCTCCATCTCCTTTTCTCACTGTGCTGCTGAAATTCAGGAGTGTGATTTCCTGCTGTATAATATATATAATAGTTATATTTAGATATAGATAGATAGATGATAGATAGATAGATAGATAGATAGATAGATAGATAGATAGATAGATAGAATGATATACCCAGAAAAGCTGAAATATATATGCCTAAGATAGGCTTAATCAAGTTAAAAAAAATAAATTAAAATCCTATATGCCTATCCCCACAAAAAAAGCAAACAGGTAATTCTAGGATAGTCCATGTATGTGACTTAAGGCCTAATCTACTTTGCATTTTCACTGGGGCCATCAGACCTTACTTCCCCTGAAAGAATGCTGCTGGACACCAAAAATCATATGACTTACTTTTCTGAACTGAACTGGATTGGTTTAATGCGATTTTTAATATACATAAAGATATAATATCGAGGCAGGATCATCAGTTGATAGGGGACAACAGTACAACAGAAGAGGTAATAAGTCAAATGAGGGCCAGTCATTCTCCCTCAGCCCAACCCACATCACAGGGTTGTTGTGGTAGAGAAAATAGGAGGAGGAAGCATTATACACCTGTCTTGAATTGGACAAAATAAAGGCACAATATAAATCTAACAAAGCAGAGTAATGAAGCCTCCCTTTTCATCCATGAGCCTGAAAAAAACTGTAGCTGCTTGAAGGATTAATTTATCCATTCATTACCTTTTAAGCAGCTGTACTTTTTTTTTTTTTTTCCTTTTCAGGTGTATGGGAAAGCCAGGAAAAAGCTCTTTTAATAAGTAGCAGAACTTCTGTGGTCGCACTAGGTCCAAAGCCTTTCTTCCAAAATTTTTTTTGAAACACGCATGGTTCCAATTAATACGTTTATGGTCCTATCATGTATGTCATCTTTCTCCCTAGCACATGGCTGCAAAAGTCCAACTGGCCACTAAAAGACAGCAGAGAAATTAAAAAACTCTTGTTCTCTGCTACCATCTTGCAGTGGTCTGAATTTTTGCATGCCAGATATGGTACCCCTACGCTAGGATATGAAAAAGTATATTTTTGAAAGAATGTTTGGCAGTTTCAGGGGACTTAGTCAAGGACTTTGTGCCTGCAGGTTGCAATCCTTTGTTCCGACAGCAAATAATCTTCCTCTGGTTATGATAACGGATGTCTTATCACCCAATCCATCTTCTTTCAGTAATCAGTAAACTATGGGCCAGATTTTTATATCATAAACGTTTGGATTGGTATCACACTGAGAATGTCATAGTGCCTGAGCAGGCCTGTTCAGGTCCAAATACTCTATGATAAACTAGGGCATAATTCTATGCCATCTAGAAGAGAAGAGTTATAATCTCCTACATGGAGTGCTCCATGTTGCCTTCATGAAGATGCCCTTTGCCTCTATACCCTAAGATAAACTCTGGAGAAAATTGGCAGCCTCAACCATTGATTGTCACCTCCTCAAATTGATTATATAATTACACCAAGGCACTATTACACATGTCAAGGGTAATAGTAATGGGGATTAACAGAGACTATTTCTACCTTAATAGAGATTATTCCTACCTGTGCATACTTACTTCCCTATTGTTTAACCTCTTTATTAAAGATATGGTTGAGGCTTTTGCCACTCCAGATTTTCATCCTCCATCTCTTGATCATCATCCTATAGTATATCTATTCTCTTGCATGTAGGGGATGCAGCCCTTCCTTTCTACATCTAAAGCCAGGCTGCATTGATGCCTTAATGCGTTATCAGCCTATTACAACAAAGAAGGCCAAAAAATAAATCACACAAAAACAAAAGAACCTCAATCTAGAAAGAACCTCAATACCTGGACTTCAAACATGGATTAATGGAAGCACTATCAAGCAGGTGAAATCCTTCAAATATTTAGGTAAGGGGTTTTTTTTGTTTGTTTGTTTGTTTGTTGTTTGGAATCTCCTACTTGCTGTGGTAATCAAGCAAGAGAACTAGTATCTATAAGGGCCCAAAGAACGTCTCTAACAATTACCAAACTTGCAAGCTAGGATGGGAATAATTTTGTTCTAACTGCCATTAAGTTACTCAAAGCCAAAGTTCTGGGTGTGATTCTTTATGGAAACTCATTTGTGATATTCCATACAGTCTACATTTCTAAAAACCATAACACACACCCTGCATTTGACTTTTAATGTTCTAACACAATTAGAATTGGGCTGCACCTCTTCTGAAGTCTATGCAAGGTCTTGGGCAAAGCAAATCCTTCGGGGCACCAACTTGGTTCATCTTACCTTGAACAGATTTTAATTCCTCCTGAAGAGAAGACTAATTGACCAAGATCTGATATACTGGTAGTTGTCAAAAACAGCCTTACTTATCCTAGGCCCTGAAAAGACCCTAGCAGAATTTAACCAGAAGGTCTGGGATTTAGATATCCTGGTGGATATATTTCCCGTCTTTATTATAATAGAATCACCTTCTCTCCTTGAACTGTCCCTAGTTATTTTTTTTAAGATCATGCATGCTGTGCATAGAAGGCTTTTTTCTCTGCCCCAGGTTCATACATTAAGCATCAGGATGACAATCATATGATTGTCTCCCATATGAAAATCATACCTGGATATGTTCAAGCATTGAAGTTGAATCTGTATCTCATGTCTTATTCAAATGTCCACTACTTCTGCACCGGCAATCAGAATTCATAGCCCCAATTATTAGGAATTTTAATCTCCTTCATGATGAGGAGATCACTGTTTTGTTTTGTTTTTAAGTGACTCATTTTTACACGTATCAAGGATGGTGGCAAAATTAGCTTTAGACTTAGAAGCTGACTGGTGCTTCTCTTACAGTTTTGATGATCCTGGTTTTATGTCATTTTTATGCATGCATTTTAATTGTTGTATATGCTCTAATATAGGTTGGTCTCAGACTGCACAGTGATAATATACCTAAAACAGTAGCTTAAACATTTTGGTTAGAACCTGCATTTCTAAAAAGCATTTCTCTCTCTCTCTCTGTTTACTCCCAGATTCATAGCCTTATCTTATACCTCTCATTTATTTCTAGAAGATGCTGTTTTGGCAGAAGAATCACCTTGTTTGCCATTTCATTTCTTCTTATACTTTAAGGTCCACCTTGATATGCCTATGGCTCACTCTGAAATTTCCAATTTGAGCCTGCTCCATTGCAAAGCGGATAACTTAATTCATGTTATGTATTCATAAAGGCTAAATGTGAAATTCAGTGAAGGTACAAAAATCCCAGCTAGTAATCTTTTAATGCCAAATAAACAAACAAACACAAAAGTTAAGCTGCATTTGAATTCAGTCCCCCTTTGGATACTCCATCCTTCTATTTAGAACGGAATGAAAAGTAACCAAGGGAAGGAATGGATATAGGTCCTAGGAACATCCCAATGCTCAGCTTAAAAAATGATCATGTGTTGTAAGCATTTCTTGTGAGTAATTACAAAAGCTCGAGGATTTTTGTGGTTGTGGTTGCCCAAATTGAATGCTCAAGCAATTGTCTTCTCTACCACCTGAAGTTTCTTCCTCCTCCTCTTCCCAGCAAAACCATTGCCGGAATATAATATCATTCTCTCAGAGGGATGGTTGCCTGTGGTGAGTGGGCTTCTGCCAGCAGCAACAGCATTTTTAGGAGCAGCCTTTCAAATGATCTGCTTTGCAACTAATCCAGATGTCTTTTCCATCAGTCCATATATGGAATGATCTGAAGAACCAATTCTGGGAAAACTGCTGCTGGTGAAGAAGAAACGTTCCCCCCCCCCCCCCAGCTCAGGAATCATTATGATTCAAGTTAACCTGTGGGGCGGCTTTTCACCCCCCACACAGGTGTTTTCCCAATAGGAGCCCTTTACAGGCATCATATTCTATGCGGCATCATATTCTAATGATTGCATGCTCTGTTAACATAATACATATTGTGGGTTCAACACAAGTCATCTGCCTAGATGAGGTGCTTTTGACCTAGCCAGAGTACAGAAAATGCATCTACCATTCATACCGACCATCAGGGCTTCCCAGGATTTAAGACAGCCTTACCTGGAAATGCCAAGGATTAACCCTGAAAACTGCAGGTGCTCTACCACTGAATTACATCCCTGCCCTTGCTAGATGTTCCAGATAAATTTCCTATTTGTTTTTTATTTTTTTTAATTGCCTATTATGGCAGAAAATCCAAGGCTCCTTAATATACCACAATATTGTAAAATATGATTCTATTCTAAAAAGATTATGTCAGCCCACTGTCGTACTTTGAAGAATAATAACATTTTCTGGTGTTTCTGCAGCCAACGAGGGTGGGCCACAACACTACAATAAAGATGACAGGCATGTCAAACAGAATACTTTCAAGCTAAATTAATTCATACTAGGGATCTGATTGTTCCAGTTTTTCTACTCCCCTCATCTCCTGAACTCAAATCTACTCCATGCTGTTTTGCAGCGTCAACATACTTCCACTATTTTAAGCATGGGTCTTGGGAGATATGCACCATCTCAAATACCCATGGAATGAATCTCCAGTTACTGCCATAAAGCTGGGATCCAGTTGCAAGAGACATGCCCCAGGAGCACTTCAGTTGCAGCTTGAGAAACTGCAGGATACCAATGGAATGCCAGTTCCCGCACCTCAGATACCGCTGGTGAAGCCAGCTCAAGCACATGGGATAGAGAAGAACACCTGGTATGTGTTGCGATAAGCAGCCAGTGACTTCTGCACAATATCGGCTTGACCAAGGCAAGGCTTTGACTGATATGCCTCCCCCTTCCCTGAGTCTTTAAACAATTCCTGAGATTATGCTTAGGGATAAACTCTGATCAGGTCATCCTGCCCAGCTCAAAATCCTGCTTTGCTGAAAGGGAAGCAGGGATCTTTCATTTCTCTATGCAGACCTACCTTCCTGCCATCACTCATTTTCCGTAGCTCTCAAGGCAAGTGGAAATGGACGTCCAATCTCATTTTTAAGCAATATCCAAGTCATCCACCCTGGGATAAGTGACATAAGATTTGAGCTTGGGTTCAGAGTCCTGCCTATTCTTAATGAAATAAAGTGGATTAGATGCATATGGAATCAAAGAGCAGCCCAGCCATGGAATCGGAATCCCTCGACGATAGCATGTATTCAACATTTTAAATAGTTAAAATAACATGAAACCTTTTTATACTTTCTCAGATTTTTTTTCTTTTGTCTTCGTTGCCACAAACACCTTCACAAATAACTTGGAGCACACTAGCCAGCTGATGCAAAGAGTAAGTCCTATTTATAGAATAATTTTAGCTCACGGTGGAAATCAGCCGAGTTCATTTTCATTAAGCCTTCTTGTTTCCATGGCAAAGGAAGGGTAATCTTTCTGTGCAAACCAAAAGCTTTTACTTGCCGCTTCAAAATGCTGCTCGTCTTACGTGTGCAGATCCATGCCAGCACAGAGACGAGCAGGCCAAGGGCCTTTCGTTCATAGCTTTAATTATGCAGATCTACTTATTAGGTTTCGCTGCCCTATCACTATTCTCTACTTTGTGTTTCATTATTGTAAATGGCTCAGAGCAGGAAGGCCCGTGGGGGTCAAAAAAAGTCAAGAGGGGAAGCACAAGCATGCAATTGTGATGCAGATAAAAAGGGTGGGGCTTCAATGCCTTTGTGGCCACCAACTTGACCTTTTTTACTCCCTCTCTATGGACCTTGGCTCAGAGGCTCTGGACCGAAGCGGCATAGAAGCAACAATAATTCAATTATGATGAAGATGATGAAGATGACAGCGTAAAGCGATTTTTGCTCACGTTTATTTGTATGCCACTTTCTCTAATACGTATACCTTTGCACATAACTTTACTGAATATACATCTTTGTACATGCAGCTTTCCCCAATGGCAGTAGCTATGAGCATACATTTTCAGAAGTGCACAACTTTGCCTGAAAGTTTTGATCTGAAAAACATTTTGAAAATGGATGAGGGTGAACTTCTGAGTAACTTGCCCATTTCTGCCATTACAGATTTCCTTTAAGCAGTTCACATTGTTTTCCTTCAAAAGAAATCTTTAACAGGCTTCTTTTTACATCTCTACCTTGGAAGAAGTGACACAGAATACAATAGGACTGATGACACGTATAGAATTATACTTAAATACCAATTGGTTAAAAATACACAAACATGCCACCTAAGATCTGTAATTAGATGTTTAGCGCTAGTGACAGATATAAAAAATGAAAACAATACAGCAGACACCAGGATTCTGGCATGTGGTACTTACGGAGCACAAACTCCATGGAGAACATGGAGCTGAAATTTAAGGGAACCTTCTGTCATTGATTACGTTTACCTTGCCTATGAAGGAGACCAAAAGTATTTCTCTGTAGCAACACATTCATCTATAACCCTTAGTATAGGGTTTCTCGTACTTTAAGCCATTATTTCCATCCTGATTTTGATAGCCTTCTTCCTCTGTCTATAGCCTTTCTCCCAGGCACCCACACTTCTGCACCGCTTTCAAGCTGCATACTTCCACCCATCTCTCTCTGATGGATTCTCTGGCTTTGAACTCTGTATTTAACATCTGGCTGTTCCCTCGTTTGCTGCTTAATGGCCATGCACAAATCTTGCCTGCAATGAACAAGGTGAGATCGCAAGATAATGGAAATGCAAAAAGCACACCATAATTACTAGACTAATAAACATGAATAGAATACATAATCCAAATGTATGTGGATATTCTTTCTATTCCCTTTATCTCAAACACCAGAAGATCCTTTGTGGTTCTTTTCATTTAGGATTAACTGAAACCATACGTGTATATTTGTCTGGATGTGTGTTTGTGTGCATTTGTGTGCATGTGTGATTGCATGTAATACGTAAAGGTACGCATACCCTTTTGGTGTCAAAAACAGCAACTATGGAGATCCATCCAGAACTGCCCAAAGAATCGTTATAAAAATATGTACAAAACATGATGTACATATATTGCTAGAAAATTTTAACATTGTCAACAGAAATGCATAGAATATGTCCCAACATATGTTAAAGGCATTTTTTAAAAAAAGTCTGAATGACATACTTTGCTCAGCTAAGCAGACAGACTTCCACAGAAACAGTATAGATTTTCCTCCTGAATGCTTCCCCCCCCCCCCCATAATGGTCAATCTGCATGTGGACTAAATAGAGGTTGCTTTGGGTTTGCTGTCCTGCTCCTTTCCTGGTGTTTTTGTACATAAGTTGCTAATGAGTAAAACTAGAAGCAAAATAAAACAGTGTGATGATCTAGAAGTCTTCACTTGATACTGGAAAGATCATAAAATATGTATTGGGCAAACCTCTCTAGAAAATGGCCTCTCTCTTATAACAATTGTTTGATGAGGAACCAACACATAACCTTAGGATCCAGGTAAGAGAAATCTGTATGCGGGCCAAGAAGCAACAGTTAGAACCGGTCATGGAACAACCGATTGGTTCAAAATAGGGAAAGGAGTACGACAAGGCTGTATACTGTCACCCTGCTTATTTAACTTATATGCAGAGTACATCATGAGAAATGCCAGGCTGGAAGAATCACAAGCCGGAATTAAGATTGCAGGGAGAAACATCAATAACCTCAGATATGCAGACGATACCACCCTAATGGCAGAAAGTGAAGAAGAACTAAAGAGCCTCTTGATGAGGGTGAAAGAGGAGAGTGCGAAAGCTGGCTTGAAACTCAACATTAAAAAAACTAAGATCATGGCATCTGGACCCATCAATCCCTGGCAAATAGAAGGGGTAGAAATGGAAGCAGTAACAGACTTCATTTATTTGGGCTCCAAGATCACCGCAGACGGAGACTGCAGCCATGAAATTAAAAGACGCTTGCTCCTTGGGAGGAAAGCTATGGCAAACCTAGATAGCATATTAAAAAGCAGAGACGTCACCTTGCCAACAAAGATCCGCATAGTCAAAGCTATGGTTTTTCCAGTAGTAATGTATGGCTGTGAGAGCTGGACCATAAAGAAGGCTGAACGCCGAAGAATTGATGCCTTTGAACTGTGGTGCTGGAGAAGACTCTTCAGAGTCCCCTGGACTGCTAGGAGGTCAAACCAGTCAATCTTAAAGGAAATCAACTCTGATTGCTCATTGGAAGGATTGATAATGAAGCTCAAGCTCAGATACTTTGGTCACCTAATGCGAAGAGAGGACTCTTTGGAAAAGACCCTGATGCTGGGAAAGATGGAAGGCAAAAGGAGAAGAGGACGGCAGAGGATGAGATGGCTAGATAGCATCACTGAAGCAATGAGCATGAAATTGAGCAAACTCAGGGAGGCAGTGAAAGATAGGAAGGCCTGGCGCAATATGGTTCATGAGGTCACGAAGAGTCGGACACGACTTAACGACTAAACAACAACAACAAGTAAATCTGGAAAGGATGCTTGAACTTGGCTCCATCACATAGGATTTCAGGGATTAAAACTAACACTTTGAATTGGGCCTGTTTGGGTTAAATGAAGTTTCCAACTATTTTCTAATATAGCCCACAGATAATGTGTTACCAAAATATGAATACTATACTTTGATTCTTTCAAAATAGTGCATTTCTCCCAGGAACAGTGTGACCACCATAGCCAAACATACCACCTACAACAAGCATCTCTGCTTGTTCTGGAACTGAACTCAGTTTAAGGCCCCAGATCAATTTCATAATATTTTCCAAGCACCGGTTTAAAATATCCATTGCCCAATTTGCATTAGATGATATGGACTAGAAAAATAAGCTATTTTTCACATATTGATGGTATCCCCTGCCCCCACTCCCAGTTCCCATAATGCAGACAAGCCTATGCGATAAAATAAGGTCCTTAAAAACTCCGTAGCACAACTGCCGTGGGCTTCCAAAACTCCCCCTGTACCACCTTCTGAAAATGACCATTGGCCTAGGAACAGAAATACTGCATTATAATACTCCTGCATTCCAAGTCCCAGCAACTTCTCCAAAGGGATGCTACAGTTGAGCCAATTTGTAAGAAAATTCCCATCATCCAAAACGTTTTGCTAGACAACACAATGACAATCCAGTGGACGTGGAAAACAAACACTTTTTGGCCACCCTGACCATGGAATGTATGCATTAGATCAGATTCTAAATTGTGTTCAGTCAGATTCATCATGAGGGGTTTTGCCCAAGAAGATGTGCTAAGATGTATCTGGTGGAAACCGTAGTGGAGTTAGTTACCCAGAATCAGACAAACATAAGCTGAGTATTGCCTCTGGATATTTTGACAGCATTCCAGCCCCTGTATATTGGCTGACTGGCTGGGCTTTACTTCTTCTAGCTTCCTACCCCTCCATTCAGAGAAGAGACAAAGCCAGGAAGGTCAGATAGGGTATATGAGGTGATAAAGAAGAAATCCATAAAGAATTATTTTACATGCCTAGATAAGAGTGGTCATGAACATCTAAGCTGGCTTGAGTACAAGCATCATAGTTCCATTTCTCTTCATGGTTTTGGGATCAGAGTAGACCAACTTCAATCAAAGCTCAGCATAAGTGGAATGCCACGCCTCTTCTTCCTTTAAGGCTTGCTTCCTATCTCAAAACATCCAATCAAAGCAGAAGACTTCCAACATTGGTTTCAGCACATGCATACCTCTCAACAGATGTATACAACTTGTGGACTTCCAGATAATATTCAACTCATCTGAATTCCTGCTCCCATCACTTCTAGTCTGCAAAGTCAACATCCAAGTTGTCAAGTCTGAAGACCAATGATATTTAGGAGGCCACAAGTTGCCCATTCATGCTAAATCAATTGGACTTTAAAGTATCTAATGTTGTCTGGAATGCGGCTGATAAAATACCAACCAGTTCCTCTAAATCTTTGAACACATTGAAATAGCTTGATTTAACTGTAGCTCCTGATCATAGAAGCATTTTTATTTACAGTGTCAATAAACACATTTTATTGTACAGCAAGACGTAGAAAGGATGATGAGGAAATTGGGGCTGGGTGAGAGGGGAGGAAAGTTACCAGATTTGCCTTTTAGTTACCATTTTTCACATTCAGTCACGTTGTTTAGCAATATTTATTAATCTTAGAAGCCAGTTAATATAACTAACCTGCATAAAATAAATATTTCATGAATAGCTAATTGCCTACATAAGAAGGTGCATAAGTATTTTTCCCTCACTGTAAATCGAAGGAGGCAGAAAACGGAGAGAAAACTCTCTTAATTGAAGGTAATTTTGTCTGTTATCAGCCCAAACAGTCTTACTTCAAGTTTCCGCTTTCCAGTTTTTCTAGCAATAGGAGGGAATTTCCTCCAAACTCTTATCAGCTTGAACCACAACCCCTGCACTGATTTCTGGTTCACTGACAAATTGCCCTCCCTTAATCCCCATCCTGGTAAGTTAACATTTTGTGTCTGTTCAGGATTTTTAAAATGAGGTAATAAACAACAACTTTTTATACATGCCCAAAACATGAAGCAAAACTTTTCACAACATGTAGTAAATGTCTCCTCTTAAGTGATATTGGTAGTTGCTGTCTGAAGTTATTCAAGAGATTTTCCTTATTTTACCCCAAACTAACTAGTAATGGTTTTTCTTCTTTCTCTGTGTGAGTGTTCTCCTTCTCCGTCAGCATGAATTATTTGCCAATTCTCAGAGCCTTTCAAGTGATTTTAGAACTGGAGAAGAAAAACCTTTAGTATCAGAAAATTATACACTCTGTGAATTAAATACACCATTCATAACCTCACAGTATTGATCTGCTCTCCCCCCTCCCCCAGCTTTAGAACTGTTTCTTAAAAGAAAAAAAGTGAGATGTTACCTATTTGCCACTTAAAATAAATTTGTTTTCTGTGTGGTACTTTTTACTATTAAAATAGCTTTTTACTATAAAAATAGCTTCCACATGGTATTTCCTTTACCACATTTATCCCCAACTCACAAATTAAATGTAAATGTGTGTGTGTGTACACGCAGGCACCAAACTGATCAAATAAATGCACACTGAATTTTATTTTATCAATTACGTTTTCATACATGCTTTCTGCAAAATAAATGAGCATCGTCCATGTCATGAGCAGAAGTCATTATGAAGTAATGAGAAGAAATAGCAAAACGGAGATCCCTTTTCCCAACATAGCAGGCCAACCCTATCATCAGGCACAGCCAAGAATCTGCCTTGCTCAGTAGGTTTTGGATCCTAAACCCAACCAAGTTATTAAGTAATTATCAAGTTATTAGTTACTATTGCTCAAGTGTCAGACTACCTTGGCTAATATTGATATCTGGAGGGACATTTGCCACTCAGTTTCAGGTGACAAACCTGTTGAAGGTGTGTTGTGGGTAAATTTTCTTTCCTTTTTTTTTTTATCGATAGATAATTTTATTAAAAATTTTAAGAAAGAAGATAAAAATGAACAGAAACTAATATCGAGTAAGAAAAGGGAAAAAGAAATCAGAGAAAGAGTTAAAAGTGCAAAAGTAAAGAAAGAAAAAAGTAGCTTCCAATCTTCTTTACAGCAGCTATAAGTACAACTATAAATTTACCTCTTGCTCTATGATTACAACATAACTCTGTTTTTTCTGTAATCTATTCTTTCTAATCATCAAAACCATAAATCATAACTTCATTTTTTTTTTCTGTTTCATGCAAAAGTCTATAAGGGGTTTCCAATCAACAATAAATGTAGATAACTGCCTTTTCTTTGATCAAAGAAATCTGTCTGGCCATTTTAGCAAGTTTCATCATCTTCACCAACCATTCCTCCAGTATGGATAATATCTAATCTTTCCATCTTTGTGCATATAATAATCTTGTGGCATTTATCATGTATAAAAACAAAGTTTCATGACTTCTTTCCAACCATTTTGTCCATCAGTCCCAAAAGAAAAGCCTCCGGTTTCAATTGTATATTAATCTTTAAAATCTTCTGCATTAGTTGTGGGTAAATATTCCATTTCAAACAATCAGTAGTACTAGGATTGTTCAGCTGAGCCTGTATACTGGCCTAGACCCACAGAATTTCTTGCACTCAGGAGCTGAAACTAAGATATATGGGACATACAATAGGTAGGGCCAGAGAAAGACATGAAGGGGTGGAAGGTCAATATGTCTCATGGAGGTGAGGAAGTGAGGCTCAGACTGAGGCTCTGATAGGCAGAGGGAGGTATGGGAGAGACACTGGGTAGGCCAGGAGAAGGGGGACCTATATGTAATTGCAGACCCATTTTTTTTAAGTCTGTTGCCCCTATCCCAGACTCCGGTGTAAATTGTGAGATACCTTGGCATCCAGCTACAGTTGGTAAATGCCAAATTGGTCCACAAAAGAATTATATCCATTCATGAACTGTTGACAGACAAACGTGTTGACCTGGCTGGACAAAGATGGAGATGTAGCCCTGACTGAAATTTCCACATGGATTTCAGATTCTGCACCAACTGCAATGACAAGACTGTGAAAGATAGCTAGTCATTATTGCATATGCAATTCTTGAAATGAGATGGATCCTGCCCCAGTGATAACTGGTTGAGGGTACATGTGGATGAAAATTAAGCCATCCTGAAAAGCTTGGGGACCTTCATGAGCTATGAGGTTTCATCTCAGAGGTCATGTTGGCATTCCCAAGGCTGTTAGTACAGCATGACTTCAATATCCATGTCTTGGGAGAGAGGTCCAGTATAGCTTGTGAGTTAATGGCCTGCAAGATGACCATGGGCTTGTCATAAGAAATTGTTGCCACAACTCACATCAAAGAGCCCATATTAGATCTTGTCTTCAGAGCATATGAGAGCCAAGATTCAGTCACAGGGCAGAAATGGCATTGGTCATTCTAGTGGATAAACTTTCTGGAATCTAGATGGGCGAATGTGCCCCTCCTATAAGGCCTCCCAGTGGCATTTGACCCCATGAATTATAGTATTCATGTGACCTGCCTATAAGGATTGGGTACTGGGAGCACCATTTTATGGTGGCTCCACTACTATGTAAGTGGGCAGTTCCAGTTAGTAATACTGCGAGGGGGCATGAGGAATAGCCCTTGATTATACCAATATGCGGTTCCTCAAGACTGGCGATCTCCTCTGTGCTATTTAACCTCTACAAGAAACCACTGGAGGAGATAATCCAGAGGTTTGGGTTGAAAGCCATTTAGATTGCCCTCCCCACTATGCAGAACTAGAGATGTTGTGGTAGCCTTGAACTAGTGCCTGGAAGGAGGATCTGGATGGGCTGTTCATCCATAAAACACATAGCACTCTAATAACATCAGTCCCAATAATAACTCTTGGTAGTCATAAAGGAGTTGGTCCATAAATTGGGGGTACATCTAGACCTGCATCTCCTGTTTAAACAGCAGTTGAGGCTATAGCCAATGAAGCATCAACTAGCTTTGCAGGATGTTTAAATTCTACTTGGCTGGACTACTGTAATGAACGGTATGTGAGGCTACCTTTGGAGATGACCAGGACGACACAGCTGGTACAAAATACAGTGGCTATAGTGCTGGTGAGTCAATCCTGCCAGTGCAGAATAACACCTCTAATTCATTGCTTTTAAGTCCAATTCAAAGTGCTGGTAGAATCCCTTCAATCAACATCAACATGAAAAGATCTGCTGAGTGTCAGATTCAGCTGGCATGGAACAGCAGGGTGAATGCACTGCTCAGCTTCGCCTAGTCAATTTCACCGCCCAGGCGCTAGCAGAGAAAAAGGGGACGTGAAACTGCAAACTGATTGCTGACAGGTGGCTCAAACTGCAAGCAGATACTTTGTATCAGCGCGGCTTCCCTCGGGTACTGCAAACAAAGGAAAGCTCAGAGGCAAACAGAGGAAAGCGAGAACTCCCGGCTTTGCGTGCAAACAGGCAAACCCAACAAAGGCAACAACAGCACAACCCATAGACTGCAATCAGAAAGACAAAAGCACCGGACTGAATCTGCCATTTGGGCGAGGGGGAATTACTGCGGGTAATCTGTAACTAAGCAACTGGTAAAGCGTGGGAACGGGGAAGCTATAAAATACCATGTAAGCTATGCCAAGCCAACCCTGGCTTTGTCTGTACTTACTTACGTTACGCCTGAGTAAACTTCTTTGCTGAACACATGTGTCATGAAAGTTTCTCTGAGATGAACGGGGTAAACCTTACACTGAGAATCCCCTAAGGTACGATGTTGGACAAGGCAGCAGGTCTTCTCACTAGCAGCTCCCACTTTATGAAATTGTCTTGCTGTGGAGGTTCAGACATCTTTTACCTTCAGACAGTCTTTGTTTTTGGTAAGCAGATTAGAAAGGTCCTATTCTATTGTACCTTTGACCCAAGCTGATTGGGAGTACTGTGAAAGCTTTTTTCTCCCACTTTGTTTTATTGTTTATCAGTCAGAGTCCTTCAGGATTGTGGGCAGACTACAAATGCTAAAAGAAAATAAGTAACATCATTTCTTTGATTTCATCTGGATCAGTTTCACTTTTTGTAATCTACCCAGACTTACGGTATCTCAGATTATAGGCCTCTAACCAAATCTTGGAGCTTGAAATGGTAATAAAGCAGGTAAGGTACAAGAGACAACAGCAGGGGTCGTGCTAAGGATCTTTAGTTTGTCACAGGCATAGTGATTACTCATGCACTGCAAAATCAACTGCTAAATGATTGGCATTAATGAGCTATCTCAGTTCAACTACAGATATACTTTTTATATTGCATGAAGTCAAAAAAAGATCCAATACTTTTTAAGCTGTGCTGAAAGTTCTCCATTGCTAAGGGATACGCTTGACCTTATAGTACTCTTTTGAGAGTCCAGAGCTGGGAAACCAAGGACATCTGAGAAGTTACTAAACTACAATTCCCAAAATCCATAGACAGCATGGCAGTAGTGAGTGATGTTGGGAATTTTCCCGCAGTATTCAGAAGATTGTGAAAGGGGTAACTCTATAGTCTGAATTTTCAGTTGGTTCGGAATGTCGTCACCATTCTTTTGCTGACAATAAGCACAATTAACCACATGGCCATAGTTTCAGATTATCAGTGTTCAATTCAGGGTGTTGATTTTGGTCTTTGACACTCACAGGACGCTTAGTCAGTAGAACAGTCTTCCCAGGGAGACATATCTAGCCCTTTAACTGCCATTTTTAACACTTTTGTAGAAAACGGCTTTATTTTTTAATTTGATCCTCTAAATCGGCGGTGATTTCTGCTTCTGGTGATTGTTAACTATTGGTGATCATGCTTCAGTTGAATTTCATTATGATATTATTGGAATTTTATATATAATCCCGGCTCGAATATCTATATCTATATCTATATCTATATCTATATCTATATCTATATCTATATCTATATCTATATCTATATCTATCTCTTAGTAGACAAAGACCAGAAGACAGTGGTAGTGATAGATGTAGCAGTGCCAAGTGACAGCAACATCAGGAAGAAGGAGCATGAGAAGCTGGAGAAGTACCAGGGCCTGAAGGAGGAAATCGAGAGGATGTGGAAAGTCAAGGCCAAAGTGGTCCCAGTGGTGGTAGGAGCATTTGGGGCCGTGACTCCTAAGCTGGGAGAGTGGCTCCAACAGATCCCAGGAACAACATCAGAGCTCTCTGTGCAGAAGAGTGCAGTGCTAGGAACAGCTAAGATACTGCGCAGAACCCTCAAACTCCCAGGCCTCTGGTAGAAGACCCGAGATTGAGGAAGACACAGACCACACATAGGGGTGAGAGGGATTTTTTTTTTTTCTTGAAAAAAATGAAATAAAATACACAAAAGCCAGCATGGTGTAGAGGTTGAGGTGATGGATTAGGAGTGGGAAGTTATTAAAAAAAAAAGTCCTGCTATGGCTATGAGCCACAGTAAGCAAGTGTGTAATGACATTATCTGCTTATGAACTGATTTCCTTATCAAGCATATAACAACTAAATGATATCTAATCAACACATTATTTCATAGCAACTATTATTCCGAGGATAGTGGCTTTGTAGATGGTTTTGAAATATTCAAACGAGAAATTTTAGATCAGTAGCCATGGCAGCAAATCAGTAAGTTGTCAGCTGCATGCTGGCATTCCAGCAAACACAGTCTCTTGAGAAATGTGTAAAAACAACTCCAAAATCTGTAATGAATGCCTTTTGGAATTATAATTAGCATCTGGACCTCAAACTCTTCACTCTGTTTGAAACAGATCCAGTGGGCTGCATCAGGGATGAGCTAAAGGAAATGCAAGCCAGAATTGAGGAAGCTTTCAGAGAAATGAATCCTATCTTTCAGAACTTCATATATTTTTTGCTATTTTAGATACTAACGTCTTGTTTGTTAGCAATGTGTCTACTTCCACCATGGGCTTTCAATTAAGAGAAGGTTCGGGCGGGGGGGGGGGGGATTGCCATTTCTACTCACATCTGGTGGCCAGATAAAGGTGAACCAAATGAATTGCAGGTTAGGGTTTACTTCCGGATCTAAGTAGGCTGAATTCTCCAAATCATATTCAATCTCTGCCTTGGCTTCTTGCCAAAGCTCATCCTGTAAAATCGCTCTAGCAAATTTCAGACACAAATGAATGTGCTTCATCTTGCTCTTGGTTCAGGCTTGTCTGTCTTTAATTGGTTTTGAACAATTAGATATCTTTTAAATAGTGATTGTTATGTGTTTATACTGTTATATTATCTAAATCCCAAGAGGTCAGACAAACTGTGCCTGTGTTTATCTGAATATTTATAAATACGCACACGTATCAATGTAATGATGGGGACGGTATGTCTTTAAAAAATAAGTATTTCTATATACTGAAATATAGCTTTCAGATTTTATATGAACCTACCTAGGTTTTCTCTACGTGCAATCTTTTCTTACAACAGTAAATCCTCAGTTCTTTTGGACCCCTATGTTGGATCAGAAAAACTGAACTGATTTCTCCTACCCTTCCAATTTCTTGCCTACTACTGCCCCAGAATCTTTTGAGTACTACCATCTTATCTATTCCCTCTCCTAAATGTAACTGAGAGGAAAGTTACAGTAATTTCCCAATTTCCTTCCTACTCTCTTCCTAATAATAAAAATGCATCAACAACCGTAATCCAGATACAGCAAGGAGCATGGTAAATCTGGTTCTCTAGCGCACCTTGTGATCTTGTAAGTGGATGAGGCATACATACATTCTCACTTAATCTCCATGCATTAACCAATCTCCAACCACTCAGCCATGCCAGAAAGAGAGTTCTTTTCACATTAGCTTGAATCTGATTTTATCTTTTCATGTTTAGGGACTTAGGAATCCATGTTTATACTTCAATCATTGTGTGTACAGCTGCCCTTCAGTTGAATGGATGAAAGAGAGAGAGAGAGTAGGGGACAGAGTCACTGTGCACTTTCCATCAAATACCCACTGTTAAGCCTACATATATTCAAGCAAACACATGATGAGAGCTTCTGTCACATTGCTGGAACTAGAACAATAGTGTGGGGCTGGGAAAAGAAACAGTAAATTTGGGAACTTTCTCTGAACCTTCCTGGTTTCTTAAATCAGCAGGAGAGGTGTTTCTGAAGCTGCCTCTGGTGCCAGAAGCTTGACTACTAGGTTAATAGGAAAGGGCCTTTTCCTATATGGCTTCTAGGTTTTGGTATGTATTCCCTAAAGAGCTGCACTCAACTCCCATTCTCCCAGTATTTAGCAAGATAGTAGAAAATCCACCTCTTTCCTCATGTTTTTAATTCATTACTTCAATGACTGGTTTTCATTTTAATTGCATTAAAAAAAATTCTGTTTCATACATTTATTTTTTAAATGTAAGTTGCCTTGAGCATGGTATAAATTCAACAATTTGAATTTATCCCATGCTCAAGGCAACTTACATTTAAAAAATAAATGTATGAAACAGAATTTTTTTTAATGCAATTAAAATGAAAACCATAATTTGAATTTATCGTAAGAGAGAAAAAGCAGTAAAAAAAAGCAACTTTATGTAAAGAAGAAGAAGAAGAAGAAGAAGAAGAAGAAGAAGAAGAAGAAGAAAGAGAGAAAGAAAGAAAAAAACAGAAGCAAATATCATGAGACCATAGATTTCTAGCAAAGCATCTCAAACCAGGCAAATAAACACCAGCTGTTGTTTCTTTCAAAGCACACTTTAGACTCAGTGTGTTTAGTTTATTGCATCCAAAGTTAACAGAAAATGCAAACATACTTGTACTAAAGAATACACCAAGGCTTGGACAAGATTCAGGGCTTGCTGATCTCAGCCTAGTAGACCATTCAAGAAGAGGAGCAGATGAAGATCAGTCCAAAGGAGACTAGACAGTGTTTATTTTACTCATTTTACACTTTTGCTTCCTTGTTCTCAGTGTAATGTCAGTAGAGTTGGAGGAGCGTTTATCTCTCTGACTCTCTGGTGGAACAGAAGGTATGCTGGGTGTTAGCTAAAAGCAGCACTCTAATCTCCATTGTTTTTTACAAGGCATATGTTTCATTATAATTAATGAAAAGTATTGCCTGAATCACCCATTGTTGAATGAATGGCATTCTTGTTCCTATAAAAATAAGTGGAAAATATATCTTAGGGTCATCATTGGGTTAAAGTGGGTGAATGTAGAACTGTATGTATCCTCAAGCGACTGTAGCATCTTAGACCACAATGACTTGGGTCTTTACTTTTCTTCCTTTAACAGAATAAAATTCAGTTCACAGAATGGAATTCTTTGTTTCTTTTTGTTGCAGAAAATCCACTGCAAAAAAATATGCTGTATTCCCAAGAGTTGGGAGACCCTCCGAAACAGGGAAAAATATGGTAATATGGGAAAGGGGATCAAAGAACTAATGTTGTGCTGAAATCTACCTTTATTTTTCCCATACTGTAAGTGACGTTTCCTATCTTATTCTCAGGTTTGCTTGAGAATTTCTTTCAAATTTCTCTATGTGATGTTTTTGAGTTGATTGTTGGAGAAAGTGAACAGTGCTACTACTGGTGCTTTCCCCCCCCCCCCCCCCCGATACAATTTTTTCCATCCTTCTCCCTGGCTATCCATATCTCCCAAACTTCCTCTGGGAAGCCAGAAAGCCTGCAGATTGCTGGAAAGCTGATAAATAATGGATGACCATTGCAAAATCTACACATGAGTGGTGGGTCATCATGTCTTGTAAATAGGGAGTGTAAGAGAGAAACAGAGTGTTGGGTCACATAGTCATAGTATGTTTAACTTATAAAACCCTAACCAAATGTAGGAAGTGATGAAATTCTGGGTTCTGGAATGGAGAACCATACCCAAGCAGCACCTTGCTAATGAGTCGTACTTGCTGACCTAAGTGTATGATGATTTTATCTACAATAAAGTTGCCTTTTTTTCATCTTATTTAAGTGTGTCTGTAATCTTGGAATCCTCCAAACTGATTGAAAAGTCTTTCTTTTCCTTGGCTTGTTACTGGCCAAGCTAGATGTGACATTGTCAGAGCAGCATTCTGACAATGGAGGGTTCTGGCATACAGTTGGCTTACATTTAGGTGGCATTTGAGAGTCTGGTAGAGGCCAGAGAGGGTTTGAGCCAGTGGATTTTTAGTCCTGCATGGCCTACCTACCATAGCTCCTTGGTGGATTTTCCACATTTGGATTTCCCAAGCTCAAAAAACCAGCAGACAAGTAAAACATCCTTGGAAACTAAACAGAGGAGAAGTGTATCATCTTAGTTCTTCCTTCAATGTCAATGAGCAAAAAAGAAGGAGAGCCTGACACGTGCCATAGTTGCTGGTACACTTATGGAATAATTCAATTACTTTTAAATGTGTATTGGGTATAACTGTTGGTGTTTTTTTTTTAAGTAGCAGCAGAGAAAATAGGAACAGGTCTATGGTTCAGAGGTAAAACAGGTTTCATTTTCCTTCCAGCTGTGGGCCATCTCAAAGTTGCTAAAGACCTAGTGACAAATTTGGCTTAACTCTTGGGGTAAAGATAAATTAACTCTCTTCCTCACCTTCCATTATCCTGATCCTGATTGTCCAAAAAGTGGGAGGGAGGGAGGGAGGGAGGGAGGGAGGGAGGGAGGGAGGAAAGAAAGAAAGCAAGCCTAGAAGCAACCATCCATATATTACCTAGTTTGGCACTAAGTAATGTGGCTGTTCTCATCCTGTAAAACTCACCTAATGAATTCAATTTTATCAGAGGATGATATCTAAAAAAGGTGATGTCAGTGGATAATAATAATTAGGATAAAAACAAATAAGATTGAATTACATGAAGATGTCCTGGGGATGGATGGATGGATGGATGGATGGATGGATGGATGGATGGATGTGAGCCTTTTAAATGTTAGCCGAAGATACAGACTAATGTCACTTTTGAATCTAGCTCAGTTCCTGGTAACTTGCATGACACATCCATGCAGTTTAGTTTGCAATGGAAGTAGTTTGCCCTTGCCTTCTTCTACGATGTTCTTTCACTTCCCATCCACCCTACAATCATGGACCTCCCAAACAGTCTAACCCACCCTCCCAGCCTTTTTTTTAAACTTCAACTGGCTCTTGAAATGCTTTTTTCCCCCAAATACCACAAAAATACCCCCTTAGGATTTTCCACCACTTTTTTTTCAGTGCTCTGTTATGTGTGCTGTTATTAATTTATACATGTAAATAATCTATTTCTTTCCATTTGCCTGTCATCAGGGAGATGTTCTTTAGCTCTAGTCCCCAAAGTCATCTCAGATGACAAACATGCTTGTTCTGACACTCATTTCTGCTCTTCTAATTTAAAAGAATAAGAATACCTGCATTACTTTACTGTTCATAATGCTGTGACTTAACTGTCATGCTTAAAAATGCACCAGAGGATGCAATGAAATTCTTCTGCTTCCTTTGTTGCTTCCGTACACATCAAGTTGAAAGGGGAAATATTAGATTTACACTTAAAGAACCATAGGATTATATTTGGCTGATTCGGAAAAGTGTGAATATATACTACTTGGCTAAGTCCCAAAAAGAGGAGTAAAAAACAAAAAGTATTGCGGACACTAGTAGGAATGTAAAAGTACTGTGCTATGAATTTGTCTAAGAGTGGGTTGGGGGGAAGGAAATAGCAGGGCCATAAAATATGCTAATATTTTACAAATATATGGGCTGGTTGAAGATTTGCTTCAAACACTGTATATTTTAAAAGTCTGTTTTGCTTCCAGCATCCTTTCCAAAGAGGCTTCTTTCCTTACCCTTTTGATGGAATAAAAATGGGACAACCAACATTCACCTGGCATCTAGCAAAGCAAATGCTATTTAAGCCTCTGTGTAAATAGCCCAGCAGCGCCACAAGTGTGTCAGTTAGTTTGTGAAGGGAATGGTTCTAGTATTTTACCATACTAAGTGCAATTCTTGTCTGTCCCCACCCATTCCACAAATATTTCTTCAAATCCACAGAGTTGCCTGGTGGACCAAAAACAGCCTTATAAAATCTGGCAGTAGAATACAATGGATGTGTCAGAATCCACCCAGCCCCAGAATCGAGCCACCAAGAATGTCTTCTACACGACCTCGCCAGCTTGGCATATTTTGCATCACCCAGTAATCGAGCCTGTTGACAAAGTCACCCTACTTGTCCCAACATACCACAGACATTTGATTCTGGATTTAGATATCAGGTTGCAGCAGCCAATTATTATTTTAATCTGTTGTTTTATTTTAACGGATAGAGCAAGAAAGGGAGGTTCTGCCTGAAGCTTCAAAATACTGTGAGCAACCTTCGCTCTTATGCCCCGTGACTTGGGTGCAAAAACATTTCCTTTCCCCACTTCAGTCAGTAAGACAGAATGGCCCTGAGAGTTAATATAAAAATCTTCTTGAAAAAACAGATCAAATGACTAGGAAGGGAAGGGTTAGGAATGATGAGATTTGGCATTATGTTCAGCATTCCATCAGGCATTATAATATTGTTCACCCGATTCATTTAGTGGAGTGGTTGTTCAAAGAAGCTTGCATCCTCCTTTACAGTTTCAGTGGATCACAGACTTCTGCAACCTGGACACCTCCAGCTGTACTGGAGAATTCTTAGCCAACATAGGGAAGGCTGGAGTACAAGCCTAAAAATATCCTCCTAAATATGCTCAACCCCTTCATGGATCACTGCCTTGTCGTGGCGAAGGGGCTTGTGTAACTCAGTGAAGCCATGAGCTATACCGTGCAGGGCCACCCAAGACGGACAGGTCATGACAGAGAGTTCTGACAAAATGTGGTCCACTGGAGAAGGAAATGGCAACCCACTCCAGTATCCTTGCCAAGAAAACCCCATGGACAATGTTAAAAGGCTAAAAGATATGACGCCGGAAGATGAGCCCCTCAGGTCGGAAGGTGTCCAATATGCTACTGGGGAAGAGCGGAGGGCAATTCCAAGTAGCTCCAGAAAGAGTGAAGCGGCTGGGCCAAAGCCGAAAGGACGTTCAGCTGTGGATGTATCTGGAAGCGAAAAGAAGGTCCGATGCTGTAAAGAACAATATTGTATAGGTACCTGGAATGTAAGATCCATGAACCAAGGCAAGCTGGATGTGGTCAAACATGAGATGACAAGATTGAACGTTGACATCTTGGGAATCAGCGAATTGAAATGGACGGGAATGGGTGAATTTAATTCAGGTGACCACTATATCTACTACTGTGGGCAAGAAACCCTTAGAAGAAATGGAGTTGCACTCATAGTCAATAAGAGAGTGGGAAAGGCAGTAATGGGGTACAACCTCAAAAACGACAGAATGATCTCAGTGCGTATCCAAGGAAAACCATTCAACATCACGGTAATCCAAGTCTATGCCCCAACCACTGATGCCGAAGAAGCTGAAGTTGACCGGTTCTATGAAGACCTACAAGACCTTCTAGAACTAGCACCAAAAAAAGATGTCCTTTTCATCATAGGGGATTGGAATGCTAAAGTAGGAAGTCAAGGAGTAATCGGAATAACAGGCACGTTTGGCCTTGGAGTACAAAATGAAGCAGGGCAAAGGCTAATAGAGTTCTGTCAAGAGAACAAGCTAGTCATAGCAAACACTCTTTTCCAACAACACAAGAGACGACTCTACACATGGACATCACCAGATGGTCAATACCGAAACCAGATTGATTACATACTTTGCAGCCAAAGGTGGAGAAGCTCTATACAGACGGCAAAAACAAGACCAGGAGCTGACTGTGGCTCAGATCATGAGCTTCTTACTGCAAAATTTAGGCTTAAATTGAAGAATGTAGGGAAAACCACTAGACCACTCAGGTATGACTTAGATCATATTCCATGTGAGTACACAGTGAAGGTGATGAATAGATTTAGAGGATTAGATTTGGTAGACAGAGTGCCTGAAGAACTATGGACGGAGGTCTGTAACATTGTACAAGAGGCAGCATCTAAAACCATCCCAAAGAAAAAGAAATGCAAGAAAGCAAAATGGCTGTCTGATGAGGCTTTACAAATAGCTGTGGAAAGAAGGAATGTGAAAAGCAAGGGTGAAAGGGAAAGATATAAGCAACTGAATGCAGATTTCCAGAGAATAGCAAGGAGAGATAAGAAGGCCTTCTTAAATGAACAATGCAAAGAAATTGAAGAAAACAATAGAATGGGGAAGACTAGAGATCTCTTCAAGAAAATTGGAGATATCAAAGGAACGTTTAGTGCAAAGATGGGCATGATAAAGGACAAAAAAGGCAGGGACCTAACAGAAGCAGAAGAGATTAAGAAGAGGTGGCAAGAATACACAGAAGAACTATACAAGAAAGATCTTAATGTCCCTGATGTCCATGCTGGTGTGGTCACTGACCCTGAGCCAGACATCCTAGAGAGTGAAGTCAAGTGGGCCTTAGGAAGCATTGCTAACAACAAAGCTAGTGGAGATGACAGTATTCCAGCTGAGTTATTTAAAATACTAAAAGACGATGCTGTTAAAGTGCTGCACTCAATATGCCAGCAAGTTTGGAAAACGCAACAGTGGCCACGGGATTGGAAAAGGTCAGTTTACGTTCCAATTCCAAAGAAGGGCAATGCCAAAGAATGCTCAAACTATCGCACAATTGCACTCATTTCACATGCTAGCAAGGTTATGGTCAAAATCCTACAAGCTAGGCTTCAGCAGTACGTGAACCGAGAACTACCGGATGTACAAGCTGGGTTTCGAAGAGGCAGAGGAACTAGAGATCAAATTGCCAACATTCGCTGGATCATGGAGAAAGCACGAGAGTTCCAGAAAAGCATCTACTTCTGCTTCATTGACTATGCAAAAGCCTTTGATTGTGTGGATCACAACAAACTGTGGCAAATTCTTAAAGAGATGGGGATACCAGACCACCTTACCTGTCTCCTGAGAAATCTGTATGCGGGCCAAGAAGCAACAGTTAGAACCGGTCATGGAACAACCGATTGGTTCAAAATAGGGAAAGGAGTACGACAAGGCTGTATACTGTCCCCCTGCTTATTTAACCTATATGCAGAGTACATCATGAGAAATGCCAGGCTGGAAGAATCACAAGCCGGAATTAAGATTGCAGGGAGAAACATCAATAACCTCAGATATGCAGACGATACCACCCTAATGGCAGAAAGTGAAGAAGAACTAAAGAGCCTCTTGATGAGGGTGAAAGAGGAGAGTGCGAAAGCTGGCTTGAAACTCAACATTAAAAAAACTAAGATCATGGCATCTGGACCCATCAATCCCTGGCAAATAGAAGGGGTAGAAATGGAAGCAGTAACAGACTTCATTTATTTGGGCTCCAAGATCACCGCAGATGGAGACTGCAGCCATGAAATTAAAAGACGCTTGCTCCTTGGGAGGAAAGCTATGGCAAACCTAGATAGCATATTAAAAAGCAGAGACGTCACCTTGCCGACAAAGATCCGCATAGTCAAAGCTATGGTTTTTCCAGTAGTAATGTATGGCTGTGAGAGCTGGACCATAAAGAAGGCTGAACGCCGAAGAATTGATGCCTTTGAACTGTGGTGCTGGAGAAGACTCTTAAGAGTCCCCTGGACTGCTAGGAGGTCAAACCAGTCAATCTTAAAGGAAATCAACTCTGATTGCTCATTGGAAGGATTGATAATGAAGCTCAAGCTCAGATACTTTGGTCACCTAATGCGAAGAGAGGACTCTTTGGAAAAGACCCTGATGCTGGGAAAGATGGAAGGCAAAAGGAGAAGAGGACGGCAGAGGATGAGATGGCTAGATAGCATCACTGAAGCAATGAGCATGAAATTGAGCAAACTCAGGGAGGCAGTGAAAGACAGGAAGGCCTGGTGCAATATGGTTCATGGGGTCACGAAGAGTCGGACACGACTTAACGACTAAACAACAACAACAAAAATATGCTCAAAATGCATCTGATTTTTTTCAAAGTAACTTTAGAGCATTTAAGACAACTTTCAAAGCAAGTCACGATACTGCCTTCCCTAGTTCTATACTGATGACTGTATTGCAAACATGACACAGTATCATCAGCACCTGACAAAAATGGCTTTGCTTCTGACAATCTGCCCCAGCAATTTAAAACCATAATACTATCTTAAGCAGTGGTGTCTGTAGGGGAGAAGGCAAATGAGGTCATGTGCATCATGATGTCATCACACAAACAAGGCAACTTAGGTACTTGTATTAAAAGCGATGACATGAGTACATAATCTTGTAATTTGTGTGCCCTTGTCATCATTCCAATATCCCCAAGCTTTGCTGCACCCGAACTAAAGAATTTATTTGCTAGGATGTGTAGTATGCATTAAAGTTTAAAAGTGGCCACAAGTGAAGGAAAACAAGCAAATATTCCTCAAAGGTAGTGGGAGGAACAATGTAAAAGGGGAAACAATCAAAATAAAAACTTAAATATAAATTGAAACAAATGTTTGAATCTGGACAATTCAAAGCTGGCAGAAGACAGATATTTTTTACCTGCTGAAAATATCCTGATCCATTCTGCCTTTTGAAACAACTCAAACCAAGACATAAACTAGACCTTTAAAAAGTGTTTTCCAGTTTTCTGAACTCTGAACATTCATTTTACTCAGTGAAGAATTTTGTGAAACCCAAGCATTTATTATATTTTTTAATTGCTGGTCAGTCCAGTATAAGATGTCACTTCATCAGTTTTATGGGCCAATGTGGACATTCTTCGAAGAGGCAAACTATTTTCTGCAATATGTTTCTACTTTGCTGTAGCAGACAGAAAGAGGAAAGGTGCTCCATTTTGTGCAATGAAATAGAAATCTATGTGGAAAATACAGCTTTATTGTTTTTGTGGCCTGATGCTCTCTTTCTTCCTGACAGAGCGATCTAGAAGAGGGAACGATTATTTTGGAGAAGGTCCAAATCAAAGCCAATATCTGGGAGAAGTAATACTTTTGTAATAAAAAGCCTCCACAGATAATATATATATTAACTCCACTTGCTTGCAAGTCTTAAAAAGAGGCTTCTACTTTCCATATGCAAAATAATAAATCTAGAATGGTGGGGGGGGGGGGGACTTGAGTGGGAATCTTTACCTTACTTAAATTAGCAAGTTTCTTTGCAAAACCAAGAAATGTCTTGCCAAGGAACCCCCAAGGCTGATGACTTGTCAACTCTAAAATTGCAGAAATCTTATCTCAAGTTTGATATTGGCTTGCTAGGAAAATCCCTCCTGGATGATGGCTTTGACAGATCAATGACACAATAATTTGTAGCAAGCTACATCCCTGGTCCAAAGAAATGGGGGGGGGGGGGGGAGAAGGCCTATGTAACAGGTAATGAGATTAAGCTGGTGTACAGGGACTTCCTTAAAACAAAAATATCAAAATGTCATCCTGGTGTGTCAGGAGAAATTCAGGGAGTGCAGACTTCAGTGGATTTTATGTCAAAAAGCAGCTTTTAAATTTAAACAACTTGAGGATTAATAAAGTCTGGGACAACAAGTTGTGACTATATCCATATAGTTTATATACTGACAGATTTTTAAAACTGACAGTAACGCCTCTAGGCTAGGGTGGAGGACTTCTCTGCTGGGAAAAAAGGAAGAAAATTCTTGTTTTAGGAGTTTGTAAATCAACTCACACACACCACTGAGCTGAAGGGTTGCATGGGGTTCCAGCTTTATCTCTTCCATGCTCTGAACAAAACAGGGCATCTGCAAGGGGAAGGTGCCCAAAATGTCAAGATGGTGGCCGCGGCTGTGGGATGGAAGCCCCACTTTTTTTTTTTTTTAATTGTGCCGTGCAATTGCAATTGCAATTGCAATTGCAATTGCAATTACCATTTTGACCTTTTTGACACCTTCCCCCCTTGCAGACACCCCTGGGGGAAGAAGCCAAATTATTTAACCTTGTGACAATCTGATATTTATAACCGCCTTCACAATCCTTTTTTTTTTTCTTTATACCTAATGGCAATATGAGAACAAAAACATGGTGGATAAAACAAATGCAATCCAGCTGGCTGATCAAATGAAGAAGAACTTTTCTGGCCTTCTATCGCAATTATATTAATGAACATACCTCAAGCAAAAGGAATTGCTACCGCCAGCAATAATAATGAAATGAGATATAAGGTGAGTGTCTCCAGTTTTCCAAAGTGAAGTGATGTGAAGGATCTTTTTTGTGTTTTTTGTTTTAGATGTACTTCATAACATGAAAGGTGGAGATTTTTTTCGGCTTGTTTGTTTGTTTTGGGTCATTGTTGACTCCTGATAATTGCCTGACAAGCCCTTGCAGTTTTCTTAGCAAGGTTTCAGAAGTGGTTTGCCATTGCCGTCTTCCTAGGGGTGAGAGAAAGAGACTGGCCCAAGGTCACCCAGCTGGCTCCATGCCTAAAGCGGGACTAGAACTCAGGGTCTCCTGGTCTCTAGCCTGCGGCCTTAACCACCACATCAAACTGGCTCTCATGAAAGTTACCCCACTCGAATCAGAACTACTTGATAGTGGTCACATAATGGCCATATGAAGCAGTAGACCAAGCTGTAGCTTCATCTCACAACAGCACAGGAATAATTTCCTGGAATGGGAACAAAAATGATTTACAAAAACACGATAATATTCCCAAGCCATCTGGAAAGAAGCTGAATTGTAGATGTTTCTATGCTGTTAGACATAATATCAACCCTATCCCTGTCGTCCTTATCATAATCGCCTCTGGAAATTTTGCAAGCTTTCAGTGGAAAGCCAGCCGTTTTTTACTAGAATGGAGGACATTCCAGCTATATTACAGCTCAGTTTGCAACCTGCTGAATTAATCTATGTGAACCTATTTGAGAGATCTTCCAAAACAGACATCGAATAGTCTGTGTGTGTCTGCTTGTTTCTTGTAAAGGACACACACACACATACACACACGGTGCAAGCACATATTTGTGAGAAGTGCATTAAAAAACAATCTGCAATTTGTGAACAAAATAGAGTACTTACCTAATAAGGAAAAGGTTATATAATAAAGAATGATAGGAAAAATGTAAAACCATTTTTCAGTTTATATTAACAACCAAATACATTGTGGAAAGGGAAAAATACAGAATGCCATGAAGCCTTTAAAAAATCCCATTAATTCCCCTCCCCTTGATAATTGGAATATTGCTCTATTAATATGAATAATAAAATGGACTACATTTTAATGGTTGCATCTTTGTTTCTGAAAAGCTCAATAAACTTGCCATTGTTACATATGGTAATAATTACTGTATATTGGGGGAGAGGTCACTTAAAATGTGTCAGCCATTTTGCCAATGCATTGCCATAAACCATAGCTTTTATTAGGTTTTCAAGAATACTTTAATGTTTTTTTCAGGCAGAAATATTTAGGTAGATAGATGAATATTTATCCTAGGTGTGACCATTTGTAACCCTAAACTTGTTTTCCCCAGCCACCAGAACCCTCTCTTAGTTCTTGAGCCCCTCCAGATTACTAAAAATGGATGGTAAGGTTTTCTAACCCCAAATCCATCTATATATCTAACCTGTATCTGATATAGCTTGGCCCACGCATAGCGTTACCCCATGCATTGTGGTCTCATGTCTAAAAAAGCTTTAAGCATGGTCCTTATCCACCAAAAAGTAATCTTCCCATCACACTTTGGTCCCTGTTACAAACTGGGAGAAGGTAGTTTAAGACCTCACTGGCAAATTCCCTCTTCCAAGAGTTCCTCAGTAAAGATACATGAGATGACCTCCACCAGGCTGACTGAACCTCCTGATATCTCACTGGGATTCTTAGTCTTTCTACTGATGGCTTCTTTCTTCAGCCCAGATTTAGAAGAAAAAATATATGTCTTGTATCTTTAAGGCCAATCACAATCAGAAATTCAGAATTCCTAATACAATCAATACAAAATAAACTACATCAAATTGCTAGCATAAGAACATGGCTATGTTCAGAGTTCATTGCAAAGAGAATGGCTAGCAGGAGATCTTCTGGGTTTCCTCTGTGGTTATTATTAGACAGGTCCCCTTCAATTTCTTTTTTTTCAGCATTAGACTTAGCTTTAGAGAATGTGGAAAATAAGTACTATAAAAGCCAACCTATCTGGAAAGACCAACAATTACTTTGCCCAGTCAAGCAAAACATACTATCTCTTGTGTCAGACATCTAGCTAATGAATCCAAAATTTGGAGGCAGTTGAAATAACCCTCCTAACAATCCTGTAGCTGAATGACAAAGTTGCTGACTAGCTTTACTTAGTTCTGCTATTGTATAGAAAGGATTATGTGGGAGAGGCATTTATCACCACTCATCTCACTGCAGAGCAACTCTGGGCGGTTTACAGTAAAAAGAATAAATATTAATTAAAATAGAATAAATACTAATTAAAATACAGTATGCTTACATCTTGGACTTCCAGGGAAGAAATGGCGATCTGAAGACTAAGCACAGCCAATGACAGCGGCAGAATGAAGAGCCAGCAAGTAGACTGGCTCTTCGAAATTCCTCTCTGGACAAGGAGAAGACTTGAGATCACTCACAAGTGCTCCAGACAGTTGCTTTTTATAAGGAGACTGCAAGACAGTGGTCTCTGGTGGGTTTAGAGCTCTGGGAGTCAAGGGAATAGCCATCTTGCTCAAGCCATGGTCAGCGCCTTTAAGGACACTGGGTTCACATACTTCCTTTTCCAGTAAATTTCGGAAATTGCTTGTTAATTGCTTTTCAGCTATTTTCATCTGTTAGGAACCTTGGGTTCAACATGTTTTACAGACCTGGTGAGTGTCCTTCAATTCTTAGCAAAAGAAGTTTTAAATACAAGTTTAAGGACTTAAAAAATAATAATAATAAACAGCGAAAGAGTGATTAAAACCTTGATTTTAGAAAGTTACAAATGGACTAAGGGTCCAGATAAATTTGAAATAAGATTTTGGAATTAATTATAAGAATCCTTCCCATTGAAAAATACTTTTGTTTTGAATTCTTTAAAAAAATGATGATGGGACTTTGAAGGCTGGACACTGGAGGGAAGCAGAAGGAACTAAACATTACAATTAAAGGAGAAGAACACTTAAATTTGACTTACTAATACAGAATGAAGCAAAGTATTTTAACATGGACATATTGAAGGATATTTTTGAGCAAGGGACCCAGAAGTTAATTTTAAGAGCCTCTATAGATAGACTGTGTTTGAAAGATGTTATGAAAGTGGAATAAGTTTTACCTGAAAAGATTGAGACTGATCTGAAAGTGGATTTAAAAATGACAGGCTACAAGAATGATATGGAAAAAGATGCTACACTGGACATACAAAAGAAACCGGCTGATGTCTTAATAATTAAAAGGGATATACTAATAACAAACCAAGAGAGTGACCTGGATAATTTTCCTATATAGGATTTACAAAAGAGTCTTGTCAAAGCTTTGAAGAATTTTGTGAGAAGGGACAAAGAAAAAATGAAAAGAAATCAAATTTCAGGACATTATTTGAAGGGACTAAAGAGCAAGATTGTTAAAAGTAAAAGGAAGGAATATAAAGTTGGTTTATTTGATCAAAGTTAAAATAGATATGTTGTTATCTGTGGTAACCCTTAATGGTCTTTTGCAGATCAGGACTGAAATGACAAATTTTTTAAGAGATGGGATATGGGAAGAAAAGATCATTTGTTGTATTTTAAGAGAAGGTGGTAAGTTACTAAACTTTTTTATACTTGTGATGAAGGGGGAAGTCATTTCTTTATATATATATTTTTTCTTTACTATATTCTTATTTTTTATTTTTCTATTTTTTCATTTTCTTTTTCTTTTCTGCACCTTCCATTTTTTTTCTTTTTTAGTTTGCATTAGTTTTTTATTGTTGTAGTTGTAATTTTTAATAAAATTACTATTTAAAAAAAGGATATGCTTACATCTTGAAGTGAAAGAGCAATTCCCTATTTCATAATAGTAATCTATCGTGTTCTTTTTAATCATGGGAAAGATGATCTCTAAATGGGTTTCTGCAAAAAAAAACCTTGAACCTCTGGTTCACTGATTCTGGCAATGTTATCTCATTCAAATTTCTTCCCAAATTGTAATTGTCTATAAAAGTTCTGATTTAGAGAGTTTAAATTTGTCATGCTGAAGACAGCATGAAAAGGAAGGATAGTATCCAGATAACACACATTTTTTTAAACTGAGATATTACATGAACCTTTTTTTTTTCTTTTTTAAAGAGCAAATTAGTATTACTTGCTTTGGAATGTTCTTCTAGGAAGCTAGCCAGATGTTTATTACTATAGAAGCCTGGAATTCTGGCCTTAGGAAAAAAGGAAAGATAATTACCTGTTTCAAAGCAGTAGTTCTACTTATTCACAGTCTCGTCTCTGAGATTTCAGACAGGCAGTCAGGACAATACATGTGTTTCTGTCTCAGATTTCCATCTGACTTTAGGCAAATGAATATTCATACTTAGTTCTTCAAAATCCAGCTAACCAAAGAATGAGGGCCTTCAACATTGCCAGTTGTTTTCCCTTCTCTCTTGGACAGTAGCATTCATGCAAATATATAATTTGCTGGAAATGGGTTTAGATGTTGGGAATGCCCGGACGATCCAAGTCCCATGCCTTTTGCATGTGTGCAATGGGAATGGATGCACTTGTATTTATTTATTTATTTATTAAATGTATTAAATAAATAAATAAATGTACAAATGTACAAACCAAGGGCAGGGCTTGAATAGCAACACTGCACCTGTCATCTTGCAGATTTTGATCCCTTCTCTGAGGCTTGGTTTTGTGATACTGGGTGCATATCCCATCGTTTATCCCCCTTTGTCCTCTGAGATTGCCTATAAACCCAACTCCCTTTGTACGTAAGCACAAACAAAGTCAGATCAATCTCACTCACATAAATACCAGCTATGTTTCCTCCGGCTTTTAACATTTTATTAAAGAGTTCTGGAGAATTTGAAAGTTTATAAATTGCCCTTTGAGTTGGTCTAGTATATTTGATAATTAGAAATTTCTAGATGGAAAGAATCCGTAGCCAATGGCCTTCCAGTAATATGGCTGCCCCACCATAACATGCTATCAGTGATCAAAACATCCAAATAACATTAATATAACATATAATTATTGGTTGGTAGATAAATGTTGTAGGCTAGAGTATGTATATATGAATTAAAGAAATAATAAAGCCCTAAACTTTTGGATAATTAAGAAATTACCTGATGCAAAAATATAAACTAGAAGCAAACAACTGACTTGATGCAGTTCATTAAGCCTTGTCATTAACAAAATTAATGAAGTATTTTAAACTTGTTTAACATTAAAAAGGACTAATTATCAAGTAGCAATATCAATTTTCTCTGAGGAAAAAAAATGTTTTTCATCACTTGATATATTGAAAAACTAGATCTCTTTATTTTCACCTTGACAACTATCACCTTTTCCCCCTTTCTTGGAGAAATCTGAAATAATGTCCACAGTACATTTTTTTTTTTAATTTAAAGCTAAAAATAACACAATGGAAATTATCTATCTGTCTTTCTCTACTTAGGAGCTTTGTAAAGCTATTTCTTTTTATACTCATTAAAACGACTTTGCTCCAAACATAGAAAATTTGACAAAGTTTAAAATGTGCATATAACTTCCATTCCGACCCTATATAGTCATGTATAATTATATCTGTATAGGTATACATATTCTATATTCAGACATCATCTACATCTTAATTAAACTTATTTTCATTTTTTGTTTAACTTCTCCTGGCAATATTTTTTCTTAAAATATATTTAATATAACTGAATGTATAAATTCAGATGATTATGTTTAAAGCCACAGAACATGCTTTAATCAGTTCCCACTATCCATCCATGGTCATCTACCTTGGTAAATTTAGACACAGTATGCCACTACATTTTACTTTAGAGTAGATTCTGAATACTTGCAATGATCTGGGCTGTATCTTTTCCCTTCATCTCCTTCTCTCTTCAAAAATGTTTCAGTAAGGTTATGGAAGAATTGATATCTGACTGGACTGCAGGTGTACTTGGTGAGTCAAATTTTCTGAATTTTTAATTAGACAAATGACATGAAATAATATGCCATGCTTATTACTGGGAAGACTGCATGCAAGAATACGTATATTGGGAGAAAAATATACGAAGACATATGAAGCAGGCAGGCATACTTCTAGAGCAGTGTTTCTCAACCTTGGCCACTTGAAGATGTGTAGATTTCAACTCCCAGAATTCCCCAACCAGCATGCTGGCTGAGGGATTCTGGGAGTTGAAATTCACACATCTTCAAGTGGCCAAGGTTGAGAAACACTGTTCTGGAGCATTGGTGGCAGAAATTGAAAAGCAAATATGATTGAATGCAACTTAGGGACCATTAAGGGCCTATGCTGTGCCAATGAAAAAGAAGAAAAACAAGTGTTTTTTTTTTTTAATCACCTGTTCATTGGCTGAAAATCTTCATTGAGTTATTCTGAATGGGGCAGGGGCAGACACAACCCAACAGGTTTGCAGAAGGCTCCTTAATGACATTGACAACAAATTGTAAAACATTCTGGAATTTTTCACAGACAAAATCATATCTGTCTAGAAGTAGATTCACCATTATTGGATGCTGGTAAAGAGAAAGTCAGATTCATGGCTAAGAGTGCTTTTTGACCCTGTAGCAACCTTGAATGCTGAGTCAGTGCAGTGGTGAGAAGTACCTATTTCTGCTACGAATGAGCTGTTTATTATATTATTTCTAGAAGAGGTCTGATCTGGATACCCTTATCCATGAAACTGTTATTCCCATTTTATGTTACTGTAATGGACTTCACACAGGGACATCCCTGAGGGAGGGGGTACAGAAATTACAACAGATCCAGAATGTGCCAGTCAGGCTTTTTGGGGGGGGGAGGGGGCATGTGACAAATGTTCTGGCTAAGCTGTACTACCTCCCAGTAGATTTCTGAGTCAGATTTAAGGTGTACATTACTAAATATAAATCCTCAAATTGTTTGAGCCAAGCCTACGTGAAGGAATGGCTTCCTCAATATTGTATCGCAGGAGCTACCATCTTCGGCTAAAGGTTTATTGGGCATGCTGACCTGGAAGGGGAACTGCCTGAAACCTATCAGGGCCAGGGCATGATTACACTTATTTCTTGTTTAATTACTCCCCACTTTTCTTTTTCCCCTTTATCTTGTTTTTGTTTGCTGGCGAAAAGCTGTAATAAAATTGAATTGAATTGAATGGGCATTCTCATTCATTCATGGCCCAGTACAATGGAATGTCGTGAGACAGAGACATCTGTTCCAAATTTCTATAACTGCCTGCCCTAAGAATCACTGGTTCTCACCTCACCAGTTTCAGCTCTTATACTCAGTGACAAAAATAGGCCATCTTGTTGTGGCCATTTTTTTGTTAAAAAAAACACACCTTCCCATGTGGTGCCAAAGGTCACAGGAGTGCAGAAATGATACAATACAAGAAGAGAAGAAAGGGCAGAATTTACAGCTCATTTTAAATTTGGGAAGAGTTTGTGGGGATTATTGTTCTTCTGGGAGGGTGATTTTTAGGGGCCATAGAGAATGGCTATGGGTTCCATATTTCCCAAGGGCCATCACTTCCCCTCTTCTGTTCTTCAAACACCACCATTCTAGTAGTAAATAAACCTGTATTGGATACATTTGATTCATACTGAATTGATAGAGTTTGTTCTAGCTTTTCTAATTATTGAGGTCAGTCCTCTCTGTCCTTCCAGCAAAACTGTCCTTTATCCATTCCTATATTTTCCTTCCAAAAGTTTGAGATATGTATTTTAAAACTGTAGTTGGTGCAGAATGATTTAATCTTGGATTTTAGCCCTTTCTCTTACCTTCTAAAAGCTCAGTTTCTGTAGAACTCTTGAAGTTCATTATCAATAAAACTGTAGGACAAAGACAAACAATCGGTTGAAATGGTAGTGTGATCTTTTTCTCTTTGGTGCATTTTAGTAGGGTTTTTTTTCCCCCCTGTACTGGCTATACTCCAAGTTGCAGTTGTTCTACAAAGAAATATAATCAAATCCATGTGATATTACATATCCTTAAAGTTTTTCATTTCAATCAAATAATTAAGATATCCACCCTATCCAAGAAACTAATAAGATCCACACTACTGCACATTACACAAAGAATAGGCTAGGAAGGGAGTTCTGAAAGAATACACAAGAAGGTATGTTTGGCAGAGATGTTTCGTGTATAATACTTCATAATATTCTGGTCTGTGAATATTTTGAGGCAAATTGATCTATCCTTTTTTGAAAACAAAAAAATGCCTCAGAAAAAGTAAAAATCAGCAGTGGAATAACTGGTGGTAATGACTGAGGTAAAGAACCAGAAGGTTTTGGATCCATTCCTTAGATCTGTAAAATAAAATGCACCGAGAACAAGTGAAGGCAGAACATCATATATTCCAAAACTAACACACAGAGTAATCAGCCAGTTAATGCTTTCAGTCACGGGAAAATGTGCTTCAAAGCCAAATGTGTTTTCACTAGGAAAATAAGCAAGGACAGTGTCCAGAAGAATATATTCAGGCGTTGCCCAGACATTTTGTCGCCAGTTGTTTAACCATGGTTAAGAGGTTGAGAGTGGACGATTTCTTTCCTTTCTCCTTCAGATTTATTTTCCCATTTCTTTACTTAGTTGCCATTTCATGTGCTGTAATAAAAACACAGTTAACCCAAATTATGATCCCCTTACATTCAGGAATTGAAATCATTTAAATTTTGTAATGATTTTTATTAAAACATTTAAGAATCTGGTTGGCTATTTTTTTAGTTCAGCCCATGACAACGAATTCAAAGCATGAATTGTGCTGCACTAGACTTGATTATCAAGGTTAGTATTATTTTCAAAAGCTTTATTTCTGTGATCTAGATGATGCTCTGTCTTGAATAAGACATGATTCAAATAGATTGCAAACGTGAAAAAAAAAGTTGTTTAATTCCAGTTAACTTCTTTGTGTGTGACATTTGCAAAAAAGGAACCAAAACATTGAAATTGTCTTGATATGGGAAAGGAAGAAAACAAGTACATGGCACATTCATTTTCATTCTCTTTCCGTTCCTAAATCCTCACAAACGGGCTGGTGTTCCTGACCTCAGAGAAGTTAGGTTACAACAGATACTGAATGAGCTCTTGCTTCTGCCAAGCAGCTGGGAGGTGTGGTGAAGAAAGAGCAGATAGAAAAACAGAATACCTGAAAAACCTAGCATTGCAAAAACAAAACAAAACTTAAAAAAGGGTGGGACCCAGTTTTGCTTTTAGCGGTACCTGCAGGGAGGGGGGGGAAAAAGCAAAGGGTCGTGGATGTCTCTCTTTGCTCCAGACAAGCTAGCGCAAAGCCACAAAGACTGCATGTGGAAAGGCCCCCCAGAGAAAGGCATTTCTTCCTCAGATTGTCATACACAATTTTATCTGTAATGGTCCTCCTCTATTCAGTTTTTTTTTTTTTAAGTGGAAATGGCTTCTCAAAAAAGAAAAAAGTACCCAGCTCCTTTTCGAATAAAGGCCAAAGATATCCTTGCAATAAAAACCACTGTCATGCAAAAATATATCTGAGATGCAGATATGGAAAGCACAACATGATTATAGATAAATAAATGTCCCAATGTTAGGCTTTGTCTTGAAAGAGGTATGTACCATAATGATATTTCCCTACCTGCCTTGTACCAGGAAATTGGTGAAATAAACCATAATAACTGTTAAACTTAGCAAGACAGAATCACTTAATCTTGCTGGAAATATTTAGCATTTTTCTCTTCCTTTGAGAGAACACAAGCAAGCCACAGCACTATAGAAAATGGAAGAGTTTCAATAGAAAAATGTTAAAGTCTAGGAAATAGGGAAAGAGAGCCATCGCTATTCCAAAATCCATACACATGTACACTCAGTATTATATTTATTCCTTGTGTAATACTGTTGCAACAGTCACATTTAAAAAAAAAAACAATATCACACAGCCATTTATCACAGAAATCAGTGTCAGGGAGCAGCGATCTGATCCAAGACAACAGCCTCCCTACCATGCTGTTCACCATAGGTAATCTGTTGTCACCTACCAAAGTTTGTTCCATGCTTAAAAGTGTTAGCTTTTAAGGTGCCCCAGGTCTCTTGGTTAATACTGTTGTCTATTTATCCTCAGCTTTTATTATCAGATATGGGCAGGGTGGAGAGAAAGTAAAGATGGCATATAAGAAGAAACAGAGGAAAACAGCGCTCAATGAATTGGGAACAACAGGCTTTGATCCTCCTTTCCTGCCACAGAAGTTAGCAAACACAACCACATGTTCCAGCAGGGAATTGCAATAAGAACCTTGCCAGGCCAACAGACTAGTGAGTCCTTCTGCACCAGAAGCCAAGACTAACCGCTGAAGAAAGTGACATCCAAAGCAATATTCCAGAAATAGACCACAAACTGTCCAGCTGGCACCCTAGTTCAAGGCCTGAGAAACCAAAGGAAGATTAGTCGATATTTGGCCTTAAAATTGGACCACAAAGAGAAAATTCATGGGGCTTTTTAGTGTTTCCTCCCATTGATTACAGGCTTTGATGAACTAGATAGGAAAGAAACTGGCATCTTCAATCTGCAATTAGGAACTGTTTTTCCCAAAGCTCTAAAGAAAATGGTTCAGTGCAGGTACTTGGAAAAGAGGTACAGTTTAATTTGGAACAGTTTGAAAGACATGGACTTCAGCTTCAAGACAAATGAAAGGGGGGGTTCAGAAACACGTTCACACCTCCCATGGACAAGCATGGGAGCAGAGCTAACTGTTTCTCTTTTTAAAAAGTCTGGAATGACATCTATGGCTATCATAGACATTGCTGAAACCTTCCAAATCTCAGAGATGTTGAGGGAGAGTTCTGGTGCTAAGTTCATTAAATTGGGGTGGGTGTGGGGAATGAGAAAGAACCTTGCCATTCTTCTCTCTCTCTCTCTCTCTCTCTCATCTTCAACAGAATCAGATTATACTTGTTGGGATTGGGGCACCATTGTGGGGATCAAGCATGCTCAGATTTTGAGCAGAGATGCACAAACATTTGTGCTAGGAGAATTTGGGATAACAACAACCACAGCCACAACACAGCAATGTTCCTTAATCCCATATAGCTTGATGAGTAATTTCTACAATGATAACAAATATTGTAGAGGTGCCCTTGGTAAGAAAATTGTTTTTGTATAAAATTGTTGGATTACAGGAGGATAGATGGAGAGATTTTTATAATGGATGCCATCTTAAGTTTATTTTGGAAAGGGTAGAGAAAGAACAATAGGGACTGGTTACCAAATCATGAGGTTGCTCAACAGATTATATAACTGAAAAGGAATCAGCTTGATTAAAAACTGGAAAGCTGTAACTTGAAATGGGAGGGCATGATTAAAAAAGTAACTAACTTGGGAATATTTTCCCAAGCCAAATACATCAACACATACTGGAAAATATATATAAAAATATTCTGGGTTGAGAGATAGAAATCATACTCAGCTCATACAAATGCAGTGGGATAGTCTTGGATAACTGGATAACATGGTTAGATCACTAGTCAGACCCCCACTGTCACAGCTCCCCCAGGGATGGAAACATCTGTAGAGGAAAGTCAATTCAACACATGTGAGCTTGCAGCCTGGGCCAAACAAATGTGAACATTTAAGGGCAATGCCAGCTGGCATGTCCTGTTTTTTCATACAAGACTGTGATTCCTTAAGGATAGGGCTTTAATTAAAATGAAAAATGACAGGATATTTGGATATCGCCAGTCAAGGGGACATATTGTTGCAAAGCTCCCCTGTTATGTCACAAGCTAAACGTGGAAAAATCTGATCACGGCATGGAACATTCTCAGTGTTTTTCAGCCTAGGATCTGAATTCTGTCAGCACAGCTGCTTAGATGCAGTAGAATGAGCTAACCAGGAGGTTAAGGAGAACGGTCTGTCATGGAAAGAAGGTGACTACAGTATCTGGAGCTTTGCATCTTTAAGCATAAACTGATATACTTGGACCATCCTCAACATTCATTCACAAATTTCAGTAGATGATTTAATGACAGTTAAATTAAAACAGGCTTAAAGTCTATGAGGTAAAAACAGTTTAACTGCATAAAGGAAAGCTTTGAAGTCGAAGAAAAAGCCACAGGCAGTTGGATATATAATGCTTCTTTCCATTATCCAATATTCTGAAGAAAATGTGCATCATCATTCAGAGTAAATTAGAAAAAAGCTACAACGAGATACTTGGCAAGAGTAACCGATATGTGAATTCACAAGATCTAAAGAAATGAAACTGACATGTCACTGACTTCCTGATCTCTTGCCAACTCCTGTGAACTATTCTGCTGATTCCAACTTTTGTAGCACATGTGGACTCTCTCATATGTACAGCTGGGATCCTTAAGAGCTTCTTGGCAGCCCGCATGGCAGCAGCACCAACGAAGCATCTCTTGGTTCCCATGGAGCCACCTGAGGTTCTCCCATAAATCTAATAACACAGGATTATAATGCTGGCATTTTCTCACTGAACATGCCCAGGACACGAATGATCTAACTCTCTTCAAAGATAAAAAGAAATGGAAAGCTTCCTCACTCCTACTAACAAAAGAAAATCAAATTCTGACATAATAGCAATTAGTTCCTGAGACTGCAATATTAATAATAAAGGCAACATTGCAGTAAGGAAAAAATGATAAGTGGTCCAATTTGAGCTGGATAGGATTGGTTGCAAGTTAATTAACTTTTTGGTTTCCAAGGTGCAGTTTTGTTCACTTTGTGATTTACTTACCACAACATATTGTAACCCTTGGCCATTAAGCTGACAGAGATTTATCTTACTACAAGCTACAACATTATATTGAAAAGACCAACCTAATGGAGTTAGCACACCTGATGTTTTTTTCTCCATGACCTGTCATCTTTATGCAATTTTGCTTAGAAGGATAAACTGAACACCTAAGGTTTTTAAGAATCAGACTATTCAATATTTTCTTCTTTCAACACATCTGGTCAGCTAACTATAAATATGTACCATAGCTATACTTTGCAATTGTGGCATTCATGGTGTGATCTATGAAAGGCTCCAGTGGACATCTACCCTCTGAAAGAGTTATGCTGGAATCGGCCATCCAAGCAACTTTTAAATTTTTTCTCAAGGAAACTCTCTGAGAAATCAACTACAGCCTACAATTTGGATTAGGTATAATTTACCAGTCCAACCATTGTTTTGCCAGAAAAAACATCTGGATTTTAAAAGCCAGTAAACTGGCCTTTCTGGCACATTGATGGTTTTGAGATCAAACATAGGCAAAATCCTGTTGAGGGTATCATAATCATACTGTTAATAGAGAGGAAAACTGTACATCCAGCACAACTTTGCACAACCTTCCATAAGCAGAACCACCCACAGTGCCATAATACATGCTGGGTTATTTCAAGAAGCATCCTTTGGTTTATAAGGATGCTTCTGGACAGGAATCTCTTGCTGCTAAAATGAAACAGTGTGAAATGAGGATAGACACTTCGATATGATTCACACATACCTGGGAGGGAAAGCCAAATTTGTATTTAATGTTGAATATTGTCTTTTTGGTAGACATCTTTACCTGCAAGAGACTGATTAGAATTTCTAATTATTGGGAGATTTCTAGGAATGCGCCACTAAAGCATTTTCAGACAATCATGCTGAAAAGGAGTCCTCATCTCTGGTTTTATGAATGAGGATGAATGCATGGCTCACTCCAACATGGGGTGGACAAGCCATAGATTGTCTATGGCCTCTCAGTCCCCATTTTTATTGATCTGGAGCCCCCTTAAGATTGCACCACTGAAATTGGGATGGGTTATGGGAAGAAGAGAGATTTATTTCTAGCCTTATAGGGGGTGATGAGTTATCAAATTTGTTTTTACTTGTGATAAAGACTGGAAGTCACTTCTTTACAAATTTCTTTTTTTTTTAATCCTACTTCTTTCCTTTTTTCTATTTTTCCTTTTCTTTCTTTGCATTTTTTATTCTTTCTCTCTATCTCTTTTTCTTTTTTCTGAGTTTAATTTGTGTTTGCTTTTACTATTGCACTAAAGATTATAATGAAAATAAAAATTGGAAAGATTGCAGCACTGAAACTGTCATCAAATTGCTAAATTTTGATGGAGTGATTTGCCTATATGCTCCAAACACCTTATCCTCTTCAGTGTGAAGCCCTGAAGCCCAGAAGCTTCAGCCTGAAGCACCCATAAAATAGGTACTCCTTTTACTTCTTTGAAAACCTATTCTCCCTTTCTCACTCCTCCAAAGCCAAATATTTCAGCCGTGCTCTATATGGTGATATGTATACCTTGTCACTGCCATACCCCATCTGAAATCTTAGAGAAAGATGATAGATAGATGATGGATGACATAAGAAATAATAGATAGTACAGGATGATGATGATGATGATGATGATGATGATGATGATGATGAATAGATAGAAAATAAAAAAGATGATAGATAACAAAATGCATGATAGATGGATAATAAAAGATAAGATAATACAAGTCAGATGAATAGATGAATGTGTGTGCTTCCCATCTCAAACTAGTTGCCTGCTTTTGTGTACAATACAAGTGAATCCTTACATTTTAATTTTTTTCTGCCTCTGTACATGTTTTAATTATCAAGATCAAGAGAAGGATGGGTGGGTGCAGGACACTTTAACTGTCCTTTTCTTGTCCCAAAACTTTTATGAATCCCCATGTCTCAGGACCCTAGAAAGAAAGTTCTTATCAGCTTTAATAGAGATTTGTATTCTGTGACACATTCTGTAGAAAATTTAGGAAAAGGAAATTTAAGACCCTGAAAAATAGACCTGATCCAAATTATCACCTCCATGGGTGCTATTTAAGTCTACTGTACATGAGACTGTGAGGCAGCATCTCTAACATTGTAGCTTTCACTGCATAGAGTGAGCAGAGTGTTTCCAAGTATGAGTGCATATGATCAGATTGTATAAGTCTCTAAAACAAATAGAGCTTGTGAAACATAATCATATATTTTAGCTTTTGGGTTTGCTTTACAAGAGGCAAAAGAATGCTTTGGCACTTTAGAGGTTAGACATGTAATCTTGAACACTTATATATTAAGGAGCAAAACCTGCTGTACTCAACAGGCTTCTTATATGATTAGTAAGCATACCTGGGATTAGAATGTGCAGGGCACATATGTTCTATAAGCAAGAGCTGACTTCATCAAATGCAAATTTGCACACCCCCACAAAGAGAGAACATCTGCAGAGCTTTACAGATGAAAATGAACAAAAATTGCCTCACACAGTAAAAAGGACTCTAAAAAGCTGCAAAATAGAATCACTGCAGATTGATTCTCAACCTATTGGAAACTGCAGAACCCTTCCGTGAAGTGGTTCTGGTTTAATTCTGGGATTCATTCAGCATTCTTGCCAAATGTCTAACAACTGTAGCAATTCATGAACTAACACTGAGTCAAAGGATGGCTTTAAGTCTCTAAGAAAGTAACACCTTTATAGTTCGGGGCTTTTCCCCCCTTAGGTTTCCTCCAGAATTTCCTGGAATAGAAAATGCACACATCATCAGTTGGTGAAAGGTCTCCCACAATTGTAACATACTTTTCATATCAACTCTTACAGTGTCTTGTATTAGTCCACTTTTAATGAATTATTGTGGTTGTTGTCAATTATACTATCTCTGGCCTTTGGCTGTAATAAAGATTCATTCATTCATTCATTCATTCATCATTCACCCATTGTATAAAATAATGAAGGATGGATGGATATGAGAGAAAGAGAGAGAGATCCAACAAAGACATGCTTCCCCATTATACTGCACAGAAGTAGGTTGGAATTCTGTCTAATGATTAAACTCCTAACTAAACTCCACCTGTTCAGCAAGATGTGAAACTCACCCTCCATGTCTTCAGTGAATGCATTCTGATTCTTGAGTACTTCAGGTGTAAATGGCTCAGCAAAACTTTTGCTGCACATCTCCAGCTGATAGTAAATTTAGAGGGATCTTATTCCATGTGCCTTTCTTACCTTCTTTATGAAGTGTATGCAACTTCTAATAGCTCAAAGAACATACTCTGAAAGTAGAAATTATCTGGGTCTGTTTGGAAATGTGGTTTAGAAGTTTAAACATCTGCAAAACTTGAAGCATCTATTTTACTCCCTATTTCTCTCCTCCCCCACCTAAAACAAAATGCAAAATGGGGGATCCACATTTTGGCCCATTCTGCAGAGATCCCTGAGAACCACAAATGACGGCAGATCACAATGATGACACTTTTCAATCCTTGGTGTAAGAATTCATCTTCATTTTCATCTAGTCATTTTCAAAATCTGTTTGAAGCTCCAAGCAGGGCGGTGGGGGTCTTTTGAAACCTGGTGGTCAGACTAGATGGGGTAGGGGCAGTTTCATTTGTTTTTTTGTTGTTGTTTAGTCGTTAAGTCGTGTCTGACTCTTCGTGACCCCATGAACCATATTGCGCCAGGCCTTCCTATCTTTCACTGCCTCCCTGAGTTTGCTCAATTTCAAGCTCATTGCTTCAGTGATGCTATCTAGCCATCTCATCCTCTGCTGTCCTCTTCTCCTTTTGCCTTCTATCTTTCCCAGCATTCATTTGTTTAGTTCTCACTGAAAAAGGAGGAACAGCTGTTTGCTAGAAGATTCATTTTGACAGCTAAAACAAAGGAAACCACTTTTGATAACCAGAGCCACAACAATATGATTCAGGATTCAATCTGAATTAACAATGCACAGTTCTAAATATATGGAAATGGATTTCTTTGGCCCAGGTTTTAGTTTTTGGTTTTTGCCAACCGTGCAAATTTTTTACTCAGATCCAAAAGGAAAATAGTTCAAAGACAATTATCAAGAATAATTCATTATAGTGTTGCTCTTTGCTATTAACTAGTTTTTCAGTCTTTTCTTTTTTTTTTTTTAACAAATTGTTTTATTACATTTCAGTTTTATTTTTGCAATAGCTAAAGGGCAAATAACTTCTTCTTTTAAAAAAGATCTAAAATGATTTATTACACAAATCCCTAATTTTTCCTTCTTTGTGAGTTACACTATAAGTACTGTAGCATATAACTTTCATTCTCACCTCGGGTAATATAATCTCAGTGTCATGCAAGAATTTTATCAGGATGACAAAGTAGATGACAGAAGGAACACAAATAATTGAACATCTAAATTAAAGGGCAGAAGAGAGTGGGGTACATATAATTAATGTTGTTTATTCAGCAGCACATCCTTTTCCTCCTAGCCATGGCAAACACTGAATGGCCGTTTAGGACTGAACTGCCACAGTGCTGTTAAGCAGCATGTCACCACCATTTTTGAGCCCATTTCTGGAGTGCTGAGAACATGTTGTGGGTACCTCACAAGAATGTCTGCAGTGGGTGGGAACATGACGTTCACCACATCACTGCCATGTTACATCCAATCCCAGCACACCTCTTTACAAGAAGACCAATAGATGAAGCTGATGAAAAATAGATTCCAAAAGAATCTGTGGATACAAACATTAGAAGAGAGAGGCATTTTTTAAAAAAATGAAAGAACATTAGAAGTCAAAGGTCATCAAGGGCTTCATAAGTACCAAACCAGGTGCCTGTTGGCAGAACACTGAAGATCTGACCTCAGGACAACAAGATGAATTACAATAGAGGAGTCATTAGAAGTAGGCCCATTCAAGTCTTACATTGTAGGCAGCTTTTATCCATGGCAAAATGTCTTCTTCTGTGCCATTTCTACAAAGCTAGACCCATGTTATATCACTGACTCTGGATTATTTGCTATATATCTTGCCTTTCTATGGCTGGGAGTTGTATTGCAGCTATAGAATAGCATGATGGAAAGAAACTAAGGGAGGATTCCCCCTTTCCGGTCACTGATTTCCCCATTATTTAGTATGATGGGCAGATCATTTGCCCTGATGAATAACTTCGTCTTTCAGAAGTGCAGTGTCTGTCAACAGGAGAGTGAATCATAGAGGCACATTGCTTCACTCCAAAAAGAGTCAAGGTGGCTCTGATCTGCCTCAGTTGGCAGATCTGTCTTGTGAATTTGCGTATATGTGCAGAAGCCAGGACTGTTGAGCAAAGGGAAGCTCTGCCCTTTAGAAATGGCCTGTCTTTTTGCTTTGCACAGGCACTTTGAAGGGGCCTTTTGCTTGAATCTCCATTGAAGCAAAGTGTCTTTAGAAGACTTTACAGCCCACTCAATTAGCAGAAACATGAAGCCACAGTACAGTTGTTCCACTCTCACTAAAGAGAACATCAGAAAGGAACCACAAGCTAGTTCTGCAACTAGCTTTCTTTTAGATTCAGCCCACGAAGCATGCAGGGCAAGTCTAAAGTACATTAGCACTGCTCAGGCTTTTGCTGCACTTCCTGGAAAGGGCTATTGTTCTTGTTTTTATTCCAAAAAACACTGCAAACCAAAGGCATTATCTTGGAGCCAGATTAATGACAACTGACGCTGGGTCCAGATAAAAGATGTAGAAAAATATAACATAAATGCTTCTTAGGAGCACTTAGTTAACTATCAGTTGCTACTAAGCAGCCAGTCTTCAAAAGCAAGCAGCCAGTACGCTGCTAGTATTGAAGGAGATGTCATTCAGTGCTCTTTATATTAGGAGATTCATTGGAATTTAACCCATCAAACCAGCTGCTCACTGGATCTACATTCATTTCAAGGGCACTTGCCTGAGGGTCTGGCACAAGGACATTGTATCCATTGTGATTTGCATATTGTAATGCAAAATTAGTTTAACAGCAGTTTAAGACATTTGCAACTGAGCTGTAAAAACCTGAGTTTCAAGAGGGTGGAGTGAACAAAGGTTGAAAACGTAGAGAATCAAAAACTTCACCAGAACATGAATTAAGCTATTGATTAGAAACCAAGGCTCCCCAGTTTTCAATATACTGAATGAAACACATTTAGGCACAACAACAGACATTACAAATGAAAACACTTCAGACAGTGACATATTTTTAAAAAGCCTGATGTCATCTTTTTCTCCATACTAGTTATTGGGAGTGGGGGCTGTTATACACCTGAAGCTTACATTTTCAAAATCTTGATGCACTTGGAAACTTACTTTGGAAAAAGCTTTTAAAATAACTGTTTTAAGAAGCTCTGGAAGAGAAAATGTTAAGGAAATTACTTCCATCACCCTCTCAATTCTCCCATTATATCATTTTCATTTGTTCTTCCTCTTTCAGTGGTTAATAGTAGTCTTGCTTGCACCAACTGGTCTTACTGAGCCCATTAAAGACCTAAAAGAGTTTTTATGATTTTCGACAAGCTATAATCAATGCAAAGAATCCTGTCATTGACTAGTCATCTTCAGAAGAGACACAGTTAATGAGCAAGCTATTGACTAGAATGCACATTTGATTTTAACATGATCTTTGTTCCTTTTTTTACGTTCACAATGCTGAGAGGTGATACATGCCACCATTTTCAGCATTCCATCTGAAACAGACTTTACAACAGTCTTTCCTAATCTGGTGCCCTGCAAATTTGATGGACCTGCATTCAGCAGATGCAATGGATTGTTAACCAGTATTAGAAGTGACCATGCCAATGAAATACTGATGTTCAAGGAGGTTGGCAAGAGGAAAGTCAGATCTAATGACATTTGGGGAGGTCTCCTAACTTGCTGGCAGAGGAGATGGTGGTGACTGGTGGAGATGTTTAGAATTATTAAGCACTGGAAAATGGTTTGGAACAACAACCCTGTAGAAGTATCAGGCAACATATATCAACTTTTGATTCATCTCACATTCGGTAATAGTTTAACTTTGTCATACTTGACACAGCTAGATTATTATTATTATATGATGATAAGAAAGAGGGCATATATTTACAGTAGTTCTGCCAATTGTAGAACACAGGACTCAAGCCTTCTATATATGTCAGTCCCAGAGTTTAAATTCTATGCAGTTTCCTCCTACCCTTTCAAGTCAATGAATATCTGGTTTTTCTTTTCCTGGCCTTCATTATTGGAGACCTCTGTTCTATGTTCTCATAATGATTCTGTCTGGCCTTAGAATCGTTGATTCCCACAACAGCTTTGGCCCTTGAAAAAGGGTGATGTGCTCAAAGCAAAATAAAGTCATGATGTTGTTCCATAACTTAAAAAAAAAAATGTCAGAGCAGCTTTTATACCAATCCCTGGAAGAAAGCTGGTAAGTGCTGGACAAAGTGTAGATATTTCAAAAAATATACTGAGCAATAGGACCAATGGTAGAAGTGAATTAATGGGTGGTTATATTAGATAAAAAGGAGAAACAAAGTCTGTTGGGGGAAAAGACTTATGTCAACAATATTTGAAAAAGGACGTGGCATGTAGGTGTTTCTGTGCCAGTTCTGAACATTTCTAAGTGAAGATGAGAGAATTAGAGTACTGAGTCATGAATAAGAACATAGATATGGTGGGTAGAACATATCCTAACCCAAGGAAAAGAATCCTGGTGATTTACATTAATTCCTGAATATAAACTTTATATAAAGGTCAAGGAAGGGTGCACTGAGGGAGATGCTGCTCTTAATATCAAGGGTATAAAGTCTAACATATTAAAGAACATTAGAATACCAGATTCCTACATAGAATCAATATGGGTGGCAATTTCTGGCCACAAATGTAAATTAGATGGAGAGAGAATGCTATTACCCCCTGGATAAAAATATTCATGGCAATGTTGAGCTGTTGAAAGAAATTAGGAAAGTAGGCAAAGGAGTAGTTTTTGTGATACTGAAAAACTTCGAGTACCCTCAAAAAGACAAGGTAGATTCACACTCGGGCCATGACAAATCATCATCATCATCTAGATAAGTTGGTTCCCTAAAATACTTGTTTTTGTATAAGCCAGAGGGAGGCAATCCATTACTAAATCTTAAATTATGATTTGCCGGGTGTGAGAAAAAACTGTTCTGGAACCAAAAGGAAACAGTGAGCATGTTGTGCTAGTGGGAAACTGCCAGCAGGGTCCAGTTCAGTAACATTAGATTATGAAAAGTGAAGCTCAAAAATTAAGGGACTAGTCAAAAAGAGGAAAAGCCAAAAGGACCAAATCTTTTCATCTTAAAATCACAATTGATGTCAATCAGATGTATTTCATAATGCAAGAAAGGGTCAATCAAATCCAGGAAGAGGCCACTCTCTAGGAGTCTCCAGGAAGCTGTAACATTTAAGACAGGAAATGGAAAACCTGTCCTAATGAGGAAAATAAAGTGGAGCACAAACTTTGGCAGGAAAAGTGTAAGATGAACATAAGGAATGAGTCAGACACAACAACCACAACAACAAAAACGCAAGGGGGAACAATAAGAACTTATTGATATATATTTGCAGCACAAAACCAGCCAGGAAAGCAATTGGATGTTAGACAACAAAGGAGTGAAAGAGACGCTAAAAGAGATATGGAGAATACAGTAGTGATCTTTGTTTTTCCCCATCTGTCTTTACTCAGAAGATCTAGAAAAGATACCTAAGCCTTCCCAAGGAAGGAATCAGAAAAACTGAAATAAACTGAGTTGGGAAAATAAGATATTCTAGGATATCTGGAGACACTAACAACTGCTCTATCTTAATGGCATCCACTCAAGAATTTTTTGAAGAACTCGAATATGAAATTGCTGATGTCCTAGCAAAAATATCTAATTTGTCACTCAAATCAGGTTCAGTGTTAGAGGAATGAAAGACAGGAATGTGGGAGCCGTTTTTAAAAAGGGATCTAGGGGAAATCCTGGATTTAGAATAACAAGGACCATAAGGGAATACAAGTTACTCAGGGACAATCAGCACAGATTTTGCAAAGGGGAATCCTGTCCCATCGACCACTTTCCTTTTTGAGAATGTCGAGATGCACTTGGATAGAGGGGTCCCATCAACATTGCACATTGGATTCTCAGAAAGATTCCTCACTGAAGTCTCTAAATTCAACTTACTGATCATGAGATAAGACCTGTCCTTTTGGGGATCTCTAACTGGTTAAAATAAGACTAATTGTTTTATTTATGCTGCAAGAATCTGGACAGACATTGATTGGCAGCAATATATACATTAGGGCTATCTGATATGGACTGGATATAATCTGGATAACACTAGGGGACAGGAAAGTTTGTCTGTCTCTCTGTCTGTCTGTCTGTCTGTCTGTCTATCTATCTATCTATCTATCTATCTATCTATCTATCTATTGACAACTTTTCTGTCCCCTAGTGTTACCCAGATTTTTGCAGTCCATATCAGATACCTCTAATGTAGGAACAAGCTTGGATTCAGCTCTTATGCAGCTTTGAAATGGTCTGAATGAATTGCTCTACTTCAGCTGCCTCCCAGGATTATTATGGGTATAAAATGTATAGTCCCCAGCATTTTTTGTTCCTTGAAGAAACAGTAAATACAATAGTGAATAGACAATAGTGAATACAATATTAAAAACAAGCTATTGCAATCTTTTCACTTTGATATTAGTCTGAGAACTGAACAGAGGAAAATGTGCTTCTGGTAAACATGAATTTGAAATAAAAGAAGCAAAAAAAAAGCTCTTCTTTTGGAGGATATAATTCCTTATTTACCCAGCTTCACCATTTACCTCTTTCTCTGTTTCCACAATTGTGTAACTTTCAAGTCTCATTACTTGCTCGAAATCATTTCTAAGGTTATCAAATGCCTGGTTTCAGTGTGGCATTTAATTACCTGCAAAAGCTATTTATTGCCACATTCATAAATTTCTGCCAGGAACATTATCCTTTAATTAAAACCAAGAATATACAATGTATTGGTTGGCATAAATGACCCTCCCTCCTGCATTTAATTCATGAAAATCATCAAGCCTGAAATATAAATCTCAGTGCTGAATAAAAATATGGCCAGAATAATGGAACTGCTTCTGAAGTTGACAGCTTTTAGAACTGGAGGGAGGCACAGTTGTGGTGGTGCTCCTGGGCATCTTCTACTATTCTGATCCTGCAACCTGGATAATACATATGCAAAATAATAATGATACAATATAAAAAGATAATATCCAAAAGTAAGTTTGGAAATGCCTGTCATGACTGACATTTGTAAATGATCACAGAATCATAGAGTTGGAAAGGACCAAAGAAATAATCAAATCCAACCACCTGCACATTGCAGGATTCACTACACCATCCCCAATAGATGACTATCCAGCCTCTGTCTGAAAACTTCTAGTGAAGGGGAAGAAACCTATTCCACTCACTGACTGACTGCTCTTACTGCCAAGAAGTTCTTCCTAACGTCTAATCTATATCGATATCCTTGATGTTTCATTCCATGGTCTTACTCTCAGGAGCAACTAATAATTAGTCCAAACCCTCTATAATATGACAGCCCTTCAGATACTTGAAGACAGCTAACATGTCTCTTCTCAACCTTCTCCATCACTATAAATTTAGAAAAATACTACAGTCTGTACCCTGATGTTATTATTTGTTTAATCTGATATGGGGGGGGGGGGAGGGGGGGACAACCCTAGAAGGAAATTAATAGGCCTAACATAGTACTTCAATAAACTGTCCAAAACAAAAATTTGGATCTAGGAGTCCATCTGATGAACAATGGATATAAAATGAGATGAAAGCAACCAAAATGTATACAAAATTGTCCTTGAAATTTGATTCCCTCCATTTTTAAAAAAGTATTTAAGGCCAGTCTCTCTGAAAGTGCAAGATATGAATGTTTGTACCTAATTCCTCACATGCCCACTAACCTTTGGAAAAAAAAAAATGATGACAATATCTGATACATTTTAATGAAGGTTAAGTACAAGATATGCTTCAGTTGAAGAGTGGATTCTCAAAGCTTCCCATTGTGACTTTCAAACGGATACAGATAGTGTCTTTCCAAAACAGATTTTAGTGATGACTTTCTGCCACAGTGGGCATTTAATAATCACTCCAGAAATAATCAAAATAAAGACTGAGTGAGCTCTTCATAGACACACAGTATTGATTAAACAAAATTCATGACCTTGTACCTTCCTTCTTGCAACCAAGTAAAAGGAATGTCCCAGAAGGTCAAGGAAAGAACAAAAAAAGTTAATGATTTTTCATTTTGAATACACACACTTCTCTCCTTCCCTTTTTTTTTTTTTTTTGGTATTGTTTGAATTATTCTGAGGATGACAACCTATGAAGGAGAGGAGAGGAGAGAGAAGAGGAGAAATTGGAGGATACCCTAATCTTTGCTCACAAAAAGTGTTTATACATATATTGTGAAAAGGATGGCTATAATTCAATTCCTTCACCTCCACAAATGATAAATATGGAATAGCAGACAATTACTCAGAGTTATTGGGATTTCCATATTAACTACCAAGTAGAAGAATCCTTATCGTATTTCACAGATGCCAGGCAGCCATTTGGCCCTACCCTCATCAGATTTCTTTTGCCTTCTTTGATACTTTCCTAGTATAGATGGCCAATTTTTAAATATATGTGTGTCAGTGTGTGTCTTTGTGTATCTGTATGCAGACACACCACACACAGTATGGACACACATCCTGTGTTATAACATTTCATGAACCTGACGCACTATTAAAGTTTACGCATAACGTGTGTGTTAATATTTAGCAGTTCAATAGAATTCCTAAAGTTCATCAGCTGGGAATGCTTTGGTGAGACCCAACAAGTTTTAAACTGCTTTCAGTTCATAATGCAGATAGGTTACCATCATTTATGTAGAATAAGTTGAAATTTGTTTTCTTTCATTTCATCATTTTGTATATTTTGTCAAGAACCATAAAAACAATGGGCTACATATTTATTTATTTATTCATCTGACTTTTTTACCCACCACAATCAAGAGACTCTTGGCAGGTTTTTAATTATCCATTCTAAATGTCCACCTTAGTACTCCAAAAGATCCTCAGCTCTTCTTCAGCAGCATGTTGAGTGCCATCCAACCCAAGGGTCCCATCCTCCAGCACTATATCGTCAATCATTTTATATTGTATATCCATGTGGTTTTCTTGGGAAAAATGTAGGAGTGGTTTACCATTGCCTTGTCCTGTGTAGTATGAATTGATGCCTTTGCCACTGTCACTGAAGTGATCATCTGTCTCCAGCATCTTCCTGTATTGCTTTAGGTGATATAGGTGCCTACTTGCTTTAGCTGGGCTGCTGGGATGACCTTCACTCCTTGGATGGCCCTGCTGGAAATATATACTGTGGTCATATACTCCCAATGTTCTTCGCTCATACCTCCCAGGAACACCCCCCAACACACTGAGGCAGCACAGTAGGTCTTGTGGGGAGGGGGGGGGGAAGTGTGCATTGCATCCTTATTAATATTTTAATTTAGTGATATTTTTCAAGGGTAATTATTTCACTCTATGCTCAAACATTATCTGAAAGTCAGAACATTGCTGGGGAGGAGTTTCTGAAATTAAAAATTAGAGCCTAATTAATCTTTAGCATAATGTCAGTATAGTTCATGTTTACTTTATTCAGCCAAGAAAGTTTAGTAGATGACATCATGTCTGAGAAAAAATTCACACTAAGCAGGCAAGATTCTCTGGATAGGCTTTTACAGTTGGTCTAGCAGAGTTAGCCTGAAAGTAAATACAGTTCCCTAACCACTAAAATAAGATGTTCTATTTCCACTGAAAACCAGCATTAGACAGTCACTCCAGAAAGTATTTTGCCCAGATGTGGTAGCATTATTATCTCTATCATTTCCTAGAAAATCCACATCTCATTTTATTATGTCTTCATGTATTTGTCTTCCTACTAGAATCCAGTATGTGGCAGACACAGAACAGAATTCACTCCTAAAAACAAATTTAAGAGGCAAGAAGGAAGCAGGTTTGGCTCCACTTTGCTGGTGTTGCTAACCAGCTTTCACTTTGACCAGGATGAACTAGCACCTTTTATCTGAAGGTAGCGAAGTAAAACTTATTCAGTATTGCAGGCATTGACTCTGGCTCTGGCAATTAGAGGGCCAACTCTTACATCCCCATTTACAGATTCATCTGTTAGTAGGTACAGAGCTATATGCTAAAAAGTCCAAATGTCAGTCTCAGTTTCTGAAGCTGAATTAGGTTTCCCACAACCATTTTTCTCCTTGACATAAGAATGTTTGGGGTTACATCCCTTGTCTCTAATGAACATTCAAAGAGTAATGTGTATTTGGTCAATGAGCAGCAAACATGTCTCTAATGTAAGCTTGAGCAATCTGCAACTCACAAACTACTTTAAAAAGAGAAATTTGAGATGGAAGTAGATTTGTCCTCTCTACTGTCTGAAAAGGTCCTGTTAAGAATACAAAAACTTGTTTTGGAGGTGAACCATCAGATTGAAGAGAGAGAGAGCTTAATATGCCTTCATTGCCTGCAAAACAGGCAGTTGTTTTCAGCCCTTAAGCTAGCTCTTTCCCTAATTAATTAATATGTTGAACTACAACTGATGCTGTTTTGGCATGATGATACAGAGATACAGCCAACCCATTTATAAGTATGTAAGATACCTTCAAATAGAAGTCTTCTATGGCAGGGTTGGCTTGGTGGGCACAGCCCCCTCTGCTCAGTTATGGTTACCTAACAAGGGTATCCTCCCACTGGCATTATGGAGACTTTACTTATTGGATGGTCCCCAGCAACCATGTAACATTTGAAATCTTGAAACTGTACATGAGTAAATTGCATGCTGTCCCACAGAATCAGCCAGTCAGAATAAAAATACTAGGATATTATCAGTGCGTTCGACAGACCTCATTTGCCAATAAAGCAGCTGTAGAGTGGACATGAATCCAACAGTTAAAGGCAGACATCATTTCAGGCATTCAGATGTTACTCAAAGTCTATGGAATTAACCCACATAGAAGCTTCATCTAAGTGATTGTTGAATAGGTATTTTGAGTAAAAGCTGAAAGAACTGAAGCATTTATGCTGCTGCCAACAGACGGCGAACACAGGCTGTTGTTGCTCTCAGGAAAACCAAATAATTTTTTATTCTTCCTAATTAAAAGAGATCTGCAAATAAAGCCAGACTTCTTTTCATTTCTAAATGGTCCTGTGATCAAGCTGAATTGAGACAGCTACTTACGTTGAAGTTAACAAGCCAGACACTTCACTTCCAATGAAAGCGCTACTGTGCAGCTTTGCAGCAGCATTTTTTCCCCTTAATGCATGTTCACCTGCTGCTGCAAACAGTTGACACGATCTCTAAAATAATGTGACTCCTTATTCAAAAGAAGATGGAAAAGCAATCAATATGGGACTATTTTTTAAAACAAATATTAAGAGTAAATTGCTAGTTTTGGAGGAGAGGAGCCTTTAATACATTTTAAATCTATAAATATATCGGAGTTGCCTTCAACCAAGATTCTTCATCCTTTGTTATGGCAAACTGTGTCACTTGTAAGGTAGTATTTGCATGTCTGTTTATAACCCTCCTGTGTAATTTGATCAGCTGTGTCTGAACTTCTCCTATCTGACCACCACAACAGAGAGCGTGGATGACAGATTCTTGGGCTTTGCTGGTTAGAGAGGGTTTCAACACAGAAGGCACCAGATTAGGTTATGCTCAGATGGAGGATCAAAAATTTCTTCTAAAATCTTTGGAAGTAGGAAAATAAAATATATATATGGGTGTTGATTGGTGGGGCCCAGAAGGAGAGCCTTCTCTGCCGTGGCCCCCGCCATATGGAATACCCTCCCCCCAGAGGTAAGGCAGGCCCCTACTCTCTTGACCTTCCAGAAAGCAGTTAAGACCTGGCTCTGCCAACTTTCATGGGGCGAGAAAAGCGGCAACCAACCCTGGGGGTGGCTAGCATCTTGAAGATGCTCCTGTATGTTAATATCTTTTCTACCAGCAGCACCTTGGAAGATATTATTTATGTATGTATTTGGTTTTTATTGTATTTTATACTATTTTTATTGTATTTTAATATTTATTTGTTGTATTTATTGTAAACCTCCTAGAGTCACTTCCTCATGAGATGGTCAGTGTCCAAATTTGAAATATAAATAAATAAATATAATTGTTTCTTGAGAAATTATTGACTGTAATGAAGCATATGAACTCCATTGGAGTTGGGTGGCCAATACATTTAAATAAATAATAAGAAGAAGAATCTGCAGTGAGTGTTTTCATCAAAGTGGTTAAAAGAGCATTGTGTTGTAGTGCAAGCTTCGCCCCTTTTGTGTATGTCTGTGGAAGGTTGGAACTTGCATCTCATCAGTGTGGTGCCTCTTCTGTCATCTGCCCTTCCCTGCTCTCCCCTGCAGATGTCTCTGTTATGAATGGTACTGAAAGCTATAGGAAACAGAAAGGTGAAATTAAAAAATGGTATCTGGATAATTAAGCAAAAGTAATAACATTAAAAATATTACTCGTAAAAAGTGAAATAAATCCTGGTTGCTTTTATAGTTATTTATTGTCTCTGGAATCAATGGGCTTAAGTACACACAACTGGACAATGGATTGCTGCTCCCTAAGTTGTTAAGTGATGACTATATTAATGTGATTGAAATTTACTTGAATTAAAAGTCTAAATAGAGTCCCAATTTTCTATGGCTAGGTACCATAAGAAGAAAAACTTAATGTAATTACCAGACGCATATTTAAAGTGCACCAGACTAAATCAAGACATATCTGTCTGAGGCCAGATGCCCTATACTGAAGATGTGTATTTCCTGCTGTTCCATCCAAACTCCTGGGCCCACCTGTACAAATCATGCCAAGCAAGTCACATCCTAAGTCCAAAGTCTGCATTTTTAGGCAGAACAACAAAGAACTTCACTAGTCTGGAAAATGTCAAGTTAACTAATTGTTCATCTTGATTGTAAATTGAAACTCCCCAGAAAGAGTCAATTCTACTTTGAAGTCACTCAGAAAAGCAGACCCAGAGATGAGAATAAGAGATTATAAGAAAAGAGATTGGAAACCCAGGAAATGGAGAGAAAGTGATCAAAAAGTGGCAAATAATTCATAATTAATTAGTCATCTAATTACTGTTGTTCTTTGGGATGATGTAATGTGTATCATGCTTGCTCATGCACTTTAAGGGTATCTGGGGTAGCTTTGGAAGTTGGGATGGATGGATTTTCAGACGTGTTTCAGCACTGACATAGTTGCATTGGATACATGGCACAAGCTATTGGCCATCAGCATTGTGATGAAAATCTTGGTCTCCATTATGGACTGTGAGAGCAAGTGTGTCAGATGTTTCAAAGGTTGGAGAATGTGACAAACAATGCAGGCCTCTCACAGAGGCTTTTGAACTAATTTGTGGCCATTCACAGGTTGTAAAAACGGCATTCATCTAAGAAAATCTAGAGTTCTTGGGAATTATAAAGGCCAACAGATTTATTGTGGCAGAAGCTTTCATAGGTCCAAGATGTACAGAGCTTTATTTGTGGCAGATTTATATCTAAATAAATACAGAAAAATGTGAATAACAGAGTCTCCAAGACCATGCATTGGCTTTTACATAATGCCTTTTGATCTGTTGTATTTCTATCCAGACCTCAAATGTAAACAAGAGATCTGTTCACAACAGAGGTCACTGTGATTATATTATCGTGATATCTAGGTCACCATTTTGTAATAACCAAAAAAAGAAAGAAAGTCGGTGTCCTAATAAAATCGAAATAAAGCCATCAACATAAATAAAATGGCAAGAATGGGACTTTATAGGAAGCTGTATTGTTTCAGAAAAATTATGAAATGAAACACTGCCATTCTATCATGATTCTGCCTATTACAAGGTTACTCACGAATACATTGCATTAAAAAGCGATACTATTTAAACACTTAGGCCTACCCTATCATATTCTCATATCTTTCTCACCAGCTATAGCAAAATAGCCGGTTTCACTGTCTGGCGCTCTTGAAACTTACTGAGTACTTTATTGCTTGTTTCTTGCTATGAACATTTTAACTAAAATATAACAGAGTGTTTAGTCCTACAACAAGCTTATTAACAGCTTTTAGAATCACCAAGAGGAGCAAGGAGCTTTTTTCCCCCTCCTTTTTTTACAATTGGTGAACAACTTGATCTAAATGGATTCCAGTTCCACTTCAGGTTAATTAACATCCTTTAATTAACCCAAGATAAACAGTGCAGATTCATTAAAACAAGTAAAGCACAGAAGCAAACCAAACTCCCACAAAAGAAAAAAACTGCCACCCTTGCCACACCTTTAAACTAATTATTTTTACCTGAATTGTTTAATATTAAAGAAATACAGTCTTTTTTAAACAGTAACATGTAAAACACCATACACAAAGGTGATCACTGGAGGGGTACAGAGTTCTGCAGAAAACAAATATCAGGGAGAAGAGATTGCTTAAATATAGAGGGCCTATCATACATTTTTGGTAAGTATTCTCATATATTTCCTGAGAAACATTTTTCCTCAAAAAAATTTACTGGATATCTTTCTTTCTTGCATTTATTTGCCCTATGCCAGATTTTTAAAAATGTAAAATTAAATGCTGAGCAGATATGCAGGCAAAGTCGAGCAACAATGTGCAAAAACTTCAAGCATTTTTTCCCCTTTGGGGCAACTGAAATGAGAGGGGAAAATGCAGATCTCTAGGTGCCAGAAAGTGGGGGGGGAGGTCTGTTGTAGTATGGGGGGAAATGTCTAGAATAGATGGTAATGTGTTAGTGGCAACAGTTGAAAATATTCCCCACGTATTTTGAATCTCTCTGAAATCTTCCATCAGCCCCAATCTGCACAGCCCAGGGCAGGGAATTGTGGGAACTGCAATCCAACACATCTGAAGAGCACCACTATGCCTGGTGCCCTTTCCTGGATTGTGCAAAATTGAAAATGTAATCATTGTTAATATAAAAAGCAGCATCTTACAGGGGTGTCCAGAGAGTATGATAAAAAAAAAAAAATGTTCAGATGGCAGCCATGATGGTGTGATTGAAGCTCTGCCTGTTTTTTTGTTTTTTTTTTTAATGTGTGTCACACAATCGTGGGCACCATCTTGACCTTTTCGACCGCACCCTGCAGACACCCTTGAGCTTCTAGATTGGCTTGGATCTTCTCTGGTCTGCTATTTATTTTATTTTAGAATAAAGGAAAACTTCAAGCATTTCAAAATCTCTGTGTAAACACTTTCTCACATGGAAATGTTAGCTGTTGAGTGTGCCAAAAACTTTTGTAAAGCCCTCCGTCAACTGGAGGCCACAGAGCACAGTTGTAATAAAGTTTGACCCATAAAAAGTCATGTAAACATTCTAAACCTATTTTTACTAGCCCTTTCAACTGCCAAGAGCAATTCCCTGTCACCACTTTGATGCCTCCCAAAGAAGCTCGCCTCAGAAGATGGGTGTTCCTATGTCTCTGGTCTCAGAAGCCAAAAAAACGGCAAAAGGAGAGAAAGGTATGGAGCCAGTTCATTACTCACATCTGGCAGATGTTTTGCATTTCTAACAGCAAACAACTCATAATGCTTTTAAAAGGGGCAGCTTAACAATTACACACAATTAACTATATAAGCACATAATCTTTTTCCAACAGTTTCCCTAAATTTCTACAGCCGATGCTATCCCAGTTGAATACAAAAACAGGGTAAATTTGTAAAGTCCATGCTCTGGGAATCATGTACTGAGCTCCCTTAAGGTTCCAACCCTTTACTTAACAGCCATAAACCAAATAAAGCATTATTTGGGGATTTCAGGCTAAGTACTACTGACTTGAGGGAGAACTATATCGAATAATGAGGGAAGAGTTCAACTCAGTTCTACCTCCACCTCCATACTTTGAATAGTAACATTTGTAATATGGATTGCTGCCATTTTCCCTTAAACCATGGAAAATCAGTCCAATAATTAAGATTTGCTTTATACCTAAAAAAGAAAACCAGAAGCAACATTTATTTGGATTATTACCTTTGGTGTAGCAGCACCTACCAGTCTGCAATAATATCTTCTAAATATACTGATCTGGTTGGAAAAAAAAATGCTATCAAATTTTGATGAAAATTATTACTCGTTGTTTGTCTGTTTTTACAATGGGCAATATGCTTTAAAATTCTTACTTATCCTCACAACTCTCCTGTTAAGCATTTTGTCCACATATATTAATGATACTTCTTAGCTAAGTATTTCAGGTTGATAGTCAGCACTAAACACGTTCGTCCGCCAACAGAGATCAGAAACTTCTAAATATTTCTCAGTAAAAGCATTTCTCTCCAAAAAGAGAAAAGAAAACCCAGATTTGCATAACATTTGCATATGCTAATATATATGCAGATGCACCTTTACATGACCTGTGTGTTCGTTCTCAGTCATTTGTCCAAATGTTGTCCATTTGCCTTTCTTTCATATATTTGCTTTTCTTTGTATTTAAATTGGACTTGGAATGGGCAGCTCTTCAAATAGAGGCTATTTTAAAACAAGGGACTTTCCTCTCTAAAATAGGAAAGTTCCTGTGTCATTTATTTCAGAAATGCCCACTACCAGTCTCCAAGGTCATATCCAACTTCTCAGAATATATTTTATGCAACACTATTGCAAATCTATCAGTTCAACTGTAAAGGCAATGAAGATGTCACAGAAGAATTAGAACCTAGTTTGCAATTCCCCAAGCCTACTAGATTCCTCTGTCTTTATGAAGCTGAATTAGAATCTGAGATCCAGCAAGCTAGCTCAAAACGTTTTTCAAAAATAGATGCGAAAATCTACAGTTGAAAAACTTAATGACCAATTCCCATGTGCTCAACCACTGAAGTAGCTTTCATGGGCTGTATTTCAGCAGAGGTTCAGCGATAAAATCCTAGTTCCCTCACTTAGCTGAGCACAGTACAATGGGATAGAAGTTTCTATGGTGTGTTGCTGAAGTACGGTGTCACAGCAGATGGTAATCAACCCTTGCTCAAGTCATTGTAAATGCATTTTCAATCTCCACCATTTGTTTGGCTGAATATGGTTATAATCTCCAGGACACAGGTCACACGAAGAGCTGCAACTACAATCAGTGAAAACATATCTACATTCTCACTTCCCACCCAATAGGGACTGGCGGAGCACACATCCTTGTTTTTCCTCCAGTTGTTCTTTTTTCCTAAAGCTTGAATAAGACTAAGGTATCCCAAATGTTTATACCTGGAACTGTGATTCATTGAGTATATTAAAAATCTTGCTTGCACTATTCTTTCAAAATGATAGTAGTACCTGAGATTTATTAAGAAAACAATGACAACTAATCACAGCTGTTCTGTTTGTGGTCTAAGCTCATTATGGCCTCAACAACTAATTTTTAAGTCCATATTCATATAAAACATTCCATAATTCAAATATAAACGTTTCCTAATTTCCATATATTTTATGGACTAAGCAATACCTTTTGTTTAGAGTTGAGGACATTTGTGCTAACCTTGCTTCAGTAAAAATCTTAGCAGAGGCTTATTTACGGATGGAAATGGAGAGAGATTCTAAGGTAGTTTTCACCAGAAATGCACCCCAAAGATTGTATTATTATAACAGAATTATTTTTGAAGTAGCATCTGCACTAGCCCCATGGCAAAGAACCATCAACCAAGTATCATGAGGTTGTCCAGATGCCCAGTGCTATTTAGATAACATCATTGTCATGGGAGAAAACTGGGATCTGCAAACCTCGAAGTAATGTTGGAGAGGTTGGCAGACAATGTTTTTGAGCGTGTTGCAAGAAATATTAGTTCTTCAAATCTAGCATCATGTGTTGATGCAGAAGGCCTACATATCCATACAGAGAAAATTCATGAATGCCTCAAGGCCCAAGATGTGTCATAGCTTTGTAGGATTTCTTAATGGTTATTACAGATTTCTGCCAAATTGTAGCCACTATGCTACATCCCTTGAATACTTTACTGCAGGAGGGTATGGCAGTGGACAATCATTGGAGAAAAGTGTTCACAGAAGGAAAGAAAATGGTGACATCAGTCATGGTGTTCACATATTATAGTCCATACTTACCACTGAATTTGGCTTATGATACCTCACAAGATGGTATTGGTGTGACAATATTGCATATCGTAAAAGATGGCAGTGAATGCCTGATAGCTTTTGTATTATGTTCACAGCTATCGAGAAAAAAAATACGCACAAATAGATGGGCAAGTGCCAAGCTTGGTCTAGGGAATTAAATATTTCAACTTGTACTTTTACTGAAGGGAGTTTAATCTTATCACTGATCATCACCCACTAATATCAACCTTCAGTCCACAAAATGGAGGCTCTGCTTAACAGCAGCTGTTTAAATGCAACATTCGGCTTTGTTCCTTGAAGGTGTGGAGAATTGGAATAAGAATTTAACTTGAATCAATTATAATCATTTTTATATGCAGAGATAGTATTGCATCTAGTTATATTTCTTTAGTAGCTCTCTTAGGTATGGAATTCTTGTTATGATGCCAATTTGTTGCCTGTTGGTGATTAAATGCCGATAGAATTTATGCCTTGAATGGAGACAGTCAATCTGAGAATGTATAATACAGCTTCCTTATCTCTCTCTCTCCTTCCACAATAAAGTACATGGTCAGCTTGTTGGAATAACAATTAAAGTCTTGGCACCTCTAGTTTATCAAAGCTGCTATGTTGCATTCCAAAGAATGTGTCTGTAATGTTTTCACACATTGAAGGATACCTGTGTCTTCTTTCATTGTTATCTTGTTTCCTTATCAATTGTAAAGCAATTCTTTCTTTCTGGGGCCTTTTAATGGTGTCAATGCATGCCCAAACTGTCTTTAATCAATGTTCTATATAAAATCTATGTAACTTTGTGGCCCTTGCTCTTGGTTCATCTGGATGCAAGGGGCCAGTGACTCATTCTAATCTGCTAGTTTTGGAAAATAACTTGATTGGATCCTCTCCAGTTGTTGGTGTTTATTGGGCGAGTTTGCTGTCATAAAGGCACAAATAAAAAATGGAATTGAGAAGCACACACAATCACCCAAATGTGGTCGGGTTGTCTTGTTTACTTTTACAAGGTAAACAAACTGAAAAATCCATATCAGACTGGTAATCCTTCAATTTGTCTTCCCATCACAGTTGAGATAATTCAAAGAGAACCTAAAAGAGACTCAAGAGCAAGGGTGCATAACAATCCAGCATGGCTGGAATGTACAGCAGAGCCTCAGTTTCATCAGTTTCATGGAGTTTCATCAGCACCATGAGGAACTTATACTTGATAGTGATTGTATTATGAAGAAACTGAAAGTCATCATACCATCTAAGCTAAGAGTTTGAGTATTGGAGGAGCTACATGTCAGACATTTTGGAATGGTTGAGATAAGGGCACTAACTCATGGTTTTATCTGGTGACTGGGAATAGAATTTCATTTAAACAGCTTGTTCAGGTTGCCAACATGTCAAAAGAAATTGAAACTGCACCACTTAACCTGTAGGAGTCGTCTGCCCTGCTAAATTAACATGGACTTCTCAGCACCATTTATGAAAATATTTTAGCTGTAGCAGATGTATGTTGTAAGTGGCCAGAGTTGTTTAATATAGATGTATTGCAAGACCTCTTTCCAAGAACAAGTGAGAGCAATTATTGAGTGGCAATGAAGCACAATTGTTCGCTAAACAAGTTCAAAGATTTCTAAGAAAGAGTGGAATCAGACATCTAACATCAGTACCATATCACTCAGGTACAACTGGATGAGCTGAAAATTTTGATCAGGTTTCAAGAGTGCTTTCTGAACAATGTCTAGAGAAAACTTCACACAGGATCAAAAGCTTACATGTTTTATATTTTCAGACTGCAATGTAGTGCATGCAAAAAAGAAATCATACACCAGCAATGTTGTTCTTAGATCATACCTTACATTCAAGGTTGGGCATTCTGAAACTTAATTTGAGAAATAGTATTCACAACAATCTTCTCATGATGAAACATGACTCATTACCAGATGAAGAGAAGTTTTTGTGCCCAACAGGGTTGGAGATTCAACTGTAATTCCTGAATTATCACCAGTAGTACCAACCCTGAAGTAGGGACACAACTGGAGATTGCTACATGGTCATTAGTACTGCTAGACACATTGAATGTTCTTGTTTCCAGTGCAACATTATCTTATGTACAAAAACCACCACATCATCTACATTTGTAAATATAATAATGTCTGCATCTTGGTAGGAAAGAAAAGAGTGTAGTATATTGGGTATTCGTAATGGTATACTCTTATTTCATTACTTTGAGCTCTCTGTATTGTTGTAACTCTTGCAGACTCACTGGAGTTATTCCAGTAAGGCAAGCAACAGACACCACTACTACTCACTCTACTCTCTTTTGCAGGTCTCTAGAAAAGACACAACAATGATAATATCTGATTGTTATGAAATTTAATTTGTTCTATTAAGTTTAGATGCCCAGGGCATGAACATTAGACATTTAACATTTTTAGTTTGCTACTATAAACTCCCAAAATGAGGAGGCAAATGCTACAGGGTTTAATTATGGGTGTATCTGATGTGTTCTCCCACTGATAGATCTAGCATTTCTATGCAATTCAGAGAACTCAATTTGACCTTCAGATTTCCTTTTCCTATTTTATGAAACATAAGTTAGATTCCTTTTATATTTGTTATATTTTACTGTTTTAATACAACTACAAAAATAAAAAGCAAAACAAGTGAATGTAAGTAAAACAAAGCAAGATATAGGGATGTCTGCAGGATCAAAAATGTCAAGATGATGACCGCAATATGTCAAGTTTGAAAAAGTCAGGATGAAGGCTCACATGCAAGAAAAAGGGGGTGGGGCTTTGATCACACAGTTGTAGTAACCATCTTGACTTTATTGACCCTCTGCAGATGCCCCTGCAAGGTATATAATATAGATTAACATATAAAGCAAAACAACTACAATAATACTATATCTACAGTGCATAAAAATTTGCACAACTCAGTTTTTAAACAACAAATTCAACCTTAATCATATAGTTCAGACTTTATTTTCCACTGATCAAGATTCAATTCAAAGGATGAGAGTTGACATAGTTCTAATCTCTGGTGCACAAGCGTCTTTCCAAGAATGCATCATGATCCCTTTGGCAATATTCCAAGCATGGTAAATTCAAAGTTCTTCATAAATTCCTTTTTTTTCCCCCTTGGAATATAATTTTGCAACACAGTGATATCTTTAAATCTTAACTTCTTTCCAAGAACCTCTTTTACCATAATAAGAACTTCAACCAGTAAGAAGTTATCAAGGGGCACGAGCAACACATGTGCCCTCAGTACCTTCATATTTATTGTAATTCCATATTAAGAAGGTCAGCAAGCAACCTTTCTCAAACATTCAGTGAGGAATCCAGCAGACTAAAAAGAAACATATTTGATGAATTAGCCTCGTTTAAGAAATCATAAAAAATATAATAGGTTAATATATATCTCAAAACTTGTATATATGTTTAGTATGTATATAGTACGTCAGTTGAGACCATCGATTTTGCAAAATAGGATACTCCAATTATCTATTCCAAATTTCTTGTATATTGTCCATATTTATTTGGACTTTATTAAAGGTGTTTAATTGTCAGTACAACTAAATTGTTGGTTTAATCTCTAAAAAAGGACATTCTCTAATATATTCAGAACCACATGGGTTTACAAGGCTGGCAAACAGAGTATAACAAATGATTTTTTTTAACTGAATGTATTGCAGTTCAGCTATTTTAGGCAAATTATATTCTTTTTTGTAACTTTCCAGAAGTACTTAAGGTATCAATAATTAGCTGATTATTCCAAAGTTTCAATTCCTTATGAGAAGAGGGATCAATTTTAAATTCTTATCCACTATCGTTCAAATATGTATGACCACCTTTGATGTTGGAAACAAAGTAAAGATTCCTACTATACTCAGAACATAGTATCTGCCAAGATTTCAAAAGTGCCATTTCATTCCAGGAAAAAAAAAAAATTATCAACCTATTTGTTTAAAATATATAAGTGGAATTAATCTAGACCTCCCGCTTAGAATATGTATCTATCTTGAAGAAACATTCATTTTCACATTTTTATTCTTCCCCATAGACACATAAGTATTTCCAGCCATCCACTAATGTCACCATTACTCTTTGTTATATAATTTGAAAAATCCAGATCGACCAAAAACGATATTTTCCCAGGAATAATTATTGCCAAGGAGGTTAGTATCAGAACAAAAGCAAATTACATTGTTACATATTCCTAGGGAAACCTTTTGGCAAAATATTAAATTTATTTCAATTTTTTGTACAGTCAGAATATTTAGTACACTGCTATACAATCTCCACAAATCCAGTCACTTTGCTTCAGTCCAACTTACTTCACTGGATTGTGGTTGTGAGGAAAAACAAGGGAAGGGAACACTCTATATGCCACCTTGAGCTTCTGAATAAAAGACAGGATAGAAATACATAAATAATAATTAAAAACACCCAAAGTATCATCCAGATATAATAAAAATTTGCATTCAGTTCCTGCCATATGTATACCTTGAATATCATAAGATTGTCTGACAAGCCAAGCCAAAGGTTGCAATACTAAATTAAACATAAGAGGAGATAAAGGGCAGCTTTGATGAGATCCACAACACATCTTAACTGGAAGGGTTACTCAAGGGTAATTACTCAAGGGTAAGTAACTCAAGGGTAAAATTACTGAAGGGTAATTACTCAAGCAGAAGGATTAGAACTATGAATTTTAATCCAAGGGATAATTTAAATAATCCATTTTTCCATAACCTGTTCCAAAAATTTAAAGTGTAGTACATATTCTGAGCCATGTAGCCATTTCCGAAGTCTCAAAACACATAGCTAAAATACTTATCAATAATCTAATATTAGTCTTCACATCCAAATTCCAATCAGAATCTTTGCATCTACATTTAACAAAAATATTTGATGGTAACTCACACAATTTGTACAGTCCTTTCTCATTTTCAGTGTGTATGTGTATGTGTGTGTGTGGGGGGGGGGAGTGAGTGAGGCTTCTGACTAAAAAGATCACAGTTTATATAACAGAATTTATGAAAGGCACCCAGAAAGGCATTCATGACAGCTTTCACAATTTATATTATGGGTATGAATATCAACAAGCAATATATTGAATCAGTCCCATTACTTGGATTGTTATCTTGCACATTAAGCAAACTATCTGTCTACATTTATAACTGCATTTACAAATGTATATGTGAACTCTAGATCCTTTTCTTTAAAAAAAAAAAACAGCTATCAACCAACATTTCTTCAAGAATTAGAGGGCGCTGCATTGACAATGTCACAGATGCTAACCAACAGATGTATCCCATATCAGTTTTTCTCAAGTTCCTCATCAAACATTGAAAATATGAACAAGCAGAATGCTATTTTTTTAAATTTTACCCCATGAGAAGAATCCTCTCTCTTTCCCACACCACAGTCCATTATATACCTCCCTTTTCATTTCTGACTGCACCCCAACTGCTGTTCCCCTCTTTCTTTTTCTATTTCCTAATGTTCCTTTTATGTTTATCTAACTTTGGCCTTATCTCTATTCTTGATTTGATTCATACATACTACATATTGTTTCCTTTCTCATCTGATGGAAGACTTCTGCTACAAAAAGCATAAAATATGATCCCAGCACCTAAGTCTGGCTTTCTGATGCTTCTAATTGTGTCATTGTCCTCACCATTCTTTAATCAGATAAGATCTGCATGACCTAAACTTTCAAATCAAAGATCATGGAAAGGAATCACACTGATACAATGGGTGCGTATTGGAAAGGACTTCATGGAACTAGTCATGTATGAACCAGGCCTTCATCCACAATATTTTTGTGGCCCAAACTGAAAAGTTCTTCCTGAGCCTCACTTATTCTCCTTTAGAATATCAATGGAGTTAATACAAAACATAGTGAGAAAAAGAATTGAACATCCATAATAATCAGGTTCTTACATCCACATTTCTGACCACAGAGGAAAAGTTACCTCAAAATATGAAATTGCCTTAACCTGACAGAGCTGCCGAGAAAATTTGCACTTGCCTCTGGATTGTACTATTATTTAGGGAAAATAGCAAGCTTCAGTTATTGCTTTCTAATATTTCTTCATTCCAATTTGCTGCTTGGCTTCTACAGGACTGTGCCTTGAGATTAGCGGGTGTTCCTTCCCTTAAAAATGCATCTGTGAAGGCTCACATTTACACATCCCTTCTTTTTCCTATAAGTCCTGAAAATGGTCAGTTTCAAATTATGTTCCTGATAGATCGGGTTGGTAGATTTTCCATTCTGAAAAGGGCTGCAACTTAAGATATCTCAAGCTATATATTTTAGTAACCGAAGTAATTCTCAAATACTAATCTTGGAGTTCAGAGGTCTTCTACATCCAGTTGCAATCCCAACCTATTATTTAAATCAGTCCATGAATTGAGAACATTAAACAGCTTCAGCCACCCTCTAAAAGCTTCCCACAGTACTTTTCACCTGCTGACTGTAACACAGAGGAATCTAAGTATGATATGCAGCAGGCAGAGGAATGAAGTAGGAAAAATGGTCTGGACAAGTCACAATTACTTTGTCAAGGATTAAAAGTAATGAGAAAAAAAGCTGGCAACCCTTCATATTTTCCATTTCCCACCCAGAAGCAGCCAATTTTTTTTTCCCTAGTCCAGAAACACCTGTGCGGGTGAGCTGAAAGATGAGCTAATTACAAAAAAAGAAAAATATACAATCTATACTGCATTCCCCCCCCCCCCCCCCCACCTTTTGGCCTACCTTCAGATTTAGGCTCCCTAACTAGTTCCAGCTGTTTGATCTGACTCTGTACCATAGTGGTTTCCAGTATCCATTTTGAGTCCATCTCCTCTGGCTAGACTACAACATGAAGAGTTGCCTGAATAATCAGAGAACTTGTAACAAAGCCTCCAGAATTATCAAACATAGGCTCTTCTGTTCAAGCTACGGTTTCTGGCAGCCTAACTAGGTGGCCTTGCCAATAGGTCAAACAGCCCAATTGTCTTCTAGTTAAAAGAAATCCCGGAACTGGTCTGTGGGAATATTATTACAGCCAGGGGTTGGGGAGTGGGGGGAAGATGGGTAGCGCGAAACAAAAGATCCTTCATTATTTGGATGTACAAGTAATACTTGGCCTCCTTACTATCACCATTATAGTTATACTTTTGGAGAAATACTAATCTCGTCAACTTTCTGTCCAGGGATGTTAAACTCATGTATTTTAGTTTCACTGCAGTGTTGTTTTTGTGTAGGCTTTCCTTCTATAAATCCAAACTTACAATACTGGAAGGCAGGAAGACAATATTTTCCATCAGCCTTCCTTGACAGGTATTTTCTTGATAATTGAGTGAGTTGGACTGACCAGTGTGCATGTCTTTGACTTCTGGAGATGTGTTTCAGAGGAACCGCAGTAGGCCCCAGTCCAACAAAAATATCAGGACTTTGAAAATGTGATTAATTTGGTGCATATTTTTGGTACAGAAGCTGAGAAATAAATGCATTCTACATAACTGTGTTTCCAGACTCAGTTAGATACATGGATAGCAGGTGCTGTTTTTTGTTTGTTTGTTTGTTTATTGTTCTAATTTATATAGCTGCCCATCTCATATATGTGACTCTTAAAACAGCTTAAAACAGTTAGAACAATGCAAAAACAACCAAACAATACAATAATTTAAAACAATAAAAGACAATACAAAGGCATATAAAAATCCTCATGCAAATTCATAACATTTACATCCAAGGTAATTACACCTACTAATAGCCTTCAATACAGCCATTGTGTCAGTTCCACCACATTCCCAGGTCCCAATGCTGGTTGGCAAAACCATGTTTTCAGGGTCTTTTGAAAGGCTGGCAGGGCCAGGCCAATCTAATTCCCAGGGGGAAGATGTTCCACAGGGTGGGCACCATAGCAGAAAAGGCTCTCTTCCTTGAACCCACTAGCTGAACTTCCTGGCTGACAGGACCTGGAACATGTCCTCCTGCCAGATCTGATGGGATGGATATCTGTAATTGGGGAGAGGCAGTCCCTCAAATAACCTAATCCCATGCCATGCAGGGTTTTATAGGTCATTACCAGCACCCTGAATTGCATCCAGAAGCAAACTGACAACCAATGTAGGTCACGGAGCAGAGGTTGCTAATCTTCCCCCAAACTGAGCCCCAGATAAAGAGATTGGTGCAATAAATGCAATATACCCTGAACATTTGCATCAACTCCTTTAATGCCTTGGTGAATCCTACCACACAGAGCTTACTGCACATGTGCAGCAGAACATACTCTAGATGCTTGCATGATGCCAGCTGAAAAGCATTGGTGATTCTTTGAAAAATACAAAAACTTCATTACTGGTCATAACTAGAGAAACCTAATTTGTTTTCTTCTGTTGTCTAAATCATGGAAGACCTACAGAATGTTCTGCCTCCCATCCCCCCAGCTGAAGGAACACTGGTGAAAATTCAAATCTTTCCACAAAGCACCAAGAAAACCTAGCACATTTTTTCCCTTGTAAAGCTCTCTCTCCTTCCATCCTGACTCTACCCAAAAAGTATAACATGTCTGCAATGAGATCATCCAGAGAGAAACACAGTTTTGATTGATAGTGTCATGGTCATGCACTACCAATCAAAGGGGTTCTTATGTGATGGGCCTTATTTGAAAAACTTACAAATATGTGTAACCATTCAAAAATGCATGTGTATGTATGTGTACACATGTGCATGTGCAAGAGGAGGCTTGTCTTAATTTCCTTGACTTCAGCATGAGGTAGAGTATTTCCAGGAACCAATCCAGTATCATCAATATTCTTCAGTATCATTATTAAATTTATGCTAAAATCTGTCCTGCACCCTTCCCAAATGTTTTCTTCTCCTGCATTTTCATTTTCCTACATCTTAGGTTCTTTCAAAATTCTTTAGCTTACTTATTGTTGCCAGGAGGCAAGGATGCTTCTGTTCTCACCATGACCTTGGTTGTTTGGCTTCCTGATCTGAAAAAGCCTCATAGGAGGAATCCCCCAAGATAATTGGAACCTCAGAAGCTATGGCAACCACAGATCCCTCCACAACTGATCAAATATGGAAAGACAGTGCTCTCATGCACACCTCATGTCTAAGATATGAACCTGAAACTACATCATATCCATGAGAATGTCACCAAAATGTTCCAACCCCTCTGAAAATAAAAATCAAAAGCATTTTCTTTTGATCCCAAAATGCACAGGATCTTTTTATTTTTCTTTTCTTTTTGGCATACAACTAATATGTGTCAGGAAAAGTTTCTGCAACCATGAATCAACTGCAAATATTATTTAGCATGGTGGAATTATATTTAATATTTTAAACTTCACAGTAGAGCGTTTAATTGTATAATCTTGATCTTGCCAAACATTCGGCTTTTTCTGGCATATCCTTAGTTTTGTGAGTAGGGTTTCTGTTCTGTGCATCTCTTTATGGTGCTACCTGCCAGCAAAGCCCCAACATTAAACATATTATTTTAGAATTTAGATTAATCGTTTAATTAGTTGCCCTTTCTGTCCTTCTGTTGCCTGGGGCTACTAAAATAGTTAATTCAGAAAAGTACACCAAATGCTAAGGGCCCCATTCCTAGGAAGGCTGTTGACTCTGATGAACTATTATGGATAGGAAATTAATATGAAAATCAAGTTTTAAAATAAGCTTGGCATCCTCATTTATTTATGCCTTGTACTGTAAGGACAGGATGAAAGGCAGCCTAATATGTATGTTCAAAATGAGTAATGACTCTGCATTTCTCTGCTTTGTTTATTATCAAAATGATTCTAAACAGTTTAAAAGCCTCCCCTGTCTTTTACAGCCACCTCATCCACCATCCTATTATGTTCTGGCTGGCCTCAGGTGGAAGGTAAACCAGTTCAATTATTCTCAAAATGTTTTTCTGGAAGGATCTGTTTCTGGTTCTGCTCAAAATGCAGTCACTCTGCCCAGTAGCTAAACTTACTCAAAGGGGCAAAAATAGAAAAATGATTCCAGCTGTCAAACCATTGTATACATTTTTTTTTTTTTTGAACCACAACCTGTTTCTTCACATTGCAAACTTCTTCAAGACTGCAGTGCCCGACTTGAAGCTTTCCTTAATGTTGGAACATATCTAGGGACATTATTAGAAATTGTGAAAAAAAAAATCAGAAAGTATGTGTGGAAGGGAAAGAGAAGCAAGGAAACTTGTATGTACCTTCCAGTTCAACCCCCATTCTTGTAAGCCATTGATCTTCAAGCACAACAAGAATAGGAAGGTGAAGGTTAACTTAGTTGTCCTTCATTGCAATCATCCTGCTTCAGATTCCTGGCTGCCCATTATACAGATTGACCACTTGGCTGCAGTTCCCACAGACTGCATATTTCATGGCTAAGAACGTGTGTAGTAACAGGCAGAAAGATTACCCCCCATTTTTTTCCTGCTAATTCTCACACAGTTTCAGGAATGAGAATCTGCTTGAGAAATTCTTTCAAAGGAGAAGAGAATTTAAGAGAAATGATTCTGGGTGGGGGTGGACTGAGGTCTTCTTGTTCATTGGATAATCATCTCCTTAGCTTCCATAGTCTCCCCAGCTTCTCCGTGAAATCCCATGGAAAGAAATCATGAGGAAAGCCCTCCCCTGGACATTTTCAGGAGCTTCTGCTCACACATTCTTATCTGGTCGACTGGAGTATATCAGACAACAACCTGGTGGCTAGTGACAGGAGGATCCTTGTGCTATCTCCAGAATATGCAGTGACTATTACTCACATCAAGAAAAGAAAAGAGAGATTAACACATGGAATAGGAAGTAAAGAGAACAAACAATAGAAGACAAGAAAAATGATAGAGGAAAGATAAAAATGTGTTACAAGGAGAAAAAGTATGGTAGATTTCCTGTCGCAGATGGGGTCCTAAATCCAGAGAGTTTGAAAACCAATGGTCTATATGTTAAAGGAAAAAAACAATCTATTTTGAGGGAGAAGTGGTTCTTTCCCTACTCACAGATAAGAACCTTAGCATCACCAAAAGCATTGCTAAGTTTCTATATGCAGCTGCTGTATTTCCATAAAAAAGGAACATGATATCCTAAACTTGCAGAGATGACATTATGCTTTTTTAAAATTTCAGTGTATTTTCTTTATTTTATTTTCTTTATTTCAATTTTATTTTGTGTTTTATACTGTTCTAATGCGTCTTGTTTAATTTTTCCCTTTCTCTCAGACTTGATTCTAGGTTTTATATGACTGTTACATTGTCTTTTGTACATGATTGTTGCTTCTGTGTTTTTCACCTTGCTGGTCATTGACTATCATTAAATACATTTTAATTATATGCAATAGAGATAAACTCAGTACTAGCTACTGATATTCCTGTTTTGTCATCATATTCCAGTATGTTGCAAGCAACTTGATTATCATCATTTTACTCCGGAAAACAATTTCTACTTTGCAACTGAACAGTCATGCTTCATTCCAGTGTACTCAGATTCTCTCAAAATTATTTGGATCTTTCCTAAATTCACTTTCTCTGTGCACATGAAAACTCATATTAATCTCAATATGAGTTATGCTTTAGCAGGTAAAAAAACCACTTTCTATAGGGGACATGTATGATTGCCTCAGATGGCTCCAGAGGGCTCTTGCACTTTACAGGCAAATGGAATAGTGTTTCTATCATGGCTGTTTAATGAATTGGGATGACCTTCTCTAATAGATACAGTGGACTCCCAGATGGAAGGGCAAGTAGACCAGTCGTTTCAAGAACACTGCAATGCAGTTTCTCAGGCTATGAAATAAGCTCATCTTGAAAGTATTAATTGAGTTGTCCTTCTGCACTCTTTCCTTCTCAATAACATATTCCACTTTGAACCCAATTCGCAGGCACCTAAAATAGAAATTCAAGGTAATTCAGCTACAGTAGCATGAAAAAAGCAGGCTTCTGCAGATAGTATCACAATGTCCTGGATTTAGCTGAGGGTAGGAGATCTCTGCACTCACTCTATCCCTTACATCGTCCATGCATACCCACTTCTATGTATATTTTTTTTAATGTGAAAGTAAAACTTGAGATAGGAATCAAGAAATCCCTGCTCCAAATCCTATCCCTGTCATGAACTCATTCTACAGCAAAAATTCTCACATTCAGTCTACCCTTTGGTAAAATGGAATTATCATGTTGACATAATTTACAGTTGTTTTTCTTAAAGATTAGACCAAGATCCAGCACGTGAAGTGTTTAGAAATATATAATTGTTCAACAATGTTCAGTATGATTTTGACTAAGAAATGCACTCAATAAATACCATGCTCTGCAGATCAGCATAGGCAAAAATAAATCTTTCCCTCCTATGAAACAGCATTTTAAATTCAGACATGGGAAGTTAAATTGGGAAAGAAAGAGTAACGTAAGGATAGCAGGAATCAGATTGACAGAGACTATAGGATTTGTAGGAGAAGAACTATGCAGAATTTCAGGAATGTCCCTTCCGATTGTACTTCACTCTGAATTAAGGGGCACTGGCTAATCTGTGAAATCTAGCTAATATTCTCACAATGACTTTTCCTTCCTTCTCTGCATCAGTTATCCAAACAAATGAGTTTTCTAAAAGTCCTTTTGTAGCATCCCAAAGCTCCAAAGGTAGATATCAGTAAAGTCCCTTGTGAAGTTCAGATCCACATGGAAGCCAAATTGGGTTGACCCTGCTTTGCTTCAAAGCAGTGAAAGAAAGATATGTCCGACATCTTTACTGTGCTCTTCTTCAGGGTTCATCCAAATCTAAGGCACACTCCTTGCCTTCTTTCCCACTGGAAAGAAAACTTAGAAATTATCACAGAGATAACAGACAGCAGCAAGGCAGAAGATAGGTAAAGGTGAGCAATTATAGTATGTATTTAAGCTTCATTTCAGATTTAAAAGAGAATCAGTTCCACTTTTTGTAGTCACCATCTATACCTGGGAGGAAGGGAGAACAAAATAGGATTGGTACTGGCAGCTTCTGTTAAAGTATTTTGACCCAAGTGTGCATCCAAAGTGAATGTATACTACCAAACGTAGTCAGAAGTAAGTTTCACCTGTACACCTCTCAGAGCAGGTCCAGACGGTCCAGAGCACATTTTGTAGACCAGGTGTTCCGAGGGGCATGGGAATTGCAAGGGGAAGGGAGCATCAAACTTCCAGTGATGTACGTTCAGTTGGTAGTCTGAAGAACTGCCTGAAAACATTAGTAACCTCAGCGCAATCTTATGCGAACTTAATGGCAGTAAGTTGCCCTTAATGTTGTGATGCATGCTTCTGAATAAATAAGTACAATTTAAAACACGATAACATCAATTTACAATTAAATATACAGAACGTTTAGTTTCTGAAATGTGTTTTTTGAAGATTATCAACTAACTGAAGGTTCTGTTTCCATACCTGAATATTTCTGCTTTTATCTTAAATGGTTATCATCTAAGTCACATCCAATGTGGATTGCAGTACTTCATCTAGCAAGAATCCTCTTTAATTTGCAATTTGACATGACAACTAGCAATGTCATCTTGGTACATGCTGTTCCTCCTCTGCCTCTTGAGAGTATAGAAATTATATATGATCCCTGGTGAGCTGCCCTTATGGATTATATTTTCCCTATCTGTTTATCTTGTTTATCTTGTAAGTTCATTTCAATGGCAGAATGACAAATTTGTCACTTTTGCACACATATTGCTCCTTTGAATCAAAAGACTTTAATTAAGTGCTTCATAAATTAGTATTATTAGTAGTAATAAGTAGGAAGCACAGCAATCTTCTCAAAAGGTAACATGGGTGTATAGCTGTGGTATTATTCAGTAAAAAGAATTAGATTTGATGTCATTGTTGCTACTGCCTCCTTTAGATATTTTCTTTTGTAATTTATTAGAATCAAGAGTTTGGTATTAAACTATAGACTGAAGAATGTAGTCCTACAGAGATTAACAAGGCTATGAAGTTAAGTAACACATTGCAATGCCCCAGTTCTAGTCCAGTCAGTTTTCCCAGCAACTTTCAGAAAGTTCAGCCATCATAGCCAATGACCATTCTAGCTTGGAGTTCTGGAAGATGTGGTCCAAAATATCTGGAGGCCTACTGGTTGAGGAAAATGATATAATTCCTAGAATATATATGCTTCTCTACCCAAATCGGAATCACTCTCTAGCAAGATCTGGTGACCTTCCAGGTACCTTACAGTTCATGTGTTTTTCATGTCTTGGGTTCAGTTAAGAACTGAATCTTCTGTAATGTTCAACCTCTGATAATCTGCTTCAGTGACATTTGTAATGGGATATGGATATTTTAAATAAAATAAAATATTTATGTGATCTATTTGAATTACATGCATTCAGCTGCCTATTAATCTCCCTAGGAGCATAACCATGTTAGGCATATAAGAACTAGTTTTTGAAAAGCAGGTAGCCATTCAACTAAAATCTAGGACCACCATGGAATACTTATATGATTCATTAACCATGTTTCACATTTTTAAAAAATAAAATTCTTTATTACATGGGTTTTTGAATGTTCTAATGTTAGTTTTAAAACCTTGAACACTGAATGCATTAAATATCAGAATACTTATTCAACTGAAATCGATGAGGTGAGCTTTGTCAGAAAGTGTGGCTGGTGCAGATCAGCACCAATTAATTTTGTAAGTGGACTACCTTATTTGATGGGAAATTAATTTTTAATCTCTTTCTCTCTCATTGTCCCAGCCTTACCTTATGAACATCTTGAGTGGGTAGGAAGAATCTCCATGATTAGCTTCAACTTGACATTGGCAACTCTGAGAGAACAAAGTGAGGAATATAACATTGCACAAAATATTTTGTGTCCTTATACTTTTTCCCCATCTACATTTCTTTTTATTCTTAAATTCTAGGTCACGGGGTAGGTGGGTAAATACAATGTTTCTTTGTAGACAATATGTCTCTGTAGACAAGATTCTTGGGGAATTTTATCCAAGCTTGACTCTAAAGATCACAGATGCCAATATATTGATTGGATGTTCCTCAAATAAAAATAAATAATATTAAAAAAACAACAACACAGAGAAAATTAGAGCCATCCTTTTGGCTGTTTTAGCTTTTAGACAGACAAGCCTGCATCTGGAGTGCTAACCTCCAGCTTACAACTTCAGTGAGAGATGCTCAAAAATAGTTTTCCCCATATGAATAAACAGCAGCTTCAAGTGTTGGTTTTGAAGCTCTGGTTTAGACACTGATTTCTCAAATATCTTAAAGCTGCTTTGACTAAGAGCACTCAGAACAAAGATGACAATCCTATAATTCAAGCTCATTCTTATGACCTCTGTGAGAGGTTCTTTATAAAAAAAAAGACTTAGCAACAAGCCATCTATGTTTTGACCGGTATGTTTGAAGCCGGAACAAAAATTTCATTTCCTGACCCAGCTTTTGTTCCACAGGGAGAAAGTAAGGCACTGTTACTATGCAAGGACTGGCTTATTGTGATATGAATATGGAGAGGGGAGAGGAAGCACATGAACATTATGCTTCCTGTCTATATAGGTCACAGTCTCATCTGAAACAGAAATAAACAGATCAGTTTCCACAAGCAGAGGAATATGCAAATTGTCCATAAAAAGAGTAGAAGCCTTTTTCTGTCTTGATCAAAAGACTGGTTAATGGTCCATGGATATTTAGCTACATCTATTCTATTACATTTTCACATTCCTCAGCAATTTTTACAACTCTTTTTTGTTCAAAAGTTGCCTTTCTTAATATAGTTTCATATCAAGGTTGTGTTGGAACATTTGGAAAGTGCAGACCCCAGTGGATTATTATATTCTGAACTGTACATTAGTCCAGGAGCTGTTAGTATCCCAATTTGCAAAAAAATAAATCCCTCACCACCAGTTCTTAGTACACAAAGAGATGGATTCCAACGCTCATATGAGGTATGAGGAAGTCCATTATCTTAATGAACACATACCAATTCTTAATCCATCTTCTTATAAAATGTGACTTCTAATTACGTTCTTCTTTGATTTCCCATGCACTGTCCTTCATGTTTCCTCAATGGGAGATTTCACATAAGAATATAATTTGGTACAGCATGTAGCTTTTTGTCTCATTTCCAAAATCATCTTCAACGTTACATGTCATTTTCCAACAGCTATGACCTGCGCTCGTGAGATTAAAACTATCAACTGGAAAACACACTACCCTTGTGCTTTGTTTTTTTTATATAAGGCATTGCATTACTAATCCTTGTGAGGTATTTATTTAGATTTATACATCTCACTGCTGGAGGCAAGGTGGCAAATGAATGCAAGTTTCAAAGACGTGATTCAAAGAAAGCTTCATGCTGAATTACATTGACAAACCTACAGCAGGGTTACAGCACTACATAATATATGCAACACTTCTGTGTAGCCTATTATACAGTTATTGTATGATAATTGAATAATTATTTGCAGCCCTTGAGAAGTAATGCAAAATATATGTGTGTGAGTAATTCAAAATATGCAGCTGCAAAAAGTCTGTAGGAGTGATAATTGGGTGACATAAAGGTGGTGTGGGGAGGGGAAACTACATAAATTCATGGACTGGTTCACTGTCTTTTGGAAATAAATCCAGATACAAATACTTAAGCAATCTCAACAGTTCTCCTAATAAGTTCAGCAGTTAATTTCTTATACTTGGGAAAGAGTGGCCAAATGTAAGCAAGGTAGCCTTAGAGGGGTACCCTCTACCCCAGAAAAGAGGTCAATTGGCAGGAACCCACTTGTTACCATCTCTTTTATTGGTTTTAAAGGTTTTTATATACACCTATGATTACATTTCTAGGCCAGCTTAAAAGAAAGGACAAAACAATTAATATTCAAAAAGCCACAAGATCATAAAAAATAGCACAAAACAAAACACGAGATTAAAATTCACATCTTTGTCTAGTATAGAGAGGGGCATAAAATAGACAAGATCTAGGAGAACTTTCCTAGGAAGAGAGCTGCAGAACTGGGAGGCCACCACTAAGAACCTTCCCTTTTCAGCAGTAATTAGTTAGAGTTACTCCTGATCTGAGATGCCAACTGCGAGAATAATGCCTTTTCCCTTTAAAATTGTTTCCAGCACCCTATTAGCAAGTCTAAATATGGGTCTATCAAAGTCTGATATAGCTTCATGCTGAGTTGTGTGGAGCCAAAGTTAAAATGCAGATACCTGGATCCTTCAACTGGATTGGGGGCATTCCAAGAGAAGACAGCTGTAGCATGTGAACCCCAAACCAAACCTTAATCCTGAATGATAAGGTTAATATAAATCACAGATGGAAAGAGCTTAAGTAGGGCTATTCTAGAAGTATGTTATGTAATTACTTATCTATCTTACCTAATATAGAGCAGGTAAGGAAATAAATAAACCTGAATGCAATAGGCAATTTTTGTAGGCCAGGTGCAGTAATATTTGTGCTTGAAGAGAGCACACACCTGCTTAACTTTTCAGCTAGCTCCAGCTAATCAAACTGACTCTGCAAACGGTCACAAAAGTGTTATACGGTTTGAATTAACCAGGATTTTTGCACAATGTTGACATGAGTAGAATACGAGCATTCACTTGAAAGAATTCAACAAATATTGTGCATAAAATCTAGGCACATACAAACACATTAGGTGTGTTTTCCTCTGTGTCCTACTCAGACTGGGGGGTGCATAGTTTAGATTTGCTTATGTAGAAATGAACTATTCACCTAAAAATTAATCAAGGTACAAGGATTCTCTTTTTGCTTATTTCCAAGAGCCAGACAAGGGTGGAGACATCATGTTTTCACAAGCCTCTAGTCGCACACAAATCTCTGCAGTCGACATTGACTCAATTTGTGCTACACAGACATGAAGGATTTAGCGTTGGCTTTAGAAAATGCAAAAAAAAAAAAAGACTCTAGTTAAGACTTGTATTAATTATGAACCAGAAAGAAATGCTAGTTGTAAAAATCAAGAAAAGCAGAATGCAACCCAAGCTTCATCAGACCAAAAGCTGACCAACAGTAGAAAAGAAATGGTATTTGCCAGTAGGCAACTGGACTTCACCTACAGAATGAAGGTGAAGAAGAATAGATTGGACCATTTCATTATGTAAGAGTCACATTTTTAAATGCTGACTTACCTTTAGAAGGCATACATAGCAGCATAGAAGCTGTTTCCTTAACAATCAATCAATCACTCCATAAGGCTGAGGTTTCTTAAGGGATTTTTTTAAAAAAAGTTGGGGAACACTCAAGAGAATTCTCCCCCTCCTTCTGTGGAATAGTACATTCCATTCTATTAGCTCTATCATGCTTTCTCAGCTTTATTGCAAAAGCAGTGTGTTGGCAGATGAGAGAGATAGAAAGACCAGGGCTTCGTGTGGGATATAAAATGCACAGATTTATTCCTAAATATATAAAGCCGAGGGAACTAGTCAGAGAGGAGGAGATTCAGTAGGCATCCCCTTGAATGGTGGCAGTAGCAGAAACAACCTAATAATTCAGGAGCCTTTTCTCTGAAGAGGCAGTGTTGTGAAGGATGTGCTGTCTGTTCTGAAGCTACAATAAGCACAAAGAGTATTCTCTTTGTCCCTTCATACACATTCCTAATATACTTCTTCTCATGCCCACTCCAGCTGGCATTATATCAGTCTTGAGAAATCACTCACATAGATGGTGAATCACAATATTTAGGCAATTTCAGATGCTGGAACTTGGGAAAACCAGCAGGTATTTGAAACAGGAAGGATTCTTCTGTTTGAAAAAATGGTTTTGTAATCAGTGATGAATAAAGCATTTCTGGGTGTCAGTTCCTGGAACTGCAATAAGTTCAGGGTGTCTCCATTCTGAATTTTTGCTTTGCTGGCCTGCCGCCTGAGATCTGCTGCAATGTCTAAAGATTCTGGCCAGGACGACTTATATGAGGTCATTGGAATTGTCAGCTGGTAAAGCAATGTTCTATCTAGCTGAATCGTTTGTGCTATACAGCCATAAAGCTCCTTCAGGGTGCAATCTCTACTTTGTCCTTTACCTGATATCTGGTAATTGGAGTGATTCAGACTCCAAAACCCGCTGTATTCATTGTCAGCATGGCTAGTTGCAGATCCTTCTTCCAAATGTTTCTTAGCAATGCTGCCAAAGTTGTTCATTCATCCTAACCCAATTAGAATAACACCCCCAAACCTATTAGTGGGCTACCGAACCTTGAGCTCCTGGTGATGATAAATATTGATCTATAACCAACCATCTCTCCTTTAGGAATGTAGAGATCTCCTTTTACATACATCCTTGATTTACTTTTGCTCTACGATAGCTGGGTCTTCTGTTTCAATTCTGGAAATCCCTGCCATTTTTTTCCCCATGATAGTTCTTTTCATGTTCCCCTGCATGTTAGGGAACAGCCCCCTTCTTTCAGTTAACCCCCCTTTGAAATTGCTAGCTGACCTTCTCACAAGCAGCTACTTTGTCATCTGTTTCCTGGCAACTGATGATTTGATGCTTCCTGCACCCCATGAACCCTCCAGCACTGGGCTTTTGGTATAGAAATGCTAGGTCCCCTCTCTTCTGCTCACAGTCCTCTAATGTGATAGATTAGAAAAGAAAGAAACATAACTTGTCTTCCCTAATTTTCTCTTTAGCTTTAGTTCACCACCATCCTAAAACTTTGCTTCCTCTAGAGTCTAGTCCAGGGTTTTTCAACCTTGGCAACTTGAAGTTGTATGGACTTCAACTCCCAGAATTCTTCAGTCAGCTCGCTGCCTGGGGAATTCTTGGAGTTGAAGTCAACACAACTTCAGGTCACCAATGTTGAGAAACCCTGGTCTAGATTGTTACCTCTCATAAGTCATGTACTTTGCATTTCATTTTTTGTTCATTCTATTACTTGATTAAACTATTTAATGCTCATTTTACCCCCCAAAAGCTTTTATCTCTACATTAAGGTTTCTTAAATTGTGCTCATTGAGGTCCTGCACTTATTCCCACAAATTTATTCCTGAATGAATTATCCTGGATTATCAACAGCCAGTTCTCCAGGAAAAAGAGTGTCAGCCACAGAAAGGGAAGTAATTTATGTTCCTAAAAGACTTCTCCCTTAAATAGAAAAAAATCAGGTTTGGGATGTGGATAAAGAACCAAATTCTGAACAAGCCTGATTTAAAAAATCAAGATTCGCTAGTAATTATCCAGGTCTTTTTAAAAAAAGAAAAAGAAAGAAAAGTGATAAAAGCTATCACCCTGCCTCAGTCGAACTGTGTTTAGATGTCAGATGTCATCAGTGTAATCCCTTGGTTCTTTCCATACATTTCCTGCACTTCTCAAGCTACCTGCTTTTTCAAAAACCCACAAATTAAATCATAATTTGTTGCATAAAAATAAATTGTAGAGCATCATTTTAAGCCTTCATTTTGCCAACACCATCTTAAAGCGCTTAGGGTGATTCATCTTGAATCTGCTTTCAAATAATTATGGCAACAGCCATTAAGAAATGTATCTCAGTATCTGGGAATTTGTTCCTGCTGACGTCAGGAAACAAACATAAAGAGAAGATAAAGCCTTTTTCTCCTTCATCCTAAGGTATTTTTCAAAGCCTCGAGCCAGGCCACACACTCAGCACGCAGCGGGCGGAAACCTTGAGCAGACACTGGGAAAAGCAAAGGGAAGATAACTTGCATCCCAGAATTAACAATTGGCTTCCAAAATTAATTCTCTTCCCCAGTAAAACTTGGCTAGCCAAGACACAGAGCAACCATTCAAGAGATGGTAAAGTTATTTTATTCCAGTTTAATAAGCTAGCCTATTGTTGTATTGTCCCCTGGAGAGAAGAAGAATATTACTTAAAGGCTCTTTGTACATGTGTTCCTAAGTAATATGTGCATGTACAATTCCCAGGAAGAGAATGGGAACATGCTGGGCATACCCAATATACTTGTTTGCAATTTAGAATGTCATATCAAATTGTAATATGCTAAACCAAAACAAAGAGTGTTATTGTGAGAAGGTACCACACTTCATATCTCAAGATATAATCATTTTATCCTGCTATAAAATTGGGTCTGGATTTCCATTCAAGAACAGACCGTCGTGCATGCGTAAAGTAATTTCAGATTTTATCAGTTCCGTTTCATTTTCAGTCTAAATTGTTTAACCGTGAGACACCCCAGTGTGAAGACTATAACGCAAATTCTCAACTGAAAAAGTGACTGGAATAGTTCAAGGTGTCTATTGAAAATAGTTATAGCCTGCTTTTCCTTTTATAAAGGAAAATTACTAAAATTACTGCAACTACAGCCCTCTATACATTTATTGAAAGTGAATCACATCTGAACTCAGTAGGGCTAGTTCTAAGTAGACATGCCTAGGATCGCCCCAATTGCAAATCCCCCTCCCACCCACCCACCCTCAAAGTACAAAAGGTTAACTTGAAACCCTACAGTTTGTCTTGGAGATATTATATATAAAGCTCAATGTATAACCTATTATCCATAACCTCAAAAACAATAACAGCTCTGTTCACTGTGTATAAAGCTGTGTTTGAAGCACATGGTTTCAAAAAAAAAGGAGTTATGAATAAGCTCCTGAAAAAGTAGCATGTATTAGAACAATATATCCATATTTATATGATTATGATTATAATCAACTAGACCATTACATCGATGCAGAATGACAAGCTGCTTTTTACAGACATGAGTGAAGTTGTTTGTTTGTTTGTTTGCTTGTTTGCTTGTTTTCAAAAGAGTTATTCTGTATCACTGGGTAGGATCCATATTTAGTCATGCTTAGAGAACAACCATTAAATTAATGGAAATTTAATTTGTCATGATTGACTTGTTCCATTAATTTCAATTGTTCTATCCCAAGCATGATTAAGGGTTAAACTACACATTACTTTCATAGCACCAGATAATGGGATTTACCCCCAAATTAGTGGAAAAAGGATTACAGCCTTGAAGATGTAATTAGAAGCTGCATCTTCAATAGTAAGCATGGATTTTCTAGTACCTCTTGTCTGTTTCTGGCAGAAGTCTCCTAGTGTGCCATGTTGGCACAGGCCTAGCTGTTAATACTGCTACTTGCAAGCATGTGCTTTCCTGTATCGATCCATAGGATTTGTCTTATCCAAAACTAGTCTTGGGAATTCAAATAGGAGACATGGGCATTTTAACCCTCTGTGCATTTCTGTACTCACAATTCAGCCAATTCTGTTAATGTTCATACCCAAAATGGAATCCCTTTTTCAGCAGCGCAGTTTGCAAGCACAGGGATCCCAGAACAGATTGTGACCATACTAGGAGCAAAATATTAAACCCTGATTCCCCTCTCTGCAAAGAAAACTCTTGATCTGTGTTGGTTTTTCAAGTCTTTTGAAGAAGACAAAAATGCACAGCTTTTGGGCTTTCTTGTAAGTCTAGCTTGAAAACAATGATTGTCATAAAGAGCAGGACTGGATTGCTCAGTCAACAACCTCTGATTTTGTGCACTTATTTTTTCTATGTTGATTATGAGATTAATCATTTCATTTATATGGTTCAATTCCTGGACTTCACATGGCACTTTGGGGAGGAATGTTGGGGAGAGTGATGGTAGGGCAGTTGAATTTCCAAGTGTTGCATTTCTATGGCCGGTTTGGGGAACTATTAGTAAAGCAAATACATACAGGCAACAGTATTACCAGCCATGTATGTGCTGACATTACACACCTGGACTTGTGTAATTTCAGAAACAGACAAGAGGGCTTTTTTCCCCAAATGCTCATCAAGGATATTCATACATTCCAAAGTGGTTCTCAGCTGAGCTCAGAAGCATTCAGCCATTACTAATCAAGACAGCTTCCCAGAGCTGTTGTCATATTGCTGCCTGGTTCAGTGGTGGACTTACCACATGCCTACAATGCATCAGAGCATTCAGATGACTGATGGCCACATCAGTAACATCAATCATCCCAGTGTGGTTTTCACCACATCAATCAACACCAACTCTTTGTTGGATTCTATCCAATATGTGCATCATTTAAGCTTAGTAAACGAGAGCAAGATTATGGAAAAAATGAATTTAATGTCAAAATAGAAAATAAATAAATAAATAAGCAAGCAAGCAAGCAAGCAAACACTAAACAAACAAGCAACAGCAAAGAGAAGGCCACAGTTGTATAATAAATGCTAGGGCTCATAGAGTTGACAAGTGTTAAAATATTTAGGACCAAAAAAAAGAAAATCTTTGTGTCTTTGCATGGCTCCAGGGATTTCATCTGAGGTAAAACCGAGTAATTCCTGGGCTCAAACATTTATTTGTTTATTCCTTCAAGAAGAGGGGTAGTAAGACCCACAGAAATCGTCAGACTGAGAAGGAACAGGAGATGAGACATACTAAGAGCCTAAGGTCCACTCCTAATTTTATTTATGCTTCATGTTCCTCCAGTATCAAAATTAATAATACTGGCAATAACAATAATTGTTATTACCAGTAACCTACCAGTAACATTGCATGAGAAGAATACTCATAATTTTATCTCCAATGAACTTCTGAGATGCCAAGTAATATGTAAAATAAAGCTTCCCTCCTTATCACCTTGATGACAGATGAGAAAGAACCCTTGTTCCTCCTTTAAACAAGCACTAATCCAAACACAACGATCAATGGACTTCTGTAGTTTGCTGGACATTTGACACAAATATTTGTACCCTCTGATTTCCACAGATCTGATAGTTGCCTGGAAAAGCAGACGGATCATGATTTGTTATAATTTAAGTAACAGCACAGCAGAGAGAAATGAGACATTGATGCATTTGGTGTTGTGCATAGGATAATGGATGTTAGTTTGTGAACTCATGAAACCTAAATACATATTTAATGCAGATGAGACAGACTGGTGTGACTCTTCCCTCTCAGTTGAGGCCCAAGGGAACAGTTATAGCTCCAGCTAACTTTTAGAAATTGTTTAGATGTAACTGCCCCTTGATTTGCTAGTAATTCCTTGATTTTTTAAAACGAAATATTTTGCTTTAATATAGGACTGAACACATAGAGAGCTACAAATGGAAAGAAAAAGAAAGCATACTCCAGGGTTTTATATTTGTTTGAACAAACAGTTTGGCTAAGAACTTAATCCTCTGTACCTGGAAATAAATCCTCCAAAACTAAATGGGGATCCCTTCCAAGTACACCTGTCTAGGATCAGATTACTAGTGTCCAGTATTTGAAATATTTCTGGACAACACATATGGGAACATGCATGATTTTTAAAAATAAAGAATAAGACCAGTACCCATTTGGATGGGCATACAAATGTAACTTAGACTGAAATATGTGATGAATCTCCAGCTTTTTTTTTAAATGTACAACATTTAAAATGAGAGTCTACAAACTGAATAGGGTAGGAAGCTGTGGGAAGGTTCATGAGTATCCTGTTCAACATTATCCTGATAAAAATTACTAGCAATCTGCAAATTGCCCAAAAGAGACTTTTACATTTGTTTTCTGTAGAAATTACACACACAAAACCTCGAGATCTATGCATTTCAAAGCAGATTTGTGCAACCTTAAAAATTACATATACAGGTGAAACTCGAAAAATTAGAATATCGTGCAAATGTTCATTTATGTCAGTATGGCAACTCAAAAGGTGAAACCAATATATGAGATAGACGCATTACATGCAAAGCGAGATATGTCAAGCCTTACTCTGGTATAATTGTGATGATTATGGCGTACAGCTTATGAAAACCCCAAATTCACAATCTCAGAAAATTAGAATAGTGTGAAAAGGTTCAGTATTCCAGGCTCAAAGTGTCCCACTCTAATCAGCTAATGAATCCATAACACCTGCAAAGGGTTCCTGAGCCTTTCAATGGTCTCTCAGGCTGGTTCAGTAGGAATCACAAGCATGGGAAAGACTGCTGACCTGACACTTGTGCAGAAAACCATCATTGACACCCTCCATAAGGAGGGAAAGCCCCAAAAGGTAATTGCAAAAGAAGTTGGATGTTCCCAAAGTGCTGTATCAAAGCACATCAATAGAAGGTTATGTGGAAGGGAAGAGTGTGGTAGAAAAAGGTGCACAAGCAGCAGGGATGACCGCAGCCTGGAGAGGATTGTCAGGAAAAGGCCATTCCAAAGTGTTGGGGACTTTCACAAGGAGTGGACTGAGGCTGGAGTTAGTGCATCAAGAGCTACCACACACAGACGGATCCTGGACATGGGCTTCAAATGTCGTATTCCTCTTGTCAAGCCTCTCCTGAACAACAAACAAGGTCAGAAGCGTCTTACCTGGGCTACAGAAAAAAAAAAAAGAACTGGTCTGTTGCCCAGTGGTCCAAAGTCCTCTTTTCTGATGAGAGCAACTTGTGCATCTCATTTGGGAACCAAGGACCCAGAGTCTGGAGGAAGAATGGAGAGGCACACAATGCACGATGCTTGAAGTCCAGTGTGAAGTTTCCACAGTCTGTGTTGATTTGGGGAGCCATGTCATCTGCTGGTGTTGGTCCACTCTGCTTCATTAAGTCCAGGGTTAACGCAGCCATCTACCAGGAGATTTTGGAGCACTTCATGCTTCCTTCCTCAGACGAGCTTTATGGGGATGCTGACTTCATTTTCCAGCAGGACTTGGCACCTGCCCACACTGCCAAAAGTACCAAAACCTGGTTCAATGACCATGGGATTACTGTGCTTGATTGGCCAGCAAACTCGCCTGACCTGAACCCCATAGAGAATCTATGGGGCATTGCCAAGAGAAAGATGAGGGACATGAGACCGAACAATGCAACGGAGCTGAAGGCCGCTATTGAAGCATCCTGGTCTTCCATAACACCTCAGCAGTGCCACAGGCTGATAGCATCCGTGCCACGCCGCATTGCGGCAGTCATTGCTGCAAAAGGGGCCCAAACCAAGTACTGAGTACATATGCATGCTTATACTTTGCAGAGGTCCAATATTGTTCTATTTCCAATCCTTGTGTTATTGATGTCATGTAATATTCTAATTTTCTGAGATTGTGAATTTGGGGTTTTCATAAGCTGTATGCCATAATCATCACAATTATACCAAAGTAAGGCTTGACATATCTCGCTTTGCATGTAATGCGTCTATCTCATATACTGGTTTCACCTTTTGAGTTGCCATACTGACATAAATGAACATTTGCACGATATTCTAATTTTTTGAGTTTCACCTGTAGTAGCTACTAGACAGTGGTTTCAACAAAAGTCTAACAAGTACACTGCAGATACCCCATTCAGCAAACTGGCTGCTGCATTTGGCATCAGCTCAGCTTCCAGACCAAGAGAAAGGTGGCTTCACAGAAACCATATTACAGTAATCTTATTTGTTTATATTTCAAATGTGGTCACCGCCCATCTCATTAGGAAAAGACTCTGGGCGGTTTCCAATAAAAACAAGAATAAATATTAATTAAAATACAATACAATTATTCACACATAAATAATAATATCTTCCAAGGTACTGCTGGTAGTTAAGGATATATCAATTAAGCTAATTAAAATAAATATCCAAATGGCATGACTCAGAGGCCATTCCACTAGATCTTGAAAGAACGCACCGAGCACATGAGCGGGCAATTCCCTTCATCATCAGCTAATCAAGTCACTCTAAAGAAGAACGTGACCACCTTCAAAACTACAGTAGGCGGATCCAGCAAGATCCACCATGAGTGAGCAAGGATAAGCAGAAGCAGTCACCTTAGCCATTAAAAATATATATTTATACCCACAAAAAATTGTCCACTATTTTGCCCCGTATAAGATAACAAAAAACAAGGCCAAAGCTTTAGATACATGAAAACCTTCACAAATACACCAAATTCTGGTCTCTTTTTTATCAGCCACAGATAATGAAGGATACCTATATTTATAAGCTCATTTAAACTAGAGCTCAAACTATAGTTAAGGAATTTCCACTTCTCTGAAACCTCGGCTCCTTTTCTGAAAATATACATTTCTTCTATTTCCTTATTACATGAATTTCCTTGAATGTGAAAAACATGCAGCTGTAGGTAAACAATTCAGATTTTTCTTTAAAAATGGCAATTGTTTAGGTAAATGTTTCTAAACAATTGGTGCTGTTAATGAACCATTCAAACATTATCAGTGGGTTCTGCCCTTATAATGAATGTCAATTAAAAGTTAAGGTTTACTTGTCCTTGAAATTTCCAAATGTGATGCCAAGTTATCTTTGGCAGTTTATGGAAAATCCGCAAAATTCAGAGATAACCAAAATGCTGAATATGAGGCAGTAAGGTATTTAGTCCTCTTTATTTATAATCAAATAAATTTGATTTGTTGATAAGACAGGGTCCCCCGGCCTTTGCATGTGCTATTGCTGTTTTCGCTACTGCATATAACAGATTTCTGTTTCCCAGATCTTCAACAGAATACAGCAACCCAAGTTCAAAAGTTGGGAAAAGATAATGGGGTGGGTAGGTGCAGTGAGGGAGACCTTTAAGCTAGCAACCTGTAATTTCAGTGTGGACAAGAAATAATTGAAATTAAACATAAATTAGTCCAAATTTATTGTATTATTTATTTATTTATATATCACATTTATATAGCTGCCCATCTCACACAAAGCATGAGTGTGGCGGTGTACAATAATTGAATAAAAAAACAAACGGATAAAAACAATCATTATAAAAGATAAAAAGTGATTATTAAAATGCAAATATTATCAAAAAAAAGTTAAATGTAGGTTTTAAAATACACGTACCCCACTGAGAGAGCAGAATATCAATCATCGTGGAGCCATCTATGAATGTGTCCAGCTCTGAAAGACCCCCAGGCTGATGACACAGCCAGGTCTTGAGGGACTTCCTAAAGGACAGCAGGGAAAGGGTGAGCCTAACTTCAGGAGGGAGAATGTTCCACAAGGAGATAGCCATGGCAGGGAAGGCCCACCTCCTGCGATCCACCAAATGCAAGTCCTGGCCGATGGAACACATAGCATAACTTCCCTGCCAAATCTAATGGGACAGGCTGATGTGATCAGGGAGAGGTGGTCCCTCAGATAATCTGGCCCCATGCCATGAAGGGCTTTAAAGGTCAAAACCAGCACCTCGAATAGGACCCAGAAGCAAACTGGCAGCCAATGCAGCTTGCGAAGCAGAGGTGTAATATGTCCTGCTAAGCACTATCAGTAATGCAATCTAGGATATCAGAATTTTTTTAAAAAATCAAATCCCATAAAAAATTAGCTTGCATTTTTTGGGGGAAAAAGCCAATGTTTTGTTAAATTATTCACTAGTAATTTAATCTGAAACTATTAGTCTTGCAGACTGTAAAACTGGTCTATAAATCGAAGCTGATTCAGCTTTAAAATATGCCAGGATAATGTAATCCTATTAGTTTTATTTAGAGTAGTGGAATTGATAAAGATTGTTATAATATTCAGTTTGTCATTTGTTTACACCTGGGATGTCAGAAATTCTCCTCAGCAGAGAAGACAGTGCTAAAAATAGGCTATGATATAAAGTGCTAGATAACTTGTACATTTAATACTTAAATAAAAGATTATTAAAATTTGCAAATCATACTTAGCCAAGGAATGCTCCTCTACATCATCTAATATTTTTATTTTGGAAATATCTAATATCACTATTTCTTCAAGTCAATATTCATGGGAAAAAATAATGTTTTAGTAATTGAAATGTGACTTTTTAATTCTTCCCTTCCTTTTTGTTTTCACCCTGTATTTTCAGCCATTTTCACACAGTTTTATTCAGCCAAGCTCTGGTTGCAGAGATACTGAGTTTGTTACACCCCAGATAAAATGGAAAGGGGTTGCAATGAAATAGGTGGAGAAAGATGCAGTTGGAAAATCTCCTTTTTCCTGGAAAAGTGTGTGTGGGGGAGGGAGTCAGTGTTAGCTTAAAGCCTAATTTTCCAGACTGAAATTCCAGATTCAAAATAAACTCAGTTTTATTACTTTGCTTGGTATCTGAGATATTCTGTTTTATCTCTAACTGAAAGCTAAATATTCAGGTCAATAAAATTTCAGATGCTCAGCATTCTCTCTGAAATCACTGCAACTTAACAATGCTGATATCAGGATAAACATGAGTCTACAAAATTCAGCAAAGAAATGGGAATATAGGGAATCCTCAACTTACAGCACAATTGGGACCAGAACTTCCACGGCTAAGTGATATAGTCATTAAGTGACTTGCACCTGATTTTATGACCTTTTTTGCCACTGTCATTAAGTGAATCACCATGGTCATTAAGCAAATCATGTAGTCATTAAGTGAATCCAGCTTTCCCCATTGACTTTACTTGTTGAAAACCCCCAGGAAGGTCATAAATGGCAATCACATGGCCCTGGGATGCTGCAAACATCGTAAATACATGCCAGTTGCCAAGCGCCCAAATTTTGATCATGTGACTACAGGGACACTGCAACTGTCATAAGTGTGAGGACCAGTCATAAGCCACTTTTTTCAGCACTGTCGTAACTTTGAACAGTAGTTAAATGAATGGTCCTAAATCAAGGACTACCTGTAGCTTGTATAACTTAAGCTAAAGTCACTTCATTTCTGAACATATCAGAGGTTTAGAACTTGAAATGTATTTAAAGAGATTGAAGGGTATTCCATTTCATCTGAGAAACCATTTGTTTTTATTTATCAGCCTAATTTAAAAATGAAGGGTGTGTGAATTGTAACCATTAGGTCTTGAAAAAAGTAAGCCGGGTCAAAGTACTTAGTACTTAGATAGCAGACCTTCAGGAAGAAAATGTTGAGGTTTACTCGAGGGGGGCTTTTTTTTATTATAAGCATTTTAAAAAAGAAATAGGTGCAAATCATAGCTACCTAGATACCTGCTAACTACCCACCTACCTTAAACAGCTGCCCCAGGGATTTGAAATTATAAAAAAATTTTTTTAAAATTCCCCTCTCTCCCCTATGGGTGGTCTGTGTCTTCCTCAAACTCGGGTCCTCCACCAGAGGCCTGGGAGTTTGAGGGTTCTGCGCAGTATCTTAGCTGTTCCTAGCACTGCACTCTTCTGCACAGAGAGCTCTGATGTTGTTCCTGGGATCTGTTGGAGCCACTCTCCCAGCTTAGGAGTCACGGCCCCGAGTGCTCCTACCACCACTGGGACCACTTTGGCCTTGACTTTCCACATCCTCTCGATTTCCTCCTTCAGGCCCTGGTACTTCTCCAGCTTCTCATGCTCCTTCTTCCTGATGTTGCTGTCACTTGGCACTGCTACATCTATCACTACCACTGTCTTCTGGTCTTTGTCTACTACCACGATGTCTGGTTGATTAGCCAGTACCCGCCTGTCCGTCTGGATCTGGAAGTCCCACAGGATCTTAGCCCTGTTATTCTCCACGACCTTCTGTGGAATCTCCCATCTGGACTTGGGGGGGCCTAGCCCATACACTGTGCAGATGTTCTTGTACACAATGCCAGATACTTGGTTGTGCCGTTCAGTGTATGCTTTTCCTGCCTGCATCTTACACCCTGCCACTATGTGTTGGACTGTCTCTGAGGCCTCTTTGTACAATCTGCACCTTGGGTCCTGTCTAGTGTGGTAGACCCCTGCTTCTATGGATCTGGTGCCTAGTGCCTGTTCTTGTGCTGCTATGATCAGTGCCACAGTGCTGTCTTTCAGTCCGGCCCTTTCCAGCCACTGATAGGATTTCCCAATGTCAGCCACCTCAGCTATCTGTCGATGGTACATCCCATGCAGGGGCTTGTCTTGCCATGGTATTTCCTCCGCTTGAACTTCCTCCCATGTCTGCTGCTGCCTGAGGCATTCTCTCAGCAGCTCATCTTTGGGTGCCATCTTGCTGATGTATTCCTGGATACTCCTGGTTTCATCCAGGACAGTGGCTTTGACACTCATCAGACCCCTCCCGCCCTCTTTGCGGCTGGTGTATAGTCTCTGGGTGTTGGACTTGGGGTGGAAACCTCCGTACATTGTAAGGAGCTTCCGGGTCTTCACATCGGCAGCCTCCATGTCTTCCTTTGGCCAGCTCACTATACCGGCAGGGTATCTGATGACTGGCAGGGCATACATGTTGATGGCATGGATCTTGTTCTTCCCATTGAGCTGGCTCTGCAGGACCTGTCTTATCCTTTGGTGGTACTTGGATGTTGCTGTCTTCCTTGCCTCCTCCTCATGGTTCCCGTGTGACTGTGGGACACAAGGTATTTATAGCTGGTCTCTATGTCTGCTATGTGGCCCACTGGTAATTCCACTCCAACGGTCTTAACTACCTTCCCTCTCTTTACTATCATCCTGCCACACTTCTCCAGTCCGAGGACATCCCAATGTCCTCGCTGTAGATCCATGTCAGGTGGATCAGTGAGTCGATGTCTCGTTCACTCTTAGCATACAGCTTGATGTTATCCATGTAGAGGAGGTGGCTGATGGTGATTCCACTCTTGAACTTGTACCCATATCCAGACCTTGTGATTATCTGGCTGAGGGGGTTTAAGCCTATGCAGAACAGCAGTGGGGACAGTGCATCACCTTGGTATATGCCGCACTTGATGGCCCCTTGTGCGAGCTGTCTTGAGTTCACTTCCAGTGTTGTCTTCCACAGTCCCATTGAGTTCTTGAGGAAGGTCCTTAGTGTCCTGTTGACTTTGTATAGTGCCAGGCATTCACAGATCCATGTGTGAGGCATTGAGTCATAGGCTTTCCTGTAGTCAATCCAGGCTGTGCTCAGATTGGTCTGCCTAGACCTTGAATCTCGGGTGACTGCTCTATCTATGAGTACCTGGTGTTCTGAGCCTCTGTTGTTGTTCCCAATGCCCTTCTGAGCTGTGCTCATGTACTGGCCCATATGGTCTTGTAGCTTGCCGGCCAGTAGTTGGATGGTGCTGTTCCTTTGTGAGGGTCTTTCATGATCAGCACTGTCCTTCCCTGTATTAGCCAGTCTGGGTGGGAGCCTGCTGCTAGCAGTTGGTTCATCTGTGCTGCTAGGCGTTCATGCACTGCTGTTAGTTTCTTTAGCCAGTAGGTGTGGATCATGTCCGGGCCAGGTGCTGTCCAGCTTTTCATGTTCTTGACCCGCTGTTGGATGTCTGCTACTGTGATGGTGACTGGTTCCTGTTCTGGGAGATTGCTGTGGTCTGCTTTCAGGTCCTGCAGCCACTTTGCACTGGTGTTATGCGTCTTCTCTTTCTCCCATATGTTCTTCCAGTACTTCTGTAGTTCCACCAGTTGACTGACTTCTTTCCGAGTTGCCTTGATCTTAGCCTCCAATCTCATTTTCCAGAGTGGGTATGTACTGCTGTTCTTCTTGATCATGTAGCCAAGCAGTTCCAGGATTACAGTGGCTGTAGCATATACCAATTCATTGGTTTCAGTTATGGTGGTAGTAGGGATTGTCTGGAGGGCTCTGTTGGCATCTTCTAGCATACTATCTGATGGTACTTCTCCACTGAGCCTTGGTAATGAGACTCGAGGGTTGACTATAACTAGTTTATCCATGATCTTATGCCTCATATCAGCTGCTGTGCTCTGTAATGGAAGGGGTGGCAGTGACATTCCAGCTTCAGGTGTTGGCTGCACAACTGCTTGTTCTTCCAGGTCTGCTTGAGTCCGGGTTGTAATGTAGAGTTGGTCTATCTCGAGTTGTGAGAGCAGCTTCCTCTTTACTATCTTGAAGCGCTGGATAACTAGTTGTTTCTCAGTTAGTGTGGATGTAGGCCTTCTGTCTATCCATAGTTCCCTCATACGTTTCATATATCCCCTCTCATTAGGTCTGCTGTTGTAGTAGCATTCCATCAATTCCAAGTTTTCTTGTCTCATCCATGTATGGTTTGTTCCAGTAGCCCACTTAACATCAGATTGTCCTGGTTCCCCAACATCTGACGTGGACCTGGTTAATCCGGGCGACGTCCGAGCCGGCATGACTCTCTTAGTTCATGTCACTCTCATATTTGAGGTAGACAGGTGAAGCGTTAGGGGGTCTTTGCCCAAGGACCCCTACTGGTAAGGTAGGTGCCAGCCGGTATTTGAACCCCGGTCTCCTGCATCAAAGGCGGTGTTCTAACCGCTACGCTATCCAGCCACTGCGATATATACACATACATACATATCTACATACATACATTCACATAGAATTCTTATAATTCACAGAGTGAATTTTCTTAAGAGCTCCAGCTAAAAGGACACTATTACTCTAAATAAATATTTTTGTGGCTTATTTGTGATGGAAGATAATAATATTTGAGCCTACATGCATAATTGAGAGATGGATTCTGGCACCAAGTCCTTCAGGTGTGAAAAGCCTGCCTTGAAGTTCACTCCATGTACAGTCACATGTGAAGTATTCCTTTAAAGCACATTTACCGAACAGCTTTCCCATCAGATTCAATGGGGACACACATGTTGCCCTTCCAGCTGGTAGCCATCTGCCTAAGTGACAACTGCCAGATGGAGAAATGCATATCAAATCAAGGATCAAACAATAAATAATGAGATACTACTCTGAAAGGAACTTTGTATCGCAATTTGAAAATCAAGCATTTTTAAATAGGTTCCATGATTTAAGTGGCGGGAAGAAAAAGATTGAAGGGGGGAAGAGGAAATTCAGTGACTAAGGCATATGGCCATTTTGCACTTGTAAAAACAAATGCATTCTCAGTACTGTTTCCTCCACTGCATCAGAGAAATGTGGATTCAAAACTGGGATCGATTGAATAGCATTTCTGAGAAAGTACATCAAAATGTGCTAATAGAAACTTTCCTGGAAATACAAATGACAATTCTGGATATGCCATTCTTCTGAGGATAGCAAAAAAAAAAAAGTTTGGAACTACCCCTTCTTCCATGACCCCGAGGCTGCTGGTTATATCACCAACCCATTCATTAATAGCATTCAAGCAAATACAGATAATATCATGTCTTCTTTGTCCAACAAAATCCTCTAAGCCTAGAAAGTTTTTGGTCTATACTCAAAAATATGAAACAAATTTAAACTAAGGGAAATGCACAATTTCTGTTCCTGAGTATGTGTCCTCCTCTACAGCTTCTGATGAGGCCTCCAGAGCCCTTCTGAATGTTAATTTTTTTTTTTCCTTTTAATGTGCTAGTCAAGGAAATGATTCAACAAATTTGGAGAGATGGTATTTATTCATTTTACTAATTAAATTTTTAACTAGGTTAACCGCAAATCAATTTTTTATTCTGTCTTCATTACTTTTGGCAATCTGGTCTCCAACAAGCCACTTAAAGACCTAATATGGCATTTTGCCTGAAAAAGTTGCTCATCCTTGATGGGGAGAAAAGGAACAGGTTTTTGCAGACATATTCTCTGTGTATTTTAAGTTAGGCATGATTGTTCTGTAGGAACACCAGGCTGTTTAGCAAGCCCACCAGCTCTTCACACTGACTGATTATTATTATTGTAAGCTAATAGGCCAATATATTCTGTAATAACATTTTGATACATTTATTTGAAAAGTACCCACATTCATCTCTGCAATTCAATTTTGAAAATATCCAAGCAAGGGACTTTAACCCTTGCTGAGAATGTTGCTACTGCTGAAACAGTGAAGTCACATTTCTCATCACAGTCCCTTTTGACAGCAAAGGGACTGCAGATTTCTAAGGAAAAAAATACTTAGAAAAAGTTGGGCCACCCTGCAGAAAGAAGCACAGAGCTAGATATTGGAACAAATATACATAATGCTTCATATGACTCAGTAAAAGCATTAATCCAGAGTGTACCTGAGTGTACATCAGGAAACATGGAAACAGATGGAAACATTGAGATTAGGAGGAGTTAGAAAGCAATCAAAAATCAAATTGCTACTATCTCTCATTGCATCCAAGGGGGAAAAAACACCAAAGGCAAATGAAACTCAGCCTTAACCTTAGCACTGGACTCAGGGCAGATCTGACCCTCAAAGTTCCTTACCAATGGATTCTGCCCCAATTAACTGATTTGGCTATCAAGCCTGCAGGAGTGTGTAGTTCTACTCTCTACACACTAAAAAGGAAGAGAGTTGAAGAATTCCCAGGTTGTTTGGAAGAGCCCTATGCAAGCAGTGGTTTACTTGGAAGTAACTACCTATTTCTACAACTAGCTACAGCTACCTGATCTGGTTGGCAAAGACCTGATAACCATTAAGAAACATCACAATGTTAGAATTGTGTTTATCTCTTTCTTTGCTCCTATCTAATGGGTTTTTGGATTTTTCGAGCTCAGATCTTAAAGTTATACTACTAGCTATGACCAACTAGCTATGTAAATGGAGGATAGGAGCCTCCTGTATTTGAGCTTCTGCCTGAGTGCTCTCTAATTCTGGAACAACTTCTAGTTTAGTCTGTCCTTCTACTTCTACTTCTTTGTTCTTTGATCACAATACTTTTTCATACAGTGTGTAGGTAAAACTGCAACATTTGTTAACCAAGAATCTGTGGTGGTCATAAAGTGTGAGAGTTTTAAAAGTTACTTGTGTTTGCCTGAATGCTAGTAAAGGGCTGTGTGATCAAGAATTCTGCTTTATCAGGATTCCAGACCTTCTAGCTCAAGAGCTGAAGACAAAAGAAAATGAAGTGTGGAACTGTAGGCATGTCCCTGTCCTCTTCTAATATCCAACCTTCTTCAGGTAAACACCTGGGAGCTACTGTATAATGTGTAGTGCAACTTACTAATTTTGGAGTCTGCTATGAGACTCAAGCCAGTTTTATTTTGAAGCCAAAGTGTCTGAGGGAAACCCATTATTTTTCCTCTACAAAAGTAGAGAAATTTGCTACTGTTGGTTGAAGGAAGTGAATATTAATGAGAAGAGCAGAAATGTATGAGGCCATCATATTCTTGAAACTCCACAATTATTTGATGTACTCACACACACAGTTGGGTTGTATCCCTGAGTACAAAAAAAAAAAAAAAAAGTTTAATTTTTCAGAAAGATAGCCAGGGACTACATATTTTAAAAGGTCAGTTAATGAACCTTTTTTTCAAAGTAAGAGCAAAAATCTTTCCTGAATGAGAAGAAAAGTACAAAGTTTTGAAAGGATCTGTTGGGAAGCTGAAAGATTCCTTGGAATGTCATTAGTTAAATTCTATAAGTCTCTTGCTCCACCTCCCCAGGAGATCAAGGCAGGTTAATGGCATAATTATATTTATATACATACACTTAAGAATTATAAAATACACATTTAGAAATGAAATACCTATCATTTCCAAGCAGTTCTGCTCAAGATTGCTTCTCCACTCCTAAGAGCTCCAGAGGAACAGTGATTTGCTTTTATTTTAAAATAATTTTTATTAAAGATTTTTTACAGAATAAAAACATTTAAAGAAAAAAAAAAGGAAAGTAAAAGAAACGTGATGAGAAAAGAATCAAGAAATAAAAGAGAAAGAATAGAAATAGAAAAAAAAGGGGGAAAGGAAAAGAAAAAATATAAAAAATGACTTCTGATCTTCTTTACAGCACTTATATATGCATTCAAATTTTATCTTCTTTCTCTAAGGTTACCTCATAACTCCCTTCTTTCCATAATCTACCATTTCTAATCATCAAACCCATAAACCACATATGTATTTTTTTTCCGTTTTCAGCAAAAGATCAGTAAAGGGTTTCCAGTTGCTAACAAATGTAGTTATTGTCTTTTCTCTAATTAAACAAGTCAATGTTGCCATCTCTGCAAACAGTGATTTGCATCAAGATGGCTAGGAATGGAGATATGGATAAAAACTCTCTCTTCCCCAATGGCGGTAAAAATAGGTGTTTCATCTGTATACACATATCATAACTTCATGATACTTTATTTTCTTTTGGAGGGATTTTCCAGAAACCAGTGTAGCTCACAGTCCCTTAAAACTGATCTAAAGTAAATAAGAGAAAAACTACAAATTTCCAACAAGGTGTAAGATTTTTGGTGAAACTGCTGGAGAACCTCGGGTTTTTAGTTTGAGCGTACAGCTATGTTCCAATTTAAGGCCTCATTGGGGTTTTGAATGATGAGGTAGAGTTTATACAGTACTCAAAAAATTAAGTGAAATCAGGACAAAGAAATAGGAAGGGGCAGGACAAAAACTAAATCGGATGTACTTTAAATTAAGAGTTTACCATGATTATTCCTTGTGTCTTTAATAATTTTCTCCGTTACAGTGGTACCTCGAGTTATGAACTTAATCCATTCCGTGACTCTGATCGCAACTCGAGTTGGTCACAACTCGAGGTAAATTTTCCCATAAGGTTCAATGTAAATACGGTTAATCCGTTCCGCCCTCTGAATTTGGTCGCACCACGAGGCAAATTTCCCCATAAGGTTCAATGTAAATACATACAAAGCCTTATTCTTGCCAAGCCTGCTCTGCATTTTCTTTGGAGCCATGCTGACAAGCACACCAAAAACCTTCCAAACGCCACAAAACACACCACAAGCCTCACCGAACATCTCCTTGCTACTGTGATCTCGCCCACAGGAAGCCATGACCGCGTGGCAGCAGGGCAAATGGCCGCGGATCCGGTTCGTAGCTCGAGGCAGAGTTCGCATGTCGAGGTAAATTTTTGGGGCCGGAGCTGGTCGTATCTCGAAAAATTCGTAAGGAGGGGCGTTCATAACCCGAGGTACCACTGTACTTACATTCAACATTACAATTTTATGGACATTTTGAAAGAACTTTGGTGTCCATTCCCAAAGGTTGCTTTGGAGGTGCTGCAAGTATGCAGTAGTGCATTGTATAATCTTTTTAACAAATATAATTAACATAGATTTTCTAGTGAAGCTTGTCCATCCATGAAGAAGAAACCAAACACCCCTACATCTACTGTACTACGCTGCAGTTGTGCTGCCAATAACAATTATAAGTCTTCAGGAGCTATGATTCCTTCAGTATAACATCATTTTCCAAGAATGATTGCTATCTATCTCCAGGTTGGGCAGAGTCAATAACTCCTCTATGGGAAAGTGAAAGCCATGCTATATTAGAGATTCTGCTGCTTACTCGAGTGGGGTTTATTTCCTCAAAGAATTTCAATTAGTTTCTGAAGAACAGGAAGCGGATGATGCTTCCATGAAGCATCAGCTAAGAAGGCAATTTTCAGGTAGCCAACAGCTAAGAGGCAATTTTCATCCTATTATATTGTGTTCTGCAGGCGACAGATTGAACTAGTGAGCAGTTGAATGTGTTAGCAGTAAATTTTGAGTTGGCCTCATCAGTTGTGGCAGAATTTAAACTTTTAGTTTGATAGACAAGAAAAAAGAAAAAAGAAAAAAAATCCACAGACATTTCTTTGTGAAGAGAAGCTGCAAATCTCAAGTTGCTTGCAGGAGAGAAATCCTACTGACATTAACAACCCCAATGAAAGTAGAAATAATTTGAGGTGTAACCAAAGCTTCTGAGTGCTTGTATGTGTATGTCTACAGTATGTGCGAGAAAGGGACAGAGGTAGAGAAATAGGCGAATTTAAAAACATTTACTAAGGAAATTTTGAACAGCAAAAAATGTCCTAAACTTTCATTCAAGAAATGCTAGGTTATTAAGTCTTTTCTTTCTTTTTTTCTTAATAAAAAGGAAGGAAGGGAGGGAGGGAGGAGGAACTTATGAAGTTTAGACCTAAAAGCCACCTTGCTCTTTGGGAATTCAGGGCACATCAGATCAAGGAAAACTGATGCAGATCAAGGATGGGCAACCTATACTCCCTCCCCCCCCCCCCGACCCCAAATCATGTTTGCATCTTCTAAAGCTCCCAAGATAAAACTGGTACATTTTGTTATATTATAAATTAAGCTTTATAATAGGCAAGCTAAGCCTTTAATAGGCTTAACATACCTACTTTGAACAACTGCCTCCCAAATTGCCCCCAAGGAGCAGAAATGTACTCTTGCCACCTTCTGTAAAGTCACTGCCATGTTCTCCTCCATAACTCTCAGAAATAAACAATAAAAAATAAATTGCAGTCCCTGCACAGAGGAAAGTTTCCTATCACTGATGCAGATTATTCTTCCTCTAGATAAAAACAGCTTGAGAAATCTGGAAAACCTCACATTCACAGTGCCTATGACTGCTATGCGCTACACTTGACTGAGCTGAAAGAGGTAGCTTCTAATGTGAAACTGAAGAATCTCAGGACTATGATCTTGGGGTATCTTAGCATCTATGCCAGTGTTGTCAAAACTTGGCCACTTTAAGATGAGTGGACTTCAACTCCCAGAATTCCCCAGCCATCTTAAAGTGGCCAAGTTTGGACAACACTGATCTATGCTGAAGCTGCCTTAGTCACCTCAGAATGTCATGGTGTCCATAACAACCACCCAGCAGAACAGTTTGGAGTTGCTTGCTGTAATCTACCCCTACAGTGGCATTCTCAGAAGTCTAACAAATCTGCAAAGCACTTTGAAGAGAAAATCCCTTGTCTTCATGCTGACTTGCACATGGCTTCTGAAACAATATTTAGAGAAGTGGCCAACATATATCTTGTCCAGTTGTGTGGAATTGCTTTTGATTTTTGAGGCCTAAGGACAAGGTATTTACTATAGCTACAAAGATCTTTGATCCTTGCTCACCTCAGTGTATTGGAGTTAGTTGAGAAGGGGTGATTGGATACGTTCAGATATTTGTAAAGATACAGTATATTCCTTTGATAGAGTGGTGCCTCCAGACATAAAATTTATAACAGTGTGCATACCACTGAAAAATACTTCTCTGAATCCAAAGTTCATGACAAGTGCCACCACCCAGTTACAAATATGGGAAAGGGCAGTATCCAGGCAGCTGCAGACAAGATACAGATTATATTGACCCATTTCATTTAGGAATTCAGCATTAGTTTGACTTCTTTAAGTTTGGGTTCAGGCTTAAAGGATCTTATGTTGGTAAGAGACAAAAGACTTTGACAGAGGTTCCTACTGGAATGGGTATACCATTGGAAGACCAGGTTAGGAACAGATTGTCATGGAGAAAATCTATCTATGTGGTTGCTAAGAGCTGACACCAGCTTGATGGCACATAATCAATCAATCAATCCTACTGTATCTCCCAGCAGCTTTTCATACCAGCAACCATGAAGCATGTGTCCTTCATATATGTTGAAACAACTGCTAGGAAACCAGGGCTGAAATTGCATTATTGGTGCAAAACCTCTAAACAATATCAGCTGTTTTAACATTGCAGCTTTATTACTGTTTTAAATTGGATTATAAACTGTTTTGAAATACTTTATGGAAAGAATATAAAAGTATTTTAAATATTTCCATTTCATTATTTAGCCATAGCATTAATATCTGCCTTGACTGCCTGTTTGAATAGAAAGACAGGATATTCATCCCACAAATAACTAAAACTTAAGCAGAAATTTGGGGGAAATGATCAATCAATGATAAAACAAATTCTGTTGTCCAATGCTACTACAATGCTAATAACATTTGTTGTATGTTTTTCATCTCTGCTCTGCTGTATCATAGGACCTTCATCTATAAGGGGATGGAAAAGATTGAGAACCTTCTGTAACAGAAATCACTTTCTCTGCTTCCTTAGGCATTCTTAATTCTGTATACTATCCATTACTAGGTAACAATTTCAAAACATTTCTGAGGAACAAGAAGTTGTTCCATTGCACTGCCTACAAGATTCACTCTGTCTGACAAAAGAAGGAAATGATGTCATCACCTTGACTGACCTGTTTCTTCTATTACCTCAATTCACAGCTGCGTGAAGATTCCCTGGACAATTTACCTGCCCCAGGGCAGAGTCTGTGTTTAACTAACTCTTGTGTTAGGTTCTAATATGAATCTAAAACTGGTTGTCCTATTCTTATTTGTAAGCACTGAGTCTTGTTATGGTATTGACGAGACTATGAAACCTCTAACATTATCTAAGGATTATAGCTGATAATATTATGAAGTGAATTTACTGCACTCTTCCACCTTTCTAGAAGCAGAGCTGAGGGACCTATGACCCTGTAGAACTCTAATTCCCAGCCACGTTCACCAATGGTTTGGTGCCTGAGAATTATTTGAAGCTGCCCCCCAAGCGCCCTTAGACTTACTGTCAAAGCTTAATCATAATGTCTATAAATTTATGAACCAGTTGTGATTTTGCATGCTTTGACAGATAATTATGCATCTTGAGCCATATTGATAATATGCCATGTTGTCTATGAGTTTATAATTTGGAAGCATCTGAAAAAGAAAGAATTCATATATTTAATTATATCATAAAGGCACACTTTTTCCTGAGGTGATAAAAATGATATTCTTAAGTAAAACACATCCCCACACAAAAGCGTAAAATTGGTGCAATGAAATTACATATCCATCTCTGTGGGCCAACTCAAAAGGGTCAAGCAGCTTCATTGGCAGATCCAACATTGTCATTTCCAGAGAGGCTGTCAGCCCAGCTGTGTTCCAGTGTAAACTGTATGACTTTGCCAAACTTCCATCAACACACTTCTCACCAGGTTCCATTATTCCTCTTAACCAAATTAAACAGAAACTGTAAGAACATTTCTAGCATGATTGTTATTTCCAAGCAATCTGATGAGTCATAATGATTCCAAGCACAGCACAATAGTTCTACTTGTGCACCCTAAACTAATATCAGGAAGCTATGACTTTCGTTTCTGCAAAAGACTAAGCCTAGATTTTGAGTTAACCCATTTCTTTCTTAAAGAGCAATTGTTACCCCCCCTGCTCCCCTCAAAAAGCCACAAGCTAATCTGCAGTTGGCACACCTGTACATATGCTTATAGATAGGGATGAAAAGAAATTCATTTGAGATACATTTTAAGTTACCTAATTGTGAGGTAGAACTGAAAATGCGAACTGAAACTCAGTCTCTCAGAATTCATGCTTCTCCCAACTGGACTCAAAACTGCACGTGTTCAAAACTGCACACAATATATATTAGGGCAAATGTTCAAAAATGTGTATTGCAAAAAATGTTTCCCAAAAGATTTATATTCTACCAAAAGTTCCTTGCAAACTTTTTAAAGGAAATGCACCTACACATTGACGGATGTGATAATGGGACAAAAAGAAAAAAGAAAAAAGATGAGATCCTAAACATTTTTAAAAAAAGCACAACACCATTCAAACAGTCATGTGTATAGTTTGTATAGGGCATCTTATATATTCTCCTATGCATTTCATATGGCTCCATTATCAATTCATTTGCAACCTTAGTAGCCCTATATGCAGATAAAATTTACATACCACATGTAAAAACAATGTATCTAAACTAAGGTTGTATATTTCCCTTGGAATCTAGGATAGAAGGAATAACTGTGAAGTCAGTTTAAGCCATAGATATATTTGTTAACTGCCAGGTTTAAAATTAATCAAGACAGAACTATGGGTACAAAATGCTATGCTTCTCTGCATACTAAAAATTATGCATTTTTTAAAGTCCAAATAACATGAAACTAAGAAAACTTTGTTTAAATTTAGAACTTAGATCTTGTTTTGTTTTTCTCTAGAGATCAAAACAATATTAAACAAATCTGATGATAAAGTGTTCTTATCTTCCTTGGGGAAAGTGGCATTTTCTCTGTAAACTGCCCATTTTGCATTAATAATAATGGAATTCCACTTCAAACAAATTACAAATAATCTTAATATTCATAACAATGTTATACTAAGTAATACCTCCCCACAGGCCAATCTTTATTCAAAATGTAACATTTAAAGCCAACTTACAATCAGTAGCTTATACTAGAGCTCTGTGGATCGTAATTTACCCAAACCAGTTTATACTTCACTGAAAGGAATTTTAATTTATAAAAAACAGAATTGTTGCTATATCTAAATTGAATAAAAAATATTGACACCTTATGTATGAGCCTTATACCAACAACAGTGCAAAATTAAAAAAGAAAAAAGAGAAAGAGAACCCTTTATAAACAAAACCAAGACAGATAATCATAACTTATACAGGTGAAACTCGAAAAATTAGAATATCGTGCAAATGTTCATTTATGTCAGTATGGCAACTCAAAAGGTGAAACCAATATATGAGATAGACGCATTACATGCAAAGCGAGATATGTCAAGCCTTACTTTGGTATAATTGTGATGATTATGGCGTACAGCTGATGAAAACCCCAAATTCACAATCTCAGAAAATTAGAATATTACATGACATCAATAACACAAGGATTGGAAATAGAACAATATCGGACCTCTGCAAAGTAGAAGCATGCATATGTACTCAGTACTTGGTTTGGGCCCCTTTTGCAGCAATGACTGCCGCAATGCGGCGTGGCATGGATGCTATCAGCCTGTGGCACTGCTGAGGTGTTATGGAAGACCAGGATGCTTCAATAGCGGCCTTCAGCTCCGTTGCATTGTTCGGTCTCATGTCCCTCATCTTTCTCTTGGCAATGCCCCATAGATTCTCTATGGGGTTCAGGTCAGGCGAGTTTGCTGGCCAATCAAGCACAGTAATCCCATGGTCATTGAACCAGGTTTTGGTACTTTTGGCAGTGTGGGCAGGTGCCAAGTCCTGCTGGAAAATGAAGTCAGCATCCCCATAAAGCTCGTCTGCGGAAGGAAGCATGAAGTGCTCCAAAATCTCCTGGTAGACGGCTGCGTTGACCCTGGACTTAATGAAGCACAGTGGACCAACACCAGCAGATGACATGGCTCCCCAAATCAACACAGACTGTGGAAACTTCACACTGGACTTCAAGCATCGTGCATTGTGTGCCTCTCCATTCTTCCTCCAGACTCTGGGTCCTTGGTTCCCAAATGAGATGCACAAGTTGCTCTCATCAGAAAAGAGGACTTTGGACCACTGGGCAACAGACCAGTTCTTTTTTTTTTTTCTGTAGCCCAGGTAAGACGCTTCTGACGTTTGTTGTTCAGGAGCGGCTTGACAAGAGGAATACGACATTTGAAGCCCATGTCCAGGATCCGTCTGTGTGTGGTGGCTCTTGATGCACTAACTCCAGCCTCAGTCCACTCCTTGTGAAAGTCCCCAACACTTTGGAATGGCCTTTTCCTGACAATCCTCTCCAGGCTGCGGTCATCCCTGCTGCTTGTGCACCTTTTTCTACCACACTCTTCCCTTCCACATAACCTTCTATTGATGTGCTTTGATACAGCACTTTGGGAACATCCAACTTCTTTTGCAATTACCTTTTGGGACTTTCCCTCCTTATGGAGGGTGTCAATGATGGTTTTCTGCACAACTGTCAGGTCAGCAGTCTTTCTCATGCTTGTGATTCCTACTGAACCAGCCTGAGAGACCATTTCAAGGCTCAGGAACCCTTTGCAGGTGTTATGGATTCATTATCTGATTAGAGTGGGACACTTTGAGCCTAGAATACTGAACCTTTTCACACTATTCTAATTTTCTGAGATTGTGAATTTGGGGTTTTCATAAGCTGTATGCCATAATCATCACAATTATACCAAAGTAAGGCTTGACATATCTCGCTTTGCATGTAATGCATCAATCTCATATATTGGTTTCACCTTTTGAGTTGCCATACTGACATAAATGAACATTTGCACGATATTCTAATTTTTCGAGTTTCACCTGTATATCAGCTTACTTTATATCAGTGGTATTTTTGCCACTGCTGCAATGTGATAACACAACTGAGCAATTTGTACATTTCAGACAGCAAAAGCAAAAGTCAGTGAAAACAGGCTGAAACCACTAATAAAATAACAAAGGTTGCTAAAAATGAGAAAATGATCTCACCAAACAAGGATTTTAACCAAGTACTCCATCTCCTGTGTTTCACTGATTCTGAAGATGAGCTGAAGTATACAGCATCAGGATTACATGTGTCTTTAGCATTTACAAATAACCAGAAAATGATGTAAATAAGGCAGCCTATTGTGAAAACATGCAACTTCACATTTCTATAGGCTTTTTAAATCTTTAGTTACTCTCTTGAAAGTTCTAAACCTTCACACCCAAATAGGTCTCCCTTCCCACATATGAAAACTGTAGGTAGAGTGAGGCAACTGTCTCCAAACATTAATTCAGTCATTTCCCTTGGCTGGAACACAAAACTCTATTATTTCCCCCACCCCACCCCACTCCATATTAATCTTCTCCCTGACTTATGCAATACAGCATGCTCTTTGACAGTGTGAAACTAATAAAGAAAACATCATCCTATCCTTTATTTTAATAAATATACCAGGCTAACCATATCTAAGATTGTATCTATAGATTCCAGATATTGGAGTTGATATTCTACACCTCCCTTCCTTATTTTTAGAGTTTAATTTTAGAGAAAAAGCAACAAATTCTCTGTCTCTCCCCAATAAGTTTCCAGCTCCTTTACTCCAGAATAGTCCCCATGTACAAAGGTAGAGGCTTTGTCAGCAGAAGCCTGTCTTGTTCACAGGACAAAGTTTACCAGAAGTGTAAATTCCAATTCAGATCTTCAGGAAACTTTAAAAAGTAAAGACAGCAATACAAAACGTGGTGATCACCCTAGAAGTCCTCATAAATTTTGATGCAAGAAAGAAATTACATCGTTCACACCTTGCGACAACCCGCATTGTCCTTGAAGGGCAATCCCAGACAGACAAGTTCAGCCATGGCAGAACGAAGCAAAATGTGTCAGCCTGTGCTTTTGAGTAACAAAGATTCTCAGATGGTTTGAGGGATTTTGTACACACCTACACACAAATATATAGATACAGATATATAGATATTTGTAAGGGCTCCTATGGAGAAGTGACACTAAGCAAAAAATTGGCTATGTTGAGAGGCAAGGAAATGAAGTCACAGTATAGGGCTACAAGAAAAATCCAGAAAACCACTCTGTGGTTACAAAGAATTTCTGTGTCCTTTTGTTGTTTCCTAGTGAATGTCCAGTTGTTGCAGGTCAGTCCACTGCATGTTTTAAAATTCAAGAATCTAGTATACTTAGCACCACCACATTCACGAGAGACATATATTATGAAATAAACAAGTTTATAAGAAGACATAGGCAGTAATTCCAGGTATTCAATCCAGAAATCTATCCTAGTTTATGTAAATAAACTATAAACTATCCCATATCCATAAAACAGCCATGTGTGTGTTAGATCAGCTCCAGATCTTTATGGCATCCCAAGTGAGACACACATTCTCTGCTCACATGAGAAATCAAGTTATTTGATATCTGCTGAGAGGGAATGCTGTCCACCAACATCTAAGACCCATATTTGTTTTTCTACTGGTGGGAAATTAATGAGGAAAGAGGAAAAAAAGGACATGAATGGCACAGCCTTGCTGGGGGAGGGAACAGCAAGTAAAGCTAAATGGAATATGACATTCTGAGGACGGTGGCACCCTCCATGAAAGTAGACCACCTCTTAGTCTTCGTTTCTTTCAATCTATTAACTTCAGGGGCTGCAGACTCCACCTTAGAATCAACCATGATAGGTGCCATTTACACTCCATATTCTCTACTGGAACAAATCCCACCTCCTTCAGCACCCACAGACTGGGGAAAAGGTCTTTTTTTTTTTTTTTTGTCTGGATACTTTGCTTCCAGGCATATGATTAAGCACATACTTTTGACATCTTTCCTATATCTTCTATCTTTTTTTTCTCTCTGTCTCTCAGCACTGCGTCATATCAATACAAAGAGATGACTAATAAAATTTACACCTTCTAGACAAGACAATTTAAACACAAAACCCGTGCTGGGATATTTTGAAAAGTCCTTGCCTTTCTCCTATTTCCTATGCACATTTTTGTAGAAGATAGATTTATTTTATATTATTCTTATTTGCAGTGTCTCCCAGACCTGAAGGGCTCATTCCTAAGTCTTACTGAATGCTGCATGAACATTATCCAATAACCCTTTTTTTAATGCCATGTCCTCATGATGCTGTCTTTGTCTCATGTCAGCCATTCCTGAAGCAGCTTGAAATCATCTTTGGCTATTCCAGATTTATGGTAGTGTTTTCCTTCTTCTTCAACATAACTTTTGCCATTGATACTGACCTGGCATGTTACATCAATCATGTGGTTGCTGAAGCAGTCACAGGTGGGTTCAATTGATTTCTTAATGGCAATTTTAGGATCCTATGGGAACACTCTCTCCCCTCCCAGTTACTGGGATCTACCGTTCACAGCCATTTTGGCTTGGGCTGAGGAGACTAACAGACAATCTGCTTGAGAAATGCTGATCCCTGTTTTGGAAAGCACTACTCAGGTCTTCTTATAAAAAAAAAAGAAGTTTAGCACTCCTTGGAAAGAGCCCTAGCATTGTGTTTAAAAGCCAAACTAGCACTCTTTTGAGGAAGCCTTAGTCCTATACACAGAAGGTTGAAGGCTGAGAGTTGGGTTCTGCTAGCTGCTAGTGTCACCATTAATTGCATTACTGGTTTTCCACTGCTTCTGCTGGAGTAATTTTTTTTTCACAGCTTTTAGTACTTTGGTGGCTCAGAGCGGTGCTAGACTTTTGTCCAGAAATAGTCCATCTGACCGGTCACAGACCTCAAATACCCCTGCATTGGTGACTAAACTTTAAGTCACTTGACAGTGGATAAACATGCCATTCCAAGCACCTGCCTACACTTACCCAACACTACATTAGGGAGAGTGATGGGTGATAGGAGGGGATACAAAGGTTGGAAATCCACCAACCACTTTCCTTAGCTTGTCCCACATGTGACAGAATATGATTTGTTAATCAGGGCAGCAAATTTTAAGTTGATGTACTTTTCTGCTGGTTCTGGGACTAGTGGATAGCTGCCTAGATATGTAATATCCATTAAATTATCTGGCCAGATGGAAATACAATATATTGCATGTTTTTTTAAAAAAAATCCAGACTTATTCTATCATTTATTGAAGATCATTTTAAAAATTCTTATTATTAGCATGTCAGTCTTTTCCCTGATGTATGCAGAAGGCAGTATACTGGTGTAGGCTTTCACGGTTGGCATCAATCAAGCAGTGATGAGTTATGACTAAATAGCCCTTAACTAATCAAAAAGAATCTGAAGCAGCCTCACCAGAAATACCTAGCTATATCTTGGCTTAAAGTCAGGGCATTCAGGAACCAGTACTCTTGGAATTTTCCAAAATAAACAAATCAGAAGTCTACCTAACCTAAATAACCAATCAACAGCCTGGCTCAAGATCAGACCAATCAGAAATTGGTTCTCTTGGAATTTCTTCAAAATGGAACAATCCAAAGTCTACCTAGATAAGAAACCAATCAGGGACCAACTTTCTTGGACTCCTGTGTCATGGACTAATCAGAGATCGGCTTGCCACGTTCAAATACAAGAGCCCGGTCAGTCCCTGTCAGTGCTGTGAACTACTGAGAAGTTCCCTACAAAGCTGTTTCCCCTGCCTCAGATGCCATCCACAGCTGCTGGCAAAATGTCAGGACACCAGAAAATTAGACCATGGCCATTTAACCCAAAAGCTCATCAGAGCTTGACTTGTAAAAGACAATTCTCCAGTCTTTTTATTGCGAGGAGTAAGATTAATACTTTAGTTATTGTTATAGCTACCACTAAGCTTCTGGGTCCAATTCAAGATGCTAGTTCTCACCTATACAGCTTTACATGACTCGATACCTCAGTACTTTCAAGCCATCGCTCCCGGATTTAGATTAGCCTGTGGGTGCTGAGAGGATTTGCTGACAGTCCCCAATCTTCAAGAGATGAAAAAAAAAAAAAAAATGGAAACTGGAAAGTATCCTTATTGGTCATGGACTCCATGCTCTGAAACATCTTTCCCTTTGAGGTTCTTGCCTCTACTTTCCTCACCTATTATGAATCAGTATTATTCTATTGACCTTTCGATGCAGTTGGTGGACCTTGGTACTTGGCTCTTTATGGCTTTGTTCTGTGCAATATTTCCCTTGTTTTTAAACCACCCTGGATCAATGGAAGGGATGGTATCAGTAAAGCAAATAAAAATCAGTTTTAAAAAATGTATTATGTATAATGCAACCCAGTATGCAGGAAGAGGACAGAGGCGGATATTAGAGTTATAAATACAGTACTGTGATTTTTTTTCTCTCCTTATAATTTTTAGAACATTTGCATGGGGCCACGAGTTAATAAGCCATGCTAGTGCTTCATTATAGAGTCCACTGGAGTTGGGTGGCCAATATATTTAAAATCGTCATCATCATCATCAGAAGAAGAAGAAGAAGAAGAAGAAGCAGCTTTGAACTTATTACATGCAGCAGACAACATTTCATATTGTTACTAGTTGATCTGCAATGTAAAACTGAAGTTTGCCCTTTGCTCTCAGGGAAAAATGCAGCAGGCAACATCTTACTATGGTGCTATGTCTCAAAACCATAAGAAAAAAAGAAGATATTGCAAGGTATTTTCCCCACAGGGGATAGCTTTAAAAAAAACTGCACTCAGTTGCTTCAGTAGATATAGATAATTTTAAGTATGGTATTAAATGTATTACCACACTATTGGAATGTTTCAAAAATGCTCCCACCTTCACCCCCACTGAAATAATGCCTTTCTCTTTCTGAAAAGAAACTCTGGAGAATTTACAGACTGGACTCTAAGATATATGACAACTGGACCGAGAAGACAAAATTTATGTTCGTTTGGCCTGCCTTCTCATATTTGTTTTCCAAAAAGGCTGTCAAGGAAATATAAAGAATCAAAGAAACACAAAAGCAGTAAGAGTGTTCTGGAACATTAAAAACAAGAAATTCCTATCAGAGGTAATGAATCTTCAAATGGAATCATATAGCCTGCGGGCAAAGAGTGTCTCTGTTATCAGAAAACACTAAGCTAGAATTGATTAATTAACCAGAATTCTGGCTAAACTGGGATAAGCAATATGTAGGTACAGGCAGAGCACATGTTGCCAGATCCCTTCTGTCTCTTCCCATCAAGGGGGAATGGTTAAATTCTCCAGCAGCTTAGGAGGCAGGGAGGTTTCACATTTTACCTAAGAAGTGAACTTAGACTCCTGGCTTGTCTGTCTTTAAAAAGTCAGGTTTCTAGCAGGCTTATAGGTTACAAGTCAGGATTGGATACGGCTACAAAGCTGAACTTTTCACCCTTGCTATTGTTCTGGTTATTTCAGCCACTTGGACTTGCTCATTAATGTTAAGCCAAAGTTCTCAATAATTATAGTTTAGCATTCTGTGCAAATATGGATAGAGCTATGATACCTATTATCTTTTGAAACTGGAAGCACTTATCTGCCAATGAGTATCTTGTTAATAGGCTTATTTTTAAGATCAAGGGCTACTTGATTCCTGAATGTTGGTACAAGACAGTTTGCTGCTTAAAACAAAGAACAACATATGTAGAAGATTTTACTTCCTATTTACTGGCAGTGGGATAGGATGGTAGCAGGATGAGCTATGCAAAAGGTCTAAAAAAGCTGTTCTGTTTATAATGTAGGTTAGGGTTAGAAACATTTGAGGTTTTTTTAGTAGTCTGGAAGTGGGGTTCTGTTTCACAGAGCCTCACCATGGATTTTTGTTTCGTTCTTTGTGTGTGAAGTGATGGCATTCTTGTTTTTCTCCTATACTGTACCATAAGAGGACGGTCATCTGTGAGTCAGAGATGCTCAGAATGGCAAATGAAGGGGGGACAAATGCTATGTAGATGCAACCTGGCTTTTTGTTATCTATGAAATCTGCCAAGCAATTCAAACTACAATTCAGTTTAGCCCAAGGAAGTAGTTTGAGCTTCTTTCACGTTTCTAATAAATTTGTGGTGCTGAATCAAGAAGAAGGTTTGGTTTTGTTTTTTCCTAAAGAACTTCATTTCTCCTTGAGATGGCTCATCTGAAAAGATCCACAAAGTCAAAACAGGTGATGGGGTACATGTAGCTTCATTTTTCCCAAAAAGGCCAAGTATGGCTCAGAATGGCTCGGGGGTATTGATTTATATCTGATCTAGTCTGAGGCCTGATCCAGATATCTGGAAGTGGCTAAACTGGTTCTACTAACACTGCTGACAGTAAAATCCAGTCTGATGCCAGAAGTGTTCTGCGATACAGAAAAATGGAACTCTGTTCTGCATAATCTAGCACAGGAAAGCATACACTACAGCAACATTTTTGGTTTTGACCAGAATGGGATGACATTTACAGATAAACTAGGCCTTTAAAAAAGAATGGCAAAATTGCTACATTATATAATAAATAATGGAAGTCTTTTCAAGTTTCAGTGCTCTAATTTTTTTTCAAGGGCCTCACGGTTGTCTTTGTGGAATGGAATGTGAGAACATTTGCATAGATAGCAGACTCAGCAGTAGAGGATATTTCCTAAAGTATGAACAATGTCCCTTTTTGAAGATGGTAGAGGGATTAGCTCACTCATCTTTTTCATAAAATAAATAGGTTGCCAGGCTAAGACTGCTCGTAACTGCAGCTCACTAAACACTGTAAATTGCTCAGGATAGCACAACAAGGAGATGGAGCAAATAAGAAAAATAAGGAACTTCTTCAACCTTTAAGAACCCCTCTCCTTTCCAAGACAGTAACATTTCACATGTAGATGTAAATCAATTCATATAACTAAGTGGATTGTTCAAATTCTGTTTAGGCTTTTTGACTTGGAATCGGAGTACATGAAAAGTTGCATATATCAATACAGTCTGCCTGTTCTGTAGGGCGGTGTTTCTCAACCTTGGCAACTTTAAGATGGGTAGACTTCGACTCTCAGAATTCCCCAGTCTGCATGCTGGCTGGAGAATTCTAGGAATCGAAATCCACCCATCTTAATGGTTGAGAAACACTGCTGTAGGATACGATCATAAGTGCTTATCCTGGTTTGCTGAAGAATGAAATAGGGTAAGGGGAATGTGGGAAGGAGGATGGACCCTTCCTGAAGAAAGGGACTAGTTTGTTGAGTGTATCTACAAAGATGTTTTCTGGTACCACTGACACCTTTTTAGCATCAAAGACGTTTTTTGTGTTTTCCTGGCCTTTCAGGAATGTACAATCCTGAATGTTTTTAGTAATATACCTGTGACTTGTGTGTTTCCCTTACATATTTATTTTATACTATTTTTTATGTAAGATAATCTGAAAAAAAATACAGGAGTGTGCAAATATTTACTCAGCTTGAAACTTCACTCAGTCTAATGCCAACAGAAGTGATGTTGAAGATCGAGACCTTCTTTTTTTCCCAGAGTTTCACCTTAGTGCAACTTCAGAATAGTATTTAGGTGAACAATAGTTTACAGGTGTGCCTGTAGGCACATACATATTTTGTTGCGTGCTTGCTAGAGATTTGGCTAGATCATAATCATGAACTGTAATCCGTTTGTGAATATGTGCTATTTAATCTTACTGGCTTCAATGGGAAAACAACCGTAGGCTGGATTGCAGCCATTATATTGTGGAATGCAAGGCAGAAATTTATGGGAGACATTTTCCGTTTATATACAGTTATCTCAAATAATGTCCAATGGGAATAAACAACCAAAAAAACCATTGTAAATATCTCATAGATAAATGTGACATGTTTAAGTAATCTTTTATTTAAAGTTTGACCTGGCACAAAATCTTATCTTTAAATTAATGGTAGCTTTCTCCACCCTTGAGAAATATCCTTAAGTTCAAACTACACAGACATCTCTGGAACACATATTAATCTTCTGGTTTAAACTAAATGTCCATTTGAAACTGGGAACCATGCTAAAAATATATGCCAAGTAGCTGGTCTTTAAAAAAAACTATTTAATTTCATATACCATGTAGACATGTAGAAACTCTCAGAGTAATACAGAAGGAGGTTTTTTTGAAAGTATTGTGCAGCTAGTAGCTTCCAAGTGGGAGACAATAGACAAATCCCCAAGTTTAGCAGACAGATTTGGGATTGATGATGAATGAAAATTTTAATGAGGGTGTTCGAATTTGAACTTCCCAAAATTAAGTAGTCTCTTATATGTCAGATTCTACTATTCAGGTCAGACTTGTATTTTTTCCCCCCCAAACACAATTAATATACACACATGTGCCTCCCTGAGTGCACACATACACATTTCTAAGCAACTTAACCTTTGGGAAGAAGGAAAAGGTCTTTATTTATAAAGTTCCTACTAAGCAGATTCCAGAGCAAAAATATAATTTCCTCCCAAGCTTCATTGTCATTTTTTTTTACTTCTTGGCTAGAAGGCATGGGATGAAATGATACTGTGGGATTATCTAGGATTTGAGGATAAGTTCTGAAGGCATGGTTGTTAACTCTCCTCATTATTGATTTCTTCCACTTCATATATCTGTGTTTGTTGAGAAAGAAGAAGGGACTAGCAGGAAAACTGAACAGAGGGTGTTATTGCAAATTTAGCTTTTACCAACCCTTCTTAGAGGAAGACTTTACAAAAAAATCCAGCTTTGTCCAAGAACTTGGGGTGGGGAGGGGGATGGCCTCATTACAAGATAAGCAGTGAGGGCTTGTCCAGAGCAATCAAGTCTGGGCTGCAAAAATCCAGATTGACAATAGAAGGCAGCAAAGAAGTGTTTGTTAGTTTGTTTGTTTGTTTTTGGAATCCTGATTTGGTAGCCCGAAACTTGCCTGTTCAACTATATTGACATCACTATTACTTATTTGGAAAGCAGCTGGAGGTACTGAACCCACTGGCCACAGGACAGACTATTTTCCACCAGGCAGCTTCTTTCAATTTAATGGGAATACACCTGAAGATGCAGATTAAATTCTCAGGTAGTATTATTATTAATACTATTAATTACTATTAATAATATTACGATATGTATTATTATATACAATGGATATAGAGTACTTGCTTTGTGAGTCCATAGAGTATGCTTTGCTTAATTGTTGACAAATGCCCCTTGTGTTCTCAAGAATATACCAAGTAATAAATGCAAGACTTTCATAAAACAATCGAGTCAGATAGGAGCATTCCTTTCCAATAGAAAGTAAGCTGTCAGGATTAGCCCAGGAAACTCCAGGAGACAGTACAGATTCGATCCAGCAAAGTTTAATGGCTTTACTCCCGTTACAGAAATCTTCTCAGAGTGAGAGCAAATTCCATGGTCACCCTCCCAACCTCCCTTCCATTCTTTAGGGAGGGTTCAGTCTCATCCTCTTATCTGTTCCTCGTTGCTCTGGTGATGAGAGTAAGTTCTTAACCCCTCTTGTCCTGACTCTCACATAAGCCTTCTTAACCGATTTTGACTGGCAAAACGAAAAAGCAAACTATGCTTGTTCTAAACTGGTAGTTTGTTTATTGTTGTTTGCTGGTTGATCCATGTATTTCTTTATTTCTTTATTTCTTTATTGCTGCTATTCTATGCATTATTTGTCACTATAGTTTATATATGTTGCACTGGCATTCCTTGCAAGTGAAGGAGTAGTTTCTCAGTTCTTTATTTATTTATTCATGAAGTTCAACATTCTATAAGGAAGAATCCAATGGGCAGTGAAAAATAAGAGACTCTGCTTTAATTATTCTGCAGCTTTCAATCAGGGCATTTTGTCATTGCCATTACCTATAACAAAATTGCTGCTACACTCATCTTGGTCTCTGTTACATCTTTAAACTCACAAATGATCTTTTTTTCAGAATAATTTTTGCTCCAGAGTGAAACGATGGTGTCTAAAGAAGACAATATTGAACTTCATTGGCTGTTTCAGCAATCTGGGCATCAATACAAAAGAAAGGAAAACAGAAGAAAATAAAATAAAAATCAGTATAATTTGATTCCTTCAGTCTGCTGCAAGCCTCTCATTTCTGCTGGTGAAGAGAGCACAAGAAATAATTGATCAGTCTACTCTGTAATCCTTTGTTCAGTCATAAATTTCCGTTATTAAAAATCTGAGAAAATTTAGGTTATACAGCCTTAGAAGATTTTGTGTCTGGATCTGGGCCATATAGCTTGGCCCAGAATATCCATACTCAGAACACGCTCTGCAACAAAAATGAATTTTCATTTCCAATTAATTGTAACCTCAAATCAGAGGGAAAACCAGTCCAAGAAAATCTTTCTAAAACTGCGCTCATAACAAGATGATCACACAAAGGGAAGCTCTCTGAACTAAAATATTAATATTTCATAAGTATATCTCATCTGAAAGAATGGTGACTTCTTGGAAAGGATTTTAATTACCATTTTTAAAGAGAAAACACTAGCTAAAACTAAGATAGGGTACTGTGGCTATAATCTTACGGGATTAATTCATCAGCCTTTAAGTGGGGCCTCCAAGTATAGCCTGCTTCAATACAGAATTGTACAGGGACAGAATTAATAAACCAGTTCTGGGTCAAGGCTAAGAGGTTGGGCCTTTGAAATAAATCTTGTTAAAATTCCAACGATAAAAAAGTACTTCTGCCATCCCTGTCTTTCTGATAATTATATCATGTCTTCATTCTGCACTTTTGAGATGCCCATCTGAGGCAACATCTTGACTTGCTGTTCAGCCAAGGTCTGTACAATGACAGCCCCACACAGAAAGCTGCATTGCTCAGTTAATGAGTTTACTTCTGTCATTAGTTAGGAAGAAATCCAATGAATAACTTAAATCCAATTATTTACAATGCAACTGGAGTCAGTTTAGAGTCAATAGATTGTAAACAAAACAAAGAATAAATGTGCAATATGCAAAAAATTCTTTTCCTTGTCTATTGTATTCCATCTGTCTACTTAGGTAACTCACACTCACCTACTCCCCACTTCTTTATCCCCGCCAGGTACCGGCATTTTTTTTTAAATTTTCAAAGAGTTAGTCATTTTAGATTCCAGTATCTAGATGTTCCAGATAATGGGAGCTAATAGAGGGGGCTTTGCAAGCGTAGATCAGCAGGAATTTAATTGTATCAGTTTGTCAGTCCCTTAAAATCAAGAAGAAAGAAGAGGGGCAGATAAGAAGAGAAAAAGAGAAAACAGAAGAAAGTATTTGAAACAAAATATAAATAAGAAAACAGCTTTTATCCTCCAAGCCTTTCCTATTGTCTCCTCCTTATCAGATGCAAGATATAAACATCTTGTAGAAAGATTTGATTAGAAGGGACTTCTTTAATAAATGAAAAAAAAGGTGCTTGGAAAATCTTATTTTCCTCCCAAAATATCGTAGATGATGTCATCTCTGAAAGCAAAGTTAGTTCAGAAGAAGTACATTAGAAAAGTATTTTTCTTATTCTGGATTAGTTTTATTTTTCATCAGTAAAGTTACCTTGTGACCCAGTCTGATCAAAAGAGTGACTTCATTCAATGCTGGGCAGTGTGACAACTTCACTGATGGAAAACAAAATTAATACAGAGTAAAAACTATATTTATTACTTGATGTTGCACCTGAATGAAGTTGATGGTGACTCTCCTGGCATGTCATTCATTACATCATGGTCTGTGATGGACAGTAATGTAATTGGCAATAAGGCGTGCCATTTTTTTCCCTCTGCCATGGCCCTAGTTTTGTTCCCATTCCCATCTCAGTCTCCACTGCCTTCCTTCCCTTGCAGAACAAGACACAGCTGAGAATAAAAGCAATGCTTCTCAGATAGGCATTCCTCTTACTTCTATTCCAAATTAGCTTTGCTTTTATGAACTTCACTGCTCTTTGGCAGTGGAAAGGTGTACTGAATTGCAGAGAAGTTACCACTGCAGAAACATGCTGGATAAATTGACTACCTAAATGTACCAGATCTTCTCACTCCATCCTTTCTCCTGCGTTCAAAAGAATCTGTTCTTCCAAACTAACTGAAAAAAAGAAAAGCTCTTTTGATGGGGAATGATGATCTAATCTCTAATAATCCCACCAATATAATTCTCCCCTAAGTGGCACACTTTGCAGAATGCTGTCTTTATCAGCTATGGCACCATTGTCAGCCTGAGACTAGGAAGGAAATATGATTAAAAGAAGTTAGTTTTTAAAAGAAGTCTCAATATACCTGAATGCATAGGAGATGCTTACTTTTAGACCTGGAGTTGGTTGGACTCTTCTAATGATAATTAGAAAATTCAGAATACAGATTCTCATTTACCTGCTGGTTTTTTAAGCCTATTGATACAAAAACATTTGGCAACATTTGGAGGGATAAAAGAGGAACAATGGTCAAGGGACACGGTGGCTCAGGAATTAATGACACTGGAGTTTGCCAGTCAGAAATGGTCGGCACTCCAGCGGTTCGGGCCTGGCTCCGTGGGATGGGGTGAGCTCCTGTCACTCGTCCCAGCTCCTTCCCACCCAGCAGTTCAAAAGCAATTCCATCTGTGAGTAGGTAAATGGGGACTCCCATCTTGGTGGGAGGACCTGGCGGTGCTGCGCAGGGAGCAACATACTGGAGCTGGACTGGACTCTGAACACAACCATTGCAATTGAGCTGCTCCTGAAGCTTTGGGTTTAGCTTTGGGGGCCAAGACAGAATCAATGGGCTGTTAAAAGTAAGTTCTTTATTCTTATAAGCTCTCTACATAATGAAAATAACAGGTAGGTTGGTGATATGTATGTAGCTTTATGATTGACATCTCCAGCTTCCAATCAGGCAATTTTTCTAACAAAGCTTTCATTTTTCTTTTCAATAACAGTGTTTTTGGAAGGAATGACAGTTCAAGTCAATAGAACTGAACACAGAATAGCCTCAAATCTTATGGCTGCTTGATGATATCTGGTACTTTCATTACTTCCCACATAGTAAAGACCCCTGAGTTTTTCTGAATTTCTGTAGGCTACTTATTTAAGGGCACCTGTATAATGCAGGCATTTACACCATAATATTCAAAATGTAAGAGGGGGGAAAGTAAGTGAATTCATTTCACCCATCTTCCTATATCCATCCACCCCACATTTGTTCATATGAACATTGGCAGATTTAATCCTTTCTAAAGGGGTTAGTACCCCTGTAAATTTCATCCATTCTTTCAGAAAACTTCTTTTTTTTTAGTTCTAGCCTTTCATTTATTTCCTAATGAAGTAAAAGTTACAAAGCCTCATGTTTTCAAAAGGAAAGTTTCATTTTGAACCTAAGACAAAGTTGGTAATGCCCAAAATTGTTCAGGTCATATATGACTGTTTTCCAAAGTGGATATGAAACATAACTTGTATTTAGCTGTGTACATCTCAGCAGTTAAGCTGTGTATATCTCTAGCAGAAAAGTGATCACATAATCAGTTTGCAACTCTACCTACATTTTTCAAGTCATTATTCAAGCACTGTGGCATATTTGCAATTACACCATAAATGGGGATGAACTGTGCACATTAATGTTTCATTCAGTTTGTACTCTGTTTAGACTCTAATATAGAAGGCATTTTGGGGTAACAGAGATCCAGCTTCTCAAATGTAATCTGCCAAGTTCATAACAATAATTTTAAGTCTTTGCCACCACAGATTCAAGTAAGTAGATTCATAAGCCTCCCAAGTGGATTCCAGATGCATTATGTCTTAGGAGAGGACATAATATGGTGACAGAGCATGGAAATGATCCAGGTTTAACCTCTTATATCTTCAGTTTACACAAATTTCAAGTAATAGAGCTGAGAAAAACCTCCAGAGGAAGTTCTCTGCTAATAAGATTTAGTAGCTAAATCTTGGGCTAAATGGACCAAAAATTCTATTATAAATCAGCTTTTCTGCATCCCTCTTCACAAATTATGAAGGAGAAGTTCCTTCTCATAATGAGAAATGAAGTTTGAACTTCCCGAAATCTGATATTGAGCAAAGATGTCTGAAACTAGAAAGCCTACGTGTTTAGGCCTCTGTATTAGTCTGGAATTCCATGCATAGTTAAATTAACTAGAGCCCACATACTTATGCCACTTCCAGACAGAAGCGCAGATCTGACAATGGAGCAAGTTGCACTCCCCTCTCTCCCCCACCAGTAATCATACAAAGCTATAGCTGGTCATTTACCATCACGCTTAGTCCTGACTTCCTCCTGTTGCATTCTTGAGGAGTTTTTTTATCACATGGGAAATTGTTTCAGCATGTTGTGACATATAACTGAGTAAGACACTTGAAGTTAAATTGGTCTCAGTCATAGACTGGGGATCAGATGAGGAAAACATCATAGGGACCATTTGCCAGGACAACTCTGTGCTGTGGTTAGGTGCAAGTATGAAGAGGCCCATAATAATTGGTCATTATTAGTACTGGGTAAAGGGTCTTTAACAACTTGCATAGCATGATGGCTTATCACTATCCATGAACAAACAAAACATCTGCTTTTTATCTTTAGTACAAAGGGATTTATTTTTCAGTGTTAAGCGCTAGGAGTTGCCTTGATCGGCTTACTCACCCCTTTGGTCACCTATTGTCTGAGAACAGGACATTCTTATCGGCTATCTGCTCTCTGTGAACATCGCCTAGACCTATTTTCCTTTGTGTAGGCTGTTTTTTAACTGTAGAGTGAGAGGGACTGGGTGATGGAAAGGATGGTGATATGGAAGTACCTGTAAGCTTCCTCTGTTCTCTTCCACATTCCCAATATGTGGTATCTGAAACTGGTAAAACTGGGAAATGCATGACAATCGCATTTCTATATCCCATCTTGCAGCACATAATGAAGCATTTAAGCTCACTTTTCAAGTCATGTTTACAACTTCAATGAAAGTATGCTACAAGTGAGTGGCTACATGGCAATTAAATTGATACCTCTGGTAGAAGCCAGAAACCGTATAAGAGAACTGAAGGGGTAGAATAACATATATGAAACCTATTTCATCAGTTCAGAGCACTGGTCATTATAATATTGAAAGATGTGCAAAAGCAAATATTAATTAGGCAGGAAATCTGAACTAGCAGCAATTGCTTCAGGGAAAACTATTGCAGCCTTTATGCAAGAGCATTCATGAAATTTATTTATTTATTTATTTATTTATTTATTTATTTATTTATGGATCTAATTTATTGGTTGGTTAGCATACTTGAAATTATTTAAGAGAAGTACCAGATTGCCCAACCCATGAGAAATGTGTGCCAGGGAGTATCCTTGAATACAGTGTGGGTGGTCTGAAGATTTACAGCTGCACACAACTTTCTCACAAAGCAAGTACGAACAAAGTATCAAGGTGAATACATGAGAAAGGAAGAAAAAGCAGGTGCAACACAAACAATGAAGTGAGATAGGTTGACAACTGTCTGTGAATGAGCACTCAACTGTAAAGATGTCCAAGATAGGGAAACTCAAAATATTTTGATTAGATAGCTTGAAACACACAGGCAGCTGGAAAGAAAAAAGATCAGCATTCCACTCGTTCTGAGCCCTAAACAGGAGGGAAAATGTCATAAAGAGAGATCATGCTGAAACATTTTCTACCCCAGGATGCATAGTTCCAAAGTTATTTTATTTATTTGTTCATTTATTGGAATTTATTAGCTGCCCAACTCCAATGGACTCTTGATAGCATTTTGAATCCATATTCACCTGCATCCCATGATAAAATAGGACCCTGAAATAAAGCATGGCCAGATGAAATTTACCATAATTATTACATATGTCCCAGTAGCCAAGAGTCCTCTTACTGAATGCAACTTTTTGGTGGTAATCAGTGCAAGGCCATAGGGTTCATTCCAATAGCTCTGATCAGACAAGATCTCATTTGTGACCCAGGGCACATCTGGATCTGTACATTTCAGAAGAAGAAAAATCTGCAACTCAAAGAGAAGGAGAGAGCAGGGAAAATCTTTATATTAAGGTCAAATGCGTGCAAAACCTCATTTGTGTTGTGGAAAAATTGTAATAAAAAATGTAGAAGCTGTAAATGAAAATATGTACAAATATGCTGGTTTTTTTTTTTATTATTTCTCCTTAATTTGGTAACACAAACTGAAATGAAAATCAACAGATTTGCCCAAACTATTATCTATGACTAATTTTAGTTTTCTATATAACATCAGGTTTTGCTTAGCTCTACCCTTTACAAAACTTTCAGATAGCTTTAAAAAAAAAAATCATGCTTTCTTAGAAAGTCAATTGTAAGTCCTTCATCAGTATCTAGAATGCAACAAAATCTTTACAGCCACTCTGTTTCTCTTGTAGTATGTGCTAAGAAGGTGTACCTGTTCGGATTTCAAGGCAAAAAGCACTTTGGATACAGAAAATCAGAAGATGTCTGGTAGCATCTTTTCCGACTGACAAATTTCATTAAAGGCATAAGCTGCAGCTCATGAAAGCTTATGCCTTTTTAATAAAATTTGCTAGTTGGAAAAGATGCTACCAGACTTCTTCTGATTTTTTTTGCTAGGCTAACACAGCTCTTTCCTACAATGGGGTATACAGAGGTTCTCATACAAAACCAGTCTGCAACCCTTTAAAGCAGAGGCTTCTTTTCCTGAGATCACACAGATTGAGGATGATGATTAGATTTTTATGACCTCTGCAGCTGCCTTGCAATCCCAGGAGATGAAGCATTTAGTTTAAGGAGTTGTAGGCATTATCAAAGGATTATTTTGCTTTTGAATCCAAAATGCACCACAGCCCTAATATTTGCATCTAAAATTACCACATCTAGAATGAGAAGGTTCCCAAAGAAACACACTCAACTTGCTTCCTGTGCCTATAATTGTAGGGTGGGGCAGTTTCTGTATTCCTGAGAATCATGGTTTGGAGGTAGATTCTGATATAACTGGACACTCCCTTGGAAACATGATCCATATCCTAGCCTTGAGACCTTCACGGATCCCATATTGTAAGCTTTGGTGACATGAAAGCCTCAAGCATCTATATAGGAAAGTGCGCATTTTCAGCAGAGGGTCCAGAACGCAACTTTATTAGTGTATCATGATTCAACTTGGTGATGACCAATTTGACAGCTGACATTGCTTTACCTGGATTCAATCCCTTGGTTGCAACATCACTGGCCTCTTTTGTGGGGGAAGAGCTTTTTAATTTTGAAAAGTCCAGTTCCTTTTTGATTTTCCATTGTAAAAGATCATTCTTTACAGTACTCAATAAGGAAGAAGTTTAACCACACTTAAATGCTTATTTGTATTTTTTTCTTCCTCAGAAAAGTAATTGTACTGCAGTTAGAAAAAGAGCTTCAATAAGATATCCGTTTTAATGAAATAATGACATTTTAAATAACTCCCTGTTATGCAATTAGGATTTGATCCTTTGTTTTCTTTTGTTTTGTTTTGTCTTTCTGAGTTGCATTTGACCTTGTGGCACTGGAAGCAGTACTTGTGTGAAGGTGAAGGGAAGATGCAGTTTTCTTTTTAAGTATTACATTTTTAGTAAGTATCTGAAAAACACATGCATTCTCGGTGTGCACGCAGCCTATATATCTCCTCTTGGTGGAATGCCTGCAAGGTAGTCTCTAATTTAGAGATTCTACTTTGCCTAGAATAGCACAAGTATTTGGTTGCATTTGTGGCACACTTAACCAAAGTGTGCCAAAACTGATCGGTATTTTCCATTCCATTAGCAGGGAGTGCTGCATGTGGCCTGAATAGAAATTTTAGTCTTGACCTTCTGCGTTGTACTAAAAATGTTATGTGAAAGCCTTGAATGGCCAAAACAATATGAGTGATGGAAGTGAATATCTGTGGATCCATCTAGTAAAAACCATGGCATTTGGAAAATTGCAAACTGGCACGTAAGTGGAATAAATGGTAAAGGACATGAATTAAATAATGAAATGAAAGAAAGCAAAGTTGCTATGTTGCCTGTGAAGCTAAGAGAAAGTGAAAGGGTGTAATATGTGAATGAAGGTAATCCAGTTTTGTGGAAGAGATTTGATGGATACATGCAGGGAAGGGAATATGTAGGTTTAATTAAGAATCAAAAAAGCTAAAGTACAAGTCAGAAAGTATGAATGTGACTCTTGTAGGTGTATATAAAAATAGGAATCCAGAGGTTAACCATAGTTGCATATTATGCTCCACTGAATGGTGATAGTGGAAGAACCAAGGATAAATATGTTTGGGGCAGGGGGAGAGAATTGAAACATTCTATATGAATGCAATCTAAGGAGGAAAAAAAAACTTGTGCTAGGTGGCATGAATAGATGTGTGGGAAAGGAATTAAAGAATGCAGGAAAAAAGAATGAGAACAGTGACTGTTTAGTGACTGCTTTTCAGCTTAGAAAAAGGTGCTTGATTTGATTCTTTATGAATAATGATTCAGATAATTAGTAAAGGGTACAAGACCAATGAAAATAAAATAATTAAGTTACAGAGGGCCACAGAAGTGTGTGGCGCTAATGGGAAGTATTAAAAAAATGACGTGTGGCGGAATGATGAAGTGAAAGATTCTGTGAATGAAGAAAAATGCATAGAAAAGAATTACTGCTACAGATATATGAGGATAAGAGAAAGATATTCCATGATATGTATAAAGAGGGAAAACATAGCTGCAAAGAATATAGTTAAGAGCAAGGAATTGTTAAGTTCAAAGAGAAAGAGAAAGAGGAAATGATAAATGTAGTGAGATTGTTGAAAAAAGGTATAGTTTAGATTGTGAAACTGGAGAAATGTTAAAATATGGGCCTTGTTTATGGAGTGGCTGCATGACCTGTTTAATGTGTATGTGACTGGAAAAATGCAGTTATTATTTCTCCATACAAAGGGAAAGATAGCTAGAGTGAATGCAAAACTATAAGGCTTGTTATTCTGTTTGGAAAGAGTATTCTGCTTGGCAGAATTGTAACTGAAAGGATACAAAATTGGGAAAGCGTTCCAGAGTTTTATGATGAATAAGGGATGCGCAGACCAGATTTTTATTCTTCATTGGGTCATTGAGAAATGTATGAAATGCATGTATGAGAAAGGAAGTTCATTGCATATTTGTTAATTTAGTGAAAAAATGTAAATGTAAATATTCATTTTATTTTATAAATAAATAAATCAAATGAATAGACTTGAATTGTGGAATATTTTACATGAATGTGTAACTGAAGGTTAGTTGTTGAATGTGATAAGAGTAATATGGAATGGAAATAAAGCATATGGGAGTATAAACAGAGAGCTTAGCAAATGGTTCAACACTTAGTGTTTATTGACTAAGACAAAAACAATCCCTTGGCTATTTATCATATCTTTTGTGTGTATGTGTGTGTGCCTTTGAGCCAGTCTTGACTCCCAGCAACTGCCTGGACTGCCTTGGCAAGATTTTGGAAGTGGTTTCCCATTAGCTCCTTCCTAGGGTTGAGAGAGAGGGACTGGCCCAAGGTCACCCAACTGGCTTTGTGTCTAAGGCAGAACTAAAACACACAATCTCCTAGTTTCTAGCTGGGTGTCCTAACTGCTACATCAAGCTGGCTCTCTTTGCTGTATCTACAGATAAACATAAAGGAAAGCTTCTGGTGGTATTAGAAGTATGTTTGCTGGGGATGTGAATATATGTATACTTCTGTATGCAGGTGGTATTGTTATCTGAGACCCTAATTGATTTGCACCAGATTGTATAATGCAATAAGAAGCATAGCTTTGAAAATCAATATATCAAAGATCAAGGTATTTACAGCCATCTGCAGGGGGAAAAAAAGGGGGGGGGGCAAATGAAAACCTGTGTGTCATGACACAAATGATATGATTTATATAATTGTGCTAGACATCATAATACAAGTACATAATTGTGTCATTCGTGTGATGATGTCATAAAGCATGTTTCATCACTTGGACATCAATGGCAAAAGATGTCTGTGAAGACATTTACTGTATGTTTGTCAGGGAAAATGCAGTGACAACTGCAAGTTACACATAAATGTCAAAAAGCTAGAGCTTTTTGTGTACTTTGGTAGAATGTTTACTAAAGATAGAAAAATGAATGGATACATTTTAAGACATGCAATGCTGGTAGAAAAGTAATGAATAGTACATGGACTATAGGAATGAATGTAAGTTCAAACACGCAAAAATGGCTGTTAATTATAATGTTCTTCTGCCCTCTTTGTTATGTGGGAGGTAGGCATGTCGGGAGAAACATAACAGTAATTTGAATATAATGGGAATGGATTAATAAAGGGGGTGGTAAAACAAGAAACGATTGTGGCAAGAATAAGTGGGGACTGAATGAATGTGGATTGAATACAGAAATGAATGACTAGTAGGGGACAATGTATATTCAGGTTTGGTTTTATAGAGACAATCAATGAGGATTGAATTGCAAAGCAAATGCAATACATGAAGGAAAAGTGAATGGGTCAGGAGGAAGAGGAAGGCTGAGAAAGTTGTGGTTGGATGGAGTTGATGAGAGACAGCTGAGAAGTTTAATATACAAAAAGCAATAATGAAGTGGGCTATGAGTATGTTGGAAGCAAGGCTGTTTGCAAAAATGTAGAAGTATGGAGAGGTATAGTGAAAGGTGCTGTTTCCTTTTCTTTCACTTACCTCATGCCTTTAATTTCTTTGATTTACTATTTCTTGCTTCTTTTCTGTGCTCTGCATAATGTTGCTGACTTGATGGAAGGGTATTTATGTATGTATAAAGAATTCATATTCAGTATCCATGGTTTTTTTCCCCCTCTCTATATGAAACAGTATTTATCAGTTATAATTAACTTGACTTTCATTTATTTATGTGAACACTGCTTAGGTGAACTTCTGTTTTCCATTTGCTGATGGAAACAGGTTTGTATTTCCAAATATGGGGGATGAACAGTAATTTGCTCACTTTTATCAGAAAGCTTGGAGCAACTTCATAGGAGCCAATCTGCATTTATGCAGATCAGAAACAGTATCCATCTAAGACTAACTTCGTACAGATACAGGTTGAACAAGCTTGTTTGCACATGTACACCACCTCTTCTGCATTTTTAACTATCTTGTCTGACAGAAACTCAAAAATTTGCAATCATTTTATAATCTACAATTGTCTAATCGTTATGTCACGCCTTTTGAGTAATAGTAGTAATAATAACACAAATATTTGTAACTGTTTTTACCATTTTTAATTCTTTATATATTGTTGATTTTTAGGCATTTCAAGCACTAAGGTTTAGAAGGAAAGGATGTACACTGAAATCATCATCATCACCACCTCCATATGAAATTTAGAGATTTTTTTAAAAATTGTAATACTTAAACATTTGCCCATTCCATTGATTTCATTATGCATATCGAGCAATGATATGCAATCTGATTTTTAAATTGTTGGTTTTAGAGTTTAACACTAATGAAGAAAAGAATAAAATTACAGGGAACAGTAATACTGATCTAGACAATTTTGTAGTCCAATGATTTCATTTTAGATCTGACATTAACAGTTATCTCTTAATTCAGTGTTATTCAGCACAACCAAAATTGTAAAATGATCTGATTAATGGTACAAGTCCACCTTAATTCATCTGGTAAGTATCTGTAATGTAACTGACACTATATTCTTAATATATTTGTTCACTGATTATTCAGACATTTGTTTTATATTAATTGGTTTTGCCTTTTCAAGTTCAAAAATGTAAAAAGTCACAAAGAAAGAAAGAAAGAAAGAAAGAAAGAAAGAAAGAAAGAAAGAAAGAAAGAAAGAAAGAAAGAAAGAAAGAAGGAAGGAAGGAAGGAAGGAAGGAAGGAAGGAAGGAAGGAAGGAAGGAAGGAAGGAAGGTAGGTTACCTGCTGATGAAAGAAAGAAACATAAATATGAAAAATGGCTATTGTTCCAAATCAAGCATGGATTTTATATTTTTAAAGATTGGAAATCAGCTATTGTTCAGTGCCTTATTTATGCCAGGAGCTCTTGCAGCAACTAGTCATATTTAGTTTAATTGGGGGTGGGGAGGGGGGCATTCAAGTCAGTTTTGACTCCTAGTGACTGCTTGAACTAGTCCCTACAGTTTTCTTGGCAAGATTTTTGGAAGTGGTTTGCCATTGCTTCATTTCTAGGGCTGAGAGAGAGGGACTGGCCCAAAGTCAGCCAGCTGGCTTTATGCCTAAGGTGGGAGTACAACTCCCAGTCTCCTGGTTTCTACCTTGGTGCCTTAACCACTACATCAAACTGGTTCTGTCCTTTGAATACTTGTAATTTTTTCCACGTTCTCCTTAAAAGTGGCACTCGGTGTAGATTCCATGGCTTGAAGATCATGACATACATTTTTTTTAACCATCTTGTCTAATGAATGGAATTTCTACATTATTTATTTATTTTTGGTCTAATTAAGTGTTTGGCATAGTACAAATTTTGGAACGTTGAGTTTCAAAATAGTTTTTCTGCTTTTTGCAAATAACATGGATTCTAAACTAGCCTTTCACAATTTCGGGATGATGTCTGAACTAAAAATAGACATCCACACATTTTGTACACAGTCTGCATGTAAACATTTTAAAAAGTATTTTGGAGTGGGTGGCTGCAATATAAATAATAGTAATAATAATAATAATGAGCTTTACAAATGACAACCTATTTATGACTAATAAAATATATGAGTAAATTAGAGTGTAAAGAAAATACATTGTTATATGGCTAAAAATGTTTTAGTTTCCTAAAAGAAATTTAATTTGCATTATAAAGCATTCATATATGTTATGAATAATAGTGAAGTGTCATCCCATTTGTCTATGAGCGTCCTCTAGATAGTTTGATACCAATAACAGAAAAATTTATACAAACGTATTTTTCTGGATTAAATTTAGAATAGGTGTGAATTTAGGAGTAGCTAACGTCCTGTTTGTTTTGCTTTGCTTTTTGATATATTCTATTTTTATATATATATACATTTTTCTACGTTATGCTGGAATTTTTTACCATAGGAATGATTTGCTGGAGTTTTTCTATGGGTTCTAATTGCAATATTAATGCCTAAACTAACTGGCGTGATCAAGAGAAACCAAACCACATACAGGAACTAGTTCCTAGATGGAAATTAGCTCTAATTGTGTTGCTATTGATACGGTAGCCTCTATAACTGGTTAGTTTGTGAGTATGACTTCAGCAGGGCAACAGAAGAACATGGATTACAGAAAATAATCTGCAGGCCATATGATCAAAGCATCAAAGTGACGTGGTTTGGTTCATACACATCACTAAGCCAATATGTAGCTTGTTTGCTTTCGCTTAGATATTTTACAAACAGAACCATTGTGGTCTGCAAAACATGGCTGATGATTTAGTGTATTTTACACACCGAGCCAATTATGGTTTATTAAATAGACCATAGGAGCAAATCATGATTTAATACAATGTGTGAATTATAGAGTCATAAATCTGACAGAATGTAAATGTTACTTACTGTCTGTCATCTTGTCACATGATCTCACTGATGTACAGACTGTATTTGCAGTTGATAAGATAAAGCTAGAAAAGAGCTGGGAGAAGACAGACAAGACTTTTTCACATCTATACACAGAGTTGCTTACAAAGGGAAAGGAAAGAAGTTGAAATGGGCTAAGGCTGGGCTTGTAGGCCAAGAGAGAAGAAAGTGAAAATGTCAGAGAGGCAACTATAGGATTAGGATTAGGATTAGATTTCTGAAGATGAAGATATATAAATACATGGGTGACAGAAAATCACTGAAGAGGAAATGCCATAGGGTCACTATGCATGGAGAAGGAGACAACACGTCAAGGGTCATCCTATCCAGAGCAGAATTCCCAAAAAGAAAAGGACAAAAAGGTCAGTGTTATGGTAGGCATAGGAGATTGACAGCTAAATCTAACAAAAATCCTTGATTTACTCTATGGGGAATTTAATAATAGGCATACACATGGGATAGGTTCATACTGATGACGTAACAGAGAGGTTACTAAGCAGGGAGATAATCCTGAAAACTTCCACCTCCCTAATGACAATAGAGTTAGTTCTATTGTTTTGTTCAACCCTTACTCAGCACAGGAATCCAAATTAAACTATTCCAAACTGGTCTTTGCTATGTATGATCTGCATATTCATTTAATTATCATTTGTTTGTTTTTAATTTTTGTCTTGCGTTTTAATCTGACTAGGACAAGAAATGAATCTGTGCAATGGGCAGTTATATTCCCATAGCATATACAATTACTGACTCTCTTCTACCCTAGATAAAAAGTCTCCAACAGAGACTCAGGGAGCATAGTAGATGACATGTACAGTAGACATTTAAGCATTAAATTATGGCCAGTGATTAAAATGCTAGCTAAAATACCATGGATAACAGAAAGCACATATAGAGTCCTGAGGATCGGTTTAGAGCTCTTCTGTTTTACTGTCCATTAAGGCAGTCTTCCAACCTGCTGTGAGTTTTTATGGATTTTTTAAACAGAACTATTAGAAACAAATCTACATCTATTTCACTAGATAATTTTCTCTAATGTGCAAAGTTTCTAGAAAGAATGTTGGGGGGCACATAGAGAAAATAGACAGACATGAATACACGCATACACATATGCACGCACACACATGCACAGAGAAAGCAAGATGCCCAGGAAAAACAGTCTAGTCCAGACTTTCCCAAAATACACTTAGTGCCTAAGTCTATGATCCTTGTTTTCCCATAGTGCATCAATCCATCATAACACCCATCAGTAGCAGTATAGACATGATACCTTCACTGTCTCATTCACCATAACCAATCTTCTTATAGGTGAATCCTTGATAGTACTCTAGGAAAGACAAATATCCACAGAAATGTGATTGGAAAACCAGTTAAGTTACAAGAAGTATACAAACCGCCCTCATTTCTGCCATCATAACCTTCCTCGAAATCTTCCAAATCCTGCTTCTCAGAGGGAAGATTTTATAGGAGGCCTCCGTTCGATACCTTTCATTTCCTGTTAGCAGGATTTCAAGTACATGAAATTTGGGGAAACGTAGTTTATCATCTTGTCCTATCATATTAGTCCAGCTTAGGCATTATCTTCTGTGTGCAATAGTCCAGAGCAGTCCTTCCCCTCTACTTGTCATGTTGGTGACTAATGATAATCTATACACTTGTAGTTGGGCTAGATTATCACACAATCATTTCTAGGTGAGTGGTAACCCTGACAGCAGAGGGTTCTGGCTACACTAAATGCACATGAAAGCTCCCTGCTGGAGTAAATTACTCTGTGAGATGGAGACCAGCTCCCCACTTCCATTACCAGCCTGAGCCGAAGAGGCTGCTTACCACTCCTCAAGTGTTGCATTAAATACATGATATTACCCTTCCTAGACCTATAATTCCCAACTATGGGCAGAAGAGGATCCACAAGTTCTCCCAAGACACACATAATGATAAAAAAATAAAGTTTTGTATCTGGAGAGTGGGAAGTCCCAAGAATTGATCCTTCTTAAAGAGAAGATCCTCACCAACAAAACAGTGGCTTGATTCAGTCAAGTCACCTAGTTTACAACATTGCACACACATTTCAGCCGTTAACACTACAGAACTTTTGCATTTGTGCCCACAAAGCAATTGGCAACTCTAACCAGATCGGTAGAAGATCTCATTTAATTTTTTGATCGTAAGAAAAACCTTGCAATGGTTGCCCTTCATTCTGTAATCCTTACAAGCCGAACAAAATTACCTGGTATTTATGAACTTTGACAATATCATGGTTTCAAAGAAAGAGAGTTGTTTTTATGGGCACACTTAAATATTCTTGAATTGTAGATATTGAAGCTACCTGGTTTTATGAAACACAGATCTTTACTCCCTGTAGTGGTCAGTCTGTCATTTTTCATTGAAACAGACTCAATGAATAATGCACCTATGGTATTGGCATCAGTAAAAAGAAAGCAGCAGATATGTTAAGAGTGGTTCTTTTTCCCCTGACATGTGTGAGAAACATTTAGTCCCTTTGAAGTTCAGTTACTACAAAAGGGGGGGGGGGGATTCATACCCAGAATGATTTTATTTAAAAAAACTAAAAATTTAGACTTTTTTTTTTTTTTTAGAAAATTATTCTGGGTATGATAATTGTACTCTGTGGGGTAATTTTTTTTTCCTAGATGAGAAAATAATAATCAGAGAACAGATTCTGTAGCAGAATGATACTATTAATTTATTTATTGCACTTATGAATGCTCTCCTTCAAAAACCACCAAACATCTTACAGTATATAGCTCAGGGAGGGACCATATCTCATAACCATGATAAAGCTTATGCTGTGCAATGCATGAACCAGTCCTAGGTTTCATCCATGGCACTTCTAGTTGTTCTTGTTTATTAAAAAAAAGGAGTATGGGTGAAGTGATAGACTTCTACCTGACAGTTTGAAGAGACATTTCCATCTCTAGTGGAGATCTGGAGTCTTCTATTTGCCTGAGGACAGGATAGTCTTTCTGTACAGCTTCTGGGAGGAGATGACATTAGTGAGCAGAGCACTGTAGCCCCACTAGTTCAAACTCCTGTCCTCAGTGGTAAACAATTCCACTGAATTGTACTGACAGCAAAAGATTGTGGCCTTTTTCCTCCTGCCTAGAGAGGCACAGAGAGATGGCTAATCAATAGTAACATTGATCCCTGAACCAGGAAAAAAAAAAAGATTACCCTTTTCTCAGAGGAAAAGGAATGACTCTATGGTAAAATCCTTATTCCTTTATGATATATTATTTTCAGTTGAATGGAAGAGATTTATGATGAAGCTTTAAATTTAAATTTTAATATACTGAAACATTTCTAGATAATAATATAGTTTAAAAGATCTTAAATAAATTATAAAGGATTATGCTCTTTCATTTCTACTGGGACATAAAAGCAGACAGCTTCTAATGGTAATAATAGCAGACACTAGGTAAGAATGGGAGAAGGTAAAAAGAGTTGTAAATCTTCATCTCCCATTTCTAGACAATCCTGATCACCAATGACCTCCCTGTGCAGGGAAAAAAAGAATCAATCACTTTACTGATGGATTAATCTGGCCCTGTGGGTAGGGATTGAGAACAAGGGCCCAGCTAGGTTTCATCAAGCTGAATGTGGGGGGATTCAGAGGTTATATCTAGCTCATGGAGTTGACATAATCCATGGCTAGAGCTGACATTACTGAATTCGACAGCTAAACACTCTGATAAAAATTAGCTTTCAGTGTTTCAATACTCTGTCGTCAGAGGTCCTTTTACATCCAAAAAGCACATAATGGCACCTTGGCAGAGTAGCCTCAGCGTTTCAAAATAGCTTCAGCTGGACAAAATTTCAGCAGCCCCGCATGGTTGTTACCTTCCCAATTTCTCTCCAGATGATTGCTGTCCTGAGGAAAGTGATCAACACTCTGTGTGAGAGTTATGTTGGGAACTAGAGTTTCTCAGGGCAAAAATGTGAGTTATATCAAACACCCAATAGGCGTATAGCTCCATGGATGAAATGTGCAAGGCCAAATATCCATTAAACCATAAGTAGAGAGGGAAAAGAAAATGCCATAATTAACCACCATGGTACATGAAGGGTCTCTACTTCACGCTGGTAGAGAGAATGGCTTCATCCTAGCATGTAATAAAGATTTGTATCTAGTCACACCATGCTGAGAGGCTGTGAAGTTTCTGCCAAGTTCAGGGAAGGAAACCTGCCACTCCCTGAATGTGGGATGTATTCCTGCCTGCTTAAAATAAACAATGATAGTGTATTTATTGGAAAATACTTCCCTTGAACCAGAAATTCTTTGTCACTATATGGCAGTCTAAAATATTCCATTCTTGGATGAAGTAATCAAGAAGGTGGTGGTTTTTCAGCTGTAGATGTATTGGGATGAAACTGAGTTTCTGGTTGCATTTCAACTGGAGCTTCATCCAGGATGTGGTACTGAGAATGTTTTGCTCATCTTGGTGAATGACCTGCACCTGAAAGTACATGGAGGAAGTACAGCTCAGCTACTTCTGGACCTGTAAGCAGCTTTTGATATCATTGACCCTGACACCCTCCTAAGCTACCTGGCAGAGTTAGGATTTGGAAGTCCTGTTTTATAATAGTTCCAGATGAATTACATCAAGAAAGTGGTGCTGATGGACTTCTGTTAGACTTCAAGGTTGCTGACCTGAGTGTCCTGCAATTGTCCCCTATGTTCATTAACATCTACATGAAACCACTAGGGGAGGTCATATCCTCCTCTGTCATCTAAATCTAAAGAAGTCTATTCCTGATAATGGGCTGGATGAGGCAAAAATTGGTTACATTAAATCCAGACCTCAAGTTGGAAGTTATGTGGGTAAAAACTGGACTCAGGGATTGAACAGAAGCATGTATGGTGTAGGGCTTACTCTTCAGAAGCAAGGGGAGCCAAAGTGGATGGGAGGGGGCAAATTACAAAACATGCATTGTGATATTGCAACATAAACCTGAAAGTTTTTGTGATTGTGATGTCACACACTAGTACATAAAGGGAGGAGTTTGCATTGCACTTCCATGATGCACAATTCACATTTTGACAAAATCTCTGGATTCACAGATGCCTCTCCCCTGAAAGAGCAGGTCTGTCATTTGGGAATGCTCCATGACTCCACTGGATTTGCAGATAGTTTTTATGACCAAGAGCTCACTGGGTGCCTACTGGGTCAATTTAAAGCAGTGTTGAAATTTAACAACTGCACACGACTTAGGACCTGACTGTGTCGGGCCTGTCCTGTGATTGACCTGCATTTTTTAATTAACACTAGGAAGAGAGGCTGCTTAGAAAACCTAGCTCTTACTATTTACTTTCCTGAGAGTGTGCCTTGCTAAAAGTGAGCTGCAAGATAACTACCTGCCTTAACCCCAGTTAGATATTTTCCCCCCCTTTTACCTTAACTAGGCACCCAGCATCTGCTACACACCTAACAATGTAGCTGATTCTCAGTTACATGTAACCTTCCCTTGCTGAAGCCTAAATAACTAAACAACTCCAGGGATGGAGAAGAGAGAGGTTATAACTTGCCCAGCAAAAGCAACTCCTTTGTGAGCAGATGCCATGCTATTTCCTCATCACTGCTACTTCGACCCATCACGGCAGATTGAGGTGAAATCTCTCTGATGCTGTAAATATCTGGACAACTTCTATTAATTGTAATCATCCTGGTACCTGACCCCAAAACAGTAAAGTCGGCAATATTCCTTCTCCTAAGAATAGTAGACAAGCATTTTTGAAAATGCTCCTGTTTCCAGAAACTCAGCTGGGTGTTATACAGGAGCAGGTCTCTCTTGTATGGCTTGCAGGCTGTGGAATTCTCTTTCAGGAAGGTGGGTTTGACCATTCTCTATGTTGTGTAGGAAATGTTTAAGAAAATGGGAAAAAATGTATCTCTTGCTCCAAGATTACAGCTGCTAAACTGCTTTTCACTGTCTTGATTTAAATTGCATCAATTTTATTATTGTGTTTTATATTTTGCATTTTGTTGTACTGCTGTAAGCTGCCTTGTATAAGCAAAAACACGGAATAAATTGATGATGATGATGATGATGATGACGACGACGACAGCTACTACTAGTACTTAGTCATCTCATGTTGCTTAACTCAACACAGGACAAAGGACTTAGACAAAGCATAGACACTACTGGTAATTCTTTGCATATAGTGTAAGAAATAATAACACTTTCTGGTTTCCTTCTTTTTGTATAAATGTTGCATTTTTCCAGCTGGAAGAAAGCTTAAAGAGTCCATTTGCCTGGATAAAAAGATGGACATGTCATTCTCTGCCATTTTGTACCATAGATAATTTCATGTTTCTGGAGCTCTTTCCATGCCCTGCCCTTCCATTGATCTAAGACTGCAGACAGCAGTTGTATCCTAAGACTGGGTTAGAGATACCAATCAAATCCAAAGCAAGGTTGATGAGAACAGAAATAGAACTGTAACAGATATGTTGTGTTCATACAAACTATGAAATTGTAGTCAATTGGGAACGCTGGTAGAGATCTCCTGCTCTGACCTCCAAGTGTCAGATTTGTTATCCAAGCAATATGATCATTCAATTCAAACCATGTGGCTACCTTTACGTATGAGTTACCTTTTGTGTGAAGCAACAGCTGATTAGCTAATTCTACCTCATTTTACAGGAGAAATTTCCTCCTTCTAATTTACAAGTGTGAGTTAATGTGAGCTTTAGGGGTGTTAAAGAAATTGACCATTTCTTTACAAGAGCATCGTTGCAAGATCTGCCAAAACAAACCCTACTGCAGTTTAGACTGTAGTAGCATCTGCCTCTCTCCAGAAAAATCTGGATATGCAGATGTAAAAGATGTGGCTAAAAAGAATGCACAATTTTTGAAAGTTGTGTACAATAGACATGCCCTGGGGTGTTTACATTTTTAAATCACATATTATAAGCAATTAACATTTTTAAAAAATGAACATCAGAGGAGAAGTCCATTGTGGAAATATATATGTCATATGATATAGGAAATTATATGTTGGGAATATTTGTTAAAAGCCACACTTGTTAGAGGAACTTCATAATATGCAAGTTCTCCCTATTGTGGAAGACAATAAAGAAAAATGGTTTATACTCATCTGCACCTCTCTAGTTTTCTCTCATGACACATCTATGTGTAAGAATGATTCTTCTGAATTCAGTAATGAATAAAACCATTCAATAACATGATTCAAGTGTCCTATGTTGTTTTAGCCACACAGTGGTATAGCTGAACTATGGTTATGCATGCCAGTACAGAGGATACAGTACGTACCTTAGTTTTGTAGTAAGCAGAAGTGGTGCATTTCCAATCTAGAAGTGTTTTTGTGATCTATGGACAAATTCTACGCAGCCTGAAGTATCTCTGCTTTTACAACCTACAGCAATGTTTCTCAACCTTAGCAACTTTAAGATGTGTGGACTTCAACTCCCAGAATTCCCCCAGCCAGCATGCTAAGGCTGAGAAACACTGGCCTACAGTCTTAATTCCAGCTGACTTTCCCAGTGCACAGAAGAGCCATATTTTCCACAAATAAGTTATCTAGCATAAGCAATAGGGAAATGTGTGTTTCTCAGAGAAAAGAAATGAGGATGGATGGAGTTGGCACTGCTGTTAGAACATGGTTGTGGAACCCTGCACTATGCCAGGCCTCCATTCTAGGCTGTCAAGTTCATTGATATGCATGTGTGAAGGAGAGCGGATTATTGAACCAAAGTGAGGAAACACCAAAAAGATTCCTTCAGAGCCACTGCTCTGCTTCCCAGGCAAAGTAAGGAAGGGATCAAGGAAGCAGGGTAGCAAAGCTGCAGCTTGAGGAGGGCAAGCATTGCTCAGCTGGGTTGTAAAGCTTTCCAGACCTAGTCAGGAGGAGCAAAGCTGTTACTCGACCTCTTCTGTGTAGAAGAGGGTGCTTTAGGACCAATTAGAAGGCAGAGGATGGAAGATCTGGGAGGAAAGTATTGATCTGATCCCAGGGGTGATTCCCAATTGCCACTTCCAGACAATTGGAATGTCTTCCTGAGCCCTTGAAGATCTTTTTTTTTTTAAAGGCTCTGGAGCTGGATGGATCCAGACAATGAGCACAAAAAAAGGAAGGAGTGGCTTCACCTACCATCAGCTGAGACTCTATCCACCATTGTTACAACCTACAGCTGACCTTTCCTGTGTGTCAGTAGAAAATTGTTTTCTTACTACTTTAGAGCTTTAACTGGCCCTGTGGAATAAAAGCCATTTTTGCAGTACCTTAGGGCTTTTCCTCATGTCTGAATTAAGTGCTATCCATTAGTCTTTAAGGCAGAGGTAAGCTATGCCTGCATGAAATCTGCTACTCCTCTGAATGGTGTGTAATGCTTATTGTTGGCCAAAGGAAGGAAAGGGATTTGAATAGCAAGTCTAGCCATCTGTTAAGCGTCCTAACAGGCAGTAGACATTGAGGGAGAAGGCGTGGGGTGATTCATCTCCTCTATTCCTGTTACCTATTGGGCAGACTAATTGAACACAGGTATAGCATTCTTCTGAAAGTCTGTAAACAGAGTTGAATTATGAGTAGTGACTGACCACCATTCCTAACTAGCACTGAGTGGAAGACCATGACAGGGCTGGCAGAAAGTGACTGAGGAATCCAATTCTGACCTTAGGGCCAGCAGCACCTGGAAGTAGCCAGTGAACAGCACTGGAGAATGCATAGACTAGAACAGTTTTGCCCAATTTGATTGGCCTACAGATTATAAAACTGTCATCCCCGTGGAACCTGGTGCCACCAAAGTCAGAATGGTATGGGCACAATGAGGCCTATCATTTGACCAGAGAGGACATGAGGAAATGTACATTGCACAAACAGAATATACATTGTGCAAATGTACGTTCTACACAACAGAAACTGCATCTATATGAGAGTGGTCCCAGGATCATTGCCCAGACAATGGTAGTTGTATAACATCTCAGAGGGATGATGATGATGATGATGATGATAGAGAAACATGGCCACACAAAATCCAGCTCTCTTTCCCAGTTTAAATGAGCCTTCTGCACAGTACAGGACCACTGCTCTTTCAAAATAGCACTAACCCATGTTTCTATGAAGCTTGTGTAAGATCTGACAAGTGATGTGGAAAGTACCAGTCAGTAATCAGGTGGGCAGGTGTTTCCGTGGAGGCAGGTATTCAGACTCTCCTGCAATCCAAGACAAAATGGCCATTAAGGGCCATGCCCAGAGGGGAGGGGGCAGGCCAATAGCAGCCTAAAATGGCTAGCAGAGCTGAGCAGATCACAACCCCTGATTGTGCCAGCAGCCACATCTTTGGTGAAGGGTTACAGGTCATATCTACAGTATGTCTAAAATAGTGTCAGAAGGAGAGAGAAAATATTTCTTTAAAACTGGGACAGCTAAAAAATAACTTTAAGCTGTGCTAGATATAGGCTGAGTATCAGGCAAAGGATGAACAAAAATGGCTAATGTGCCATGTTTGTGCCATGGTTAGGTATGTGTAAGGGAGAACTTTTAGAAAGATATACCTATTCCCAAGGGACAGAAGACCTATGTTGAAACTGGGTCACCATGCTATCTGGAGCGACTCCTGACATTGCTAGCATTCTCCCTTCCATCTTACCTATACCCCAAAGTGATCTCTTCTATATTTAAAAAAAACCTGATATTCTGAGAAAGTTTGATTGGGATCCCAAAGGTCATTGTTTACTTTACAGTTGACTGACTATTGAGAAAATGTTGGATGATGTTAAATTATTATTACATAATTGTAATTGTGATGGTTTTATGAATAAGCCACTATGTAAAAATCACACTTACATGCTTCTTCATTTACCATCTAAGATGAAATAATGCTGCAACTGAAAAGACTTTGTGTTTTCATCTCCAGATAAATATGGGGAAGCAAAGAGTGTAGGGGAGAAAAGCCACACACAAGTTTTATCATTCTGTCCAAATATGATAGTAAACTTCTGTAATCTTTTTCTAACAGAATGGGCGAAATGGAACTTGGTGAATATCACAGACTGTAATATCCATTTTGAATAATGATAGCGTGGAGTATCACTGCCCTAAAAATTAATTACCCTCTTCATTCAAGAGTTATTGTTTTGCTTTTCGTTTTATATATATATATATATATATATATATATATATATATATATATATACATACATACATACATACACATACATACATACACACACACACATACATACATACATACACATACACACACACGCACACGCACACACACACACAAATAAATGACTGAAAATATAGGCAATATTGATAATTAAATAGAAATCCCATTCTGTCCAGTTCTATGTCACTGAAATCTGGCAAGTTCAGTTCCCATGCATAAGTCAACAGATTTATTAATTTTAAGTAGGACATATATTTTGCTGGAGTATGCATGACTATCCATTCAAGCGCACATTATACTAATATTAAAAAGCAATTGTGCCCATTCGTCTTGCCAACAATGCCATGAATGGCAGAAGCAGAGGGAACTCATCGTAGGGAGGGTCATCTTGATAATAATTAACTGTAATAGCATATGGTGACATGACAGTCCTGTTTTGTTTTTGGTTTTTAGTTATGGCTTGAAACAAATTTTATAAAATCCACTACATTTTATATCAGAAAGTTCAGCAGAAAGAGTTGAAGTGCTGAAATACTCAGAGGTCATCATGGGTACTGAATATTTAAGTTCTACCACCATATCTATTCAGCTTAAAACATCCACAGCTCTTACACTTCTGGCTCCCTACCCCAAAAAAAACTTACTCTAAGAAAGAGTCCTAAGATTTTGGCCCTGTCTACTTGAGGGGAGCCTTGTCTAGAGGAACGTAAGAAGAGTGTTGCATGTTTGAACATAGACAGAGGGCCGAAAATTGCTATCTATATGCAGTGCTCCATCACCATGTCATGGACAAAACAAGTTATTTTTTCTTTTCTTTTTTTGCAGAAAAGAACTATTCTAACCAGGTGTAACAGCATGCTACTGAGAGGTGCTTTGTACACATCAAAAGCCGGGAATGACCAAGCATGTGCTTTCTACAATGCCTATCTATGGCTCCATCTTATGCCATCTATCCCACATTTGTATTTTTGGCCACAGAATGGCTCTCCCACCAGAGCGTTTTGCTGGCTTGTAGCATAGAATGGCTTCCATCAAATGTCATTACCCTTTAGCCAATGGATCCTCAGCATAAGACTGTACCCTTCATCAGTTATCTTGTTCAGTTAACATGTTTTCATATGAGTAGATACTGTTGTATTATTAGAAGAACATGAGCAGAAATAAGTTTGACTTTTAATCATCCTTTTTTAAAAAAATGATAATGCTACTCTTAGATAGTGTAGCTTTCCCAACCAGGGAACAGACATATGCACACACAAAATCACACATGCAGACCAGATGTATACACTTCATTTTTCAGCATTCTCGTCAATGGCTATGCTGGCTGTTGAATTTGGGATTTGAAGTCCACTCATCTGTAGGAACTAAGCTTGAGAGAATTTAACTCAGTACTTATTACACCACAGATATGCCGAGCAGCTACAAGTCTTTATAAAACAGCTGGTGGGTCCCTGCAGGTTGGGCAAAGGAGGAAGTGATGTTACATGTTGTTATTGCACCTATTACACAAATGATGTGCTATATGTTATCCAATACATGGCATAACTGAATTATATTATAGAAATTGCATCGTTTGCACAATAACATATAGAATGTCATTGTGGCTTCTACCAGAAGTCTAAAGAAACAAGATGTCTATGTTGAAGCTACAGGGTAAGCAGCTGGATTTGGTTATTTGAGAGGCTGAGATTACATATATGAGGGGGAAGGGTTATTTTTCTCCAAGTTGTGAGGCACATCTTTAGTTGCCAATACTGATACCAAGCTTAGTAAGTACTAGAGCTTCAGCTTCTGATGTCTGAAAACCTGGGAATTTCAGTCAATGGGAAACTACAATTCCAGAAACTGTATCAGCATAAATCTGATTTAAAAATCAGTGTAATGCTCATGCTCATTAAATACATGTGTCTCAAAGTTGGCTCCCCAATAATCTCAGAGTCCCTTTAGAGAAAAATAAAATAGACAAGGATTTGCAGGTTAATAGGAACAAATCAGTTGAAGGCTTAGAAGGAAGATGAAGCACTGAGGCCGAAAGAACAAATTCTAAAGAAAAACAGCGGTATTATTTGGGGCAGAATGCTGTGGGGACAGCACCGAAGTACTTTTGGGGTAGCAATAATGAGACAGGAAGGACATTTCTGTAATCTGTATTAGTGTTCCTGCGTGATGAATAAATCTCTTCTATCAAAAGTCCTGGTTGAATCCAGCCCTCAAGTGCTAAGTGTTGAGTTTAAACTGGATGGAGAATAGGGAACAATTTGGTTTGGGAAAAGAACTATGGTGAAGAATTCCAGAAGAAAGGAAGCCTGTGTGATATTTTCAGTAGCGCTCTCTCTCTCTCTCCATGGGTTTGTAACAGGTGTATTTGTTATTTTATTTATTTCTGTGTATGCAAAGATCATGTTAGTTTTTTTATTTCTGGGTATTCAAATATCATTTCAGTTTATTTATGTATGTGTTTGGCTTTATTATCAATAAAGCCATTCTCTCTCTCTCTTCTTTTACTCTTGAATCCAACAGTATGCTATCCAGGGTGTACAAAATAAAGGAGATCTTTGATTCCTTTTTGGGTTGTAAAAAAGCAGGTATTTTTCCCTATAGTAAATTAAAAACAGAGAGCCAGTTTGGTTTAGTGGTTACGGCATCAGCACAAAGCCAGCTGGGTGACCTTGGACCAGTCAGCCTCTCTCGGCCCTAGGAAGGAGGCAATGGCAAACCACTTATGAAAAACCTTGGCAAGAAAACTGCAGGGGTTAGTCCAGGCAGTCGCCACGAGTCAAAAGCTGACTCAAAGGCACTAATAAGAAGAAAAAAGAATAAGAATAAGAATAAATAAGAATAGGTAGGAGTAGGCTCCCTCCTTCCTTAATCTGATTCATATTAATGGTGGGATCTAGCAACATCCCACTATCTTTCCACAGCCCCTGCACACTATCTCCCAGTACACTGAGTGTGCAATGCTAGTTACTAGATGAAGTTTTGTAATTTGTCTGCACTTATACTTAATTCTGGCCAAGATTCAAAATAATCCTGCAAAGCTTTTCTTTGTGCACCCACACTATGCTTCAACATGCCTTGATGTACTGATTCAGGCTTTTGAGGCTTTGTTAAGCCTATTTTTATACATCATTGTAAAATGTCAATTATACAAAACTGATTTCAAAAAGCCTGAAGGTAAATATGTTGATTTAAATATAGCTAAATAAAGGTCAGGCCTAAAATAAATAGTTCTTGCCATTGTTGTTTTTCTCAATCACATTTATACACTTTATAAATAGGTGAATACAAAAACAAGGGCTTTAAAGAATGACTTAATATAAGCAGTAATTCAGTATCTTGTTAAGTCATTAGGCACGGTAAGAGGTAATGCTGCATCCTGAGAAGTACATGATACAAAATATTTCCATATAATCTTAGAAAAACTAATAGCATAAAGAAATCAGTTGATGAATGACATGGAAAAGGAGTTTGACTGGGCCACCAGACCATCACTCTCACGGTGCTACATTTTTAGGAAGGTGAGCCAAAGTAAGGGCTAAAATTCCTCACACCAAAAAACAAATATTGAGAGGAAAAGGAGAAGATCCATCTGGTTGGGGTGGGGTGTGTGTGTGTGTTAACAGCACTAAAATGACAATGTAGCCAATTCTTAGACTGAGAGAAATTAACCAAAATTCAGCTATCTGATGGAGTTTTGGCCCTCAGTTTCTCTGGACCAGATCTGACACTCCAACCCGAAAAATGTAATTGGACTATGGTCCAGTTTGCATGACAAATTTAATTGGATTGGGGGGCTGTGTGAGGTAAACTGCTATGCTCAGTTAGCTAACCCTAATCATTAACATAGAAAGAATTTGTTTTAAACCAAAATATCTCAGGGCTGTTTGAGGATAAGCTAACTTCTGCCAGTCAGCCATGTCACGAAACAAGGTCCTGGGAGTTAAGCATCCTTCCTATTTCTGTGGGATGAAGTTTTAGACCAGGGCAGCCACAAAAAAGGGACAGAAAGAAGTGGCATAAGTAAGCCCCACAAACCCTGTCTGTGATGGAGATGACCCTGATGTGGCCACTTCAGCATTTGGTTTCATTTTTGTTCAGTTAGGAAGGGACGAAGGGAAGGGGACAGTGAAAAAGGAGAGGGAACAGGAAGTTCCAGCCTCCTAACATCCTTCGCAGTAGGTAGCAGGAGTTAGAAAATGGCTACAACATGTCTGGGCAGGTCTTTAGGGCTTGTCAGCTGCCAGGATACAGGATGCTCAATTGCCCCAGGGACTGGATGACTCAGTTGTCATTCACACCAAACCTGTAACTTCCACCATACCCTGATCATTGACCATATTGACTAAGGGTAACAAGACCTGAAATTCAACATCTGGAATGTTTCAGGTTCTTCTCCATTCCTCTAGCTAGAATTAGGGCACAGAGCATTTCAGATGAATAAAGGATCCATTTCTCTGGCAGGATCTCTTAGTCTTCTCTCAGCAAGGAACACTGTATTGCTTCAATGTTAAATAACATTTTTTTTTTCCTTTTTGGGGGGCAGGCTAAAGCAGACAAAAATTTAGCATAGCAAAACATCTTTTAGAAATATAACATTACTTGTGGATAGTATATCCTTCTTTAAAAATGGGGAAAAAATGAAAAAAAAAATCCCAGGCAGTTGATTTTATGATACAAACAAACCACTTTCCATTTCTCATTATCACGTTCTAATTTAGGCTGAGCTTTTATGTAATTGAAATGGAATCTAAGGCAGGCAGATTTTATATTTTATGAGGGCAAATCAAAGCACAATACCTTTTTCTTCTCCATAATGGCCAGAAAGCTGTTTATGTTCTACAACGTACATCCAAAATGAAGAAATGATCCCCAAGCTAATTACACAATACTGAAGGAATGTAATTTGCCATTCTAAGGCCCACCTACATTATAATATTTGTATAAGAATGTTGTATGAAACAGAATGCAGAACACACACTCTAAATCTGGATCTAGAACAGTCTGTGGGAGCATTATAACAAACAGGGGGAAAAAGCAGACCATCTAAATTAAAGAAGTTATGAAATTTGAAAGAGTTCACAATTCATTTCCCTATACTTGAGTAAAGCCGAAATGGAGTTGCTGTGGTTGATAAGCTGGCCTGCAGTCAAGATTCCCATGCACCAAGCAACCTTCTAGGAACTTGTCCTCCCCAAATGAAAATTTGTAAAAGTCTCTCTCATTAAATTGGAGGAAAAATGAAGTAAAGAGGGCTTTCTAGACCATATAGTCCATACATGTGGGAAGGATTCATTATCAGTAATTGCTTGGATTTCTGGAAAGCCACCTGAAGTGGTAAAACGGTGAACTGCAGCTAGCACCATCTCTGTGAAGAACCTTCATGGAGACTTCAACTCAGTGATCCTTTGGGGGTCTGACCTACCTCTCTCTCCTTGCTTATTATTTGGATCTGCCTTCTCACTTGCATCTTAGTGCTAACTCCTATTTTATTCTTTGATCCTGTCTACTGGCTTCTGAGCTATAGCTCATGTTTCCCTGCTGTGGCTAAGCCCAGATTGTTGCCCTTTGATCCAGCAACATCCTCAGCAGGGAAGTTGATTTGTGGTATTTTCCCTGAATGTATAACATTTGAAAAGTATACATCTGAATGGTGGTCTCAAAACCTGAAAAATCTATGAAGAATAATCATCAGCCACATTTGTTTCTGTCACTGTTCTTATTTCTTTCAGCAGTCTTGCCTATTTTAACAAAATAGCGTAGTTGGGAGAGATCTAGCAAAATTGGTGTTATTGTTGATATAATTTCCTTACAAAACAGTAATAAATTAATTTCTTCCCATATTCAGCCATAAACAGAAAGTTAATGGAGAAAGTTAAATGCTTATTACAATTCAACAAGGAATAACATTTCCCAAATTTTACATACATCCCACATTCCATCTGTCTTTTGAGTTTGAGAGTCACATGCTAGACTTCCTTTCTGACTTGGTTCCTATAACAAAACATGTGCAATTCAGAGTTTTTCAGCTTGCCAATGCAGGAAATTACTGCCTGGATTGAATTCCTAAATCTATCTTTGTTTATTTTTCAAAGCTAAAACAAAGCATTTTAACAGTACATGCCACCTGAGGTATCTTACAAAACATGTATCTTCCCTTCATGCCAAAAAGAGCTGTCCCACGTATAGAATAAGCTGGACCTCCAGTTTTCCTGGATGAGACCCACAGAGAACTTTGTTGCAGATATTCTCCCTTCCCCATTTACTATTACCTTTCCTCATAGAGAAGCTTCTTCAGCCCCTTGATGATCTTAGTTTCCCTCCTCTGAACCTTCTCTAGTTCCACTATATCCTTTCTGAGGATCATTAGTCATTCACCAATTGTATAAAAATGTGCAAAGCTTCCAAAATGTGAACAATGCTTACAAATTATGAATATAGAATTCTAATCTTGGGAAAGGGGAGGAACAGTGGACATTTTAAAAAAGTGGACTGTGGAGAAATCAAAGAAGGTTAATAGCTTCTATAACCATTTCTACCTGTATTCCAATGTTCAGGCTTCAATGCTTGACATATTATTTTCCTTTTGAGAGGCTGTAGTAGATAAATCAGTTTTAACTGGTCTATGGATTCCTACTATGACTTCTACAAATATCAGTGGGTCTATGATAGCTTCATTAGCATCAATGCACATCGAAAGTATCTTATATACTGTACCTGGAGTCTTTGAACTAAATCAGATGTACTTCTTAAATGAATGCTATAGCTTGTCTCAGACTCCCTTTGCTAGTGTTGTGAAAGATTGACTTTCTATGATCTTCTGGAAATCCCTTCTAATGCCATGCTTCCAAAGACTAAGTTTTCTAATGTTAAGTTATTGATGTGGGTTATCCTGAGGCAATGCTTCTTAAGATATTTTAGAAGAAAGTTAATAGTAAGTGGCAATTAGAGGAAGGATGGACCAAGATAAAAGACAGTTAATAGCAAGTAACAATAAGAACTAAGGTGTTCCTAGATACTACAGGAAATGACAGAGACTACTGTCATTATTTTTATCTCTGGAGAAGGGTGAGTCAGGTCAATGAGCAGGAACTATAGGATAAACAGGCAGATTAAATGTGAGGGCAAGTGTGACTGAAGGAGTTGTTCCCCTCAAATGTAATGTGTGAAAAGTATCTGCTATAATGTTAATGCTTTGAGCTGCTATTTATGCTCAACCTATGATGTTTGAAAATAAACCATATATCACACAAAATCATAAGATTCCATTGACCTTATTCCAAAAATAAAAATCTGACTAAATATTTTTGGATTTCTCACCAGTAGGAGAACTGAAATATTAATTCCAGCATCATATTAGGAACATTATAAACATTCACTATTTTAAAAGAAAGGAAAAAAGAAAAAGAGGGAGAAAGAGAGAGAGAGAGAGATGAAGGGAAGGAAGTGCAATGGTATGTGGTAATGATCTCCCAATGGACCATGGGAGACAGGAGGAAGAGCCACTGACTAGACAATGATCAGATAAGAGGCAGCTTAGCCCGCAGAAGCAATGGGAGGGTAGAAAACACCTCAGAAGGGACCCTCCTAGTTTCTTGGACTGTAAAGGTGAGGGGGGGAGAGAGACGTACTTTCAGACTTGCAAGATTCTGTTAATGTAATCTTACAATAAAGTTAGAACTAGTATTTCTGGGTATGCTTCTTCTCTGGACTACCTCACAAGGCTGACAGGAAGGGAAGGATGACAGAAAATCATTCCTAATAATTGCTTATTATATTACTTATTGGTAGTCTTCCTACCAAGAAGCCTAATTCTGCAATGATATAACGTTACTTTTACTTTTAGAATAAAAACTTAATCCTTGTCATGTAATAGTTTGCAGACTTGGATTTTAAAGCACAAGATACTAATCTAGTGCCTTCCCAACCACCATCCAATGCACGGCTAGATCTACTTAGTGAAGCTGACACAAGAAAGGAGCTCTACAAAGGGAATTATGCTGGATTGATTTATTGTTTCTAGAAGTGTTTTATTTCCTTAATAAATGTAAACAGTAATTTAACTGCCAAATTTACTCATCCCACCCCCTGTCAAACTGTACAAATTTCCACAACTGTGATTTTTTTATGGCTCATAACTATTTTCTGCCTTAAACTTGAATGATTTATGCCAATACTTTTTAGATACATAGCAAATTTGTAATGGCTCATCTGAATAACACTTTCTACCTGCTAACTGCATTTGCTGTAAATGGTAATTAATCCTAAGATTTACTTGTTCTTTCCCTATACTGTGAAAATAAAATAGATCTACTAACATCTGCTAAAGCCAATTACGTTACACAGAACGTGTAAATCTAAGATAAAATACATGGGAGAGGGGGGTATATTACATTTTGCTGCTACTCTTCCCTCTGCACAAACACACTGCAGCAACCCAGAACACCAGAAAGAGGAAACAGACCACCTAGACAACATCTTCCAACAAAATGGATACCAGCACAACTTCACCAAAAAGTACCTGACCATACAACCCTCTATAGCACAACCAACACAAGCTATGAAAAGGATAACATTGCCATACATCAAAGACCTATGCATCACTGTAGCACACAAGCCTACTAAAGCCCTCCGAAACACCCTCAGCCAACCAAAAGACCCAGTAGCCCCCCCCCCAAAAAAAAGAGCAGTCAGGCAGAGGACTAGCAGAGCGCATCCACAAACACCAACTAGCAGTCAAAAGACGTGATGAAAACTCCTTAATCTCACAAGTCATGGACAGACTCAACCACAGTTTCAGTTAGGAAACTGCGAGCATCCTAGATCAAGCTAAATCCAAAAATGCTAGGGAATTCCTGGAAGCTTGGCATTCAGACAAATCAGCCATCAATAGACACATAGAGACAACCACATTTACACACCATTCAAAAGAAACAATAAAAAAAACTAGGAAGGAAACAAAAAGAATACATCCCCTCCGGCAGCCAACATTCAGATAAGTAGGGATCAGTACCAGACTGACAATCAGGCAGAAAACAATACTCTAATCAAGGAACCACCAAGGAGTGTGGGGGGGGGGGGGGGGACTCACAGGATAAACTACTGCATATAAACAGACAACAGACCCCACACTCACTCACACTGATGATGTTACCTAGTTAGGTAATGAAACGACCAAGCTCAGAGAGCACCAAGAACTCCAATCTTCCCCCTGCTATGTTTTTTCTGAGGGTGAAAATTTTTAAAACCAAGTTAAGCCTATTTTTAGTATTTCCCCCCCCCCCAAAAAAAAGTTGTGGTTACATGGGCTATATTCAGCTTTGTGACTGCAGGTTGCTTATCTCTGGGTTAGTATGACATTTGATGGTCCCAGATTATTTTGACATTCCAGATTATTTACTTTCATGGTGCTGAGGCTGATAGAAATTGGATCGCTGGTTGGTTAAATACTGTATATATAATACACCTCCAGGTTTTGGCTACCAATTGCCATTTGAAGGCCTGAGTAGCTGTGGATTGCTTTCCCCAGAAGCATCTGGGTAGGGAATTATTAAACTTTTATACATTTAGATGGCATCAGTAAGAAGCAAAGCCTGCACTGCGAAGTTGTGACACTCCCAGTCACCTAGTATTCAGAAAGATGGTAAAAGCATACCTTTTCCACCTAGATGTTAATTGTGAATTATTTTAATTCTAATTTGACTTTTTAATTTAACTGCATGTATTTTTGGAAGCCATTGTTGAGTTTTGGAATAAAACAAAAGGTGGGTTATACATGCAATAATAGTTAAATAAATAAGAATATTTAAGGGATGAAATAAGAGGAAAAGGCATATGTATATTTTACTACTGTGTAGAAAATTTTAACCTGGGGTGCAACTATTAAGTAAAAGCTATGAAATTTATTATGCTTGATTTTCTTCCTCTAAGACACCCAGTTTGAAACAGGGAACAAAAATAAAGGCCATTCGCTAACCAACAGGGCTGTTCAAAGAATGTTTCAGTTGTAACCTTACCTAGTAAAAACAAGGAAACGTATAGTTCAGGGTGACTTCTAATATCTCAACACAACGGGGGTCTTCTTAACCACTTCCTTATTGGGATACTCTGTAGCTATGTAGCCTGAACAGTGGATTTCCTTATTATTAGTAGCTGTCACATTATTAACTATCTTTATGTATCTTTTTGGTGAGCACCTTTAATTTCCTCTTTTCATTCTACTCCCATGACCTCTTTAGAATGAATGAACTGGTACCACTGATATTCCATTGACTCCCAGGGTATTAGGAAACTGATCTATTGTCACCCTAGTCAACATTCAAAAATGATTCCCATTATGAAAATGTTTAGAGGCCTTCTCCATGTGGCAACCAACAGAAATATCAGAAAGATAGCTAGGAAGTGTCCATTCCATGACATTTTAGTTTTTTTAAAAAAGGTTATAAATATCTCAATCCTGTTAGTAAGAATTTTATTAATAGCTATAAATATTCCAGAAAAAAAGGTTATTTTTTTACTTGGAAAAAGAAAAAAAAAAGCAAGTACAAACATCTTGGGAAAATGTTCACAAATCCATTAATAGAAGAAAACCAAACATAAAAGCAAACAAATTATTCAGATTTGGGGGCAAGGAAAAACGTAACCTCAGCCAATGTGTATCTTTTGAGAATATTTTCCAGGAAGAATTCTAATGTTTTTATGCCATGAATTGATATTTCTCACATCTTGAGTTGAAGGACATTTGAGGGAAGGGATCTTGGAAAATATCTGAATATGAATTTCCCTGTTTTCTCTTTTTTTCTGATTGCAATCTCCAGAAAGTTAAGTCTTAGAGAGAGGGTATGTAGGAATCTATCACTATATTTATAAAACATTAATAACCACCAATAACAAATATAGTGCAAACTTCTGACAACTTTCCTGGGGTGATTTATTTATTTAGGCAAGGTTCCAACCTCCAAGCAAACATCTGACTTTGGTTTTCCCACTCATATTTCTAGTGTCTGGAAATGGGATATAATTTAACAACATTTTGTTAACAAAACAGTAAGGTGTTGGATTCATTGGAGTGCTCTGAAGTTGGAACATTGTGACTGAATAGTTGAATTATTCAGCCAAATATTGTATCATTCAATCATCAATCAATAAAGCAAACAGCACGAACCTTCCAGGAGCAGCAGTATAAATGCATTTCTAAGCAGATATAACATGCCATGGATCAAGGGTGTAGGAATCTAAGAAGACCAGCACCATATAAAGACTTTCTGGAGAAAAACCTATAACTAGCATGCCTTGAAGAAAAAAGAAAATAAAAAAGTTTTCCCAGGACCCATAACACACCTCATCCAGTGAGATAACTGGGGAAAAGGCATTCAAAAAAGGCTTTTGTCTTATTTATTGTGCACCAATATGCAAATATGAGAGCCAGATTGGTGTAGTGATTAAAGGCACCAGGCTAGAAACTGGGAGACTGTGAGTTCTAGTCCCACCTTAGGTATGGAGCCAGCTGGGTGACCTTGGGCCAGCTAATCTCTCTCAGCCCTAGGAAAAAGAAGAGGGCAATGGCAAACCACTTCTGAAAAACGATGCCAAGGAAACTGCAGCGACTAGCCAACAGAGGTGAATATGTATATCTCAGGGTTGAACCGTGGAGTCCTTGGGGTTCTCTGAGCTTGGTTCTTTTCTTGCAAACGTTTCATTACCCGGCTAGGTAACATCTTCAGTGCTAGAATGGGATGGGGCTTCCCATCCAATTCCATTCCATTCTAGCACCGAAGATGTTACCTAGCCGGGTAATGAAACGTTTGCAAGAAAAGAACCAAGCTCAGAGAGCCCCAAGGACTCTGCAGGGACTAGTCCAAGCAGTAAGCCAGGAGTCAAAAACTGACTCAAAGGCACCAAAAAAAAAAAAAAGGAAATATATATATGCAGAGACACGTGTAATACACAGACTTCCATTTTACTTTTTGAATTTAATAAGTCTTACTTTGAATGATACTGTTCAATATTTTCCTACACTATTTTATAGGACATAATATCAGTGTATTTTAAACTATCTGTCCATATAATTCTTTTCAGTGCCTCATTTGCTCATGTGGGGTTTTTTTTTTCATACTAGAGTATAAAGGTATAGAAATACCACATTATATTATGTATGATGCCTTCACTGGTTTCTATAAATACACTAAATGAGAAAAAAAAATCCCTAAAAGACTGCAAGACATAATCTTAATAGTTTCTCTTGTAAACACATGTGGGAGAGGCAGTTTATACTTTATCCACAAGGTTGTAATCTCTCTTGGGCAATTAAGTAATTAGGTTGTTTAGTAAATTTAGTTCAAATTCTAATTTGTAATAATTGGCAGAAAAAGTGCAGAGCCAATTATTTCATTTTTGATAGACTGTTTAAGTAGCTAAATTCATTCCTCAATGGAACACCATAATGTGCTTCTATTTCATTCAATTTAGCAAAAATGGCAGGCCCAGTTCCAAATACCAGGAGTTAACTTTCTAGGGTCTTTCATTTCTTCAAATGAGCAAAAAATAAAGTCAAGTAAGCCTTAAGCTGCCTCTGTATTCTGTAGTACTGAACCCTTGTTTTGTAGGACTAAAACAACAACAAGAAGAAGAATCAATTCCTAAAATGTCTAGTAAACAGTGAGAAGCCCCACACAACATAATAATTTTGAAAAATTCCATCCCAAAGTGATTTAAAACTTCTATGGCAACGCTTCATTGTGATGAGAAAGTAATATATCATTAAAATAGGGAAAAGGCGGGGGGGGGGGGGTGGACCCCTAGAAAATGACATACATACACCCAAATTGACTAATTGCTAGAAAGTCTTCCTCCTTGCTCCTTTGTCTAAAAATATGGCAACAATTCAGTGCTGCAAATCAGGTGTACATTTTTCCAATGGTGTAGAATACTTCTTGGCCATTCTTCTGGCATGAAAAAATTACAGGTCTTTAGAACCTGGTAGAGTCCAAATGTCAGGGATATATTCAAGAAAAATATATTCATCCTTGACATGCAACAACTGATCTAAATTCATGTTAACAGTTTTGTAGATTTCAGTCTAAAATATGATAATAGGACAAGCCCAAACTATGTATGTTAATGTTCCATCTCCTGACTTACATCACCAGTAGAACAGTCATTGCAAGCCAACCTTCCTTAAACACATTCTAAGTGTCCTTAAGTACAAAACCAAAAGTGTATGCTATATTAATATAATTTTAAGATAAAGTAATCTAAATTCTCATTTTTAAAACCATGTTCCAGTAATTTTCAAGTACAGGTTATTCCAGCACATTATTCTAAGGTCACATAAAGAATTCAGTTTCTTATAAAAATGGGTTACTGATTTAGGAGTCAAAATGAATTCTGCTTAAAACAACTCTGCCTTGATTATGTTAGGGTTAGGGTTAGGGTTAGGGTTAGGGTTAGGGTTAGGGTTAGGGTTAGGGTTAGGGTTAGGGTTAGGGTTAGGGTTAGGGTTAAGCTGAAGTAAAGAGGAGTTTTCAAGATTCTGTTACAATACCCTAAATGGGTTTAAGTATATTCCAAGATTCCTAAAGACACCAGTTTTCTGACCTTGCCTATCTCAAAGGGTTGACGTTTAATGAAATGAGATTTAGAGATTGAAGTTTCTGACTCGGCTATGTAATATCATGAGCACATAGCAAATGTACTCTACTTTGTCTTCTGCAATTCTTTTTAAATGCTCAGAATTTCTAACAGCCCAGACAATAAGCTCTAAAACCAAATGAAAAAGAAACAAGAGGTCATTTTTGATAAGTATATTATCCTAGACTTTAAAGAGGCAGAAAACACAACATTGAGAATCACACATGATGTAGGGTTGGATAAAATAAATCTATCCAGAGTATAAAACTTTGAGGAAACTGAAGCCCTACTTAAGAAATCTCCAAGAAATTATTATCCGCAACTTTCTCAGCATAAAAAAAATAGTTGCTGCTGGGTTCTGTTTACTTTGATTTAAAGCAGTTAAAAAAATTTTAAATGATTCAGACAATAAGCAGGCAGATGAACCAATCAATACTGCAAGATAGAAATATAGCAACTCACACTTCAGCATCATATGCTTGAGATTGCGAAATGCAGATTCAGATTTTTTTTAATTAGAAGATGTATGTTTCTCATCCACCTACAACCTAATTGGCTTTTTCCCATGTGTTTGAAATTCACACATGGAAGCTTTGATTCAACATAGCTTCCTCAAAAGCTTCCTGCCAAGAATTATGTGCTTGTGATATTGCAAGGGAGCTACAACCTGGGTGGCCACTCCAGGCCCTTCTCTCATGCCAACCAGCAAATATAAACATTTGCTCCAATTTTCACCTTCCATAGTTTAACATACCATGTTCATTAATGTGCCTGGTGGTCAAGGGGAATTTTATTATTCAGCAGGAATGCTAATATAGGAACCTTCTGTTTCAGTGCTTTTGATGATATGCTTTGATATGCTTACATATGCATATGGTATAGTAGAGAGAGAAGGAAAAGGGGTGGAGAAGAAGCTGCTGTTTCTTTTACTCTAGGCTAGGGTTTCTCAAGCTTGGCAAGTTTAAGACCTGTGGACTTCAACTTCCAGAATTCCCCTGGGGAATTCTGGGAGTTGAAGTCCACAGGTCTTAAAGTTGTCAAGCTTGAGAAACACTGGCTTGGACTTAAAAGCATGTTTTCCCATTAAAGAAAAGGAAAGAAATGTGTCTGTGCTTGATTAGGTTACTCCTAATAATTGTATAAATGCCACATAACAAAGTAGAAACTGGGAAATTATAAAATTTGAAAACCTCATTATTACCCAATTTAATTTCCAGAGCTGGTTAAGTGGCCTTGAATTAGGGTGGATTCCTGGACAAATGCTTGCCATTTCAACCTGTCTCGAGTAATAACTTGTAGCTGTTCCAATGACCACTGCGTAATTTCTTTGATCCTGCCCTTCTACCTTAGCTGTTGCCTTTCTCTCTTCTCTTCTCTTCTCTTCTCTTCTCTTCTCTTCTCTTCTCTTCTCTTCTCTTCTCTTCTCTTCTCTTCTCTTCTCTTCTCTTCTCTTCTCTTCTCTTCTCCTCTCTCAGCTTTGTCAAAGAAAGTTATTTTTTCTATCCAACAACTGCTTGCATTGCATGGCCAATATGTCAGAGTTTCTGTTTGTTGATCATCATCACAAAGAAGCAGTTAGTCTTTCTTTGATCCAGACTGGTTAAGTGGGGATCTTTGTAGTCCATGGTACTCATAGCAACCATCTCCAGATTCATTTTTTGAAGGTGTCAATCTTCTTTCTCTTGCTGTTTCTCAATATCCAACCCCCTCAGCTGTAAATTACTATCGGAAAGACCACTGCTTTGACTATTTTTATCTTTGTTGTCATAGAAATATCCTGTGTGATCTTGTCTAAGTTTATCATGGCCATCCCTTAATATTAATCTTCTATTTAGTTCTCTACTATTCTGTCCACATCTACGTACATACATGCCCATCACTTTATTTCCTTTCTGCATACAAAAACATATGTGCATTCATGTCCCTGACCAACACACCTCTAATGTCACCACAAGCATTCTTTATTAAACACCAAGGAGACATCGCACATTGTTGAGCTTCAGGGTTTAGTGACTGTGATCTAGACAGCAGATTTCCTGATGTTTCACCAGTGACTGTGGCTGGCATCTTCAGAGGCAAGGTGGAAGCTCAACACTGCCCAACAGATACTGGCTGTGAAAGCTTACACCAGATATCACACATGTTTTGCTTACTCTCTGCTTAATGTTGACTTGTATATAAAAAAACACACAATAAATTTTCTCACATGTATACATTTTTCAGTGGAGTCCATGGAATTCTCTGAGTTTGCCAAGCTCAGAGAACCCCAAGGACTCCATAGTTCGGTCATGAGCTACATATATTCTTTTCTACTGATGCATTTTTCAATTATCTGCTGAAGAGCAAATATTGCTTTATACACAGCCCATCTAGCAAAAACCACACTTCTCAGCTTTTGCTTATTGCCACCTCTTGTATCCTTTCAAACAGAACTCTGCTGAACACTTTCCCATTTCATGCCCTAAAGGACAGATTCACCCTGTCACCGGAAGATGCTGATGGATCAAAGTGTGGAGGATTATGGAGCACCATCCATTTCTCTGGTTCCAGGAGCAGTACTTTTCCAGGACCTTCTTCCACTAATATGGGTGCCTCCCCAATAGACATGCCAGACAATGCAACAGACCATCCCAGCCTCAGTAATAGGCTATGGTCCACAGAAGTGGATGACTGGCAAGAAGGTTTTATAGATTTCACAGAATCTAATGTAGCTTACCATCTTGTTATTGGCAACAATTGAGGAAAAGGCAGTACAGCTTGACAAGCCCAGCTGGGAAAGTCTTTAAACTCAGCCATGCTCTTCCCTAGTTTCTGGAACCAACTTTGGCATCTAGTTCCTTCATTTGTGTCTCTGACTCCTGCTGGGTACTTTGACCTTGGCTTGTCCTAGATCTTGACTTTGACTCACCTACATCATCAAGAAGTTTCCTCTGTGTACACTAACCTTGGACCACCCAACTATGCTTCATGTTTCTCCCTTTGGTTACCAGTGAATCTCGTGTGAAAACTCATACAGAATTCTTTCCATATGACATCTTCTTGTGTATGTTACTCCTGCTGTCTTGTTCCACACACTTGCACCAGCTGTACTGTATGCAGACTTAATCCCCCAGCACACATGTTCCTTATTCTTCTTAGTAATTTCAGTTCCTGTGTGAACTCCACATGCAGACACATGCATTGACTTCACACCTACCTTAGTAGGTGTTTCAGCATCCTCACTCATCTCTGTAGTCAGATTACACAATTCCAGACACACTTAACAATTAATCCTCCTGTAGTTCTTGCATTCATTCTTCCTACATTTGCCCTTTATATAAGGAAATGAAAACATTCTTACAATCATCAGGCACAGATGCAGTCTTCATACAGACATTAAACATCTTGCACAGCCTCTCCATAAGCAAGCCAGCTCCATATTTTAACTCTATATAATTTTAGAAAGTTGCACAACTTTTCCCAATGCTCACCTCTGGTTCTTCCATTATCACAATAATCAACCTGTGTGTTCCTATTTTCATAACTTCCACAACAATATAGATGAATCAACTGATACTTTCTGAGACATTTAAGCCATTTCATTCATAAAAAATCTACATCTCACTTCCCTGCATGTATTCATCAATTCCTGTCCACAAGATCTAACCACCATAATTCAGATCTATTATATCCTTCCCCTTTCTCTTAGTGTCACAGGTAGACAACAGACAGTACTGTAGCTATTTTTATTTTATTCATTCATTAATTCATGCTTTTTACATTCCAACTCTTAATCTTCCACATGCCATGGCTGCCATCAGATAGGGTTATAGTTCTACCACCTCTACCATCCATGCTGGCTTTGATCAACTGAGGCTTTTATATAGTGCTTTTTAGTAAGATTGAAAGGTGTAGACAAGGTTGCCAACCTTAGTCTTACTAATGCCATTTGCAAATATCCCTGCTAATGGTAGGGAAGGTATCAGTCAGTTTGGGAACATTTTGTCTACTATGGCAGAAACACAACCAAGGCCCATTTTCACCTGAAGCCTGCTCATGTGGTTCTGTGCAAGCTAGGATCTCTAATTCTGCAACTTTCTTGCAAGCCAACGTAATGTTGCCTACATCTCACCAAATGTATATGTGCTGTCACAGAAACAAAATTATTGGTCATGTTTACTTCTGGCCATCCTCTTAATGTTTAACATCCACCCAGATTTTCTCCTTTTCTATTTTCATTTTCCTAATGTGCTCTTTTGTCTTTACCTTCACTTAACAAAATGGTGTTGTCTACATATGTCTAATTATTAGTGTTTGGATTCCTATTTTGATTTCAACTATCATCTCTTTCAGTTCTCATTTTATAAACTTGTTTGCAAAAATCTAGCTTTTCTCTATTATTAACTAAATCTATTTTTTTCCACTATTAGATGTCTTCTGTGATTGAACTTGAGTATTTCTATCTTAGCTGTAAATTTTCCCGGGATTTCTCTGATTTTCCTAAAAACATTATCTCCTTTTTTTGTTGCTTTTCCTTGTATCCATTTAACACATATATTAAAAACCAATAATTTGTGGCTTGTTCCACAATCTGCACCTGGCTGACTGTGTTGCACTTCCCCATCTTCTGTTTCCTATTATGTGGTCAATTTGATTCCAGTGTTGTGCATCTGCTGATGTTCTGTGCTGACTGGAAGCAGCTGTTGGCAATAAACAAAGAATTCTCTTCACAAAAGTCTTTTAACCTACTTCCTGCATTACTGCATTTGCTCACTCCCAATCTTCCATTTCTCCAATTTTTGAATTCCAATCACCCACTAATAGTACCACATCCTTTCTTGATATTGCACCCACTGTTTCTAACAGATATAAACCTGTCATTTATTGAGTTATAGCCAAGTCTATAGATAGGGATGACCTTTTTGAATATCACTGCCACTCCATTCCTTCTTAAGATCTTATGCCCTGAATAGTATAGCATGTAATCATTTGATATAAAGTGTCCATTCTGCTCTACTTGGTTACTTATTTCTAAAACAGCCAGTTTAGTTTGCTTCATTTTTGTTCTGATGATTTCAGTGTTTCTTGGTTCAAGCATTTCACATTCTATGTACTAATGTGTACAGTACATAAAATGTGAAATGCTTGAACCAACTTGTACATGAGGAACCTTCCCCACACAGTAGTGGCACCATCCATGACCAGATGTCCTTATGGCTTTAATATGGCCTAGTCATCATTTTCACATCCAACATTCTTCCCCACTCAGCAGAGGAATGTCTTTGAATCTGAAAGTCTCATCATTTGGCATCCAAACTTGTCTAAATGTTTAAGCCATATCCATACAGTTTTCTTGGCAACAATGCAGGAGTCGTTTGCCATTGTCTTCTTCCAGATTTGATTTTTGAGTTCCTTCTCACAGATGGGCTGGCTTCTCTCATGTCTGTACCTCTCATCCCGAGATATGGATTACCTTTAGCTTAACCTTTTCCCTTTTGATCTTACCACTTTACCTTATCAGGAGCTCCCATGCCTACCAGGGCATCATCAAGGTCATTGAAGCTACTCAAACTCCCCAGCACATTGAGGTGGTAATCTCTAGAGGAGCAAATAGGGCCTACTACCATCCTAATATCCTAAAATATAGCATCACCCCTTTTCTAGAAAAACACTTACTTACACACACACACACACACACACCCATGGTGAGAACTTGTTGTATGATGCATGTAAGTGGGGTAAGGAGAGGTTAGCAGATCCTGTGATAATTTGTCAGTTTGCAAGGGGGTTGAAAAAAAACCTAGCTTTAACCCAAAACAAATTAATCTCCCTCAATATATATTGTCATGTAAGCCTGCAATAAGGGTTAAGGGGGTTCTGCTATTCCTGAGAAGAAATTAGTACAGAGATTGAAAAGAAAGAAACTTGCATATCATCCCTACAAATGGTATGAGATGATTTATATCTCTTTACAAACTTTAGAACAAGCCCTATCTCTTGCCCCCACAGAAATTTCCTAATGGCCTAGCCAAGCTGATTTTTTTTTTAACAATCATAATTATTCTTTCCCACAAAACTTAGTGACCTGTCTCTAAGGATTACTGCAACCTTAATGACATTTGCAAATGTTTGCAAGTCACCTGGGCAGGCAGCCAGATTTGATGATAGTTCTCAATGAGTGATTTTTAGATGGTCAATCTTATCTGTCCATAGAAAGCTCTGTGCAAAATGTGCTGTTGATGAGTGCCCTCAAAACATCTGGGGAACATCTCTGGTGTTCTTTCAGAAAGAAGAGTAAATCTGATTTGATCTGATTACTACCAATGTAAGTGACAAGCTTGGTCTTATGGAATACTGGTAACTATAACATAAACATTCTGGCTATATTGCTATTCAAAAATCATGTTGATGACAATAGACATATATATGGGGAAGGAGGAAGATACCACTGCAGGTCAAAAACTATGCCAGATAATGTTACAGAAACATATTTACAGGGTTCTGGATGCAACATTCTGTACCAGCTGCTCATTTGCTCACAATCTGCCTGTAACACAGGGAGTTTCTTAAGGGAAAAAAAATGGCTGTTATTGATATGCTAGGAAGAAAATAAATAAAAATTCAGAAATCCCCACAAAGTTTTACCCACGAGTCCAGAATCATATTCAGTTTTAAAAAAGATTTAATGTTTTGTAAGTTCTGTGTCATAAAAAAAGAAATACATTCATTTTTCTTTTTTTAAATGCATAATGATCTAACAATCTCAAGCCAGAATTCATGGTGGTGGTGGTGGTGGCAGCGGTGATGGTGATGATAATCAAATTAAAGGTAGCTTGCCTGGAATGAAATAGTTTCCACATGAATTTCCACATGAATCATTAAAGTATGGGCAGTTTGTCCATACACCCCCCCCCCCCAAACAAGTGGTTCTTGCCTGTTCAAATGCCTCTGTGTTTAGAAGCAGAAGAATTCACAACCGTGTGAACATCAAAACAAAAATAGCTCTTGCGAGTCCCTAGAGCTGAACAAACCTAGCAAGCCTGGGTTGCTAGGAGTAAGCAGCTCCTTTGGGACAATGTACATATTTAGAATATTAGGAGCATGTTGTGAATGGTTCCACAAAATGGTTACCATGGGGAGCAGGGCTTGTGCATTCACAAAATGCATCCATGAATACAATCATAAAATAGCAAATTGGTGAGGTAGGTGAGGTCCCTCAAGAATAACTTTGCTTTCTCTTTTCTGGATGATAGACAGATGTCTAAGCCCTGCACTGGGCTGCAACATCTAGCATTTTTGTTTTTTGATTTGTCTCTGGGGCTTTTGTAAAGGCGTCCTTGACAACAAATGATGCTGGAGACTACAGGTTTGCTGTACAGAGTGGAAGATTGATTGACTGATTGATTTCCATGAAAAACATATTTTTTATTTGTTTGTTTGTTTCTTTGTCAAGTTTGTCGCCGTCCATCTCATTAAAAAATGGCTCTGGGCAGTTTACAAAGCAGTTAAAATCAATTAAAATTCCAATATAAAATCATCCTAAGTAAATAGAAAATAAATATAATCCAAGGGTAGATGTTAAAATTGGCAGTAACTCAGGGAGCATCATCAAGGCACCAGCCACCCCCACGATTTGAGTAAGATTCTTATCACCCCACGTAAGCTGGCAAAGCCAGGTCTTTAATCCCTTCCAGAAAGCCAGGAGGGTAGGGGCCTGCCACACCCCTGGGGGAGAATTTTCCAAAGGACAGGAATATACATTAATTTGGGGAAACAGACAGACTTTAAGGGAGTTTCAATGACTACATCAATTTCCACAGGGACCACATTGTCTGGCTCTTATTAAGAATCTTATATTTTCTGAGACATTGAAAGTCTCACAACTGGTTGAGCATGCTAGAATTGGCATCAGGAAAAGGAGAAGGTGTCATCTTTGCAGTCAGATCAAAGGTAAGTATCAGAGCAATGATGTAGTCCATGTGTGTATCTTGTCTATGATGCTCATGAAGTTATGTATATGCTTATAGTACTGACTACTCAATAATTTATTTATTTGATTTATATAGCTGCTCATCTCACATACATAACTTTGAGTAGCATGTACTATGGCAGCAAAAGTCAAGAGAGATTAGGTGGTCTCCTGACACTCCTATTTCAATTCATGGAAGCGAATCAATCAGAAAGCAGTTCCAAAATGGTGATGGCCCACCTGAAATTACTTTGAGAGCATTTGATGCTACCACCAGACTCAAGGCTGCAGTATGTGGAAGAACCATTGAGCAAACTGATGCCTCCATATGGGTGTTTCATCCAGACTGAACCCAACATTTGTCTTTGAAATGAAAATATAACCTTGGACTATATGTATATAAACTATAAACTATACACACACACTGTACCTGAAGAATGCATTTTATAAGGACTTTTGTAAGTGTGTTAAAAACTTTTTTTTTTTTAAATGAGATAAAATTGTTTGCAAGGGACAGATCTTAAGAAAAAAGGGAATATATTTCTATTGCTGAGATATTTCATGCAGCAAAGCAGGAAGTCACACATTGATTCCCAAGGCCATAGAAATCCAGTTTCTTCTCTTCCTAGGTATAATACTAGTTTGGGGGGACAACAATTGCCCAATCGCAAATTGTCCACTTCCATCATAGAGTCAGGTATAATAGGAAAGGCTTGCTGGCGAACTTCCTTTATATAGTCCTTAGAACATATGAGCTTTAGTGTTACATGAAAAACCGAAAGAAGGGTTAGAGAAGAGACTGGCTAGAATTCTGGGAAAAGACCAAGTCTTCCAACTATCAGTTGGCCTTTATCCTGGGAACACTGTTCAGAAAAGTTGTTAAGCACCTATATCAGGTCCAGGCACCCTGCTGCCTGCTACATCTTTTGAATGACAACTCCCACAATCCCTTGCTATTGGCCAATGCTGGTTGGGGCAGGTGGGAATTGGAGCTGAATCATTTGGAGAGCATTATATTGACTGGTCCCTGGCTTATAGCAATTACACAATTCCTTCTTCCATTTCTTCTGTCCCTCCTGATGTTAAGGTTTCATTAGATCACTCCTAAGGGGCAAAGATGCTAACAGTTCTCCTTGTATCATTTATTTTCCTTGAAAGAACTGCAGCAGTAACCACAGGAATGTCCCACAGTGGTGAAATCAGAGAAAGATGATCCATACATGGTCTCCTTCCACCACATATGCACATACATACACACTTGCACACACACACACCCTCCCCAAAAGCAGTGAGTCAGGCCAACTGTCATGAAACAGCTCATTTTCAATGGTGTGGTTATATTAAGAGGCTGGCAGCAGTCATGAACCCCAGAAGAATTTCCTCTTTGCTATAAAGAAGTAGCTTTGAATAAAAAGAGGTCTGGAAAAGCATTTCTGGTCAATGCAGGACTATGTGGTTTGTATTTTTTTTTTCCATCTTCTTTTTTTAAATGCTAGTGAAGACAGTATTAGTGAAGATTTGCAAGGTTTGGCTTATGCACCATGCCAGGCCTATAAAGTTTTCAATATTTCCATAATGATGTTTGAAATGTAGCATTACATTTTATTCCCCCCACCCTCCCCAACCACAATATTTTTACTGAAGTCACATTGTCTCAATTTCCCCATTCACAACAGAGTCTTACTCTTCAGATGATCTCATTATCTTGGCACTATTACCATTTTCTCAGAGGTTGAAACTTTACATGTAAAGAACTTGCTTTTCTAATGGATAGGTAATGGTGGAAGGAAGGGGTAAGGATAGGGGGAGAGGAAAAGAAAAAAGGAAGAGAGAGTTGCAATTAGTTCATCCTTTGTTTTTTTTTTTTCTTTTACTTTTTTTGTCCCTTCAAGTCAGTATTGACTCCTGGTGACTGCCTGGACAAGTCCCTGCAGTTTTATTGGCAAGATTTTTGGAAGTGGTTTGCCATGCCTTCTTCCCAAGGCTAAGAGAAAGAGAGACAGCTGGCTTTGTGCCTAAGACAGGATTAGAACACACAGTCCCCTGGTTTCTAACCTGGTGCCTTAACCACTGAAATGAATTGTGAAACAATTATATTTACTCTTACACAGGTGGTCCTCACTTAATGACCACTCATTCAGTGACCATTTGAATTTGTGACAGTGCTGAACGAGTGGTACTTATGACTAGTCCTTGGAGTTCCGGCTGTTGCAGTGTCCCCACAGTCACATGATCGCAATCCAGGCACTCAGCACCCAGCTCATGATTACAATGTTGCAGCATCCTGGGGTCACCATTTGCAACCTATTTGTGGGCTTCTGACAAACAAAGTCAATGGGGAAGCCAACAGGAGGTGGCAAATGGTGACCTCATGACATCGTTGCTTAATGACTCATGGTGATTTTCTTAACAATGTCAACCAGGAGTGCCAGAATTGCCACACTAAGCAGCAGGGTCACGTGATGTCACATGATGTCACACTTTACACCACATCGCTTAGTGACAGCAATTCAGGCCCCAATTGCTGTCGCTAACTGAGGACTTTAACTTTGCACCAGATTTTGTAAACCACTCAGAGTCTGTTGGAGTAGGCAGCCATAACAAAGTCAGTGAAATAAATCACTGTTTGTATTGTCAGTTTTAATGTCTGAATGAGCCTCTAAACCAGTGTTTCCCTAGGTGGGCAACCTTCAATATGTAGATTCCAACCAGAATTCCCAGTAATGGCCATGAATTCTGGAAATTGCTCAGGTTGACAAACACTGCTCAGGATGATGTTAAAAATATGATAAGAGAAATAGTTCCTTGCTCAAAGTTAGCAGTTTGAAGAAAGCTAACTCCTACCTGCTTACTGCAACTAGATCATAAAAGGGACACAGATGCTCCAGTCCAGCAAGGTATATCTATTCTTCCACATGCAGATTTTGTTGCTGGATCAGGAGTTGAAGATGTACCTCCAGTAGTTTCTCCCTCTATTTTGTAGGATGATCACACCTAGCAATGGGTACTCTGCGCATGGAGAAAATATATCTTTGTCCAGTTGAGTTGCTGGCAACACAGTTGGAAGGGATCATATCAGCCATTGAATGCTTAGCACAATCAAGACAGATGACGGTCTCTGCCACATGAAGAAGAACTCAGCATGTGCTTTGGTAAGTGGTTCCACTGTCAAACTGCTGTTACTTTTAGGATTTTTTTCCCCAAACAATCAATCAGAATCTATCTTCCTATAAGTCAAGAACATTATATTGTGTTCTGTGCTCTCAGATGATAAAGAACAGGTGTGATATCCTTTCAAGTACTTGAAAATTGGGGTAAGCATGAAATGGAAAACATATTTTGCTGAGAGAGTCAAACAAAACAGCCCACATAGTCCCACTTCACATGTCCATCAAAACAGTCAAGTTGGCTGTATTCACTCAGAACAAAACTATGAAGTGCTTTATTCCAACTTCAGACCAAAATTCTCAGAGCGTACACATTTTAATTCAAGCTCTGAAGAGTCAAAATGGTCCATGTGAAGGCCAGAATGCTTTATTTCAAGATTGTTTTTTATGACAAAACAGTCAAAACACTATTTCTCAATACACACAGGTTCTTTTCTGAGGTTAAAACAAGTTGTTTGTTTCAGTTTCAAAACAAATGTGGAACATAAAACTTCTGTTTTCTGCTCAAAACGCATGATCTGTTTGCCTTCTCATAGCCATCCATGAGGGATCAAGGTCAAGGAGGGGCAAATGATGAACATTCTTCATGACTTCATCTTGTAAGATATACCAAGTGATTTATGGTCTTGTATCCAACCCTGGAATGCATCCAACATTGGAATGCAAGTACACAAAACCAGGACTTGTGTTATGACTTTGCAACACACCTTTTTTTGGGGGCGGGAGGGGCAGGGTCACTGCAATTTGTACAGGACACTTCTGCTCCTTCTTGAACTTTTTGTGCATGCTCCTCCCCCTCAGTCACCTTTTATTAAGACTTAAATGTTAAGGCTTACCCAATGCCTTCAGATTATTTTCATAAGATTTAATTTTAAATTCTCTGATCATTTTATGCACCTATTCCAGTTTCTCTGAATCTTTCTTAAAATATATACATAACTGAACACAGTATTTAAAGTGGTATCTCACCAATGCTGAATATAATGGAATTACTGTATTTCTTCCCATGATCTGAAACATATTCCTACTGATGCAGCCTAAAACTGCATTTGACTTTTCTGAAATTATACAAGTGCTGCTTATTCATATTTGGCTTGTGACAACTTCCAGATACTTTCCATGCACACACTGCTGAGGCCAGATATCCTCTTCTGCATCTATTCCTTGGCTATGTTTCTGTCAAAGGTGAGCTGGAAATCTACAGCAGGTCATCACAATTGATTAAAACAATGCATATCTTTTTCTCCAAGAAAGCCATCTCCAAATGGGAAATCAGTAGTTTCTACTTTGCTCTCTTCTTTAATAGCTCTTATCTTGTTTTTTCCCCTTCCTTTTATTCTGAACTTGCCTGAAGAAGCTTTAAAAAAAAATAGCAATCTTTTGCAACCTCAGCTTGTTCTGAGCTTTTGTTTTCTTTACATCATATGTACAAATCTCACCTGATCTTGTTCTTCCTTGGAGACCCATCCCCATTTCTGCCTTCTGTGTTTCCTTCCTAATTTTCAGAACTTCACTTTTTTTCTCCAGTAACACCATTGTCTGCTGTCTCCTGGAATTGTTGGTAAGTTTATTTTTATTTTCCTTTCTTTAGGAACTCTCTTCCATTATGACCTCTTTCTATTTTGTTCACTAAGTCTTCACTTTTAGGTAATATCAAGTCAAAGGTAAAGGCTCACCTCATATCTTTCTTTATCCTTTGAAAGAATAAGTGATCAGAAAAACAGATCAGGAATTGCCTGGAAGAACCATGCTTGTTAGAGTTTATCTCTTAATAGATGTCATGGTAATTAGAGAATATACTGTAGGATTATTTCTACTTCATAGCTCTCTAAAAGATCTGAACTTTGCTGTTGGAAAACACCATCCATATCTTCTTCTTTGATGGGTAGCCATGAGCAGACTGTCTTCTTCCATTGATTTTAAACCAGATGCTCACAGGGACAGCACCAAATTCCTTCCCTTGGACTTCTATTCAGATGTTATTTTTAAGATACACTGCAATTCTTCCTTCATTTCTATTGCCTCTGTATCCTTCAATTGCTGTATTCCAGTTGTAAGAATCATCCCACCACTTCTCAGTTATTAACTTAACTGATTGTTGCCATCCTGAAATAAGAGTTCAGACTCAGTTATCCATCTGTGCTCTTCTGAGTCCTCTTCTGTAGACTAGAAGGATGTATGAGAAGATGCAGTTCCTTCAGTTTCTTTCTTTGAGCTTCAGAGTCTGAATGATGCAGTTGTTTGGGTGATGCCATTTGTCCCATGTAGATGAACAAGAAAGGATGCCTGTAAAAAGACATATGTGTCTTAGCACCTCTGTTCCATTCTTGACCTGTACTCCTTGGAGACAACATTTTTCACAATCCAGAGAGTGCAGCTGCTAAATAACATTTACTGTTCCTTGTAATAAAGCATTACCAACTCCTGCAGTTCTCCTCTTTGTTCTCTTGCAGGTAGCATTTCCATTCCGTATCTTCTCTCATTTGCAGTTGGGCCTCTTGTCTCATTTTTAGCACCATCTCTTTTTTGTCCTTTGGAACCTCAAGCCTGTTTCTTCCAGGGGGACCTAAAAACTGTTTCTGAGTTCCAGTCATACAGAATGTTTTTTGAATCTCATCTCCTGTCCCTCTAGTCCTTTCGGCTTGTTCTTTTATTTGACATTTCTTCTTGTGGAAAGTTGCTTCCTCTGTCTGCCCTGTCTGTTTATTTACGTGATGGATAGATAGATCACCTAAGCAAGATCTGAGTTGATGAACTCTTTTTGCAAAAGGAAAATCTGATACCAAAAACCTCTATCTATATTTCTAAATCAACCTCAATATATTTTGGACTAGGAAAGGTAATTGCATCGATGTTGTATATATGAGTTTGTACATAAACAAACACATGAGTATTGGAAACCCTAGGGGAAAATGTCTTTGTCTGGAACTGGAGAAAGAAAAGTGATAGGAAAGTCTCTCTAAAGAAAGACTTTCACAAAACAGGGCATCCTAAGATAGAAGGTGGTTTCCTCCCTCCCTGGAGCAGCTCTGAATCTGATCTCAGTGCCCTTCAGTATATGGAACATAATGATATTTGTCATCAAAATATTTATTACACCAAAAGATTTTGGCTACTTCAGGATGCAAGGAATATACTTCTGCATTTCAGAATTGTGTTGATTGGAATGATAAATAATGTGATTCTGTGTGTGTGTATGTGCACGCACATGTGTATATGCACAAAAGGGGGCAATGAGGAAGCAGGTGAACAATAGCTTTGGATTTGACTTCCAGGGAAGAAATGGTGAATTGAAGGCAACTCCACTAAAAGCAGAGCCAATGACCATGGCAGAATGAAGACCCAGCAAGTAGACCAGCTCTTCAACAATTCCTCTCTAGACAAACAGGGAACTTGGGATTGCCCATAAGTGATCCACACAGTTTTTCCTCATGAGGAGATCATGAGACAGTGGTTTCTGGAGAATAACCATCTTGCTCAAGCCACAGTCAGTGCCTTTAAAAGGACACAGGGTTCTCATACTTCCTTTTCTAAGATTACAATTAAAGGAGAAGAACACTTAAATTTGACTTACTAATACAGAATGGAGCAAAATCTTTTAACATTGGACATATTGAAGGATATTTTTTAACAATGGACCCAGAAGTTAATTTTAAGAGTGTCTGCCTCTATAGATAGACTGTGCTTAAAAGATGTTATGGAAGAGGAACAAGTTTTACCTGACAAGACTGAGGCTGATCTGAAAGTTGATTTAAAAATGACAGGCTACAAGAATGATATGAAAAAATATGCTACCCTGGACATACAAAAGAAACCAGCTGATGTGTCAGAATCCTCGCAAGATTTTATAGTAGATTATTATATGGCTAGTTTAAAAAAAAAGGTTTTTTCCACATGCTGCGGTTCGGCCATTGGAAAAGGGGAGGGGGAGTAGGAAGGAGAGACCGTTTGATGCAGATGGTTTCTTATCACAAGCCTTGGAATGTTCAAGGCCATGCCAGCAAGGGAATCAGAAGACAAGAACTAAGGGCGAAGAAAGGGGGGGAAAAGAAAGAAAAGCAGTTTTTGGCGCGCTTTTATTCAGTCTCAGCAATGCTTTGGATCTGTACACTTATTCTTAATAAATGAACTTTCTTTTGAATCAATATTGGTTGCAAGGAGAGTTACTGGTTTTAAGATCAACAAGTGGCAGTTCGTTACATCCTCGGAGGGAGGACTCGGAGAGCGAAGAGATGGGGGTGAGTCCCATTAAAATTTGGGTGGAACTAAGGGTGGTGAGGACTAATCGGAGGGCAGAGATACGGGCGCTGATAGACTCTGGCTGCTCCCGAAATCTGATTAACCCCGCCCTTGCTCGGGGTTTGGGACTGCGCTTAAAGAGACTCAAAACCCCTGTGGTTTTTACCCAGCTGGACGGATCGCCAGCGGGGGGAGGGCCGGTGGAGTATCGTACAGAAGAGCTTGAACTAACTATGGGGGACCATAGAGAGACTATTAAATTCCTAGTGACTCCCATGGCATGCAACCCAGTGCTTCTGGGCATGAACTGGTTAAAAAGGAAAAACCCAGAAGTGAACTGGGAGGAGAAGATCTTGCGTTTCCCGAAGGAGGGGGGAGTGGAAGTTGAAGGAATTACCGAAACGTTGTCAGATGAAGAGATGGGTGCTGTGAGTGGGGAAAAGGCAGTGGAAGCTGCAATCCAGATTCCCAAGGAATACCGCGACCTGCAGGAGGTGTTTAGCGAAAGGGAGTCAGATCAGCTACCCCCCCATCGTGCCAGTGACTGTGCCATAGAGATTGAGCCGGGGGCTAAATTTCCAAGGAAGAAAATGTATCCAATGACACCCAAAGAGTTGGAAGCATTGCGGGAGTTCATTGACAAGAATCTAAAGAGGGGCTTTATTGTACCTACGCATTCTCAAATTGCTGCACCGGTGCTATTTAGGGAAAAGAAGGATGGCTCCCTACGTTTGTGCACGGATTATAGAGGGCTAAATGCCATTTCTGCTGACAACAGGTACCCACTCCCCTTAATGAAAGACCTGTTGGCACATTTATCCAAAGGGAAAATTTTCACCAAGCTGGATTTAAGGGAGGCGTACTTCAGGGTGCGAATACGTGAAGGAGACCAATGGAAGTCCGCCTTTAACACGCCTCTGGGGTGCTTCCGTTATGAAATAATGCCGTTCGGATTAAAAGGAGCGGCGGGGGTATTCATGCAACTTATAAATGAGGTGTTACAAGAGTATTTATACCAGGGGGTGTTGGTTTATCTGGACGATATCCTGATTTACACTGAAACCATGGAGCAACATGTGCAATTAGTCAGGAAGGTGCTAAAAAAGCTACTGGAAGCTCAGTTGTATGCCAAGCTCTCCAAATGTGAATTTCATAAACAGCAAATTGACTATTTAGGATATAGAATTTCGCATCAGGGAATTGAAATGGACCCAGCAAAGGTGAGGGACGTTACAGGTTGGGAGGCTCCCAAAACCAGGCGTCAACTTCAAAGTTTCCTGGGCTTTGCTAACTTCTATCGGCAGTTTATACCCAACTTTGCCCAAGTAGCACTCCCACTTACCGATTTGTTGAAAACCAAGGGCAAGGACAAGGCGAAGGCATCAAAACCTGGAGCCCCCTTAGCCTGGACTAAGGAGTGCCAGGAGGCGTTTCAAAGTTTAAAGCGTCTGTTTACGGCTGAACCAATCTTAAAACACCCTGATCCAGAACAGCCATTTGTCATACAGGCAGATGCCTCGGATGTAGCAGTGGGAGCTGTGTTGTTGCAGAAGGGGGCAGGGGGGGAACTGTTTCCTTGTGCATACATATCCCGGAAATTTTCAGAGACTGAGAGACGCTGGTTGGTGTGGGAAAAGGAAGCGTTCGCAGTACGCTGGGCATTAGTTTGTTGGAGGCATTTGTTAGAGGGGTCACCCCATCCATTTGAAATTTGGACTGATCACAAGAATCTAGAGGCTTTGACGGCACCGAGGAAACTGTCACCAAAGCAAATGAGATGGGCACAATATTTTCATCGATTTAACTTCTCCCTGAAGTATATTCCTGGGGGGAAAAATTTTCTGGCAGATGCTCTGTCTCGGTTGCCTCAACACAATAGCAAACGGGAGGAAGTAGTCGCTCCAGTAATTCCATGTACCCAAGCAGCCCTAAGAGTGGTCACTAGAGCTCAGAAAAAAAAGGGTGAAGGACAACCAGAAGGAGAGTTATTGGTAAAATTAAATGCCCAGATTGCTCAGGATGAGTGGTTCAAAAGCAACAGCCAGTTGCTAGTAAACAAACAAGGGGCATGGTGGTGGCAAGACAAGCTATATGTCCCTGCAGATGCTAGAAAGTGGGTTTTGCAAAGAAGTCACGACAGCAAAACAGCTGGGCACTTTGGTTTTGTGAAAACATTACATCTGATCAGACGTCAATTTTGGTGGCCAACAATGAGAAAAGATGTAGGGGAATATGTAGCCACATGCCCCACGTGTGCTATGGCCAAAAAGAGAGGGGGCAAACCAATGGGGCTTCTACAGACAGTAGCAAACCCTGTAGCTCCTTGGAAGCAAATAAGCATGGATTTTATTGTAGACCTGCCTGAAAGCAACAAAAAGACTGTTATTTGGGTAGTTACAGACCTTTTTTCCAAACAAGCACATTTTGTGGCATGCCAAGCCATTCCATCAGCACCCAAATTGGCTAAATTATTCATACAACATGTCTACCGAGCTCATGGGGTCCCAGAACGGATAATTTCGGATCGCGGGGTCCAGTTTACTGCCAAATTCTGGAGAGCGTTCCTAAAACTACTGGGGGCATCGCAAGGCTTGAGTTCGGGTTACCACCCCCAGACAGCGGGATCATGTGAACGTCTGAACTCAGTATTGGAACAATATTTGAGATGTTTCATTAACTACCAACAAGACAATTGGGATGAACTGTTACCATTCGCTGAAGTAGCTTATAATAATGCAGTGCACCAAAGCACTGGTCTCACCCCTTTTAAAATAGCTACAGGACAAGACTTTGTACCCATCCCAGAACTGCCTAAGCAGACCACTCAAGTCGCTTCGGTTGATGAGTGGATCCAGCAGATGACACAAGTGTGGCCTCAGATTGCTGCCTCGTTGCAGGAGGCCAGAGCTACATACAAGAAATTTGCAGATGCTAAGAGAACACCAGAAAAAGACTGGAAAGTAGGAGATAAGGTTCTTTTATCTACTAAACATCTTAAATCATTACAACCTTCCAGAAAGCTCGCTCCAAGATTCATAGGGCCTTTTGTCATCGATAAAGTAATTAATCCAGTTTCACTACGATTACAGATGCCTGCCACCTTTAAAAAAATCCATCCAGTATTCCACTGCGACCTGCTTAAACCATATAAGGAGTCTTCTCAGTGGCATCCCTCTCCAGTACCTCCTAAACCATTGATGGTTGAAGGAGAACAACATTTTGAAGTTAAAGAAATACTGGACAGCAGAAAGCACAGGGGGGGGGTTCAATTTTTAATTCAGTGGAAACATTTTCCCAAGTCAATGGCTGAATGGGTTGACAAGAAACATGTAAAGGCCCCACGTTTAGTTAAAAAATTTTATGATGCTTATCCTACAAAGCCTTAACAATTAGATTGGTTATTGTATTATGTGTATCTTTGCTTTTCATTTTAGAGTGAACTGCCCCTTTTCTGTGGAGGGGCAGTATGTCAGAATCCTCGCAAGATTTTATAGTAGATTATTATATGGCTAGTTTAAAAAAAAAGGTTTTTTCTACATGCTGCGGTTCTGCCATTGGAAAAGGGGAGGGGGAGTAGGAAGGAGAGACCGTTTGATGCAGATGGTTTCTTATCACAAGCCTTGGAATGTTCAAGGCCATGCCAGCAAGGGAATCAGAAGACAAGAACTAAGGGCGAAGAAAGGGGGGGAAAAGAAAGAAAAGCAGTTTTTGGCGCGCTTTTATTCAGTCTCAGCAATGCTTTGGATCTGTACACTTATTCTTAATAAATGAACTTTCTTTTGAATCAATATTGGTTGCAAGGAGAGTTACTGGTTTTAAGATCAACAAGTGGCAGTTCGTTACGTTGTCTTAATAATTAAAAGGGGCATACAAATAACAAACCAAGAGAGTGACTTGGATAATTTTCCTATACTGGATTTACAGAAGAGGCTTATTAAAGCTTTGAAGAATTTTGTGAGAAGGGACAAAGAAAAATTGAAAAAAAAATCAAGTTCTAGGTTATTATTTGAAGGAACTAAAAATCAAGATTATTAAAAGGTAAAAGGAAGGAATATAAAGTTGGTCTATTTGATCAAGGTTAAAATAGACCTGTTGTTATCTCTGGACTTTTAATGATCAAGACTGAAATGATGAGGTTTTAAGGATTTGTCTAGAGACAAGAGATGGGATATGGGAAGAAGATATCATTTGTTATATTTTAAGAGAAGGTGATAAGTTACTAAAATTGTTTATACTTGTGATGAAGGGGGAAGTAATTTCTTTATATATTTCTTTTCTTTTTCTTTACTATATTCTTATTTTTCTTTCTTTTCTATTTCTTTTCTATTTTTCTTTTCTGCACCTTCTATTTTTTCTTTTCATCTTATTTTTTTAGTTTGCATTAGTTTTTTTATCATTGTAATTGTAATCTTTAATACAATTACAATTAAAAGAAAAAAGAAAAATAGCTTTGGGTCCCAGCAATTGTGGGTGTCAGAAGGAGGAATATTTCTTTTTCTCCTCTCACCAACAGTCCTTTGACTTCAAGAATCCAGCTTAATAGTGGGCTGACTTAAATCCAGACATCTGCTGTACTGATTATCTTGTTGTTCCAAGGGATCAATGGGATATTTTTTTTCCCTTTGCAGCTAAATAGAAAAGTAGAACTGGGTCTCCCAATAACTGGAGAGAAAACACATGTCTAAAACCATATTATTTGAATTGCAACTGGAATTACACAGAACCCTTTTAATTAGCTGACAAGATCCATTATGCGGCAAATTTGTGTTTGTTGACCACTGTTCTCCTGGCAATATTTTGATGATTCCTGCATTGCTGATGGCAGCTGCCATTAAGTAGGGTGGAGAATGGCTTGACAGAGCTGCATTTAACCAGTAAGAAACCCAGCCAGCAGCAAATAAAAATTCACTGAACCAGACACTCCGTTGTGTTTTTCTTATTAGCAAACTTAGGTTAGATTTCAAATGTGTCTTGCAACACCACTGGAAAGATGAGTAAAAATGTATGTTTATTTTAATATGTTCTAATTTGTTAGCGCAGATTGGTCTTCATTCCCAAGGGAAAGTTATTTTAGAGCTGTTGCCAAGAGACTTCAGAAATGAGCAGCCTGATCAAAATAATAACTTGCTGCAACGAGCAAGCTTGGTTGCTCCAAGAGTGCAATTTAAATTATTTTTAACTAATAATAAGCCTGCTCATGCCTCAGCAGTCTGAAAAGATTTCACTTGGCATACCTGTTCTCAGCTGTTGTACCCAAGAGAGATGAGAAGGCATCATCAGAAACAGACTAATCCAAAATATCTCCCCTTCAGATTGCCTACTGAGGATAATCATTCATTTCTTGTTTACAGATTTCATTCCTTGGGCACTGCTTCAGGTTTGATTTCCTGCAATGAAAAGCAGTTATAATAGCTTCCTTGATGCATTGAACTGTGGGATTCAGGGCCGTGCAGTTCCTCTTTAGATACCGACTTCAGCACTGCACACACTACTGACCTGCCTATAAATGCCCATACATCGACTGGACTTAGTTGTTCTTCTGCATTTGGACCAGCATCGTGGGTAAAGCTGGACTCATGGCAGAGGGGGAATGCAACAGTAGATTGGTAGAAATATGTGCTGCCCCTTTACACTAAGGAGAATAACATGGGAGCAGGCTATCTGAGGGACTGCCCCTCCCTGATTCCATCTGCCCATCCTACCAGATCCAGCAGAGAGGACCTATCACAGATTCTGTCATCTAGGGAGCTACATTTGATGGGCCCCAGGCAGTGGGTCTTTTCTGCTGTGGTGCCTGCATTGTGGAATCTTCTCCCCGCTGAGGTGAGGTTGGCCTCGTCATTGTTGAGCTTCAGGAGGTCCCTTAAGACTTGGTTCTGCCAGCAGGCCTGGGGACCCCAAGGGACAGGGGAATTAGTGATGTGGCTGCCTTATTTTTAACATCTTTTTATTCTCTGTTTTATTTATTTTTTTATATTTTTAGTGTATTTATTTACTGTTTTTAGCTTTGTTGTACACCACCCAGAGTTGCCTGTGGTGAGATGGGCATCTATATAAATTGGTTAAATAAATAAATAAACAAACAAACAAACAAACAAACAAATAAATAAATAACAATACATAGCATTTCTCTATCATGATGGAACTTCCAAATTTGTTATCTCCACTATTGCTGTACCAATTCTGAAGCTGAAGTGGAAGGGCTAAAGCTAAGGGGTCATAACTTCCACAAGACCTCTGGGTGAATGTATAGCTTGGCTAACATAACTTCCTTTTTCACAGATTTCAGCTTGATCCTAAGTGTAACATTCATTACAGCAAAGTCAAGGGCACTGCATTCCAACAGACTTACTACCTAGCAGGATGGTAGCCTTAGCCATATACTCCTCTGCCAGAGCCTCCCCTGCCTCAGGGAAATGATTGAGCATGGCAGAATTTCAGACTATTTGCCTAGAATGCGATGGGCTAGACAAAATTCACAATGATCACAAGAGAATTTCCCCATTCATTTTCAGAAGACTGGTAAAAGCTCTTATTTTTAGGAATATCTTTAACTCGTAATTCTATTTCTCTTTCTTGTTGTGCCATCTGTATGTTTTGCCATCATACCTATACCTATATCTCAGTGTTACAGTTTATCACATTGTGATATTGATTTTTAATGGAATTGTTAGGTTATATTTTAATGTAGTACTGATTTCATTTTGGTGAGTCCATTGAGCTAATCATCTATCACAAGGGAACAGCACTGTCCAACTACCGACCAAAAACTTCCCTCCCCACAACATGGAAAATCCTATCAGGCATCATAGCCGCCAAGCTATAGGACCATATGGGCCAGTACATGAGCACAGCTCAGAAGGGCATGGGGAACAACACCAAAGGCTCAAAATACCAGTTGCTCATAGATAGAGTAGTCACCCAAGACTCAAGGTCCAGACCGATCAATCTGAGCACAGCCTGGATTGACTACAGGACTCAATGCCACACACATCGATCTGTGAATGCCTAGCACTATACAAAGTTAACAGGACACCAAGGACCTTCTTCAAGAACTCAATGGAACTGCGGAAGACAACACTGGAAGTCAACTCAAGAGAGCTTGCACAAATGGTCATTGAGTGTTGCATATACCAAGTTGATCCACAGTCCTTGCTGCTGTTCTGCATAGGTTTGAACCCCCTCAGCCAGATAATCACAAGGATTGGATACAGATACAAGTTCAAGAGTGGAACTACCATCGTCCACCTCCTCTTCATGGATGACATCAATCTGTATGCTAACAGCGAATAAGGCATCAACTCACTAATCCACCTGACACAGACCTACAGTGAGGACATTAGGATGTCATTTGGACTAGAGAAGTGTGGCTGGATGGTAGTAAAGAGAGGGAAGTTAGTTAAGACTGATGGGGTGGAACTATCAGTGGGCCACATAGCAGACATATAGACCAGCTACAAGTAGCTTGGTATTCCACAGTCACATGGGAACCACAATGAGGAGGCAAGAAAGACAGCAACATCCAAGTACCACCAAAGGGTAAGACAGGTCCTGAAGAGCCAGCTCAATGGGAAGAACAGGATCCATGCCATCAACACATATGCCCTGCCAATCATCAGATACCCTGCCAGTATAGTGAGCTGGCCAAAAGACGACATGGAGGTTGCTGATGTGAAGACCTACCCAGAAGCTCCTCACAATGTACAGAGATTTCCACCCCAAGTCCAACACTGTACACCAGCCAGAAAGAGGACGGGTAGGGTCTGTGAGTGTCAAAGCCACTGCCCTGGGTGAAACCTGGAGCATCCAGGAGTACATCAGTAAGATGGCACCCAAAGATGAGCTGCTGAGAGAATGCCTGAGGCAGCAGCAGACATGGGAGGAAGTTCAAGCAGAGGAAGTTCCATGTCAAGAGAAGATGCTGCATGGGATGTACCATTAGCAGATAGCTGAGGTGGCTGACATTGGGAAAACCTACCAGTGGCTGGAAAGGGCTGGATTAAAAGACAGGACTGAGGCACTGATTATAGCAGCAAAAGAGCAGGCGCTAAGCACCAGAGCCATAGAAGGAGGACTCTACCACACTAGACAGGACCCAAGGTGCAGACTGTGCAGAGAGGCCTCAGATAGAGTCCAACACAGTGTGGCAGGGTGTAAGATGCAGGCAGGAACAGCATACACTGAATGGCACAACCAAATAGCTGGCATTGTGTACAGGAACATCTGCCCAGTGTATGGGCTAGACCCCCCCCAAGTCCAGACGGGAGATTCCACAGAAGGTCGTGGAGAATAACAGGGCTAAGATCCTGTGGGACTTCCAGATCCAGATGGACAGGTAGATACTGGCCAATCAACCAGACATTGTGGTAGTAGATAAGGACCAGAAGACAGCGGTGGTGATAGGTGTAGCAGTGCCAAGTGACAGCAACATAAGGAAGAAGGAGTATGAGAAGATTGCCTCCAACAGACCACAGGAACAACATCAGAGCTCTCTGTCCAGAAGAGTGCAGTGCTAGGAGCAGCTAAGATACTGTGCAGAACCCTCAGACTCCCAGGCCTCTGGTAGAGGACCCAAGATTAAGGAAGACATATATCACCCACAGGGCTGAGGGAAATTTTTATCAGTGTTACAGTTTATCACATTGTGATATTGATTTTTAATTGGAATTGTTAGGTTATCTTTTAATATACTGTGGTACTGATTTCATTTTGGTGAGTCCATTGGGCTAATCATATATCACCAACACTATGGTAGAAACAAGAGCTTGAGAAACACCAAACACATGTTAAGATAGATATAAAATATGTAAGAATAAGGATACCTTAGACTCACTACCTAATAGCTCAACCAAAGCCTCTCCTGGACTAATTTCATGATACAAGCATTATCTATGCATATGCCAAGATGGTTAACCTTCTATGTCTTGAGAAAGTGTGATAAATGTAATGCAGACGATCTATAAAAAGACAAGCACGCCCATTCACAGCATGCTGCACACTTTTTGAAAATCTTTAACCCCAGTCATTTCTGGATTACAGAAATGAACAGAGAAATAATGACCCTCTGTGGACCAGGTGTGATGTGCGTTTTCTTTTGCTATCTTTCCCTTATCTAAAGGAATACAGGGAGAGCCTCAAGGCTAAATCTACAACATATCCCTAGACAAACTCTGTTACTGCAATAATTCAATTCTCCCTCTGCAACAACATGCACACAGCTATCTTTCTCTATTTCCAAGTCTTTCACAATTACTCCAAATGACAATATGTTCATCTCTTACAATGGTTTCTTAAATATTTTCCTTCAGCCGTTCTATACCCGCTTTCTCTTCCTCTGTACTCCCAGTGTTCATAAATAAACACGCTTCCCATAGATAGAATTTATCCTGGCAATTCCCCTGTCCTATTAAGGATGGTCTGTGGATTTACCCTGCAGGCAGGCCCTAGCATTGTGGAAAGACACCATCCCAGTTTGCCAGGAACAATACCCCAAATATTTGCCCATCAAACAAAAGAAATGTCCTGACCTCCCAAAACATCCACAATAATATTATTACCAAGGCATACGTTTGCCCCAAGCACAATATGAAACATGAAAAGAGGCTCTTAAGAATTTTGCAATAAAATAAGCTAAACAAGGCCAATTTTTAATTACAAACAGTAACATTACTTCAGAACATTTTGATTTTTACCTGAAGAGGGACATTTTAAAATGAATTAGGGAAAGCACATAGAGCACGGCTTTGGAATTCTCTCCAAGCCTTTTACTAATAGTAATTGCTTCAGTGTGTGGATTTCTACTTCACTTTGTGTTGTTTCTCCCTGTGTTTGTGTGCATGTGTACACTGGAACCATAAACCTACTCTGGGTCACATGACCAGGAAAAGAGAGGGCTTAGAACAAGGCAGTTAGCAGCGTGGTGAGACTGCCCAATTGTCTCCCAGTAGAGATCTCTGGAGGTGATTTTTTTTCTGCACCCCCAAGCCACTTCCATCCATTTTCAGACTCAATCTGTGTTTTTCTGGCTTACACACCACACCAAATTTGGTCCCATGCCGTTCAACTTTTGGAAAATCATCCTGCTGATGTGCAGACAGATAGATAGGTAGGTAGACAGTAAAGTCCCTTTACGTAATTTCTTTACCACATGCCACTGGGTTGAAAAAAATAAAACTGGGAGGATGTTTTTCTTTCAAAGAACTCTGAGAAATGTACCTTAGAAAATGTATTGAGTTTTTCGAAAAATAGACATTTTAAGGTTTCCTTTTTTAGCCACTAAAGTGGGAAAAATTTAGATTCCACAAAGAAAAGATGTTTAAGGAAATGTATTTATATTTATTGTATTTATATTTTCATAGACACAGAGAAGAAATAATTTAGCTGTGATACTGGGTGCTCAATTAAGAATTCAGCTCTCACATGAAAATGTGGAGCACCTCTCCTAATTGTAAGCCTTATGCACTAAAAATGCAAAGATTTCAGCCAATAAAAATCCTTCAAAGTCACCTTGCAGAGCGTAGTGTAGGAAATAGCATTAAAGGCTTCCTGGACAGAGTCTTAATATAACCCTTTTGACTGAAACAACATTAGAGCTTCATTTATAAACTCTGGAATACTAATGTTAATGGCATCTTTTAGTTTTACAAAGTCACATAACCACATCTATTTATACAGTAAACTAATTTTAACCACCACACCAGGTGAAAGAAGTTGAGCACAATTTGCCTGCTGTCATCAGGATATAAATAACAACAAGCCAGCAGTATAACTCCTGTAGTATCTATCCTTCTCAATGTCAAGCTGCAGAAAAAGTTTAAATGTAAGCAGAATTATGACATACATAATTTTGCTGACACGTTGGTAAGATGGGCTAATAAATGAGACGTTTCAAGAAGAACCTTGAACATCTGTGATTTACTGAGAGGTACGAGGTGCTAAATCTCAGCAGACAGCAAACCTAGACAAACTTGCTTGAGCCCAGAAGCTAAGCTAGATTGCACCTGGAAATCCAAGATCTATTAGAAAGGAGGCAAAGGGAAAGGAGGCAGTGGGGAACCAGTTATGAACTGATGCCTAGAAAATAACATGGATATGTCCATGAAGTCATCAGAAGTTGAACTGTAGGATTACAAAAGGCTAGGACTAAGTATTTAAGATCTTAAGGATTGGAGAAACAACATGGAACTTTGCTTTTCTATGTGATCACAGCTACAAGACTGTTATATGCGCAAAGATGGAAGGATCCACAAATACCTACAGTGGAAGAATGGATCAGAAAATTAATGGAATTGGCTCAAATGGTGACGTTAACAGCATTAATAAGAGATAATACTGTTTCTAACTTTGTCTCCTCATGGCCACCCTTCTTAAATCACGTACTTGTGTGGGGAAAAAAATGAGGTTTTGATTGTGGGCTTCAATGATTAGATGGTTTGTGTTGATAGAAATAATGTGAATTTGGGTTAATTAGTGGTAAGAGATTAACTTTTTTAAAAATGTGTATCTATATCTGTATTGGGATAGTCGGAAGTCACTTTCTGTTTCAATTTTCTATCTATTCTCACTATTTTAGTTTTTATCTTTTTTTTTAGTTCTATCTTCTTTCTTTGCTGTACTTTCTGTTTTGTATTTTAACAGTACTTTGTAATATAATATAATATAATATAATATAATATAATATAATATAATAATATAATATAAAAGTTCTTATGGAGAAAAAAGGGGGAAGAAGTATTTAAGATCTTAAGAAGATGGGAAAAATTTCAAACATACTGTTTAGTGACCCTGAGTCTGCAAATAGATGCATTATTTTCTGCATCTGTGTCTCAGACCATTTTCATACATTCCACATCAATAATCCCAAGACCACCAGTTTATGGTCAAAAGGGAGCAGCAACGTATCCTGGTTTATCCTTATCCTTTTAAAAATGTATTTTCACACTCATATTTATACTTTATCCTCATCCAGAAAGAGTGCCAAAATGCTGATTAAATGTAAGACCAGCTTTCATACATCATTATACAGACTCAACACATCTAAAACTGAGCAGAAATATCATAAAATAACTTATACCATTTACCACATAAACAGGTGTCTTTACAACCTTCCAATGGATTTTATAAGGCTTAACCAAAATTTAGCTACTTTGTAGTTGATACCAGGAGATTTGTCTACTAAAAGGAAAGAAACATGGCAAAAGTAAACTGTTGGAAGTGATATAATTTCCATGTGAAGATCCTTACAAAAAGACTGGTATAAAAGGGAACACTTAATGATTTCAACTGCTTCGGTCTCATAAGAGGCAACCACATTTATTGAAAGTATATTAGTATGCTGTATTTGTCCTCTAGCAGGGCAGATGGAAGGACATTGGACTGAACCTTAAAAAAAAAGCTTTCCAATGTTCGTGCAGAGCCAATGTCTTACAATAACAGACTGATTGGGTGCAGAGAAGGTTTGGTTTCCATGTTTGATAATGTGAGAAGGCACTTGCTAGATCACTTTGCAGTTCTATGTTTGTGATGCATTGCAAAAAGATTTCTCCAGCTGTCTCATATGGCATGGATAATACCAGCACTGGTGAAAGACCATATGGCAATATTTTTGTATGAAATGTCTTTTTTCAAGTTCATTGGAAATCATAAACAAACATAGAGGGGGCTAGACCTGATGGATGATACTTTAATTTTAGCCAGTACTTGAACATGGAAAACCACATTCTTCCCTAAAACTTCAATAACCCCATTTCCAGCCAAAGTATGGTTTTAGGTATGCATCTTGCTCCATGTAGCAGAACTATCAGAAATTTGAAGTGTAAAGGGTATAATGAGGTGAAGTTGGTTTTTTATCTGGATCAAACTGAGCTCCATAAAGGAAACACTTTGGCCATAAGCCTGCTTCCTTTTGCACAGAAGAATCTCAGGAGAACTGTTGTGGTCTTTTGGGTACTCCAAGGACATCTGGACAGCCTCCTCCTCCTCCTCCTCCTCCTCCTCCTCCTCCTCCTCCTCCTCCTCCTTCCTGAGGTATCAAAGGCTATAACTAGATTCTTTAAAAAATTAAATTGTTCAATAACATGACCATACATTTTCCAGTTATATGCCCTTGGTCACTTAGAAAAGATCATAAACTTGGTTTTATGACTATTAATTACAAACTGATCATGAAGGCAGTATTGGCTAAGAACCTTCAGGGCTCTTCTGAGACTAATTGAGGCTTTGAGGGTATCACAACATCACCTGTAATCATCTGTGACCATACACAGCCTCCTTCCACTGTTTTGGGAGTGTATATATCTAAATACTTGAAATGCTTCAATAATGAATGAACACTAATTCATTTATAAATTAACATAAAAATTTTAAAGGATAAGTACCAGGATGGGTTTGAAAAGGGTTGGACAGTCAATCTTTATACATTACACATTACTCTCAAAGTTGCACTATAATGTAACTTATAAATAAGTAGTAGCAAGCACCTATCAGTTATGGAGTTCTTAGTTTACAGTTTTACTCTATAAATAGAGTCAGATACAGACTTGAGATCAATAAAAGCTGCATAAAGGGCTTAGTGGTATATTTATAAACCAAATGAAATATAAAACTCTGATCCAAAGTAGAATATCCTCCCGCAAATCCAGCCAGTTCCTCCTCTGAGACTGGGTGGGCTCAAATCTTTATTTGTTTTTTAAAGTTAACCTATTTGGGTGAAATAATTTGGTTTTTAGTTCTGTGTGTGTGTGTGTGTGTGTCATCAAGCCAGTGTCAACTCCTGGTGACTGCCTGGACTAGTCCCTGCAGTTTTCTGGACAAGATTTTCAGAAGTGGTTTGCCACTGCCTTCTTCTCGGGGCTGGGAGGGAGGGACTGGCCCAAGGTCACCCAGCTGGCTTTATGCCTAAGGTGGGCACAGTCTCCCAGTTTCTAACCTGATGCCTCAACTACTACACCAATCTGACTCTGTACAAATAGAGCTTACTTATTTTACATTGATCCAAAAAGTGGCAACTCTTCGCATGGTTTTCCAGAAATAAGTCTCATTAAACCTGAGAAGACTTACTCCCATGTAAGTAACTATAGAATTTCAGCCTAAAACTTAACTTTGACATGTGTATTATTTATGGTTTTATCTGCATAAAAGACAAAAACATCCATTTTGACTGGGAGAAAAAGAAATCCAAAATCTGTAGTACTAGATTACCAGCCAACACTTTTCGCATACTATTCGGTAAACCTTCAGTTGGCTATGTAAAGGTATTGCCCATATTTAGAGAGGGGGAGAGAGTTTATTCAGAGTTACATATACAAATTACCTACATTTGTGGTGACATAACGAAACAACAACAAAATAATTCACCAGTAAAAGACCTGTTGGATTCCATGCCTAAGGTAGGATTAGAACTATGATCTCCTAGCTTCAAATCAAGCATCTTAACATTGGCTCTGTTCTGTCACAGACACCTATGCTTATCAACAAAACATAAATAGTATAGTGTTTCGTTGATATGCACAGAAGTCTATGACAGAAGAGAGCCAATGTTAAGGTGCTTGATTCAAAGCTAGGAGGTTGCTAGTTCTAGTCCTGCCTTAGGCACGGAATCCAACAGGGTGAGTTTGGGCCAGTCATTCTCTCAGCCTAGGAAGAAGGTGCAGGCAAGCTACTCCCCAAAATTTTGCCAAAAATCTGCTGAGACCTGTTCCTATAGTTACCAGGAGTCACGTTTAACTTAATAAGCCATAACAACATTATTTCTACTTGTTGATCCTATTGTGAAATAGTTAATGAAATATTCAAATCACATATTTCAGGCGGGGGTAGATTGGATAAACTATTCTTGAACCAAACCAAGGACAAAACCAACTAAGAAATTAAGTGTGAGCTGATTCCACTGGGGAGACTATCGGAAGGATGTTGTATCAATATCATACATTGATTCTCTTCTCTTTTAGTACTTTTCCATATAGTGCTATGCGTAAAATGATCCACAGAGCCTTGCTTCGTATTACATGCAGAGACACATAAGTAGCTTTGATGTCAGCTTTCAACTTCTTTAAAAGGTTTCCAGAATGCCAGACTTTCTGAAGTAATGCTTGAATGGCAGAAGTGAAATGCACACTGGAAGGAAATAGGTATTGCAGCTGAACTGGGTACAGTACTGATTTTGACACCAAACCTTCTACAATGTCAATATTTACCACTTGGAAATTCTTGTGTTAAATCAGGGCTAACCCAAAATACCCTGCTCCCTGCATTGGAAAAGCTAAATAGCATTTCTTTCTTGCCTTGTCAAAGTACAAGCTACTAAATATAATCCACATTATTTTGGAACATGAAACAGAAAATCCTGCAATATTAATAATTACAATCGCATTTGTTGTGCTTTCTTTTGTGACATCCAAAGTCTGATATTTTAGATGACTTAATGGTAGGGAAAGCTTGGTATAGGAGGAGATATGAAATTCAGTGAAAGGGATTTCACTGAAGAAATACAGTTCAAGTTTCTTGATCTATCCACCTATTTAGAACTTCTGCCCAAACTATAGTAGCTGACATGAAAACAAACAGATATTTGTTGGGGGACGAGGTGTTGAAATGTCTGCATGCCAGATTGTCCTGCAAAGTAGTCATTTGCATATGTTTTCTAAGCCATCTTCTGTACAAGAAATTGATGAGCAAATCCTGTCATTTAACATCCAATCATAAAACATTTGAACTTTGTATTAGAATAACAATTTAATTTTTTACAGACAGCTATCCAAACTAGATAAGATGGAAACCCATGTTCCATGCAAGGAAAATATAGATTAAAGTGGGATTAATTCTGTAATTATTTACATACCTAATTTGCAGGTTTCATTCTGGATTACATAAAAACTACACTTTAATTTTCTTTGCAAGGAATCCTGATGAATTGAACATTCTAGAATGATATAAAAATATTGGAAAATTGAAACATGTTGCTACAGTGACAGGGTAGCACTCATAATGGGAGTGGGGAGTTGACCAATGCTTGCCTGTTCCCAGTTGCTCTTTACTCATGATTAAAACCCTGATCCCTATTTAGAGTATATCTGTTCAATTGTGAATACAGGAAAGCAGAGAATGCATATGTAACCAGATAATACTAAAGCTGGAGAACATTTTCAAAGAAGAAGTTCTCTTAAGATCCCTAGAATATGGAAGTTGCGTCCCACAAGTGGAAAAGCAGGACTACCCAACTTCTGATGGGATGGAAGAAGAGCAATGTGATCTAGTTATTAAGGCACCAGGCTAGAAACCAGGAGGCTGTGAGTCCTAGTCCGACCTTAGGCATGAAAGTCGCCTGGGTGACTTTGGGCCAGTCATTTTCTCTCAGCCCAACTCACCTCACAGGGCTGTTGTTGTGGGGAAAATAGGAGGAGGAAGGAGTATTAGGTCTGCTCGCCACCTTAAGTTATTTATAAAAATTATAAATGTGGGATTAAGAAAAACTAAGCAAAAAAATTCTCCTAAAACATTCCTGATAAGCTCCCAACAAAATACAGTTGGGCAGAAGACGGCATTCTTATTTCCTGTTTAGCTACCTGCACACCTTTCATCCTAACTGGTGAGAGTTCAGAAGGGCTTTAGAAGTAGCAACCTCTCTATCATAATTTCTCCTATCCCTGTTTATTTTATAAAGGGAGGAAGCTTGTTTTTTTTTTTTTTTTTTAATGCAAAGGCTGTACTATTTAGCTGCTCCTAATGAAGTGTGATGAAATGTTTTTCTAGGCACAGGTAACCTCTCTGAAATATCTCTGCCTTTGATATATCTGGTGCCTAACCTAACCTTGGTCTTTGTACCACACCACACATTGTCTTCTTGTTTTGACACATTAGGGGACAGGCATATCAGATTTCCATTAAAACCAGTTGTCACTGACGTCAGCCACAGAAATTTGGGAGAACAGAGAGAGAGTTCCCTAAGGCTAGCCAAAAGAAACTCTTTTTTAGTATCTTTCCAGGAGAAACTTATGTGTCATGTTCCTACAGGAGAGGAAAAGATAAAGACCTGAAATAATAACAAAATGACCATTAACTGCTGCATCAGCACGGTCAGGCCATCCACAGCCTTTGCCTTCAACAGATGAAAAGTTATGCTAATCAACTCAGAAATGTTGCATTTAACTCCTCGTGGATGCCTTACAGCCATACCCAGTGACAGGAAAGCAGTCAGAGTCCCTTATTAGGAGGGGAAGGAGAAAACTAGATTGGCTTAGAAGGTGAATTTTAGGACACAAGCGTCAAGTAAATGATATGGCCAGGTAGCCCCTTTTCCCTATTAATCTACTTGCACAAGTGCTGCCTGGGGGTAAACAGCTCCAAAGGAACATTATCCACCCGTGATAGGTGAGGGACCATCCGAAGTAGCTGCATCAGTTTGAAGGAATAGTGTAAGTAGGAGAAAAGAAGGACTGCATATTGTCTAGATTCACTAAACTCTGTGAGAAGGAAAGAAGGAAGGAATATTTTCAAAATAGAGCATACTTTTTGACAAGCCCCCCTTCTGTGATCTTGAAGTGGGGTGATCACTTATACTTCCTGGGGGCAACCAGATTGATATATATATATAGATGCCCATGTATGAATAATTACTATAATTTAAATGGAAATATAATACAGCTCTCCACCTGAACAGCTGATCTATCTGCTACTTAAGGAAAAACTCTTGTGGAACCATGTCAAAGCTCTTATTTTCCCATTTTGGGTACTTTGCCTTTAAATTAGACATACACCAGGCAGCTCTGTAGCCACACATATGTTCAATTTTAGCATAAGCCTACGCTACTGTACTTGAAGAGCTCTTGTCTTTCCTTCCTACTTTATCCATGGATTCCTACCCTGAATGATACTGTAGTACTGTCACGCTGTAGCAGATGAAAACATTTTACATTTGTAAATAATCCACAGCTAAAGGTATTTCTGGAGAGTCACTCAATGATGATGAAAGACAGGAGCAGGTCCTGGGAAGAAACTCTTTTAACATTTGAGATGTAGTCCGGTAATGTTGTGGAAATAATTAGCAATGGTGGCACGTAACAGGCTTAATGGTGTGCTTCCAACAGGACTGGTGTAATGGGGTTTTGTTTTGTTTTGTTTTTAGCAGAATTGAGACTAATAATTACAGTATTTAACTGCTTGGGACTGCTTTGTAGCGCAGGATGAAGTCTTTCTAAAATGTTCACTGAATGTCTTACAACAGGGTTCCTCAACCTTGGCCACTTTAAGACGGGTGGACTTCAACTTCCAGAATTCCCCAGCCAGCCTTGCTGGCTGGGGAATTCTGGGAGTTGAAGTCTACCCGTCTTAAAGTGGCCAAGGTTGAGGAACCCTGTCTTACAAGGTACAAGATTCTGTAAGAACTATGAAATATTTTTTCTACTGGGAAAGGAAAAGGCAACAACATTTTAATCTTCTTTTACCTATATGTTAAATTTTCTTCCCCACTTGCCCAAACCTAGACACACAGAGAGACACACACACAAACACTCACATATATAATCATACTGATTCACAATAATGTTGTCATGAACTGACTAGTGGCATGCAAATCGTGTTCTTCACTTTCTCATTTTCCAGATTTGCCTGTTTCTTTCTTCATCAATTTGTATTTTAAAAAATGATAACAGTGCATGAAAATGCATACACCTTGTGAGCATTACTCCAAATTTATACCTTTGTGATATTTCATGTTCTGAAACTCAGAACTAAACCAAATATTTCACATGATTACTTCCACGTGCTGAGTAAAATCATAATACTCTCTTTAAAGACAAACCAGGCTTTTTTTTTTTTTTTTTGGAGACAATATAACACTGAATAATTGAATGCCTAAATGAAGCAATTATTCTAAGGTTCAGCATGAAATTCTGAAGAATGAATAGAGATCCATTTACAAAAAGGGGGAGACAGAGGCAAGTGCAACGAATGTAGTTTGTGCCCATTGACTGCCCTGAAAGCAGGTGCTGCAGAATATTGTAAAATGTCTTGCAAACTATTTCCAGACCAGCATCAAATGCTGCCCATCCTTGCCCATGCTCAGTCTCTTCACTGCAGGGCAGTTGCCCACCTGGGAAGGAATTAGAACCACCCAAACTTAGAATAACCTTTTATTAAAAGCCATCCACATCTGCAGCAATTTAATTTCATTGAACACCATTTTGCCATCCCTGCTTCTAATGTCATGTTAATTTTTGCTTGCCTGGTACAATCCTTTCTATGATTGCCCAATAAGCTACTTCATACATTCTGAAAAAAGCATATGAGCCGGATGCAAAGGAGGATCAGGGGAGGACCATCTAAATTTTCCTGGTTTAGGAGTGGTGAAGCTGCCTGCCTGTGCCCTAGAAGAGAAGCAAGGAGATCTGCCTTGCAATGATTGGAATGATAATTTGTCCATTTTGGGTGGACCGCTACTTTATTATGGTTAGATTTTCAGCTCACAGCTTGGTTCAGAATGGATTTACTGCTATTCTCCATCTGCACAGGAAGGAAGAACCAATTCAGTTTTGTGCTTTCTCAGAGTCTGAGAAGGGTTTTGTGTTTAGTACTGATTATACAGGAAATTCTGTTGATAGTCTAGCTGAGTCCCTGGAATAGGGAAGTAGACACAACTGCCTCCAATAATCTTCTCTAAACTGCTCAAGATCAGCCCCATGGATCATGGAAGAAGTCTGTGGCCTGAAGCAGCAAAGTAGATGACTGGTGTGCAAGTGGTAGAAGATTCACTCCCATGCAGAAGATGCACAATATGGAGTACATTTGAGATCCTGTGTACATAGAGAGATGAAGTCGTGCACACATCACATCTGCAACTCCTCCATCTGAGCTGTACAGAACTGTGAAAGAATAACATCTGCTTCTTGACTTCTCAATCCACATTAGAATCTAGCACCATCAGCTGTAATATTTTCAATGAGAACTTTGGCAATGCATTTTTTCAGTTCTAAACTATCCTGGATTAGATTTAGACTCAGGGATATCCAAATATTCCATTATGTGGCTAAACAAGATTAGTTTCAATATATACCTGAGGCGGTGGTTATGCTACAGGGCCAATGTGATCTTCTCACTGTCCTCTTGATTTATGCTTAAGAAGGGTTATATCTACTTGCTAGGAGCTCCAGGAATTGTCTGGAAAATATTAATGCTGTAAGGAAAGGCTGTTTTCCTGTTTAAGTAAGGCACTTATTAAGAAGACTGCCCTTGATCCATCACACATGGGGGGGGGGGGGGCGGGGTGTCATAATTCTAAGATTGTGATAGATCTTCCTGTTCTAGGTGGAGTCAAAGTCTCCCAGAAAAAGCAGGTATGCCACCTGGGAGTGATTCTGGATCCTGGACTCTCCCTTATCCTTCAGGTAGAGACAATGGTTAGAGGCACCCCTTATTAACTTCAGCTGTGTCTTTTCCTAGGTGATAATCACCTAAAAACAGTGATACATATTTGGTTTCTGTAGCACTGCTACAGAAGTGAGTGTCACTTGAAAACTGCAGCAGCTTGGTCTCCAAAGTGTCCTATACAGACCAGATTGCATCAATTTTGAAAATTTTATATCAGCTGCCAACTGGCTTTCAGGTAGGATCCAAAGTGCTACTTACTATTTTTAAAGCCCCACACAGCTTGGGCCTGGGACATCTGAGATAACATCTTGTCTATGATGACTATCACTTGGGGTCAAGCCTTCTCTGTGGTTCCTAATATAATGCGGAGAATGCCATCCACAGTCGTCTTTAAGAGCACTTTTTCCTCATTCCTTTTCTTTCCTAGTGAAGAGATGAACTTGTTAATGTACAGAAATGCAGAAAAGGAACAAGAAGATCAATCATGTATTATGGGTCTTTCTTTTTACAACCTTTCTGTCTGATATGAAGGTATGTTGACTGTTAAAAGCAAATAAAAAAAAACTGATTATTATCTGGAGAGTGTTTTGAAATAATGTGAGCTTATAAGGATGGAATTAAATATAAAATATGTAATTATATTATATATTTTCAATATATGCAATTGTTTTTACTGTACAGTCACTGATGCATTATTTTCTACTTGTTTGTTTGTTATACCTACTAATAGAAAAAAATATATTTCATCCAGCCTTGTTTCATTTAACATCTTAATTTTCTCACCAACATAATAGTAGTATTCAAATTCCAGATTTTATAATTTTTACATGTTTTGATTGATTGTTAGGATTTGGGCATTTTCTACATTACTCGAGGATTTTGGTGATGGGTGGTCTAAACATAGAAAGGATAGATGAATAAAACAAAATGACAGAATTGTGACTTTCCAAGTATGTGCTGTAAGGCTGCAGCAAAATGAAGAATGCTGAAACGTTTATTTTATTACCTTGGATTGATAAAATGCTTTCATTATCAACAACTGAACAATAAAGAAATGAACCACCAACCTCAATGGCACTTAAGACATCTTAGGTGTATCCCTTTAATAATGTAATGTGCAAAATAGCCCCCAGTTTATCATTTGAAAATAGTTCCATTCCTATAAGCTCACATTCCTTATTTCAAGGTACTCTCTAGGCAATCATCACTTTACTAGTTTTCACCAGTCAACGTATTTTCATACCAGACAGAAAAGTCATAAAAAGACACTTAATTCATTAGTGGTCTTCTCATTCAGTTTCTGCATTTCCGTATATTACAAAGTTCATCTCTTGACTGGCTATTCCTAGAAGAGATTTTAACAAAGAAGGAAAGAAAGTCGTAATGGCCTTTACATGTCTGAATAGCAGGGCATTTTACCACCCAGTATCTCTTTGGGAGAGTTCGTTCATGCATCATGAAGAAGTTTTTCTTTCTTGCTGTGTATTATCTAAGAGAGAGAGATTTGAAAGCAAAGAACAAAAGAATTAAAAAGTACAATTGATATTCTAACTGAGGTATCTGGCAAAATCAGTATTGTTGGGGATAGTACTTCTTGATGTTGTTGTGGGGGATAGGGCCTCACCACCAACAAGAAGTACTATCCCCCACAAATTTGATTTAGTATCTTTGGGCCAATAATGGTCCTGCCCAGAAGATCCATTTCAAGGTCTCCAGAGAGTCAAGGGAACGTTTTACCAGTCAAACTCCTCATATTTCTAGCTTCTCTGAGAGCTGGACCTCAAATTGTTCCTGAGGAAAACTACACATCAGTGCCAAGGATGGGTAACTTTTTTTGACCCAGGTTGGTACTTTGTTTTTTGGGTGATCAAAGAAGTATTCGAAGAGAATATAGGCTTAAAGGATTGTTCTCCTTCCCCCAAAAATGTTGATTTAGACTTTGAGATGCAAACAAAGATGAGCCTAGGAAAATAATTTCTTTTGCTTCCAAATTCACTGGTGCAATCTTGGAATGCCCCCAAAAGAGGCTGGTTGTCCAGGAGCGATGTGCAAAAGGTGATGAACTCAAAATGTTCTGAGCTCAAAAGGATATTTCAAGTTTGAAAAAGCTAGTCTGCCCTTAGTGGATGTATTCAGTGATGTTTCATTGATTCCAGAAGCCCTCTAAATTCAAGCCAATCTTATGTCAAGCTCAGAACACCAGAAATCACTCAATCTCAAAATAGTTGTTTCAAATTTGAATTCTTTCCCCCCCTCGAGCTCAAAACATTTTGAATTCATCACCTTTTGCACATCTCAATTTTCCACTTCTGTCCTATCAAGACATTTCATCTCGTGTGTGAACATCATCTGAAGTATCAAGGGCAGAACAAAGAGTCTAGTGCATGCACAATCTCGATCGCATAGAGAGATCGAGTGATGTGAAGGGGACAAAGCAATCAACTCACATAGATTTCAGTTCTCCTTGGTGTTTTAAAATCAGAAATAAGTAGTATACAGAAAAGCAAGTCCCAAAGACATTTTTGAGAAATGTATTGAAATGCCTCCTACGACTGCCCAGTGCTTAAATAACACCATAGTGGTTTCCTGAGTGTCTTTCCCTGATCTGAGTTGTTTAAACACATGGCAGCTGACACTGTCAGAGTCTGGCACTCTGAATTTTTTTACTGCCCCAAATCCATTTGCCTCCAATGTTTGTCACATTAAGGCATAAGATCAACCTAGCTAGCTGGCCTGCTTATTTAATTATTTACATTTTGTGCTGAACTGAATACACAAAGGTGATGACTTTATTAAAAACAAACAAGCAAAAAACAAGAGGCAAATAAAATATAATAGCAGTTTCTTAAAACAGATGGTTGTTTCACTTATTCATTCTTTGGATTAGTTTTAAATGGTGATGCTGTATTTGTGGTCTTAGTTTTCAATTATTTCTGTTACCAACCACATAACTGAGAAATTTATATAAATCTGTATCTGTACAAATGCTCTTCCAGATAGATAATTAAAGTATTTATCTTTGCTGTATACCTCCCTATTCCCAAGTTTATTTTCTTCTGTTTATTTACATTCTTGATTTATTTTCCTTTTTCAACCTATCATTGCCTTTTCATAAACAATGGGATACAAATATGCTAATATTTCTGCAAAAAAAATTGCTCTGAGCAGAGAAAGAATGGAACAAAAGCAGGAATGTATCTTGGGGAAGGATACCTCAATAAAAGGGTCAGCCTAATCCAATCTAGCTCATAGACTTCATTGGGACAAGCCAATGTCCTATATTGCTTTGCCCTTAACAAATCCCTACAATTACAATTTAATGTGCAGACACAATATATTGGATGTCCAATATAATACTATAGGCCATGTTGCACCAGACCAATTCAGGCCTGATCAGAGAAAGCTGTATAGTCAGTTTTGTTTTGTTCTTTTCTTTCATTTTTTGGGGGGAGTGGGGGAAATCTTTTCTTAGGAATGATACTATCACAAGTGTATGCTACATCCTTTCTCATCAAAAGAGTTTTGCCAGAATTGCTTTTGTGCTCGGAATTTCACTACCCAGATGAGGAACACATGTTAAATGAGTTTTCAAACAAACATCTCTTGGGGGGAAAGAATAACTACTTAATTGGAAAAGAAAAAAAGATTTAGCAAGTACAGTGCATTCCTTCCATACTAAAAACCTACTGCTCTTGTGAGCAATTATCTTTTCAATAAATTCACCCCACCCTACCTTTCTCCTAGGACATTAATTTAGGTGCTAGTTTTGAGGGAAAAATGTGTTATGCCAATAAGCATTAATTTTAAAGGGAGATTTTTTTTTTCTGCCTGAGGTTAAGACAGCAGGAATGTAAGCTATATTCATGGTGACAGCTATACATTTACTTAGCATGTCTCAAACCAATTTCTGGAAGCCATGCATCTGTTTTAAAACGTTGCATGGATTATGAGCTTTTTTTTCTGTTCATAACAACCCCCCTTCCCTATTTCACACACACATCTGCCAGTACGCTATAATCAATTCATTCTTCCCCCCCCCCCCCAAACCGCAAGAATTGTCCTGGGTTCTTGTTGTATTTGTTTAGTCTTCATTAATTTCGGCTGAGTCAAATGTTTCTAAAGAAGATTTGCTGGCTGCTATTGTTAGCTGAACATCTTGAAACCAAATTATAATTTAAACTCCAATGCAGAAATCTGAAACCTGTGAACTTAAAAAAAATAAACCACAGACACACCTTAAGGAGGAAAAAAAAACAATTGGATATAAAACCACACTAGCTGCAGTAGGATTTTTATTATTTTTAAATGTAAATATTGCTTTTGTCTAATCCTTCGACCTGCATTAATTACACTGGCTGGGCACTGGCCGACTTGGCTGTTTTATGAGAGGGAAGCTGGGCTATCAACTGAGCAAATAAACAGAGAAAAATAAAAATAGTGCTCCTTTTTCTTTCTAGCTACGGGAAGCTATGAAAAAAACTCCTGCTCTTAAAAATCCTACTCTTTCACTAATCTGCTGAATCTTTTCCCCTCACCATTGTGAAGACCTTTTCCCCAGGTGCCCTAGATCACAAAGCAAGCTCCCAGGTGGTACAGGAACCTGAGGTTTCAGAGTCTGCAGCATGGTGTTTGCTCTGTATGATTTAGAAGTGTGTCTGATCTGGTTGTCCATTGCAGACCTTTCTTCTCCACATGTTTGTGATTGAGGAGATACATGACTGCAAGTCTGTTCTCCTTCTCTCCCTTCTGCTGTGTAGAAGACCTTGGTTGCCCAGCAAAGTTTTGGGATACTATTGATATTTGAAATTGTTTATATGACTTATTATTATTACTGTTTCTTGATTTAATAAAGGACAATCCTTCATTAAATCAAGCAGTACACAAAGTGCTGAGTGGGCCAGTGTGGTGTAGTGGTTAAAGCACTTGCTAGGAACAGGGAGACATGGGATCTAGTCCACAGTCTGCCACAGGAGCTCACAGGGTTACTTTGGATCAGTCCCTGTTTCTCAGCCCAACCAACTTCACCATGTTGCTGTTGTGGGGCAAGGAGAAGACAGCAATCTGTACACCATCTTGAGTTCCTGAATGGAAGGCAGGATATAAATCTAATAAATAAGTAATCTTACTTATAAAAAGTTCCTTTTGTGTAGACACCTATAAAGTACTCTTTTAACCTTGATTGATTGATTAATTGATTAGATCGATTATATACCATCAAGTTAGTGTTGACTCTCAGCAACCTTATAGATATATTTTCTCCAGGATAATCTATCTGTCACCTGATCTTTCAGGTTTTTCAACAGTGCATCCAATGCCATTGTAACTGAATCTATTCAGCTTGCTAATGGTCACCCTCTTTTTCTTTTTCCAGCATTATGGACTTTTCAAAAGAGCTAGGTCTTTATATAATGTGTCCAAAATATAATAATTCGAGTCTGGTAATTTATGCCTTAAGTGAAAATTTTGGAATGATGTGTTCTGTGATTAGTTTGTTTTCTTGGAGTCTTCTCCAATATTAAAGTTCAATACTCTTTCTATTCTGCTGCTTCAAAGCCCAACTTTGATTGCCATAGAATGCCATAGGGAAAACCATTGCCTGCATGATTCTGATCTTTGCATAGATGCATCACAGTAACCTTATAAGTACATATTAAGCCCACCTTTCCCAATCTGGTATCATCAGATATGCGGGACCAAAACCTCTTTAATTCCATACAAGCTGAGGGCTGGGAAAGTTTCAGTCCCAGCTGGGGAGATGAGGGAAGTCTGTATTAAGATCATGGATTAAGAGTCTCTGCAGCTTTTGCATACCTGTAGAAAAAGGCTGCTGGAATCAAAACAAGAAGCTTTTTCTACTTTCTGATATCTAATCAAGTGCAAATAAATAAATAAATATCTCATGGAAAAATTAGCTAAATAGCTAATTGTTATTTATTTAATAAGCCATGATTAAGCAAACTAAGGCTTAGTGTATAGAATGAATTCTGTTGCTATGTAACTCATCAGTAGAGATGGGGATGGGTGACTATCAAAATCATGAAACCGACATAACTGATTGCTTCTCTTGTCTGCCATGATTTCTCTTTGATTACTAATTGTTCTCCTGCTACATTCTTCTTGTTTGTTCACACATAATCTTTGGCTGCATTTGGACAGGATTGGAACAGCTAAATTTCCTCTTCTCCCTCCCTCATCATGACTCTGAGATTGGAAGCTTTGGTTTAAATTTTCAGCAAATGACATTTATTATTTTTGTTTAATCTAAAGTTGTGAGTACTATTGTCCACAGTTTAGACCAGGGGTTCCCAAACCCTTCAGCTCATGGACCCCTTCATGAAGTTTCAGATTGTTCATTGACCCCCAAACATTTATTATATGAAAATAATTTAATAAATACTACTTTAACTAATAGTTCTAATCATCATCATAACATTGACCCCTTGGATAGTCCCATTGACCCTTGGGGCTTGATACTGACCACTTTGGGGAACCCTGGTTTAGACTGACATGCTAGGATCATTAATCAAATTGAGAAATGAGTTTTCCCACCTAAACTATAGTTTATATTAATCAGTTGCACAGAGTTAAGGTTGGCTATCACAAGTTACTGATGTCAGCTGAAGATGGAAATAACACCTTCTGATCACTTGCTAATAGCCAAGTAGACCTAGATGGTCATGCACATCATGCTAAATGATGGATTAGCCCTATGTGCAGAGCAGATCTAAAACTGTAAAATGCCTAGATTCAGATTGCTGATCTGTGAATTATGGATCACCATCTGGAATTACAAAATAGGTAAAGATGCTCAACTATCAAGCAAGCATATTTTTAGCACATTGTCACTATTGTCCTGTCTTTTCAGATTTTTCTAGCATCTGTTTGCCCACAAAAGATACGCAACCTGATGAGAAAATCATGTAAAGTAATCTCATTATTTTAATCTTTTAAAGTAATGTAAAGTAAAGCTTTACATTACTTTAAAGAGTAAAGAGAGCCAGTTTAGTGTAGTGGTTAAGGCATCAGGGTAGAAACTGGAAGACCATGACTTCTAGTCCCGCCTTGGACACAAAGCCAGCTGGGCAACCTTGGGCCATTCACTTTCTCTCAGTCCTAGGAAGGAAGCAATGATAAACTGCTTCCAGAAAACCTTGCCAAGAAAACTGCAGGGACTTTTCCAGGCAGTTGCCAGGAGTCAACACTGACCTGAAGGCGCTCACACACATACAAAATAACGCTAGAGCGCAAGTATTGCATTAAGTACTATGAAGCTTCACACGTCTACCCATACCACAAGTCAGTCCCATTCTGTTAGTGAGGTTTACTCCCAGGTAAATATGTATGGAGTTGTTCCCTAATGATAGGGAATGTGCTGGAAAGTTTCTATGCCTTGCCAAATGTGCACATACTGTATATTTAGATTCTGTTGTGAACTATATTTCCTTCAGCCAGGATGATTGGTGTGGGAAAAGGAAATTATAACTTTCATCTTTAAAATATGGCATTTGAGCCTGGCCAATTATTTCAAATGTCAGTGCAGATGTTCAAGCATTTCTCTGTCGACCCACTTCCTCCCCATATTTGGATTCTGTGAATATGATTAACCTCCAGGTCTCATCTTAGTGCGGCTACATTATATGATGAAAAAACAAGTTTAATCTTTGACTTTGTCCCATGACTTTATCTGAAGAGGTGACTTAGCATTACAGACCCAGTTAGAATGCAGTTGTTATATTCAAGAATGTTCAGCTTTGTCCCAGTTTATACTAATCAATTATTAGAAAACTGATTGTTCTGAATCATAGTGAGTATGATAGAGCAAGTATAAATGTATCCATTTTCTTTAGTCACAGGCCTTGGATTAGTGTCTTGCACTGGAAATGTAATTTACCTCCTGAGACTGACTTGTCCAAACTAAATGCAGTGTTAATTACATTCAGGCAAACAGTATACACCATTTTTGTTTGAGCAATATTGGGGCCCTGAGGGATGGGAATTTGTAACTATATATCAGATTGATTATAAGTTAGTTTTATATTTTCCCCTACACAATTAAGCAGCAAAAATCTGTTACCTTCGTAAATGCTCCGAGATGAGTAATTATAACCCTTTGTTTGGCACAAAAATGAAAAATCCCACCAATGTACTTATTCTCGGATTATTGTTGGATTATTCTAGTTGAATTATTCTAGTCTTGCATCTTAAAACTCTGTTACCTGAAACTTGGATTTTTCCAGACTTTCCTTTGGTCTTGGATTTGGTTAGTTTTCCTTGTAATTTGCTTGAATTAGCGTGCTTGACTTTGGACTTTGTTACATTGGACTGTCCCACCCAACTGACAGGCCTCTCTCACTTCCCCACTTCTTACCTGCACCTGTGTGGGAGGACCACTTCAGAGCATTATATACACAAGAAGAATCTCCTAAATTTGACTTAAATCTTAACGCTATCCTGCTCCCTAATTGGGCCTCAGTTTCAAGTGCTGAAGTAAAGACTCTTATAAATCAGCTGAAGCCTGGTAAAGCTACAGGCAATGATTTTATTATTCCTGAAATATTATGCAATAATTTGGAATGGTGGACCCCAGTTCTTGCTTCCCTGTTTACTTATATTGAGCGCACTGCATCAATCTCAGAGGATTGGGATCTAGCCCACCATAGACCCTATTTATAAAAAGGGCACCTGAGACCTGCCTGCTAATTATAGGCCTATTAGTCTTTTAAGTATAATAAGCAAGCTGTATGCCAGGGACTTATACAACAAATTAGTTGAATGGATTGACCTAGAGCATATATTGGCAGACGAGCAAGTAGGCTTTGGGACTGGACATTCTATCTATGGACATGCCCTTATATTTCAACACCTGACCAAAAAATACACATCTCAGACAGGCTCAGTATTATATACTGCATTTATTGATTTTAGGTCTGCATTCAGTCCAGAGAACAACTAAGCTTATGAATACCACCATTGATAGAGGGTTACTGTTGCTTATGAGTAATCTTTCTAAGAATGCTAGAATCAAAGTTCGATGCAGTATGCAAGGCCACCACACTAATGATATTCCAACTAACAGAGAAGTGAGGCAGGGATATATTTTATCTCCTTGATATTGGTTCCTTCCATAAAAATTCAACAATTTATCAATCATTTTAAAATATTTAAGTATAACCAACATACACATTGCTCTCAAAATATATATCAGTTCTTGACACTTAAGAGTATTTTCTTTGCTTCTTAAGATACTTATTAATATAGGTAATACATTTCCACTGAACTAGGTAGTAATCCACAAGTATTTAATAGATTCTGGGCAAGATAGATATTTTTTTTTTCTACCGAAATCTTTAAAAAATTCTTGTCAATTGATGTAATATTTTATTTACTCCAATTTAGTATTCCAGGGGTTCCATCATCAAATTAAAAAGTAAAGGAGATGAGGGACATCCTAGCTCACATTACATTTTAATTCCAAGTAAAATAATCCCATTACTAATGATAGCAATAGAGGGATCAAGATAATAAATTATAATCCAAGAAATACATTTTATAGGAAATCTAAACATCTGAACAACAACAACAACAACAACAACAACAACAAAATTTGGACCACATCAGAAGCTCTTTTCTCACCCAATGAAGCTTATACCTTAAATTCATGGGTATCTGTGAACAAGGCTGCTATGTCAGCTAGAAGCTTCATATTATCCGGAGCTTGACATCCTTTCACTAAACTAGACTGTGCAGGATGAATTATTGTGGGTAATATTTTTTGTAATCTTCTCAACAATTTACTGTTAAAATTGTAGCACCAACATTTAACAGAGATAGCAGGTCAGGATCGTCACCAGCCTCTGAAATTACAGTGATAAAAGTTTTATAGTATGAAGCTAGCAGGATTTTATTTTCATTCCAAACTGCCTAATAAGTATTTGGCCTGACTTTAGTTGTACCTTTAGTCTATGGACAATACATTTTTGTATAGTGGAGAACAAAGCTAGGTTAGGGTTGAATCACGCAGAACCACATAAGTAAGTTGTTTCTGAACCGGACATTAATTTTTTGAGAGAGAAAGGGCAAATCCCATATGCTGATACAAAAGAGGTTATTTTCTGTCCCAATGCTACATAGGAAAGTCTTCAAAAGTATACTTGTGCCATATAGGAAAATGCTACTATGCTTCCTTGAACGGACTGGAAATTGAGTTCCAGGGTCCGCAGACTGTTTACAGTACTTGCATGATTTGTATTTCATCATGGGTACATCACAGTGGATATCTGAACACTGACTTTCCCAGGCAGAATTTGCAAGCACCTAAAAGTTCTCAGATACGTTGGTAAATGTCGATGGTTTCTGAAATAATATATCACTGAATGCTAATGATCCCAAATATATTCTGAAAAAGAGTTGGATTTCTCCATTTGAGAACATATATCAACATACACTAATAAAGTAAAAAAATTATAGATCAATACTCGGACATCTATAAAATTCATAGCATAGTTATCACCCAATCATTTACTTGGATTCTGTCTGTTTTTCCTATGTATAATTTCTTTCTATGGACACAGCTGATAATGGAGGAAATAGCTTTCAGTCAAAAACAATAAGGCTGGTAGCCAGCATGCATTTGATTAGGGTTTGCTATCACAATATATTAGCTAAATCAAAGAATAGATTAGTTTGTTTATTAAATAGGATATTAGCCTTTGTTTGAATACAACATTGATAAAGTGTTCCCCCCCCCCCCCCATGAAGTCTCCTAAAGCTTAAAAAGAGAGGTAATAAAACATGGTTATTAAGGCACAATATCGCACTGCAACAATATGTTAACACCAACAAACTCAAAGGGTCATGTTTTAGAAATGTGTATCACACTGCAATGTGCTTGAAGCTGTTAAACTATGGATAATTTCACTCAATTTTCCAGTAGGTTTCTGCCTTGGATAAGTAAATAGTGGGTAATGGCTTGTGTCAAAGTCCTTGTAACACTTCATTAAACACAAAGCATGACAATCTGATCAGATGTCTCTTTTATATTTGGGAACTGATTGGTGACTTTGGGAGTCACTCAGCTGCATCAGGTCACATCAGAAGACTAATGTTTTCATCTTCCAAAACTTCCCTATAGCAAACGTTGAACCATAATTTCATGGCCTCACTTTGCAATCTGCATTTTATACAGTGCTACATCAAAATGGGAAACAAGAGAAGAAAGTGAAATAACGTACAGTGCATTGAGTGCAAAACAAAATTTTAAAAGTTTACCTTCCCACCACTGTGCATGCCGAAAATCAGCTTTTTCTTAAAACAACAGAAATTTCAAGTTACCAACAATAATAAATAGAGGGCTGGACTGCTGATAGGCCGACTTAAGCAAATATAAATCAGGAAAATCCAACTCTAGCTGCAAACAAATCCCCAGTTTTGGAATTAAACACCATAATAATTGATTGAGCTTAAATGCAAAAATCATGGCCTGGATTGCAGCTTTAAGTTCAAAATCTTCAGTTGACTTCTGGGAATCAAAATGTCTTTAAAAATGCCTTTTTAAAATGTTAGCATGATCCCATGGCGGGAAATCAATCTGTTTCTTACAGTCCCAGATCAGAAGCCTTCTGTCTAGTGGTTTAGCAGTTGTAAATAGAGTGATAGCTGAAGCCTGCTGAAGTGCTGAAGAGCTGCTCTCAAAGAGGAGATACTGCTATAGTTTTTGCATAGTTTTGCACAACCATCTTCATCGGCAATCGTTTTATCTTTGCTATATTTCTCACATATCTCACATATTTCTCACATATATTTCATGTATCGCAGGAATCAGTATCAGTATCAGAGGTGGGTGATTTTAGAATGGTACGTCATATGAACTGATGGTTCTAGAGTAGCTACCAGCAATGGATGCTGAAGTTGAACCATGGTACCCCCCACCCCCAATGTATTCACAATGTATTCTATACAGACATGGTAATAAACATGATTGTTGTTGTTGTTATTATTATTATTTAGATTTAATATAGCTGCCCACTCCACCATCTTCCTCCAACACAAAATGACCACATAAAATATAAAATGCAAATTGTAATATAAGCCAGTGTTTTCAATAATAATAAACATGGTATGTAATTTTATATAGCATGATATATGCCATTCATGTTTGCACTAGATAAACTATTTTATATTAATTAATTTTCAGAAATGTTGAGAAATGCATTGTAGTTCGTATTCCCTTTATACACATATGGGAACTGAAATTCTTTTTTTAATATAATATTTTATTGAATTTTAAAGATATATATTTAAAAGTTAGAAATAGAAAAGGAAATTTTAAATACAAAATATAAAGAAAAAGAAAGGAAAAAGTGAAGTAATGTAAAAGAAGAAAAGGTATGAAAAATAGATAACTTCTAATCTATCTCTGGGCTTAAAAATAACAAGGCTATCATAACTGCTAGTTTTTAATACATTAAATAAGAATCATTCTTGGAACTGAAATTCTTAAATTATTGTTATTTTATTTGTATTTTAATTTTTAAACTTCAAGTTTGGAATGAGAAAGATTTGGAAAAGTGGAAGGGATTTTTTAATTATGACGGTATATGTAAGAACAGGATGCTTAACAGATTTAAAATGGTAAAGATAAAAGAAAAGATACTTCACCAGGGAAGTGGGGAGGAAATCTAGGATGACAGAGAGAAAGATTTAGTTTAACCTTTCTCAAAAAACTATTTTTCATGGGTATGGTTTGAGGGTGGGGTCTTATTTCTTCTTGGCTTAGTTTTGGAAGCAATATTCACATCTGTGGCAGGTCAAAGGGCATTGCATAAAGAGCTTTGCACCTGGCTCTTCTGAAGATACAGATATATACATATATATTTATTTTGTACTGTATTGTAATTGTTTTATTTATGTTTACGATTGTTCACTGCTCAATTATTGGTTGGAACAGGTGGCTATAGAAATCTAACTAACTAAATAAATCCCAACCTAGCCCAATGCAACTATGACAGTCTCCCCAGCCCCAACCTTTGTATCTCCAGTTCATGTTTCTACCCACTCCAGCGCTGCCAGCAAAGCAATACTGGAAAGAAATATAATGAAAGCCCTGGTTTTCCACACTACACAGTTCCCTATTTCTGAAGGCACCGAGTTTTTAACCCATAAGTTTTTTCTCTCACACTTACTTGATCCACCACTACACAAACAATAAAGCGACATGATTTTCTGACTGAAGCAGAAAATCCCACCTACCTCTTGCAACCCTTCCTAAAGAACAGGACACATAAATGCTGTCATGTTTTGCAAAAGGAAATGGGACCTGTTTCATTTGGCTGAGAAGGGAAGTTTTAATGACTACAGGAAGCTTTCTGGTTTTAGGTCTGAAGCAGAAAAGAAGAAGAAAAAAATGATTTTATATATTAAGAACTAGTAAAATATTCCAACGTTTATTTGTGTTCAATTATTCTCATGAGTTTTTTTTTTCCCCCTTAATACTTAATACCTTCAAGCTGAAGGCCAGCTTAAGCCTACGGTATAACTTCAAATTGCCAGCATCTTTTTTTTCCCTATGACCATAAAAATAATAATAGAAGAGAGGGAATGGTTGTAAAGGTATTGAAGAGCATTGGAGATCCTACCAAAAGAAAACCTGAAAAAGTTCAGGAAGGAAATTTTTTTTATTATACAATAAAGATTGAATAGTAATGTATTCTTTTCCACAGGGTATAACTGCTTGAACCTCTATGCTCCAGCATTATCAAATAGGGAGGCTTTTTCAGCCACACTATCCAGGGCACAATAGGGAGGCTCAGGATCATCTTTCCCAGGCATGCGCTTACTTTGTGGCTCACTGTGGCTTACTTTGGTTAACTTACTTTGGTTAGCCATCCATGTTGGTTTACTTTGTGGCTTATTTTGGTTAGTCTTCCATGTTGAAGGTACATGTCAGACTCATTCCTAGGGGGACTTTTAGCCCAATAGACCAGTTTTGGAAGTGTCATGGAATTATGGACATACAACATTCAGTTTCCTCTCTTCTACTCCAGCCTTTAAAGTAAACAAAGTATGTGTGAATCTCTCAACCTTCTTACCTTCCATCACTGATGCAGGGTGGAAACACATCCAACCAAGAGATCTTGGCCTGCCTTCTGCTTTTATAAAAATGTACAGCCATGTGCACATGATTCTAAAGCATTTCAATTCATACCTACACTCGTAGGGTAGCTGCAAAATATGATTTACTAAGTTACTTTGCACCAGGTACCTAGTTTTTCTATCGTTTATTCTTGCAGTGAGCGAGCAGTACTGTAAAACAATCTTTACAAAATGAGGATTTGTATTGTATAAAAATCTATAGTATCTTGAGAATACTGCTATTAAAAGGCAGGCCAAATAAGTACATTATAAATTAAATGGGGTGGGAGGAGAACTTACTGCAGCTTCCATAAAAGTATTTATGAACTTTGGGAACAGCAACTTTGCAGTTAAAAGCATCCAAATTTATTTACATGAACTACATTTGCCTGTTGTCCTCACACTACAAGCAGATTATTTTCAGCAAACTTAGATTTCCTTTAGCTTACAAAGGTCTTCGGGTTTTTTAACAAGACGGAAAGAACAAACTCCACTTCTAGGACTCAGCCATTAAGGAGGAGAAAGAAAAATCAATAGAAAGTAACTACAGATAGTTGTTCAGGGGTTTAAATGTTTTGTAGTTGAATTCTTCATGCTATGTAGGGCTCTTCAAACCAAACTATAATATCATGAAAGAAAGGATACAACTCATGCCTAAAAAGGAATAAATAACAACAACACAAACACACAAGATAGCCAGCAAATCTTAAGGGGGTGAGACTGTAGTTAAGCTGTAGTTAAGCAAGACTGATAGCAACTCAACTTTTTTTTTTCCTTGAGACTGTTTTAGGGCAGTTCAGCATTAGATGAATCAATGACCTGATTCTGAAGTAGACAGACATATTTATGCAGAAGTGTTGGAACTAAAACTATTAGAGTCCGAACCCTGCCATAAAGAAAAGGAAGGGGGAAAAAGGAAAAAGATGAGAAAGATTTATTTCTTCCAACAATTACATTCATATACTGGTATATAAAAAGATTAAGCACAGCAGGGGCTGCTTTCTTATGTTTGTTGACTAAATAATACCAAAAAAGAAGGAAGCTCTAATCAACTATGGAAATGGAAAAAGCTGGCATAGACATTTTGGAAGTGTTTAAATCATGGTTTCCAGTCCTTATTGGTAGGCAAACTACGATTTGCTCAGTTTTTTTTTTTCTTTTCAATAATGGCTAACATTAATTATCAAGGGAGCAAAGAAGGCAAAGTAAATGAAGTTTGAGATGGCAGTTAGGAGAAGCTTCTATGACATAATGTCTTGCTTATTAAATGTCTTCCCTAAAAGCTGCTTGGAGCTCATGTTGTTATTTTTTGCTATGCCATGAAGATGTTCCTCTTCCAGACACTTTGGATTTTAACACATTAAAAACTTAAACAAAGCTGCAAACCAATGTCTTCTTCTCCACAGCCAACTCTTATGGGATTAGAGGCAGAAATGTAAACTCGCTGGAGAAATCCAACACAACCTCCCTTTTCCTCCTGCCAATGTAAAAGTTTGGTATTTTCTAAGGCTGAAGAAACACGAAGTCAGGTCCAGATGGGTATTATATCAGTTTAGGATAGTATTTCCAACTTCAGCAACTTCCAGGCATGTGGACTTCAACTCCCATAAATTTTCATCAATGACCATGCTGGCTGTAGAATTCTGGAGCTTGAAGTCCACATGCCTGGAAACTACTACAGTTGTGAATCTGCTCCAAAATCCATTTTCACATTGTTGTCAGTATTTGAGAGCTGAGTCATCTTTTTATCATTACTAGTTTTTCTGAGCTGTTTATTTTCTACAGCTATCAAAGTTGGGCTGCAAAATTCCAGATGATCACCAGATGGCACCCCAGAGATACAGAAAACTCTAGCAGTTTGCTTCCATCTAGTGATTATCTGGATTTCTGTAACCCAGATGTGGTCCCTCTAGCTTTGTAGAGTTTAGGGACAATTCATTTTCTCCTTTTCTTATGGCTTGAAATGTCAACATTCTCTTCCTGATCAGTAGGTGTTACCAGAATGTAGTTCCATGGTTCCCACATTCCAGCTGCCATGGTAGCCCATAATTTTGGTTAGAAATATTGGTAGAAGTATTGGAAAAAGTACTTAGCTGAAAAATGTTGACCTACTATGTTTTGTCCAGTAGTAATGTATGGCTCCCCTTCATGGATCACTGCCTTGTCGTGGCGAAGGGGCTTGTGTAACTCAGTGAAGCCATGAGCTATACCGTGCAGGGCCACCCAAGACGGACAGGTCATGACAGAGAGTTCTGACAAAATGTGGTCCACTGGAGAAGGAAATGGCAACCCACTCCAGTATCCTTGCCAAGAAAACCCCATGGACAATGTTAAAAGGCTAAAACATATGACGCTGGAAGATGAGCCCCTCAGGTCGGAAGGTGTCCAATATGCTACTGGGGAAGAGCGGAGGGCAATTCCAAGTAGCTCCAGAAAGAGTGAAGCGGCTGGGCCAAAGCCGAAAGGACGTTCAGCTGTGGATGTATCTGGAAGCGAAAAGAAGGTCCGATGCTGTAAAGAACAATATTGTATAGGTACGTGGAATGTAAGATCCATGAACCAAGGCAAGCTGGATGTGGTCAAACATGAGATGACAAGATTGAACGTCGACATCTTGGGAATCAGCGAATTGAAATGGACAGGAATGGGTGAATTTAATTCAGGTGACCATTATATCTACTACTGTGGGCAGGAACCCCTTAGAAGAAATGGAGTTGCACTCATAGTCAATAAGAGAGTGGGAAAGGCAGTAATGGGGTACAACCTCAAAAACGACAGAATGATCTCAGTGCGTATCCAAGGAAAACCATTCAACATCACGGTAATCCAAGTCTATGCCCCAACCACTGATGCCGAAGAAGCTGAAGTTGACCAGTTCTATGAAGACCTACAAGACCTTCTAGAACTAGCACCAAAAAAAGATGTCCTTTTCATCATAGGGGATTGGAATGCTAAAGTAGGAAGTCAAGGAGTAATCGGAATAACAGGCAAGTTTGGCCTTGGAGTACAAAATGAAGCAGGGCAAAGGCTAATAGAGTTCTGTCAAGAGAACAAGCTAGTCATAGCAAACACTCTTTTCCAACAACACAAGAGACGACTCTACACATGGACATCACCAGATGGTCAATACCGAAACCAGATTGATTACATACTTTGCAGCCAAAGATGGAGAAGCTCTATACAGACGGCAAAAACAAGACCAGGAGCTGACTGTGGCTCAGATCATGAGCTTCTTACTGCAAAATTTAGGCTTAAATTGAAGAATGTAGGGAAAACCACTAGACCACTCAGGTATGATTTAGATCATATTCCATGTGAGTACACAGTGAAGGTGATGAATAGATTTAGAGGATTAGATTTGGTAGACAGAGTGCCTGAAGAACTATGGACGGAGGTCTGTAACATTGTACAAGAGGCAGCAACTAAAACCATCCCAAAGAAAAAGAAATGCAAGAAAGCAAAATGGCTGTCTGATGAGGCTTTACAAATAGCTGTGGAAAGAAGGAATGCGAAAAGCAAGGGTGAAAGGGAAAGATATAAGCAACTGAATGCAGATTTCCAGAGAATAGCAAGGAGAGATAAGAAGGCCTTCTTAAATGAACAATGCAAAGAAATTGAAGAAAACAATAGAATGGGGAAGACTAGAGATCTCTTCAAGAAAATTGGAGATATCAAAGGAATGTTTAGGGCAAAGATGGGCATGATAAAGGACAAAAAAGGCAGGGACCTAACAGAAGCAGAAGAGATTAAGAAGAGGTGGCAAGAATACACAGAAGAACTATACAAGAAAGATCTTAATGTCCCTGATGTCCATGCTGGTGTGGTCACTGACCCTGAGCCAGACATCCTAGAGAGTGAAGTCAAGTGGGCCTTAGGAAGCATTGCTAACAACAAAGCTAGTGGAGATGACAGTATTCCAGCTGAGTTATTTAAAATACTAAAAGACGATGCTGTTCAAGTGCTGCACTCAATATGCCAGCAAGTTTGGAAAACGCAACAGTGGCCACGGGATTGGAAAAGGTCAGTTTACGTTCCAATTCCAAAGAAGGGCAATGCCAAAGAATGCTCAAACTATCGCACAATTGCACTCATTTCACATGCTAGTAAGGTTATGCTCAAAATCCTACAAGCTAGGCTTCAGCAGTACGTGAACCGAGAACTACCGGATGTACAAGCTGGGTTTCGAAGAGGCAGAGGAACTAGAGATCAAATTGCCAACATTCGCTGGATCATGGAGAAAGCACGAGAGTTCCAGAAAAGCATCTACTTCTGCTTCATTGACTATGCAAAAGCCTTTGATTGTGTGGATCACAACAAACTGTGGCAAATTCTTAAAGAGATGGGGATACCAGACCACCTTACCTGTCTCCTGAGAAATCTGTATGCGGGCCAAGAAGCAACAGTTAGAACCGGTCATGGAACAACCGATTGGTTCAAAATAGGGAAAGGAGTACGACAAGGCTGTATACTGTCACCCTGCTTATTCAACCTATATGCAGAGTACATCATGAGAAATGCCAGGCTGGAAGAATCACAAGCCGGAATTAAGATTGCAGGGAGAAACATCAATAACCTCAGATATGCAGACGATACCACCCTAATGGCAGAAAGTGAAGAAGAACTAAAGAGCCTCTTGATGAGGGTGAAAGAGGAGAGTGCGAAAGCTGGCTTGAAACTCAACATTAAAAAAACTAAGATCATGGCATCTGGACCCATCAATCCCTGGCAAATAGAAGGGGTAGAAATGGAAGCAGTAACAGACTTCATTTATTTGGGCTCCAAGATCACTGCAGACGGAGACTGCAGCCATGAAATTAAAAGACGCTTGCTCCTTGGGAGGAAAGCTATGGCTAACCTAGATAGCATATTAAAAAGCAGAGACGTCACCTTGCCGACAAAGATCCGCATAGTCAAAGCTATGGTTTTTCCAGTAGTAATGTATGGCTGTGAGAGCTGGACCATAAAGAAGGCTGAACGCCGAAGAATTGATGCCTTTGAACTGTGGTGCTGGAGAAGACTCTTCAGAGTCCCCTGGACTGCTAGGAGGTCAAACCAGTCAATCTTAAAGGAAATCAACTCTGATTACTCATTGGAAGGATTGATAATGAAGCTCAAGCTCAGATACTTTGGTCACCTAATGCGAAGAGAGGACTCTTTGGAAAAGACCCTGATGCTGGGAAAGATGGAAGGCAAAAGGAGAAGAGGACGGCAGAGGATGAGATGGCTAGATAGCATCACTGAAGCAATGAGCATGAAATTGAGCAAACTCAGGGAGGCAGTGAAAGATAGGAAGGCCTGGCGCAATATGGTTCATGGGGTCACGAAGAGTCGGACACGACTTAACGACTAAACAACAAAAAATGTATGGCTGTGAAAGCTGGACCATAAAGAAGGCTGAGCGCCGAAGAATTGATGCCTTTGAACTGTGGTGCTGGAGAAGACTCTGAAGAGTCCCCTGGACTGCTAGGATGTCAAACCAGTCAATCTTAGAGGAAATAAACCCTGATTGCTCATTGGAAGGATTGATAATGAAGCTCAAGCTCAGATACTGTGGTCACCTAATGCGAAGAGAGGACTCTTTGGAAAAGACCCTGATGCTGGGAAAGATTGAAGGCAAAAGGAGAAGGGGACGGCAGGCGATGAGATGGTTAGATAGCATCACTGAAGCAATGAGCATGAAACTGAGCAAACTCAAGGAGGCAGTGAAGGACAGGAAGGCCTGGTGCAATATGGTTCATGGGGTCACGAAGAGTCGGACATAACTTAATGACTGAACAACAACAACAACAATGTTTTGCCTTCACAACTTCCAAAAAGATTTAAAACACATTAGGAAAGGTAGCTTTGCAGCCGTATAGTAAACTCTCAATTTTGTTGTGCTTTTGCAAAACACCAAGCAAATGTACATAATGTGAACAAAGTGGGGTCAGGTGCACTAGCAATTTATTTTATTTTTGTTGTAGATGGAAAGGGGGAACGAGAGGATTTTTGTTGCTCCTGGATCTGTAGTAATTCAGAGAGTAGGTCGCTGATTGAAGGACTTTTTTGTACTCCCCGATGGTGAGCTGGAAGTCAGCCCTAATTGCCTGCTAGCATTCCCTGTATTTTCTCAGCATTTTGAGGTTGGCTGAAGTTGAATTCTAGTCAGCTTTGGACTGTTCTGGAGGAGTAGGGAGTAGAAATAAGACATGGGAGAATTAGACACAAACTGGAATGGGAGGGCTGGGCATTTAATGGATCCTAAAACTTCCTTGACTTTCTACCATGCCCCCAAAGTGACAGTGGGAATTTAGACCGTGGCTGGTTTAAATAAATTCCTCCCATTACAAGTACTGAATGGGATTTTTATATGTTTAAAAAGCCGTCCGTTTGCAACTGGCAAGTCTTCCTTAAAACGTTCATCTCTGTAAGCGTTGGACTGCCCATTTGTTAAATTGACTGGACTATAATTGAATGGAAGTGTTTATCTGTTTCATATTATTATCTCACTTTTTTTCTTGTCCTAATTAGTTTTGTATTTATTGTCTTTTTATTCTTTTGTAGTCATCCAAGACCACTTTGGTTACTGGTAAATTTGAAACATAATAAACAGATTAACCTGAAAACCAGACTTTTTCTTTCATATGTGAATGACTGCTGAACATTTCATTAGAATGAAGAACATTATCTGGAGGTTGAGTCATGGCAACTGGACTTCTTTTCTTTTGGTTTGATATGTTTCACTTCTTGTCCAAGCAGCTTCTTCAGTCTGGACAAGCAGAGAAACGTATCAGACCAAAAGAAAAGAAGTCCAGTTGCCATGACTCAACCTCCAGATAATTCCACCTGGATGACTGAGAATCTTCATCAACACGAAGAACATTGTTGAGGAGACAGGGAAGGAACCTAAAAAAGGAACCTAAAAAAAAAAATCACCCCAGGTGGAACTCAAAACATTCAGGCTCCCCTAGGAACTACTACTAAATGGTGAGATGTACGTCAAGTTGGCTCAAGTTTCCTCCTTTATATAGAGGCACAAGTTAGGAAGTCAAAAAGATACTAGGACACACCCAAACTGTTCTAGTGTTTCCTGTTTTACAACAGGATGAAACACAAGGTGTCCTTCTTTAAGCTTCATCGAGGATTTCAGACAGCCAATCAGTGGACATCATCACTTGAGATCCAAAGGGGTACAGATTAAAGGCCATTTCATAAGCTCAGGAATAAAAATCAGACATGCAGATATCCAGGCTTTATAAATGACATGCAAGCATGCAAACTGATTTGGGGTCTGGGGTGAGCAAACCCTATTCATTGCCACCATAGTGATTTTTTTTCTTCAGAAATAAGAAATAAATAGGAAACATTATCTATATTTTGTACATTACATTATGTTTGTAAAGGACATTATGAATACAAAATAGAATATAAGTTTTTGAAACTATAAGCAGGCTGTTAAAAGTGTTGAAAGACAAATAGATTTCTAAGGACCAGTACAACTGGTTCAGACAGCTATACTGAAAGTCTTGATAAAAATAGGTTTTGGGGCTGCCTTGGTCAACAAAAGACTAGTTCACACATGCATGTATGTCTTTTTATTGGTCAGTATTTGGGAAATGCCAACTAGATGTATGAGCTGACCTCCAAAGCTTATAAAGGAGATGATCAAAAAGTTCAGTCTATGAGCACCCATCTTATGTATAATCGAGCATTTGATTTTACAATGATAAAGGGATGAATTCACACCAGATTTATTCTTCAGTTTTCCTTAATAATTGTTACATTTAACAGTTATCCACATCTACATGTGGGAAGCTGCTGAGTTTTAAAGAAAAGGCATTTTAATTTGTTTTTTTTTTAATCACTCTTTAACAAATTACTAAAAAAAAAAAAAAAACAGCAACAATCACCAGCCCTTACCAGCTGGTATTTTGTTGTACAGATTCTGAGGTTTATGAATCTGAAAAACGAAGTGAGCATTCTATCTTGCTTTTCACAAAATGTTAAATATCATCAGCTTGACAGCTTTTTAACAATTCTTTTAAGCTAGTTAACTGATAACATGCACATGTTCAAAGGCTGTTCATTAGATTTAGAAAAAGTATCATTCTGGAAGATACAAGTAACAAATAAATGAACATTTATTTTGGAAATAAATGCAATTTATTTGCAAGGAATGGAATGAAAAGTTTTCCATATTTCCAAAATGCATTGGTCTCCATACATAAATTACTAATTTGGCAAAGTTATGTTTCAAAATTGAATAAGTAGGTGCTGAATGTTAGATCATTGTTATCATTTAAATGCAAATATCATTTGAAGTGGCCTGATACCCACAAATCAAGTCTCATTCAAAATTCCTTAGTGGTGTGAGTTATTTCTTCATGGAACTATCCCACAGCACTATACAGTTGAATACAGGATTCATACACTTTGATTGCATGTTTATTTCCAACCCAGCCTTTATTCTCAGCCTACTGATGATCGGTGGAAAGGATTACACAATTAAGCTTACCATGACAATCTTTTAGTTAGATGTTTGTCACAGTTGTATGAGGCTTATGAGTACCATAGGTAACCCTACCTGTAGGAGTGGCTGACATTGTGCCCTTAGGAATGATTTGAGCCCATTTAATATTTTGTAATTACTTCTTTTTTCTGAATGCAGACAGCGGAATGGATGGAACATAACATTTCCTGAACTTAAATTAGAAAATTACATTCTAAGACAGTCGAAGCTAAGACAGTCAGACAGACAGATATATAGAAAGATAGAATATGCTTTTATTTAATATAGTCAGGACTAAGATAAAACTGGCACGTGTGAATATTTAAAGGGATAAATATTGGGCCACTGGGAAGGGTTACTTACAATTAGTGTAGTATTATTATTTTTTTTAGATTTTTTTTTTATCACACTTTATTAGGAGCAGCTAAGTAGTACAGCCTTTGCATTAAACCAAAATGCAAAATGTACATGTCCCACCATTCCTAAATTAGCAGGAACAATAGGGAGAGGGAACATGAGGACTTTGAAATCTTGGTAATAATAGTTAGTATACAAATCCCGCTTTCCATCACCCATGAATTAAAGGTGCTTAAAACTAGGATACTCCACGGGAAAGCTCTTGATTCCTCCCTCCATAATTGTTTGTCAAAATTCATCCAACCATCAAAAGTTACTCTTTAGCCCTGTCCCCTGCCCACTCAGTGCTACATTTATTTCATGTGGGACAAACATCAATAGAACAAAAGCTAGTGTAGTACTAATCCTATAAGTGACATAAATAATAGGGAAGGAGATGAGATGAACCAGTGATGATGTTTCAGATCAACTGTGAAAATAAATAATATTATTATTGTTGTTATTGTTATCATCATCGTCTACAGAGTTGCCAGGTTCTGTGTGCAGGGCTCAAAATTTGCCAGACAATTATTTTTGGCTTGTGCAAAAATGTGCTCCTGTTCTGTCATCACAGTGCGTTTTATAGCCTATCAGCTTACGGGTAGGCTATAAAGCTATCGCTTTTAGTTTATATTTTATGTGCCTTCTATACAACTTTTTATGCCCCATACACCTTTTATACCTTCCCTGCTCCTGTGCCTTTTTAAGCGGGCTGCATTCCTTCCCTGAGCTATACATTGATCTATAACTATAATCAACATTGATTTCATATTATTATTGTTGTTGTTATAAAAAGAGTTGCAGGATCTATCTCTTCGCCACTTTTTCTGAAATTAAAAAAAAAACTATAAGTTTTTTTAAAGAAAAATCTTTACAAAAGAAACAATGGCAGAACCAGCTCTGAATTTTATTTTAAAAGGCCAGCTGTTTCAGGAAGATTGTTCCAGTAGTTTAAATTATAAAGCCATATTAAGGGTTTAGTATTAGGAATTCTCAAAAACCCGAAACACTGTTTCTTTCCACAATTTCCTCAGGGTTACTGCCTAGTTAGAGAAGCAAGAAAAAGAACTTGGCAGGACTTACGAAGCTGGATTTCAACATTCTTCCTAGTTTTCTCCAGTCACTGTAATCAGAAAATAGAGTTCCCCGCTATTACACGCATTCAAACGTTTTGACCGCCTAAGCAAAACATTTGAACACACGGGACAGACCATCTTCCATCTTCATGGGTGTTAAAGATGTTGAAGATAGGCACAAGAAGGAAAGAACTGGATTGATTGATTGATTGATTGATTGATTGATTGATTGATTGATTGATTTGGCAAAGGCATGGTGAGGCAGCCTAGAAGCAAGCAGGCAAATCAATGCACCTATAAATAAATGGGCGACTGGAGGAAATCCCTTTCTGCATGCCCTGTTCTGCCTTCTTCTGTTGTTTCTAATTTTTTCCCTACCTCTGGGGGTTTTATTTACAAGTTAAAGACTTTTGCTAATATTTCTCCTCAAGCCACCACCAGAGAAGTGGTATATGCACATCAGCGTGGTCTTCGCTGTAGCAACCTCCTTGCACATTTCCCTCCCTAAAAAAAAAATCTTCCTGATTCCTTCAAACACCAGCCTAAACCTGTTTCCCAGAACAGTAAAAGATGTTAGATCTGAGGCAGCTATTTTAATTCATGTTTTGTTCTGGCGCTTAGGTTCAGGTATTTGATGCTTTCCCGAATATCAGAGGTTTCTTGAAATACAGTAGCCAATGAAGTTTTCCTTGCTAATTAAGCAAAAATAACAGCTTGGTTTTTCTCTCTTATGTTCTTGGAAGTGTATTAGAATGCTGTTCTGTATCACCTAACAAAGCATTTCAATCTATCCAAAACCGAATCACTGAGAATTAAACACTCTTTCAAGAAAACAAAGCTGAATCTTTCAGCCTATTAAGCCGAAATCCTTTCCCAGATCAGCAAAAGGATGGAAGTAAATCTTTTTGTCTGCATTGTATTGTTCTGGTTCCTTCCTGTAATCCTGCTCTTTTCTTATGTTTGAATCTAAATACAATATATTCTTTCCCTGCCCTGTGCATGAAATGTATTTTTAAGATTTAGCTTATCTTACTTCATTGAGACAACTATGTACCCTATTATATATTGGTAACAATCTGGTGTGCATTATTAGGGTGCTTCTGTGAATTTATTTAGAAATTCTCCCTTCAATATTCTTATGAATAAGCTGATGAATATGGAGTATTGCCTCTTCAAAGGTACTATCTTCCTCTGGAATCTCAGAAGTTGCTTCTGAGTTATGTGTCACCTCTGAAGGGGCTAATCTATTATAATGTAACATGCAGCATTGATGCATGAGGACTTATGTCTCAGGCCACAATTCTAATTTTCTGTCATGAAGAGCCCCACTAGATCTTTCACTTCCAGCCAAAGCCGCTTTCTGAAAAACTCATAGTCAGTTCACATGAGGACATCTGAAGCCCTAAAATGTGGTTTTAAAAAGGGCCATCTGCTTTTTAATCCCACATCACTCTTCCATGCAATGTAAGACCTATAAAATGCCTGTGCCTCTGGCTATTGATGCAGAAGTGGAGAAAATGCGTCCTTCTGTTAATTTACACACCTTCGTGTTTGCATCAAACATCTTTGAATTTGTTTACATAAGTTAATGTTCCAGCTGGCTACATCAGGCATAACTTGAATTTGTAAATCCACCTTCACAAATCTACCACCCTAGAACTTTCACCTCAAACAGCCTGATTCGGCAAGCTTGATGGGACTGCCAATAGACTTCTACAAGCTTACATGTATTGCAAGTTCTGTCCAGACTGATCTCAGCAGATATTCATTCTTTTTAGCTGAGTCAGTTCATGCAATCAGCTGTGAAGCAACTTGTCTTTTATAAACAAGTAGCACAAATACATGCATGAACTGGTTCTATTCTGTACTTCATGGGCTTTACAGTAGAAATTACAATTTTGACAGAACAGAGGCAACTGTTTCTAACCATCTTTCCCTGGCAGGAAATGGAAGCTGTGTACTGCATAACATTACAGTGACAAATGACCTTTTCCCCACAGTATATGTATTTTCTAAATGCTGGGTGTTTTTATCATGATTTAACTATGCTTATTTTTACCCAGTTAATCAAGTAACTGAATCTTTAAATCCTCACCATAAATTTAGTTTTAGTTTTATCCACTGCTGTGTGAATCAGAGCATTATTGCCAATTCTCCTGAAATGTTCATTTTCAGATAAATGGATATACATCTTGTATTTCTGGTATACCTGCACCCCATGGCTGCCCCACTTCCATTTTGAAATGTTCATTGTAAGTACCATTTCTGAGTGCAATTCAGCTTAAATACCATTCAAAGAAATAGAGTTCCGTAGTTTAACTGTTTAAGGCTACAGCCTAAAACAGCTTGCAATCTAAAAGGTTCATGCCAATTAAAAAGATCCTTGGTGTCCAGGTGTGCTTCTTCAAGTTTTATTATTTGCATCCCCTAAAAATAAATTGTCCAAAAGCTATTTCATAAACATAAAATATGTATCTCATAATGCAAGGAAGCAAATGTGTGTGCAACTCTGTTTCACTGAAAGCGAGAAAGAATCTATGATAACCATGAAAAAAGTTTACATAAATTTATTTTCGATGGCTGTCAATCTGTTACAGAACGAAGTGTCATTCTTAAAATATGTTGCAATTTGGTTTTATATTGGAAAAAGTTTCCTTTTTTCATTTTAGAGGCAAGAAGGATCACTTCTTGAAACAAGAGTTATGACTGACATTTTCATATTTGGGAATAAAATGGAATAAATAATGTGGCTGCTTTTCAGTAAGAGTTTTCTCACAGGAGTATCCATATGTTCATTCACATATATATTGCTTTCACCTATGAGGTTGTGGAGCAACTACTATCTACAGCTGAAGAGCAAGAGAAGGCTAGTTTTTATCTTTCACAGAGCACCACCTAGCTCCTCTTATAATGCCCCACTTGTTTTAACTTCCCACTTTAAAATGGTAGGAACGTTGCAGACCAAAACAATGTGAATAACTTAAGAACAGATGGGTTCCACCACATTAGCCTGATTGACATAACATGGTCAGCTAACATATGGTTTATGCTTGGGCTTTATCAATTCCGTGGCATACAGCATTATGATATGCACACTAGGCCATTCAACAAACCACAGTTTAAAAAACCACAGTTGCTATTGTGTGTGTTTGCATATGTAGGGGGATGCAAGGAAGAGGAATGTGTGATTTTGTCTACCATAATGCATCCTTTTAGTTTTAGTCTGATAGTGAATTCCAAACCTCTGGTCTTCTGGCCTTTGTTTTTTTTTAACTCAACTGTTAGACCTTGTTTTGCCCTCAAGCAATTCTGCCTTCCTCCTGCTTATGCTTGCTACTACCTCCTGGGAAGTCTCTTGGATTATAATTGTATACACATTCAGCTCAAACCAAAAAGATTCGATGTAACTTATTTATGGTTCAACATGTACAGCATTGTGCCATTATTCCTTCAAGCGCTTCTTAAAGTTCATCTTTTCCTTGAAGAGAATGTTCATGCTTCTGTGTTGAATCCCATGAAAGATAAAGAAACTCTCCATTGTTTGATACTTCTATATAGTACCTTCCTTCCCATTCTATGGGCAAAATTCAACTGGTGGAGTTATTGAACATTAGTTCCACAGTGATCGGGGAACAGAATCCTTGATTAACCAAAGGAGAGTAAGCCAGCTTGGGGGCCCTGGGAAACTGTGTTGGCCAGACATTTCTGCCTTCCAACATGTTGCAATTTCTCCCTATCTCCCAGCATCAGCAGCTCAGGCAGATGCCTCATAATGCATTGGCAGGCGAATGGACTTGGTGACATTTGAGATTCCTTCCAACTCTGCTATTCTAATTATCATATAGCAGAAAGTCAGCCAGAGTAGCACAAACCTGTACTGTTGCAAAGTGCCAATTGTGCATGAAACATTGTATTTGTTCTTTCTCCTTCCCACTTTCTAATTAAAACAAAAACAGAGGCAACTGCCCAGAACAGTTCTGCACTGAAATTTTCTTCTGCCTCTTTCTTAACTGGAAAGGAAAACCTAGAAGGGGAAAAATGCTTCCATGTTATTTTCAAAGACAAAGAAAATCTGGTGAAATTCTTATGATTGAGGGTGTAGACTTTTGCACTTATTTTAATTATGAAGAAACTGGCAAGTGTGTACTGATCTACTGTACGTATATCACAGTCTTTCCTTGCATAATCACTTCTGTTGGACTGGAGTCAGCTCCACAGACTTCAGTCCCGTGGAGAAACATCACAGAGCACTCTTCCCAATGAGTCTTTCTAATCATGGAGGCATGGACAGCCAGCTACAGAGTGATGTGTGTGTCAATAAAATAGCCACAATACCTTTAGCAAAGCTGGCACAACAGACTAGCAGAATAATAGGATTGACAAGAAACCTTTTGGCCACTGAATCCAACTTCCTGTTTGGTGCAAGAATCCAGATTAAAGCTTTCCAGACAGATGGCTTCCACCTGAACATAGCAAATGGAAAAGAACCGATCACCTCTTTGGCTAACTTGTTTCATTCTTGAGCTGCTTTTCCTGTTAGGAAGTTTTTTCTAATATTTTATCTAAATCTGCCTTCATGTAACTTAAATCCATTATTCTATTTCCTGTGCTCTGAATCTTATTGATTCAGCTCTGGATCCAGTATTTGAAGACTGATATCATATCTATCTTCAGGCATCTTTTCTCAAGGTTTATCATATCCAACCCCTTCAACTTCTCTTTATAGGATTTAATTTCTAGTTCTTGATCATCTTCATAGCCCTTCTCCAAACCTGTTCCAATTTCTCTGATCCTTTTCATATGTTGTATTTAGTTTTATTGTATATTGCCCAGAGTCAATTTAGAGATAGGCAATGCCCACAATGAATAAATTAAATTAAATTAAATTAAATTAAATTAAATTAAATTAAATGAATTATAGTGTGATTCTCCAAATTGGATGTCAGTGAGATCTGACCAAAGCAGTATAAAGTGGCACAATTATTTCCTGTGATTTGGAATGTACACTTTTGTTAATGCATCATGTAATTCCATAACTGCTTTTTTGCAATCATATCACATTACTGGTTCATATTCACTTTTCAGTCAACTATTATTCCAAGACCATTTTTGGAAATAATATTACCAAACCAGGTATCCCATGCTATATCTGTGCATTTGATGTTTCTAAGTGAAGAATTTGGCAATTATCTCTTGTTCCTTTAGCCCATTTAAGATTATTTTTAATTTTATATCTCTCACCTAGAGTTTTATTTCCCTCTGTTAGGTTAATTATCCTAACCCATTTTGAATCAACCACAAATTTTATATGTATTCTTTCCACCTTTTAAAAATCATAAGAATAAGTTCAAAACCACAGCAAAAGAAAGGATTTTTAAAAATTAAAGAAAGCCAAGTATGGGGTAGGGTATATTCTAACTCCAGCAAACTGGAATTATTTCTAGCCTGTCTCTGTGCTGACATCACTATCAGTGGGTGCCTGGCATGCTCTTAATTTCACCAAAAACATTGGTTCTAGAATAAGAAAGGTCATTTATCATACAGTTGTCTAAATAACAGTCAAAAAGTTTTAACAGAGAAGCACGTCACCTGAGCCCCCAGGGTCAGTGTTGAAATCTTTGATGGGACTAGCTAGAGATTTTTTTAAGTATATTACTAAACTGAAATTTTAAAATTATAGAAATAATAACTGAAAATTCATTATATCATCTATATAAATGTAATAAAAATCAAACGTAAATGTAATGCAATCACTGTTTGGGGGAAAGAAGATCCCCTGCAAGGCCCCTTAAATCCAAGTGCAGTGTCTGGCTTGAAAAAAAAGGTTGCATATTCCTGGCCCATAATCTGTTCTGATACAGATACATCAATGAAGAAATCTATTTCATTGTCTAAAATTTTATATTACTTGTAATTCATCATATTTATACAAATATGTATAGACATTTCACTAGCATAAGTAAAATAATATGAGTTAAAAGTCTGGCATTATGTAAATATAGCTAAAATAGTATTTTATAATTGGCATGGGACCGGGTTATCTGAGGGACTGCCTCTCCCCTATTACATTTGCCCACCCCATTAGATCTGGCAGAGAGAGTATGCTGCGGGTCCCCTCCGCTAGGGACTTACACTTGGCGGGTCCCAGGAGGTGGGCCTTCTCTGCTGTGGTGCCTGCCTTATGGAACATTTCCCCCCCACACACACATACATAAGTGAGGTTAGCTCCATCTCTGAAAGTCCCTCAAGACCTGGCTATGACATCAGGCCTGGGGGCCCCAGGGGACTGGTGACATTTTAAGATGGCTCCATTATGGTAGTTAATGTTTACTCTCTCCTGTGCCTTTTTTATATTCTAATAATGATTGCTTTCTATTTTTATTAATGATTGTTTTTACATATTTATTGTTTTATTACTTGTTGTATACTGCCCAGAGTCACTTTTTGTGAGATACAAATAAATAAATAAATGCACATGTATTTTTCTTCCCATGTATTACTCTTTTTTAGCAAAAAGAATCCCTATTTTAAATGCCTTATTGCCATATCTGAAGTCTTACATTTTTCTTGCCTGTAAAAATAATTTGAATATGTTTTCATCCAAATTATTTTGGAATGTCAAATCAATTTGAAGAGTATCAAATGGTGCTTCCATTGAAATATTACCAAAATGAGGAGGAGTAAGCATTTTCATTCTGTTATCACAACACACACGATAGTATAAAAATATTATTTGTAAAAATGAATCTATATAGAGCTGATCAAAGATGAGACTATGGGTCTAGACTGGATTGAGACAAAGCCCAGCTCTTGAGGTAGAGCAAAATAACTCAGAACAGATTTTCATTTACTTGGAGTGAAGACGACCTATCTGAACCCCTTAAATTCTGATGCTTTGCCTAGATAAAGCTCTAGTTATGATTTCTCAGGGGTTTGGCATCTTTAAATTCTGGTATTTAGATTCAGTAACAGACAAGACCACCATAAAAGTGTGTGTGTGTGTGTGTGTGTTTGGTCCTTCAAGTCAGTTTTTGACTCCTGGCAACTGCCTGGACTAATCCCTGCAGTTTTCTTGGCAAGATTTCAGAAGTGGTTTGCCATTGCCTGCTTCTTAGGGCTGAGAGAGAGTGACTGGCCCAAGGTCACCCAGTTGGCCTTGTGCCTAAGGCAGGATGAGAACTCACAGTTCCCCAGTTTCTAGCCTGGTACCTTAACCACTACACCACTGGCTCACTCTGAAAGTGGAGTAATCTTTACAATCCTACCACATTGACCATCCTAAGCAGATCGTTTTGGAGGAAGGGGGACAAGAAATTTTCAACAGTGAAAGCAAATCTTTTGTTTTACCATTCACTCTTTCCTCAGTGTTGCCCAGTGCTTCACTCTGAGCAAGTGTTTCTGGTGATATTTTACTGGATGAATTGGTCCAGCACCCTTTCTGTTTTTCTGCTTTCTGTTTAAGGTAGACTTGGACAACCACAATAAAGGTTGCTAAGTTTCTAGCAATAGCAATGGTTTGCAGAAGTTGAGTGGCACCCTCTTCTCATTATTAATTTTTTCAGGGTTTTTTTTTCTTCTATTTTAAATTTTGTATTTGTGTTTTATTGATGTTTCTTTTCATTTCATTTTAAATGTTGTATTTGTGTTTCTTTGATTTCTGTTCGGGGCCCATAAATAAAATAAATGAAAAATGGGATTTAGGCTACAATCCCAAATATACTTAAGCAAAAATATGCTCCTTGGAATATAGATACACCTTCTACATGACAAGCTAACCATCTGTTAAAAAGTGGACTAGTAACATTCTTTTATCTTCGTGTGCCCCTTCATGCATGATTAATTTGAAACATGTCTAGAGGCTAAATTAGCCCAACGCTATCTAAAAAATGAAAATTTCACTAAATGCTGGTAATATTTAAAGCTACTTTAAGAAGCAGACAAGCCAAGAACACTGGTGCCAGTTTCCATTAAAAGGGACAATTAACTACAGAGTAATACTAGATAAATACATGACTGGTGACAAAGTAAATGCTATAGAACTCTGGAGTAATTATCTGGTTCTCTCTATTTTTTTAAAAAAATAAAAAATAAAACAAAGGCTTATCCTATCATCTAAAAAGTGGAAGTTACATCATAATTAGCTTTTGGTAACCAGGCATATAATTATCAAGAAATCTGCATAAAAATAATTCAGTATTTATATAGTCTTTTCAATATAATTATAGGGTAGCTGACTGATTAAACAGGGGAGTGTCATGGAACGGAAAGTGATACCAACACACAAAGACAAAAATGAATTGTTGGAGACAGAGAGAGAAAAGAGAAAGAAAGAAAGAAAGAAAGAAAGAAAGAAAGAAAGAAAGAAAGAAAGAAAGAAAGAAAGAAAGAAAGAAAGAGGGAGGGAGGGAGGGAGGGAGGGAGGGAGGAAACAATAGCAACAATAGTAGGTGTGCCAGAAATACTGGCTTATCAAAGTATTTGAACTGGAAAAAAAAACGACATGAATTCTCTCAAAATCAGTAATAACAGATCTGGGAAAAATAGAAAACTTTGTTTTCCTAATTCACAGGTCATTTTGCATCATTTTAAACAGGGCTACACACTCACTCTCTCTCGAACACATGCACGCACACTCACGCACCCATCTGCAGTGCTAATGGGAACAGCAGTTCTTATTAAAGGCTGTGCTTTCTCTTCAGAATGCATGTTGGATGGGTGACAGTGAAAAAGAGATGGCAAACAGATTTGTGCTTTATTACAGGCAGATTTTCTCTTGCTTGGTTTTAAAGGACAAAACCAAACTGCTCCACACTTTTGTTTGGACTTCTTTGCCCTGGACTATAATATCAAATAATTGATGGGAATTCTTGCTACAGACATGCAGCTCCAGTTGCAATCAGTTATAGCATGGCATACCCAGGAACAATGGAGATTATTTCTTAAGTAGGAAATCATTTTATTAGCATAATTATTTGCATAAAAATAGCAGCACTACTGAATAGGAAGTGAGCTCATTCGACATTGCGCTGAAGTAACCGCCAAGAAAGCATGAGAGCTGGCAGCCAGCTAAAACAAATAATCCAGTTTCTGATCTTATTTTATTTTTCTGCTTACTCCAACATAAATCAGGCAATGATTTTCTTTTAAATTCTATTTGAGGTATCATCATGGAAATATAGTTGAGGTTTCTTCTGAATATTCCTTCATTGCTTTTACAGTTCTTGTTTTTCCTATGCAATGTAGCAGCCTGATTAATTAATCTTCTAGTAAGGATCAGCCTAGAGGTAAATGCATTCTAACCTATAATTTCTTGGTGGAGTAGATATGTGTGTTGTGCGTTCCAGTAAATAAACAAAATAAACCAAAGTCAACCTGTTCAGCTGACTCACGCCTTTCCTCCTAGGGACTTTTAATCGTAATCAAAGAGAAGTCTATAAGACATGTATAAAAATCTGATTATTATTCCCTGGATTTGATCCAAAGTCTTTGTTATTTTCAATGAAGCAATTTATACTTTGCAGCTGCGAAGAATATTGCAACACAGGATTTCTTAAATATCCACTCTCTGTGAATGCTAGTACTGAATGGCAGTTGCTACTTTCTGGAGTTTGTGGAGCAAAGGGCATCTAATGGTAGATGAAACCAAGGTATCCCTGTACAAAGAGCAAGAAGCTATAGAAGGTAGAGCCATCTATAGGCCTTAACTCCCTATCTCCATTTCTTGAAAGTTTCTAAAACAATGGAGTACAGTATAAATATACAACATCTGAATGAGGTTTTACCAGATTCTGTTCAGAAGGATGGGCCACTAGCTCCACAGGGATCTGCAGTGGGCAAAGATGTGTCTGGCTCCCACCATTCTGGTTTATCACCTTGAACTTCCAGTTAGCTATGCCACTCCTTGAACATGGAATTTAAATCAAGACATTTTGGAAACATAGTTTGGTAGTTGGTGTTTGGAACAAAAGAAAGGTTTGTAGAGAAAAGACAAATCTACAAAACAACATGCAAAGCATTCTTCTGAATCTGCAACAATATTTATTTCACAGCAAAATCAGGCTGGGTGCCAATCATGCGTTAAGAAACCAATCCCTTGCACTCATTTTTTAATTTTTGATTCCACACTAAAAAAATTATATGGGAGGGCTTTGCTTGGATAATTGTTGGTGCCCCTGATTAACAATTACTGTCATCTGTACTAAAGGAATGATAGGATCAATATTAAGTAGGTAGTTTGTTTTAGGACATTGAGGAAGACCTACTTAGATGTCAACCAACCTTGAGTATGTATACCTGAGGTTCTTAAGATATGAATAAGAAATATCATCTTCAAATTTAAGAAAAACATTTCAGTGGGAGAACCACACACTCATCATTTTTAATCACTTAATTTTAATTCATTGTTTTTCTCTTTTACCAGTAATAATCTTCTCACTTTCTTGTACCTTTTCCTCCCGAAACAGAAAGCTCAGGATTCAGGAGCAAAACTTGCAGAGTTGCATTCCTACCCCACACAACATAAATGTGATCATACTTGACTAAAGGGAGGGGAACACTTTGAAATGAGAATGTAAGTGTAATCAGATGCCTAATTCCCAAGCATAGCTTCTGCTGAAAGAAACTCACATAAAATTAAAAGATATTCTAGGTAAAAAAAAGAAAATGAATTGTTGTACAGGAAGGAAGGGAAGGAGGGAGGGAGGGATGCAAATATTTTTATTTAAAAAAAGAATCTGCAAGAGTGAATTTTCATGCAAAAAGTGCCATGTCACAAAAAGATTACTTCAGTTCACTTTGTGCAAGAAGTCTCAAACAAAAACACTATCTGTGCATTTATTATGATCCTGAATGCATTTTGTGGGAAATTGTGAGCTTTCAGAACAACACAGTTCTACTAGAGTTTGGTTTTAATAGGATATTTGTTTATATTGTTTTTAACATATTAAATATTACTGTAAAAAGTAATATAAATCATATTTATGGAAGGGAGCTAAGTTTTCTATTTGTTTATCTAATAAATAGAAGAACAGTATATGCACAGTTCATTCTTTTTTCAAATCTGCCTTATATTTGCTATGCCTTGTTGTTTGGGACATAAAGCTGATGGTTCTCACCCCCCATACATATTAAACAGGATGTGGATGGATTGTTCTTTCTGCAATCAAAGTTAAATTCTGTTATCAATAATTCTGGTGAGAACAATAACAGTCTGGTTGTGATTGTGAATCCAGATCTCCCTCTTCACCCAGGGTGGTAACAGCTGTTTCTGCAGTTCAGCAGCATTATTAAAGAAATCTCAAAGTTGAGGTCCAATCTGTGATAAACCGGCTTTAAATCTGTCTGTAAGTGTCAAGCTGAAATCCTATAATCTTGAAAGCAAACAAATCCTTGACGAGATAAAAATCAGCTGCATGTTTCAAGATAGCCAGTGGCATCAAAGGAGTTAACAAAAAAGATTACAGCTGATAATCTGGTGGATAGTTTTAAGCACCAGTTGGCCCCGACCTGTGTTCATGCAGATCTGAAGCCATCAGATTCCATTCCTGCAAAGACAGCTGCAGTACACTCGGGAGGCCTTCCCATCTGATTCAGTTGATCTTCTGGATAATCAGTACATGTTCTAAGGCTGTGACAGGCCTCTCTGCCAATGCATGCTGACATTCTCCAAGCCCTTGGGGTGCCCTGTCTCTTTTTCTAGCCAAGTTACAACTGGAATCCAAAGGCATGCAAAGAAAGAAAGAGATCTGCTATGCCAAAAGATATGATCACAGGGTGAAACAAAAACAGTCAGGAGTAACAAGATCTTGCTTTCTTTCTATTCTCTTTCTTGATTATTAGCTCTTGTTCGTTTTTATCCTTCCTTTTTTTTTAAATTTAATAAAGTTATCATAAAGAAAAAAATGTTTCTTAACTTGAGTTCTCCCAGTTTCCAGTTCATATCGTTTCAATTCAACTGGAGCTAAAATTGATTTGCAAAATGTGCATTAAAAAGATGGGACAATATTATTTCCAGACATGTAGATTTCTTCCATTGAAGATGTTAAATGATGATCAGAAGCAGCAGATGACCCACCAAGAGAAATAAAACTATATATTGATTTCTGAAGTTAGTCTTATGGATTTGATTTCATAATTGGAATCTGCAATCCAGGGTGGCACTTTCTCATGAAGTCACCCCGGCTGACAATGTGTTAGGACAGGTTTTATTTCAAGACTTGGGAACAAAAAGTCCATATGGATTTAGTTAAGCAATGTCAAATGCCTCCTCCAGGTTTAGTAGTAATAACTGATGTCACTGGGCTGGGCTAGTTTGTAATCATGAAGAGTTTGTTGTTTGTTTCTTTTTGAAGAATGAACAATGAATGAAAAATATCTTGAAACTAATGTAGACTTATTTTCTTGACTGGGAAATACTAGATTGTGTACATTGCCACCTGACTTACAATCCAGTATTATACATGTCAATTCAGAAATAAGTTCCACTAAGGCCAAAACCACAGCATTTAATGCTGAGAGTTAGTAGTCCTTAGCACATGACATTCAGTGCACTACATTTTGCTCCAAGCAAAGACAATTTTCCTAACTATGAATGATTACATTCAATAATTGTCTATTAAAGCTACCAGATCTGGGCTGCAAAAATCCTTGATGAGCTTTGGTGGTGGTGGGGTGGCATGCCTTGGAGTCAGTCTCGACTCCTGGAAACTATATGAGCAAGCCCATGCAGTTTTCTTAGTAACATTTTCAGAAGTGGTTTCTCATTGTTTTCTTCCTAGGGTAAGAGTGAGGATTGCTCCAAAGTTGCCTAGCTGGCTTGTGTGCCTAAGGAAGGGTTAGAACTCCAGTTTTCCCACTCCTAGCTGAGTGCCTGACCCACTAGACCAACTGGCTCTCAGCTGAGCATTAGACAGCAGCAAAGAGATACATAAAATTTGAACCCTATGGTCCCATCTCATGGCTGTAAAGAGTTTGCAACCCAATTTTGGAAATATATATTGAATTGCAGGCCTAATCATGACATGGGTAGAAATGCTTTGTTCATTGTCCTGATAAATAATAAAGAACATCTTAACCATGTTCTACTGTATATCATATTTGAAAATGGTAACTATGGATTACCTTTTATCATGAAAATGGTAACTACAAATCATCTATTTGTTTAAGGCAGAACCCCATGTCCTTGCATTAAAGTAAAGTTCAACTGCTGCCAACTTTATGGACACAACCATGCAATTTTCTTGGCAACAATATGGAAGTTGTTTTCCATTGCCTTCTTCTGGGATATTATGGTCTAGCACATAACTCTACTATTTCATCATACTCTCTTGTCCAAATACTAACCCAGATCAGATCAGCTGATGTAGAGGGCATAGGGAATGGCCTATTTAACTGATCCTTCTTTTGGTAAACTCAGCACAAAAGTCACCTTGGCTTCTTAGTCTGGTCTACCTTATAGGGCTGACAGCCAGGTACTACCTCCTGCTGACATTTCTAAATTTATAATCACGTCATACACTCTACGTAACCACTTTCAATGCCTATAGCAATTTCTGTTTCTATAGCTCTGGATCAAGCATCATTAATACAAGATGGTGGAACTATTTTTCTAATCAAGAAATCTAGTAAGGCAAACATGCTGTAGTATCACAAATCTGCAAAATGATATTCAGATCAAATCCACCTATTTTTATCTTAAAGAAGCATGCTTTATACATTGATATAGCAAGCCAGTTTTGTTCACCTAATGGAACTGAGATGTTGAGAGATGGGTTGGTGTAGTGGTTAAGGTGATGGATTAGAAACCAGAGGACTCTGAATTCTAGTCCTCCCTTAGGCACGGAAGCTGGCTGGGTGATTTGCCTAGTCATTCTCTCTCAACCCAAACTACCTCACAAGCCTTTTGTTCTGGGGAAAATAAGAGGAGGAGGAGGAGAATTACGCATGCCACCTTGAGTTGTACAAAGTAAAGACAGGATATAAATCTAATAAATAAATAAATATGATTCTTGGCAGGAAATTCTAAAGAGTCAAAGCAGTCTGACAAAAGGGAAGGTGCACACAGTGATAAATCAGTAGACAGATAGGCAAACAGGCAGACAGACGAACATATCTGTGTCTGAGAGAGTCAGTGGGTGTTTCCCAACCTTGTATCCTGAAGTTATATTAGACCTGTAAATTCCTGTGGCAAAATCTGGAGGGTAATGTAGGGGGAAAGATTGGATATGTGTGAGAAACCAGCATAGATTTTGTATAAATGAAGGCATTTGATAAGGGCTCCACACTGAAATTGTAAATGTTTCCTCACATAGTTTACATTATTAACTGACACTGAAAAAATGTAGAAAGCCATACATGATTAAATCACATCACCAAGCAAGCCACACTAAATGTTATAATAGTGAATGGAAGCACCCCACATTTAGTAGCAGCAATACTTTTAGTGTTCCTGCTGTGTTCATAGGATCAAACCCTATGCTCACATAATAAACTCATTAAATAGAGTCATAGCAGTTATCTACCCTGAGTTTGTGTTTCAGTCTGGAAAACTATGACCATTTACTGGAAAACTGACGTTTAGAAAGCCTTCAGGACGTTCCCCCAAAAAGCCAAATCCACATGGTCAGTGAGAATCTGGAATGTTCTGTTCCCAGAGTGGTATATTTTGTACATGTCAGGTTAATGATTATTGTATCTCAGTAGGACCTATTTATATATGCAGTGTCTCCAGCCCCAATTTTGGATTTATTTCATAAGTCAGGTGTTTACTGGAATCAAGAAACTTGCATTATATTTAATTACATTGAGGACAAGTTGGCATCAATCATGCTGACATTTGATAGGTCAGCCCCAATAGAAAGGAAATTACACCTGAAAATGTCAGCCAATGTTTTGAAAAATATATTACATACTTTCCTTCTCTTTTGTGTAAGTAAGATATATAAAATCTTATGTTCTTTTCCTGAGTTTTCATCAGGGTTAAGTTCAGGTTTCAAACCAAATTCTAAGAGAAATGGTCCATTATCAGACTACCAGACCGGGCCTGAAATAGATGACCCAGCTGATGTACATACTGCATCAGTTACAATTGGGTACCAGCAGGAGGAAGTGAAGTAGCAGGAAGCCAATGGAGGTCAATGTTCTAAAGGACCACATTTTCTCTGAAGGTGCTTGAATAAACAGGCTAAACCAATAAAAACCTAGTGCACTGATTATGCTTCACTTCTTCCAGCATGGAATTCAGAGTAACATGGATGGTTTTTCCGAGCAGTCTCTCGCTCTTCTACTAGCTACCTCCCGGCCTGCTTAGCTTCAAAACACACACCATGTCCTGAACTTTCAGATCACACATTTATACAATATTTACTTTTATCTTCTCCAAGGTGGCATCTCAACATAAACCATATGTACAGTGTTCAGAGTGCCTCCCTTCCTTCCCTTCTTTGAAACGTAGGCATTTCATTCTCTTTAATTGTTATCTGAGAAAGTAGAATAAAATTATTTTCTGGCAAGCAAACTATCCTTTGAAAGAAAAGGGATGAATCGCTACGTTCATGGGTAAGATCAATGATGTCTCACTTATGTTACGTCTCATGATATTGAAAGGAACACCAAACCTTTGCCATAATGAGTAACCTCTATGCTTTTGCTCTCATAGTATTCAGTTTCATCACACCACCACTTATATATTAATTGTGTATGTGAACTAATATTACAGTAAGAAATCTCCTGGGGCTTAATGACAGGTTAAGCCTATGGCCTGAGGAACAATCAAGAGCCATCAACCTCTCCCAGCTGATCATTTAATCTCCAGGAAATACCCTTATCCTTAGTCACCAGCACTTAATTAAAATTACCATGCCACACTTCTGCACCACTCACTCAAACAACCTCAGGATGAGATTAATAAGCACATCTAAGTGATTGAAACTGGAAAGTCAAGCACAAGTAGTCTAGAGAACACTATGAGTGAAGAAAGGAAAAGGGCAAGTACTGTAGAAGTCATAGGCAGGTCTTCACATGGAAACTTGGCATCATACCTAAAGCATGCTGAAATCCTGCCTGCACATTAGCACAGCTGATCCCTGCCAGGGTTGCAAGAATTGGCTTCAGGTCCACTCATGGGGAATTACACATTTTCATGGAGGAGATAAGAAACCAACACAGCCTATCCAGCTGTATCCTTCAATTGACAGATTTATATGGACGTACTATTTTATTGTAATATTATTTTTTCTGGTCTCCTCCTGACTTGATGCTGAAAATAGTTATTGTTGTTCTATGTTAAGGGGGAGAATATTTCTTCCCACTAACCAAGTCTGTTAACTGAAGCTAATTCATGTGAACCTCTGGAGCAGAATTGCTATTTCCTGACAGGGCCAGTAAGTGTATTATATATAACAGATAAATCTCAGTTAATCCATAGGCTTCATGCTTCTGCCAACTACAATGCTAATGTCTCAATTCCTTCTGTATCTGGGGATTCAGAACCCTTTTCTCCATGGCAGCCACATGTGAGCCTTGTATTCTAAGCTGCAAAAATCTGTATGACCAAACACATACAAAAAATGTTAACTCTTTGCTTCTATCTACTGGTCATCTGGATTTTTGCAACTCAGGTCTGGTAGCCTTGGTCTACTGCAATATTATAGAGATATATGGAATATTGATGATTACTAGGTGTCCTGCTCCACTGATGCCTGATTGGGCATATCTGTACCAGAAGTTGAGTTGTAGAGGCAAGCAAGGGACACTACTGGTATACCAGCCACTCTGTTGTCCAGCAGTGTCCCTTCCTGAGTTCAAGAACTTTGTTCAATTTTCCCAGGTTAGTAGTAATGGATTTTTCAATGTCCATGCCCTGGATGGTAGTTTTGGAGTGGCTCAGAAGTTCATGGCTTCCATGACAAATACATATTTCAATACATTTTGGGCAAATACATTCAGAAGGATACATGCTGGACTTAGTTTTCATCCCCGAGGAGGTGTTTTCTTATCTGAAAGGGGAGAATATTATCCTTTGTCATTATAAGATCATGTTCTGGTTTGCCTACAGTTTGTTGCCATCATTGATCTCTGCAGAGGCAGGGGACTAATTAAGAATGCCCACTTGATTTCCAGCAAGCACCTGCAGTTCCTCTTTGCAATATGATGCACAGCTTAGCCAAGAGCCCTCTTGAATTCTTGCATGCAGAGATGAGAAGGGTGTTGGATAAGACTGTTCCCAAGCAGCCTCTTCTGTGCACCAATCACAGGATGCTTCTTGGAGTATAAAGAGATAAAGCAACAGAAGAAACACCTAGAGCAAAGGTAACAGAAGACAATAAGTGATTATAACAGACACAGCTACAAACCAAGATCTAGAAGCCACAGACAAAACTATTCTACTTTATTTAATTAGTGCAATGCCATTCAGCAGCACAGTATCTCCTGTTGGAGAGGAATTGGTAGAAAAATACCCATGCAGGTTGCTATGACATTTTTGCAAAGAGTTTTTCTGACAAAGTCACACATATTTGCACTGACTTGCCCTTGGGCAGACCTAAGGGAGATAACTGTGTTACTATCCTCTGATGTAATTTGGTATACATTTGAGCTTGTTAACACCAGTGATGTGGAAGAGTTCTCTGTAATATGACCCCTGCAACCTATGAGGTGGATCCCTGCCCCTCTTGGCCTCTTCAGGTTGCCATGGAGGACAAAATGACTGGGCTGTGGTTAATACTTTTCTATGAAAGGAAGATTGTACCCACTGCCTTGAAAGAAACAGTGCTGCATCTCAAAGAAGCCATCTTTGGAGATGGCACTTTTAATCAACTACCATCCAGGTTCAACATTCTTAGAAAGATCTTGGAGAAAGTGGTGGAACACCAATTACAGACCATCCTGAATGAAGTGGATTATATTGATCCATTCAAGTCTAGTTTCTGAACCAGATTGCTCTGTTAGATGAGCTTTATCATGACCTGAATGGCAGGAATGTGGCCTTCAGGTCTTATTGGACCCTTCAACACTGTTTAGTACCAATAACCAAAGTGTTTTTCTGGACCATCTGTAAGGATTGAGAATGAGAGGAACTTTTTTTACTGTAGGTTTCATTCCTTCCTGAGTGGATAATTCCGTTAATGGTCTTGGGAGAAGAATGGTTCAGCATGTGACCCTTCCTATGTGGAAGCTACAGGTTCTCTCTGTAGTGTCATTCAACATCTACATGAAACTCACCATCAGTTCAGGGTAAGATATCATCAATATGCTGATGATACACAATTGTTCATTTTCATGCCATAGACACCAAAGAAGTCCTCATCAGATGTCTGGGAGATGTTAAGAGAAGACTTTAAAAACTGGCACTACAGTAGAAGGAGCTAAAGATTACAATTAAAGGAGAAGAACACTTAAATCCAACTTACAAATACAGACTGAAGCAAAATATTTTAACCTTGGACATATTGAAGGATATTTTTGAACAATGGACCCAAAGTTAATTTTTCGAGTGTCTGCCAGTATAGATAGACTGACTGTTCAAAAGATGTTATGGAAGAGGAACAAGTTTTACCTGACAAGATTGAGACTGATTTGAAAATGGATTTAAAAATGACAGCTCACAAGCATGACGTTGAAGAAAATATTACACTTGACATACAAAAGAAACTGGCTGACATCTTAATAATTAAAAGGGATATACAAATAACAAACCAAGAGAGTGACCTGGATAATTTTCATATATTAGATTTACAAAAGAGGCTTGTTAAAGCTTTGAAGAATTTTGTGAGAAGGGACAAAGAAAAAATGAAAAGAAATCAAGTTCTAGGACATTATTTAAAGGGACTAAAGATCAAGATTGTTAGAAGTAAAAGGAATAAATAGAAGTTGGTTTATTTGATCAATGTTAAAATATATATATTATTATCTCTGGTAGCCCTTAATGGACTTTTGGTGATATAAGGACTGAAATGATGAGGCTTTATGGATTGTTTTATAGATAAGAGATGGGATATGGGATGAAGAGATCATTTGTTTTTATTTTAAGAGGAGGTGATAAGTTGCTAAAATTGTTGTGATGAAGAGAGAAGTCATTTCTTTCCATATTTCTTTTTTTTCTTTACTAAATTTTTCTTTTTTTCTTTTCTAGTTTTCTTCTACATTTTCCTCTTTTCTGCACTTTCTATTTTTTCTTTTTATTCATTTTTTTTTTAGTTGATATTAGTTTTTATTGCTATATTTGTGATTTTTAATACAATTACTATTAAATTGCACTTCAACAGAGTTACTTTTTAATGAGAAGGGTGGTTACCAATTTGATATATAAATAAATATAAAATAAATAAATAAATATTTGAAAAAAGATGTTTGGGAGACATTAGAAATTGGGTGGGATGGAATAAGCTACCTTGAATCCTAGTAAAATGTTTGTCTGGAATTCTTTGGCTTGTTGGCAGCTCTAATGTTAGCTCTAAAAGGGATGCATTCCTCCTGAAGGAATAAGCCCATTACCTGAAGGTTTTCCTAGACTTCTGCTTGTTCAGTAGGTGGAATCTGGGCCAGGGAACCTTCCTCCAGCTTTGTGTAATGGTGTGATTATGTGACTGTTATTGGAGCAGTCATTGGCAATAATGACTTTTTACCTCCAGATAAGACTTTTGCAACACATTCTGCTTGGGCTATCTTTGAAGACAAGTCAGAAACATCATCTAGTGCAGAATGTTCAGCTATTGATGAATGAGAGCTGTTTTAGAAAAATGGCACGAGTGTTGTGGGCTTGAACCTAGCTGTCTATTTGTTTCTGGGTCAATGCAAGTCACCAGTGATTCCCTGCAAATCCCTACATGGCTTGGGTCTAGATTACCTTAGGCCATTTGTTCTAAGTAAAATCTGCCTATCCTATATGGGCAAATCAGCAAGAGAGGTTTTGCATTCTTGCCCACTAATCACTTCTTTTCTTAAATTAATTTTGTCTACCCTGCCCCACCATCTTTTATTTTACCCAGCCTTAAAATTTGGCTTACTTCCTAATATTTGTGTTAGCTGAGAAGCAGGTTGGGAATCACACAAAAAGGCTTTCAAGGGTCACCTGAGCCTTCAGGTAACATGTTATACCTTAAACATACCCATGCTATATATTCAGAGTCGATTAAAGTTTGCTAGCTTCCTTTGTCCTAAGATTTCTAGGTCAAGGCACTCCCAGAATTCCCCAGCATTTTCGCATGTTCTGGTTAAACTATAGCTAGCAACCTCAGAGAAATTAGAGACTATTCCTTTCCAAACCCCAGTACTCTTCCTATGCTTAGCTAGGAACCAACAGTGTCTCAATTTATGAATTTACATGAGGATCAGAATAATCAGTAGCAACATTCACAAAGCTCTCTCAAAGATCAGCTAGCAAAGAAGCCAAGAAAGAAAAGTTGAACTAGAATTGATGTGACAGGACTCCATTATTTATGGCAAACATAATGGGGGATGGAGGAATCTAAGCTTCAGAAAAGCTGAACACATAGATCATACACTTGAATTCTCACATCAATCACTGAGTAAGCTAGTAAAACACCATCAGTGTCATTTCTTCATATGAACCAAAAATAGCAATTAGGAGTATAGTCATCAAGCCCTACCATCTGCCCAGTCTTTAGTTGAACTCAAAGAAGTGTCATTCAGATTACAGTTAAAAAGAAATCCATAATTATCTGACATTGGCTACCACAAATTATAAGAATTACCAGATCCAGATGTAATTCTAAGTCCAGGTACTTACAGGGATGTGACATGGCATATAATAGAGGAATAGAGTGCTCTCTTAAAAACAAGTCTCTGATCTGCTAAGCAGAATGGGTTGGTGTACTGTAGATAAAATAGAGATTAGTATCTTTGAAAGATTTCACTTTGTAAATTGTGACTGCAGATTTTTCTGAATTCCACTCCCCAACTTCCCTTTCCATGTACATGCTGACTGGAACTTCTGGGACTTGTAGTTCTCAGGTCCTCGTCTCCTGATGAAAGTATAATATCTTTGAGAACTTCCACTTCATTTTATGGGAGGTGGATCTTTTTCCATATTATCATCAGCCAAGATCAGAGGTTTTCCATAGTTGAAATGGTATATTTGCCAAAATTAAATTGCCAATGACTGAAGAAGAGGATGTTCCATAGAGTGGTACCATGACAGAAAAGGTCCATTTCTTGGTTGATGGAAGATAATTGTGCCATATGTGGATAATCACAATAGTGGGCAGATCTATATTGAAGAATCATAAAGATCAGCTGTTTATGCCTTTTAAGTTACTATCAAATGTTAAATGTGGTCCAGCAGTAAATGGGCAATTATTTCAATTATGAAGTTATACTAGGCAATTCATGACCCACTGGGTCATCATTTCAGGGATATTTCCTTACCTAAACAGAAACACAATGACCATGGTCAGGCAAAAAATCAGTGGGAGTGGGAGCAACTTCCAAATTCTACCGGCTTCCCCTTGTGGGAAGCCTGCAGGGAGTGTCATGACCTCCTTCCTTCCTTCCTTCCTTCCTTCCTTCCTTCCTTCCTTCCTTCCTTCCTTCCTTCCTTCCTTCCTTCCTCCCTCCCTCCCTCCCTCCCTCCCTCCCTCCCTCCCTCCCTCCTTGTAAGTCTCCCCCACCCTCCCATGATCGAGTTTAGACTACCTGCTCGCTTCCCCATTGTCTGTGGGAAGTTATCAGGGAGTGTTGGAAAGGAGGATCCTGTGACTGCAGCTGACCACAACAACTTTCCCAAATTTCAATCCCACAGGAATAATGGGTCCCAAATTTTGGACGAATTCTGTAAGTTAGCCCATTTGAGGTTCCTTGGTTGAAAAATTGTTGCCCTATGATGCACCATTTTGCCCAATGGAAGGTTACAAACAATCAAACAGACATAAGAGTTTTAATAGTATATAGATGTCAGAGGTGAGCACATCATCCAACAGTGTGGCCACTTCATTTTTCAGTGGCTGCAGCTTCTGGACTATGGATAATGGCCCCACATAAAGCAAATTACAGTAACAAATACAAGGGTGTCAAGAGAAGGGTGATTATGGCTAAGTAATCCTTGTTCAGGAACAGCTGTAAATAATGATAGTAAAAAGGGCTCCTTATCACTGCAGCTCTTTGAGCTTCTTTTGACACTGATGTTTCTATTAGCACTTCCACACTGCTTATTCTTTAGTGGGACTGCAATCCATCCAGGCCAGCCAAAGAACCTATATATGCAGACCAAGAACATCACTCACAGGACCTCCGATTCATGAGGATTCAGGCTTAGTTAATTGGTCCCTGTCCAATTCAGGACTGCTTCCAAAAATACTGGCCCAGCACAGCCTCTCCGGATCCTGATGGTACTGTGCTCCAAAGGTCATTCATAGCACATTAAATAACATGGGGAACAAGATGCAATTATCCATGAGTTTCCTCCAACGTTCTCTATTGTAATCAGCTTTGCAGAGGAAAGCAGAACTGCAACCCAGTAACCCCCCCCCCCCAACTCACAGTCATCCTTATCCAAAGCTGCAAGCAGATCAAGCAAGAGCAACAGGACTGCATTCCCACAGTCCATCTCTTGATGCAGATTACCAAGAGCATCAGGGCAATCAAAGCTGATTTAGTCCTGAGATCAGGCCTGAATCTAGACTAAAATAGATCTAGAAAATTGGTTTCCACCAAGACTGCCCAGCCCTCCTCCCTCCCTTATCCTATAGTATCTGCTAAAAAAAAAAAAAAAAGGACAATTGGGTGACAGTTACTGAGCACTTTAATTTATATATTATACATATTACTTTCTTGAAAAAGCATGCTTACACAGTCATTTTCATTCTAAATGGAAACACCAATTATGGCTCCAATTTGATTCCTAAATGTAATTGTTGTCCCTACTAATTTTTTTCATCAGACAAAGAAAGAAACAACACACACACATTCACACATACACGCACAAAACCCCACCCCCCAAACTGTTGTTTGCTTATGAACATGCTACTTAGTAATACACATATGGGCAAATACCAACAGTTTGAGATTTTGAATAGAAAATCTTGGCAGGAGGTAGATGAGATGAAGAGGCCAGTGCTGAAAAAGTGATGTTTCTGATAGTTTGTTGTATATGATTGATGTTCTCCTATATAGAAAATACATGTTGCAGAGTGGCTGAACCAGTTCAACATTCTGATCTACCTCTGGTCAAGACATTGGTATATTGTCTTCATGGTTGCAGTTTAGTAATTTCTGAAATGGGAAGACTACTCTACCCCTGAAAGTTCTGTATGTGATTATGACCTCTAAATATTATTTGATTTACATAGAATGGCTCTTTTTAGCAGGGGTCTTTTATAGCCATCTGTCAAAAAGGCAGGGATTGGATCTGAGATCTTTGGCAAAGTTGGTACTGTACAACTAACTAGGGAATAAAAAATGAATAGCACTGCTTTTGAAAAGTCCTAGAACCCTGGAAAAGATCCAAGGATTAATAATCAAAACACAAATTAGGGTTGTAAAACAGATCGAATGACCAATAAATTATTGCCAAGTAGAGTGAAAGTGAAGTTTCCACTCATTAACAAAACTTGCAGGATTGGGGAAAGGAAGCCATTTATAGCTTTGAAGGATGTCAATTATAAAAGGCTGAAACTAGCTATCTTAACCTTCTTGAGAAAGGAGAAAATATAAACATGATACATCTTGTTTTAACAAGTGGGATGCTTCTAGACAACAATTTAATCAACACAGAAGTTAACCCCGCGTTTTTCAAACTTGGCAACTTTAAGATGGGTGGACTTCAACTCTCAGAATTCCCCAGACAGCAAACTCCCAGTTGAAGTCCACCCATCTTAAAGTTGCCAAGTATGAAAAACACTGATTTCACCAATCCAGAGATCATTGTCTCTCATTTGTAATCCTTCTGCATTCTGTCCTCTTCCCATCTCAGCCTATTACAGAAGAAAAACCAGAATAGCAGCATACTGTGTTTTGCTAGGTTGACTCCCACTTGCAGGCACCCCAAATTCATCCTGCATCATTCGCATTTACAGTTACGATCACTTGTGTTGTTCTTTAGACTGATGTTTCCCATTTGTCACCCTTCAGCTGAGTGCTATAGCAGATAACAAATCCTTGTATAGCAGTAGTGAATTTACCAGGCATTTTGGAAAAAACTACATTTTAGAACATGCACCACACCCTCTACCAAAGGAAAACATTAACAGGTTCCCTTGTGGTAAAAGGACACCAAAGCACTTTGTCTGACAAGTGCTGTGGACATTGCTTCCCATCACCACCTCTGGGAGTCAGGGTCTTGTCTCTCCAAACTGCTTTTAGAAGGACAAGACTGCATCTCCCAACAGTGATGGTTGCCTTAATTCATATATTGGCATTAGGTTATTATTTTCAGCTTTTAGCTAATGGTTTCTTTTAAGCATCCATACCCCATCAACATGAAGACCCTTGGGACTGATTTACTAGTGGTTCCAGACAGCAAAGAGCACAGAACAGCATTCTAAACCTGGAATGGAATAACGACGGAATGGAATGGAATTCTAAACCTAGGATGGAGCACGACGGAGGAGACTGAGAAGAACAGCAATGGTTGAGGGATTTCACCTTGAGGAACAAATAGAAATAGTTTTAAATCCTGAGCAAGACTGTCTTTGAGAAACTAAGATGGGGGGGGGGCAAAATCACACAAATAGCATTGTGTTTAATGTGCCACCCCTGATATTATTCATGTTGAATAGGTACTACTCAATATTAGCTATGTGAGTAAAGTATTAATACTCAAGAGAATGAGATCTTTTTTGAGTAATGTGACACTGTATTAATGGTAATGTGCAGACATAGCATTTTGACAGCTTCCTTAATAAAGATGTTTTGTTGTTAACTAGAATTAAGTATTCTGTTTTGTTTCGTTTTTAATTTTAAAATTCTGGTGTATTTCATGGAAAAAGAAATGGTTTGGGAATATTTTTTTTTTCAAAAGAGAAGCATGACATGTTCTTCCTTGAGATGCAAGGTGGCTAAGAAAGACAGATGAGTGTTTTGATATTAACTATACAACCATTTCTCCATTGGTTTAGGCTTCATCCTGATTCCTAGGAAAGGCCAAGAGCATTGGTGGAGGGGGGACAGGAAATGGGCCTGTTAAATAAAGTAACCATGACAGTTGCTACCATGTGACTGAAGCCCCATCTTTTTTTAATCTGCTTTTGAGAGGAATGTCTCCAGTGGAGGTTGGGGGTCAGAAAAAAAGAAGAAAAACAGGAGCTTTTTCCCATGGAAACAAAATCTTAGAAATTATAGATTTGTGCAAAGGTCACCTGGGCAGAGTTACAATATATTAGCATAAGTTAGATTCTAGTGCTAAAGTAATACAGACAATAATATAGGCAGTATTATAGGCAACTATGCACCTCATATTTTTAGATGTATGCTTCAAATATACATGACAAATTCAGCCCAAACTACATACAGCAGGTCCTGCAGCAAACTGGTCACGATGTGTGCGAGATGTCCACAGAGAGAGTGACAAATATGCTTGTGGCCACAGACCCATTTCAGGCATTCCAATATCTGGAGCATTCCCCATGTCAGCACCCCCAATAATGCTCACACTCCCCACTCCCACCAGCAATGCTCAACTTATGATAGCTCATTTGCAGACATATGTGAGTTCAGCATGAATGTCTTCAAGACAGAAGCTGCATTAGCTTCCTGATGAGTCAAAATTCTGAGCCAAAGGCTATTTATTATAGATAGCCACTATCTTACAACACATTCCATGTCTGGAAGTGATCTTTGCACTTTATCAGGAATCATCAAGCCTTCTTATTCAAAAGACTATATTAAATCAATAATATATTATATCTCCAGGCTTTAGGCATCTCATATAGTGATGAACTTACTGTGTACCTTCCCCCCAGCTCCCCAGTTCTCATACTCTTCTTTGCTAATATGTACCCCCCCTTTTTTTTTTTCAAAAAAAAAGCTCAGAAATGTTGCAGTGGCTAACTAAGCATGGTCATAGAACATTCTATCTTGCTCTTTCTTAGTTATGGTTTATCGAATTTCTAGGCCACCTAACTCCAGAATTACTCCAGGTGGCTTCACAAAGTTAAAAACTGCATATGTATGTTACATATGTACATGTATATCCCAGGGCTGCATCTCTACACTCAAATAGGTCCAATCATTTTAACCATACCAGGAGAAGTAGCTGGTTGTCATCCATTTTGGGGAATCATAGGAGTTCAAGATCCAGTTGTTTTCCTACATCATGCTGGCCCTCTGGAATGGCTTCCCATGAGAAGTCTGTTTAGCCCCAGTTCTGGTCACCTTCCAGAAGCTTCTTAAAACCAAGATTTTCCAGAAGGTGTTTGAGGGCTGATGTCAGCTGCCTTGCAGTGTAGATTTATATATTTCTGACTGCTGGGTTTTATTTTAAAATTGTTATTCTTCTTGCTTTTATGTTATGAGCCGCCAAGAGTCTGTGTATGGTTATGGCAGGTTATAAATGTGATATACAAAATAATAATAATAATAATAATAATAATAATAATAATAATAATAATTAAAAAAAAAAACACAGTGGCCTAAAGGAACAGATTTAAAAGAAAAAACAAACAAACAAAACTCCTATGATTCCCCAAAATGGAGGACAACCAGCTACTTCTCCTGGTATGGTTAAAATGGTTGGACCTATTTGAGTGTAGAGATGCAGCCCTGGGATATACATGTACATATGTAACATACACATCACCCCCAACCTAAAGGGTCCTACATCCTAAACCAAGGCCTGGGAAAGAGCCATGTTTTAGGGGTTGTTTGAAAGTGGGTAAGATGGAATGTATTTGCTTTAAATGAGGAAGAGACAAAGGAAATACCTTTACTGAAAACAGGCCTTGATGGCCGTGCAAGGCCAGGATCAAGCCAAGGGGAGACCCAAGTTGTAAGAGGTAAGCTTTATCACACACTGTGTGAAACTGTGCAATTTGCTGCCAACAGTTGTGGTAATGGGAACCAATTTGGCTAGTTGTAAAAGACTGGATGGGTGCATGGATGACCAACCTATCAATGCTATAAATACTAACAGCTGTTTATTGTCTCCTGAATCTTAGGCAGCATGCCTTACATTCTGGTTGCTGCGAAGCAACAATGGAAGGAGGAGACTTTAGTCCTCCTGTCTAGGCTTATGAGGATTCCAAATCCGTCTATTGTGTGACACTCATTGTGAGACTAGATGGGCCTAAGGGCTGACCCAACACGGCTCTTCTTATGCTTATACAGTCTTGTGGCTTTGGGTGACCTTGTGGGAGGTATTCCCTATCCTTAAGCTATAAGGAAAGTGAAGAAATTGATTCTGTTGGGAACTTAGTGGCTTTGGTTACATGGCTGACACACAATTATGACATAAAAACTGACTCCTTTCCCAGTGACTAAATACAGCGGCCTTCTTCCCCTCCTTCTTCTCCTGTACTTACTTTCTCTTGCTCACTTAGCAGAGTGGAGCAAGATCATTGCCCAACCTCTTCTCTGCCAATTCTTCAAGTCAACTCATCAGAAATGGTAGAATAACTGGGTCTTCAGTCAAGAGCAAGCAAATGAAAGAGTAAAACCTTGCAACTGCACTCTGCAGTCCTACAGAAAAGTTCCATAACATTATTACAATATGCATGCTCAGTCCTTTTCTATATTTGGGGATGGAAATTCAGGACTCAGAATCAATACTGAGCTATATCTCTGCTTTTCTTGAAGATTCCTCAGTTGTGCAGAAACTTGTTTGAGAGTTACTTGTATTCCTTAAAAACACCCTAGACCTTGACTTTTCTGCTATTGACCATTTTGTTTGGCCCAAAACTACAGGCAAAAAACCAAAATTCACTTGCACACAACCAATTTTTCTATTTCTGAAACTTTGCTTCTTGATCAGGGGTTCCAGGTGTTTGGGTTTTTTTAAGCTAACAGGTTCTATAGCCCGAAAAAGCTTGATAATTCCTGTTCTAGCTATTGCTAAACCACATTTCCTCAGCCTCTGCCAGCATGCTCAGAGCTGAGGGTTTCTTGGAATTGTTCAGCAAGAGACAGAGAGCTATATGTTTCTTACCTCTGACTTAGCCTAGTCAGACTTTCTCCAGTGGTTGAAATTATCAAGTGAGGTAGGCAACACTATTGTGTAAAAGTTCGATGTACAGATGGATATGAAAGCCATTTCCAGGCATATTTCCACAGCTAGAGTCAATAGGACTGTATCTCCCCCTTTTAGCGAACCCCTGAAGGTTTGGTATTTTGAGAATGAAACTTAGACAGTAGCCTTCAGCAACCTGCAAATCAGCTAAATGTCGGTAAAGTCAGGATGACAGAGCAGGTAATCATGTGCCTCCTGCATAAAAAACAAGAGAAAGAGATGACTGTCTGGTCTATATCCTTGCTCGGTGTCTTTTCCTGATGGTAAAGGGCATGAAGAACACATTGTAATCAATCATTCTTTGCAACTGTGTAGAGACATAGAAGACAGCAGGGTTTAACTACAGAAGATGTATCAATTTACCCTTGGCCACAGTTGGACAATAGATAAACCTCAAAGGGTAAAGAAAGATTTAACCATTACAGTGCTGTGACAAGAACTTTAGCTGTTCTATCTTATAAGACAGCAGCAAGTCCAGCCTTGTGAGCATCACACAAAGAGAGCTGATTCATATGATCTTTTTTGAAGTGAGGGGAGGAGGACAGAACTCACAGACTGCATAAATAATAACTTATGCAACTTGGCTTCTTGCTTGAGTGGTAGGATGTAGAAGAAAAGTAGTCATGGAAGATGAAGCAGGGATCAGAAATCTCTGCTTACTGAAGTTTCTGCTACATCTTGCATGAATAAACGTGTCCCAAGTTATGTTGATCACATAAGCAGCAGGCCTTTGGAAGTATGCCCACTGAGGCAAATGCACAATAGGGCTATAATTAAGAGCTAGTTCTGAAAAAGCCAGGTGCTAAAATAATGTTGAAAAGGTTGTGCTTTTGTCCAAGGTACTGGTGGACATAAGAATGCAACAGCAAGAATTCAGCCTATAAGTTACCATTGCAGCTCCTGGTCGATGGGAGGTAATTACAAGAAGACACACTCCATTGCCAAAAGTGACCAGAGCAACTAATAGGTCAGAGCAGATAAAATGATGAGGGTCAACCTTACTGAGAGCTTTCTGGGTCAACTCAGTTATATGATCGGAGCTATAAATGGCTCAGCCTGTTGGTGCTTTCAGACAGAAGCTGTCTGTCCTTTCTGACTTCAACACAACATCACTGCTAACTCTGAAGCCATGAATGACTGTCAGTTGGCCAGATAGGTAGACTGGGCTGGAAGTGAATCAGAACACACAGAAGTTGGCCTAAAATATATATTACTGCATGTAATATAATACGAGTGCGTAATATTACTACACACTCATTTATCCAAGAAGGACATGTTTTGGTGGTCTTTTTCAAAAGTCGTGGAGTACAGCTGGGAGATTACACTGATATTTAAATATATATAAATGCGGTCAAATAGTGGCCACCTGAACATTATATTTACTTTAATATATATCCCTTTTCTAAAACAAAATGGTGTGGATGTGGTATAAATATGTTCAGCATCTGAGAAGCAAAAGTAAACTCTGATTTGTTCCTTTAATTATGAGGGCATAATGATGAGTTTAATTATGAAGGCAAGTGAGTTTAAGATAGGAAATTGAACATAGTCATTTTGATCCTGTTCCCGCAACACAAACACCACAATGTCTCTCCCAGTAAATTAATTCACCTATGTATGCTGGTAATATACAATCTGTGGTAACTAAACTGTTTATTTGACTGCCATGTTTTTAGTCTTCCCAGGCTATGAGACTCTCATTTCCTTCTAGTTTTATTCTTTTTCCACCATTAGGTAAGAACAATCTAAGGTGGTGCAACTGGGGTCAGAAAAATTGAGACATGTTGGGGGTAAACCTATATCTTCCATCTCTGCCTCCATACCATGTATAGGAGACATGAAACCAAAGCCATCGTAGAGATGGAATTCCTAGGAAATCCATTTTCTTGAAGCCTTTCTAGAACATTATCTTGATCACAGACTTTGGGAGGAACCATTAATCCTCTGGTAAATATTTCCCATTACCTTGGGAAGGATCATAAGGCTGAAGCTATGAAAGACTGAAGCTAAGTCCAGTCATCTTGGGCATAGCTGGCTTGATCAACTAAGTTCACATTGGTGTTCCCATGACATACTAACTACCACCACCTCAGTGATGCATTTAAATTAACATGGAACATTAATTCCAGGTTCTAAAATAATCTAGCTGCAGCACTGATGGAGGAGAGAATGGAGGTAGAACAGTAAAGGAAGAAACAGTCATACTCATATTTTCTTTGTTTTAGAAAACAGAAGATTTTTTTCTTCTTCTGGGGATTGCCACAGATGGCAACTTTGGCTTCATGTCAAGGCACAGGAGGTCTAAACAGTCGTGAACTACAAAATTCTAGACAATAATTAGATGACAAAAAGGAGATAAAGAAAACCCTTACTCTTTGCTGTCATCTAGTGGTCATTCAGATGTTTGCTTCCCAAGTTACTTGAGCAAGCTGAACCCTCCCTGCCTAGCATCTGATAAAGGCTTCATCTGCCTGTTAGCCATGCATTCCATGTATATTCCCAACTAGACTGAATGTAGAATAATGAAAACAGAGAAGGGAGATGAATGCTGAGAAAAGGGTGAGAAGGAAAGAAGAGTTGGATTGTCTTCAAAGTTGACTGAAGTGGTTGGTTACCTGAAGGTACTTTTACCAAGTTCAAAAACCACGGGAGGTGTCAGATACAGATGGCATGAAAAGTGGAGTTCTATAAGCATACTTTGAGTATTTAATGAGTGTTCATGAGTTCATCAGTAATGGCAAAGCTTCAGATGTTGTATATTCCCTGCCAAGATCCTAGACTGATTCATTTTAGATGGGTTGTGAAATATCTGCACATCCAGAAATCTTGGAATATCTGGTAATACATTGGCTTAATTTGTATTAAATCTAGTGAGGATTGGGGATTGCAATTTTCTGATCCAAGCCATGCCTAGGATCCTGTTTAATTAGCATTTCCAGACAAAAAGGAGATTTGGAGTCCAGACACTGGGGTGGTATTTGATAACAGTAAGACTGAACTGTTCAGTAGCAAATCACTTTAGGAATGATATTTGTGACAGGGATGCCAGAAGGATAGGTCTGGCAGGTATACAGACAAATTTCCTCTCAGGTTTCCCAGGGTCAGTTGTCAGCAATGGAAGCACTAGAATCCCAGGAGCTAAGTAACAATCTGAAAAGCACAAATGGTTTTGACAGTCTTTCATAGCTTCAGCCTTATGCTCCTTCCCAAGGTAATGGGAAATATTTACCAGAGGATTAATGGTTCCTCCCAAAGTCTGTGATCAAGATAATGTTCTAGAAAGGCTTCAAGAAAATGGATTTCCTATTGGCCTCCTCAAATCAAATCTGAATACCAGCTTCTTGGGTTTCTTTGATGATGCTATTTGAGTTAAACTTTGGGAAAAACCCAACAGCAAAGCCAGCCTTTATTTCATTAAACTATGCGTCATTTCCATGCTAAGATTTTTTTCTCTAAGAAGTAGCCGCTCAACTAGCAAGGTGGTAGATTTTCTGACAACTCTAGACATTATTGTTTGGGTCTTCCCTTTCACGAGTTGTTTTTCTTTCCTTCACAGAAAGTAGTGTTGTTAATAAACTACATATGCATTAGTAAATAAGGATCAATCCACAAATATTTACCCACAAATATCGACCTATGTATTTGTGGCATTTGGACTAGCTACCGAATATCACAGTTCTACAGGCAGCCCACAGCATAAATATGATAGACCATGGTATCATAAAACTATGAATTGCAAACCATATATTCTAGGCAAAGAGCAGTTAAACCATTTTTTTCCATTGGGTAAGAGTAACAGAAGTTATTATTATTTAATAATACTATTTAATTAGTTAAATAATAATTATTATATAACTATCGTTTAACTATTATTTAATAACAAACTGATTAAAATATTATATTATAAAATATAATAGACCAACTGTCACTTTTTATGCGGACAAATAATATACAATTCAACAGGTGAACTTAAAGAGTACTAAATTTACTCTAGAGGAAGAGGATCTCAAGATGCAAACTAAACAAAAACATATCTGGACTCTGTTATCCTCCTTTACCTACATTATCTAAAATTATTTCATATTTTTACCTTTCATAAGGTTAAAAACTCTTTACTTGTCTTGTAATACTGAGGACTCTGTATGTTTTGCCAATGGATGGAGATATTTCTGCTTAAGCTTAATGGATGGGACTATACGCAGATTCATGGGTTCAGTGTCTGTCAGCTTTCTCTCTTTCCCTCCCCTTTCTTCATGTATCATCCATCTGAAGAAGTGTCTTAAAACCTGAGAGCATAGCTGTGGTTTTCAAAAATTTTGTTTGCTCTGATATGGTATTTAGAAACAGAAGTTCAAAATATGAAGACCAGAAATTTCTAAATATCTTCATCCAGCACCAAAATTTGCCTCCCAAACATGGAAGAAGCATTCCAGAAAAAAAACATTCCAGAGCTGGAAACATCACCAAGGAAACTTCCTTCCTTCCTTCCTTCCTTCCTTCCTTCCTTCCTTCCTTCCTTCCTTCCTTCCTTCCTTCCTTCCTTCCTTCCTTCCTCCCTCCCTCCCTCCCCCCCTCCCTCCCTCCCCACACATACATTTTACTGCATATATCTTTGATATGAAACTGTGATTACAAGATATGTATAAATACATCTCTCTCTCTCTCTCTCCCTCCCTCCCTCCCTCTCTCTCTCTCTACATATATATCCAGAGCGGCTGGATAGCGTAGTGGTTAGAACACCACATTTGATGCAGGAGACCGGGGTTCAAATCCCGGCTGGCACCTACCTTACCAGTAGGGGTCCTTGGGCAAAGACCCCCTAACGCTTCACCTGCCTTCCTCAAATATGAGAGTGACCCGAACTAAGAGAGTCATGCCGGCTCGGACGTTGCCCGTATTAACAAGGTCCGCGTCAGATGTTGGGGAACCAGGACAATCTGATGTTAAGTGGACTACTGGAACAAACCATACATGGACGAGACAAGAAAACTTGGAATTGATGGAATGCTACTACAACAGCAGACCTAATGAGAGGGGATATATGAAACGTATGAGGGAACTACGGATAGACAGAAGGCCTACATCCACACTAACTGAGAAACAACTAGTTACCCAGCGCTTCAACATAGTAAAGAGGAAGCTGCTCTCACAACTCGAGATAGACCAACTCTACATTACAACCTGGACTCAAGCAGACCTGGAACAACAAGCAGTTATGCAGCCAACACCTGAAGCTGGAATGTCACTGCCACCCCTTCCATTACAGACCACAGCATGATATGAGGCATAAGATCATGGATAAACTAGCTATAGTCAACCCTAGAGTCCGATTACCAAGGCTCAGTGGAGAAGTACCATCAGATAGTATGCTAGAAGATGCCAACAGAGCCCTCCAGACAATCCCCACTACCACCATAACTGAAACCAATGAATTGGTATATGCTACAGCCGCTGTAATCCTGGAACTGCTTGGCTACACGATCAAGAAGAACAGCAGTACATACCCACCCTGGAAAATGAGATTGGAGGCTAAGATCAAGGCAACTCGGAGAGAAGTCAGTCAGCTGGTGGAACTACAGAAGCGTGTGGAGATTAAGGATAAGACTCGGCTACTGAAAAAATACATGGCCCTGACTCCATCTGAAGCCCTAGAGACTGCTAAACAAAGGCTCACAGCACTGGCTACCAGGCTAAGGAGATACACTAGAGAAGCAGAGGCCAAGAAGATAAATGCCCTCTTCTCCAAAGAACCATCCAAAGTGTACTCCCAACTGCAGTGCAACCACAGAGGAGCAGCTGAGCCACCAGCAGCGGAAACTGAACAGTACTGGAAGAACATATGGGAGGAAGAGAAGACATATAACACCAGTGCAAAGTGGCTGCAGGGCCTGAAAGCAGACCACAGCAATCTCCCAGAACAGGAACCAGTCACCATCACAGTAGCAGACATCCAACAGCGGGTCAAGAACATGAAAAGCTGGACAGCACCTGGCCCGGACATGATCCACACCTACTGGCTAAAGAAACTAACAGCAGTGCATGAACGCCTAGCAGCACAGATGAACCAACTGCTAGCAGCAGGCTCCCACCCAGACTGGCTAACACAAGGAAGGACAGTGCTGATCATGAAAGACCCTCACAAAGGAACAGCACCATCCAACTACCGGCCAATAACCTGCCTCCCCACAACATGGAAAGTTCTATCAGGCATCCTAGCTGCCAAGCTACAAGACCATATGGGCCAGTACATGAGCACAGCTCAGAAGGGCACTGGGAACAACACCAGAGGCTCAAAACACCAGTTACTCATAGATAGAGCAGTCACCCGAGATTCAAGGTCTAGGCAGACCAATCTGAGCACAGCCTGGATTGACTACAGGAAAGCCTATGACTCAATGCCGCACACATGGATCTGTGAATGCCTGGCGCTATACAAAGTCAACAGGACACTAAGGACCTTCCTCAAGAACTCAATGGGACTGTGGAAGACAACACTGGAAGTGAACTCAAGACAGCTTGCACAAGTGGCCATCAAGTGCGGCATATACCAAGGTGATGCACTGTCCCCACTGCTGTTCTGCATAGGCTTAAACCCCCTCAGCCAGATAATCACAAGGTCTGGATATGGGTACAAGTTCAAGAGTGGAATCACCATCAGCCACCTCCTCTACATGGATGATATCAAGCTGTATGCTAAGAGTGAACGAGACATCGACTCACTGATCCACCTGACATGGATCTACAGCGAGGACATTGGGATGTCATTCGGACTGGAGAAGTGTGGCAGGATGATAGTAAAGAGAGGGAAGGTAGTTAAGACCGTTGGAGTGGAATTACCAGTGGGCCACATAGCAGACATAGAGACCAGCTATAAATACCTTGGTGTCCCACAGTCACACGGGAACCATGAGAAGGAGGCAAAGAAGACAGCAACATCCAAGTACCACCAAAGGATAAGACAGGTCCTGCAGAGCCAGCTCAATGGGAAGAACAAGATCCATGCCATCAACATGTATGCCCTGCCAGTCATCAGATACCCTGCCGGTATAGTGAGCTGGCCAAAGGAAGACATGGAGGCTACCAATGTGAAGACCCGGAAGCTTCTCACAATGTACGGAGGTTTCCACCCCAAGTCCAACACCCAGAGACTGTACACCAGCCGCAAAGAGGGCGGGCGGGGTCTGATGAGTGTCAAAGCCACTGTCCTGGATGAAACCCGGAGTATCCAGGAATACATCAGCAAGATGGCACCCAAAGATGAGCTGCTGAGAGAATGCCTCAGGCAGCAGCAGACACGGGAGGAAGTTCAAGCGGAGGAAATACCATGGCAAGACAAGCCCCTGCATGGGATGTACCATCGACAGATAGCTGAGGTGGCTGACATTGGGAAATCCTATCAGTGGCTGGAAAGGGCCGGACTGAAAGACAGCACTGAGGCACTGATCATAGCAGCACAAGAACAGGCACTAGGCACCAGATCCATAGAAGCAGGGGTCTACCACACTAGACAGGACCCAAGGTGCAGATTGTGCAAAGAGGCCTCAGAGACAGTCCAACACATAGTGGCAGGGTGTAAGATGCAGGCAGGAACAGCATACACTGAACGGCACAACCAAGTAGCTGGCATTGTGTACAGGAACATCTGCACAGTGTATGGGCTAGCCCCCCCCCAAGTCCAGATGGAAGATTCCACAGAAGGTCGTGGAGAATAACAGGGCTAAGATCCTGTGGGACTTCCAGATCCAGACGGACAGGCGGGTACTGGCTAATCAACCAGACATCGTGGTAGTAGACAAAGACCAGAAGACAGTGGTAGTGATAGATGTAGCAGTGCCAAGTGACAGCAACATCAGGAAGAAGGAGCATGAGAAGCTGGAGAAGTACCAGGGCCTGAAGGAGGAAATCGAGAGGATGTGGAAAGTCAAGGCCAAAGTGGTCCCAGTGGTGGTAGGAGCACTCAGGGCCGTGACTCCTAAGCTGGGAGAGGGGCTCCAGCAGATCCCAGGAACAACATCAGAGCTCTCTGTGCAGAAGAGTGCAGTGCTAGGAACAGCTAAGATACTGCGCAGAACCCTCAAACTCCCAGGCCTCTGGTAGAGGACCCGAGATTGAGGAAGACACATACCACCCATAGGGGTGAGAGGGGATTTTTTTTTTTTTATATATAAGAACAGGTCCTCCCTCTTATAACCATAAAAAGCTTTGAAACAGAAAGTTCTATTCTCAAAAAACTGTATTTTGCTTTCTACAGCAAAACAACAAAAGCAGTTCCATGCAAACGAATGCTGCAGCATTAGAAAAACATTTATAAAAGGAAAAGTCAGAATCGCACTTGCTATGTTCCAATGTTAGACTAAGTGACAAATATTACTTTCAAAAGCAAGCTGTTTGTTTATGTTGTTAACACTTGAGGCAGGGCTAAAAAGAAGGATGAATCATTCCACACAATGACCTACAATTTCCATTCAAAAGTAACACCACGGTTGGGGGGGGGGGGGGGGAGATCTAAGTTATGTGAGCAAGCATACTCAATTCATATGTGCTGTTGTGTTTCCTCACTGTAAACAAGACGCAGGCAAGTCAAGCAGAAGCAAAAAGAAAAACATGACATTTTCCAGCACCACTAAGGAACCAAAAGTAAGCACACATTGCAGCCATCCTAGAAATAACCATCTGAGAAAAATGAGGTGGGCACATTCTTCAAAAAGATGTTTAAAAACCTTCAGAATGGTCCCAATGGTTTAGGAAAGACATCAATGTGTTTCTAGTGGACAGTCCCACCCCAGAACGGACATACAGAAGAGATCTTCATAGGCAAACACTTACAAGGTACCTTGCTATTATATGTTGGTTTAGTTTGTTTGACCCAATGCCTATGCACCTAATTTTTCATGAATTCCCATACACCGGCTCTAGTTTTATTACAAGTTTGGCTATGATAGATCAATGAAATTGGTTGCATCTTGCATCAAAGAAAAATATTTCTACCATAGTCCAAAGAGACATGATGCTAACATGGGACAGGGGAGTGCTTCTGTTAGTTGGCATTCTTGAGGTTCCTGTGGAATTTTTGGAATTTTTCCCTCATGGGGAAAAATTAGGAGTGTGGGTGCCCATTTGTTCTTTTTCCATCTGAGTAGCCACAGTATCTTCAGAGTCCTTGGGGTTCTCTGAGCTTGGTTGTTTTCTTGTAGACATTTCATTACCCGGCTAGGTAACATCTTCAGTGCTAGAAGGGAGTGGGGTTTGCTCTCTGTTTATATACAGTAGCTTGCCCTGTCAGTGTTGGTGGGGGTGTTGAACTCTACACTCCACAGTTCAATGCTGAGCTACATATATTCTCTTCTATTGGTACCACAACATCTTCCCTACATGTGTCCTGCACAATTTACAAGGTAAAGGTATGCTTCCAAACTGAAGTTTGCTGGTATTCCTGGAAGGGCAGTTGCGAGAGTGCTGACATATTTTCACACATTCTGTAACTGCATTTTTCTTGTATAAATGCTCCAAGGTAGTATTTAAAATGCTGAATACAGATTATAACATTTTGGGTAATTTGCCCTTCAGGTCTTATCCAGAAGCATCAGTTCAAATAATGCCTCTAATTTCAGAGAGGTTTATTTATTGTAAAGATGTTTTGGATTACGGTGCAATCAGAACAGTGCTTTTAGGCTTAACAATCTAATTAGAGGGTTAATATAGCATTAATTAATATCTATATAATATAGAAGTTAATATAATTATAGTTAATATGTTATACGGATGTAAGTGACTCCGTTCCTTTCAACCTGGAATACCTTCCAAAAGTGTATCTATAAATATCAACAGTAAATCACAGAAAAAAACATTCGCACCATTTTTTTCAGACATTAAACAGCATTAAAAAGCAGGTAAGACTTCATCTTAAACTGACCACACATACACCCAAACCACCCAATCTCACCTCCCCAAAAATTGATTGATTGATTAATTGATTGATTATATCTCATCAAGTTGGTACTGACTCTTCGTGACTAATAGAAAGATTTTTTCTCCAGGACCACAGAAAATACCCCACTGAAATCCCAGTCCTGTCTACTTTTGTGATGTCATTGGTTCATCACCTTGGCCACACACACACTCACACACACACAAACCCTTCACCTCACCACACCCATTTTAAAGGCAGAATCTGACCTTTGAAAGCTTGCTTAACTCTAGGCTTAGCTGGAACTGCATATTACAGCATAAGACATATTTTGTACATGGTTGACCTTGAGATAGGCTTCCATTTTAAGAATGTAATATTTTTCTATTATCACATGCCAGATAACTTCTTTTTTAACCTTTTCCCATTCAAAAATACCTGAATTTGGGAGGAAGCATACAATGTTTGGCAGGGAGAAATCTACCACTAACATCGACCCAGCATTGGTTTTCAGTAGGGGAAAAAGTCTTGAACTGCTGGCAATTTAAATTAACTATTCTGGCTTCCCTGTGCAAAACTGCTTAAACTGGCATCTGATATCTCATTCAAAGTATTGCCAATATTAAACATTTGCCAACACAGTTACTATTTAGGCTGGCTGGCAGACAGAACAAAGACCAGATTACAGGCCTGTATGTGCTGACAGAAAATGCTATTTCAATAATGCACAAATGTTCCTTAACAAGATTACCAAAAAATAAAAAAAAACCAACAACTATTTTTGATGAGCTAGCCTTATGTTCACATAATCTGGCCCAACAGGTACTATCAAAGTGACCATGAGTGAATAGCTGTTGGTTTATTGGAACCTAAGAGTAGAAAAATGATGAAATGAAACTTGAGATACAATGCAGTGATTTCCAAACTATGGAATCAGGATTTCTCCAAAATCAGGATTTCTCCAAAAAGATCAGTCATAGAGGACAAGCTATTGCAGGAAACCCTGTGTGCCCACTATTGTTTATCTTTCACGTATACGGCTAGGGAAGAATTATGCTCCAGAACATGGCTTCCTTGGTTTACACAGGACAATGAGGTGGCCTTACCAGTTTGGCTAGTATCCTGCTTAAACCTAAAATACAGTGGTACCTCAAGATACGAATTTAATCCGTTCCGTGACTCTGATCGCAAGTCGAATTGGTCGCATCCTGAAGCACGTTTTCCCATAGGGTTCAATGTAAATACGGTTAATCCGTTCCACCCTCTGAATTAGGTCGCATCCTGAAGCAAATTTCCCCATAAGGTTCAATGTAAATACGCCTAATCCGCCCTCCGAATTTGCTCGCATCCTGAAGCACATGTCCCCATAAGGTTCAATGTGTAAGCCAGCGTTGCACGGCTAGGAAATTCCCCAGGCGCGCTTTAGTCAGCCCTAGCGCAGAAAAAGGAAGTGCTAATGAAATCTGAGAAAGGCTCCCGCACGCACAGCCGGGAGCGGGAGCTTCCCCCCCACCCCCCGCGCCGATTCCTCTTAATTCCGTGCTCTTTCCTTTGTGCATAGCCCTTGGCGCGCGCGACAAAAGCACAGTGAAAGCAATGGGGGGAAGGCTTATGTAGCGCGCACAGCGGAGCGAGAGCTTCCCCACCCCCGCGCCGATTCCTCTTAATTCCACGGTCTTTCCTTTGTGCATAGCCCTTGGCGCACCCGACAAAAGCACAGTGAAAGCAATGGGGGGAAGGCTTATGTAGCGCGCACAGCAGAGCGAGAGCTTCCCCACCCCCGCGCCGATTCCTCTTAATTCCACGGTCTTTCCTTTGTGCATAGCCCTTGGCGCGCGCGACAAAAGCACAGTGAAAGCAATGGGGGGAAGGCTTATGTAGCGCGCACAGCGGAGCGAGAGCTTCCCCACCCCCGCGCCGATTCCTCTTAATTCTGCGGTCTTTCCTTTGTGCATAGCCCTTGGCGTGTGCATGACAAAAGCACAGTGAAAGCAATGGGGGGAAGGCTTATGTAGTGCGCACAGCGGAGCGAGAGCTTCCCCACCCCCGCGCCGATTCCTCTTAATTCCGCGGTCTTTCCTTTGTGCATAGCCCTTGGCGCACCGGACAAAAGCACAGTGAAAGCAATGGGGGGAAGGCCTATGTAGCGCGCACAGCGGAGCCGGAGCTTCCCCACCCCACTGATTCCTCTGCGCTGTTTCCTTTCTCCATAGCGACAAAAGCACAGTGAAAGCAATATCAGCGTGCTGGAGGGAAAGGCTTATGTCGCACGCACGCACAGTTGGGAGTGGGAGCTCCCCCCCCCCGCTCAGATTTCATTAGCACTTCCTCTTTCTGCATTGCTTTCCTTGGGCTTTTGTCCTCGCACTCAGATTCATTAGCACTTCCTCTTGGAAGCCGCGACCACGTGGCAGCAGGGCAAATGGCCGTGGATCCAGTTCGTAGCTTGAGGCGGAGTTCGCATGTTGAGGTAAATTTTTACGGCCGGAGCTGGTCGTATCTTGAAATTTTCGTAAGATGGGGCGTTCGTATCTTGAGGTATCACTGTACTCCAAAAATTTCAGCAAGATTTTGCAGAGAGGAATTTTGGATAGACAGATGAATATTGAAAGGGTTCCCCAAATAGTTAGAAGTCTGAAAATCAGGTAAGGGTTGCCTTATAATTTAGAGTTTAGAGTCCATATTTCTCAGGCTAGCAAGCTTAATTGTGTTCAAAGTTCCCAACTGGGGTAAAAAAATGCACAAGTGACGCCAAAAATATTTTACTTTTTAAGTCATTTAGCCACTGACTACCACTTTGATAAGAAAGTTTTTATAAAGCATTCAGAAGCTTGGACAAATATCCAGAAAAAAGGAATTCTGCATTACATAACATAGCATCAAGTTGCATAAGCTTGAACCAGATATTCTATTATCAATAGAATTATATTCGAACATCTGATTTGGTTAAGGTTGCAAATTCTTCCAGTCTGAGGTGCTATTCTGTGATCCCATGTGGTGGCCTAGGAGCTAAAGAAAGTAATTAAAAAATCCCTGAAACCCCTTACAACCAACAAAAGACTACCAAAAGCCTAAAAGATTTTACAGCTGCTAAAATTTCATCCAAGACCCTGTAATATTTTAGCAATTCTGTGGGGAAAGCTGTGACCTTTTTTTGGTGTCCAGTTGGTGACTTTGGTGTTCAGTAGATGCCTCAGACCCTGCTGTCTATTTTTCTGTCTGCTGTGATATGGCCATGATGTCAGTCCTTATGGTGGCTACCTGTGTTCTGCCAAAAAAGAAGACACACTTCGCCAAAGCAGAGGACAAGAGAGGTAATAAATACACATGAAAACTGCACGGATTAATAATTTGTAGAGGTGTACATTTAGAAATGATTACTGTAATTTATGCTGAAATTTAATATATCACAGCCTAGTAGGAAAAGCTGTTACCCCTGTGTCAGCTGTTTCTGCTTCCTTAATTGTGGATAAAGAATTTCAAGGTCCTCACTGCCCCTTCTTAAGGTACTTTATATGTCAAATAAAATCAAATGCAGGTAACACTTTAAACAGAGGATTTTTTTTTCCAATAAGGGGATGGATTTTTAATTCTCTTTCAGATGGAACATTGTCCTCATATCATAGTCTAAATAGATTTGCCTGAACTGTGCCCACTCCTGACACACCTCCTCAGATTAGAGATCTTCATATGTAAAAGTTGCTTTTTTAAAAAAATATTACTGCACTGAGTTGATCTTCTATATGAAGTTTCTTTGGCAACAGCACAGAAATGGACTGCCATTGCTTTCTTCCAGGATTTTTTCTTCAACTTTCCAATCTAGTTTACAGCCCTGCTATTGTGCATAACCTCCCATCCAAATACTACTCAGGGCCAACCATGTTCAGTCGACCAAGATTACCACCTACAAGCAAGGGTTAAGATTACCAGCCTATACAAGTACCACTGTAAATTCTGGCCTTAAAACAAACGTATATACTTTGAGCAATTAAGGTGATCCTGTGCTCACAGGCCACACTTATCTCTCTCTCTCTCTTTCCCTCAACTTTGAACATGAAAAGAAGGCTCCATTTCAGGTAGATGCAAGAATAAATCTACATCTCATTGTGTGCTATATTTCAGGGTTAGAAGCCATTATCCATTTGCCTTATCACATCAGTACCAGTTATAAACTCATTATTTTGTGGGGGAAAAAATGCCGATCCATTCCAACCCCACTTGCAATGGTGACCTTTTCCCTGGCGTTAAAGTCCTGTTCCCACCAAGTGGTGTATCTTTCCTCAAGAATGTGCTGTTCTGCACATGCAGGGTTTTGCTAAGAGTTAACAAAATTGCCTGCCCAATGAATTGCAAAATGTCACCGCTCCTGCGATTCTGCAAAGAGCAGCATATTCTGCAGGGACAAAGCTCTAAACTAATTTGTCACTACTTTCTCTTGTCTGAAACATAGGAGCAGGTGCTGTGTGCTTCAGGATTACAGAGCTGCTCTGAACATTTATATAATAAGGTAGTTCCCTGAAGGACATATAGCAAGACATCTGTAATAGAGGCCAGAAGCCTAGGGTTTGGCTGCTTATTTTAGACCAAGATGTGAAACTCAGCATTCCTCCTCTTTCCAAGTTGAAGCTGTGAATACTTCTCCTTTGTGCTATTCTTTCTCACAGTAATTGTTTCCTTCTCTAGGGAGAGTTATACAATTTAAGCAATTTAATATAAGGCACAACTCAATGTGCCTTGTAAAACTAATAATGGGATAATGGGAGAGGAGAGGAGTCATCATCAATCGTTTTCCACCCATTGATTCTCATCAGCAAATGGCCCCAAACTGAGGTTGTTTTTAAGCCCCTTGTTCCTCAGCTGGGTTCCATAGATAACTTGTGGTAGGAACAGTCATTACAAGATGAGTTAAGAATTATGTCCCACTGATTTGGCCTTTAGAAATGCATAGTTTTTATTAAATTTATGAATATGTTTTGTTTGTTTCAGAACCTCAGTTCCTCCACTGTGTCCCCACATCAAAACCCTGTGAGGTAAATTGGTCAAAGAAACTGTGACAAGCCCAAAGTCATCCAATGAATTTTCATGACTGAAAGTGGCCTTGAACCTGGTCTCATTGGGCTTAATTAAGTCCTGATTAAGCATCAAAATCACTGTATTGTTGCCCTTTTAGCAAACGTGACTTTGGGAAAGTGCATTTCTTGAGTAGTGTTTAGTTATGCATGCCTGAGATCTTTGATTTTTGACAAGCCACTCAGAGTCAACTTTCTCTTCTTTCATTTGATGTTCCCCTGCTCTAATGTCACTTAGCAAATGGCATCTGCCAGCAATGGCAGAATTTTCCAAGCACTTATGTGTGCATTGCAATGTAACTATGTAAAATGCTAAAAAGATAGTGATCGGATATGATAAATTGCATTTACACAAGGGATTTATGCTTAAATTAATCTGCAGCAAACACCACTTCTTTCAGTTGCTAAACCCACTCTACTTTTAAAGAACAGTGTGGAGTTTTCAATGAGTAAGTTAGCTAAAGACATTTCTTTGGGTAAGAAAATTTATCCTTGTACAACATAGGTTGTTTCTCATAGCCATTACTTCATAGCCATTACTTTATTCAAGTAATTTTGTGTGAAAAATAAAGAACACCAAGTTAGAAAAGTCATGGGCCCTAATTCTTCAGATAATTTGGTTGTTCACTGGGAACCTCAGATGCTTTACAATGGAGGAAATTGCAATGATGCTGTTTAAAAAACAAGTTCCCTACAGACGAAGGGCGTATTTGGTGTACAGCTACACGACACCTATCAAGAGTTGTTAGTTTCTGCTTCCTTGGACAATAAGTATGCCGGAGTTCCAGGATTGTTGACACAACTTGCAGATCAACCCCATATTCCACCACAAATTGTTTGGCCCATTGGCATACCAGTGGTGATCAAACTGAATGATTTAAGCAGACACTAAAATGAAGGCGTAACAGACCAAAAGAAAAACTTTGAAGTCACAAAGATCACTTCAGATTTTTCAAATCAGACGTAAAACTGTGTATGTGTCTGAACTTTGCTTTTATGTCCCAACTGCACTTTTCTCTTCTGCTACACTTTGTCTGAAGAGAAAGTTAACTCTGTCACTGAACAAAGACCTTTTGATAGCCTCCAAAGTCACCACTGCCAAGTGATTCTTGTATGTCTAACTACTGTACAAGAGGAACTGTACTACCATTGTGTGATCTTCGTGATGCTACAACCTGTATGGTTTGGCAAGAAATGGAAAATAGACACAACAAAAGAAAGTCATTCCATTTTCTGAAAGGTCCCTTCATTTGCATGTTGACAGACATAACATGAGTGCTGAGTAGATGCTGGCAGAGCTTCAAAGCCAAAGTGAGTAGTTAGGACTCAACATTCCTTCACTTTTTATTCCTTTTAATTGGTTTTAATGTTTAACAAAAGTAAAAACAACCACCAAATATAGCATTCAATAAAAAATTTAAAAAGCAAAAAAAAGGAAGGAAGGAAGGAAGGAAGGAAGGAAGGAAGGAAGGAAGGAAGGAAGGAAGGGAGGGAGGGAGGGAGGGAGGGAGGGAGGGAAGGAAGGAAGGAAGGAAGGCGGGCAGGAAGGAGGGAGGGAAGGAAGGAAGGAAGGAAGGAAGGAAGGAAGGAAGGAAGGAAGGAAGGAAGGAAGGAAGGAAATAGATATTAGAATAAACCTATCCACAATACAGCACAAATCTGAAACAACAAATTCAGCCATGACCACATGGAATCATACAGAACAGACTTTCCATGGCATCAATACAAGGTCAGTTCATAAAGAGAAAATGTGCATATGATTTCAATTCAAAGTTTTACAGCAGGTATACTAGAGTATTTCCATCAGATAAAGCCATCTTCTTAGCTGCTGCCCATGCATGATAAATCTGAAATTATTCATACTTCCATAGGTTTCAAATTTTTCAGGATTTAGTTTAACATCACACTCTCTTCTTTAACCCTTATTTCTCTTCCCAACACTCTGTTAAATCAAAATGATGTCAATATAGAAGGTTTCAGTATTTCAGTCTTTTATAAGCTATAACACAGACTCAAATAGTTATTTGTAATATTACTGTCATCAAAAGTAGAGAAGTGTAAAGAACTATAGAATTGGATGTGGATCCAGTGCTATAAAGGGGTTCCCAATTTTTAACTTTGAACCTTAGCATCAAGGTAGAAACTATGGTCACACTATGGTAGGATCTCAAGTAGTGACTGACAGCATTTTCTAGCAACACCCGGCTATAGCTGTAGTGATATAAAGCTTGTTCTCGTTACTATTATATCAGCATAACAGTGATTTTGTAAGGTGGTGTAAGACAACAGTGAGCATCCTGCCTAACACAATGGCTGTGCTCCAGAACATTTCATCAGGCCCGTTATAAATCTGTTTGCTGCCTTCACATAATATACTAACCACAGTTAGTATTAACTTTAAGCATGTTGCATGAACACTGCCAATAACTTGCTTATCAGGGTTGATCCAGGCCAAACACTGGCAAATTTGAAGTAGAACTGCCCAAAATTTGGAGTTTATTGGTTTCATAGAAGCTGATCTGATAGAACACGTAGCCATGTTCAGATATTACTGGAAATTATTAGGGCATGTGAGTGAGGCTTATTTGTAGCTCCAGTTCTAACATCATTCACACCATTTATTATCCCCCCCCCCCGCCCCAGGCTTCCAAGCCTATAGCGAAGATTTCGATGGGGAGGGGGTCTTTGCATGGACATGTCCTAGCTATACTTGTACAGACACCTTCCTTACAAAAGTTCATACTATATGCAGGATGCTGAGGGGGAAGGCTACATGAAATGCAAGATGTAATAAAATCCAACTCCACATTTATGAATTAGTATAATCATTTATAACAGCACCTGAATAGGGGCAGTCTAATAATATAACCTTCTGAACTCCTGGATGGATTTATCACAGCCCTACAGGCTTCATTCCAGTGAAATCAGAAATAGGCATATCTTCAGAGCCCTAGTAAGACCACACTTTAAACTAAATGTAAGGATAGTGACAGTTAAAATATTGGACTAGGAGTAAGGAGACACCAGTTCAAGTCCTTACTCAGCTATGGAGTTCACTGGGTGACTTTTCCTCAGTCCAGCTTACCTCAGATGTTTGTTCTTGGGATAAAATTAGAGGAGACACTTCCTATAGTATCTTAAGTTCTTAGAGCAAAGAGGAGATATAAATGTAATGACTAAATAAATATATGCCCACATGCACACTCACATACATATGAAGTTTGACCCACTGCATTAACCTCTTATTATATAAATTTTGAGGAGTGTGGGGATAGAGTAGAGAATTGACATTTCCAACAAGGCCTGTGCAGATCTCAAAACAGGTACTTCATTTCAACCAGGACACCATCAAAGTTGCTATGTGCTACTCCCAGGTGTCCTCCAGCATTTGCACATGGAGGCAAATCACCTTATCTCTTCTCCTTCTTTATGTGTATCATGTTAATTTCTCAGGACAAAGCCCCTCCCCTGGGCAAATGAAAAGGCCAAGTGACTTCTCAACAGGCCCTCAGAGTTTAGCTCTGCTTCACATGAAAGACTTCTGCATGATCTCAGCGGTAGAGCACATGATCCCACATTCCACTGACATCTTTAGGAAGGAGCATATACCATGTAAAAAGAGAAAGACCCCTGCCTGAGATCATGGAGAGCCAACCATAGGAAAGACTATGATGTAAATTCTGAAGCAAACTCTGCCCCTGGCATGTAAGTTTTCAAACATAGCTTTTCTCATTTTATATGCATGAAGAAGATGTGGCAGAAAGAACAGTGTCCACTTCCTTTCTGAAACCTTATGGAATCCTATCATGGCTTGTATGCAGTGCTAAAGAGCTGTTTTGCACTGCAAATGAAAATGAATAAATATTTGCTGCAGCACCTAGCAGTCTTATCCAAACCATTGGCTTCCGTAGACGGAAACTATAGGGGGAGATAAGATAGGAAAAATGGCCTGGCTTTCTGAGATGTTAGTTTTAGTCCCTTAGATTTAAAATTTAGTTAGTATGCATTGCACTTAACCAGAAAATTATGATGAGGAATTAAATAAGTGATTATGATCTCATAATTTATAAATCAATTCCACTCTTTATTAGAAATCCTTCAGAAAAAGTATAGATAATTAGGCTGTTATATACTAACTCATGCATATCAAATATCTTGGGCAAGGAGGTTAATTGAAGCTCTCTCTTCATCATTGTAAATGTCTCCAAACTGCTTTGACTGGGTCAAGTGGAAACAAAAAGAGGTACATTCTAATAAATGCTCTGGACAAATTAATGGCAAAAAGAAAACACTAATCAGAATAATATATTTCTTTGCATACTTATGGATTAGTAAAAGGGTTTTTTTTTAATCACCACTTTTTCTTTTTCTTTTTTTTTTTAGCAACATAGACCCATACAAACTATCCGACCAGATTAGCAGCAAGAATTATCTTTTCATAATTTTTAAAACTGGATAAACAAGATTTCTGTGCTTAGCTGCATTCTTAGAGTAAGAAATATGCTTTTTTCTCCATATTGTTTTTGCTCATCCCTGAAATGGCTTTAGGATCTTCCTTCCTCCCTCCCTCCCTCCTTCCTCAAAAGGTTATATCAATCTTTTCTGTTTTATTTGAACACACAAGGCAAATTGCAGAAATAAAAAGTACAAAGAATAAAACAAAACAATTATAATTAAAACCACAACCAAAATTAAAATCAGTTATTAAAATAGGAAGCAGTCTTACACTGAGTCAGAGCAGTGGTTCACTGAATGGTTGCAGATCCCTAGAAGATGAGTGGGCAACCTTTTTTCTGGATTCACATGAATAGGTGTGGGTGATAATGAACATGGCAATGGTGAACAAGCCCTGGAGGTGCCACATATCCACACATTCATAATTCACACAGCCTCCTTCCTACTCTTCAGCAATCACAATCAACATTACTATTTTCTCACTTCTACTAGGGGTTGAAAAGCTATGGTAATGCCTGCAAAGATCACCAGAAGCTGGGGGGCAAGAGATATTGAAATCTCTTTCCCCTCCCCAAATATTTCCATGCCACTCAGCTGGTCAATGGAGCACCGGTGAAAATGGGCAGGACCCTGCATGAATCTGCAAACTGCATACAGAAGAACCACACATTCTTCCACTGTACTCTAAAGCATCAGAGATCTCAGGATTGGAAAGCTGGGACTTTTGAGTGCAAGCAAGACATTTTGTTCCTTTTGGATCCAGCACCTAAATGGTTTAGCAGGCAGCTCCATTAGGTTTAAAAGTGAACTTCTATACAAACAAAAGCATGCCACATCATTCCTCCCAAATTCTTCTAACTCTTTGTGTGTCCATTCGCAAAGAATTTTGCAACTTCTATGCCCTTGGGGCCAAAAAGGTTGTCTTCCCTCTCTGCTTTGTATAGTTATCACAACTGACCACAGCAGCACTACTTGGATTAGCTACTATTCCACTGGATGATCTGGAAACTTCCTTTAGCAAGCATCTCCTTAGCATCTGCCATCTTTTGGCTTCAATTCCTCTTTGAAACATACTTATTAAATAAGGACATTTGCATGAAAACAGAGCCTTCTTTTCTGATGTAGTTTTGTTTCCTTCAGTCTTAGGACACCATTTGGTTTCTGTGAACCTGAATGAGAGTTTTGTTACCCAATTCAAAGGCCGGTAGAACAGGTCCTCCCCAGGCTGACAACTGCTAACTGTCCGCTCCCTTACAAAGCCTGCCATGCTTGGGATTTTTCAGGTGCAGACAATAAAGCACAATGCCTCCATTTTTCCCTTCTAGAAACAGTAATTAGCTGCTACAGCAATCTTATGATGTCACGGGGGATTATAATTTTATGGGAGGAGCAAGCAGCAGGATCACAAAAGATTTCAAAAGATACTATTTTTATGCAAATATTCCATGGCACACAAAAGGAGAACGCTAAAAACAAAAAGAGAAGCAGAAGCTGTTGGACTAAGAAGTCTTATGTGTTGGTTTATGTAATATATATATTCTGTTTATTCAATCATGGAGAGAAGTTCCCTCATCTCTTTATGCAGCTTCTTATTACAGAACCAAATGGGGAAGAAGCCAAATAAAACTAAAGGGAAATATCCAGTTGCTTGTTTATGGTCAAGAAAAACAATTCTACTTCATTAAGGAATTTCATCTGGAACCCCTTTACTTTCAAAGAAGTCATTCTCAAAAATGCTTTGTTGTTAAATGTATTCATTAAGTAAATGTAATAAGGATAATAGTTGCATGTATGTAGATCAGAGAAATAAATAGCCTGTGGCCCTCCAAAGGGTGTGGACCCAGAATCTTTCAAAGCTGCTCTTGAATCCTAACTTTAGATGTGAGAGAAGAGCAAAATTATTAAACGAGTGAGGAGTAATCATATTATTCCACTGGCTGAATTACATTTAAGTTTAATCTATAATGAATGATTCCAAATTTATTTTTCCACCCATATTTTCTTATGAGGTCCTTGGCATCACTGAAAGGCCACATATGGAAAGGAAAGTTATACACTCCTGATGTACACAATGGCACTAATATTAATGGGGCTTTAATTCATTTTTCTCAGAAGAAATTCTGAAATCTAACCTTGGATTCTCAGCTTCAGCACTTTAAATATTCTGAACTTCAATAAAGCAGAGGCGGGAGAGAAAGGACAGCAGTAATCAGCCTAGATATTTGACATATTGCACCAGGACATGCTTTCAAATAATATACTTTTTAACCCTTTTTTGATGTTATATAATTGCCATGGAGAAAATCTATCTAGGTGGTCACTAGGAGGTGAAAATGACTTGACAGCACATAATCAATCAAATCAAACTGACCACTAATCTGAAGGGGAACCAAAGTGTCTGGACAGATGTAAATGCCTTTCTGCCATACTATAGGGGTAACTCCCTAACCGACTTTGTGGATATTTCTGAAGCAAAAATACTTTTCTGTCTTAAAATGCCATTTTACCATACATGGTCCCGTAACAGATCCAGAATGCAAGAGAAGGAAAGCAGTCAAGCTTACCTTAATTTCATTTTGGATGGGGTTGACAACCAAGGGGTTAATTCAGGATCTTTCCTATCTTGTTTTGCAGAGCCTATCTGCCAAAGCCAAGAAGTAGAAACTTGCTTGGAATGGCCTGTCAGAATCTGAGTGACGGCTGAAGTTTTCGGAAGCGTAAGCCATAATCCCTATTTTCATTGGAGAGAGTTCATTGTCACAAATGCTTAGCTGTCTCCCCTCAGCTTTGGCAAAAAATAGTGCTTCTTTCAAGGAAGGGTGCCCATGCATCTTCTGCCAAAGGCATTTATGTTCAGACACAATTGATAAATGGGCTACTGTTCACAAATTATCTAGCAGAATCTCTCTTCAAAAACACCTGTATATTTTAATGCAGTCAGAATTTACTGCGTGTCAGGAAGGTGCAAGTACAGCCATGTTTTGTCAATCATAGCCCAAAACCTTTTACTTCAGGTGTTTTTTGTACTGCCTAAGGACATCTGACAAGTCATAAAACATAAAAATGAATTTGTTTGTGGGGGAGGATGGGGAGGGGGAGAGAAGAGGTGACTGAAAATTGTGTCTAATTAATCAATAAGACAATATAGCTTCTGTCATGTTGAGACATGAAGCTTTGACACCTTTCGAATGCTTAACGATGGAAAGTAATGTATTCGCCACAGGTTGGTGCTCCTTAATTTTCCTTAGAGGTCCCATAATTATGTCAAAGGTGGCTATTGGTGAATTGCTGTTAGTATATCATTTTGGCTGACATCTTGAATCAATGACCAGCAAACTCAGAAGATTAGGCATCATAGACTGGAATAGATTATATTTCCCAAGTATAAAGGTTTATTCGATTTACAGACAAATGTGTGTGCGTGTGTGTGTGCGTGTGTGTGTGTGTATACACACACACACACACACACACACACACATTAACAACATTTATTGCCCCTTCTTAACCTGAGATAGACAACTTTCTTTTCTTTTTTCTGCCGGATTTGAGTTACCACACCTAGATTTCTAGTGAATTAGCCCAGTAATTGGAAACAGTCTACTTCATTTTTATAGTATGTTCCCCTATATTTTCATTCCATGCCTTCATTAATTTCTATTCTCTATAAATCCTTATTCATATTTCACTGATTCTTTATCATTATATTTTTATTAAGCATTTTTGAGGAAATTAAAAAGAAAAGAAACAAAGGCAAAAATAAAATAAAAAACAAAACACAGAATTTGTAACCATCAAAGAGTTAAGATACAATTTTCAATATTTCATTAATTAGTTGTATATAACTGACCATATTACATGATTTTAAAAACTATAAATAATTATTAAAATCCAAGTGATACATGAATATCAAAAGGAATAATCAGCACAGTATAAATCATAAAGTTAAATTAAGAATTATAGTAATTTATAAGCAGTTGAAAATCTGTCCTCATTGTAACAAATTACTGAAAAAAAGAAAATTAAGACTTTATGTGAAGCAAAACCCAAATTTTGGAAGTTGTACAAGCTCATATATAGAATTATAATCTAAAAATGGTTTCCAAATTAAGTTAAATTCTGTGTCAGTTTTACTTTTCAAATGTAGAGCTATTTTGGACATCAAGATCTACTTTCACAATTTAATTAGCTATTCTCCTACAGAAGGAACTGTGCGTACTTTTCAATCAGATGTGTAGACTATCTTTGCAGAAGTTATATTTAATTCTAATTTGGTATACTTTGTGGGAATGTAAGGTTTAGTAATATTTAATTTAAAAAATAACAGGCTGGAAAGGAAATTCATTGAGTCATTTGATGTCATTTACCCTCTCAAAAGCATACCAAAATATCTATTTTGATATGCTTAAAGTAGGAAATGTTGGACACTATTAACCTACCAGCAATTCCAGCTCCTACTCAAATCTAACACATTCTGAAACCAATATGCATTTCCCCCATGATATCCCCACCATCTGTAGATCAAAAATTCTTTCAACTTGGTGGTCTCCATATGCTTGCAAGTCTGGTGCATGGGGTCAACCTCTTCAGTCAATCTCAGCTCAGTCCAAGTGAACCAGTAGCTGAGTTCCAAGAATACCAGCCAATCAACTCTCATTTTCCAGGCTTCAACTTATTAGCTGCTGATTTAACTCCCCTTCTGGGCAAACAGCTTTCCCCTACTTTCTTCATAGAAGAGAAGCAAAAGCATTTCAAGCATTCCCCACGCACATGCTCACAGACAGAAAAAAAGAAAAGGAGCATGCCTTTGTCTGCATGTCCTCTTTCTTCGGTGATCTGCAAAACATTCCTTCAGATATCAGGGTAGGGACCGCTTTTTTTTAATATTAGTAGCAAATAGAGGTGGGTAAACTACAAAAATAATTCCAAAGTAGTGTTTTGGGTTTTGCACAAGTGTGAAGTCAACAATTTTCATGCTATTCATTAAAATAGTTCCTTTTTTCAGGCTTTTGTGTGAGCCTCAGAAGAAGATGCAGCTGTTTTAAGGAATCCACTCTTAATGGGAACTTTAAAGCAGCAGCATCTTTTTTTCCAGGCTCACATTAAAGCCAGATTGGTTTAATGAATAGCACAGAAGCAGGGAACACGATCTGGGAAGCCAGTGGTATGCAATATCTCCAGTAAGAAAATATATACCCAAAACCAAGGAGGATCTCACTGAAGTGAAGGAGAAATAACAAACAAACACTGGTTTTCAAGGTTGACCTTGAAGCAGAATTTTGCCTATGCTTTCTCATCTTATTCCCACTCATCCATTTCACCTAACACAATATTCTTCCCCCCGGGATCATATTTATGCAAAAAATTGTATAGTTTATCTCAAAACTCCTCTCTGGTTCACTGGACCATGAGGGAAGGAGAGAATCCCTTTCAAGATTCTGGTATTATGACCTAAAATAAGAGTGTTGCAGTAGTCCTTGTGTTTCCTGACCTCAAAATACACAAATAGGAGACAAAGTAGGAGGAGAGCCATGTCAGTCCATGACGGCAAAAAAGAAGGAGTCCAGTATCGTAGCACCTCTTTCAACTAACACTTTTATTCAAAAGCATAATCATTCATGAGCTGCAGCTCACTTCATCAGATGCATAGAGTGAAAATCAGTAGTGAGAAAATGGCCTAAGACACATGCATTGGTAATCTTTGATGGAAGAAAGTTTGAATAGTATTTAGCTAGGAGTGGGCAACCTTCTGCTGGCCATTTAACGCTGAAGGTGGGCCCATGTGGATACAGATGGGACTTCCCTTGTTTTGTTTTGTTAACTCTGACATGCTTGTGTGACATTTGTTGTTACTTTTCTACTTCCAAGTAGTGGAAAATTGTACCCACAGTTTTCAGCAGTTCTTGTCAGAGAGGGGTTCTGGGAAAAAAAGGGTGTATGGAGCTGCAGGCTGACTTCTCCAAAGCTAGAAGAATAAGAACTGTTGCCATAAATATTGGATTAGAAATCAGAAAGCTGACAGTTTCAGAACTGTTGCAATTTTTATTTTTCTTAAAACTGAAGTCTAGTTGTTTGAAAGATGCCTAAGAAAGCCAATGCTACTTTCTCATAATTAATCCAGTTTTGGGAGAAAAAAAGATGAATTGGAAGTTTTAGAGAAGTTGGCAGAAATCCTTCCTTTTTCTCCCTACCTAAGTGAAATTACAAACATGACTAAGAGCTAAAAGATTTCCCAGGCTAAAAGTTGTCAAAATGCAAAATCAAGAAGCGAGAACAGAAGCTGGGCAACTAGCCTGGGCATTGAAGTCAACAAAAATGCCAAAACTCTCTCCATGATATAGAAGGACAAACTGAATCCTTAGGTTTTAAGTTGTAGTTTTAAAGCCCCAATCTGGATTTTCAAGTATGTCCCTGACTGGCTATGCTATTACTTGGAAAATAAAAATATATGTGTCAAAATTACTAGCTGTACTTCTCAGCTGCTTTCTTGCAAGAAAGATCAGTATCTGGGACATTCAGAAGGAGGAGAAAGAAATAATCTTATATTATTCTAGTGTTCCCTTATAGCGGTTAGAGCTAAATGTAAGATTATACATTCAGAATGTGTAAATAACATAGCAAGTATCTAATAAAAAGCAATGCTTGGGTTTTCTAATTGGGAACTCTGGCATGTTAGAAAAATTATTTCCAACTTATGAGTGCCTTGATTTGTTGGTTTAATTTATATACAATCTTTCCTCCAGGAGTGAATGGCAGTGTACAGTATGTAATATTCCTTTTTTCTCCATAGCAACAACCAGGTGTGGTAGACTGGACTAAGAGATAGTATCTTGCCCAAAGTAACCGAGTGAATTTCCATGGCTGATGGTGAAGGGCTCCCAGTCTTAGCCTAGAAATGTAGCCACCGCACCACACTGACTCCCAACTAGAAACAGTAGTTCAAGGTTGCATATGTCTAAAAATGGGGTGGGGGGATTATTTTTTCTTATTTTAAAATATTTCAAGTTTTTAAAAGTCTACCAAAGCTGGAAGGATGAATCAACATCTCCTCCTTTATTTAGGAGACAAGCCTAACATTATTTAACATTAAGGTATACAGCTATCTTTCAAGAGAAAATTGCAAATTACCAGAAGCTATTGAAGGAAGGGAAAGATGAGTGAAGCAGCAGCAAAAATTTATAGCTTCATGAAGCAGGAACTAAACTAGTTACTTGTTTTAATAATTAATGTCACCAACTACCATCTAAATTACCTGCATTTCTCTTTATATTATTTTATTTCATGTTTTGTTGCTGTGGCTATTAGTAAAGTGAAAGTCAGATATCATTTCTTGCTCCAGGAATAAATATATTTTATGAAACAAGTAGAGCGTTTCACTTGCTAAAACAGCACTTCGTCATCACGGTCAAATTAAATGGCATTATTGACACTCACAGTGTTTTTCAAGATTAATGAGACAAACACCCAATAAAACTTTATAACTACCAAAGTATAAGCAATGTGGGAAAGACTACGGGAAAATAAATACCTACATTTGACCACAGCAATGGCCTAAATCATTGTGATGACTAGACACTCAGTGCAACTGATACACCAGTAAAAATATATATAAATATACATTATTTAGTGGTGCTCCAAGCCAGCAATCTGAAATGGCTTGTCTCATTCTGTTAAACAATGGAGCTAACTCTCCAAATTCATATAAAACACAATATTCAATGCAAAATGTATATCCTTCAAATCAAAATCAATCAAAAAGTAAAGATCTGGACAATTCAGCATTTTATTGATTTATTTATTTATAGGTATTTTAATATCCTGCTGACTAAGACTTCAGAGGGATTACAAAAGACACAAGCAAAATCCAAAGGATTTTTAAATAGTATTAAATAAAGGTCCCAATCAGAGCAATCAAATAATCATCTACTTCCCAAATGCCCATTCAAGTAACACTGGCTTGGTGATATTTCACCCCAAACTGATGGATGTCTTCCACTAGAAGCATCTTATAGATGTTAAATAGAAGTCGAGAAAGAATGGAGCTACATGGAACCCCATGCTGAAGCATCTGGAAGTTTCACTGTTTCTCCCCCACTACTATTGACTGGAACTACTCATTGAATTAAAATTAAAACCACCATAAAATGGTCCCTACAACTTTCAACCCCTGCAGGCAATTCCATAAGATACCAAGGTCAGTGATATCAAAAGCCACTGAGAGGTGTAATAGCACCAGAAGGAGAACACTCTCTCCCTCTCTCTCAGTCCTGCTGCAGGTCATCAACCAGAGTGACAATGCTATTTGCATCCCAAGCCTTAGCCTGAATCCTGATTGCCAAGGAGCATTTCAACTAGTGTCCATGTAGATGAGCCATCATCATCTTCTCTGCCCCTTTGCCTCCAAACAAGAGGTTGGAGACCAATGATTATCATCAGGCAAAGCTGGATTGAAAGGTGGCTTTTTCAAGACAAGGTACATCACTGACTCCTTTGAGGCTGGCAGTATCACACCTCCTCTCAAAATAGCATTAGCACCTCTCATATTCTCATTCAAGCCCTTCCTCACTGTCTAAGGGTACCAGGAAAGATATGGATCCAGCTCACAGGTAGTAGCATTCATGCTCCAGAGAATCCTATCCACTTCCTCAGCTCAAATGAATTGTAGTCGCTACCCAGATTCTGTCTAAAAGCATTTAATTCCAAGTGACTATGAGCACTTCTGGCTAACATGTCACAGTGCCCGGAGGAAGCATTACCTCCTCCAGAGCACCGAGTGAGTTGTCCCAAACAAGGCTGCTAGATAAAGCTCTGTGGTCACAATATGGGTGGAAAAGTAAACATCTTTCAATCTATTTATCACCATGTGTGCCTGAATGTGGGCTCACACCTATGTTTGGTCATATTTCTCTTTTGTTATATGGCTTACGTTTAATAAGATGAATCATCATAATAAAGAGGTAAAGAAGGTTCTGCACTAATTACTTACAGGAACCAACGGCTCTACCCTATAGAAATGTTACCTACCGTGCCACTAAGAGGAGTGTGACAATTTAGAAACTAAACTTTGTATTTATAAGGTACAGTATGTGCCATAATCAGAAAGGGAAGACATTTCTGCAGAATCATCCATTACAAGAATATATATGAGCAATTTAGTTAGTTAGATGGAAATGAAAATATAGTTTGTCACACAGTAATGAAAGAGAGACATGACCTGGACTCATTTCTACAGCTTCAGTGGCTCTAGAAACAAGCATTTTATGCTTCAGCAAACTGTTGATCTTCTTGCCATACTTTAATACTCTCCCCTCCTTTGCTCAAGTGAGACACCTTCATTATCTTTCAATTTCAAACCATTAAGTCCAGGATCAGTTTCTCCTTAAAGAAAAATACCCAAGATTTCACCTGTTCTTGCTACTTGTGATCAAAGCTACAGACAGGATTGTGGTGCCTCAGAAAGGGTGCATGAGGGATACCAAAGGAGAAGACTCAGCCTACTGGGTGTATGAACATCCAATACTTCTTTATGCAGTGCATGGCTAACTGAGGGGATCCTCTAGTGAGTGATGCACAGGGCACTTGTTGATGGATTTTTGAAACCATTTTTATTCAGTTTGATGGAACAGAGAGCATTTTATTTCTTTTTTTAAGAAAATGTGGTGAAATTCTCTGGAACGGGTCTGGGGAACCTGGTTTTGGAATGGCTGAGAGGTATGTGTGTGTATTTGGGTGGGCATTTCTCCACTAGTTTGCAATTTCCCTAGTTTCCACTGCTTCACCTCAATCTCAACAGAAGGTATGATGAGTGACTTCCCTGAGTCCAGGGAAAAAGAATAGCCAAGGAGGCTGCATGTAATTGGAGAAATATGAAACAGAAATGAGCACCCTTATCACCATCCCATCAATTCCCAGCAATAAAGCAAGCTCAAAAAGATCAGCAAAATAAATGATTTTAAAATTCAAAAGTGCCCAGAGAATAAAGTAGAAAAGAAGTCTCATCGGTAGGATTTAAAAAAAAAAATTAGAGCTTTTGGCAGAGATCATCATAAGATATAGTGTTTTACTAGCTTAGAATGCTTTAAAAGAGGATTCCTGGAGATAGGGAAAGAAAAAAAAAAATCAGTCAGTGACTAAATTGCTAGTTTCAGATGTAATATATCTTTGAGTAGTCATTGCCGGGAGCACAAACAAGCCAAGAACTTTTGCTTTCATGATTAGATATCTACTTAGATAACATGGAAAAGAGAATGGTATGGTAAGTCAGCCACTTGAACTGATCAAGGAGGGTCTTCTTCTGTCCCTGGTGTCTCAGAGTGGCTTTACAAGTTTATCCCATTACTTTCAGCAGAGAGGGTCATATCAAAATTGTATTTGTGGCTACTTTTAGCTGGTGAGATATACCTGGTGACAACTGGGGCATTGTTCATATTTCATGAGTTCAACCTTGCTATGAATGAAGAAGTGTTCTCAGTCTTCAAAGTGTAGGCAGTCATATGGTTAGAAGTTTACACAATTTCAGTTTGAGATCAAAGCAATCCTCAGTTTGGGCATTGTGACAAATCATCAGCCTTGGGGAGGGAGAGTCAGATGAATAAGGGTTGTTGTCCTCCCCCCCCCCCCCCCCCAATCTTTCTCACTCCCCTCAAAGTGGCTGGTGGTTCAGGTATTCAGGGAGAAAGTTTTCTGGATTTTTATTTTTTTCCTAAAAAAATACCTGTTGTCTATGAAGAGAAGAAAACATCAACCCAATCTAAGGGGGCAGGGAGGAGGGATACAACCCTCGGTTGTGCATCCTGATATCACACTGAGATTAGGCTACTGGTTATCTAAATATAACCCTAGAAAGCTTCGATTATAACTAGTATGGCAAAGAAATCTGAGCAAGGATCTTCTTAATTTATTTTACATCAGTCCGATTCTGCCCAAGAACAATTTGTGCTGCTTCTCATTGCCTGAGTTTAGACTGATGAGGCCTCAAATTGTTCTTTAGATGTAATCTTAGTAAAGAAATTAAGAAACAAAGGAATAATGTTTAAACCTTGCACTGTATTTTTGTTTTAAATGTTGCAAGATGCCTTGAATGCTCTGTAAGTAGAAAGGAAGATATAAATCCAATAAATAAAGAAAGCCCATGGAATAGAAAGATTCCAGGTAAACTCCAAAATATTGGACTTCTTTTTTCATTATAAAAAAAACACATTTTAGAATTCCTCTGTGGTGAAATGGGGAAATACTACAGATTACAGGATTTTATGGTGTTGTGGTTTGACACAGAAGGTGTTCAAAGGGAATGACTAATTTATTAATTGGTTTAAAACAGGAACTAAGAAATTCCTCAGACATTCTAGATCTTTGCCATACCTCAGTGATTAGAAAAATTTAGGATAGGGTTGCAAAAATGTTGTTACCACAAAGTGCACTGGATTAACAGTGAAGCATGCTGGATGGCTCTAAATCTATATATTTTATTATTTCTATATTTTTAAAACATCAAGCAATCTAGCACACCCTCTGCAGTTCCACACCTTACCTATATCTTAGCTACAACTATTTTGATATGACTTTGTTCTTATCCACTCTGTCAACATAAAGAAAGATGAACTTTTGCTGGTACATGGAAGCATAGTTCTCATCCAGATATTTTCACCAAATATCAAAAGAAATCTTCTCGGTTCTTGACAAGGATAGGGTGGTGGTGTTAGTAATGTGAGTTTGCGTATGTTTAATAGCCCTAATTAGTTATGTGATGTGTTCAGATAATAAAATAATTGTTGAGTCACAAGTTAAGCATTTGAGGATTAAACATGTGTATCTAGAGCACGACGTTGCTGGTTGCTAGGAATGACCGATATGCTTTCCTGTTGGCAGCACTGTATTTCATGAATCACCAGCCCATCCCACACAAATTGTTACAAACTTGCTTGCCTGCATACCAGCATAAGCATTTGTGCCTCACAGATCCTGAAAGAAGAAAAGAAGCAGTAATTACTTTCCAATTAACTCTGGCAACTACCTGGCATCCAGACTCAGACATTAAAACCAGACTGGTTTATAAACTCATTCTTAATCTCTGGAGCCAGAATATAGTCAATTATTGTTCTCATTGGGGTAAGTTTTGTATGGGGTAATGTGTTTTGCATCCAAGTGCTAGTTGTGGTAAAGCCGTGAAAGCAACACAAGTCATGGAAAATAGAGAATTCAACCTTGAGGGTTCTTTGCCCAGCATTTCCCATGCCAGTGCCATTAACTACTCTGATTGGGTTTGATGGGAGTTGTAATCTAATGCATGTGGTAGGTATGTTTCGGAAAACTTACTTCACTAATGCCAAAAACCAGCCTTGAAAAGAAATTATATTGAATGCACTGGATGAATCACCTATGACCATATAATGCCTTGCATTTATATCTTCAAGCCCTCACATGCTCCAACATGGAAATAAGGGACAAATGTGCATTTTATGAAATGGACATGAACTCTGATGTGAATGCACATGTTCCTCATGCCATGGCTGTAACAACAAAACCATAGCTTGGAAGTTACATGAGAATTCAGCTGATAAACAAAGAGATGTATGTCTGCAAAAACAGCTATTCCATCATAACCAGAAGGCTCTTCAATAAAACTATCTCACTTATCCAAATGGACAATTAATTTCAAAAGAAAGAAGTACATAACTGTTTCTAAAAAAAAAAAAAAAAGATGTTGGCAACAGAAATTATAAATGCAATTATTATGCAGTGTTGCTTTGAATAGTTGAACTTTACACATATTTTCAGCAGAAACGATAGTATGGCAGCAAATTAACCATATACAGGTGAAACTCGAAAAATTAGAATATTGTGCAAATGTTCATTTATGTCAATATGGCAACTCAAAAGGTGAAACCAATATATGAGATAGACGCATTACATGCAAAGCGAGATATGTCAAGCCTTACTTTGATATAATTGTGATGATTATGGCGTACAGCTGATGAAAACCCCAAATTCACAATCTCAGAAAATTAGAATATTTCATGACATCAATGACACAAGGATTGGAAATAGAACAATATCGGACCTCTGCAAAGTATAAGCATGCATATGTACTCAGTACTTGGTTTGGGCCCCTTTTGCAGCAATGACTGCCGCAATGCGGTGTGGCATGGATGCTATCAGCCTGTGGCACTGCTGAGGTGTTATGGAAGACCAGGATGCTTCAATAGCGGCCTTCAGCTCTGCTGCATTGTTCGGTCTCATGTCCCTCATCTTTCTCTTGGCAATGCCCCATAGATTCTCTATGGGGTTCAAGTCAGGCGAGTTTGCTGGCCAATCAAGCACAGTAATCCCATGTTCACTGAACCAGGTTTTGGTACTTTTGGCAGTGTGGGCAGGTGCCAAGTCCTGCTGGAAAATGAAGTCAGTATCCCCATAAAGCTTGTCTGCGGAAGGAAGCATGAAGTGCTCCAAAATCTCCTGGTAGACGGCTGCATTGACCCTGGACTTAATGAAGCACAGTGGACCAACACCAGCAGATGACATGGCTCCCCAAATCAACACAGACTGTGGAAACTTCACACTGGACTTCAAGCATCGTGCATTGTGTGCCTCTCCATTCTTCCTCCAGACTCTGGGTCCTTGGTTCCCAAATGAGATGCAAAAGTTGCTCTCATCAGAAAAGAGGACTTTGGACCACTGGGCAACAGACCAGTTCTTTTTTTCTGTAGCCCAGGTAAGACGCTTCTGACGTTGTTTGTTGTTCGGGAGCGGCTTGACAAGAGGAATACGACATTTGAAGTCCATGTCCAGGATCCGTCTGTGTGTGGTGGCTCTTGATGCACTAACTCCAGCCTCAGTCCACTCCTTGTGAAAGTCCCCAACACTTTGGAATGGCCTTTTCCTGACAATCCTCTCCAGGCTGCGGTCATCCCTGCTGCTTGTGCACCTTTTTCTACCACACTTTTCCCTTCCACATAACCTTCTATTGATGTGCTTTGATACAGCACTTTGGGAACATCCAACTTCTTTTGCAATTACCTTTTGGGGCTTTCCCTCCTTATGGAGGGTGTCAGTGATGGTTTTCTGCACAACTGTGAGGTCAGCAGTCTTTCCCATGCTTGTGATTCCTACTGAACCAGCCTGAGAGACCATTGAAAGGCTCAGGAACCCTTTGCAGGTGTTATGGATTCATTAGCTGCTTAGAGTGGGACACTTTGAGCCTAGAATATTGAACCTTTTCACACTATTCTAATTTTCTGAGATTGTGAATTTGGGGTTTTCATCAGCTGTACGCCATAATCATCACAATTATACCAAAGTAAGGCTTGACATATCTCGCTTTGCATGTAATGCGTCTATCTCATATATTGGTTTCACCTTTTGAGTTGCCATACTGACATAAATGAACATTTGCACGATATTCTAATTTTTCGAGTTTCACCTGTATGTATTAGGCTAGGAAGAGGCTATTCAGAAGTAGGCAGCATTGAGGAAGACACAAGATGAGTTCAAATATAACAGCAAATTAGCCTTTGTAAACTGATGCCTTCCAGGTGTATAGGATTATTTAGCAAAAGAAAAACTTGAGAGTCAATAGAAATTTTAATTAAATTAAATTAAATTAAATTAAAATTAATTGTAATAGAATGGCTTTAAAATATTCCAACTTTCTAGATTCACACACGCAACTCATATGGAGAATAAGAGCATTCTATGGAAAGCATTCAACATAAACAAGCAACGAAGTTTTTTTAATGTTAAAAAAAAGTCTTGGATTACAACTCCAGATGAATTCAGAGACATCATTAGGAAGACTGGATTAACAGGAAGGTGAAGCTAAATATTGTTGGTGGCTGACCTAAAGTATAATTTGATGGAAGTGATTCCATGTGAATGTGGATCCAATTCAACAATGCTTGAGGAACTCTGTTTTCGGAATTCTATCTCACACTCTTTCCACACAGACTCCAATTTTCCATTAGCACATAATGTTTTTTTCATGGTAGAACAAAATATCAAGTGATGAGATGATAAATCTCTACTCAGAGTAGTTCACAAATGTAAGAATATAGTAAAACAAATGCTTGAGAAATTATGTGTATTCAGTATGTATTTACCTGAAACTTCCCCATTTCTAAAAATAAGATGTCTGGACTAGCCTTATCCAAATAGTTGTCTTCCAGATGTGTTGGGAGTCAAAACATTTCCAGAGTCCAATCCTGCACAATTCTCCACATTTTAAAAAGGGTTGTCCTTGAACCAGACCTAGATTTTGAAAAGATCATCTTGTCATCTCCACAATTTTTGGTTTATACATATACAAACACAGATACAGTCCAAGATACTCTTCCTTCTTTTACAATTTATCATTTGTACAACAGATCCATATTTTGGCTTTCTTTCTGTTTTGTAACAACAGTAATATAGCCACCCATATTTATTGCCATAGCCAAAGTGTATTTTGGCAAGAATCTTGGCAAAGATTATTATTTGGCAAGATGTTGAATTTGTGGTTCAACTAAAGAAGGAGAAAAAGCCAGTAAAAAGGTTTATCGTATTTCATATGGGTCAATAATGCATTTTGGCTTGAAGCTGAGATTAAAATGGAAGGAGAAAACAGACTATGATATCATCCTGTACTAAATAGCATATAAAATACATTAGAGAAGACATATAATACAATAAAATTTGCAAGTAGCATATTAGTTCACTTCTGACTTCAATTTAAGATGCTAGTTACTACCTCTAAAGCACTAAATGGTTTAGTTGAAGAATATTCAACTTCTGTGATAAGATGCCCATTTTTTATGATCAACTGTTCTGTTCCTCTTTTGTGGGCCAACTACTTCTTTGTTAGCAAAGAAGAACATACAGATACATACTGATCATCACACCATTAGAGGTTAAGATCCTCCTCCTCCTCCTCCTCCTCCTCCTCCTCCTCCTCCTCCTCCTCCTCCTCCTCCTCCTCTTCTTCTTCTTCTTCTTCTTCTTCTTCTTCTTCTTCTTCTTCTTCTTCTTCTTCTTCTTCTTCTTCTTCTTCTTCTTCTTCTTCTTCTTCTTCTTCTTCTTTCCCAGCAACTTTGGCTTTTCTTTTTAAACAAACATTTAACACTATTTAATTTTACTAACCCCCATTTAGTCTCAGTTTCTCACATTTGTCTTTGCTGTCAGTTTACAGTCATTGTAAATGTGTGGTGAGTGGTATTTATTTATTTATTTTAATTTCTATAGCCACCCATCTCAACCAAGTGCCTCTCGGGCAGTGAACAATTATAAAAAGAGTTAGAACAATTACAATACAGTACAAAAATAAATATATATGGCAGCCAAGAAAAATTATCACCTTGGTTATCAATATAGCCAAAGAACGGGACCCTTAACACACTCTGGGCTCCAGGCCTGGGTTATTGTTTTTATATATAGTACTTTAGATTTTGTAAGCCACTTAAGGCAATTCCATTTTCAGAAGGAAACATCTGAAGTTTAATAGAACTTCCTGCCTGCCTGCCTGCCTGCCTGCCTGCCTGCCTGCCTGCCTTCCTCATACATATGGATCTAGAAGGCAGCATAATTTTCTAGAAGTTCAACAAGAAGTCCTTAGGAATGTTTTAAACCATTTAATTACATAATTCATTTTATATTGTAAGTATTGTGATCAGGAGAGGCCTGTGTTCTGATCCTCAGCCATATCACATCCAGAAACACTTTTCCTCATAAAGAATCCATTTGGCCAGTATGCTACTTTCCATACATAAATGAAGAACATAATACATATTTTTTTGAATGGCTCTTATTCATTATTTGGAACTGCTAAGAATTTTTGGGAAGGAAAAACTGGCATATGTTCTCTATTGTGACTGTCTATTTAGACCAGTGTTTCTCAATCTCAGTAACTTTAAGATGTATGGACTTCAGCTTCCAGAATTCCCCAGCCAGCAGTGCTGACTGGGGAATTCTGGGAGTTGGTCAACACATCTTAAAGTTGTCTAGGTTGAGAAACACTGATTTAGACTAAGAATTTATCTGCACTGCCTGGTTGGGGCATTGCCAGAACAGGCAGGCAACCATTTCTGGAAGGCAGAAATAGATAATATCACCCTCTATGAATCCCCCATTCACCATCAAAGTGACCTCGGGGACATATTTTTCTGCCTCACTTCCTGAGTATGCTTTTCCATGTTATATGCCGGATGTAGTCTTACCCATTTCAGATACAGTGCTTCAGTTTGTTGCAAGGAAACCAAAACAGCAGAGAGACTGTGCAAATTATCTATAGTATGAGCCTCTACCCATCCTACAGATCAGGTTCTGACTGATGGTTAACCTATGGGTCCACCATCTGTCAAAAACTACCTCCTTCCTCAGCTGCATACTACGTTAGGAAGACCAATTGGTGGATATATTTTCTTCTCCTGCCAGAAAACCTATTAGTCCTTTTCCTTATCCTACCCCTTTTTAAAGCTGCTGGCCCAGCAACACTGTCCAGACTCATTAGTGAAGCAAAACAATCAGGACTTAGCTGTCAAAATATGCTGGAGTAGTTTTGTTCATATCACAGTCTACCGGAAAGAACTGTATGTTAAATAAGCTGTCTGGATGGGCATCGAAGTGTTGAAACACTTAGCTATACAATTGACAGGTAGGACATACCCTGGTATTTCCAGGTGGAGCAGGATAAATCCTAGAAACCCTAGAATGCTACTGCAACTCATTGTGGACCAAACCAGGTAGAGGTAGGTGAACACAAGAAAGGCAGCCCCACAGTCCCTTGAAATATCCTCCTATTCTGTAAAGGATACTTTTTATCGGGGTTTATCTTAACAGATTTATCGGGATATTCTTAATGGGACAATGGTTGGGGGGGGGGGTAATCAGGGACTCCATCAAATGCTAAAATCCTGGGTCTATACAATGGACTGCTAGGGTTGGACTTGAAAATAGAGCTCAGAACAAAGCAGATCCAACTCTGCAGAACTGATAAGAACAGGCCTTTTAGCAGCACAACAAACACCTTAAAAGTGGGCAAAACATAGGAAATACTTTGAAAAGAAGAGGAAGAGCAATTGTAGTTACTATATATGGGGCTGTGCTTTTATTCTCAGCCTCTGGCTTGATTCTACTAGGGAGTAGAATAGTGGGTAAAATAAACTGCATATTGACAAGGCATAATATACCTGGGCTAAAAAATCTGGACAATGCAGCTACCAATGCAGCTATAGGACCATTTGTGTTTTGCCAGTGACAGTCAGATAAAAAACTGGGACATGGAGTGCATTGTCTCATCTACTCTGTCAGTACTGCAGAAATGAAAAGTATGAAATTGCTGGTTTCTTTTTTCAAGATCTCATGTATGACTGGGGAGATATATCAGAAGAATATTTTCTCACCAGTATGTCTATGTGCCATTTTCAGTACATATTGAAAATGGTGACGTCTTGGCTAAGGCTGCTGTATATGTGCTGCAAAACTCTGGATCACCACTAGATGACAGCAAAGAGATACATATAAACCTCTAACTCTTTGCTGCCAACTAGTATTTGTACAGATTTTGAAGCACATTCATGGTAGCCATAATATTGATCAATGCTTGCATCTTCCTGTATCCAGGAGAACATATTATTTGGCTTTCAAATAAAGCTATACAAAGGGTATTTTAGACTATTGTTTTCATGAGGGACTTGAACATGAATGTTGCAGCTCTTGAGTAAAAGTACACAATGATTAGAATCCATTAGTAACTTGATAACAATACCTTATTTGGTTTGCAGCAAACTGTTGTCTTCTTTTAATTCTAGCTATTAAAACAATCCATATTAAATTAGGTTACAAGCTATAATATATTAATTGCTTCCCTAACCATTTCATCAGATGCATAATCCATTCTTCTGCCGAGCTCCTTAAAAACAAACAAATCGCCATCTTCAGATTTAATTAAACTGGAGGAGCCGAAGATTTGAAACCTTTGGAATAGTGTCTTGCTGTTATGTCCAGAAGAACCTTCTGTTGGACGTTTAGAGAAAAACATTATGCAAGCTGAGAATGCAATCCTGCTCATAAGCAGGATGAAATCAATGAAGGCCACTTAAGTTGACACCAAGTTTGAATGTTACTTGGTGGCCTGAATGTAAGTATATCTAATTTTAGAATTCTGGTCGCTAGACTATAGCTTCATTTTCTTCTACTCCAACCAGGACTCAGATGGCTGGAGTGGGGGAAGAAGAGAGATGAACCCCACACATACTATTAAAAATCTTAGCACCCAAAAGAATTGAACTTTAGTCCAGGAAAGAAAAGAAAAAGCCCTAGAGACAGGGGTGTTCGCAGCATCTGACACTTTCATCTGAATGATAAAACAAGCATTGCAACATTGCAAGGCTAACCCTGCCCTTTAGGTCCATGCATCACCATGACACATGTACAAAAGTGCAGAGCTTGCACCACCACATTGCAGCACTCATTTGAGCATCCCCCCCCCCCCAGCACCCGTGTTCAGAGACCTTGAATCACTGGGAAACATACCGAAGTTCTCTACTTAGACATGTTTAAAACAATAAAAGGGTAGATGGACAGAGTCATCGTCATCATAATCCACTTAATTCCAAATTCAAGTGTTAAAAGTCATTTTCCCCTTTTCTCTTAATAATGCTAGAATTCTGACAAAGACAATAGTTGTGGGGAAGGGGGTGTGAATTGCATGTCATCCTTCTAAGAAGCACTTGGTGCAACAGACTGAAATATTTATCTTTAATCTGCAAAGAATTATTTCTATTAATTCACAAAGCCTATTCCAGAATGTTGGTGTTACATATCATTTGGCATAGAGCATGTAACTGCATATAATACTAACACACACAGCAGTATGCTAGAAAAGCATAGATGAATTTCTAAAATTCAGCTAAAAATCAGAAAGAGTCTTGTAGCATCTTTTCTTACTGATATGTTTTATTAAAAGGCACAAGCTTTTGCAAGCTGCAAGAAAGTATTGTTAGTTGGAAAAGGTGCTACCAGACTTTCTGATGTCTGGCTACCGTGGACTAACATGGCTCTTCTTCTACAATGTCTAAAAGTCAGCTAGGCTTTTACACCATATTTGGATTGTCTCTCCCTGCCCCCCTCCGCTTCCTCCCCCCCCCCCCCCGCGCTTTCTGTATCTGCACAGTTCTCTTATTTCTGGATCAGCTGGCAATAAGCCACAGCAACTAAATAGATCTTCCAGCTTCCTGGTTCCTATAGCCCATTAATCTGTGACACGGTTGGTTTGATTTTAGCTTACTGTGTTGTACAAAGCAGCCATTATGGTTTATGAGTTATAATTCAGGGCTTAGAATGTTCTACAAATCCAGTCAATTGTAGAGTATTCAGCAAGCCATAGTTAAACTGTGGCTTAATGTGATGCATGAAGCCAATGGTTAAGGCCATCATTTTCATAGCCTGTATTTATCAGTGTGTGCAGGGGATGCAAATGGCTAAGTGCATGTTATGATATCATGATACAAATCTCCTGAGTTACTTGCTGCAGATATCAAGACACAAGTACATTAGTGCAGCCTGTCATCCTTTCCGCATCATTATAGTTTGCTGCAGCTGCCACGGCCTGCATTTGAGTTTCTTACAGACATCCAGCTAATGACTATTGAAAGCAGAATTCTAAAGTACATATTTTATTAGGCTGTAAATAATAACTAGCAAAGGTTATTAACATGTTCCATTATCTTCAGCGGAGACACTTGGCATTAAGAGAAGCAAATACATCATTTCAGTGGTGGAAAATTAAGTAAGAAAAGCAAAGTATTTCATTGATGTATTTGCTGTAAGTTCCTTGGTTTCTGCCAATTCACAATCCCATCTTCATCCAGGTAGCCAAGGGCCAAACTAAATGACATGCTTTTGTTACAACTGTTTCTTCAAGCACAGGTCTCTCCTGCAAACAACTTCTCTGTACTCTGTGAAAAAGCCCTTCCAGAACGTGAAAGATTTGGGGAAAAGAAATTAACTTCCAGTGTGCTAAGAGACTGTTTCATAATGTCATCCTGTTTCTATTCTGCCAAATGACCGTCTGCTGTCTACCCTATCAAGGTATCTATCAAGATACCATTCCTCCTGCTACTAGTATGACTACATATTGACCATCTCTGAGCGGAATCCTTAAATTTCTGGTGTGGTTCAATATTATGCACTTTCTCTCTTCAATTCCTAATCAACAGGAACTAATCTAATTGAGCTACTGGTGTGGAGATGTGCTAGGCAGAAGAGAAGCATTTCTTCTTTTTAACTAGGGAAGAAAGAATATTCAGAACTTGTTCAAAATGGAGCACCATTTTTTAACTGGGGACCCCAAACTGTGTAGTTTTTGTTGCCTTCCAATTCCAGGAAAATTTGATACTCAAAAGCATTTTGAAGTAAGTAGAAAAGAGTCTACTTTTCACTGTAATGAAACCAGCCCAGTTTGCAATAAAATTGCTATCATCATGAAATTGGGACAGAAGTTTGGAAAATGACTACTGTAAGAGAAGGTCCCTTTTGCTCCATTATAACTTGGACTAAGGGCTGGAGGCAATTTGTCAAAGAGTTCAGTCAGTTCGGTTCATTTTGAAATGCTCATGAATTTTGGGCAAAGACCTAGCAATAAAAATGACAGGGATAAGTCATTATGATCCTGAAGCTTGTCCCTCATGAGAAATGTGCACAAAGCATTTGACACTTTGGATTAATGGAAAACCAACAAGGCCTCCATCTCCCAGCTGTTTCCATCGTTATTCCTCAACCATCTCCTGCAGATACACATTCAGAGGCTGCTTGAAATGATTTCTCCTTTGCCTCATTCATTTTTTTAAAAGTCTATAACTTGTTCCACATGTTTCTTAGTAACAGCACAGAGCATGTCGTATTAAATTCCTCCCTATAAAAGCATGGCTTTCTGTAAGCATTGAACACAGCACTGTAGGAACACCCTTCTTCACAAAGACTATGCCATCATGGAATGATATACGTTAGACAATTCTGCTAGAAGATAGGTAAAAGTATGCAAGTTGACCTAAATAAGCAGGATCATTTTTCTTGTGGCTCTTAGGACACAGGCCCTATTTTTCAGGTCTCAGACCCACTCTTTCACTACAATAAAAAGTATCCAATGTGACATAATTCATATTTATGATGTACAAATCACAACACTTTTTTGGGCTGACATGTACTGTATGTTTCATTGAATTCTGCATCTGTAATTCACTTATTTAGGTTTGCTGCTCCTAAAAGGTAGGATGCTAAAAACAGCAGATCTACAGTGTCATTGCTTGTTTTGAAAAGTCAAAGCAAATTTCTCCCACCGTCTTCCAGAAACAGCATGTTCCTTGCCATCCTTCTCTGACTGCTCCCCTGACATCACACACAAACAGATCTGCTTCCACTCAGAGTTTCTAGACACATTTCATTTATTAAAAACCCTGCCTTCAGCATGAAACTGTTCTTTGGAGGTCTCCTCTGATAAAGCAAGTATATTTTATACCAAAACTAAAAAGGAGACAAGTGACACCGTTAAATTATATTTTTTAAAAAATCATACTGGAAAACCATGTAGGGAACTACAGTTAAAGGTATGTTTTAACTAGATGGCCTTTTACAAAGATTAAAAGCAAGAGCTACAACCTCTAGGGGAAAGCTACAAAACGCACACCTCCAAGATCGGCCAGACGTTTTCCTTTTTAGCACTTAAATGAAATAGTAAACAGGAAGGTCAGGGTAGCATCACAACATCAAATGGTCATTTCAGGCCACAGTGCATCCTTCACTATTTTGCTGAGGACAATATGACCATTGGCAGCACCCTGGTGATTGTAACCACAATCGCTTGCTGACAATTTTGTTTTTGAATAATAGTTCAAGATATAATGAACCAGCTAACAGAGTGCCTTCATGCTCAGGGAGGTGTATTTGTACGTGCTGTATGTGCATTAAAGAAAGCTACATTTGCACCCATTTGGATAGCAATCAATACGTGAACTAGCTACAAAACTGTTTCCTCTGCCATTTTGCCAACAGGTATATTATATGGGATTATATTGTTGGCTTTCTGCCCAATCAGCAGCCATCATTAAATTCTCAAGAAATCCTTTGCCACAGAGATGTAACCAAGGCAACCCAGGGGTCCCATAGAATCCAGAACACCCATTCTATAGCCCTCAAAAGTTCACAAAGTGGTTGGGACAAAAATTGACCCCTTTTTTAGTTTGGACAAAGGTTGGGAAGGGTTTTAAAGGCAGAACTGGGTGCCTTAAGCCCAGCAAAGGGTTAAAATATTCCTTGCAGTCCTTGAAAAAGCCCACTCCCATTCCCCCAAAACTGGACTGGCAGAAGGCATATTGTTGTAATGCAACTCTCAACGGGTTTGGAGCAGCCATGATTTGAATAAAAGTTCAAGGATAGTCAGTGAACTGAACAGCTGAATGGGGAATTAAACCTGGCCCTTTCAATCCTAACTTCCCAGGTGATCCGTTCTACATGCCATCTTTCTCCAAAGAGATAAAGAAGAGCTAAGGAGAAGCATCTTCTGCCTTTAGGCATTTCTCCAGTTAATGTTAGCTTCTTTTATCGATTTACCAAGGCTAATATTTCACATTAGGAGGTCTGGTAGATGTGACTTCAAATTGCTCATAGCCTGTAGAGAAACATTAGGCCTGCCTTAATGCTTGTCCTCACCTCTGAGCCCTTTGAGGTGGGCCAGGCCAGGCCAGGCATTCCAGGGGTGGTTTTTATAGTAGCTAGGTAGAATAACAGAATCTTGAAAGCCTGTCCACGTTTCTCTCTCTCCCACCGTATGCAAAACAAAATAAAGGCAGGATTATTTTGAGTTTCTTGTTCACACTTTCCTCTTTCTCGGGACTGTGTAATCTTTCCCATGAGTGTCCCCTTAATGGCTCACTAATTCCTTCCCTATTCTCAAGGTTAGCATGCTGTTCCTTCACATCACCGTGACATTTTTTTTTAAAACTGCCTACCTGTGCAACTCACAGTGATTGCAAATGCAAGTCCTGTGTTGAGGGAGCAATTCACATAATAATGTTATTACCCATGAGCATTACCTGATTAAGTTAGCAGCAGCTATTGGATTCCCAAATCCATGGGGCTCTCATGAGATATCCACTGACCCATTCAAAGCAAATCTTTTCTGAGTGTGAAGGTTTCACATGCAAAAACTTCATATGTTATCACCTAATCTGATTTGTTCTGTGGCCAAAATAGTCTGTGCCTAACATTCTGATTTTTATCTCCTTTCAGGTTCACTTACATAAGGCCATATCCTCTTATCTTACAGTCAGCTTTATTGAACCGGTATGCAATTAAGTGGTCACTTCAACCCCACATTTCTGTAGCCAAGCTGTGACATGTATTGTTTGGAATTAATCTACTCCCTTAGTTTCTAGGCCATTTTCCACTTACTTCATCTGTGGAATTTCACCCTACATTATTTTGGTACCTGAAACTTCCACATAAAAAGGAAAGTTTTGGTGAGCCCCTTCAGTCTTCTCACTAGTGATACAAGCTCGCTGTCTCTGTCTCCATGTCTTTCCTTAGCTGGAGCCTAACTTAAATCTTAGGGCCTCCATTCTTCTCTTTCATCACGTCTGTTCCTTGTGTCATCAAGTCCATCCCAAACTGTCCAGTTAACAGGACCACATGCCTCTTTTTTTAACACCCAAAGCCTTCCCATATCTGTATGTAGCAACAACACAAATAGGGCCATGGTAACAACTTTTTTCTGTGTGTCCCCATAAAATTGCTTTTATCCCACCTTCAGCCCATGAGTAAGACAGCCTTAAATCATATTTAGCTATACCAGTGTTATAATAGTATTCCCTTGCCCCTTATTATGACATCTCCAAAGATGGCCTAGTTTCTCAGGTCCTACCATTTACAATGGAGAGAAGGAGTGGTGTCTACAAGGGTCAAAATAGCAATTACAACTGTACAAGAGAAGCTCCTGGCCTTTTACATGTATCGTGGGGTTGCAGCCCCCATCCTGATTTTTTTTTTTTTAACTCCCCTGTGGATGCCCCTGGAAAGAAGTCAGGTGGCTGTTATGGCTTGCAACAGAGGGAGAATAAGGATTGACAACAGGGAAGGCAAATTATAACTTTCTGCTGATACAACCATTGTTAAAGGTACTTCAGCTCAGACATTGGAAAAGGCCCTTAGCCTCTCACATCACTCATCCCATTGCCTTTCTCTTCCTTTCCAAATCATCCCATATTCCTGCTTTGGGCTGTCTCTTGAGCTAAACTTACTCTTTATGTGCTCTGCTGCCATGTCCTTCACGTGTTGTTTTGTTTTTTGTTCTTTTTTACTTACAGTGCTAATGAATTGAATTTCTGGATGTGGGTTTCTGGAATCCGTCCCTTGATAGTATTTCCATGTACTCAGCGCTGCCTTCACTTTTGTCTTGAAAAGAACAAAGAACAGCCATATCCCTTTCTTCTCCTGCTGAAATATGCTTCAATGGACTCACACAGGAGGGGCTTGTTTTTACAAAGTGTACAATAGCTGGCCCTCCTCCTATAAAAAATAATGTGATTTTAACATTATGCAAGATTCCCACGAAGTGGCATTCTTATGTTAATTGGCCAATTTTAGCCCATTCAGAAGGGAAACCCCTCCTTGAATAGTGCAGAAGTTGAGCGGTTAATGATTTGTGTTCAGTCAGAGATTAAAACCCTTAATAAGCTGAAGACGTTTTTTCACAATGATCAGTCCTATATTTCTAGCCCTGAAAGGGCACCTTAAGAAAAAAAATGAAATTGCCATGTTAATCATAGATATAAACCTTCTGGAGTTATTATACATGCCAAAGGGCAACTAGATACAGATTCTCACTAAATGGAGGTCTAATTTACAGTCATCTAACATTTAAGACTACACCCTTTGGACACATTGGCTAAACTAACAACAACATTGGGCCCTTGGAGCTAAACACTGAAGTCAGTTGGGTCTCTAAAACAGAGCGTTGCCATATTTAAAATGGAAAATCAGAAGTAGATTTTTGATTTATTATTTTCTTCATCCACCTATGTTCTGCACACAAAATATTCCTATACCCAAAGAAAAATAAGGGAATTTTTACTCCTCTTCTTTTATGGCTAAGAAACCCCAAACGTGTCTGGCAGATCCAGAAAGAAGGGAGGGAGGGAGGAAGGGAGGGAAAGGAAGAAAGAGGTGTGAGCCTGGATAGATAAAAGAGAAATGAAAGAGTACAATAAAGCTAAAAGAAAGGAAGGCGAAATGAAACAGCGATCAGATAATCAAGATCTATGCACGGTGTCGGAATAAAAAGAACTACGTGCAATATTTTTTCTGATTGTGTTATCCTTTAAAGTAAAGACTATCTTGAAGCAAGTTTGACTGACGGGGACTACATTAATGTTATTTTCTTGATAGCAATATAGAAATGGTTTGCCAGTGCCTTTTCCCAGGCGGTCTTTTCTCAACATCCTAGTTTACCCCACCACCTTGGTATTTGCTGGCAGACTCCCACCCAAAGATTAAGCAGGCCCAATGCTGCTTAGCTTTTTGGGATCAGCCAAGGATGACCAGCTGCTGCCATCCAACTGCAGGCCATCCTTTAAACAAAACAAATTATGACAGATAAGCCTTCTCAATTTATCTTGTGGAGAATTGTCATAGAGATACCAATACGAATGAGGCAGAACTCTTCAAGATGTAACATGTTTTGGGGATAGAACTTATTTAGCATTTCTTCTGATGTTCCCTCAACCTCCCCCTTCTGGTGTTCAATCAACTTTAGAAGCTTGCTTCAAATATATTTCTAGGATGTCTCTGGATATATTCAGTTTCCTAATACTATACCTAAAGGAAAAGCAACAACCAGCTCCACACAATTTTACTAAATATTAAAAATAAATCTAAGGAATTTCCCCTGTTTTTACTATAAAACTGCACCACTCTGAAGCAGTTAGAAATTAAGTATGCTAGCTTTTACCAGACAAACATTTTGATGGAATTTATTATGGTCTTCAGATGCAGACTTCAGTTTTTCCTTCTGTATGCTTGCAGATGGATATTTTAACTAAAGTTGAGCTTTACTAATAATCAAGCCAAAAATATCAATCTTGCCTCTCATTTAGTTCAATTTGCAAAGAACTGCAAAGGACAGGCAAAAGGTAAGCTCCATTAAATTAGCAGGACCAACTCCCAATAGGAGGAATTGCACTACTAGTTCTCACCCACAGTAAGAACCAAACATATTATTGTACTGTCTTAAATGTTTTTCTTAAATCTTTTAGGCAATGGAAATGTATGGCTGTCTTATTCATATGCCCTTGGGTTTACACACCAATGCAGAACAGACCATTTGCAAAGAAAATAAATATGGCACACTGCAGGCATTAAAAGGCATTTGCAATATGTCATTGTAGGTGAGTGTGCATGTATGTAACCTTATAATCTCATTAAACCTCCAGTCTTAAACTCACTTACATGGAAATAGTCCCACTGCATTTAAAATTTTTGCATAGACATGTATAAGATTGCACTAAGAGGTACAGGACTCAGTGGGAAATAAAAGCAATATAAGTATATTAAATAGAGTCCTGACTCCCTTACAAGCTGCTAGCAGATCAAGACTCAAACTTGAATGCAGAGCAAGGCTTGCAAAGCCAAGCCTATTGACAGGCAGAATGAAGAAGCTGACTTGGGCAGAGTATCATAAAAAGGGAGCATGTTGTTCATCATTGTGATACTTCATTGTTGTTTTCAGGGATGGAGAGAAGTGTTTGCAGAGTTTTCTGCTCAGGTATCAAAAGAGCATGACCAGACTTTGGTATTTTGACCTGCTAGGGAGAAGGCATCATTTGTTATTTTGCCTCAGGCTGCCAAATACCTTGGATCACCCTTATCGGACAGTTGCCTTCTCTAAGTAAATGAAAAGCCTAAGGCTAATCAGGAAGCTGAAATACAAGCCAAGCTATTTGTCCATCCAGCCCAGCGTTCTGTTTGGCAGGAGCTTGCCTCGTGCAAAAGCTGGCTCCATTAGCTGTAGCCTATCACATACAAAGAAGGTACTTTCCAAAGAGTATAGCAAAAGTGGGGAGTAAAAAAACAAAGAAAACAACAACAACAACAAACAAACAAACAAAGCAAAACTCCTGAAAGAAGGCAATGGCAAAGGCTGAGGACCCAGAGTTATGGTCAAGCCATAAATCACACTTCTGCAATTCCAGGGGATGGGACTTCCAAACTTCTAGAATTCAGACAATATTGCCAGATTGCAATGAAGAGGAAGACAAAGACTGTAAGTGAGCACAACATTGCTTTTACATCTCATCAAGCTACAAACTAAAAATATAAACTCTACGCTTCAATCAATCAATCAATCAATCAATCAATCAAAATGTATTTACTATCCAAGACCAAACACCGTATGCTATATAAGTAAGGTAAAAATAGGACAACAAATTATTCACATCTCCTGATCCCCTTAATGGGTCCAATATTTAACTAAAAACACCCAAATATAACTGTAATTACAACAGGAAATTTGTATCAGCAGTTACAAAATGTGTTAAGATTTGAATAAAAACAACTTAGGGATTTATTGTGCTTTTTATTCATTTCTTCCTTTAAAAAAATCATCCAAAGCAGATCTTCTTCCATCTGCTCATTGCTTTGGATGAACTGACACCGAATGCTCTCCACTTATCCATGGCAACTCTGTGATGCATTCATCAGATGAGATTAGGTTAGGCCTGCCTTTGTAGGACTTCCGCACATCCACATTGACCTCCAGAGCATCCAGCTTCTCTGGAGCTCAGCAACTTTCACCACGGAAATATCTTAATCAACAACAGCAGTGCAGTGCAATTCATAAATTAGGTACATTAGGGAAAATACAATTTTAAAAAGTAGGAAAGATGACCTAATGGGGAGAGCAGCTGCCATCCAAATGGCACATCTGATTCTGGTTATAATTGATTTACAGCTAAAAAAGATTCGGGCGGGGGAGGGATTGTGGAATTTTCTGTCAAATACTTCAGGATGTTTCAAATGGAAGTGAACAGAATGGCTGGAGTACACAGATTCAATTTGTGGGGAATCATCAAAAATGGCTGCTATTCTTGTCAAAGGTGCTGGGAGTAACTAAAACATAGTCTGTCTTAGTAAAGTGCTTTGAAAATGATTTGGAAAAACACTTTGGCCCTTGGGTGAGCATGAATACAGAACTTCTCTGCTCTTTATTAAAGCATGCACATCTTTCTTCAGGCTTCTGAATAAAAGTCACATTAAAAATATGCTGCTTTAATTATCTCATTTACTAAAACTGTGTCTCTTTTTCAGAAGCCTGAAAATAGATGTGCAGGATTTCAGGAAGAGCAGAGGGCTGCTGTGTTTGCACAAGGTCTGAGCCCTTCTTCCAAATTGTTTTTAAAACATGCACAATCCTAGGATTTCCCATAGTCTTAACCATTTAGAATTGCTGACCAGAGGATAATGTAGGGCAGGCATAGGACACAGGGGCTTGATGGTCACTGGTGTGTCTTCTGATGTCGGTACCTTTCAGGGTCCCTATCTCACTTGATTTCATTGTGAACAATTAAAAGATAAAAACGCAAAAGCTGCAGCTTGAAAGAACACCACGGTTTGTGAGAATGTCTTGGAGGCCCCATAGGTTCAGCAGACATTTTTGGAAAACAAAAATGTTGTTGTTCAGTCGTTAAGTCGTGTCCGACTCTTCGTGACCCCATGAACCATATTGCGCCAGGCCTTCCTATCTTTCACTGCCTCCCTGAGTTTGCTCAATTTCCTGCTCATTGCTTCAGTGATGCTATCTAGCCATCTCATCCTCTGCCGTCCTCTTCTCCTTTTGCCTTCCATCTTTCCCAGCATCAGGGTCTTTTCCAAAGAGTCCTCTCTTCGCATTAGGTGACCGAAGTATGACATCCCTTTAAAGGCAGGGGAAATTAAGATAGGGTAATAGAAGGCATTCTGGAGGCTAGAGCAGGTACAGTAGGTGGGAAGAAGCAACTCATCAGTTTGCTTTTTGATAAATGGGACTTTGTCAAAAAAATAACAAGAATGTTCTTCCTACAGCAGTTATTTTATGAAAGCACTTAGAATGTACTGTGAAAATGTCTAATGGGTCCCTAGTAACCAAAAAGTTATTTGTTCCTGATATAGGGTTTGCTCTTAATGCTTTTGCTTGTCCCAATCAAGCAAAAAAGTAAATTCTACCATACCAAGATATCTTATCATCACTTTACAATAGATCCCACATGTGTATCATAGCCCAGCAATTCAGTTCTGTTGAAGATTTGGATTATTTGTTGCAGGAATTAGCAGTCTGTTCTCTGTGTCAGGGTTCCTCAACCTTGGCAACTTGAAGATGTGTGGACTTGAACTCCCAGAATTCCCCAGCCAGCTGGGGAATTCTGGGAGTTGAAGTCCACACATCTTCAAGTTGCCAAGGTTGAGGAACCCTGCTCTGTGTGACTGCAACACATTCACAAAAGTTCTGGAAGGTTTTAGCAAGTCCATTCCTTCCCCTTCCCTTTTCTTACACGTCTAACTATAAAAATACAATCTCAGTTTATCATGAAACATTCAAAATAAGGGTTCCACCAATGAAATTAGTATAAAACACTTCACATGGAAGTACCCTACAGGAAATGTTATGAACATTCTAGGATAGTTTTCTCAACCTAGCATCCTTCAGATGAGTGTGAAACTATAAATTGCAAAAGTCCCTCCTACTATGACTGGGAACTAAGGGACACCCTGGAGGGCACCATCATGTCTGGTATCTCTCAGATGTTTGGGTTTTAGTTTCCATCAGTCCATTTGATAACAAGGAATTATAAGAATTATAATTCAGGGTCAGACCATCAAAGGACAACAGGTTGCTGACTTTTCTCTAAAAAAATAAATAAATCATATTCAGAGCTCCTGCATGGTTCTAACATTTGCAGTCAAATGCCCACCATGTAACTGGCTGGTGCGTGTGTAGTTTATTGTGCTTAATTGCAATTATAGCCCTAGGAAACCAGTAACAATGTAGAGAAATGTTTGAAGCCCCATGATCCTACAGTGTAAAACTTCCATGATTATTAGTAAGAAATTAGACTTACAAGGAATCATCTAGGTTGTGGTAGACAAAAGGGAAAGTTTCTAAAATGCTGGAGAAATGCAGAATCATTGCTCCCTCATGAATGCAACTTCTACTTGGCTTCTACATGTGCTTCCAAACCATACTTTCTGAAACCTACTTTAATCACTTTATTTTACCATTAAAAATGTTTGAAAGGAAAGAACGGAATCGACGTGAAAGCCTTCAGCTTGCACAACTTACTTCTAGAAGCACCCAAAGTGCTTAACTCATTCAAAGTGCTTAATTCACTTGTTCAGATCTAGAGAAGTAAGTAAGTAGTCAATTCTGGCTACCTCCTATCTGTACTTTATAGCATAGTACAAGGCACCACATTGCCATCAAATGTACCAGGTTGCTAGCAAATAACCATTATGTCCTTACACAGAGTCCATTCAATTTGCTTCCTTCTTGCTTTTGTTGGTTCATAGCATAGTGGTAAGCACCAGATGTCCCTTGACTTTAAGGGAGTTGCTTTATTCCAGAGCACCACATCTGAAACAAACAAGCACAACAAATCCAATGTCCTTTAGAAGTTTCCATCTGGCAGAGATCCGAATGTGCTTGTAGCCTTGCCCTTTGCTTACTTTTAAAGCAACTTACCCAACTCAATAAAAATGTGTATCTAATAAACAATAATGTCTCATGCATTTTAATGACATGGCCACGTTATGGATTCATCATCTGCCAAGCTTCAGTATATACCTCAAAGCTATTTTGCTATGTTTGAATTTATGCTACGTGAATGCAATAAGCCATCTTCCTCCCTCCCCCTTTCCAAATCCTAAGATTTGGCAGAACAATGAAGCATTTACTTAAGATGCACTAAGTGGTGTTCTATTGTAGCTGTCTACAATCCATTATCATGAGGTCTGCTCAGGATCTGGGGACAGTACCTTTACACACCATTGCTACACTTAATGAAGGGTTTTTAAAAAAACTTGCACCCTTTCCTGGATTGGGAAGTCCTTCTCTCAGTCACTCAGTCCTCTCCCATATGGACTATTGCAACACACTCTACATGGGGCTACTTGAAAAGTATATGGAAGCTGCAGCTTGTGCAGAATGCAGTGGGGTGGGCAGTTATGGGCGCCTCTGGGGCTGCGCATGTAACACTTCTGCTGCATGAGCTGCATTGGGTGCCAGTTTGCTTTCGGGTCCAATTCAAGAGTTGGTTATGGCCTTTAAAGCTCTTCATGGCATGGGCCCAGGTTACCTGAGGAACCGTCTCATCCCGATTACATTGACCCATCCCACCTGCTCTGTCAGGAAGGCATGTAATGGACCCCATCACCTAGAGAATTTCGACTGGCGGGGTCTAGGAGGAGAGCCTTTTCTGCCATTGCCCCTGCCCTGTGGAACATCTTGCCCCCTGAAGTGAGATTGGCCCCCACTCTTCTGGCCTTCCAGAAGAGCATCAAGACCTGGCTCTGCTGCCTAGCATGGGGATCCAATGGGTGTTCTCAGCACTGGGGGTAATTGGTGGCTTGAGGACACTCTCTCTGACTTTTAATTTTGTATATTTTTGTAAAGATTTTCACAGCTTTATTTTTTACTTGTAAGCCACCTACAGTCCCTTATACAGTGAGATGAGTGGTGCATAAATTTGATCTATAAATAAATGAATAAATACAATGATTACTCAGGTTTAGCTCGCAGTAGTTAAAGTTTGTATATAATTCTTCTGAAGATAAGGCTACAATGCTGGAAATACTTTCTAAGGATTCAGGGGAAGTGGGACTTACTTCTGATTGTGCATTAAACTACATTGCATATTCTAGTGTGACCAAGAAGTACAGGCAAGATGACACCGAAGTAGATATCACCTGGCACAATTCTCAGGCTCTCACTCAGTCCTTTAAGCCAACTGATAAAAGCCCAGCTAACAGTGGCACACATCTCTGATCTGATTCCCTGCAGATGTATTTCATTTTGCTAGATAAGCATAATAGGAATTTTAGTTAAAGATATCCAGGAAGCACCAGGTTAGTGTAAGGCTGGACCCTGAAGAACAAAGAGGTTATTAAGAAGAAGGAGCCCAAAGAAACTAGAAGCAAGAGAAGTGATTCAAGTTGCCATTTCAATTATGTTCTTGAATAAGCAGTGTCACATCTTTTTTCATATGTAATAGTTCTTGGTTGCCCTTTAATTTTTATAGGCTTAGTTATGCATTAAGGGGAGGTGGGATGGCTTCATGACAAGGTCTTATGGATCCCAAACAGCTGGGTCATTCTATACCAAGAAGCATCAAGTGCTAGGCTATACAGCAGTTTGGATTCAATGGCAAAAATATGTTTTGGAGTGTACAGGAACACTCAGAGATCATCTCTCTGCCACTCTTTAAAATAGCTGTGTCTTCTCCGGGATGTCACAGCTGCCTGTTGCATAGTCCTAAGAAAATATACATTTGATTTAAAAGTTGAAGACAGGGGCTGCTCATTGCCTCCCCTCACTCTGAAGCAGCTTTTTGCCTTTGAATCCAAAGCTCTGGAGCATATAAGGATAGGTTCAAATATTTCTACCCAAAGGAGCTTCCAATTTACCCCCCACCCAAAAAATAAGATGCAAGGGAAGCAATAAGGCAGGAGTACACATGGTTCATGGGGTCACGAAGAGTCGGACACGACTTAACGACTAAACAACAAACACAGTAACTTCCAGATGTTTATGGCTACAACTCCTGCTACCTAAAAGTTGTTGCTCATGTTAGCTGGAGCTGCTGGGAATCAAAGTTCCAAACTTCTGGAAGGCAACCTAATTTTAAAGAAGAAAAAGACATAGATGGAGGAAGCAAAGTGTCTCTACTAGGCAATGATAAAAAGGTAAGAAAGGCAAGAAGACACCTCATCATTGCCAGAAATTTAGATAAAAATTCATTTTTAATTCTCAAAATGTTTCAAACAACACCCAAATAGAGCTAGGCACAAAAGACCTTTCACAATTGTCTATCATATTTGTTGGCAGAGAAATTAGGAGGATTTTTTTTCAAATTCTTCCTGAGAAGGAAAAATTCTCCACTTTCTTGGCAAGGACAGTAGCACCATTGCTGAAAAATCCCAGTACAAGAACCTCATGAAGTCTTCTCTTGTACGTTTCCCATGAGAAGACTGAAGAGGTCATTGTACCCTGAAAGACAGAGCATTTCCCAGCATCCTTTAGCAGCCATTTAACTTGCAACAACATCACACTCCATCCATGAACATACCTCCAAATTCTCTCCTCTGCTGAATGAATTTCTAAAGCAAAATCTCTTTCATTAAACTCAGTGGAAGCTTGAAGGGGGGAAAGTGCAGAATAATTTTTCTATATTCATTTCAGCAGAGCATAGTCTAGTCTTCCACATATTTTTCAACCTCTTCTGAAGCTGAGAGAGCTTAAGCAGATTACAAAGCTGATCCCTGAGGCACACCAGGTACAGAGACCATGCAGAAACACTGAGATACCTTGTACATACAATACATCCTTCATTTCATTCTCTCTGCATTGTATTAATGAGGGGATATAAGCATTGGGTTAATTAAAAAAAGGTGGGGGAAAGCTTTATAAAAGCTTTTCTATGTCCATTTTCACGCTAGTGATTAATAATGTCTTCTAGCATCATCCAACCATCGTTGTACCAATCCGTTAGTAATGAAGACAGACTTCATAGCATACCAGTAATAACTGAATGACACTAGAAAATGCCATAAATCACTAATGCAGACATGGCTTCTCTCTCACAGCTACACAACACCTTTAAAATGTAACAGAAGACAGACAGTCTGCCTAAGGGAAGCTCCTGAATTTTTAGTTAACACAAACCTACCGGGAAAAAGAAATGAGGAATAATATGTGTTTTATAACCAAGTCTTCAAGGACACCATCCCCTTTTACATGATAAGGCAAGTTTCAGGTCTCTTTGATCTACTGGAGACGTGTTGTAAAGAGTGTGCCTGTTCTCCTTCTTCAGGAATGAAGAATTTCTTCTGCTGCATTATGCCCAACATCATGACAGACAAGGCGCAAAAGTCAAAAGCAAATGGCTGATGCATTCCACGGGCATGCTAAAATAGCAGTGAGACTCTGATGATTCAGGTGCTGCCTTACAAAACTCTCTTGTCACCACCCACTATGACTCCTTCACATTTGCCAAGAAGAAGGGAGCGAGCTTCCAGTTCTCCAAAAGTTTCTGGTTTCTGTTCCCCCAAGGCAAGTGCAGAGAGCTGGAGGAGACTGGTGCTGTTGATGAGAATCTCTCCTTGTCATCCAGTGTGTAGTGATAAAGCTCCTTATCTGCTGGGATCCCAGCCAAGAGGCAAATGTTCTCATATCATACAAGAACAGATAGGATGGTACAATTAAAGGTAATGAGCCAGAAGTTTGGTGTGTGGCATGCAGTTTAGTTTATCACCTCTGAGAATTCCAAATCTGTCTCCATTACAGACATACAAATAAACTGGGCATTAACCATCCCGAACATCTTAAATTAGCTTAACATATATTTTAATCCAACTGACTTTTTTCAAATTGAGATCCATTTTTAGTAAGTTTGTTTAGGATTGCAGGCCACCTTATAAAAATTGAGTGGGGTTTGTACTGTAAACATGAAGAACAGGCTGTTTGGCAATCTTGAGATAACCATAAATCTATGTTTCCCTTGATCTCTCTGCATTCAGAACTATGCAAAAACACCAGGACTCTGTGTAAGCTTTGTGTGAATGAAAAGATAGCACATTACAGGAAAGAAAACATTTGTTCTTACCAAGATAGCTTTCCATTCATTGGTTTGCTTGCATAAAAGGAGGACCAGTACTAGACCCCACTAGCCGGGGACAGAGACAGGCAACTTATTCACAGTAAATTCATGCTACTTCTGATTTGATAGTATTATGATACTTAAAATAAAATAATACTAATAATGAAACCGTTGCAACAAATGCTCCTAAAATGCTGATGTTATTGATCCTGGTGCAAACAGAGGGATAGATGCATTGATATTGTGATCCCTTTGTCCTTGAAAAGCCATTAGCAAGAAGGAAGGGCTTTCATAAGGGAATAATTACAGGTTAAGGGACCATAATGAATAATCAACTATTTTTTTCTCTGTCCCTTCCAGAAACTTTGCCGTGGGCAAGGTGAGTTTTTGTCATGATTCTTCATGGAGTAGCTTACACTTTCTTGTCAGTTTTTCACTATTCAGTGACATAGATTCAATTTGCATACAGCACTGATTTGAAGCAACTTCTGGCATGTTATTTCAGCATTTTTCTCTGAAGCTCCACAACTGAAAAGACCTGTGGAAGCCAGTCCTTAATTGGAACTAAAGTTGTAAGTCACAAAATGATGCTCTGCCTCTTTGTCTTTCCAGCATTTTCCTTTCATGGACAACTTTTCTTATCAGACTTTTGGTTTTCCCAAAACTGAAACCGACCATCTTCTAAGTTAGTGAGATGCTACAACCCACTTTGGGTCAATGTGGTCAAAAGCTGTTTTGTGATCCAAATCCTCCTGAAACAGGTCACCTGCTTATTTAATAAGCTGATATTCTTAGATATTCAAGCTTTGTCCAAAGGAGTTGCAGATCATTAGGAGCTATTTTAGAATAATATTTTTTCAAGGGCAAGAGCATTAAAGACAGTTTTAGATAAATCCTAAAATTCACAGTAATTAAGCTATTTGAAGAATTTCTTATTTTAGTTATCTGACCATTTATTTTATTTTATTTTATTTCTTTATTTCTTTATTTATTTGAAAAATGTATATGGCCACCTGTATTACACAAAACAACCCCAGGCGGCTGACAAAAAGTGAAAACACAAGATTAAAACACACCATCACTGTCATAACAGTACTCTCTCAAAACACACAAAAAGTGCTCGGCTCACCTCCCATCCTGACCCAGCACCAGAGGAAATCTAATATTTTAGGTCACTTAAAGAACAACAGCTTACTCAATTTCAACCTTTGTAATTGCCTAAGGGAGTGTATCACTTTGAAGATTATATTCAAAAGTTTTATTCCTAAAATAATTTTGTTTCTATATTTTATGAACAATCTCAAATGTGATTCTTTTGCCAAAAAAAAAAAACCCTAACATTTTTACCCATGGAATGTGAATGGAAGCATGTTTTCATTAAATCTTCAAAACATGGAAACAGTGATGTTTCCTGAATCTTTGGATCCTAATCTTGAATTAAGTCATTCACCTCTGGAGGAATTAGCCACAAATTCTGCTCCACAACCTAAAAAAAGTTTCATCGGCTTACTTACAGTAGCAAGACCAGAAAAACAGAGAGAAAGAGTGAGCAAGGCAGCACTCTGGAAAAAAATGTGGGAGAGGAAAGGCAGGGGAGGAATTGGAGTGGAAATTTCCATGCAATGCCAGGCCCAAAAATGTGAACAACTGCAACAATAAAGCTATTATTACTGGAACACTTTGCATTACATGTCTCAATCCAAAATTTAAAGCATGGTATTTAGTATTCCTCAACAGTATGGAAAGACTTTCTTTCCTTCCCTTTGTTTCATACTTAAATGGGAGCCCAGTTCTTGTAATAAGTGTACGTAGACATACACTTGTACCTGTAGGCATCAGGGAGCCATGCCAGCAAAGTAAGGTCTCCAGACAGGCCTTTTCTATGCAGGTCCTCACTTTTCATGGAGAAATTCATTGTGTTTCAAAAGGAAGAGAAGACTCATTGAAGTAAACAGTGCAATTACAAGAACTCTATTTCAAGCCAGAAAGCAAAAGTAATCACCAAAAACAATAAAAGTCATACACTCCAGATGACAGGAAACAAGCAATGCCCTGTCATGTGTGTGATCAGTGGTATCTTTTTTTGAGCCTCTTTAAGTTAGGGACATCACTGTGAGGGTTGATATTAAAATCTTAATTTAGCACAGAGGTTAAATGTTGGTGAAGATAGAATCCCTGTCCCATATTCTTTGCTCAGTTCATCATTCATTTGAAACCAGAAGTAAATTGGCCAAAGAGAAGAAAACCTCATAATTGGAATGGAGCCTGAATAACTAAACTGGTTGTCAGTATTCCCAACACATTGGTGATTGTAGGGGATACTGCAGGAAATGTTATTTTAATTGGAAATATACTGAGTCAAAGTTTCTGTGACCTTCTATCCAATCACTGTTAGGCTGCACACAGAATGCACCAGAGACTACAGCTCCATGGTATACACACTTGGACCCCTGTTAAAGTCAACAAGCAACAGAAACAACCATGGACTCGAAAAGCTAGGCAAGGTCCCCCATTTTCCAGGGGAAGGAATTTTTGCAATTTGGAAACAAAACAATATTTGCTCTGCAATTGCCAGGCAACACCCTTTACTGGAAAATGGAAGGTAATCCTGAGGTCACTGTACTATTCCTGAGGTCACTGTACTGTCTAAGGAACAAAGGATTCCATGATGGAGCTGGGAAGCTGAGAAATGGATTAAGGATGAATTGTGCAATTGGGTCCATAGATGAAACCAAGAAGGCTTTCTCAGTAGAGTATATGACACTACGTTAGTCCTTCCAGGTTGTCCAGACAAGAAGCAGAACTATGAGTACTAACTATATAGAATCATAGAATGATAGAATTTTGGAGTTGGAAGGGACCACATGGATCATCTAGTCCAACCCCTTGCAATATGCAGGAAACCAATTAAACCATCCCTGATAGGTGACTGTCCAGCCTCTTCTTAAAAACCTCCAGAGATGGAGAACTCACAACCTCCGTAGGTAGACTGTTCCACTGTTGTACAGATCTAACCGACAGGAAGTTTTTCCTTATATTTAAGTGAAATCTAGGTAGCTGCTGTTTGTACCCATTATTTCTGGTCCTAGTTTCTGTGGCCATGGAAAAGAGTTCCTGACCATCTTCCCTATGGCACCCCTTTATGTACCTGAACACTGCTATCATGTCTCCCCTCAGTCTTCTTTTCTCCATACTGAACAGCCCCAGTTCCTTCAGCCTGTCCTCATATAAACTATATATTTATTGTAAAGTATTTCTCACCTCCTCTCCTTTTACTCTCTGGAAAACTAGGGAGGATCCTTTCTGAAATGCTTCCCATATCTTTTGCGTGATGATTGTCTAGTCTGCAGCTCTTCCTCTGTCTCCCAAGGTTATTCCCACATGCACACTCTGACACCAACAGCTTACAAAACATTGAATTTCAGAGTAGGACTTGATTGCCCAGTCCTACTGGAAATCAAATTGATTACTACTTTACAAAATATTCCAGTACTTTTATAATAGAAACATTGAAACACCATGTTGTGTGAGACCAAAAGCTTTCTGGTTCTGCATTAGCTAGTTAACAATGGAGGGTCAGATATTCTGGAAGCTTGTAAATCTCCATGGCCAACCCAAGAGAATGCTGCACACACTTACCTGTTACATATTGCACAGCAGGTCCCAGGCACTTGGCCAAAACCCAGGACTAGGTCTCAGTCTTCAGTTGAATAAACAGCCAGTTAAGCTACTTTTTCAAACCGTCTTGATAATTTGCAAGATGCAAATACACATTTTTCACCAGATATTTTCTTGACGATGCTCCCTTAGTGCACATACTCAAGTTTTTGGCATTTCAGTTAAAATGTTTGAACTGTCATGCCATTGTGAATTACTCCACAGAAGATAAGATCAGATCAAATATGCAGGAGTTAAGTTAAACTTCACTGTTGTATTCTTCAGAGTATTTCCATTTAAGTTGTGAATCACTATTAGAAATAAAACACTTCCACAGAAACAAAGGGTACAAGCTTGATAAATACATGCATACATGCCCAAGTTAAAAGGTGGTAACCAAACGTTTTAAAAATAAGACTGGATCAGTGACATAGATTTAATTTAATTTCGATTTATATATTGAAAAAAAAGGAAGGAAGGAAGGAAGGGAGGGAGGGAGGGAGGGAGGGAGGGAGGAGGGAGAGAGGAAGGAAGGAAGGGAGGAAGGAAGGAAGGGAGGGAGGGAGGGAGGGAGGGAGGAAGGAAGGAAGGAAGGAAGGAAGGAAGGAAGGAAGGAAGGAAGGAAGGAAGGAAGGAAGGAAGGAAGGAAGGAGGTTACTGTATTTATCGGCATATAACATGCACTTTTTTCCCTAAAATTTGGGGCTGAAATCCTAGCTGCGTGTTATATGCCAATACTCAAGCGGCAGGGCTGGGAGAGTGGAGCCTTCATTTGAGCCAGAGCTGTAACCGGGGCAGCTCCAGAGGTGAGAGGCGGGCAAGCAAGCAAACACCAGTGCTCCCCAGCGCGAGTGCGAGCGAAAACCGGCACTCCCCAGCCAGTTTTCGCTCGCGTGAGCACTGGGGAGCGCCAGTTTTCGCTTGCACAAGATGGGGAGCGCCAGTTTTTGCTCACGCAAGCGCTGGGGAGCGCCGGTTTTCCATTGCGCGAGTGCTAGGGAGCGCCAGTTTTCACTTGCGTAAGATGGGGAGCACCGCTTTTTGCTTGCATGAGCACTGGGGAACATGGTTTTCGCTCACGCCAGTGCCGGGGAGCACCAGTTTTCTTCGTTCAAAGAGGTGCTTTTTCTTTCATATTACATATTTGCCTTATAAGTGACACAAAAAGTTCAGAGGTCCCTTTATTTTGCTTCCAAGTCATTTATTTTAAATTTAAGTTTTTTTACTCAAACTTCCTTCTTAAAATTAAGGTGCGTGTCATAGGCCGATGCATACGGTATTTCAGTTAAATTATCAGTTTAACCTTCATGTTCATTTTTCTAGGGAAAAATTATTACATTTTCAGATTGAAGTCACTTTTTGCAGCAGCTTTTATGCCTGCAGCTTCCTGCAATCCTCAGTTCCATTTACTGAAGATGGGAGCTCTCTGGAGAACGTTTCTTACCCCATTCCCTGCAACGCACACTTGACATTTTATTGAGAGTGAGGAATAAGTTGCAATTCAGTAAGGCTGCAATTCAGTAGGAAATCAAGAAGCAGTAAGTACATTTCACTTTTGAGGGAAAAATACTCAGAGTTCAAATACAATTATATGCAAGTCCAGAATAACACCATTTGGCATTATTCTTTAATTTACACTTACTATCGTGCTTGCCTTTCATTTATTTATTTAGGAGGGGGTGAGAGAGAGAGTGAACGCTTAGGAAAAGTGCACATTTTACTTCAGGCCATTTCAGAAAATACCTTTCGGTCTTCTATTATTTAAACGCATACACAAAGAGACATGCAGGTACCCAAACTCACACACAGACTATCACACTGCATTTAAGTGAATCTTCAACAGTTGGGATTACATTATTTGTATGTTATAAAAACCATCCTTGGGGTTAACTGCACTGTCCAGTTGTCCTGTCATCAGAACAGGTAGGCAATTGTCCTGGAAAGTGAAAACCAATGATGTTGCTCCATATTGATCCCCCCACCTCACCCTCAAAGCAATCTCAGGGTGTGTTTTTCTGCTTCACAACCAAAGTACACTTTTGCATGTTATGTTACCTTGGGTGCACCTGACAGCAGTTGGTTGTAGCTAAGCCCAGCAGTTCATTGGCAGCTTTGCAGAGAAAGGAATATCTCTTCAACTGAATCAACTTTACGGTGTTTTCTAATTCCTTTTAAAGCTACCTCGTCTGGTGAATTGCCCCCACTGCCTTGTAGACAGAAGGTTGCTAGTTCAAAACCTGGCAGAAAAGTTTTTTTAAAAAATACTTTCCCCCACCTCCCCCAAGCTTCCCACTTTTCCCTGTTTTTTTTTTTTTAATTTAAAAAAAATCAATGTTGCGCTTTTCAATCATTTTTCCAGTCACCTGAGATAGAAGGATTTTACCCTCAGCTCCCAAATAGCCCATATTTGGGCTATGGGACTAAATCTCTTTTAGTTAGAATCAAAATATGAAAAATATTCATTTTGAGACTTGGTATTTTACTATTTAAACAGCAAATCTTAACACCATAAGTTGGTACCCCTTGTGTGTTTGTACACTGTATTGGGATGGCTTGAACTAAAAGCTTCCCAATATTTTTACTGCATTTTGTTTTAAAATTTATAACAAAAACCTATTACAGACATTTCATAACAGTATTTTAAGAAGGAACTTTGAATTCAATGATCACGCTGTGGTTTTGTCAAAAAATTACTGTTCCTTAACACAAAAAAAATACTGATATTGAGAATTGCACAAGAATGGTTTTGCATTATTTAGTTGTCTGCAAAGAAATAACATTTCCCCTAAGGATAAAAATATTTGGAAGCTACATAATATTTCATTGCTGCCATATAACAACATGAAACCATTATTTAGGTCCAGTTTGAACACATACTTTTGACATCTTATCAGGGATGAGAGTTTGTTTTGTTTTAAAACTCAAATATTTTAAAGCTATAGATAGAATGTGAGTACAGCCAGCATTTTGATAACTAATCTTTTGCCATCAAATTTATGACATTTATAAATATGGGTATAGGGATTAACATTCCTAGACAATGGCATATTGTTATTGGCTAACACCCTAGGCTAAATACCTGGTATGTGGAGTTGTAATCAAGGCTATGTTGAGATCTGATGTATGAAAGCAATGCTTGACTGGATTTAAATGGCTTTGATTGGGTCAGATATGATGCATACTTGAAGTTAATGTTCATAATTGGCCATTTTTCTTGGCAATTGTGCAAAGGTGCTTTATGACTCCATTCTCAATTGTTCATCTCCCTCTACCAGTGATGTCTATCTCAGTTTCACATTAATTCTAAATGAGCCTGGAACTTTTCCATTTTGGCCTTAATTGACATGGTGCATATTTAAGAACTTAAGAAGAGACCTGTTGGATCTGTCCAGCAGCCTCTGTAAAGCAGCATTCTGATTCACAGTGGACAGTTGGCATCCAGATAGACCTAAAAAGCTCTCAGGCAAGACCCAAGGTCAGTTGTGCTCTTCCACTCTTCTTCTTACCTCTTGGTAATTGGATCAGGCTGCTTTGGAATCTGGAATTTATACATAGCTGTCAAAACCAGCACATCACAGTTTAAAACTTAGAGCAGCTTACATCCAAGAGAGAAGTATGGATGATTTTGGATGAGGAGATTGTTGATAGGACTGTAAAAGTTCTTCCTCCTGCTACTTTCAGATAGCTTTGAGAACATGCACAATGAATAATAATAATAATAATAATAATAATAATAATAATAATAATAATAAAAAATAAACTTATATACCACCCAACTCTCAATGACTCAAAGTACCATCACTCTGTTCTGGTGATGTTAGGCTGCAGGAGCTGTAGCTCAGTAGTGTGGCACGTTTTACATGAAGAAAGTCCCATGTCTAATCCCGGGTACTGATAGGAAGGGATGGAAAATCATGCCTTCTGACCTGAAGAACCTGTACCGTTCAGCATAGACCAAGGTAGGCAAACAAAGTGTGGCCCTCTAGATAATATTAGACTGCAGCTCATAGCTTCCCTCACTGTCAGCCCCTCAAGCCAGACCAGACTAGGAAACCAAAATCATACATGCTAATATTACTTTTATTATAAGGTTTAAAGTAACAGAATCTTGCAAGTCTGAATGTGCTTTTCCCCTCCCTCCCTTTACCTTCATGAGAACTAGGAGGGTCTTGTCTGAGACATTTTCTCAGGTCACAGTTCTAGCCTGGTCTCAGATTTCTTTTATCTTATTGTCGTCTTGGTTGCAGCTCTTCCTCCTGTTCCTCAAGGTTATTCTTTCTTCCCAATACACTCACATCATAACCTATATTTCCTAAGCCTTACTGAAGTTGAAATTCAGTAACATCTGGAAGTCACAGGTTGCCCATCCCTAGGTGTAGACAATGCTGAACTAGATACACCAACAGTGAATCAGTGTTCTGAGTTGGTATCCTGTTTCTACATAGCACTTTCAATAATGCATGCTGGACGATTGTGTAGAAATTCATACCATTGTACAGATACAGATAAAGTAAAAAAGCACTTACAAATCAGAGTACCAAAGATGTGTACATACAGATTAGAATATCTTTCCCATATAGCAGTTTCCTTTACTCTGTCATCTCTTTCCAGTTTTTATATTCTGTCCCAGCAATTAGAGGCAATTCAGAACAGGGGAAAGGATCATATACTGTATGATGCTTATGGTGCCATCGCTGCAGGGAAATCTTCCGGTCATTTGTCATGCTTGTTCCTCTGGAAGAACAGATGTATATCCCATTGTATACAGTGCTAGGGATTTGTGTGAAGGGATTTCTTTCTCCTTTGCCTAGCAAGTCAAGAATGAGTCATTTGGATTAGATGTAAATTATTCATCTTGGTCAGGCATTAGAAAGTGCCACTATTGTACATGGGGAATTGCTGAGAACAATTACTGAGATTTCTTTTCAGAAGCAAAATTAAGCTTTTTTATTATCATTCCTAATAAATCTGAATAGAAATATCGATTTTGGATGATTTTTAAAAAATGGAACAGGGGACTCTGAGAAACAAGAGCTGAACATATTTCTCTAGAACATGGATGCCCACAGCTTAAATTTCACTGCCTTTAAACCAGATTTGGATTGGACAACCCTTTAAATAGAAGACTATAAAGTAATACTGCATGAGATAATGTACTGGGATATTTTAGATGCTAGGTTTAATACTTTCAAACAAATAGTAAGTTCTTAAGCTTAGGCTGATAGATTTTCTTGAAAAGGTGGGCTTTTCTCATGATCTGTGCTAAGCACAAATAAAAGAATCTTCCACTGATTTAGACTTCCCACCTTTTAGGGGAATGAAACTCCTGTGCTTTTAACAGTTGAAGCATTTCCTGGCATGACAATAATGATGAATCAAGCTTCACTGATTTCACCAAGAACATCTGTGAAATTGTTTCCCCAACAGAAAGAAAGCTTTGGAGATACCTTTAGAATCTTTTCAAGCACACTTCTGTAACTCATACTTCAAGCAATAATCATTAGTGATAAGTATGCTGTTGACATACTTCAGAAAAAGAAAAAGAAACTGCAAGAAGAAAGGATCCACAAAGTTGGAAGAATAAAGTTATATATCTTTAATCCAATGTGCTAAACAACCACAGAGAGAGCGTTTGCTCATCACATGAGCTACTATTTGCTTGAAGGCTGATAGCTTTTACTTCTGGCAGAACTGTTTCATGAAGAAGTTGTAACTGATTTTTCACTTTTTATCCAGTCTCCCTGGAATTGTAGCTTAGCAATGTAGATGAGGAAATTAAGAGTTTACCCAAACAACACAGTTTTGATGCACACGTATTTTTAGCAGTTTTTTTTAAAAGTGCAATTGTCTCATGAAGACAAAAATAACATTTTATGGAAATCGTTTTTAAAAACAAACAGTCATAGATAATAATAAATTATAAAGTAGGATCTGCCTCTCATTCCCTTGATGGCCTCAAGGTGAGATTTGGGGAAATTGGGAAAAGAGAAGACTGGTTGGAGTAAAAAGGATAGTTCTTCAGTGGTTTTGCTATCTCCACTGAAGAACTGTCCACCAGAAGATGTGGTTTAGCATGGCTGCTAGAATTGTGGAGTTCCACAGGATCTATTCAATTACCTTGTTATTCAACATTTCTTTCTCCCTGTCATTAGGTGAGATGGTGGAGGTCCAATATCTGGGCACTCTACTAGAGTAGATGGGGGCCTACTCAGAAATAGAGGTATTCCATGAAATTATTCTTTATTTTACTTAGTTCTGCTGTTCTAATACAAACAGACACACAGAGACACAGAGACACACTGTAACCCACTATGAGATCCTCTGGATAGTTGGTGGATTACATTTTGGAGAGATAGAGAGATTATATGTTGTGAGATAAAGTCAAGGAATTATATTCTTCAAACAAATTATACTTATATTTGTCCTCTTCTAGGTGGATAATTACAGCGGACAAATGGTTCTGGTGAATTTTGAAAGTTTGGAAATTACTCCACATTTTAAGGAAATACTCCTAATTTGAAAATCATGGGAACCACACAAACTATACAGAAACTATCACATGCCAGGTCATCCCCCTGGGAGCATTTATCTTCAAGTGTTTACATGGCTTTTGAAATGTCAGTCTTCCTCCCTGGGATTTTCATTTCATAATCATGGAAGTGAGGAGGCAAGAAGAGGATGACTTACATCCCAGCCATGAGATAAATCCATAACTGAGCTGGAAGTAGCACCCAGTCATTTGCATTACAAAGAGAAAAAAAAGGCATAATATGATGCACAAAACTTTCTTTTCTTTTTTCCTTTGAGATAGGGCTGCTTCCATTTATCACACTGCCTGCCCTGTGGAACTGCCTCCCTCCAGAGGTTCAGATGACCCCAACCCTGTTGACCTCTCAGAAGGCCTTAAAAACCTGGTTCTTCCTCAGGCTTTAGGGCCAGAATGCTAATAGCGCTGGGTTGGTATGTTTTGCTCTGTATGGCTTGAGGAGGTGATCATTACCTAGTGTCTTTTATTGTCCTTTTCACTGTTTCAGTTTATAAATACATTTGCTGAATAAACTAATGCATGAGCTTACTTCCTGCAGGTCCTCCCCTGCAGCTTATCCTCACTGAGTCTGCCATGTGCTTGCTCAGTGCTTGCCAAGAAGACAACCAGTCAGTTAGCCAACAACTCCTGCTATGGTGCCACTTCTTCTGGTTCCCACTCACCTGGCCCCAGCTTAGGGAGAGGGCAGGTGAGTAATCACAATAAATGAACAGCTCCTTCACAAGCTTAGAAATCAATGGTCCACCTCTGTAATGCTGGCCCTTCCTGACCCATATTCTAAAACCCACCTCCCAATAATGTACAGACTCTCCAGATTTAGTTACTTTACTCTTTGTTCTTACTGGTTTTAGGAACCAGAATACACATCACCCTTTTGTATGAACAACAGCCAGTCCTTCAGGAAAGAGGAACCATCCTTCTCAGATGCCCAGGCTATCAAAAGCTGCTGAGAGCTGAATGTCCAAAGGCAGCTCTGGATTAACTATTAAGCAAAATAAACAGATGATTAGTGCGGGGGGGGGGGGGGCATTGAGTTTTTTCCCCTAGCTATCATGCCCTTAACTCTTTCACTGTCACACTTGACTTTAGTCTAATTTTTTTTCATTGGCCTTAATTGCCAAGTTTGACTTTAATCTGTATTGTTAAAAAAAATGAAAAGAAATAATTTCTTTAGCATGGTGTGTTTAAAAAGTGTGCTTTGAAGGTGTTGTCAGATACTGCATTTTTTCCATCTCCTGGCATGAAGGTTTTGCTTCCGTTGAGGGGCACCATAGTTGGGCTGCGCTTAGGGTATCAGTTGGCCTTAATCCAGCCCTGCCGGAAGGGCAACATGTTCCTAGGATTTGAGAGACAGGAGCTGGTCCAAATGTAACAAGAGGACAGAGAGGATTGGGGTCTCTTTGACTTGCTTTCTTTATAATGAAAAGTGAAGTCTTTATTAGACTTGTACACTATAGGAAGCCCTGCTTAAATGAGTCAGCCCTTCAAAGAGGCTGCCAAAGACACCTTCCCCTACCCTGTTTTCATGGATAAGCTCCTGCACAAATAAAAGAATGGAAAAGCTCCATTGTTTGTTTGAGATGGATCGGCCCACAAAGTGGCTTGCAATAAATAACATGTCTGGTCAGCAGCCCGGATAATCTAGGAGGGTTTGTTTTCACAGCTTTGCCCTGGACATCACTGCTGATGGCCTGTCACTCCCTGCTGAGCCTGACAGCCTGTGCCAAGCCAAGATACCAACCCCACAGAGTTTCACCTGCCATGCCAAATATTCACAGGGGTGGGAACAATAACACTTTGTGAAAACACTAATAAAACTTCAGTCACCACCTCTCCCCCCTCCACTTCTTTCTTTCTTTCTTTCTTTCTTTCTTTCTTTCTTTCTTTCTTTCTTTCTTTCTTTCTTTCTTTCTTTCTTTCTTTCTTTCTTTCTTTCTTTCTTGAAAACTCCCTGCTGAAACTGCCAACATTGTTACAGAGTCATCTAACAGCTAGAAACACTCCTTTTAAAATAGGGGCACTGTGGAGCTGCTGATGTAATAGTAATAGTAATAATAGCTGTACAGGTGGGAGGAGGGGAAAGAGGAAGGGGAAAAAAGGTCTTTCTTACCCACAAATCAGTTCCCACAACACCTCCACTTGAGGAAAGGCCCAGTTGCAAAAGAGCTGAGCTGCGATTATTAAATAGCATTTACCACAAATCGCCTTTAAAGTGGAGGGAGAGAAGCTACACGCTGATAGGATACACTGAAATGAACTCTGCATAACCCAAAGGGAAAGCTTAGGCTGGTTTTGTCCTTTCTTGCTGGTTAAGCAAGGAACATAGACTGGCTTCGTTAGATTTCACAATGCCTCATAAGCAGCAGATTACCTGGCAAATATCTCCTTTAGGATGTTCCCAGGCCTCTGAAATGTTAGGAGCTTTTTCTGAACAGATGCAGCAGGTTCCGGTGGTGCTCCATGTCTTCCTGGAGAAAAGGGAATGTGGGGGTTCAGCTTATTGCAGATGGCCTCCAAAGCAGTCTTGAACAAAAAGCTGATGGGCAATACTGAGCAATAGGCCAAGCTTTTAAGTGCATGGCGGTGTATCCAGAATGGGGACTTTGGGTCTTTCGGATATTGTATGGGCTGCTGGGAGTTATAGTCTAGCAACATCTGGAAAGTCACAGCTTCCCCAGCTGCAAGGTAAATAATATCTCCTGCTCATTTCCTTGCAGCTATTGCCAGAAGCATAAGAGTACATCTGGTTGTTTTACTTCTGTACAGTTAACAAATCCCCCCCTATCTTTGATGGGAAATTTATAGATATATTTTTGCTGGTATAGGCACAGCTATCAAATTTTATACAAGTCCATTTTTGTTTTGCAGCCAGTGATAGTCACATGAAGAAGACTTAAGAGTAACTGTTTTTTCCTCCTGCCACAATATTGCAGAAGGGAAGAGCATATAGTTCCTGGCTTCTTTTGTATAGCAGAGCCATATTTTCTCACTTGTATTACCAGGGGAAGCAATGTCACCTTTAAAAATCCAGATGGCCACCAGGTGGCAGCACAATTTTAGAGTTTTCTGTGAATCTTTCCTGCCATCTCATGGTGATCAGGATTTTTTCAGCCCAGATGTGGTAGGCCCAACCTTGGCCCTGAAAGGCAGGAAATAAATAACTTAACACATAAATTAAAAATGAATTATTACAAAGCTGACAATGGCACAGAAGCCTGGACAGGGGGGAAAAAAGCAACTGTTAAACTACAGCAATGAGGTAATGAGAAAAGCTTTACCCATTGTACTGCTGCCAGTCAGTCAGCTCTTAAGTCATTCCTCTTTGGTAAGTGAAAATAAAATTGTCAAGAAGTATGCATATACATAGGGCCACCCAGAGTGTCCTTTATTTATTTACCTCAAATGTAAAACTTCTGCTTTGGACTCAGATGCGTCTGTGATAGCAGCTTTGTGCAACAGTGAGAGGAGCCGTGAGTAGAAAGCAGATGACAACCATAGTCCTACTGTGACATGTAGTCATTGTTGTTAAACACAATTCTGGCATATAAATATATTGTGTTGACTCTTAGTAACTACATAGATACATTTTGTATAACCTGTCCTTCAGAACTTCCAATGGTTAACCTACTGACACTATAATTAAGCCTATCCACCTTACTGCTGGTTGACCTTTTCTCTTTCCCAGCATGATGGACTTCTTAAGGGATCTGGGTCTTCACAGAATGTGTCAAGTTATGATAATATGGGCCTGGTCATTTGTGCCCCAAGTGAGAACTCTGGGTTGATTTGTTCTATGATCCATTTGTTTGTTTTCATGCCCATCCATGGTATTCTCAGGAGTCTTCCCCATCACCAAAGTCCAAAAGCTTCAAGATTATTTCTATCCTCATTCTTCAAACTCCAATCTTTGGTTTCATAGAGTATCACAAGGAAAACTATTGCCTGCACAAATCTGATCTTTGTAGGCATAGATACTTCACGGCATCTGAATGTCTTTTCCAATGCCTTCATTGCTTCTCTACCAAATGCTAGTCTATGGTGTGTTTCTTGACTGCTGGTTCCTTTACTGTTAATATACCTATGTAGTACAGCTATCTGCTAAAAAAAAATCCATGATGTGTGAAATTTTGAGCCTTTCCCCACTGATGAGTTGACAAGCTATCCACCCAACTTTGAGTCAGCAGAAAACTAGACCAACATGAAATTGGCTGTCTCCGTTGCTGATCCTTATCCTGCCTCTGTTGTCTCTGTTACAGTTGCTGACAGTCATTTGGCTTCCCTCTAAAATTAATGGGTGACAAAGCCTAAAGAGATTTTATCCATTCTGAGGCTGCACTTAGACATTGTAGAAAGATGGCTAAGAAAAACTTCAGCCTTTCTCACTTACATCATGAGTGAGCAAAGCCATGGAAAAATGGCAGAAAAAAGAGCATGTTTAAAACATGGTTAGGTGTGGGGAGTGGGGAGCAGAAAAGTTTCTTTATAGAGTTGATGTGAGAGAAAGAGGAAATATACTCTTTTGATGGGGTCAGTTTAAAATTGCTACTCCAGATCCTCAAATCATAAAATTGAAATATATATTTCTTGCTAATTATCGATCATAACAATTAATTTAGAGATTGATTATTATATATCATTTAATTATATAGAAAAATATGCCATCTATGACTGTTTCATTTAGATTTTCTTGCATATAATCTGTATCCTTAATCAAAACCCAACTTAAATGTTAATGTTTAACCTTTTGCTTCTGAGGAGCACTATATCATGTTTATGAGAAGTCAAATCTTGGTCATGAATCTCATGGCCAAAATTCTCACGGTTGCATGTGAATGCATAACACAAGCATTGTGTGACACTGCTTTTTTATTGTCGTTGTTCTTATATATTCGTTTTTATTTTTGCTTATTGCCAATCAGTTTCCAGTTCCAATCCAAAGTGATAGTGTTAACTGATAAAACCCTCCATGGCTTGGGTCCTGCTTACTTGAAGAACCGTCTCTTCTGACGAGACTCTACCCATGGCATGTACCGTCCCAAGAAGACATGGTTATGGTCCTTACCCTATGCGAAATCAAGGAAGTGGGAGCCTGGAGATTAGGTGATGGTCTTCATACTATGGAACAGCTTACCACTTGAGGTTTCTTTGACCCCTAACCTGATGGTTGTTCGTAAGGCTGTCAAAACAGTCCTCTTTTTGGATAGTGGCAGGGAATAAAATGCAAAACAACAACAGGACCAAAGGGAATTGATGAAAGAAGGGAGGTTTGGGCCTTGGAAGAGAAATCTGCATGGTAAGGGGAGGCCCTGGAAGGATCAGCCACTTACAGTTGCAGAAGAAATCTAACTGCCTCCCTAGTGGCAATTCATGTGATCATTGTTCGGGTGCAATCCCTATCTGAGAGTAAGCATAACAGAACCTAGAGAAACTTATTTTTGACTGTGCTTGTACACGTATTCAGCCCAGTCTGCTGCTATGTCTGGTCAACTATCTACCTGATGCTCTAGCAGCAGCACAGGACTGGACAAATGCAGGGCTCCCTGAGCTAAAGACCAGCCTCCTTTGCTGCTGATAGCTCTTGTTGCTGTTCTTTTAATGTCCTCAAAATAAAAATAGAAGAATTAGCAATGTCCCAAGTGGGATCAGAGGCCCCGTGGACTGAATTGGGGACAGAAAGTGCAGGGCACCTAGCCCACCTTCTCTGCCCAATTTCACCTGTCTGTCCATCTGCAGGTTGAAGGGGTGGTAGTGGCAGAAGGATAGGTCCCCTTTCTATTTCTGCTTCAAGACAAGTATAGAGAATTTAGCCTGAGGGTGGGGTGGGAGAACAGAAAAGTATCAGTTTCTCATCTCATTTCTTTACTAAGTGTAAACATACTGAAGTGCCATTGACCACAGTGGGACTTCATTCTCATCAAAAGAACTGGGTTGTGAATCCCATCAGTTTAAAGGAGCATGAACCTTGTTCTCAATTTTTACCCTGGGGTTAATAAAACCTAAATTTGGCTGGATTTTGCATATTTAAAACATAGCCTAGAATAGGAGGAGGCTGAATTAATTCTTCACCCAAAATCAAAATCTCCATTTGCAGAATGTACTCTCCTCTACCTGTAGTTACATCTAATGTATGGATTGATTCCAGTTATGTTATTGCAGTATCCTTTTTTTTAAAAAAAGTAACATTAAGTTAAAGAAAAAGTGGGGTGAAATTCCCAGTTTCTTAGTTTAAAAGTAACATCGGTATTCCTTATGGGGTCAGAGTATAGAATATTTTAATTATGGGTGAACTTAAAAGCATATAAGGAGAGGGAAAGAAAGATGTGAAATTTAGAGAAGGCTGGAAGCTGTCATTGCTTACCCAGCTTGTCTGTAATTAGGCATTTTCCACTTCTAGGCTTGATGCAACATCAACCATCTGGTTAGGTAATGTTTATTATTGTCAACCGTTACAATATAGATAACTACAAAAACCATGGCACTGCGAATAGTTGTAACAGAAGAAATATATATTTAGTGGTGCAACAGACAATGAGAAGAATAGCAAATATAGACAGAAGAAGAAATGTAGGATTAAACACCTCTGGAATTAGCAGTAATGGAAAAAAGAGGGAAAGGTCTCTTGTAACTTCTAACCCTTCTTTCTTTCTTTCTTTCTTTCTTTCTTTCTTTCTTTCTTTCTTTCTTTCTTTCTTTCTTTCTTTCTTTCTTTCATCATGATTTTATAACGTGAAGAAAGGGCAGCTTTTCTTGTTATGGTTTTGCACCTTGTGCCTTGACTGTGTGTGTGTCTCTCTCGCACAGAGTCCTAGAATTTGAAGGAAGTGTTTAAACCATCAGGGAGAACCCCTTGCTCTGTGCAGAAATCGCAGTTCAATCATCTGTGACAGATAGTTGTCCAGCCTCTGGGTGAAGAACAGCCCACCACCTCTCTGGGTAATTGGTTCCACAATTCAATTGCTCTTACTATTAGGATTTTTTTCCCCCTAACTTCCAACAGGAATCTGCTTTCACATAATCTATATCCATCATTCTATTTTTTTACCCTCTAGAGTTTGCCCTTCTTTTGCTGATATCCTTTCAGGTATCATATTTTGCCTAAGTCTGCTTTTCTCAAAGTTAACCATTCTCAGTTCCTTCCATCATTGTTCATAGGACTTAGTTTTAACACCCTGATCATTCTTCTTGTCTTTTCTGAACATGTTCCAGTGCCTTTTAATCCTTAAAGTATTTTTCCAGATCTGTATATAATAGTCAAGGTGAAGTCTGGCCAAAATCACGGGTAAATATTACTTCCCATGGTTTATAAGCTATATTGCCGCTGATGCAGCCTAAAATGCCATTTGCCTCCTTCCTTCCTTCCTCCCTTCCTCCCTTCCTCCCTCCCTCCCTCCCTCCCTTCCTTCCACCCTCCCTCCCTCCCTCCCTCCCTCCTTCCTTCCTTAGCTATGTTACACTTCATATTCAAAATGTATTTCACTGTTATTCTAGTATAATCTTCACAAATATTATTACCAAGCCAAGTATCCCCAATCTTACTACCTCTGCATTTGACTTTGGCGTCCAAAGTGAAGACCACATGTTATTTATTCCTATTTCACTAATTTCTCATAATCTTTTTGAATTCACTTTTATTATTGAAAGCATTAGTTTCTCCAGCCAGTTTTGTGTTAACTTCTGATTTGATAAGCTCCATGTCCTCATCCTATTCATTTTAATAAAAGTGTTGAAGAGGACAGGTATCTAGGGCTAAATTTTGTGGCACCCCAGTTTCATCAGCAGTCTCTCAATACAGTTTTCAAGCCAGTTATTTACCCACTATCTTATGCCATACAGTGTGCACATAACTAGTCAGAATGTCATGGAGTAGTTTATTAAATGCTTTGCTGAAATCCAAATATATTATTCCTAAAATCTTCCCAGAAGCTAGTAAGGATGTTCCTGGTCAAAAAACGAGATAAGGTTACCTTGAAAAACTAGTTCTTAACAGGTTTGTGCCTGGAAAATGATATTGTCAACAGAATAACTCTTCCAAAATTGAAAAAAAATCCTAGAAAGTCCTTTTTCTTGCCCTGTTCAAAAAAAGCTAATTCAAATATTAATGAATAACACACACAATCCATTGCAGAAAGGCAAGGGTAGATTCCCCCTTCCAACATTATATAATAATAATTTCAGCCATCCCCAAACCTCAAAAATTCACAGTTCTAGATATTCTGAAAAATTCCAAATTCTAGGAACATAAGTAAAGGGCACCTTTTTATGGTATGAATCTTTGGCATACAATTGATCCATTTTCTTTTTAACAATCTAGTTGATTTCAGTCCAAAATATGCAATAATAGAACAAGTCCAAATGAGTGAATTAATGTACCAATTCTTGAACAGTACTGGAAGACATGAGAGCCAGTTTGGTGTAGTGGTTGAGGCACCAGGCTAGAAACCGGGAGGCTGTGAGTTCTAGTCCTGCCTTAGGCATAAAGCCAGCTGGGTGACCTTGGGCCAGTCACTTTCTCTCAGTCCTTGGAAGAAGAAGGCAATGACAAACCACTTCTGAAATCTTGCCAAGAAAACTGCAGAGAGTAGTCCAGACAGTTGCCAAGAGTCAACACTGACTTGAAGACACACATACACACAAAGCAAGGCAAATACAAACAACTTATTAAACATTTTCTGAGGTATCCAGTATATACAAAACAGTATTTTTGTTGTATTAGATCATTTTTAGATTAAAGGAAACTAATGTTATACTCTTTAAAGCAGTGTTTCTCAACCTTGGCCACTTGAAGATGTGTGGATTTCAATTCCCAGAATTCTGAGAGTTGAAGTCCACACATCTTCAAGCAGCCAAGGTTGAGAAACACTGCTTTAAAGTAACCTTTCATTGGTTTATGAAGAGAACACATTCAACCTTGTTACTCCTGAGGTCATATAAATAATTAATGTCCATTTCATAAACCTTACTAAAAATAGGTTACAGGCTTAGAAGACTCAAAAGGCCTCTTCAAATCCTGTACCTTCTGTGAAATTTCAGAAACAGGAATGGATCAGGATCAAACAGACCAAATAAGAAGTGTTTGAACTGAGCAGGGATCAAGAAATACTCTGTGATAATCTCAAGGTTTAGGTCTATAATTTTAAAAAACAGTTTAATCAGAACTGATTTGATCCAAAATAAAAATATTATGAGCTGCCCAGTCTAGTCAGAAAACAGGTTTACTTGCTATTTTTAAAGTAGAGTTATACCACAATGATAGCTTTTCATGGTTAAAAGGGTCAATATACAGTATTTTCTGTATATATTTTGCAGTGTTAAGTGCAGATATTTGACTGATCTCTGCACAAATATGATTTCCATTACTTGCCAGGATGTCAACAGGGTTAAATATTAATTCTTATATTGAATTCCAAATGGAGCTGAATTCAAAAATTCCTTATTCCAGTTACCAAAGAAGATGAAACTGTTGTTACTGATTAGCTGACATACTGTTCTTTTGGTTTTCCTTTTATTTTGAACATCTCTGAAATAGCACCCCATCAAGCTCAGCCATTATGTGATCCAGCCTTTCTGATATTAACTCTATAATTGTGGCCTATCTCTGTTTACTGTTCTTTGGTAACCCACAGTATCTCTCTTTCCAGTTCCTGTATGTATCCTTTTTTGTTTTCAGATCTTCATTAAGCTCACTGTGCATTCTTCCATTTTTACAATTGTGCTTTACTTTCTTCTGTTTTAAGAACTTCCTTCCATCATTATTTATCACTAACCTTTTAAAAATCAGCTTCTTAATTTACCAGATAAGCATTCAATGATACTCAGTTTTGTCTTAATATCAAAAACTCCAATGTTACATTATCCACTAAATGTTCCCTATTGTTGAGGATCAAAGTATTGGCTAAAGCACAAATGTACAAAGGACTAAGAAGAACTTGATCTGAATGTTTCATTGTATACCAAATATATCAGTAGCTCTGACTCGGTGGGAAAACAAAAACATTCTTCCACAGGTGGATCTACCAAAGGTTAGTAACAGATGTGTGTTCATATGTATGCACTGATTCAAGGAATAAATAATAACTGCAATGGGAAACAACTAATTAATGGATTCTTGCAGTGTCATCATAGTAAGTGGTGACTCAGATTGTAAAAACTGATAAAGAATAGTAAGAAATTGCAATTCTAGGCTATTGAGACAGGAGATAATCATAACAATACTGAATCCATAAAAGGCATCCATTCTGCTTCATGGTTTTAAGAGAAGCAGCTTTTTGGATACATATCTGAGAAGTTAAAGAGAGAGATGCAATGGCAAACATTTCTTAGTTCTTTAGGAATACTTTCACTTTCTTCTGCTGACTGAAATAATCTATGGTAGAAGAGGTCAGATCTCTCAAGGTTGTCCACACTTGCAATTTATAGCATCATCTAGCCATCACTGTAGCGATATAAAGCCTGACCACATTAGTGATGTATCACCATCATGATGGCTGAATGCTACTATAAATCACTAGTCTGGAAAGCTTCAAGATTAATTCTGAAACTCCCAGAATTCGGTTTGTATAAAATGCCATGTAAAGATCCTTTTAAAAGGAATCTGCTAAAAGTATGTTAGTCTGAACAAGACACTTTTAAAAAAATACAAAAAACCCCCCACTGTTTGGGTTAAACACTGAACAGCAAAATATATTTTTTTGCCAGTAACTGTGCACAGAGCTTTAGTTTTGTCATATAATCACTCTACCATAGACCCATCTTAATTTTTACAAGGAAACAATTTTATCCTCAGAATAGGTCACGGCTTACCTGGACCTTAGCATTCGTATTATGTTTTCAAATACATGTTTTTCACCCCTTGGTCTAACTCTGGGAAACTCAAAACGTCAGAAAGTTTTTTGAGAAAAGAAATGATCATGCTTGTTTTAATGAAGATGCATGATTTCTGGTTGCATTTAATTACTGTTGCATTCCTTTTCTTATTCCATGCAGGTTTTAATTCAACCTATTATATCATTTGTTGTGACAACTTAATTTTGAAAATAAATTGAATTTAATCAGCTTAAAGAAGTGTATATAAAATTTGCTTATCAATGTTTCCTCATGGTTCAATTTCTTCTTCTGTAACAATAAAAACACTGAGTTCGCATATGAAGAGTCAGCATGATTTCATCCATGACAGCATTTCCCAAGCTCAGAATGGAATAATAGGAGATAAGGAACAATATTGTCAGCTTCTCCCCTGAGTACTAATGTAAGCAAAGTATAAGTTGGTTACTTAGATGTTGCCAAAGGATGTAAGAATTTGCATCAATGTTGCATATACTAATGTATAATTGAACATTTAGAAATAATTGAACATAGTTGCGATACATCTTACCACAGTGAAGACAACACTGACCTATGTGCTGGCTTAAGTTGCTATTTAGATAATGGACAAGTGAAGCCTTTCCTCATCTTTCCTAGGTTTGTTGAAGTGAGACTTGGACTAAAACTCCCTTCACAAAAAGAATGCTTTCAAACAGAGGACTGTCCTCTGACATAAAAGGCCATCCTAGTGGAACACTGAAAAAGAAGAGCCACCGGAAAGCAATTGTTCCCATAATGCAAAGGTAGGGTACTCATGGGCCTTATGTATGTTTGGACTTTCCACTTAAGCAGCATGGAAAAGTGCAGGTGGAAGAAACACAAGCTCTTCACCTCTACTATAATTTAATAACTAGCCTTCTTGATAAACAGGTAACAGATAACAGGTAGTCCTCATTTACCAATAGTCTTGTTTAACAACTGTTCGAAGTTACAACAGTGTAAAAAAAAAACAGCTTTGCAACCAATCCTCGCATTTCTGACCATTGCAGCATCCTGCAGTCACAGTACTTTGCAACCAGCTCACATTTATGACAGTGGCAGTGTCCCATGGTCACATGATTGCTATTTGTGTACTTCACAACTGGCTTCCGACAAGCAGAGTTAAAGGAGAACACAGAAGTAAAATCACAACTTGTGGTCACATGATGTTTTGCTTCACACAGGGGATGTCCACAGTAATTCACTTAACAATTGAATGGGAAGTGACATTATAAGCCCGTCGCGGTCACATGATTTTCTGCTTAGTGACTGCAGCACTTAGCGATGGAGTTGCCAGTCCCATTTGTGGCTGCTGTGTGAGGACTACCTATACAGCTTGATACCAAAGGATGATGAAGCTAATGATTGCTGTACTACAGGTAACAAGAATAGATCTGGAGAAAAAAAGAAGCCCCGTGAGGTGCAGTGACATGGGATGGTGTGTCAAAAGCTTCCTCCCATTACAACTCGCATTTAAAACACCTTAAGCAGAAATATATTAGACCGTCTTTTTATGTAATACTGTAAAGTTGTGATGCATGGATGGCCCAGGTGTATCTGCACCTTCCTTCATAAGCCTGAGGTCCCTGGCCTAATCAATATGGCAGTAAGTGTTGTAGAAAACACTGATTTAACACCACTGTGTGTTCATTAAATTCTGGAAATAGCTCTCTGTATGATGTTGTCCCAGCATATTTACTTCAATCCAGGAGATTTGGATTATAATACAAAAGTAATTTTCATACATGTACATATGATACAATATGAAGAACAGAAGCTGCTTCCGGAAGATGGAATTCTATACCACTGGGAATATTGGTATTGCTAGTGGGAAGAAAGTTAGATTGTTAGTGGGAGTAATCATGTGAGACTTTTCAATCCAACTGCAACTCCACTGGAAGGAAGAAGGTAAATTCAGACAATCAGAACTGGCCCTCATCTTATTAGGCCTTCAAAACAACCAGCCTTCATCATGGCAGTATTTGCAATAAGACCCACCTCATCTGAGGTTGTTTGAATGCCACATCTGCCCATAGGAAAACCAGTGCATACAGAGTCTCATGCACAAAGGAGTTTCCTAGGAGACATTGTGTCCTGCCAGTTGACGTCCTAAGGAGATTGACAATTGAGCAAAGTTGGAGGGACGATGCAGAGATTAATAGGAATAGTCACATGATAAGTTATCCCCTAGCTTTAAAAGGTTTGCACAATGCTTTGTTGATATAGATGGGCCTCTTAGCTATCAGGAGTGATGTTTGAAAGAGTCTTAGTCATGAGTGTCCCTAAGACTTACATTTCTTGGCACTCAGTTATAGTGCTGGTTTGTGGATCCCCTCATACATGCTTCAGAAATGTGGCAGAGATAAATAGCAATCACCGTGTACTATGTGGGATAAATATACTATCAGGCATAATAAAAATTTTCCTCCAAGTTCAGATGTGAAAAGGAAATTCACTTAGAACACATAATTGCACTCAGAAGATTTCTGTTTTATGATAGTCATTACCTAACGTTTCGCACAAGAGATTTGTTCCTATTAAGATGCTTTGAACTTTATAGGTGCTTTTTATTTAATCTTTCTGGCTCTGATTCATAAAAAAAAATGCATGACTTAAAATATTTCCTTTTAAATCTGTAATAAAATAAACTCCACTGTTAATGGATAAAAGCTCATGAAAAAATCTCAGAAACCCTCAGCACAACATTTATCCATTTATAGGGTAAAAGATATCATCCACAAGGTCATTTTGTGGTGAAGTAGAATCTCCAGCAAACACAAAAGTACACTTTATCTCCCCCATCACTCTTTCTTTGTCACATATACACAAGTGCACCAGAAGAGTAATTTAAAATCTAGTTCTCTTTACATCCCACTTCAGAGCAGTGGTCAGCTGCAGAAGCTAGTAGGAAACTGCCTAAAGCAGTTCAACCAGCTCACAGATTAGTGAGACTTTTACAAGATTGCAGCAAGCAATCTGCTGAAAGTTGAAAAGCAACTCAGTTGGGAAACTTGGAAAGAATGGAGCTATTGTTGGGAATGATAGCTTGGATGAGAGTGGGGCTGGGACTGGACTGAGACTGGGACAGGGAGCACACTTTGGAAGATATAAGGTTCAGCATAAAATCAAGCAAGGCTACCTAGAACTCTATAAGCCTTTTATGGGGAAGAAATAGACATAAAGATGTATCATCTGTCTGACATCAACATTGTGTTTACAACCATGCAGCATTTAAACAAAGGAATTGCAACTGCTTCATTGCTTGTGTGTGTGTGTGTGTGTGTGTGTGTTTAACTGTATATTGCATGTGTATTATATGCATATAAGTCAGTGCAAAATAAAAGCAACTGTACCATAAAGCACCATATAAAATCAACACCATATATAAAGCAGTTCAACTGTAGCCAAGGATGAATGCAATCTACTAATACACAAACTGCAGGAACACATCTAAAACAGAACTGACTAGCTATAAATCACCAAATAAATCTGGGCTATTTTTATAAAAAGCTGGATAAGGCATCCAAGGTAGATCCAGAAGGAGCCTTACTGGCAAGGGAAGAGGCCTGCCAAAAACATCCAGCATACCTGCCCAGTTGTCACACATCCCAGAAGGACCTATCAGTTTAATTCTGTTCCCCTGGATCCATGGGAAAATATGGGAAAAGCACTTGGATACCCAACTCATAGGCCTTGTCAGGCATTCTCTCCCACTAGGTATGTTTATTTATGGTGGTGCAGCAGTCTGCCCCAGATACAGGCAATAAGAGGATGCTTCTGAAGACAATGAGGGTCGGGTTGCTGCTGCCAGTATATCAATCAGCTGTTTGGCAGTCAGCAGTATGGTATAGCAGTGACAGAAGGGGAAAAAATGTGCCTTCAGGTCAGTTCTGATTCCTGAAACAGCCCCCAGCAGATTTCTTGGCAGCATTTTGGAAATGGCTGAGGGAAGTGACTGGTCCAAGGTCATCTAGCTGGCTTTGTGCATAAGGCAGGGCTAGAACTCACGGTCTCCTAGTTTCTAACCCGGTGTCTTAACTAGTACACAAACTTGCTCCACCTCTGGATGTCAATGCCTACCATGCAGACATTTTGGAAGCTGGGCAGTCAACTGCTCAGCTCAGCAGCACTGGGAAGTCAAGACTTTTCAAGATTCTGTAGAGGGAAGAGGAAATGGCCTTGAGGGGCAGGAGGAAGAGCCACTACCAAGGCCATGGGCAGATAAAAACATCCTGAGTATGAGGTAAGAATTAACATAAGTAAAAGTCTCAGACAAGCCTGTTCTTAATTACCACAAAGATATAAGGAAGTTTGGGGAAGCGCATTCAGAACTGCAAGATTCTGTTACTATAGTTTTACTGACCTAGTCTGATCTACTTTGAAGAGTCGACAGGTTCATGATGCAGTGTGTTGCATTACACAGTGCTATTGTAACAATTGCCATAGCAGGGAAATCAGCCTGCTTGCAAGAGTGCCTACGCCACACCTTTTTCTGGGACAAGAATAGCTCCTGGCATGCAGTTCCAAGAAGGAATGGATGAGGCCAAGGCAGAACCTAAATTTGATTCTATTTCATTTGCAATTAAATGCCATTGCAATTAAATATAGTTAATACAATTACTATCCAGCCATTTGTTTATTAATTGGCCTCCTCTCTCATCTTGAGAACTTCAATCTAGCAACAATTTCTGGAGTCTTTGGAAGCTACTCCTACTTACTATATATAGCAGGGAATGGCATCTTGTAGCCATAGCATTGCTAGGTTCAAAGCCCACATTATCATGAAACCCAAGTGATGGTGGGCCCTGATGCAGAGGTGACAGTGACACATTCCACAGATGATGATTTAACAAGGACAATTAAAGGGGGAGCAGAGGTCAGCAACATAGTACTAAGGGACCACTCTAATTTAAATGTCTATCCATCTGGTGATTGAAGAGGCCTCTCCACAGACTAATTTAAGATGGTGCTGTGATTCAGCAGAGGGTCTTTGATGATAAACAGTGAGCAAGGTGGAGCAAAGCAGAATGCAATTCTTGGGTTGGCACCCACATTCATTCTGGAAAGAGTGGTTTCCTCTAAAATTTCTATCTATGGATTATAGAATTTACATCCATATGTAGCAACAGATGAATAACAAGTTGCTCATAAAAAATACAAACTTTATTGTCTTTTGTTACCTCCAATTCAAAAATTATGGAAGGAATCACTTGTTGATTTCAACCCACCTTCCTTTTTTATTCTATTATTTATAGAAAGTACATTCATGATTAACTTTTCAATAATGCAAGAACAATATAAAGCAAATGCATCAATCAATTTAATGGGATATTGAAAATCAGCATCAGCAGGGTAACAAATTCATCAATTCATTTAAGTAAGATTTTCAAGTATTTTGCCTGTGTTAACCATGCCTATATGCAAAAATGGAAACATCATGTAAAGAGAATGATGGCTTTATTAGACTAGTTTGAACTTCAAACATTTGCAAGCTTTGAAAATGTATTTATAAAAACTTCCTTATTAAGCATAATTTACCAGAGCAAGAATGATAAGCAAGAATGTTTAGGTATTTCCAGACTAGCAGTTCCTAAAGCTAGCAGTTAATTATGCAGCTGTTCAACTTCCTTGTTTAACAGATTCTTGTAGAAAGGGGGGGGGGGTGAAATAGAAGTGGAAAAACACTGGATAATTACAAACAGAAGACAGCATCATCTGTGAAATTCCATGAAGATAGTAAGTGAAAAGTCTCATCTGGAAGCACCACATCAGTTCCTTTCTGGACTGAAACTCATAAAGACAGCCCATGCGTCATTCCTCATGCCATGGATGATCAACTTGTAGGCTGCATCCAGATTTCCAGTACTCTTTCGCAACCCCCTGAGTCGGCAAGGCTGAAGTTTCCAGCCTTTGAGAGGAGCCAGGCACCCTTTTATATGAAGAAGTGGGGTTATTTTTCTAGTTTGGGAAAATGTGGACAAAATGGTAGGTTTTGCCCCTTAAAGCATCCCAACCTCCCCTCTGAAGACCTTTAGCTCTGCCCATTCCGGGGATGTTGTGGCTCTTGGAAACCCTCCCCCCACCCCCCAAGGCCAATTCCTATCTGCGAGAACATGTCTATTTTATGTACAGAAGAGAAAAGATGGAAAGGGCTTCATCCCCTCTCCTGCAGAGGCATTCTAAGAGTCATACTGAGGTGTTGTGTAGGCTTCCTTCCCAGGCTCATCTAAGATGTGTCACGCAAGGGATTCCACTACTGCAGGCAACAGAGCTCCTGGGCATCTCCCCATTATCCCTTTCAACACCACATTATTAAGTTAAACACCACTAGTATTTCCAACGTTTGCTCAAAACATGCCGAAAGCACAGGGGCATGATGTTCTCCTCTATCCCAGATCTAGGTGTTATTGCGGCAGGTCTATATTTCAAATAACACAATTTGGGCTTTATGCTGGATTAATAAAAGTAACTTGCACAAGCATGCCCTTTGGATGGAGTCCTAAAGATTCTTACCAGGAAGCACAGCTAATAGAAGCAGTATGATAACACTGGGAACTTTTGAAATCAGCTAGACCTATTGTAGTGGCAATGCAATTAAAAAAAAAAAAAAAGAAACAGAATTAATGGGGTTCCTTTTTACCTAAGAAATTCTTTCCCAATGATTAAATTATAAAGCTACAGGGGCCATTCATATTGCCAAAGTGCCAGGTTATTAATTGAGGAATGGTGAATGTATCCTGTTATCACGACTATAAGGAAAAACAGCACATTAAAAATAATAACACAACAAGGCAGACTGGTTTTCCTGTCTGAAAAGTGTCTATTTTTAGCATAATGGCAAAAATGTCTGTGTTTGCATAAGAGGCCAAAATGATTGATTGAGGGAGTGGCTGGAGATTCCTAAATGCTTCCCCAGTGACAGTGAAAAGAAGAATGGAGATCTTCTGGTGAGTTTTTTTAAGAAGTCTTTGGATTAAGTATCTCTTTTAAAAAACAAAACAGAAATATTTAATTTTCTTGGCATTTTATGTCTATCTATCAGAACAGCTGGACACATTGGAGAACCTCTGTACAGCCAGACAACACCATTTGTCCTATTTGTCTTAATATACATGCTTCAATAGTATAATCTAAACAACTTCAAAATTAATTAAGAAATAAATAGCCCAGATTAATATTTCTGCATTCTGACCATTCAGATGCATACAACTTAAAATTCCCAGAGTTTTATATTTCTCCCCCTCACAGCTAGCAGAGGGGGAGAAATATACAAAACCAGCAATAGAAGCTCTAAAATAAATTAAGCTAAGATACAGTCACTCTGGAGTCAAGTTCAGCTTCTGTTGACCAGATGGAAATATCCATGGCATTCTCTTGGTAGCAAAACAGAAGTGGTCTGTCATTGCTTTGTCTGATTTCTCCTTGTTTACTTCCAAGTCTGATCTACAGCTTCGGATTTCTTTTTTGCACTGTAAAAGTATACAGTAATTCTAAATTCAATTATTTGGAATAGGTGCACTTATAAGATTGATTGTGCAGGTTGTTTCTGTGAATATTTGAATCTAGGAAGATTAAGACGATTCACCTCTTCACCTCTCTAGTTACTGAAACTAGAGAAATCCAACTAGGCAGCTCTAGAACCACTGTATTGTATGGCAGCCCATCACACCTTTAGGTTTTGCTTCTACTCAACTGAAACAGAGAACCTACAGCTGCAGAGGGTAGGAGAGGCAGGCAGGCAGGAATCCAATGAGCTTTTCATGCAGATACCTTATTAAAGCCTCAGTAGATGTGCCATGGATTTAAGCCATAGAGCCTCTCCCTACTTTCATCTCACCATGGCCCCAATCTCTCTTGGCCACATTAGTTTTCTTCTATCCCTACCCCTGAGATATTGCCTTTATCTTATCCCCAAAAGATAGATTGTCTGAAGCAGCTGTCCTGTTGATAAAGCAGCATTTCCTGTCTTATTCCAACAATATCCCAGGGCAGCCTCAAGATGTGTAAAATCCATTAAGTTTTATTTCTTACTGCTTGGGAGGGAGGTCAGTTGACTATAGTGACCAAGAATGGAGCATATCCAGGCATGATAGTAACTGGCAATGGGGGCAGCCAACTTTATGCTGATATATTTGGGTTTCTGGTCACTCAGAAATGTGCAAAGAGTACTTAACTTAGCAGTAGTGAAAGGTGCATGGAATGGACACTCTTAACCTCTCTCATCCTTTATAGTTGGAACTAGGATCAAAGTCAGTGACTTCATCTGTGGTTTTCATAGAAAATATACACTAGATTAAAGAAGAGATTGGGAGTTGCTATATATCTAAGGAATTCTTCAAGTAATATCCTGCCTAAGAAGAAGTGATTTGATTTAAAACTGGCCTGCAGATTTTAATTATCCTGGTGCTTGGAGAACTTTATTTTATTATCTTTTTAAAAGACAGATTATACCAGAGTGTGTTCATTTAACTTCCTGTTGGCTTGATGCTACCTTACAAGTGGAACACAATATACCCTGAAAAGTTTACTTTTCTGCAGGTTGGTAGTGACCCAGAAAGGAATAAGGTCATATTCACATACCGCATTTAAATTGCTTGAAATTGGTTCCTAATTCCTTACCTGGGATGTATACTTGGTCTTCCCCTTACAGTGATTCTCAGATATCCTTAGGCTGCAGTTCTATAACCCTACAAAGGGGCTCGGGGATTTAGTCTTTCAATTCTTCCTCAGCAAATGAAGAAATATCCTTTGAATGCTGGATATTCCTTTCTAGTCATTACAGAAAGCTTGAACTCCAGTACTTGTAAAAGGATGAATGGGAGAATAAAGAGTGATGAACCCAGGTGGGAGTAGGTTGGGCAATGTATGGAACAGCAGAATCCATACTTCTGATCCCCCAATATGCCTTCAGGTCAGTTGTTGATCTATCCCGCTCCTGATATCACTTTCAGTGAGAAAACATGTATAAAATAAAAACAAAATGGCACACCAATGTGGTAAGAAAATAGCCAAATTGTCACTCTTCCCTTTCTTTCAACCTCCTACATGTCCCTTATAGAGCTTTCATATTTTAGGAGGCTCCAATGCAAAGGTTTCCACAACAAGAGCTAGAATTGTTTTGCTAGAATCTGTAGGTGACAGGTGAACTCCATCCATCAGTTTCCATCATATCCAGCTAGTGTTGTCAATACTACCCAGGAAAGCATGCTTGGAATTGTAGGCCAACACATTTGAAAGGTAACATGATGATGAAGACCACCATACATGTTCTTGCCTCCTTGAAATACCTGGGAGTACAGAAAATGTCTGTATGCTACTACAGCTACAGAATAGTGCATTATGAAAGGGAGCTGATAAGGTAGTGTCAAGGGTAATGAGACTTGATTTTTGGATAAGATCCTCTGCTACTTCCACAATAAATTATTTTGAGAGAGGAATACACACACATGGCCCCCAGGTCCCACATTTCCATATATGCATGAGAAATAATTTTTGGCCAGCAATAGTGGCTTTAGCTGATTGAGGGATAGGAATCCCATAAACAAGATGAATTCACAACATACATACATCAGTCTGTTCCCATTTTATATAGGTTCATTTTCCATGTATAGCTTCCCATTTTGTACATATTCTCTCTTAATATATTACTTGTTCCTTTTATGACACTCATCTCTTCCTTGATAAATACTCTCAGTCCTTCCTCTTCACCCTTCCCTCCCACATTTATGGCTTGCAGGATAAATCCCAAAAATGACTGAAGTCATGAAGAAAGTTTTCTCCTTCTTTAACTGGTACATGTCTAGGCTAGCAGAAGGCTCCAAGAAGAAAAGACTGGAACAATATCTGAAAATTGGAATCTGTAGAGCAGGTAACCGATGCCTGATCCAGCTTAAACTTCTATCTCTCTGTGGCATCAGGTAAGAAACCTGGGTGTATGTCATTTGCTGTATTCTGAGAAGTAAGGGGTTTCAAATAAATACACAGGAATTGCACACTGGTTTAAAAGTGGTATACATGTATATTTCCTGCTTGATTTAGGCCACGAAAGTAAATATTAAGGATGGAAAAAATAAGTTATATTTCCAAAACTGATCATAGGGGGCAAACAGTTGTAAGGATGGAGAAAGATAGTTAAACTTTTCTCTCTTACCCCAAACTCTTACTCACAGTTCCTTTTTACATGGTAAACTTCATTTCCAGTCACAGGGCACTGCTCAAAGAAATGAGGGCAGGCTAAAACACGTAGAAATGACAGGTTGGGGGAAAATCTCCAAGCACCAGAATTTAAGTATCTCCTTCCCCTTCCACCCCATCAATTTTCCCAGCCAAATGCCTACAAATACATCTTAGTGACAGAGGGCCAACTTTCACAGGAGGACTCTCCCCTAGTTCAAAAGAAGCTCTGGTCCAACTCAGTGTTGGCTGAGTTCAACAGCTGAACTGATTTATTTCTAACTCAGTTGCAGTGTAATCCAAATCATAAAAGGCAGCTTTTTTTGCTTTGGAGCAGCAAAGCTCTTCAGAGCTTGGGGTAGTCCTATTTCCTGTTGCAGGAAGTTCTTGCCCTCCTCCTAGTTCCTGAGCTTCCAACAACGAACTTAGTCCTTTAAAGGGAATGAATAAAAGGAATGACTTAGCTTGACAAGAGTCCTGTCTTTGTTTGGTTGGTTTTTGCTCTTCTCTTCTGCAGGGGACAAGCCCTCATGCAAAGCAGCTTGGGTTTTATATTTATGTTCTTTCCCTTTAGGGTAGAGAGGCCTGCAGAAATTTTGGTCACTCAAATGGAATGGAAATGCGTGCTCATTTTGAACTCCTTCCCTTTCCTACTTCAGTTGCAGTTACAGCCTGCAGCTTAGAAGGGTTAGAAAATGTGCCATGCCACCTTCACAATGGTTAGTGTAATTTTTAATACAGGAGGAATATTGACTTGATAGCTAGGTATTTTCACCCATTTCAGATTTTTTGGACAGGGTGGTGGACAAACAATGAGAGAAGCACATACATCATGTGCTCAAGGAGGCACTACTAAGTTATATTCTTTTAGTGTGGGCTGCAGGGTTTCTGTCGTCATTGCTATTGTTGTTGTTGCCTTGGTAGGGGCCATAGCTTAGTACCAAGGCATGCAGGCTAAGGATTCTGGGAATTCAAGTCCACACGTCTTATGGTTGCTGAGGTTGAGAAACACTGGCTTAACGACCTTTGTGAAGGTCCTTATTGGTCAGCTGGAGGAGGGAGAGCACTAACTGGCTCATTGGTTCTCAGCATAGCAAGCAGGGGTGAAGGGAGCAGGTAGGGCCACTTCAGATTACTTTGAAGGGATCAGGAAGTGGGACTATTGCTGTCACAGGTGCCATCTTGACTTTTTTTTTTTTTTTACCATATCTTGTGGACACCCCTAATTTCCTCTGTGGTTATTCCAAGTGAATGCCCTTGTTCCCTTGCTAATCTAGATATTTATACAAAACAGCTATACCAAATAGTGTATAAATGTCTGTGATTAACTGATAACAAGCATAAGGATCACATTCAGGCCCAGTGAGGATTTGGATATGATATGTATTGTATCTGTAAATTATTTTATGTAAAATTTCTCTATTTTCCTAATTTTGTCATGAAGTTTCATTACAATAAGGCTTTCTTATCATCTAAAGTTGACTCACCAATGCTTTTTCAAATATTAGCATTCATTTGTTAGCATTTTTTTTTTAGTTAGTATAGCTTTTCTGCACAGAATGTAATAGGTGCCAACATTATATAGCACACAGGATTATTTTAATTGGGAGCCACCCAGAGTCACCCACTGGGGGAGATGGGCAGCATCTGAATTTAATAAATAAATAAATAAATAACCACATTCAATTCCCACCCTTCCTTTAAGGACTTCAGAATGAAGTGTCTCAATTCATCCCATATGAGTCCCAGCAACCTTGTGGAACAGTTTAAGCTAAAAGATGCCACTAGCCAAGGCCACACACAGAGCTTCATCACTGCATCAATGTTGGCTTGATGCCAGAGACAGGTGAATAGGATCATTCATACTAAAAATTTCTTCCATATTAAAAAATATAACAAACAAATAAACAATATAAATAGCAGCTATAGGTGGTGCTGTGTGAATGTACAGGATCAAAAACAGTGTTCAGGGAGAGGGTTAGCATTTTCAACACCTCATCATTTTCCACGTGAAAATCCTTCCCCTTCCAAGGCTGCTATACTGTATATCCCACAGAGTAAGAAGATACACATACTCAAAAAGGAACCTATGTGCTTCCTCCATTGGATAAAACAAAGGAATTTCAGAACCAAAGGACTAACCCTTTCTCCCCAGGCTATTAATTTAGTTCAACTCAGGTCCCCCTCCCCCATTGCTGGTATTGATTTTATTTGCATTGTTTTACCCAGTTATGCAAGGATGTGATCTAAGTCTCCACAATTTTATCCCAAAATGCATTGCCAGCCTTTCCCAACCTGGTCTCTTCAGAAGAAGGAGAGGAACATCCCAACAGAGTAGCATTCCAGCCCATCATAGAACATAGATTGAGGAAGGCTGTTCTATGTTCTTTGCTTCACTTGCTCTGTTTTAGAAAAATAACAATGTGTGTGTGTGTGGGGGGGGGGGGTTCCGAGGAAGACGGCAGACTGAAAATGGCTCTGCAAAAAGCGGAGCTGACTTTGTGGCCATAAACAGGTAGCCAACAAGTAGATTGGCTCCTTCAACCCTCTCTGGACAGAGAGGATGTGAGATTGCCCAAACTGTTCTCCTTACAATTGCTCCATGTGAGAAGACTGCAAGACAGTGGCCTCAGGAGGGTGAGAAAATCGGGAGACAAGGGAATTCGCCATGATTGCTCAAGCCGCAAACAGAGCTTTTTTAAAGAACACTAAGTTCATGCTTCCCTTGCCAACCCACTTTGGAAATTGCCTATTAACTGCTTCAAATAAGTTAGACACCTTCAATTTGGCAAGGCTGTAAACACCAGGTGAGTGCTTCAATCCTTAATATAATAAAATGAAGATGTATCTTTATAATCTTTAAGAATTTAAAATAAACAGCAAAAAGCAAGACAAGGTTTTTGCTACAGAAAGTTTGAAAGAGATTAAGGGCTCAGAAAATGTTGGAATATTGGATTTTGAATATTAAGACTTTGAAATTAATCTTAAAGAATAAATGCATTTTTGTGGGAACGAAAAACTGTTTTTTGATATTGGAGACATAACAAGATAAGTAACTTATAATGGTGTTCAGAGATAACTTTGAGGAACTGCGCCAGGAACTACACAGGGACTTTGAATCAATTATGTCAGCTATGTTGTGTTTTCTTGGGAACAATCTGTTACCAGAGGAAGAAAGAACAGAAAGAGCAATGCAACAAAATTAACCCAAGAATAATATGAACAAGAATCTGAATAAAAATTTGTCATCAGATATACAGAAAAAATTGGATGAAGCTTTAAAAATTAAGAAAGAAATAAAAATGACAATCCCAGAGAGCAATTTAAAAATATATATATTTTTGCAGGACTTACAAAAGAGACTGTGCAAAGTACTGAAGAAATTTGAAAGAAGGATCAACAATCATCTGAACAGATTAAAGAACAATTTTGTCTTGCCTAAAAAGAAAGAATACAGTTTATTTGACCAGAGCTAAAATGGGACATGTTGCTATTTTGGGTGGTTCTTTTTGGATTTGCTGATATCTGGACTGGAAAAATGATGTGTATTCGATTTGCTTATATTTAACATGGTGTTTAAGCTTTTTCCTCTACAGTTACTTTATGTATCCTAATTTGACAGCATTTAAACTCACTCTGTATTTAACTGTCTTTTTATATCCCTCTTTGTTATGTTAAATTTTAGTCTTTTGTATATACTAGGATACTGGGATTGTTTTATATTTGCTAAATGTGGATTTGTTTATAGTGAAGAATTGAGATATGGAATGCTTATTTGAATGGGATATGTTGTTATTTGGGGTGGTTCTCCTTGGAATTGTTAGCATTTGAAATGGAAAAACGTTGTGGAGTTTTATATATGTTAATTAATGTTATTATTTTAGGGCTCTGTTTGGACTTTTTGCTGACAATTGGATTGGTGAAGACGTTACTTATTAGTTTTGCCTATAGTTAAAAGATGAGTTATGGTATGAAGAGTTTTATATCTGTTATTTGAGGGGAGGTGAAGAGATTATGAAATTGTTTATATTTGTTGTGATGAGGGTGGGAATTTGCTTTCTTAGGGCATAATTATTATTATTATTATTATTATTTTGGACTTTTTTTTTCTTCTTCTTTCGTTTGTATTATCTTTTACTGTTGTAATTAAAACTTTTAATAAAATTATTATGAAAAGAAGAAGAAAAATAACAATGTGGGGATAAAGATACTCCAGAAATGACAAAATGTTGGATAGTCTAGAAATACAACCAGCTTCACTCCCCTTATGATTTTGCCCAAGGTTTAGTTTGCTAATATTCAAAATCCAACTATTCTACATATTATTGAAAGGAATTGGGGTGATTCAAATGGCTAGTAAGGGTGGGAAGGGATCACTTTCCCCTGAAGTGTCAGCCATCCTATTGCTCCATCATCACTTTTCTGAAGTGTCTGAATTTTTTTGCTGAAAAAATGGCAAATTCACCTTATTTGCTATATATAGCATGCAAATGCCATAGGTATTTCTGGATAGTACTTACGATGAGACACATTCACTCCAATAACCTCCTCCTCCACAATTCCTGTGTTTTGTTTATATTAAATTTAGTTTCCACTTTTCTGGAAAAACAAGATCTTGCCACAGTTAAATATACACTAGTAGATCCGTTGCACTGGGTATGAGGCATTCTGTAAAAAGCTTTCCAACATCTCACACAATTAATAACCAAGTTATTAATGTACCAAATTAAATATATTGACAGTCTTTTCAGTGAAAAAGGAACTTTGTGTAAGGCATTATACATTCATTGAATGGGAAAAGCCTGCTTCCACAGTCTTATTTTATTAGTTTATGTACAATCATAGAGTTAAAATATAAAACATCTAGCAAAAAGGTTCCACTCACAGCAGAAAACAAATAGACCTAGAGTACACTGAGATACAATGACTTCTAACAACTATTGCTGTGGCATAATGTCTGGCCACTTTTCTGGAGACTGCAATACTAGAAGCACACAACTGCCTTTTGGGACCAGTCTGAATAATTTGTGATTAGAGGGAGGTTTAGCTCAGTCCTCCAAGATGACAGGTCACTTCAGAAATGTATGTGTGACTGTCTCAGTTTCATGACTAAACATATGCATAAGCTGTCCTGGTAGGGAAACATTAAATTTGCCCATCAACAGCATAAAGTGCAGGACATCCAAGTGCATCAGCATGAGTGCTTTTCTAAATGAGGGTGCAAGGATGTGCTAAAAATATCTGAGGGTAGCAAAAAGTAGATACATGACCTCATTATAGCAGAAGCGTGAGGTGTTCGCTCTACCTCTTTGCACATCAAGATTACCATTCTCTGTTGGAGGAGGCCACTTCCACAACTTTCTTGCAAAAAAAAAAAAAGTTAATTGTGATAACCACATTTTCATGTGAATTATACAGAAACATTGATCAGGAAGCTATGGCCAGCTGAAGGATGATCTTGAATGCATACTTCGTATTCATACTTGGGTTTGCCTTCACATAATACATGAAGTAATTTCAGCAGTAGCTTTGGCTCAGGTTTCTGGATACATTTAAAAAAATAGAATTGCAGGAAATGTTTTTTTTTCTTTTTTGTCTAGCTGTCAACTGAACAGCAGAACCCCTGTTGCCTAAGTTTCTCTTCTCTTGGGCTGATGAGTCATGAATAGAATAAATAGAGTTTGTGATCAATAGGTTGCAATCTATGCTCACACTCACCCATTGTTTCCTTAGATTGTACCCCTGAGTTTGAAGGCCTTTCTTTTGACAATCATGCTCAACATTCACTTTTGTCATGGCAATTCTGGCTCGAATGGAAAAGGGTATGCACTCATTGTGCACTACATCATTATTTGTATTATTATTTTGCAGAGACATAGTGCAACAATGCCACTAGTTTATCTGATGAAATGCATGCTAGTAAGGGTCACATATGGTCCAGATGTTTCCCTGCTGATATTTTTTGGCAGGGCTGGGTATAGTTTGCTCCCGCTACATGACATGAACAGGCATTCCTAAATTGTTCCTTGACTTGTATGTAGCCACTTCAATTCTTCTTGCCTCATTATGGCAGATATGACCAAAAAGAAAAAAAAAACCTAAAGAACAATGCCTAGGCCAGGAACAACTTAGAATAATCTAGTTGTCTTTTGGTAACCCAAATCCACTGCTCAAAGCAGATGGCCTAATAAAATAGCCGCTCGTATCATATGGTCTGCCTTCCCTAATTGGGTGCCTTCCAGATCTGTGGTCTACATTTTCAGAAACAAGGGCAGCAGGGTGGGGAAGGCAGCTATGAGTACTGCATCTGAGCTGCTAGAAACCATCTGATCCAGAAACTCCAGTTCGTACCTCAGCAGTCAGGCAGATCCCTGGAAGAACTTGAAGAGATCATATTACTCCTGTGCTGACAGAACTATTCTGGCTGACAACTTGAGTCCAGGAGAAATACAAAGTGCTGATTATGACCTCCATGGCCCGGGTCCAGATCCTTGAGAGAACTTTGTTTTCTATATAATTCCCACCATCTCCAACATGGAGCTATTCTGAGGGGGGACACTTGCAGCATTACCTCATAGCAACTCGAGTTCAATCTTTCCCCATAGCCATCCCAATGCTCCCTCGTGAGCTGAAGGGCCTAACTCCTTTCTTGGTTTTATAAAAATTGCCTAAAGTACACCTCTCTTTTTAAATTATTATTTTGTGCCTTTAAGTCAGTGTTGACTCCTGGCATCTGCCTGGTCAGGTCCCTGCAGTTTTCTTGGCAAGGTTTTTCAGAAGTGGTTTACCATTGCCTGCTTCCTAGCATTGAGAGAGAGTGACTGGCCCAAGGTCATCCAGCTGGCTTTGTGCCTTAAGTGGTTCTAGAATTCACAGTCTCCCAGTTTCTAGTTTGGTACCTTTACCACTACACCAAACTGGCTCTCACACTTTTAAAAAGTTTTAATTGATTTTAATTAAATCAATTGATTTTAATTGTTGAATTTCATTTGTTTTGATTGCAGGTTTTCACTGTTTTCAATATATCTGGGTTTAACATTGATTTTATGTTACTTTTCATTTTATGTTGTATTGTAAAATCACTGGGAGATCTAAAGAGCTGCCAGCATTATAAACTAATTAAGAAACACATAAATAAGTACCTAAGACTTATAACATGTAATTGCTCAAGCTCCACATTCTTCAAATCCTCCTTGGATCCAATGTTTCTTATTTTTTGAACTTTGAAATCATTTGTAAACTACCCAGAGTCACTGGGAGTCAGGCAACATATAAATTGGAGGAGGAGGAGGAGGAGGAGGACAATGACAAAAGAAAGCAAAGATAGTACCAATCATTATAGGTGCCTTAGATGCATTCCCAAAACATCTGGAGCACCACTTGAAGACCATCAACACTGACAAAATCACCATCAGTTAATTGCAAAAGGCAGCTTTACTTGGAACAGCTTACATCCTGAGACAATACCTTTAACACCATCAAACAACAACATCTGCCTATCCCAGGTCCTTGGGAAGGACTTGATAGGTGGATAAAAATGCCAAAGCCAGTCTAAACATCTGGCTGACTGTGCGACCAACCATAAAAACACACTGATACAAGATGCCTCTACTTTGGAGATGAGAAGAGGTTTGATGCTGGAAATCAGATCTGTTCCAGTCCTGATTACCTTTCTGCTCTTCTCTGCCCCATCCCCAAACAACTCTTACCTCAAAAGGATGACTTAGTATTGCTTCTATTCCCCATCCCCACCCCCAAATTCTCTAGCCCCTTTTTTCCCACAATCCATGCATATTACATCTTAGGAAGTGACAGGTTAAAGTGCTTGTTGCAAAGAAGATTTACATCGCACTCTTAAACAGAAATATATACAGATTTTTTTTTCTCTCTCCAGGAAAAGCAGGAGCATTATTCAGTACAATAGATTTTTTTAATTAGAGAGATTCTAGGATGATAAATGCTGTCTTTGAATTTTAGGTTGTGAATGCAGTCTGACTAACTTAAATCTGAGAAATGGGTATTTTTAAACATGATATTTTTAGACCATCCACACACAAATAATGCATACAAATACTTTGGATAGCTTTATTAAAACAGCTGTATTTGTGTCTTGGAGAGAACAGATTTGGGTAACATTAAGAATAATTTTTAAAAATGTAATGGTATGTGAGAATGAACTTGGGAGACAGGAGGGAAAGCTGCAGATGTGACAACTGGCATGTAAAAGATGTCTCAGCCCACAGAAGGTGGATGGCGTGGGATATGCTTCAGCAGGACCCTCCCTAGTTTTCCAGAGAGTAAAAGGAAAGGAGGGAAAAATACTTCTAGTCTTGCAAGATTCTGTTAATGTATTCTAATAATAAAGATAGAGGTATTACTCCTGGTTGTGCTTCTTGTCTGGACTACCTTGAAGGACTAACAGGTGTTGGCATGTCTTGGCAGCTACATTTGAGATCAATGTTCCCCCATCACCCATTACTCCCCATACCTCCAACAATTTTTTATTTCACTCCTAGCCTATTCCCCCAAAATTCTCTCCCGTTCTTCTCTAATACTTCCATCTTAGAACAACACTAGTTTCTATTTCATTCAATGTTCATTTCTGCCATTTCATTAATAACTGGTATCAAAGCTTTCGCTGACATTGTATTACATACATATGCATTCTGCTCCTAAGCATTCTGGGCATATTTCTTTCTAATCTATAGGAAAATATCCCATACACATTCTTCATAAATTTCTCTGAACAAATCCTAATGTATGGATATACTGCAGTCCTCCAGAACTAATGCAGGTACACATCATGTTAAATTCAGCTTACAATTTCAGTATTTCTTTCAGAAGAGGAAAGAGCACCATAATTATATAACCTTCAATGAAGTTTAAGTCCATCATCACCCTCAACCATGGAAGCTTAATGGGTGACTTTGAGCCAGTTGCTCCCACCATCCCCACAGAATTGTTGTTGTGAGCAAAATGGGAAGGAATGCTGTATATGCCACACTAAGCTCATGAATGAAAGATGGGATAGAAGGTGGGAGGGAAGGGGAAGGGGAGAAAGAAATCAAGAGGAAGCTGTTGCCAGCTTTCCTGAAAAGCCACTAAGAAATCTGCCATAATAAGGGTGACATCACCTTAACGCTTAACTGAATAACATGTTGACATCACCTTAACGCTTAACTGAATAACATGTTATTGTTTTGTTGGATTCCATCATATAAAATCTGGTAAACAGGATTGTTGAAAAACTGTGCCTTTTAAGAAGAGATCTGTATTCAGTTGGTTCAGATTAAAATTATCTATGAAGATTATGCATTCTACTATCAAGCATTTCAGAATTTCACCCTAACATTGCAGAATGTCTGCATCAGCCAATGTATTCAACTTTCTCAGAACTTTTTGCTATCATCAATGGACTAATATTACAGTCCAAAAAACAAGCAATATTTCAGAAGATCATTCAAAATCATAACATATATACTAATATACAGCAATATATTGACAAATGGGTTACACAATGGAAATGGTTTTTTGAAGGGGGTTCTCCAACTAGTTGTTAACGTGTTAAGATCTCAATGCATGCGGAGGATGCCAAGTAAGGGAAAGTTGTTTTAAGGCATCTATGAAAGGGACTAATCAAGACATTTAGTTAGAGATGCCAATTGGTTTGTTTTAAACATTAACCATCTGATGGGGCAATGGAGCAAAACTTTCATTAAGCCAAGTTGGCCACTAGGACAACCATGTATCCAACAGAGGATAGAACTATATGTATAGACCTGCCCACTCCAAGTCAAAATTAAAGTTATAAAAGTTTCTGAAAGATGAGACAGGGTCTTAAAATTGCCCACCAACTCATCATAGTCTTCCTCAATAATATATGGCATTGCTATTTAAGCTATAGTCATCACCAGCTCTACAACATTCCCCCTTTAGCCTTTTCGGTAAAGCAGTTGTGCTTCTGGAGTAGTGTGTAAGTGGGTCACAGTACTTGCTATGGAGGCATAAGTCAACACTTGCCACATTGGCACTCATTCTGCCTAGCTCGTCTTGACTCAACAGAAGCTATAGAAGGCCAGAATCGTGTATGACAAAGGCTGATTTTCACATGTTGGTTTAAAATGGTCAGACAAACTCTTGGTTGAATTTCTATAACAAAGAGAAAAGCAACCATTTAAAAAATTGACTCTTCGATTCCAAACACCTTTGACATTTTTATACAATAGCAGTGGTTTCTTTTTAGCTACCACCTTTTGGGTTTCATTGGTTTACCTCTGATTACATGCCTCTCAGCAAACAACAGAACATCGATTTTGCTATCTGACAGGAAGTCCTGTTATATCACTAGCTCCCAGATTATGTTCAGTTCAAAGTCACCTTAACACTAAAACCCCCCAAATCATACAATAAACCTAATAAAAGGGCTATCAGCTACTAAAGTACAATAGTAGTTTTTGAGAAAATGTATTGTTTTCAGTGAGCATTCATAAGTGTAAGTCCATATTATCCACTCAAGCAGGCACTTTTAAAAGCCTAGTTTTATTTTGTCCATTCTATTGCATCTATTCTTCTCGTGATTTCCCTGTAAAATTAGATCTGTGCTACTGTTCCCAATTTTAAAGCACAATGAATCAGGCAACATCAGTAGATCATATCTATTGCCTTTCATGCCAAATTTAACCTTTATGATAAAGTATTAAATATAGATTAACATCTTGTGTTTGTGGAGGCTGATGTTTCATGAAATATATCCTATTGTAAGTATAAATCAATATGCATCTTACATTTCAAACAAGTACATTAAGGTTGAATTTCTACTGTGAATCCCACCCATTCCCTATGGCCTGAGATTTATTTTGGTCTGTTCTAAAGTCCTGAATTAGATTCCCCCCTCAGTGTATCTTTTTTGCACTAAGCCTGTTTTAGTGTCACAGCGTGACTCTTCATCCCACATCATAACAGATGGACATAACCTTACTGTACAGAAGATAACCTTGCTGTGGGGATGGTCATATTAGCAGTTGCCTTTTTAGAAAATCAGCAGAAATTGTACCGTAACGCTGCAGGGACACAGCTCAGAGCATTTACAGAGCATTTATAGAAATGAAGAAGCAAAAGACCTGCCGAACGGTAAGATATAGCTGTTGGAATAAGCCTTCCGTGCCTGTTTAAATATTTAAAGTGTTCTATAAGCATTTTCATACAGTCCCACTTCTAAATGAACACTGCTAATAATCATTTCTATAATAGTGACTACACTTTCCTAGGTGGAAGAGGTTTTTTACCACAAGTATAAAATAGCGTATGCAATATATTTATCGACCAGCTTACTTGTTTACTGTTGCAAACGAAAACAGAAGGAGCAGTGTGATGCACATATCTAGAACAGTTTGGCCATGACCGATAGACATGCTGGCTTGAATGATGGAAATTGAACCCAACACATCTAGCTGGAAAAAGCTGTTCTCCATCTTACCTGGGGATGCCAGAGATTGAGCCAGCGATCTTTCATGAACAATAGTTCTATCACACAGCAGACACAGTTTACCTTCCCAGCTGAGTCACTATACTGTATGGGAAGATAGACCCTTTTTTTTCCCATGGATTACATTGCAGGTGGAAAAACGCAGTGCAAAGTGTTATCCTGAAGAAATGCATATGATTCCCTGCAACAACAAATGAGAAACTGTTATGTTACTTTTAATTTAGAAAGTGGTTGGAATGATTTATACTTCCAATGATGGTTCCAATACTTCCAATAATGGTTACAGCCTTAGGATAGGGGCCAGCAAAACACTACCCATGGGTGCCAAAGTATTCACAGCACTCCTAGCTATGTCCACAGACTCACTATTTTTAAAAGTAATTTAACAATATTTTTTGAAATGATGAAACTCCTATGAGATGTTGATGTCCTTATATGAGATTGTGTGAGATTTCAGATAGGAACATTAAAATCTTACCTTAATTCAGGCAGGAATGTGCAAGATTCCCAAATCGTGGGGAGCTTTGGGGATCTTGCAAGATGCAGCCATTGTTTTTCAAAGGGGGTGGTGGTGGACCTGGTGCTTGTAAAGGTTGTTCTGTATTTGGACTGCAACTTTGGACACCATTAGCCTGCTGGGTTGTTTCTAGCCGAGGTACATTTTTCAAGTGTACTTACCGAAGGGTGGAAGTAGTTTACGTTAGCCTTGAATTGCATAATAGATTAAATGGATAAATAGTATTAAATAGGTAAAAGATTACATAGACAAATGTCTGAGTCACAGATGAACCACCAAAGCAAGATGGAAGAAAACTTTACCAATAAGAATTGCTTGAAGAGAAGTACTTGAAGCAACTCCCTGGAGACATGGAAACATCACATCTTGATCACAAATTTCAAGGGATAAAAATCCAATCATTTTATGTCAAGAGAGTTGCAATGGGGATTGAAGAGTGAAGAAATAAAAATCTTTACTGCCCGATGTTTCCATATTCTGTGTTGTTTCTATGGCCACGGGTTTTTAAATAAAGGTCAAATCAGATCAAATAAAGCAGAGAAGAACTGAAAGTTCAATTAGATCATAGTCAAAAAGTAATTACTTCCTGTCCAGTAGAGACTGCATTTCATTATTTGGTCCTGGTATTATCTTCCAAAAAATAAAGATTAGACAGACCTGTACCTGAGACTGAATTGGGCAAAATAAGATACAGTTTAATTTGGCTTCATAGCAGTCAATGCACAATTTATTCTAGACTTTGGATAAGCATAAAAGGTTGACATCAGGTGGAAGGATGCTCAGCCATGATGCCAAATGCATGTTTACATTCCAAGATTATCAGAGCTGAAGAGTAAAGGGGCGTGCAGTGCTGAAATCATATACTGTATTATTACAATGTGCTTTAATTTTGCAGGCTGCAGTAATCCATCTGAAATTAGATTCCAACCGCTACATGCATTCATCTAATTTCTGTCCTTTGATATTGTAATAAAAATGCTTACAGCATCCCACTGATAGCAGTTTAGTATGCCAAAAAGTTTCGCCTACTTAAGCAATTTCTTTCATTTCCTATTCCTGTAGAATTTATAGCTTTGGTCTTTTAGACTTTCCTATGCTCACAGTTGTTGATAGTTGCTAGATTTTACAAGATGATCACCCCATTGTTACATTCTCTCCTTTGTGGTTGGCCTTTCTAAAAATAAGTTGCCACTGTTCCCATGGCTCAGGAAGTATTGTGATACATTTTTATATTCATTATTTGAATTGAGGGCGGTTGACCCAAGATGCAATTTTAAGCATTATTCCCTAGAAATAAGTTATTTCAGATTAATGGGACTTACTTTCACAAAAGCATGCTTAGGACCTGAGCATAAATCAGTTCTGTTTCAGATGAAAGGTTTACTTATATTAATATCATTTCAGTGGAAGAAAACTGCATACAAATTGAAAATAAACTTTCACAGTAATTCAGCCTGCAGTTCCAAAGACACTTACTTGGGAGTAAGTCAAGTCATTTTTAAGTTGAGCTGAACTTCTGTTGACTTCATGGCCCATGGAGAGTTCTTTGGCATAATAATATACATGTGATTTATCATTACCTCCTTTCAGGGTTTTTTTTCCCAACTCTCTAGTCTACAGCCTGAGTACTTCTTGGTGGTCTTCCATCCAAGTACTCACCAAATCTGACTGGTTTGTTTTTTGTGATCAACCAAGCTCCAATAACATCCTGGCCTGGGGGAATAGCCAGGTCTTCATGGCTTTCCAGAAGGCCCACAGGGCCCATGAATATTGCTTCACCAATGGGACCCAGAGCATGTTTACATTGCCAGATCTAGTGGGATGCACAGAAACCATTGGGGAGAGGTGGTCCTACAAGAAACCTGGTCCCATGCCATGTAGGGCTTTAAAGGAGGCAACCAGCACCTTGAATTGCACTTGGAAGCCTACTGGGAGCCAATGCAATAACACATAGAAGTGGTATTACATAGGCATACCACAAAGCACCTGATAATGCATGTGCCACTGAATTCTAGACCAGCTGAAGACTCCAAATGCTCTTCAAGGGCAACCCTATGTAGCCCTTGTAATCATTGCAATAGTGATTAAGAGGTGATTAAGGCATGAGTGACTATGAGCTGTGCTTCCTAATCTAAGAGTGAATGCAACTGGTACACAAGATGTCATTGTGAGAAGGCCCTCCTAGCCATGGCTGCTACCTACTCCTCAAGCAGAAGCTGTGAGTTCAGGAGGACCACCAGACTGTGCACCAACTCTGCTAGGGAGAAAGTTACCCCAACCAAAGTTAATGGTGGAAGGTCACTAGATGCGGACCCTAAAAGCCACAGCCACTCAGTCTTGTCAGGGTTAAGCTAAAAGTGATTCTTCCCTATCCAGACCTACATGGCCTTGAGACACTGAGAAAGCATCCTGATGGCATCATTTGGGTGGTTTATGGCAGAGATGTACAGCTGAGTAGTACACAACTCTGTGGCTACATGTTTCATATAGATGTTACAGAGGACCAGAGAGACAGTTGAACCTGTGCCACCCTGCAAAACAGGGGCCCAGGGCTAGATCTCTTCTTCCCACACACACTAATATTGATTGGAACTGGCCCTAGAGGGAGGATGAGAACCACCAAAGAAACATGCTCCCAACTCCCTCAGGTAGTCTAGAAGAATACCATGATTGATAGTGTTTAAAGGCACTGAGAGATCAAGGAGGACCAGGATGGATATTCTACTCCCATCCTGAGCCCACCAGAAATTATCCACAACAGCAATCAATTCATTTCAGTACTATATCCTGGCCTGAAGCCTGACTGCAATAGGTCCGGATTCCTCCAGAGCCCTTTGGACCTGCAAACCTACCACCTTTTCAACAACCTTCTCCAAGAAGGGAGGGTTGGAGCCTGGACAAAATTGTCTTGTATTGCTGGGTCCAGGAATGACCTCTTGAGGAGAAGAGAACCACCAACTCCTTCAAGACAGGCAGAATCATGCCCTCCTGCAAAGAGGCATTCACCACTACTTGGATTAAGCTACATGACACTACCTGGAAGCCTTGAGTCTAACACCCAGGCAACAAAACTCATAGTTCCAAGGACTCCTTGCAAGTCACTTGATGGAGCTCAGCTCAGATAACTGGACAAAACTGAACTCAGGATCAAACTGGACTAGACTGGACTCTACTGGACCAGCATAGCCAGAGGCCAGCTCTGAGTGACTTTATCTGATAGATGCTCATCAAAGTCCTCATAACTCAAGGGCAATCAAGTGAGCACACCAGAGGCTCTGAGTAAGGAAAGTTTTACCTGTACTGGGTAGACTTCTTTCTGAAAGTTTGGGTTGCTTAGTCATCTTCTTCTTATCCAGGAGGGGATATGCATTGCACACGAGGCTTCTTCCAGCAAGAGTAGCTCCCAGATGCATCTTTGCATTGTGTGTAGAAACTCTCTCCTTCTAGGCCAAGGATATCCTAAAGAATACTGGGCTAATTGTGGTGGTTGCAACCAAAGCTCCAAAATCTTGTTTGCTGATGGGGGAGGACAGCCCATGTAGGGTCAGATAGCAAGGTGAGGAGAGAGTGGTGAGGGGCAATACTTCTGGAGCAGTCATGGGCAAATGGCAAATCCCAGGATTTAGATACCTCATAAGATGCCTTCTAAGCATGCACCATGCATGTAACTGAGGTTCTAGACAGGGCTGGGTACAAATGTGGTGGTAAAATCATGGGTGGAAGAAGTCATCAGGAAGAAGGGTGTGCCCCTGACCAGGTCTGGCCTTAAATGCATAATCAGCACTTCAGAAACCTTTGCAACAGCTCTGATTTCAGGATAGTTCAACTTTCCCCAGCTGAAGCCCTAAATATGTTTGACTATGACATCCATTGTCCCCAGCCAGCACAGCCATAATTTTCTCCTGGTATGGCCCCCTTATGAAGCTATTAACACGATGGATGGATGATCATCAGAACTTATGTTGCCTCATTCTCTAGTCCTCCACCCCTCTTGACTTGCCAAAGTTGTAAGTGCCTAGGACTGTCGCTGACACTCTGACATCTGTGCCAAGTGGCTTTATAGTCATCAAGCCTTAAAGGATAAATACCTTTTTTAAAAAAATTAAAGCCTCAGGACCACCAATCCTTCTTGCAAGCGAAGGTAAACTGTCTAATGATCTGAGTTCTGGACTGAATGACAATTGCTGCAAGAGCCAAATCTTCCTGAAAATTGGAAGAGGGGGCTCCACCCTTCCGTCTTTCACATCCTCAGCTGCATCAAGAGCACAAGAGAGGAGGAGAAGACACTTCATGAGTGCCACCCCTTTTTAAGTAGACAGTAAACGTGCATTAGTATGAAGGAGTGCACTCCTAATTTCTCACCTAGCCCCTCGTTTTATTGTACTTTACTTCTTATACATTCATTAATCTCCCCAATAACCAGAAGTCTTTGTGTGGATTGTAAAGTGTTTTGGAATATTAAAACTGTAGAACAGTCCAAATCATAGAGTGCTGACTTTGCACATGCAATCGCAAATGACGGAAGCAGAACGAAGATTAAGAGGGGAAACTCTGGGCAGACAGGCAGAGGCACTTTCTTCAGAAGCCAACCTATAGTTAGAGATCCAACCAAAATGGGTTTTTTCCTCCATTATTATGTCTTTAATTCGCCCAATAACAAATGAGGTTTGCATTCAGTGCCAGCTTCAAATCTGCCAGATAGAATCACCCAGCAGGGGGAACTTGCTAAGCAGATGTGTCTCAATCCAGTTGAGACACAGCCTAGACAGGGTCTTAATTTTGGTTTCATAAACAAGGTACTTCTTTCCAGAGGCTTCAACTGGAAGCCACAGAGCCCCCATCTTGCCTTTTTTTTTTTTTTTTTGACACACATACACCAGCAGACTCTCCTGCTTTCTTAATTATTTTTAAAACTATGCTAAGTCTATTTTAGGGTTTGCATTACAAACTTGGCATGTCTGCTACCTCAACATGCTGGAAGCCATTCCACCCACTTTTGAGAAATTGTGTTTGGAGCAGCTTCAGGGGGATATGAAAAAGAGGCCAAGGCTTTCTCTCTTTTTTTTTTTTTTGGGGGGGGGGGTAAGGCATACATGTACTGTAATGAAAGGAACAACCCAAACTTTGAAGAGAAAGCATGAGTAAGGAGCCAGCGGAAGAAAGAGATTTCATGGTTAACTGTGGGAACTGAAAAAATGTAGAACTCAGAAAAGTGATACTGGAGTGAGATACGTGGTATGTAACTAAACAAAAACAAATATTATAGGGAATTGCCCTTTCCAAAGAAAACATGCCAAACAGAGAAGCAGAGGCATTTTCAAAGAAGGCTGTCTTTAAGGTAATGTCAAACAGAGCATAATCCATGACTACTTTCAGGAAAATGCTGCCCACTTCAGCCTGCTTTAAAGTCTCTGGCAAGGTGTTTTAATCTGTGCCTTCTCCTTGGAAGCCAGATTTTCTTGAAATAGCAAACTGAGAATTTCGTTATAGATTCTAGTGTAATCCTCAGAGAGAAAGAAAAAAAGGAAGGGGAAGTGGTTCTTTTCTAAGTCCCAATATTAATTCTCAGTAGATTACATCTGGGCAAACAGCAAAGTTAAATGGCCAAGGAAATCCTACTGTGTGTTAATCACATGGCTAATTTGTTAGATTTGCATTTCATTTATTTCTTGAGCCTTGAAGAAAGTTTATTGATAAAGTTTTCTTTCCTGCCTTTCTTACAGGTCTTTCCAAAAGATCGGTCTTCAATCAACTGAATGGCTATCTGTGCCTCTCTCAGAATTAGTGCTACTATACAGATAGTCCTCACTTAGCAACCACAACTGGGACCAAAACTTGATCATTAAGTGAAGTGGTCACTAAGTGAAACTACGACTGTGCTTATGATCTTACTTCAGCTTTCCTTTGCTTTACAGACCTGGGAAGGTCGTAAATATGAGGATTGGTCATAAAGTTACTTTTTCATCACCACTGTAACTGTGAATAGTTGTTAAGTGAGGCAGTCATTAAATGAGGACTACCTGTATAGGCAGAGTAGCAAGCCTTTTGTACCATCTCCCTTTGTTCTTGTGTATTACTAACAACAATCATCCTTGGTTAGTTGTTTGAGAATGCAATTCTCTAGGACTTCATCTTGTTTTTTGGAAAATCTGCTTGGAGATGAATCTGCTTTCTGAATGAAACATTGTTGATTAGCTTACTATTTAATTTTTCTGCTCAAGTTGAAATTCCTTTCCTTTTGACTGTTCCTTGCTCGGCATAATGACAGTGGTAGGGACTTCCACCCATCTGGGCATCCAAACATGTTTCTGAGTGCAAATGAAATATGTATTTAGCATCCTACTATGCAGCTGAAAATGGATTGGATTGAAGAATCCATATGAACAGTCTGTGGCTAGGATGTTGAATTTTTCTCTCCCTTCATAGAATAGGCTGTTTGAATATTTTCCCCCAGACCGCAACAGAATACATATGTTATAATATGGCTTGCTTGTATTTTGCCTCTTTATTATGCAAACTACACATTGTTGTTTATAATCCAGGAAGTATGGTTTGACGGATTATATGAGCTTAGATAACTGTGGCTTAATTAATAAATAATTAAGCAAACCATGACTTAGTGTGAGATGTGAATCCAGTCTGAAACTACACCAAGGTGCATATCCACTTTCATATTTTTCATTCTTGAGATATGCATGGATGCTTCTGCAATTGTAGCTGAATTGTGTGTTTCTTGACAAGTCTATAGTGACTATATACAAGCAAGTGATACCAAGAGATGTATTAGCTACTTCCAGTTTACATTCCCATTTTTTTTACCTCCACTACTCCATATCTTCTCGTACTTGCTTGACCACACCCCTTTCTCTAGCTAATTCTTTGACTCAAAGCAGCCAGAGAAACAAGGTTGCAAAGAGTTACAAGAAATAGATTGGTTTTCTAAGAGTTTCTCATAACCTGAAGCTTCATTTTCAAACTCTTCTTGCAAAGGTTTTACCACAATAAAATGCTATCCAGATACAACTCATTGTTATTACACACACATGCACACATACCATTGCATGTATAGAAGGCAACAAAACAGCCATATGAGTCTTACCTCTATACTGACAGCAATATTGTATTGTATGTATGGAAGAACTGTCATGGGGTTAGTAGGAATCACTGGGGGTGTCACTGCCACTCCTAACACCTTAAAATCCTCCATGTAGCATATCACATGGAACATTAATCCACTATAATCCTATGCAACATTGCCAGTGTCTTAGCCCATTGATTTCAATGGTCTTTAGCTCATGGTATTCTCTCTTTAAAAAGGGTCTCAGTTCAGCTTCTTTCTATTAAGGTTAAACTTGATGAGATCTTTCATATTTGTGATTTGACAATGGTAACCATGATCTAAAGATAATAATTTAGAGACTCTGTGTGTGTTCACATGTTAAGCAGACTAGCCTCTTATATCCACCATTTTAAGAGACTAGCCAATCTGAAGGGTTTCTTTTCTAGTATGTCCAAATTTGACTGTAAGCACAGTCAATGGAAGCGTTTTTGCTTTGAAAATATGACTCAGCAAGAGATTTCTTTGGTTGCATCAAGGCTAAACTTACACTAAAAATGGAATTCAAAGGATGGGCAAATCCCAAAGGCAAGGGTGTTTTCTTCAACATACACACAGGCCTTCTTTTCTCTCTCTTCAGAGCAATCACTTTCATCTATCTTGTATTTCTGTCAGATCAAGATGTGCCAGTTACACTGTTGATTTATCATGTCAGAGAAGACTTCTCCCAGAGAAATGCAGGGTTTCAGTTTTCAGCTTTCTCATTCTTCCCCAGCTATTAGTTTCACTACCTCATCTGTCGCACTCTTTCATACATACTGTGCCAAACACTTTTCCTTAATGACTCAGAGACACAGGAGATTTTCCACTCAGTGGCCCCAGGCCTGGTCAGAGAAGTGTGAAGGGGTGAGGGTGGGAGTAGAAATTGAGAAACATTTGCCATTCCCTGCTGAGGCAAAGGTCCTATCAAGACAAAGTGGTTGCAATGAGAAGACTGGCTTAAGAATCTAGTCTTTGTGTTTCACTCCTCTTTCTTCCCCTCCCCCAAAATAAACTAGATTTTAGATAAAATATGTTTCCCTTGTCCTACATTCCAGTGCTTTCCTTCAGATGCATCTGTAAGCTCTTCTGATCTCTGGTGGTGGGAGGTAACGAGTGAAATTAGATTTAATTTTTACTTGAACACTCTGAATTGAGACCACACCTAAATGTATACAACTCACAGAATGTGAGACTGAACTCAGCATGTAGCTTGCTAAGAATCTGATTTTTTCTATTTTTTTTAATCTATCCCACAATCTAGGAAAGCTAGTCCATATGTGAGAACCAAAGCTGACCATGTCTTATAAAAGTTCTGGAAAGAAACCATGTTTCTGTTTCATGGGTTTTATTAATTTTAATGTTAAGTATTCACTGTTGTCTTAAATTTGTTTTAGAGTGTTGTCACCTACCCTAATTTTATGAAGAGTTATAATATGAAGGGGAAAAAGATATTTACATAAAAATGATAGGGTCAAAGGATTAATCATCTGGAAAATATTCAAGAAAAATGTACCCAATTACCAAATGAGGACACTGAGACAGAGTGATGTCTCGCACAAACCAGCCAGTGAATCTGTGGCAGCGCATGCTTCTTGACTCAGCCAAGGAGTGCTGGGGGCATATTTTTCTGGCCAAGCAAACACTTAAGATGTGTTTTGAAGTAGTTTGGATCCCACAAAAATCTTAAAAGGCAGAAATCTACAACAGGAACAGAAAAAAGGGGAATGGGTTCCCATGGCTTTCATAGGTCCTTGCTCATCCCCATCAGGAATAAAATCAGGATTAAATACACCAGGAAGTAGTCACCACAGAAGGCAATATGCAAATTAGGAGATATTATTCATTTTGCATAATTTATATCACACCCAGAATCCAGTTTTCCTTGGCACAGAATTCCATTTGCTTAAGTACACAATTAAATTAAGAAAAACACAAACAAAACATAAAATGCACCCATACCCTGACAGAAGCACTCAATTCACACCATGAGTGATAGCACTGAGATGCAGACAGCAAGGTGGCTCCATCCAGTAATACATTTCAGCAATATGTGCCCGAACATGTTCTTAAAGAAGACAGCAATGGCTTGGGGTTTAATGAGTCATCTGTAAATATCCCCAGATACTTACTCAGAGGATGAATCTAAAAGCACATCTTTCATATCTGCAGCTGTCTCAAGATATGTTGTCATACAAGTGTGTGTGTGTGTGTGTGTGTGTGTGTGAGAGAGAGAGAGAGAGAGAGAGAGAGAGAGAGAGAGAGAGAGAAACATATGCTTTTAGGTTCATCCTCTGGGTAATCCAACCAAATCCATTACCTTTCCATCCCTGGATGTGACATTTAATAGCACCATGTTAACACTACAACAAAGATCACCACATAATCCAGATCACAGTTCTGTCCAATCTGAGAAGAGGAAATTACCTCCAGAAGAGGAGGAGGAGAAAACGGAGAACAGGAAAAGAGTCAGCTGCAAATTATTGTCACCCATCTTTTGCCACCTGTATACATTCTACTTACCAGCATTGGGCAGCAAAGCAAGGTAGTGCAACTTTATTTTAGACATGCAAATGTTAGCCACTCTGAATCTTGGCTGATTTTTAGTTAAACCTAATCAGTATTTGGATGGGAGATTATCAGGAAATTTTAGGACTATAATCTAAACTGGGAAGATAAAAATCTGGAAGAAACCACTTCCATTATTTTGTCAACAAAACTTCACAGACATATTCTTCTAATCGCCTCAACTTGAGCTTGATTTATGCTGCCATTCAAAGACATAAGTACTCTTTTAACACGGACATGGACATAAAGTACATATCTGTAAAACAAGGAGGTTTGGAAAGTTTATTTTATGCTTAAAACTAAAAATTGCCATGCCCATATAAGCAGAGCAGTGTGTGTTGAAGTTGGGCTCCCAGACAGCAGCTTGTTCTGTCAATACGACACTTTTTTGTGTTTGGCAAAATCATAGACTAATTTGTTGTGATGTTCTTCCCCTCAATTCCCCCCTCCCTATCTTCCTTGATTTGGCAATCATTGAGAAGTGGGGGGGGGACACCACAATTTCCATAACTGCAACAGAAGTATAGTTATTTCCATAGTATTTGTAAGGCGTCGCTCAAACTGCAAGATAGTTATGAACTGAAGAGCTGTTGTGCATGAAGAAACAGAGAGAGAAATAAAAGAATTGACTCTTCTAACTTCAGAAGAATGTCCCTATGAGCATAACGGAGGGTTAAGAGCAGAATTCATAGAAAGATGGGGTTCAGAGGGCAACTGAGGAGGAGGTAGCTCTGAATGGTATCCGCAAAGGAAAGGGCAGGAAAGACCAATGCTTTAAGAGTTTTCCAGCTTAGGAACTATTCTGTAGTTATGTCACATAGAATTATCCTGATCTGTTCTACATAAAAGGAAAAGCCTCAAGGACGGCTCCTTAAAAAGTGGTTAATTAATACATATGCCACAGATGTTGGAGTTATCATAAATATTCCAGCTAGTGATGGATAGTAGGATAAACCTGGACCACATGCCATAACTTCTTTATCTCTGCAGCTATCTAGAAGTTGGGGTATTTACAGAAAATAACAGCTGCATATGCTTTTACACCATGACCATATGTTTTATTATTTCACCCAGATGTAAACCATAAAACAGCTTTATCTATTTTGTGGTTTGGCAGAATGCTAATAAAATAAGCTGTAAATACCTAATTTAACAGCTCTGCTCTGAATCTTTGTGTTTCAGTGATAGTGAAAGTGCTATTTAAAACTGAAAATGAACTCCCTCCAATCCTGCCCTGGCCAACCTGGGGTCTTCCAGATATGCAGGACTGTAATTCGCACACTGTCCAACTGGCAACAGCCCAGCACATCTGGAGAGCACCAAGTTGGAGAAGGGTGCGCTAATCTAAAAATCGTTAGCTGCATGTGAAGCTGATGAAAAACTGCATCATTTATGATGTGCATTCTGAGATCTGATGGGCAAGGCTATACACCACTCTGTAGTCAAATGTGTTTGTTCACAATGTAAATAGAGGAGGTCTTTGTTTCACAGGAAGCCTCAAAAAATAGTAGCCTCTGCTTTGCAAACACTTCTATTTGACCTGATTTTTGGAGATAACTTCTTTGCTGCTTTTTTTAGATTTCCTCCACTCTGTAAAGGAAATAGCATTGTGTCCTCTGGAGCCCTCAGTTACCGATATTCCTTAATCACTAGAGAAAGAGCATAATGTTATTTTTTATATACGTAACAGCTGCTTAGTATCTTTATTAGGAGGCATTTAATGAAAACAATATGATAATGGGAAAAAGGGCTTTATTGTGTTTTTCAATTGCATTTGAGTTCTTAACAAATATCAGTACAACATAGTGGGTATCTTGAGAAAAATCTGTAAGAAAATATAAATAGATAAGGGCAAATGTTTCCAGAAGCTATGTTTATTTACTTATCAAGTTTCCTAAGCTTGCTCAGAAAAACAGTTCTATCCCATGGATAAATTCCAGATTAAATATACTGGGTCATATGCAGGATAAGGGTGCCAACTTACACTCACTTTCTTCAGAGAAAATGGGCTTAATGGGTTTCTCCTAAATTGGGTTGTTTGCACTGGAAATTCACAGTTCCTGTTGAAATCTAAAGGGCTTAAGTTGCAGCTAACTTCTTCCATGGATTCCAGTGAAATTTAAATTCAACTAATTTAAGGGAGCAGTGCTAATTCCCACATTTGCTAAGCTACTCCACCTCAAAATCCTCTCTGCAAGTATAGATCTATTTCTAGCACTTTTTCCACCAATTATAGGATCCCAAACATTAGTGTTCTGGAGGTGGGTCAGAGGTTACCTTGGATCCATTAGATCCAAAGCTTTTTGTTTATTCTATATGTCAAAGCATATAATTCTTAAATTAAAGGCGAAAAAGACTATATTAAAAGATTTGGGAGAAGGGAACCATCTTGTAGAAAGCTAACAGGATTATATAATGTGAGATGTAGGGCAAATTCAGCATAGATCAGAGATATTTGCAGGAGGGGGATGAAAAAATGCAGCCACAACCGTACAATCCAAGTCCTGTGATGCACTTAAAAAGAGACAAGCCTTTGATTGTGCAGTTATAGTTGCCGTCTTGACTTTTTTTGACACAAATTCCCCCTCTGTGGACACACCTAGTATAGATAGTGTTGCTTAATTCTGTTCAGATCATTGGAAATGCCTGAAATAATGGCATACTTTTCCAGTTTCATTTTTACATTTACATTTTTTTTAAAAAGCAAGCAGTTTTTAAGTGTAGTTGATACTTTGGTTGAAACTGAAGCTTCCCATTTTTTATCTGATCAAGGTTTTTTCTTTTTCACACAGTCAGGAAAACACTTTTAAACACCAAACAAATTCTGTTCCTCAGTACATGAAACGCTTTAGACTGAGATGATCCTGACTTTAAGAAAGTTTGTACTCAATTGCATACATTATAATTTCTCTATCCCTTTATCATAAGCCCCCTCCAAATATGAATTATGGCTGAAGGAAAATAACAGCTCAGAGTTAAGCCAGCTTTTAAACAACTTAAAAAGCAGATTTAAATGTGAAATAGCATAGGTATTTCACAATGACAATGCAACAACTGTCAGAACACAGTCCCACAAGTGTTTGTAAAAATGTGAAAACTGTTTAAATTCTTACTCCTTCATCATTTTTATGTCACTGCTGAAAGGGTAAGGCACGAAACGCATGTTCTATGATAAACACATTTCCCTTTTGCTTACTAAGTCTCAACAAATGTAGAAAGGGGAAGGAACAAAAAAGACTTCTCTCTCCACACACCAGGCCAGTGCTCTGAACATCTGCTTCATACCCTTCTCAACAAGATTTGTTCCACTGCTCCGTTTCATTGAAACATCTGTCATTTATATCAAGCAGTTGACAAATTCTCCATGATGAATTCCAAAAGCAAACCTGCCAGGTCATTAAACATCATTTGTACAGACAAAGTGAAAAACAGCACCCCAGTCTCCTTGAAGAAGGCAAGTTCCAAATGCCAGACTAGAAACCAGAGGTGCACACTCTGCACGGAAGATTTTTTAATTCATTCCAGCAAAGGTTCTTCATTTTCAATCTCTCTCTCTCTGACTCGGATATTTAATGACCAAAAATCATTCTGCACATAAAAGACAATCATCTGTTATTGAGAGTCATTACATGGCTATTGTTTAGCAAATGTGTTTATCTGCTTAAAACACTGAAATTTTCCAGAAGCATCAAATCCCCAGAGTTTTACCAGCTTGGGTTTTGTTTTTCTTTTTTTAAATGTTTCTTGAAAAGAAGCTTTGCATTGGTATTCAGAAGCAAAATCTCTGGTATCTTTTGCTTTACTGCAGTGCAATTTCAAGGAAGAGAATAGAATTGCATACAAAGGCCTGTAGATAAGCACACACATGGATGCACACACACACAAACCTAACCTAAATTATTCCAAAAACTCATGGGAGGACTGTTTTGATCTTGGGAGGCTGAAAGAGAGGGACTTTTCAGGATAGCAAAAATGTATGTTTTAAAAGTAGTTCCCCCAAACAAATAAGAAGCCCAGATGAAACATTTCTTTCAACTGTGTTACTTTGTATACAATGTGCAGAGGGATGTTTAACTTTTTTTTAATTGCAGAGTTAAATTCTGAATTACAAACTCCTGTAATTGGTCCATACCCCTAGTTCTTTGATTCATTAGGTGCCATCAAGTCACACAGTGCTGCAAATTGCCCTTGAAGATGACAATGGGAAGTTATAATAATATCCCTTACCAGGGCCAACCTTGCATTTGTCCAGACACTGAAGTTGAGTCAGTGACTCATGCTACTAAACTGCCCTTTATCTCACATCTGGTGTCTCAAGCTTTTTGTGTCGCATGTCTGCAAATTCTCAGACCAATCTCAATCAGCAGCTATTGCTGGATCAATCTATTGAAATATCTAGGAAGGTTGTGAAATTCTTAATTGGTGCCATTACCATTAGAAGCTTCTGAGTCTGCCCTACAACTAATTAAGCCTAGGTTCCATTTTGCATCTATCTTTACAAAATGTGTCCCTTCTGCTTCATTTTTTCTATACAGTTTGGTGTGTGTATGTGTATAGGGTCCAATCCAATCAATTTATAGTTATGGCATTTTCTTATGAATGCTGGTCATGAATTTCAAATGTTTATATTTTATTTTTCTGATCTTCAAATGTATACCAAATAAATAAAATAAATACACATTTATAATGACTTTTGAGTTGGCTTATGAAGTAGATTGCCTTAATCAGGATTTTTATGGGCAACATGGTTAACTTTGCCTTGACGTTTCCATTCTTCCTGCTAATGAAGAAGGTTGATTCAAACTAATAAGAAAAAGATAAATCCTTCTGGACACTCCTTCATGGGGCAACAAGGCTGATTAATATTAAAATAATTATTGCAGGAAATCAGGTTTTGGATTGCCTAAGTGATGAACAGAAACCATCCTCTATATGATAAACAGAATTCAAGTGAAATTCTTGACATGGTGGTAAACCTGTATCCAGCTATACCATTTTGAAACCTAGACAAGGCCAGAGAGGTAGATATACTTCCATTTAAAAATGTCTCCAAACAAGAATAATATAGCTGGGATTATATGCTGTATCAAACATGTGTGTATACAACATAATTTACTCTGCATGTTTTGACCCCCAAATGGCATGTCAGGCTTTTGAAGCTAGATGACAGTCATTCATGGCTAGAAAAATTTTACTCATTATGGTCAGTCTGTCAACCCACCGTCTGTTGCAGATTCCATATCTTGGTAATGGAATTATGTTCCCAATTCCACACCCAAAAAGCTATAACTTTGAAATATTGACCATTGTGCATACTATTTTTTTTAATTGCAAGCCAATTATTATTAGCCCCTCTTCCTGTATATAGCAAATGTCTCCTTATATATCCTGGGTTAAGAGAGAACGCTAATAGTTTCAGATATGCAGAAGAGGAGAAGGTAAAGCTGTTGGATACTTGATCAAAAGACCAACTTCAGAGCTACAATTGCAATAGGTCCAGATTTTCAGTATCAACACCTTTTTCCTTGTTTCCTGGAAAAATGCTGCTATCTGGAATCTTCCATTGCTTCCAAAAAGATTGATTTCAGAAAGGGAAGCTCTAAACATGTATCTGTAATGAAAAAGAAAGGATTTGTCACTGTGCCAGGAATCCTGTCTCTTTAAAGAACTTAAGTACTGTGTTTTATTTTATCTCTGCTCCTGTTGATGGTTCTAAAAACATTAAGTAAAGACTAAGCGCTTGGGTTTTTTAAGGCAAAAACTAATGAACCTAGTTCTTACAAGAGTCCGTTTAAACAACAAGGAATCATTTATTAATAAGAAAGAATGTCTCTCTCTCTCTCTTCAAAAATTAAGTGGAGTACCATGAAACTATTTGGGTGAGAAAAAGAATGACACCAGCTTAGGATAGCCATTGTTAGCTGACATAGTTCACCTGTCACGCTTGGTTCCTATGGTGCATATTAATAGCAATTTGCCATTTTGACCTTTGCTTGCATTTTGTCAATTAATGCGAGAGCAGGAATCTAAATTTGGGTGGGTGGAATAATGGAAGAGCATACCAGAAAACCATGAAGAATTGCATGGATGAGGATAGGGAGTATAGGAGAGGCAAGAACTTATCGTCTGCAGCTGAATATTAGAACATCAAATTCAGCTGGTTTCTGCAAGAATAAATACCATGATTAGAGCTGTGGAACTTGAAGTTTACCATAAATCAGAAAGGACAGCACATTCTGAAAAATTGTTTCTGAAATTAAAAGTAGGAAAGCATTAAAAAGAAAAAAAAGTGCAAATGTATTATTTCACTCACACATGCACACACAAACAAATGCCTCAGAGATGCAGTGATTAGTTTTTCATTGGCTGTAGGATCTACACTCATCTTTCATGTTCCACTATTGTTTCGGATCCACCAGAAGCCTCATATCCTGCTGGATTGCAAGAAATAATTCTATTTCTCACATTAGCATATTCAGTCTAATGACTTTTGGGGCTCCAGACTATTTGCATTAGCCCATCTCCTTTGAACTTCTGTGATGTTTTGCAGGGAAAAAATGGAAGAGAAAATGTTATGTAGGATATCTGGAGTTCTGGAGAAAAGATGGGATATATCTACCAAAGATTAATATAAATAAGTAAATAAATAATATTAAAACCAGGATAGGCAATTTTTTGTTCACTTGGAGCCACATTTAATACCTGGGAAGGGGAGAGAAACCGAGGTCTGTAAAGTGCAGACATATACATTCGTTTTTCACACATGTGGATCAGATTTGATTTTTAAGAAAGGCTTGAGGGGATTTCTTTTTTTAAAAAAAACTATGATGTACCATCTTAAGAATTATATGTAGTTTGCATGTTTTACCTAAAAAGGATGGGAAGTTATGGCATCGGGAAAAGCTGTGAAGGTCAAAGTTGCTCACCCTGGAGCTTCAGTTTATTCAGACTTAGACATTCATGGAGGGAGTCTGGAAAATTCTAAAGCATCTTTTAGCAACCTGTTGCCTCTAGACTTTTGAACTTCACTTCCTAGAATTCCCAGACAATCATTCCATTGGGTAATTCAAAGTCCAATATATCAAGAGGACATCATTACAGGGGGGGAAAAAAATCCAGACAGAGCTGCTGTAAATCAAAGATGGTGTTAAGTTTTTGTCTCTCCTGAAATGCTATTTTCATAAGTTGTAATTTCTTTTCCTCTTGGAGTTAAACAAATGTCATTCAACTATACCAGAGAAAGGAAAGGAATCCTTCATTTCAGTGCCTGGCCAACCTTGTTTGAGGTCAGAACTAAACAGGGTTAGAGCTTATTAATACATGGATGGGAGACCATCAGAGAATACCATGCTATAGACTGTTTGGGAAATTAAGACAATGGCAGGCCTCTGTACTATTGTTTAAAAAACCTGCATGGAGGTATCTATCAATCTGGGCCAGTGGTTCTTAAACTGGGGGTAATTAGCCCAAAGGGATAATCTGGGCATATCCCAGGGATAATGCAGCAATTTGTAATTCCTTTGTTGTGAATCAAGGATCCAGTTTGGGACTTTGCTACCAAGATGCTTGTGTAAAACAACAGAGTCTGGGGGGTTTTTTTGTATGTGGGGGCAGGGACGGGGGGTAATAACATTATTCAAGACCAGGAAAGGGGTAATTGGGCCAAGCAATTTAAGAACCACTGATCTAGGCCCTAGAAGCTGAACCTGACTGAAGCATCTTTTCTTTAAAGGGAATCATTAGAAAATGCTACTGATATGGATAATACCTGAGATGATTTATTTCTCCATTTAGCTTCTCACACAGAAGAAAAAGAGGCAGTGAGAACCAAGCCATTTCAGTGTGAATTGCCCTGGGCATTCATTAGTATATCTGTTCATCTGCCCAGAATTTTATTTTATTCCTTTGCTGTGATTATAGTAATTTGGGACTTGACTGATGCACGCATACAGACACGCACAGAATTGTAATAAATTTGTTTAGTATTTAATGCCTCTGGATAAGCTGGAACTGTGAATCCCAAGGAATTCAGTCACTAGGAATTCTGGGAATTGTTTTCATACTATATGCAGATGGTACTAAATTGAATTAATCTCTTTTAAAGTGCCACAAAAATTATTATAGCTACAAGAAACTAACGGGGCTGCTTTTTGTGGAAGCATAACATTATATGTAAAATAATAATAATAATAATAATAATAATAATAATAATAATAATAATCTCAAACATGGAAAAAAAGCTATATAAAACACAAGATAAATATTTAAAAAAAAGATTAAAAAATAGAGCAAAAAGAACCTGGAGAATATGTCTTCTTTAGCATATTTAGGTATTTTCATTTTCCAGGGTTTCAAAACAAAGGAATACAATTAAATCTAATACAGAGTAAATATTTCTTCCTCAATACATAACCTGATTCAACTTTAATGAAATCTGTTCTTCTAAGTTAAGAAAATAAAGCACCATTTACTGTATTTGCTTTGGATCTATTTATCATTCGGTTTGAAAAATCTTTGTAGTTGCTGTCCTGTTCAGCAATCCTTTACAGACAGATAAGCATATGGGAGTGTAGAAATCCAGCATTTGGGATGGTAAACTAAAAAACTACAAAAGATTCCAGAGGGGTTGTAAATATAGGAACAAGAGGTGAGAGTTCTAATGCATCAGCCGTGTAATTGCATTAATTCAATACAATGATTAAAGAGCTTTGAAGTAGTGCTGTTGTGGCAGCCAGGCAAATTCTGATTAAACAACAGAGGTGTGAGAAAACTATTATGGATCAAAGATTGATAAGACACAAGCAAGGGAAGAAAATAGGTTGGAAAGATTTAGAAAATGATATTAAGTGGCTCTGAAAGAAATATGTTAAGTATAAAATGCATGATGAAGTGTGCTAGGCAGCATGATAAATATGCCATTAAACAAATGGATTGAATAAAAGAAAAAAGCAATCAGAGATGAAAATATTCTGGTTGGGATTGTTCATTTGATCATCAGTCATTTCTTCACGAAGTATCAGGCTTTGGAGGCTGTAAGAGAAGGAGCATGTGTGAATGTGTGGCCAAGTTCTCTTCTTCCACCAAATAGTATAGAAAACACAACTACTGTACAATGATTGGAGAGATGTATACCATTCACAGTTTCCAGCCAGGCAACTTTGCCCCCCTTTGTCTTCTCCTTGGCCTAACTTTTTCCTTCTGTCCATTCTGCCCCAAGACCTTTGCCATTTCTCAGATCTTGCACTGTCTCTCTTTCCCAGCCCACAACCTCTGACCTGTGGTTTGAGATAATTGCTGCATTCACACATAATGATACATTTTTGAAAACCATACCTGCTGGAGCAATCCATAGACATTGTTTTGACTTATAATGGATGAGGAAGCCAACAATACACATGGCAAATGCAAAGTATTTATTTCCTCCTTGTGACATTCTCTGTTCTATCTACACTACTTATCTCATGGGAGATTCTCTTTTCTCCCAGTCAGAAGTATTTGTTATAAAAGCTTGGAGAAAATAAAAAGCACTTGGAGGGACATAAAGTAGACGCTGATGTGAATAAGCATCGCCAAACTGATCTACCATATCTAAGAGGGCTCTAGTAAATTTTTAAAAAGTCCATATAGAAATTAAATATAGTAACTTATTTTTATGTAGGATTGATCAACAATCTATACAGGCTCTGAAGAAATTGGGCTGTGAGATCTCTCTGATCATAAAAGCATCAGTAGCTCTTCACGAACCACTTGAAATCATTGCTTTCCTTCTTGTGATTTTCTTAAGAATACTTGAAGGAAGGCCTGTTACATCCCATGCAGCTTGGCCAGACTAAACACTGCTTTTATAACATTACATCTGTTCCCTTGAAATTGCTTAATATTTGGAGCTTTCTTGTGCTGCTTCCAATTAACCCCACAGCTTAAGGGAGGTGGAGACGAAGACATGCTTTGCATATTAATATGCAATACCACACTAATAGTGTGTTTTGCTTCCTTTCTCTACAGCATTGCTCTTCAGGTGGTGGGTTATCATCCACAGGGTGGTCACCTTTGACCTAAGATGCAAGAAGAAGTGCCACCCGCTTCCCTTTAAATTTTGGCTTATAAGAGGATAAAACAATGGGCTATAGACATGGTAAAATCTACATATGAGAGGAAAAGAGAAAGGGGGACAGTATATAAGGCAGCAAGAAAAACAAAGGTTCAAAGAGAGTCAGAGTTACAGTTTGATCCTGGGTTTAAACTAACTGGGATTATAACTAGCTAAGACCACTGGCTCAGGTAGCAAATGTCGGGATTAGAATCAACAATAGTCTCCTCCCAACAAACACAGACAGACAGATATATGATTCCACCACATATTGTCCAGCCATTCTCTTTGTAGAGGGCAGAGTTGTGTGCCCCACAGCCTTCTAAAACCTGGAAGACGTTTTATCAGCAGTATTGAAAAGGCAACAGCAGTCTCATTTGTTTTTCTGCATGACAGGGGAACAGCTAGGAATGGATTTCCTTATCTTTCTTTCAAGCAAATTAAAAAAAAATGCTGTATATTATTCCCATTTCCAAAGATATAATGTCTAGCTTAAAGTGAGGCAAATATCATGGGACAAGCAATCAGGTGACAGGAGCCAGTGGCTGGCACAAGACCTGTAGTCTGGAATTACATAGCATTGTGGCTCCCTGTTGCCTGTATTAAGATGGAATATCAAATTGGAGAGCTTTGTGGCTCTCAGGGATACAGGACAAGGCTATGGATTCTGCATTTTATGGAAAAAAAATTGGCTTCTAGTTCTCTATTCTAAGCAGAAGCCTGCACAAGCATGGAGAATTAAAGGATCAGTCTGTGGTCTGGAGAGTTTCTGGTTCAAACCCTCCCCACAAGAACCCTACTGTCTTCCCTTTAAAAAGTTGTTGCTTTCTTTTTCTATGCAATTGAACCTGTAAAATTTGAATGTTCCCGTTTGTTGACCTGGAGCACAGGTATTGGTACCAAAAGCTCTAGCAACACATAACAGAAGTTTTAGTGTAGAGAGGATGAAAGCTAGAATTATGCAGTTAGCTTTACTAGTCTGCAGGTTTCCATTAAATGGATGTATTTGCCTTGCTATCCTTCTCTGTAATTGACATGTCTGGGAAGCTGACTCTCCCTAGAGCTTAATCTATTTTAAGTTTAATGGATGAAGGGAAGCTACTGAAAGACTTTTATTAAAAAACAAAGAAGAACAATTCTCTACACTTGATTTCTTAAGACCAAAGGAAAATAGCATTGTTTCCCTCTGTATTAATTGGGGACATTTACTTGGCATTGTCCCAAGCAAATATTTCCATTCTATGGTTTCACATATTTATTTATAAGCACTCAGCAGAATGTATACTTGTAAGTTTAATAAGGGACTGAAGAGTCTAAAAAATATTTTGGAAGAGACTTAAAAACAGAAACAGTCGCTGAAGCTCACTTTTCACATACAATTTGCATACACAAAGAAAAATATCAGTGCCGTCAGGGTCTTAACAGAACAGTTACTTTACAAGAAAGTTCTACAAAAGTTCCATGAGTTGGTATGAAGACACAGATGTAACTATGCATGTTGAAAACTTAGAACATTTTTCCCAACTTAATGCTTCTTCAAATGTGCTAGAATTGCAGTTTCCAGAATTTCCAACCCTCTTTGGCAATAGTGGCTGAAAATCCTAAGAGTGTTAATTTGGGGAGGCGATTTAGATTCTAGCTCATGTTCAAAATATAACAGATTCATTGGGAGAGAGGATTAGTGACAAATTCAGTTTGAATAAAATGTCTGATACTGGAAAAGCCAAGATAAGGATGCTAGAAAAGTGATATAGAGCTAAAATTGTTGTAATGCATGAGTTCAAAGAATAAAAAAATGTAACATAGTTCACATGAGATAAATGTTAAGTAAAGACAGATCCAGAAAGGTTTAACTTAAGCCTTAGATAATCCACATCCAATTCCTCCATTCATTATATGCTGAAATTCTCAGAGAAAGGGGAGTTTCAACAGGGATAATAGCATGTGCTTCTCTTAAGGTAATAATGCAGACCGATTTTCTGTATTTGCTCCCCATTATCCCAGTTCCATCAGTGTAAATGGTCCCACATACAATACCTAATTTGAATACCGTTTTCATTGCCATCCATGGTCCACACTGACATTTTTTCAAATGCATTCTCAGAATTTTTATTTTTCCATGATATTTTGGTGCTAAGAATAAAATATATAACAGCTTATGTCATATCCTTCTGCATGAATTAAGACCTCTGATGGGTTTTTTCTGATCAAGGGGTTTGAATGATTGACTGGAACAGCAGTACAATTGGATAATAACTTGCTAGGGGTCTGCAGCAGCAACAGGCAGCTGTTAAATCCTTTTGGATAGCCCGTATTCCCTTTAAATATTTACTAAACGCAGATAAGCTATTGCAATAGTAAGCTAGAAGAAGTCTCCTCCCACAAAAAAAATTCTCATCTCTTGCAAGCTCCCAACCTCCATCAGATTACCCAGTTCAGTAGGTTTAGAGCAAATTATTGGTGCAATATTTGTACTCAGCTCTTTAGTGCAAAGGTTTTCCTTGATACTTAATTGCACTTTTGAGAGCTTAAAAAGGAAGTTGTGTGTTGTAGATGCAAATCAAATGTTACAGAATTATCTTATACTCAGCACTGTATTCAGCAAACTTGGGCTTCTTAATCGCATTAATCAAGAAATGTGGAGGGTACAAGTATATCTACAATTGCAAGGAAAAAGTTCTATATTCTCTGTGGTGGTTTAACCATGTGCATGATTATATCTGAGGCTGTACTCTTTAAATCAGATCCCTCAATTTTAGATTAATTTCCTTTTCAGTAAGAATCCTTGTGTAAAAAGTAATTTGAAGCATTCAGAAGGGTACCTAAATACTTCCATGGATGGTTTCATGGCTGTAGATTCTACTGATGTCAATGAACCTTATTACCATGTAAGGATAGTTAGGAAAGCAATCTGCGTTGTTGAGAAGCAAATATATCTACATATTTTGCCATCAATCTTATAGCAGGTCGTATATTATTTTAAAAAAAAACAGACTATCAAAAAGAAAAAAGTCCACTTCAGGAATCCAGCAGTCCATAGAATACTGCATCTTGTATCTTGATGCAAACACTAATAAAAGCTCCTATGCAAAGAGAGATGAGGTGGGGAGGAAGAGGAAATTTTTCTGTAATTAAACTGGCAATATATAAACTGCAATCTCTGTAGTCTCGTTAGTGCCTTGCAAACCCTATGAGTGAAAAGGGGGGCTAACTGAAATGGATTGTCCTTTCTTCCAACCTGAGCAATGAGGAGATTTCATTGCCTGCCAGTCACAGCTTTAGCAAGCTCATCTTCTCTCAAAGCATTTCAATTTTTCAAGCTGTTGGAGGGATTGCTATAGATCCTGGGGCCATATGCCTGAAAGCAAGATCATAATTCAGCAGTAGGAGGCCTGCTTATCTCACTCAGCAGTGAGCTGGCAGAGGACAAGAATCCAGGCTTTGTTTATGAAGGCAATAAATAGCATGCCTATTTTGCAGCCTAACTGGTTTTAAGGCCCATTGGCCAGGGAAAGCATGAGCCTGTGTGCATGTACGAGTAGGGGGCCTAGCCACCTCTTTAAAAGCAACACCTTTTCTCCCCCCAAACCCACCACCCATTCTTGCAGTTGCAGCTTCTTGATCTCTTTGTGAAATGGTGCTTTTTAGGGGACCATTGTCATTCAGGAAAGGCCACCCCATCACTCTAGAGAAAAAGGGGAGAAATGGAGAGCAATGGCATGTCAGTGACTAGGGCAGCAATTGAAAAACATCACAGCTTGAGAGAGGTGCATGCATTCCACAAGACCAAGGAGAGGAGAAGGACTTAAAGGTACCTGTAATACTTTACAATAGTAAAATGGACACATATAGCTGCATGGTGTCTTTCTCCAGATATTTGTCTGTTTCACAATGGAGATACTTATCCACTGCATTTATGGCTTACCCCACCTCATCATTAATTATGTTGAATGAAAATCAAACACATGAAGTAAATTTTAAGCTTTCCTTCTTCTGAATGAAGATCAAAGCCATTGATCAGCATTCAGAATCATTTAGCATGGCATTAAGTATATACTTCTGAGTTTGATTGGTAGTTTTCACATAATGAATGTTTTGATGCTCCTTCTACATGTTTTCATTGTCCATTGATAAAGTGGCCCCCTATTTATATACCCCATTGCAGATACCCCATTGCAAAAGTGACATAGCCGAAGGTAACTCAAATCCAGAAAAAGCTCTTTATGGTTTCTATACAGGTTTTGCTGAAAAATTCATAACATCAGAAGCAATATTACACCAAGTAATATTGATAACTGTCACTTCTAGTGCCATACGGCCAACAGGGACAGGAAATATGTCTCCAAAGTTTCATATAGGAGCCTTTATTTAGTTTTATCCAAAGATACCAGGTATTGCACCTAGAACATTCTGTGAAAAAAGCATGTGTTCTCTCATTGAGCTAAAGCTGATTTGCAGTTTACTTTATTATCTCTTTGGAATGTCCCTTGTGAAATTCTGAGTTTCCTCCTACCCTTTGTGCTCCTCAGATCAATATATTTCAGATTACTGGAAAGGTCTGTAATGGAGCTCAGCACATCTGTGAGAGGTTCCAGGTGGATGACTGTTCTGTGGAAGCCTTGTTCAGCCATTAACCTTAACCTGGTATAATACTGCTCTGCAGTATGAAGTTGCTTATGCCAGTAACAGATTATGTCTCTTATAAATGTGCAAGGCACATGTTCTTTAGGCCCCTTGATATACAGGTTATTTTCATGCAATGGACCTTTTTTATGAAGTATCTTTAGAAACTTTTATTCACTGATGCCTGGGATAATTGTATGGAGATGCAGTCAAGCTTGTGGAAATAAATATTGTGAGGGAAAAGGAATATCCAACTAACCGCTAGTAAAGTACTATGAACTTTAGTAATTTCTTTTTTCTTGAAATTTTTAAAATAATTTCTAAAGACAATTTGGATGCATACTGATACATAATAGAAGAGAACAACACAAGGTATTTGAAAACCTCACTTTCATTCAGTATAAATATTGTTAACTACATGAAATTACTGGAGATTTACACAATTATAATTATTTTAGTGGATCAAGAATTTTAGAAAGAAGACGTTACTGTTGTTTCTCTAAAGCAAAAGACCTGAAGACAACTTTACCCATTTTGAGACATAAGATAGATACGTGTGTGTATGAGCATCGAGACAGAGAGAGAAAGAGGATGAGAGAGAAAGTTCATAAAGACTCACCAGTAGAGGTAGTAAATGATTTAGGATAACTTTTTAATATGCTTTAATGGCAGTTCTAAAGATGGTTTATATTTAAATCACAAAATAAACCAGAAAAATCAAAACTACAGCCACCAAGTCTGTTGATCACACTGTAACATAATAAAAGAAGCCAATTAGGAGTGAGCAAAGATTTTGCCATCTTGACCCAACAGTTGTTTAAACAAGTGGCTTTCAGCCTCAGAAGAATTAATGGCTCGACACATTCTAGAAAGTGTTGTTCTCCTTCCAATTTAGAAGACAATACACAGCATGGTTCTATCTAAGAATTCAAATTGATACAAAGATTTACAAAGAGCTGCTGTTCAAATTGTCTGTTGATATTACCTAATTTCCTAACATCCTGCTCTTTTTCAGATGATGCTCCATAACACTCTGAGGCTATCAGTGACAACCAAATATGAAGCCATTGTAGCATTTGGGCTGGGAGAAACAGGAAGCCATGGAGTTTGTTTGCTTGGTGGCTACTCAATATGAGGAACACAATATGTAAAACGTGATGGTCTTTCTCTTTACTGAAGCAGAGGTTGGGTCTCTTCAATTTGATATAGAAATCAAGTATGTAAAAAGGAAGCCTTATTAAAGCACATTCTTTTGTCCAGATGCTTAGAACCTTTTAGAATACAGTTGCTTGTTGCAGAAAACTATAGCTCTCGACAACATAAAAGATTTACATTAGCTCCACTTTAACTTTGTAAACAGATGCTCCATCTTTATAGACCAGTAAAACTTTTTCAGATGTGGTAATCTTGCAGATGGCTCTTATAACTGCTACAATTCAAGACAAAGATAGTGTAATTTAGTTTAGATAAATGTAATTAAATTAAAGGAAGCTCATTGTTATTTAATCTACTTACATATTGGCAAACGACTTATATCTACTCTGGATAGCCCAGCCTAAAGGAATAGTCATAAAATCTCCCCCTAACTTTGCTCTGATTACATCGGTGTGATTCAATAACAGGCCCCAAATATTTCATGTGTCCAGACTTTTTTTTTTTTTTAACAAATCAAATCAAAAATGTTAAAACAATGGCGTTAGATGTGAAAGTCTACCTGTAGTTATATGCTGATTTTATTTTAATTGTACATGGAACATGTTTTTAAATAAGCAAAACCTTTAGCCTAAATAAAATAAGGGAAGCATTAAAAAATTGAGAGAGCCATCTTGGACTGCAGCCCACTGAAAAATGTGGTCTCTTCTTAAGCACTTGATGGTTCACCAAAAACAAAGTCAGCAAAAATCCACCAGCACAGAGCACCATTGTGGGCTGAGGGTCCTTTGAAAAGGCCGGTGTGCTGAATATTAACACTATTTCACACATTCCCAAGATGTATGCAATTACCTCCGGGAGAAGAGCTGGGAATGTGAGGTCTCGAGGGCTTAGATAATGACATAAAATAAATGGCAACAATTATCCATGTATTTTTTCCAAAAGACATGTTATTTAAAGCCTATCTTGGTCTTCCAGAAAGAAAGACAGAGGAATGTCCACTTTATGAAATTGCTATTAATGTATGACCTAAAGTTGAAGACAAGGTTAATTATGGGTTTTTAACAGAAGTTTCATTTTGGCTTAATATCAGTGCTGGGCTCTTAAATATTGAAGTAAGTTACATTTTTCAGGGACAATTGCCTTTGAATGAAGAATGACAGGCTCTGATCTTTGCTGACCCTTACAACTCCCACTGTGTAATCCATAGCAACTATGTTTCTAAGGCAACCAAAGAACACGTAGTAGAATAGGATAAAACCATGAAATCTGATGTCATACTTTCTCCAGGATACAAAATGGAAAGTAATCTTTTAAAGTGGACTTATTAAACATTTGACCTATTGTGTAAAAAGGATGAGATGCGATGTGCCTTTAACGCACCTCCTCCTCCTCCATATTCCTCCAAAACAGAAACGTAACTAGGGACAGCAAGTACAGCAACATACATTGAAGACTGATCTGAATGTAGTTTTACTTCCAAATATTCCATATCGTAATTGCTTATGAATTAAGCTGCTGATAAGCCTTTAGACAGATATTATGGCTGATTCATATGGTCCTTTTTTAGTTTCCCTTGGAGAAATTTTGTCCTGAACATTTATTGTTCTGAAAGAAGCAGACTTGGATTATTTTCATATGTAATCAGATATAAAACAATATGTTTATTGAGAACTATTATGATTTCAGTACAGAGGTTTAGGCTAGGTATTTTTAGACTCTGGACCAAACGATGTTACATCATTTTGGATAATAATATGTATTACTTCATTTGCTTCAAAATAAGGTAAACCATCATTGCAAGGCTTTTCTCCTCATTTTTTAAAGGAGTCTCTGGACCTTTATCCCAAGTTCTGTCCTAATAGTATCACTATAGTAACAGATATATATGTATCGGTGAAGAAAATGCAACTCTTTAAAATGGGTGTATGTATGTATGTGTGTGTGTATGTGTCTGTGTGTGTGTGTGTGTGTGTGTGTATATTTATATATATACACATACACACACACACACATACATACATATACACACACACACACATTTTAAAGAATTGCATTTTCTTCACCCACCTCTATTAAAACTAATCATTAAAACAGATTTTATCTAAATGCATAGTTACTTAGAATTAACAAAAGAAATATATTCCCCTCTGACAATATGTTAAAGAAATAAACAATTTCAGCTTTTCATACCTGTTCTACATATTTTTTTCCCTTAGCTTTGACATTTATCTGAGTCCCTCTGCTAAATTTAAAGCAAGAAGATTCAACTTCATGTGTTAGTCTTTGAGCTCTTTGCTATATTAAAATATGAATCTATGCCTGGATCCTTGCCTTGAGCTCTTCATTGCTCTGATTAGGAAAATAAACACGTATCGTTATTTTCTTTCTAGTTTGTGACACTAAATAGAATCTCTGAAGTGAAATTCTGAAATAATTTTAGTTCTATATCTCTTCAGGAATCATCATCTGAATTGTAAAGAAATAATTGGATATCATAATTCCTTTCAGTGACTAACTATATTGGAAATGAAATCATTTAACAACACAAAGATACATCCTACAGGGAAGGGAACAGGACAATCCAGGATTTACAACATGCATGGATGGATGGATGGATGGATGGATGGATGGATGGATGGATGGATAGATAGTTCATAATTTTGATTGACTGATTGATCAATCATAATTTTGCATTTACTAGACTAAATTCAGCATATTCTGTGAACCAATCAAGCGCACACCTAGGGATGTTTTATACTAGTAGTTACATTCAGTGTTACCTATGCTGGTTGTTCCCAGATCTCTTGGAACTACAACTCCCAGAACTACCAGCTGGCCCTGAATATAGAAGATTTATGCTCAAGTATTTGCCTTGAGTAAGTATAACTTAAACCCTGAAGCAGTGCCTTCTGCACAACCAGCTAACAAGAATGCCTTTGCACCATGTAGCTATGGTGTTCAATATTAACAGTGTCATTTTTAATAAACAATTGTTGCTCTGTGCTGGCTAAAATAAAAAATTGAGATGCAGCTCCTGTTAAATCAGTTAAATCTCAAGATTCCTCCTTGTAAAGAGGAGTTGTTTTTGTTTTTAGACTGTTTCTCATCTATTCTGAATTTGATTATTTCATCTATTGAAGAATATCCTTTTGTCTTAATGTTCATGTTTATTTTTCAGTTTGCTTTATTTGGCCAATCCCTGTAAATACTAAAAGAAGAAGATAGGAAGCATTGTACATTTTTAAAAGTGCAATCCTACATGCACTTATTCAGAAAGAAGGATTTCAGTGAAGCTTACTGCAAATTAGCTAGAAGGACTTTTACATGGACTCCATAAACACACACACACACACACACACAAATAACCCATGTGTTCTTTCTAAATGAGGAGCTAGTGCAGTCATTACTATATCCACCTTCAACTCTTCAGCCACAGTTTAAGGCAGCATTTCAAACTGAAATGAAAATGTACCAAATAAATATGACTATTACTCTTCCCTCCTCTTATCAAACTTCTGCAAATTTTTGAAACCCAAAACCTTGATGTGAGGCCATCATAGCCTGAGTTTTATGGTTTCATGTGGGTGGAGAAACCTGACACACAGTGACATCATGACATATGGTCTGGATTACCAGATGTTAGCAGAGAATGAAATGTGGGAATTGTGGTTTTCAGAAACAGTCATATGAATCTCACAATGTCTACTTCCAGTTTGATTGAGAAGTGAACTCAGAACCTTCTGGGAGATAGTCATGGAATATAAGCAGTTAGATAGTTATGCATGGAAATTGTCCTTTTCTATCTCCTATTATGGAAGACTACAGCTTAACCATTGTGTGATGATGTCCTATTGTGCTCTATCTATATATCTATATATATCTCTATCTATATAGGCTGCAAAATTTTAATCATAACAGTTTCTAAAGGGTAATAATGACTGAATCAAAGCACTGTCAGGTATTTAAACACTTGAAGCTGGTGTGTGTGTGTGTGTGTGTGTGTGTGTGTCTATGTGTGTAAGATTGTTAGTGTCATCAGAACTCCTTGGGTACTTGTTCTCCTAACTGACTTGAAATTGACTGGAAGTAACTACAGGACTGCTGTAAATTAATCTAAGTGCCCTTTTAAGATATTTATGAGATATAGAACAGAAGCCCTTATATACTGTAATAAAATAATGATCAGATTATATAGAACCCAGAACCTTGAGTTCTGTTTAAAACCATTTGCAACAGAAAAGGAAACAAACTGAAAATTTAACATAACAGTGAAAGTTGGCAGAAGATAGCTTTGTTCATTCATTTTAAATCTATTGCATACATTTACATCCTGCTTTATGCTTCTTTGTACTTTGCCCTCAAATTATGTTTTTATCATGTATTATTCACAAATAGCTTTAGAAGAGGGCCTGATGAGTAGCTCTAAGTTACATTTTTTTTACAAGAAGATTTGTGAAGCAATTACAGTTTGATGGCCTGTCAGATGTGCATAGGCAGTCACATAATTGGCTCTAATTAAAAAAGAAAGAAAAGAAAGAAAAATATGAATCCAGTTGTACTAGTAGCCAAAGAAAATAAGAAAAAAAAAGAGGAGAGGTTAAAATCTTACTCGACTGCTTTTCCGCAGGAAATCCTGCAGTTTCAAGGAGAAAAGTGAGGGAGCCATTTGCCTCACATGAAGAAAAGGCCTCCTGTGCAGGTATCCACAGGGTGGACATTTTTATGGGGTCCTGCAGTACCTCAACTTCATCACCATCTGGTCTAGTTCTATATAATTTTACCTGAAGGAAAAAAGAAGAAGTTAAGTATGGCCATTTTAGTACAAATCTTTCATACAGAGGAGAGAGAGAGAGAGACAGATTAAATAAATCTCTCAAATATTACCAGGCCAATAGCAATGAAACCACAATATACTTCTCGAAGATCCGCTAAAACCTATTTTATGAATTCAAATTAACTATCAAAAATATACATATAGCAGACAACAGTATGAGTAAAATGGTAACATTTAAAAAAGGGGGGGGGGCAGAAAATGGCATCATAAGCAAAGTCACCCTCATTCCCTAATATTTGACCAAATTACTCAAAAGTAGTCTTCCTGCCTCTTTGTCAATAGAAAATGAAAAAATGATAGTGAATGACCATGAAGCATTCACTCATTATTAAATCATTCACATTTGCTGCTTTTAAAAGGTTCAGTGCAACAGCATAAATACAAATAGTTTTAAAAGGGGGAGGGGGGGGAAGAGAAATAGAAACATAGGAAGAGAAATTATATAACCAAATTAAATCAGAGGAAACTGTTCGCTTGGCCCAAGAGGATTTCATGACCAGAAAATACAAAGTGGTATCCATCAATAGGGAAGGATGTGGTATAAATCTAGATGCTACCCAGGAACGAGGAGCTACAGTGTTTTACTCCACTTTATTAGAAGCGATAACTCAGCCATCACATTATGTTCCTCTGAAGCACATTTTGGAGACTCTTTTGTAAATAAAAAGAAGAATTCTGTGGGAAAGAACTCTGAGTGGGATTATCCACAGAGTATGGTGAAAAAAAGTAAATGATCTGATCAAAGCTCTTTTTTTTTTTTTAATGTGCAAAGTTTCAGTCACACTGTTGTGGCCTCCATCTTGACTTTTTTCACCATACCCTGCACCTGAGTAGACATGTGTAGTCTTTCCTGGAACAAGGGCCCAAATTTGCCCTCCATGCAGGCAGGGATTCATCTGACAATTAGCAAAAAAGGAATGAGGGTCAAGACAAACAAGAACCAAGAGAGAACTCCAGAATTTTGATTCCTATTAACAAAACACTGCAGTGAAATCTGATCAGCTCTAATTAACCTACCACTTCAACATTCAACTCCAGGACCATGGGGGCTTCAAGGAGACCTATAGCAAATTGGAGCACCTTAATTATCACATGAAGATTGTCCAGTGGAATCCACAGTAAAACCCCATATTAAGAAAAATACTTCTCTTAAATTATATGAAGGTACCTGCATAGATAAATAACCTGGGTCCTACTGGGAGTTCAAATGGCCAGTCCTGCAATACGACTGCTATGCAGGAATTTCCTCTTCCATTTCCCAATTGACCTTTTTCTACACCACCACAGCCTCACTCATGGATTCTGCCCTTCAGACTGAAGCATCCCTGAGCAGAAAGAGTAGAAACTGCTACCCTGAAACTAGCAGAGACAGCCTTCAGCAACCTGAGATCTCCAAAGGTGTTTGACCACAATTCCCATAATCCTTGTCAGTTGAATGTGAATTAGGGAGAATATAATTAAGTACATCTAGAAGGCACTGGACTGGGGAATGCAGGGCAATGGAGATACCTATTTACTCCTACCTCATTACAAAGAAAAGTAGCACCTGCGTAATTTTTTCTGAAGTGATGAAAAGCTTTGGACAGTAGTGTCAACTTCAATAGGGGAGCGAGTGCTACCCTACTGGCCTATAAGGTTTGTCAAATTAATTTTTCTTACAGAGTATGCAAGGTTAGAGGAGCCTGCTTGACATAGGGACCTTGTCCTGGGGTAAGTTTCTGGGGTTTGCTTGTGTGGAAGATATTTTTATTCCAATAGGCTCTTGCCTTGCTAAGTATTTTTTGTTTTATTTAAAGGTCCCACTTTATCTGCCATCTTTATGTATCTGTAGTACATTCTCAATTGTATTTTAGTTAACTGTATTGGCTTTAGGTGATATTAGGATTTGAAGGTTCAGTGGTACCTCGGGTCACGAACTTAATTCGTTCTGCGTCTCTGGTCACGACACGAATTGGTCGTGACCCGAATCAAATTTTCCCATAAGGTTCAATGTAAATACGGTTAATCCGTTCTGAACCATATGTTTGTTTGTTTTTTAAACCACAAAAATATGACACAAAGTACAGTACGAAGAGAGAGAACGCTAACCTTGCTCGAGGCGACTTCTGGCGTGGAGGACAGGAAGGAGGGTGGGGAGGTGGTTATTGTTTGGAGGGAGAGTCCCCCTCCCTACAGGAAGCCACGACCACATGTCACGGCAGGGAAAATGGCCGCGGATCCTGTTCGTCACCCGATCTGGCATTTGCGAACGGAAGCAAAATTTTGCAAACAGTGCTGTTCGTGACCCGAATTGGTCATGAACAGAAGCGTTCGTGACCCGAGGTACCACTGTATTGTAAAGTTGTCCTGGGGAGTACGCAAACACCAGAAGCAGGAGGCAGAAATTCCTATTGGAATAAATTCATATTAAGCGAAAACACTCAGGAATATGCTGGAGACTGTTACTGATCTTAGGGTAGGGCTTTTTCTAACCTTCACTGAACAAGGGAATGGGATGAATCATTTATCTCTGGTGAGCAAGGGCAGACACAGAAAGCAATGAGCGATAGTCAGCAACAGGAGGGCAAACAACAATCTCCTAGGAAAGGAAAGGAAAGGAAAGGAAAGGAAAGGAAAGGAAAGGAAAGGAAAGGAAAGGAAAGGAAAGGAAAGGAAAGGAAAGGAAAGGAAAGGAAAGGAAAGGAAAGGAAAGGAAAGGAAAGGAAAGGAAAGGAAAGGAAAGGAAAGGAAAGGAAAGGAAAGGAAAGGAAAGGAAAGGAAAGGAAAGGAAAGGAAAGGAAAGGAAAGGAAAGGAAAGGAAAGGAAAGGAAAGGAAAGGAAAGGAAAGGAAAGGAAAGGAAAGGAAAGGAAAGGAAAGGAAAGGAAAGGAAAGGAAAGGAAAGGAAAGGAAAGGAAAGGAAAGGGTTACATAACTAGAGTGTTCACACAGTGCTCATCCTCTAGTCCAGTGTTTCTCAACCTTAGCAACTTTAAGGGATGTGGACCTCATCTCCCAGAATTCCTCAGCCAGCCATGCTGTCTGGGGAATTCTGGGAGATGAGGTCCACATCTCTTAAAGTTGCTAAGGTTGAGAAACTCTGCTCTAGTCTATGTTATATGATGGGACGGAGGAATAAATGTAGTGCCTGTGAATATACATTCACCTTATTGTGGTTTGGGCTTACATATATGTGTTCAGTGGTGCAAAGGAACTACTGCCTTCCTTGTGGAGTGTGGAGGAGGGTGGGAGGAGATGCAGTCCCTTGCTGTTGGTAGGAAAAAATGTAAGAGCAACAAAACAGAATATTTTTTCACAAAGGGCAAAGAAAGTGGGAAGTTACACCAAAGTCTGCCTGACATTGCTTTCCTCCACTGCTTGCTTGTATAGAATGCTATGTCTTGACCCACTCAGATATCAGAATGGAAGAGGGCCATTAGGTCTTGATTCCCAAGGTTCAAGCATATTTATCCAAGGGTACTTGTAAAGGTGCTGAATATCCATTATGTTATAAGGCCTGAATATTTTATGCAACTTTCTTCAATGGGAGGGCAATGAAAGGTGTTTTGATTGAACACCGAGTTTTAATATACTCTATCCTCTGTCCTGACAGCATTGGCAGAGTGGCTGTTGATGTCCAGATACCTATTTTCTATCCCTCTCTCAGCATAGAGGAAGAAGAGGGAAAAAAACATACCATCCTTTTCCCCATAAAGTTAGCAAGGAAGTAGAAACAGTCATTTCCTGGAGCATTTTTAATTGATATAGAAAGACCAAGCAGCATTAACCTGTAGAAAGTGCCCCTTCATTGGGATAATTTGCATACTCTTGATATATTCTGTGACATTGCAAGCAGGAGAGAAGTTGGACTTCATCTGATAAATTCAAGCTAGCAAGCTGGGATCTGACTCACTGGGATAATTTGCAGACTCCTGCTGTATTCTGGGAAGTGAGCCTACTATTGGTTCAAAAAATGCAAACTTGCTAATTTCATTCCAAAAGGAATGAAATTTTCTCCCCTCCCTGTCTGCAACTTCTGTGTTATTCAACATCTATATATCCCAGCTAGCCAACAGATTTCAAGTACTTTTCTTCCTCTTTATTTACCATTCCCAATGAAGTAAATAATGACATAAAATTGAATCATTTTTTGGCCAAAGTAGTTATTTAGTCTAAATCAGTATTTCTCCGCTGGTGGAATACCTACCACAGATAAGACTGAGAATGGATCTAAGTGGAACTCAGGTTAAGTCACTGAAACTTGAATTAAGTCTTTAAAAGATACTGCAAACAATAAATAGATATAATAATGAATACCTATAGATATATACATGTCCTTCTTGGAAAACATGGCCTCCTTGTTTCTATCATGATGTGACAAATTGCTGGATGGTCAGTAATAAATCAGACTATTGCCTGCCTCAAAAGTTTAATAAATAATGGATCTAAATTAAATGGTAGCAATGTGCATTTCCCCACCCAATCCCCCTTCCTTTAAATGTGCTGGACAACTCTTAGACACCATGGTCAATGGTCCTGAGAATTTTGGAAGCTATTGTCCAGCACATATGGAGGGCCCCACTTGAAAATATTAACGTAATGTATTCTGAGCACAATATGGCTTTTCTTGCTAGTATAATGATTTCTTTAAACAATATACAAATACTAGATATTGTAGCTCCTATGAACAACCCTTTATGGTTACATTTATTGAGAAATAAGATTTCAGTAAAAGCTTCTTATTTTGCCTTGTTCAAATATGAGAAGGTACCCCAACCACAAAGTAACTTGATGACTAAATTTTTAATGCAACATTCTGAAAAGTAAAGATGTTTACTACACAGATTTGGTTATTATAAGAATCAGGCTAATCAGACCATTGCCTGCCTCAAAAATAGACAGACAAAAAGCCTTCTCACAGGATGGAGTGTTTTTTCCAGAACATTCCACAGCGTAACGTGATAGAAGCTTTTGAGCCCTGTTGTATATACACTGATTATTTTGCAGCTGACATGGAGTAGCTTGTACCTTGACAAATTTGAAGTTTAATGTCCTAATTTTCTCTCCTTCTCTTCTATTCCCACATACAATCCTAGAGACTTGAAATGATCAAGGCAACTATTTTATAGGAATTAACTCTATATGCATATAGAGAATATGCATAGACTTTAACCACACCTTTTGAAAATAGCAATTCCTTATTTTTCAGTATACGGCAATTCCCCTGAGAGAATTGGTTTTCTATAGACCTACCACAACATATTTATTTTCAGTAAGGAGGAACTACCCCGTTACTACATTCTAATGTGAATCAGGTCATTGTTAGTTTCCCCTTAGCAATTAATCCATCTGCAACACTCAAAATAAATGCTAATGGAATAAAATATATAATTCAACAGGAAATGAATGAACCCCAATGGAAAGTCATTTTAATTAATTAGAGAAGCTTCACAGAACATATTCATTCCTCAAATGCCTCATGGAAAGAACTGTCCCCAGCCAATACAGACAAAGTAAAATTAATTACTCTTAGCCAAAATATAAAGACAGCTCTTGTCCACAGCTGATTCTGAGTTCAGTTTCACAAAAATCCAATCCCAATCAGAAGCATCTAATTGTTTAATTTCTATGGAACAGAGCTTAAAGAAATGTCTTTTTTAAAATACAGTACAGGCTGTAACAATAACCCTTGTTTTCCTCTGGGCATCTTTTATTTTTTCTACTCTGTATTTTAATAGGATTTTTATAGGCACTGAACAGATAAATTTATAGCTGTAGGGTTACTCAGCTACCTCTTGAGTTTTGCAAAAGGTAGAAAGAAAATAAACTGGGTTTCTTCTCCCTCTTAGTCAGAAGTTATAGCAAAAAGAGAGAGACAGGGGGAACACTTACCAACTGGAATTTTGATTTTGTAGAAAAATGCAGGATGACAGAACCAATTTGCTTATCTTTCAAATAACCAATTTGCTTACTTTTTAAAAAAAGACTAATGCATGCAGGTCTGAAATATACATTGAATAAGTCAATGTTCAGACAATGTTCTTTCATAATGACCATATACTCTAAGTTATAAGTTAGAATGATAGCAAAGAGGAGATTTTACCCAGCAAAACAAAATAAGAAACATTTGAAGAACTGTGCAATTAGTATAATTTTGTGAATGTGCTTTTCTTCTCCAAATTACTTTCAAAATAAAGTTGTGATATAGCATAGGGCTAAGTAAACTGGAAAAAAGAATAAGGCGTGTTAAGAGATGGTATCACTCTGAGTATCACAAGATTGCCCACAATTGTCCAAAAGCTGGATTCAAATCTTCTTCAGCCATGAACATTTTCAAGCATAACTTTGGGCCTGTCACTGTCTCTCATCTAAATTTACTTCACTGATTTGTGACTATAAAAAGAGAAGAGCTTCCTGTAAGTTTCCTTCGTTGCTTGAAGATAGGACAACTTATATAATACATTTGTGATGCCTAGTCATGATTCTAAAATGTTTTTTAGGAATACTGATGTAAAATAAACCTGAAGTGAGTGATATAGCTTTAGACAGCTTACACCAAAAAGTTCCATATGCTGTATGCCAGAAAGAAAATGGATTAATATTGACCCCAACATATACGTACAGCAGAAGACTTGAATGGGCAGTGGATACACCTTATCAATATTTATAACTGCCATTTTAGGTCTAATTCTCACTGAGAATACCTTCACACTTCCACTGTTTCCACTGCCCAATTATTCAAAAGCAATTTGAAGACCGTTGGTGATCATTTCTGTTGAACTCAATACAGAAGCAAAGAACATCATTACTGGTGTACCTTGAATTACTGAAGGTCATGGAGTAACTACCATCCCAAAAGAATTGCTTTCACCATTTTCCTTCCCCTACTTTATGTTATGTACATTTGTCTGGTCTTAAGCAAAAACAAAACAAAACAAAATCAGAGCAATTTCTATGAGAGGAAGCTGCTAAACCACCAAGTCACCATTCACTATGCTTGCTATGGCAGCAAAAACCTTCACACTGTGAGACAAGAATTCTCACAAATGGTAAAATGGACCACATAAAATAAGCTCACAGAGCAGCAGCCTTTCAAACAGATGTATTTGGCATATCAAAGCTAAATTCAGTGATATTTTAATATTATGAAATACTATTCTGTTCTTTTCAGATGATATCCACACTGAGCCAAGAACAAGGATGGGTTATAATTTGAAATCAAATTCACATTGTTAATATAAAGGTTTACACAAATTTCCTCTATTATTTAGAAAGGGAACAAAATATTCCAAAAGTTACATTTGTTCCTTAAATCCAGATCCCTATATTACTCAATTTAGGCTATTTGAACATGTTTTTTTAAATAGTAACCTTGAATTTTCTTTTCTTTCATTACTGAACTAGAAGAGGAAGAAGAAAGAATCAGCAGTGTGGTTTCAATAAACTGATGATATCTAAACTTTTTTTATATATATACCCTTTCAAATAATATTTAGGTTGCAATCAGTAACACAGATGTGAATAATAAATTGAAGTGGAATCCACACAAGGCTTCCCTCTGACCCAGGAACAGGTACACTTGGTGACCTCCCCAAAGCTCTCCTGGCAGCTGCTTCTGCCTGCTGTTCAAGCAGGATGTATCAGTCCAGGATAGCCCCCCAGTCTATGCTCATATTCTTCCAGGGGCAGCGCAACCCCATCCCAAGCAATAACTGAAACATTACTGTAACCACAGAATTTCTGGACCAACAATAATTCCATCTCACCAGGATTTAATCTCAGTCTGCTTCACCCTAGCCATCTCAAATTTCTTGGCATTGGGTTAGAACTTTTACAGAATTCTTGCTTGTCTGGGATCAAAGCATAAGGTTGGGTATCATCAATCTGTTGATGATATTAGACCCCAAACTGATAGATGGTGTGCTCTAGCAGCTTCATGTGGATGTTAAGCAGAATAGGGGAGACAATCAAATCATCCAACACTCAACCTGGAGTTCCCAAGGGCTCAACCTCTCTTCCTTCAACAACACCAGTTGGAACTGCCTGCTCAAGAAAGAGAAGAACCACTGCAACACAATGTCTCTAATTTCCAACTCTGACAGATGGTCCAAAAGTACTGCAATCACTTTCTCAAAAATCTTACCAGTAACTGGTAGTTTGGAGAATGGTTAATAATTATCCAGGATAGCAAGGTCAGGGTATGGTTTTTTAAGAAGGAGGTACACTACCTCTAACTCATATATCCCAATGCCCTTTTTTTTAAATAAAAAAAAACCCTACAATGATTACTCCCTACTATTCTCTGATTTTGACTATGAAATATGTTCTCAATGCCTTTGTATCTAGTCTGGATACTTCAATAGGTACATAATTCAGCAATCAATTGAAATTGGGAAGAATTCAAGGAGACCACATTGCTCCAGTTGAACTGAAAGCGTTACACTGTCAGCCAATACATTTCTGAGTGAAATATATAATGCTTATTTTTTAAATAGTTCTATTATCACTCTTCAAGGTAGACAAGGTCAAAAAACAGACAAGGCAGGGATTCCAGGAATGCTCTTTATTACCGAATGATAGAATAACAGAATCTTGAAAACCTGATATAGTTGTTCTCTGCCCCATCGTATACCAAACAAATCAAGGTGAGATTGTTTTGAGTTTCTTTCTCACGCTTTCCACTTTCCCAGAACTGAGTTGTCTTTTCTCCTCCGTTAATGGTTCATTGCTCTCTTCCCCCTTCCCAAGGTCAAATCTAAATTTGTTCACACCTACATAGATTAGATCTAGATTACCTGAGAGAATGCCTTTTTATAACTATTCTCTCCTTTCTTCTTTGAGATTATCTGGGGAAGTGTATCTAAAGATGCTATGGGCTCCTCTGGTATCAACCTACATACTCAGATGAACCTTCTTTATAACTACTTCTGGTCTATGGAATGCACTTCCTGTTCAATTGAGGGAACTGAAATTCTTCAGTTTAAATTTGAAGTCCTTAAAAACACATTTTATAGGTTTTAATTACTGATTTTAATTGGATTTTAATTATTTTAATCTTTTATTAATTCTGGTTGTATCCTTTTGTTGTAAACCACTATGAGACTACAGTAACTGGCAGTTTAAATTTTTAATGATCAGTTAATAAATAAGTACAATTATCCATTTTAATACATCACAAGTGTTAAATACAATCTAAATTAACAAAACAGAATTAATAAAACAAAACGTATTTTGTTTATTGGCACCTTATAATGCAAATTACTATTTGATTCTTTCTGTAGAGTACTGGAGCTGTGGCTTAGCTCTACCAAGTATATAATTATAGAGGAATAACATGCAGATTTTTTAAAAATGAGGTCAGATTGAAAGTATTAGAAAAGGTTCTTCAGTACTTTATGAAAGAGACACCACAGAAGATAAAGCAAAGGCAAAAACACGACAAAAACAGCAGTGACTAAACAGTTGTGTGCAGAGATCCTAGACAGAAAGGATGACTTTCCAAAGCACAAATTACATTTCATAGTCAATACTGTGTCAGTTATGAGACAGAGAACATATAGGAACTCCAAAAAAGGGGATATGGACTATGAGGAAATCAAGGTCAAGACATACATGAAGATATTTCTCCTTGAGGCAGACAACAGAAAGGAGAGGGCCATGTTTTACTTTGGCAATCAAATATTGCCCAGACTTTACAAGGAATAACAAATGAATGTTCTTTACACTTCCACATTCTGCATTTGCTTGCTGCCTCATATCTGTGACCTTCTTCTTTGTAAGGTTGCTTTTTAACATGCTGTCTCTGGCAAATTTCTTTCATTTTCTTTATTTAGCTTAATTTTATGTCAGCCTTCAGATTATGCATCTATGATGATTTCTGTTCAGCGATATGTAGAAAGGAAACTTAAGCTGAGTTATGGCTTACTTGCATAGTTACTTACTCACAGTTAATTTACTTTTTTTTTAATTAACCTAATTTTCTGAGTTTGCACAAGACACTTAAGATCCAAGTTCACCACATGATCTGGATTCTCATAGCATCTTAGTCTAAAATGTGAATGGCTAAGTTTGTAGTTTAGTGTGTCATATGAATCCCAGCCAGAGGGATTTTCCTATCACTCTTCAAACTGTTCATAGATGAGCAGAGATATGAATCATGGTCTCCACTATAACCTAGCCAGCTTTGAATTCTAAAGCTGTTTAGCATTTGAGATTCTCTTTTCAACTGATTGGTTTTATTATCCATAGTTTTAAGATCGACCTCAGAAACAGTGAAGTTACCTTTGCAGAAAAGAACAACCTAAGCAAAGGGACAGCTTCATTTTCCCCAGTATGACAAAAATGACAAGGGTAGGCTCATTGCCAAGAAGATGAATGTGTCAGGCTAAGGTATTATCCATGAGTATATTTTACATGGATAGGTAGCAAAACATTTTACAAAGTGGTCTTTCTGAAATTCAACACCCTTGTCTAGAAATAGAAAACACTGCTACTTCTATGGCATAGAAGCACAGAGTTGGAAGGGCTCATTCCAAATGTAAGCATGCCAACTGGTGGCTGCCTCACCACTCATTGTATTTCCAATAAAGGGAAGCCCAACACCTCTCTAGATAATTAGTTCCACTGTCGAACAATGTCAGTCAAGTATTAGTCAGGCAGGACATGGAAGAGCAGATACAATTGTTCCTTTGGTGACACTAAAGGATTTGAAGTTTCCAACAACTGTAACTAAGCTGGGAAGAAAACTATGTTACTAAAGGAACTACTGATCAGAGATGAGACAATCTCATTGAAAAAAAGTTACTGATTCAAAGAGTTCACTTTTGGACTTTAAAGAAAGAAAACAGTACAAGATTTTACCAATTGCTGACCTTTCAAAGCACAGGTCATAGCTACAGTACTATTTCCCACAGCAGTGCCACAACATAACTCCACAACATAACTCAATAAAATGTTGGGTAGTGGAATATCAGTTTTTGTTTTACAGGATTCCATCCTATATAGAACCCCCTCCTTGTAGATATAAGATTATCCACCACTTTGATGGCCTTCTAGAACATTAGTACTCACCCTGATGGCCTTCTAAAAAACAATAGTCTGAATTATTCCACAGGGCCTTTGGGATTTGAACATTATCTAACTCTTCTGTTACTGAATGTTAGGCTGGTTACGATGGTTATGGCATATTAATTTATTATTTATTTATTTATTTATTTATTTATTTATATTGACGGCAGAGCTATGGTATAATCATGATTATTGTGATGTTTTTACTTTTCACCATGGAGGTTTAATGTTTCTATTTATTGTAGATAATTTATTATTTATATTATTTGCTCTATAAGGACCACGGATGTTTTAACGGTCGCAAGCTACTATGAATCATAACGCAGCTTTGGACATATCAATTGAATAAATAATAAAACAATACCTTTTTACCAACTTTGCATTTGAAGTGTGAATAATTTTAGAATGTAAGGTAGGTGATTATTCTTATAGTTCTGAGGCTCAAAGATAGGAGCTTTCCAATTTCTATTCTTAATCCATTCTCCAAACAACACTGAGTAAAGTAAACCTGCATTAAACCAGCCTGCATAGCAAATGGTATGGACATTTCAGCAAACAGCATTGCAACATTTAGACTAAATCCACTGGAGGGTGATATTCGTGTTGAAGATTTTGCCTCGGCTGTAGCACTTTGCACCAGCAGTGCTTCTGAGATATTTAACATGAAATATTGTCAATGTCTAGGAAATAAATGCAGAGTACCAGCCAATTGTGTGGGAATGCTCTGTAACTGGGAATCTGTTACAAACCTTTGCACTGAATTAGATGCCATCATGGTCAAGCTGATTAATTCTTGTTCAGGAATCATGGTTTGGTGGTTTAGGCTGCACTGTCTCTAAAATTACAAGATCTGTTCAGTGCCCTAATTAGTAGTAAACTCTGGGAGGTGAACAACAAAGCATAAATAAAAGAAATCCCAAGATGAACACTCACAGTCTTTTAAGGCCAAAGGCACAGTGTAACACTACTGTTTTATTGCCTTGCAAAATGCAAGCAGAGAGGAGGACAAATATGCCCACGGGGGAAGCACGTTCCAGACCATGGGGATTACTAAAGGGAAGGTCCTACACTTTACCTACCCAGCAAGTACCTTGATAGCAAGGTGAAGGATTCTCAATAGACCCTCTCCAGATGTTTGAACCAGATGGGCAGATTTGATTTGGTAATGCAGTGCTTGATGTGTCCCCCAGCTGCACCTTAAGGGCTTGATAACAACACTTAATCTGAAGCCTACTGATAACCAGGATAGCAACCTTAGACGAGGTCTTATTCTGCATTGGTGGGGTTGTTCTGCCAGCAATCCAGCTGACACCTTCTGGACCAGATGAGGCTTCTGATTTGTCTTCAAAGACAGTCCCACATCAGGGATATTGCAATAGTCCAATCACATACCATCAAATTAATGCTGGAAAAAAATGAAAGGATTGCATTCTGCAGTACCTCTGCATGAAGGGAAGCTAGGACTTTTATCATTAATCATTTATAAGATAACAGGATAGGAAATATTTCTCTCAAAGACCTTGATAAGCCACTTCTGATCTTAGGTTAGATTAGAGGTCCCCAGCTTGTAGTCTGTGGGTCACATGGGGGTTGAGGGTGAAGGAGCAAATGATGAAACAGGTCTCACATTGCAAAGTCTGCCCCTTTTGTACTTGACTTCTGATATCACACTGAATTATGTAAAGGACGTAACTTTCATGGTGATGTCACAATATCCATTTTGTCATTTTGATGACACTTCTATTTGCTGAAAATGCCCATGCATGGGACTTTCCAAGTCATTTTCTACAGCTTACAATATTTTGGAGGCACTGAGGATGCAGCCCAGCAAGGCCAAGGCATTGAACACTGCATAGAGGTACAGGTTGGGCCAGGGGAAATATTCCAAAAAGTAGACCAGCCTGGTGGTGGGTCTGGGACATCATGGCTTGGTCAGCAGGACTGTACTGAGGTGGCATATAAGCAGTGCACAGAGTTTGTACGCAAGAAGACTCCTTCAGGAACGTAAGGGCTGGGGCTAGAATACATGGCCACTCCCTCCCTTACATGAATTCAAACAAAAGTCTGAAAAGTGATTTCCTGGATTAACAATAGTCAGCCAAACAGCTCAAAGGGCATTAGGGTGAGATTCAGGAAGCATAACTCAGAGTCCTATGTAATGCCTCATGATGACTGTTAACCTAGCGCAATTACTTTCCATCTTACTCGAACTACTGAATGAATGTTATACTGCACAGCAAGTGCTACTTGCAATTCTTTTGTGAAATTACTGTATTCTGCTTGTGGTGGTTTTCCATTTCAACATAACTAGACTGCAAAAATCAATTAAGTTATTGTGATCTTGGGAACTGACTGAATAACTGCATGAATATAGCTTTACCGTATTGTTCAAGAATGAACCACTTGCAAGTATTTCTTAACCACTGGGTTTGATTTTTTTTTTTTCCCTGAATGAATTATATCTGCCATCAATTTACATTGAAGAGAGATCTGACATGGTGAGGATATATTTCTGAAGTCATTTGGATATTGTTTATAATATACAGTTTAATTTTAGACATCTTTATAAACACATGCACAACTTTATACATACTCAAGGCATCCATCCAATTCAGAAATTGTACTGATTGCTAGTTGGCTTCTGGGTGCAACACAAGATGTGGTTGTTACTTTTAAGCCCTTCATGGTTCACAGCCTGGATATCTGCAAGACTTCCTTCTCCTGATGATATCAATAAGATCATGCAGGTCTCTATATATTCCCTTAATTAGAGATTGCCACACATAAGACCATGGAAACATGCCTTCTCATGTGTTGCCCCTCCCCAAAACAATATCCCATTAATGTTCAAAAAGCCTGCTCCTCCTGATTTTCAAAAAGTCAGGGAAGATTCAATTACTCCATCAAGTCTTGGAGACTGGGCTGCTCTGACTATTCCTCTTACAAAAGTTTTATTGTAATGAATGTTGATTCATGGTTTATATGGTCACTTGCAATAATTGTATGGTTTTAGTGTTACATTTGATTATTTATCTGTTTATTTTTAATCCCAAATTATGCGTTTGTGGAGTTGTATGCCACTCAGAGTAGATTGACTGGAATGGCCTATAAGCTCTATAAATACACCAATCAATCAAAAAACAATCTAGCATTAGGCTTCCCCACCAGAGCAATTTCAGATATGATCATTTTGGACCTCCTGGATGAGAGGGATTTGAGGGTTCCAGACTAAGGCAGGCAATCTAGAACATGGCCTCAAGGCAAATCATAAAGGAGACACATGTGGAAAGACTTCCAGGGATAGAAATAAGCTCCTTAAAACTAAACTCACAGATATCACATCCATAATTTAGTTGTTACTCCAGTTCAATGACAGATAAAATAAACTACACAATGGCAACCTCCTCTATTCCTTTCTTTCCATTATTTTTCTGATGCAGTTCTCTGGTGCTGATTTTCTATTTTATTTCCTTCCACTTTATAAATTGGAAATCTAGTCCCTTTCAGAAGACGTCAATGACGACAACACCAGCATAGGGTTTCATTACCATGGAATATTTTTTCTCCTTTCAAAAATGGAGTTCTTTTCCTTTCCCTTTGGTGAGTCATGCAGCATCTATGTGGCTTTCCCCCCTCCATCCACCTCCCTCTTAGGTTGCATTATCTCTCATAACCTCTCTGCCCTGCTCTTGTGACTGGCTGACATCTCCACTGTGTGAGGTTAGGCTTCCTTCAGGTTTTCCCTTTGAGGGAGCTTTTGTAAACTCTTTTAGAAGTGAGACAAGTCCCCACCCCCACCTCCAAGCTCTCTCTCTCAACCTCTTGAGAAGGCTCCATGCGTGCTCAGCTTGAAGGAGATAAATTATAGGGGTTAGAGTGACTTGTGATTATCTGAATTGAATCTGACATGGATATACTGGAGTCTAAACATTATGTTGGCCCTTGACAGGCCATAAAGTCCCAGTAATTCAGCTGGCTGATATTTTCCCTCTTTTCAATAAAATGATGATCCAGATGAAATACTCATATTCTTAGCCTCTGAGGAGTTGGAAGTTTTAACTGATAATTTTTCTAAGTAAAATCTGGCCTTTCCCTCAAATTGAGTTATAACCTTAGGTGGCTGTGGCCTTCCTCAATTAGCAATTTGCCTTATAAAACTGGCTGATATAGGAACAGACATAAACACTTTGTAAGTTAACTTAGAAGGCAAACAGCCTAATATGCAAGAAAAAAAAAGTGTTTTCTTTAGCATGAGCAATTTAGAGAAACAAACTAGAATAGTAGACCTCTTTAAAAATCAAGCAGAACAAAACACTTCAGTGTAATAGACTGTCTAACAATTTTGCCTTAAAGGATAATGACTGTACAATGTATGGACTGCATAGGTTTTGACATGGCCTTTTATCAGGTGATGCTTACATGAATGTTTAAAACGTTTTCTTTTAAAAGTAGGCATTCTGTGTTTTGAAAGCACAATTACTGTAAAAAAGAAAACCTCAGGAATTTGAAAGCATACAAGAGACTGTGACAGCTACTTACACTGTTGTCTTTGCACCTTTATCTGTTTACATCTTTCGATTTTTAATTTCATCAAAATAAATAAGAAAAAGGCAAAGAATGTAAGACAAACAGCAATAATTGCAACCTTGTTTTGCGGTGGGTTGGGCGAATGTGAGGTGGATTACTTTGGAACAGAGAAACAGAAGACAGAGACAAGTTTAAGAATTTCATTTTCCTTCCGCAAGTTCTCCTTTTTAAATAGTATTAGCATATAATGTGTAGTTATGCTCCCAGAATAACAATGCATAAAAGTATTAAGTGGCTTGGGCTGCAATTCTCTGTCATTCCCCTCCCCCTTTTTTTTCTTTTTTTTTCTTTTGATACCTTCTTTGTCTCTTTCTGCCACTCCTTTTTATCTCTTTTGCCTTTCACATAGCAAACTTTCAGAAAAGGTACAAATTGTTTTGGTCAGAGCCTGAACTGATAATTTATGAAGTGCTTCTGCAACCAGGCTGAAGGCCACATGAAATTAAGCCAAATTTCATGTGGTTGCTGTTAGAGCACAGGTTGCTCTGACTTTAAAATATCGCAAGTCATTGCTCCCACAGAATATGGCGAACCTCTAAAAAAATGGAAAAATGGTGTCTTAATATTACAAACTAAGTAGCAAAAATCCCCAGCAGTTAGAAACAAAAAGATACCAATATATTTATTAACATATATATCACTCTCCCCTGCAATTTTGCATTCAGATTAAACCTAGGGAAAACAAAAACAAAACAAAATGATAATTTGTCAGGAAGCTGTCATGTCCTTGTCTTTTAGAAAACCACTAACATTAATTTGAACAATGGAAAATTGTCACCTCTGCTAATAGAATAGTAAAGGGAAAGTGTCCAAGAATTCATTTCTGGAGATTAAAAGACACAGAAGAGAAAATCAAGCCAGCTTTGATGTGCGTATTTCCATCCCACCCGCCCCCCTTTAAGTGTACTGAAGAATACTGTTTAGAAGCATAAATGAATGCCTGTATGAATAAGAGACAAATGCATAAAAGACAGTTTGCTTGACGATTTTTCTAAGCGAAATATTATGATTATTTTAGGAAATGTCAGCTTCAATTAGAATAAAAATTGAACAAAGCTTGGGAAAAATGTGTATCTATACATGTCTAGGACAGGACTAAAGGAAGGGAGAACTCCATTTAAGGGAGGGAAAACAACAGAAACACTGTGGAACCAGCAAACTTTAATTTCTCAGAGATTATCCATCTGATAATTTCATGTGCTCATTCTTAAGAGGCAACAGACACCCTTACCCTTATTTTTCCAAAAAAAAAAAACTGCATGGGGAATATGAAAGACCTGGGCATTCAGAAGTATATCCCCAAGTATGGATGTCAATAGCAGCCTGATGGGGAAAAAGGTAAAGCAAAGGAAGATTTTTACATCACTTAATAGTCCTGGCAGGAAAATCGTTGTCCACTTAGAACTCAGTATCAGGCAACTGCTGGTGTCAGGCCCAGCCCAAGAACAACGGTGAAACAGTTCAGTTGAGTTTAGTTGAGTCCTTTATTTGCTTACATGTTATAGACAGAATCTTGCCAGACTAAACCTATCTGACTGCAACTAGTGGATATACCCTGGGAGATTCCAGGGAGTGGCTATCCTGAACCTCTTATGCTTCCCACGCTCCACCTCTGGACTGTGTTGTCTCTTGTCTCCTTGCCCTTCCTGGAATGCACCCCCTCCTTCCTGATAGCCTTGCTATCTCTGCTGCAATTCACCACATCACCCTCCCCTTCGTAGATACATTCCATAGCATCTGGGGACCTATCAGCAGACAGTGAGGAACTGCTGTTTTTGCTTGCTATTGCTGTGACTAAGTGGACTATGGGTTGTTCTTCCTTCTCACAAAGGTCATTGGAGACAATTGTCTATGAGTCAGAACAACAGCACTAGAAACCGTGGAGCACAGAACCATATACTTCCATTGCAAAGGACTATTACAGGATTGCTGAAATATTAAGAACTGGCAACTTTTTTTTCCCTCCTTTTCCTTCTATCCCCATTTCCTTCTGCCTGGTATCTGGATTCAGGATTATGGTCTGGGTTTTTTTTTATTATTATTATTATTATTATTATTATTATTATTATTATTATTATATAATCCATTCAAAGAACTTTCAGGTTGAAATGTGGGATAAAGAAATAATAAATAAGAAAGTGCCCCCAAAAGAAGCCACCAACCATACATCAGAACCTAGGCTATATCTTGCAAACAGAAAATCATTGTACCCCCATTCAAGACACTGAGAGGAAATCCCCAGCTGTATTATGTTGGATGTGGTTTCATTTCTTTGGACAAGTGAAACTCCTGAGATTGCAGAAGTGGTCTGCATTATCATTTGTCACATCTGAGGCATTTTCCTTCAACTTCTCCTTATAATTCCTGTCTCCCTTGAAAGAGAGATACAAGTAAGTTAGGTGATATTTTTATTGGACCAACTTCTGCCTCTCTTGTGACAAAGCCATTAATCATTCACAGTTTCCTCCATGCAGCAGGGTGGCCTTAAGAAACCACAATTGTCCTTCTTACAGGAAACCTTAAATCATTCCCAGTCAACTAACATCAAGGCAAAGCACCTCAGCTTTGGATATCTAACCCGTGACCAAAGCATCTCTTCTCCCTACATTGCTTTTATTCTGTTATAGCTTATTAATTGGTTCCAGCAATATCCTTCCGCTTTCTAATGGGCCACAGCTGTCAACATTTACCTTCACAAAGCCAGACAATAAACCTTCATCTTTAAACAACTCCATCAGTTCCCTTCACTCATTAAAATACATCCAGCAAAATACACAATACAAAATAGATATGAAAGATAGAAATTCCCAAATCAATATAGCATAGTCTCTGATATAGCCCAGGATAAGCATGGAATCTCTCCACAGTCTCACTACTTTTAGGTGGATTTTCCCACTCCTTATCTTCATAGTGCTAGGACCTAACAAGCAGCATAACCAGCCAAGGTTACAAAAAAGGGGTAGTCTCTTGATCTAAAGAAAAGTTGGCTTCTTGTCCCAAAAGGTCTACTCAGGTTTATTAGAAAGTGATTAATAATTTTAGGTTATTTAGCGTATAGCAAAATCCCCACTCTTCTAATTATGTTCCTTGGTTCCTCAAACTGATTGTAGTCTTCCTTTTCCATCCCACATCTCCCCACTGCTAATTCTCAGGCATTATTTTGCCAAGTGGTTCAATCTTCACTGTACTTTTCCTTCACAAATGTTTTGTTCTTAAAATGGAGGGGAAGGCAAAACTGTGAATGAGTTGGATGTAGATCTCTTGCACTTTGACTTGTAATATAATACTAGATTTACTGGATAACCCAGTGCAAAGAGACCAGGGCTTCTGGACCTTTAGCTAGTTATTCTGATTGAAATTTGGTTGTTTAACCTAGATTTTACTATTTTAAAATATACCTCATTTTCTTCAGTTTAGCTTGTTTGTCTATTTGGCAGAGACTGTCAGATCTTTAGTATTTTAGCTATCATTATCATAATTTATGCAGGTGCAATTTTTCATAATATAGTAGTCTTCTCCATCCTGGAGCCCTCAAAGTGTATTGGGTTGACAGCTTTTAAAATTTCCAGCATAGCCATATATCATAGTGACTGGAAATTTTTGAAATTGTAGTCTGCACACATCTGGAAGAAACTTGATTGGACACAGGGGCCCTCCTTGACAATGAAAAAGCTAGCCTCTGCTGAAACACAGCTGTTAAAAGTCCTGTACTTTCCACTAGTTTGGGGTTTAAATTTCATTTAAATTTACATGCCTTGGGCTGCTATAAAAGCAGAAGTCCAGAAATGCAGGTAGTACACAGTTTAAGAACAAGTTCTATTCCCAAGGTCTGTCCTTAAGTCAAATTTGTATGTAAGCCAGAACAGTAGTATTGTATAATATTGTACAAGTAGTACAGGGAGTCCATGGGTTAAGAACGCCTGGGTTACAGACGACCCATAGTTAAGAACAGAGCCTATTGTAGGAAAATTCCAATTAAATACACAATGATTCGAGTTAAATACACAATGGTTTGAGTTCATTACACAGTACAGGTAGTCCCCAGTTTAAGAACGAGTTCCATTCCCAAGGTCTGTCCTTAAGTCGAATTTGCATATAAGCTGGAAGAGTATTATTATATAATACTGTATAAGTAGTATTATAGAACTCAAACCATTGTGTATTTAACTCGAATTTTGTACAATAGGCTCATTCTTAACCTGGGGACTACCTGTACAGAAAAGATTGCAAACTTACTAGGAACTAGAGGAGGAGGAAGAGGAAGAAGCAACAGCGCTCCCAGGAGATGCTACAAACAGAAAACATGGAACTGTGGAATAGAAGAATTGGACTTATTTCTGAGAAAAGAGGAAAAAGTACCATTGGGGAATAAACCATTAGGGCATATGTTGATAATTAGAAGAATCAGAAGCTGTTTTGTTGTTTGCCAATGCAATTACTGCCTTTTACTGCCTTTAAGACAGAATCTCACTCTGTCTTTGAAAATACATTTTGAAACATTTGAGGGTATGTATGTCTGCTTCATGGCTTCTGTGTTAACATCACATAGGTATTCATTCCCTCCATTCATTCCAGTTCAATGTAGAATAAATATTGTCTATTTTATAAAAGAAGGAAAGAAAAGAGCCAACTATTCAAGACAAAATAATGTGAAATTATCTTGGCATTTCTCATTACTGATTTTTTTCTTAGAAAGAACTGGTTCAACTAGTTTATCAGGTAGTATAGCTCTCTGGCAATTAAAACAAGTTTCAGAAAAATCTCCATGTATTATTGTATTCAGTGAGAAAAATGCCCAACTATTGTAGAAACTGATTATATTTCTTCCCCTGAAATGGGGACAGATTCTGGATGGGAAAAAAAAATGTTATCGCGTTAAATATAGCAAGACTGACTTCCAAGTGGTCAGCATGGATTGCAGCATTAGAGAAAGTTTCCTCCTGAAATAATTCTTATCAGATGGGTAGTGTGGAATCTTCTTTAGAGTTGACGAACAATAACTTGACATGTTCTTCTACCATTACTGGATTTCAGAAGAACAGGGGTTAAAGCCTGCAACTCATGCCAATTTAGAATTATTTAATTGAGAGAATATAATCATTGTACTTTCAGAATATATTTATATTAGTTTATTATAATTACCTTCCCCGTAGCTTTGTGACACCTTGAAGACTCATGAGTAATCATGAGTTAACCACAAGTTAATTTTTATGGACTACACCTGGCTTTATACATAAAATACAAGATAACACTGTTGAAAAGGCTCTTTATTTTGAAGCCACACAACTCACTGAATTTGGTGAAAGGAAATGGTAAATATGGTAAACAAATAAAGAATTGGTATAATTTCATCATACTTAACACTCTAGCCATCCTGATTTTGAGTAGTTGAAATTCTAGGATTATTTTTAAATGCTGCATCATACATAATGCATTCAGCGATGGAAGACTGCTGAACATGAATTAATTACTGCAAGGCCATATTTGCCCAGGTGAGTTTGTGACTGATATGTTAGCCAGAAACTTTAGAGTAGTGGTGCATATTAGGTTTTTTCCCTGCCCTGCTTCCTCATCCTGGTCCCACTATTTGAATTATATCCCTATATGCCACTCAAACGTTAAGTGTAGCCTTCAGCCGGGGAAGGAAAAAAAGATCAAGCATCCTGGCCTTTTCACTATCAAGCATTATTCCAAGTTGTGTGGATTGGATTTCAGTCTATTGCCCTTCCTGCCCATTATCATGTTGAAGTACTGGTTCAGAATACCAAGTGACCCATCTGTATTACATGAAGAGAAGTAGAAGTAAAGTTGGGTGTCATTCACATACTGGTAACACTTCAGCCCATATCCCTAGAAATCCTCTTTTAAAGGAAAAGAGGGCAAAAGGAAAAGAGTGCTGAGAAATCCTGAGAACATAAAACAAAAGCAAAAATCCTCAAGAGTCTCTTCTGAAGTTAGCCATCTCACTGGAGTGAATCCTTGAATTCAGTAATCCCATGACTTATAGTTGATGTCCATATTTATATGGACTAGTATATATAGATGGTAATATTTCATTTATTGGATAAGTGGACTATAGTCTATGAAATTTAAGTCATAATAAATTGGTTAGACTTTAAGATGCAAATGCACTCCATCTCTCTCCACTGTGTGTGTGTGTGTGTGTGTGTGTGTGTGTGTGTGTGTGTTTGTGTGTGAATTTGTCAAAGGAATGGAGAACTTTGAAACTTGGGACACAGGGTTGTTTTACAGTGAAGAGTACACTCCTACTGAGTTTTTCCTGACAGTCTATTTCTGTGGAGGGAAAGTCTCAATAAATAAGAGACCATCTGTTTTTCCATGAGATATTTTGTTTCATAGAAACTCTGTAATTATCAATGATTGCTTCCTTGGCATCTTTGAGTCAGAAAGTGGGCAAGAGTCCTCCAAGAAAATACTATTTTTTTGCATTAGGCTAAACTTTTCTGTCTGCTTCCCAGGTTAGTTTTCTCTTCCAAACCACAAATGTGAGGAAGGAAGGATAGAACCTGAAGAGATGTCCTTAACAGATCAGCCAAAATGTGTATGTTTCCCCTCCCCCATACCTAGACCTGTTCTGATTAGGAAGGAAGCCAAAATAAGGTTGGACACCGTTGCTATACTTGTTTCTACCCTTTGTTCTGGGACAAAAGATTCAGTGATTATGACTTCTCTAGAAACAGACACATTCTAAAATATTGGATTTTAAATAACTGGCTTCAAAATAATTGGTCCAAGATATAAGGGCAAATTATACTACAATTGTTTCATACTTTGTATAACATTCTGGGCAGAAGGCGCGTAAAATATTGGGGAGGAAGGTGTTCATTATTCCTAAGAGCTATGCCTATATGAACCACCCTTTCTATTTTAAGCTAATTTGGAAAGGAATAGAGCCTTTGCTCCTCCTTCCTCCTTTTCTTTTTATAATTAGGTCACTCTTCCCTGCATGAAGTGAGCAGGATCACAAGTGTTCAGATCAGAAAGTGGTGGGTAGGCAAAAGAACAGCTGAAAAACAACTGAGGGTTTGTAGTGTGTCAAATCAAACAGCATACTTTCACCATTAGATTTTGTCTCGTTGTTTATCTGCGTTGGTTGTTCATTTACAGAAAAGAATGGAGATAGCAGGATTTTCCAAAACCCAGGACTTATCCTTTATTTGGGATGAACATTTTGCCTTTTGGCATTTAAACTCAGAGCTGGAAATACTGAGACATCTAGACACATCCCATTCGGAAGCCACCAGGTGAGACAAATCTGTGTAGCTGCATGAGAAAGAATAACCTTTTCGTTTTGGAATGTGTTATGCAGCAGGATTTTGACGAGATGTAAGTGAATGACGGTTAGGTATTCTAGGGTAATATAGAAGAACCTTTATGGAAGAAAGCCATGAAAGTCTGGGTAGGTCCTATAGGCCTTACCTGCATTATTTATTCATGGCTGAAAAGGTTGTACAGAATGCACACTCTGTATTGACTACAATAAATATTTTTAAATATTTAAATATGCCACATTTCCAGTTTTGCCACTAAAAATAGCAAACAATGTGGCGGTTTTGTTAGAACAATAAGTCTCTCCAATGGTGCACTGCAGAAAGTCAGCTTTGCACTATTTCTATTTTATTGTATATGCAGTAAAGAAGCAGTATGCAAACATGTTCTTACCAGCTGCAACAGAGATACTGTATGGAAATGCTTGTGCAAGTACATTTTTGCTATACAGAGCTCTTGCTGCTTTGTCTTTAAAATATTTACACTGGGGGAAAAGTTACAGAATAAAATAACATAGAGCAGTAAAGCAGGATGACAATGTAGGGGGAAAGGGGATAGGTATTTAAGTTGGAAGAGGAGCATGTCGATATAAAAGGATTGTGTGTAATCACACAGAATGTCCTTACTGGTTTTCTGTTCATCCATGTTTTGATTTTATCACTGAAGAAACAGTGCTACATAAATAAGCCAACTGCTCATCTAGCTTGCAAGTAACAACGTAAGAGAATGTTCCATTCTCTGCAGTACAGGCTTTTTAATAAAGGTACTGGCATCTATCAAAAAGTTGGGGTGAAAATAAATTATTTAAGAACTATAAGTCAAATTTGCAAGGGCCCTCAGTTCATGCCATTCAAATCTGTCTGTGGGAAGGGGGGAGAGTTGGATTTTGGGGGTGTTGGATCAAGCCCTGGGGGGTCCATAAGCTTATAAAACGTTCTCCAATTTTGTGCCTGCAGAGATGTTGGAATGCAACTCCAAGAATTCCCACCAGTGTGGCTGTGTAGATAATCACTTGGTGTGCTCTCTACATTTTTCAGAGAACTGATATCAGGTTATTGTTGTTCCCTTGGATTTTTAGTAGGTAATAGGTGTGTGATCAAAGGAGATGATTACACAGAGAATATCCCACATCACTCCCTTCAGTGTTTTCATGCTGCTGTTTGCAATCTGGAAGTACCTCATTAAAAAGTAAAGCTTTCTTCAACTTGAGCTTGACTTATTTTGGCAGCATCACAGAAGTAGTTCATCAAGGCATCCTTCCAGGACACTTTTTCAACTTTCCAGTTATCTCACAGCCCTGCTATCCCTTGAAGGTCACTACTAGGCATATCCCCACTTGACTTCTGAGCTACATCAAGTCATCATTGAAGTGATATAAAATCTGTCTGTATTATTATTTTGACACAAGAATGGTTGGATAACTCTAGTGGATGCTATAAATCACTAGCACAGAAATGGATCTACCAGATACTTCCAGCTACCAAAACCCACAGCTGCTCTCTTACTTTGGGAAAAGATTACATTTGCATGCTTGTATCCACCTCTTTGTTTTTCTATTGAAGACTAAATTCCTTTCCTGTATCCTCTGCACCTGACTCCCAGCATGCAGACTGAAAGTTGGAAAGCTAAAGTAGTGCAAGAATGACACCTCAATGGACTGATTTGCTTTTCATTGGGGATGGCTTGTAAATCCAGTAAATTGGAGCGTGATAGAGTTTGAAACTGCATTTTCTTTCTTTGGGAGGGTTCAGTCTGTTGTATGGATATCATTATTTTAAGCATGAATATTATTAGGGAATCATACTTATCAAGTTTTTAAACATGAGATGAGAAAAAAAAATCAAAGGTTAGATGATATGGTGATGTTTGTTAGAAAATATCCATCAAATAACTTTGAGTTTATTGTCCTTCTTTAGAGTAAAACTAAAATTAGAGAATCCACATTTTAGTAATGCTTAAGGGACACCATGCCATTTTTATTAGCATTGTGTAAATCCATTGTTGCTTTGGAACATGCAGGAGCATGTATGAAATACTTCTGTTAGAATAGTTAAAGCAGATGCTCTTTTTCAGACTTTTGCATGTATATAGAAACAGCTTCTAAAGCAGCTGCATGAGATCACACACAAACATGTAAGATGTCACTGGAATACATTGGAAAATTGTTGTCACCAGTAGATATTATGCTTAATTTTATTATAATAGATGTCTTGATGTATTATTTGCCAATCATATTTTATCTGGCACAGAGTGGCTCTAAGTTAAAATTATCCATCTCTTCAATATATGTTTTATGTCTACTCTTCAGATCAACAGCCTTTCCACTGAAAATGAGCCATAGAAATAAATCTTCAAGAACCATAATGATAACCATACAAATAGTATAATAAAAATATGGGATAAGTATCAGAAGAGTCATAAATCCTGGATTATCACCACTGGACTCCGTACAAGAAAAAAAATTTTTGAAGATCACAATGATGATCAAGGGACAAGGGTTAATCAATGGAAGCTTCACGATTCTTATATATTTCAAGATTTGGTGGTACATAAAATTAGAATAAAATCTTATGAAGGTTACCCAAGAATAAACCAAAGCCCCTAATTAATCTAAGTATTTACAGATTAGCACTATAGTGTGCAAAGAAATACAGAAGCATGGAGGTCATACGAGAGCTTGAATTTGAAAATGTTACTGTGTAATAGTGTAGCTAGTAATTAGCTTTTTCCACAAATTGGAAAAAACAGTCTGAGGAATCATAGTGACCAGATATTCATTCTTCTAAATAAAAAAAAAGGATTTATTGATGCAATGAATTCTCTGTTTTTAAAGCTTAAGGTGGTAGATTTTAGAAGCACCACTTTATTACACCTTCAGTCTATTTTAAAAATAGACTTTTGTAATTCAGAATGGATCATAGCATGTACATTATCTTATTTTCCATTTAGATCATATTGATTAAATCCAGATTCATAATGAAGTAATAGATTCTGATTTTGAATTCAGTTAATAGCCCCATGTCAGCAGCAGTTTAAAATGCAAGTACGTCTTTTCTCTTCAGCTTAAAAAAGCAGGCTGTACGTCAGCTTGCTTTTATACTGTGTGTAGTTATAAAAACTGTCTAGCTTTTGCAAAATTCTCTTTGCAGGTACTCATTAGAGGAATTTAAAAATCTGCCTAACACAAAGTCTGTATCATCTATGATTGGCAGTACCCAAGGTCTTAAATTGCTCTACTTGGAGAAACTAGGGATTGAACCAGAGATTTTCACCAAATAGTATGTGTTCTGAGCACTAGCCCCATTTACTTTCAACTTCCCCAGACAGTCCCCTGTCTCATTAAAACAGTAGTTGTTAGTAGTTGTAGTTTTTCACTATCATTGCCATGTCAGAAAATCCGTAACTTTAATCTCATGCCCTGGCCTAGGCAAATTATTTTAAAATGATTAATTTTAATCTGTTGCATGCTGAAAATAATCAGTGCTTTAATGGAGGGAAAGACTTTGTGACTTTGAAAGCACACATAAAGCATCTGGAAATTTAAGGGGCTTGAACATATACTAAGAACTGTTTATTTAATAAATATGATTGCAACCTAAAGGCCTGAGTTTAAATTTCAGTCCTGCTGAACCTACTGCAGTTACTGTATATGCCCAGTTACTTGGAGCTACTGAACTTACTTCTGAGTAGGCAATATAGAATTGTGATTTTAATAGGCTTCAAAGAGTGAAGCATACCAGAAGCTAAAAATATATTCATACCTGAAAGGCAACGTCACAGAAGGAAAGGCCTTAAATACCTGGAAAAAAAATGCTTTGGAAGTAAACAATGCAGAAGATACATATAGCAGCAAATTCAAAATCTAATTTTATGTGCAATTGCTACAATAGCTATGATTATAGCAAGATCAGTGTACCTGATACATCATTACATAAGGCTGATTGAATTAAAATGCTCATACATATGAGAAAGAGATAATTCATATGATCATTCATACAAGTGCTGCCATCCTCTTGCGGTAAAAAAAAAAGAAATCAAACATCACTTACACAGGAGTAACTTCTTTGTTTAAAGATTCTTATATCTGAAAACCTAACAAGGAGTAACATAGAATTACTGTGCCTATACTCTTGCCAATGAATGGAAATTAGAGCTATTTTTGTATTCGATGGAAAGTTCTCTGTCAGTTCCAGTGAAACAAATTTCTGCCATATCTAGTTAATATGAGAGAGTATCACTGACACGTTTTCCATGCTACTGGTCACCACGTTACCATATTATGCAATAATCATCGGAAAGCATAAAGTTTCTGAACTCTCAAGCTCTCATCAGTACATGTGAGGTTAATTCATCACAGATCAAAATTACTAGAAATTCATAAACCAAGGACTATAGAAGCCATGTCATTTCCTTACTCAACACCCATTTGTTGGTCATGGTGTAAGAAAACCTGCTTCAAAGTTCATGTTTAGAAATGGTTACATTAGGTATGGATACTGTTTCAGGGCAGATAACAAGAGATTATATTAATGTGTCACCTAAAAAACCCTAAATATAGCTGTTTTTAGAATCTACATACTGATTTTAAGATTGAATAGTGAAAGTAAGGGGCTTTTGTTCACCCATTCATTGTGCAGATAAGGTATTACACCTACTCCTATGAGATTATATATGCACTTACCTGTAAAATAACAGAGTGGTATGGATTGGATACAGCCTAAGCTAGTCACCAACTTGTTCTTCATAGACATGCACAGAATGACACTGCCAATCATGGTGTAACTATCATTCCAAAGATATTCTTTAAGAGGACACATTAATTAGCGAGAAGAGAATAATTCCAGAATTAACACAGGAAAAACTCTTGATTCAAGATTCTTCCTCAATTCTTGACTCAAGAAATATTAAATATCTTTTGGTTTCTAGCACTATGATCCCAAGAAAGTAGTTCTACAAGATAATTGCAAGATCAGAGTTAAAAGCAGAGGAAAATAATGGCTACAAAAAACCTCCATCTGGAGAAAAAGCAGTAATTTCGCTTAGCTAAAGACTGCGCCTTTAGATAGTTCGGAGGCAGATCTTTAACTACTCACACTATATCATGATGATGGAACACTGAAAATTCAGAGTTTGTCCCTTTATTTCTAACACTGTCATCAAGTACCAGTGTAAAATGTTAACAAAGTACCAATGGATTGCAATGAAACAGTTTGTTTGGAAATAAACAATTTAAAATGCATACCAGCATGTAACAGTTACCATGGGAAGGCAGTAACTGACAAAACAAATATGGTAAAAGAAAATTATTTACTAAAGTTGTGGGTTTATTTTTTTGTTGTTCAATTTATATGGCTGCCCACACACCAGGGCAAGTATCATAAGCAATATTTAGTACCATAAGCCAGGGTTCCTCAACCTTGGCAACTTTAAGATGGGTGGACTTCAACTCCCAGAATTCCCCAGCAGGCTGGCTGGGGAATTCTGGGAGTTGAAGTCTACCCGTCTTAAAGTTGCCAAGGTTGAGGAGCCCTGCCATAAGCAATTCAATCAATCAAGTTCGTTACAGCCCTAAGGCCAGATACAGTCAAAACATCTAACAGCAGTCTTACATCCTTCTACATACATACATACATACATATATGACAGAAAACAGTAAATATAATATGGCCTAAAATAATTAAGAATAAAAATACTAAAATAAATCAAAATAAAATACTATTGTAAGAAATTCCAAACCTAGGTAATGATGCGGTGTATCATACAGATAGTAGCACAAAACTGGACAACTTGGGCAGATATTTTTGAGTCCTTGTTTGAAAAAAGTAACATTAAACAGAAATCACATTTCCTACCTGGAAATTTCTTCAAGATCAGATATATAAGGGTCTGTCTAGACCCTTATATAGGGAGCAATATAGTAGCATATGGCTTAGAGTTTCTACTGAGCCATCACCACATGGTCACAACCGAAGGTGCATCGGAGTGTGCTTAAAACATCCAAAAAGGACTGCTGAAGGCACCTGGCTAAGGTGAAGGCCTTACAAAATTTCAGAATTGTAACAGCTGATAAATAGGAGGCTGGAATGAACCCTTATGGGAGAAGATGAGAAATATTGATATGTAGCACCTTACTTAAATTTGTTTGGAGATCTATATCCCAAATTTGTTAAGGGTGTTTCTAGCATTATCAAAACCTAATGAGCACAGACTTTCCATAGAGAAGCCCAGCAATTTAATTTTATCTAAGGCTTTTTTAAGCCATGATGATTTAAAGCAATCTCTAAATACTAATGGGGCTAGACCTATAGGAAGTAGAATTAACTTTAACCAGAACATAAGAAGAAGAAACCATGCCCTAGCAGCCAATGAAACTATACCTGTTTCTACATGTAGGATAGCATTTTTGACACTTTTTGGAACCATCGATATAGCTCTAATACACTTATTTTGAATGGTTTCAATAGTACTAAGCTTTGCAAAGGAGCAAATCTGAGAGCCATAAGGAAGCTGAGACACTTTGCAAGCTGCAGGGATATAATGGGCTCCTTTTGAATGGTAAAATTTAACAATAGCTGAAGAGGTAGGTTGTGCAACATTTGCCCAGTAGAAAAAATGAGCATTCCAGGATAAGGAAGCATGGAACTGTACTCCAAGGTATTTATAGGTGCACACCAGTTCAATTTGAATCCCATTTATTTGCCATTTGTGAATTTTATGACAGCGTCAGGCAAAAACTAGAACTTTGGTTTTCTGATACTTTATTGACAGTTTATGTTCTGTGCAAAATAAAGCTAGAGCCCTAAGTGCTTTTCTCATTCCCACCTGTGAAGTAGACATAATAGCTACATCATCGGCATACAGTAGTATGGGCAAGTATACTACAGGGCAAGTACCATAAGCAATATTTAGTACCATAAGCAATTGGCTTAATACCATAACAATTGTAATCTTGGATTGAATTATATGGATTTGATGTTTATAAGAAATTGATAAAAGTAGATGAAACAGTATTTGCACACCAGATTTAAATATTTGGGTGGGGAGTGCTAGGCTATGTTCCATCCTTGTGGGTCTGTCTTCTCTCATTTTCTCCTACAAAGATTTTATTGAACATACGATGTGGTTTGATTTATTATTATTTAATGACACTTTGGGCAAAGTTTTTGTTAATGCTATTTGCTTGGTTTTAATAGGTTAGTATTATGGTTTTAGAGACATATTGCATATACTAAAAGTGAAGTGATGACCATTGGCCAATTCCATAGTAGCCCATTTGCCATACAAAATATGCACAAAATCAAAATTACACTGCTATAACCACGAACAGCATGACAGCTATGAAAAGTGCGAAATATTTCTATTTACTTCCTAAGGATCTTCCCATGCATTTAACTCTTGGCCACTAAGGCTGGATATTGCCTCAGGAAGTAGATCTTCTTGCAATGGTACTGTGTGGCTACACGAATAACGATTTTTCCATCTTCCATCAACCAAGAAATGTAAATAAGGTGTTTCTCAAGTTACAATACCTGCCCAATGAATTAACAGCAGATTGACAGATCCCAGTAACAAATTATTCCAAGATTAAAGCAGAAAAGAGCATCATTTGTTGTCACCTCCTATTCCCAGGTAAAGCCAATCAAACATCAATGTCTAAAGTAGGGCTACCAATTCTGGACTGAAAAAAACTGGACAATCTCTACATGGCAACAATGAGTTATCTTTTGCAACCCAAATCTAATTATCGTTCATCCTGCACAATGCTTTTTTTGCAAACCTGCACTGGCTTCCAAACATCCACTTTGCTAAAGCAGATAAGTCTATGCCATACCGTTACAGACACCAGAATTAAACCTGTGCCTTAAATGCCAACTTTGTTCTCATATTTACTTTGGCAACATTATTACACAGCCTAATAGTTTCACCTACAACTGGGGAACTTAACCTAGTTAATGTTCCCAATATGGTATATACTACCACTATTCAACAATGTCTTGCCAGAGTTCACATTGGCAATTTAGCCAATAATAAAAAATAAATAGGCCAAATCTGGAATCATAAATGGTCATATTGGAAACCAGCGAAGGCACATTTCACTCCTTCAAGACATTCTGTGGTGACCCCAAGAATAATTGAGAAGATGAATAGAAAGATTGGTTTCAGGATGAAATAGTGGCATCAGAAATTATAAGATTTAATGCAATTCTTCATGGATTCAACGAAGACCAACTTTCTTATCTCATAACATACATTAGCTAGCTTCTGAATGCAAGAACATCTGTGGCTCTTTCATCATTCTCTTCCTTCCCTGGCTTCCCTTCCAACAAAAGTTATGCATTTGTATGTGGGAAATCTGATGCAATCGTAAATGTGGTAGTCTTTAAGAGGCCACAAGACTCATTTTACATTAATTTTACTGCTCAGTTTTTGTATCAGAGGCAGGACAGAGAATAGCAAGCTTATTGCCCATAAAAAATTGCAACAGCAGTATACTAAAATGCAAATATGAACACGGTGCTTCTTCATTTGGCAGAGGCTGTCATTATAAATCTTGAAGGAAAACAGGCATAATACACTGTATTTATTCTTCCAGGCATCCTTATGATTCTTTTCAAGAGGTACCCTAACTTTTTAAATCATACTACCTTACAATGGCTTCCCTATTACAAATGTGAGATTGAATCTATATTCCAGTCTGGGTAAAGTATAACATCTATGAATAATTTCAACTCAGGGCAGGCAAAAATGTGGTTCCTCAGAAGTAAGATCTGCAGCATCATTCTTTGGGATGGGGAGAAACACACTTTCACTTTTTCTGTTCCATAACTGAAGTAATACAAAAAGCTAGTATCTGGGACAGGCCTCCTTTTCTTGAAAGTTATCCAGTACTTTACTGTTTTTTTGTTCAGCTCACACTGTTAAGTTGGTCCTGCCCAGGAAATTTTTATTTGCTCCGTGTCCCTATATATAAAACCCATAAATGGATACCACAAATCAATTCTTTGCTCACAAAGTACTTTAGTATTAAGATTAGGTCTCAAGATTTATATGTTGCCATGCAAGTTGGAACTTGGCTCTCCCAAGTTCTTAACAAACCACACTTAACATTCTTGAGTGAATGAAAGCTCAACTTTTCTCAGGCAGAGAAGAGCCTCAGAGAAATCTTCATACACATTACACTAAAAATTGAACTTGGAAAAGAAAGGGAAAGCTTGGAGGAAGAACACTCCGCCCCCCAAAAAAAGCCATTGAATGCATTATTTCCATAGGAAAAAAATATTTTATTATTTTTTTTAAGAACAAATTCAGTTTGAAACAGATGTGGAATGTGAATTTTCATAGATTTCAATTTCTGGAAGGGACTAACTGCAACGTAGAACAAAAGCAGATTTCAAAACTAAGACAGTCTAGGTTTTTTAAAAAAAGAAAAAATATTTATAACTCAAGCGTAATACTGTGTTACTTACAAACTGGACAAAGGAATTTTTAAATAAATATTCATGGTACACAGTTACAGCACAAATATGCAGCAATTTGGCAACCTTTTTAAATCTTATCTCTTTATCCTGGATACTGTGCAAAGGGGAATGACACGGCCTTTAAACAAGCTGTAGCTAAATACATAGCAAAAGTCAGATTTTATACAAAACATCTCGCTTAGACTTTATAAAAAACCAGTGTTGCTCTATATACACAGTCTGGTTAAGAAAAGATGTTTATTCTTGTTTCCATGTGTATTTTTATTTAATCTTTATTTAAAAAGGTGAATAAGGCTACTGTAACACCCCAAATCCATATACAGTAAATCTGAACTTATTTACAGCATCTTCACTCTTAAACAGGATGATGTAAATTTCAAAAAGTTAGGGGTAACACAAGCAAGGCATTTACAGTAACTTTTCAAAGCTGAACCAAACACCAACTCAAGGAATAGTTGGTAAGATTGTCATTATTCTGCACAAGACACAACACAGGTACACGGGGCTCTTCTCTCCCCACCTCCCCTTCCTGGTTTGCAGGTTGGTCTTCTTTATAGTTTTATCCAAGATCCCCCTTCCCCATGTTTCGTACATAATGAGAAGGTAACTGACTGACTAACCACCTCTTTTGGGTTATGTTTTTTTTTTTTTTTTAAACAAGCCCATCTACGTTTCCAAATCCCCTCAAAATCTTAATGACTTACAAGAAAAACCTTGCATGGATGGATTCATAGAGAGAAAAGCTTTAGGAAAGAACTGCTTCTGTGCTGTAGTTAGTTACCATAGTAACCTCCCACAGAACCATGCTCCTCCTCTCCTTTCCTCTCCCCTCCATCTCTCTCCCTTCTTGCACCAACGTCATTTTCAGGTTCAGGAAATACCGAGAGTAATCATCTCTATGACAGGACTCTGGTGTGTGTGGGGGGGGGGTTTGTTTTGTTTTGGATTTTTTTTGCACGTGCTCTGTGGAAGTTGGGAATCTTAAAATGCTGTCGCTACAAGTTCTTTCCAGTCCAGAAAGTGAAGTGTTGCTATGGTAACAGGACTATGTGATAAGACATCTATTTTGCATAGCACATAAAAAAGTAGATTTATGTCCCCCAGGGTGCAGAGGTTGGAGGGAGAACAACAACTATGCTTCAAAGCAGGAACTTTATAGTTAAACTTTCCTATTGGTATCCAGCTCAAAATACTCCATCTCGTAAGGCAAGGCGGGAAAACACAGCACAGAACAGAAAAGCCATATCAGAATATCTTGTTAAAATACATTGTGTAGTTACACACTTATCTTCATGATTCAGGGGCTTTGTTACCTAGTCTACTGGTTATGTAAGACAGCTAAGAGGGCTAGGTTATTTTTACATTTCCTCTCAATATTATTCTTTTTGGAGTTAAAGATCTATTTTCTCCCAGAAGTAGCCAAATTGATTTCATGGTCACAGAGGAATTTCACATCTTCTGTACGGATTCTGTGCAATCTCAATATATAGATATATTAGTAATCTGAACAAAATTTGCTACCGTATATCCCCTGGGTTCTATACACCTATTATAAATAAGTCACACTATACCTCCCCTTCTTGTAGCTGAATGTGTTGCATCTTTACAGACCACAAGCGGTTTACCATATGTGCTTTATTTCAGAAAGAGAAAAATCCCACCAATGGCAGTACAGGACTAGCTCAAAATGCATTGCCAGAAGTCAGAATGTCAAAAGGCTTGATTGAAGGAAAAATACAATCCTGACCAATTTTTATAGAGATGTGAATGCTTGTTTTAAGTGATGGAATTATAGCCCTCTTGACCATTAAGCTTGTGATTTTTCTATGTCAGATGTTGCTGTTTTCTTTTTTTCCCTATGATTAGATAAAATGTGATAAGTAATAGCAGCTGCGTCTGCTTTTTTTTTTTTTTTTTTAAAAGAAGAAGTCATTTGAAGCAGACCAAGATTTTGCTACAGCTAGTTCAAAGCTGTACATCTTATTGCTGGTAAAGTACCACAGCAGTTGCACCCTAATATATCACCAGCAGCCTTCTATTGTCTTGTCTTCCAGGCACATTAATTTACTTGCACTCTTTTAGCCTACTTTGTGGGAGAACTATTTTCTCCTGCAAGTTACTATTTGGGAAAACCTTGGCATCCTTCAAGTGCAGACCCTAATCAGCTGCTCCTATTGCTGTGTGTTAACACTCTTCATTGAACTCCGGATATCAAAGTGCTGTGCTACTTAAATTGTCTAGCTTTGTCTAGTTGATATTCCAGAGACAGTAGCATTCTTTCAGCCCTTCCCTCTCTCTTTTGCCACATGTCACTTATATTGTTGATTCTGCTGACAAGCTAGCTTTTGGCTGGAAGATTCTCCTTTCAGCAAGCCCAGTCTCTCCCAAAGCATTATCCATTCAAGTAAGGCTGCTTTCACAAACAGGTGGAGTATGGAATGGTAAAAAAATAATATAAAAATCACTTTTCCAAAAGCAATGCAAGATATGGAGTGCATGGATTTTCATATGAAGGATGACAGAATGCTATTCAGTTGAAGTAAAATGCCACAGGGACTGACTAAAAACAAACAAAAAAGTTTAAAATCTTACTTAAAAGCAGAGGTCTGTAAGACAAATCCATAAGCACCAAGAGAAGCACACACAAAGTCACAGGGCTGCATTTCAAGCTTGATGACTTAAGACTCTCTTCCCAGAATGCCTAAAACCATTAGTATCTGTGAGTTGCTCCATCTTCCCTGGGGGTTTTGTACGTGCCTGAATGCCTACAGCACATGGCTTAGAAGGTGATGAACAAACAGCAATTGCTATGGGAATCTTCTATGTTACTTCTTCCAGCTTCCAAGTAAATGCTTGTTCACCAAGACAGGAATTCTATAGACTTGAAAGCTGCCCTCTCAAAGCAGCTCTCTGTAATAGGGTGGGGCTTGCTGCTCCCTCCTCTGCATCTGGTCCAGGAACCAGCAGAGTGGCTCATCACAATCCCCAACCTCTGTGTCATGGATAGCATTTGACCAGACAGAGAGAGAGTTTCAAAAAAGGTACCACACTGAGTGTTCATCAAACCTTGTAATAAATGTTTGCTGGGCTCTGAGGGGGCATCTCTTGAACTATGTACACAGGATGTCCATAGTCACCACTGACTTTCTCATAGTGAGGGCAAAAGACACTATCTGCAGTCCTCAGAGGGATGATAATGTCACTGGGTTCAGACCCATTGTTGTTCCCACTGCGTTTTGGGGTTGCTAATGTACTAAGTGACAGAGTTGTTGTGTGCTGAGGCGAATGCTTCCTGTGTCTCCTTCGATACTTCAACAAAAGAACCACCAGTGTGATGATGATGAGGAGGAATATGATGGACCCTGAAGCTATCCCTGCAAATAAGGCCACCTCTGAACCAAGGATACTGGAATGTCCAGCTTTGCTCCCATCTGAGTTGGGACCTAGGAATAAGGTTTAAGGGGGAAGGGGAGAGAAAGAGAGAAAGAGAAGGGAGAAATCTAAGTTCAAAACAATCACTGTCCCATCACCACTTTGCAGCTGTCTTTAACTGTCTTATGAACAACCTGAATAACTAGATGCAACCAGTCATTCGTATTACAGAGACATTCTGACTGTTGCTCTCTGTCATGTTGCTCCCAAATTATACTTTGTTCTTTGAATCTATCTTCGCCCATTAGTAATAGACAACAGCACTGATAAAACAGCCTTTGATGCATGTCATGTGTCCACAGAAGTTGGCCAGCTTAAGGCAGCTAATACAATAAAATAGGGAAACAGATGAGTCTCAAGACTCGTAGCTAATCTGTCACTCTATTTTACAAATACTAATTTGCATTAAACTACGTATACTACTGTGTGTCTGCTCCTATCTGCATATGTATCTTTATTATATAGCTCAGAAATTAAAACAAAATGGAGACATTAATGAGCTGAAAAGGTATCTGTAGGCTTCAGTGTAACTGTTCTAATACTGACTGAAAGATGCAACTGGTATCTTCATATCAATCTTGAGATTCTGTCCAAACCCAAGTCTTGGGTTTGACTTTAATAGCTTTCCACACCCAATGTAGCTCAACTGGTACACAAAAAAAGCTGGGAGAGAACCTTATTTTGTAGTGGGGCATCATGACCCACTAGAACCTTCTAGAGCAGTGTTTTTCAAACTTGGCCACTTTAAGATGTGTGGGCTTCAGCTCCCAGAATTCTCCATGCCATGCTGGCTGAGGAATTCTGGGAGCTGAAGTCCACACATCTTAAAGTGGCCAAGTTTGAAAAACACTGCTCTAGAACAATCCAAGGTGCTGGTCATGGTTGGTAGCAAGGGACTTGCTGCTTATAGAATTCAAAATAGTTAAAGCTGTGACATCAGAAGCAAGCATAATGTGAGCAGCAGTCCTCATTGCAAGGGTATTTAAGTTTTATTAATTAAATCAAATGCTCTCTCACTGGAAAAATCAGCACTAATTTAGCTGCAACTGGATGCCTGTTTTAAGTTGGAATATTGCTGTGATGTTAAATTTAGGTGAAAACCCACCGCACACTATATTTGTAGTACAAAAGTGTTGATGCTTAATAGCTGCCAACTAAAAGATCTATAAGCATGAGAGCAAATAAATTTGAAAAGAAGCCATGAAACAACTAATGAGAATTTTAAAATAAACTAATATCTACAACGATTGAACAGTAATCTCAATTTGCTGTTCTTTCTGCTAACTTTCTCCAGTGTATTCTTTCTTGTTCAAGTGAAGTAAAGAGAAGAAGCTGATGTTAAAGTGGTGGCTGGCGACATAATTAATTAAGCAAAAATGCCAGCCACCATGGCATGCCAATAAAGGGAAAGAGGTCTTTTGAACCTCATTTGTTGGTGTCAGAAGATGGGAAATAGCAATACAGAGTACAGCAGTCACCATCATGCAAACATTATGAACGTAGCAGTGGATGGTTGCTCTAGCAGAAGAGCAAGCTGCTGATGTCAACAGGGACAACCTTTGTACAGCAACTATGTGTTTGCATGGGAAGCTGCAGTCCGGACAATATTTCTACTGCTATCCCCTCCAAGTAACAGTAGGCTGGTAGTTTCACCATGTCAGGAAATGAAACCTTCATAAACGCTGCCAGGACACAATGGTGGCAATCCATAGTTGGTTAAATATAAAAAGCATACTCAAACAAATAACAGAGTTTAAGGGTGCTTAACTATTTACTGGACTGCAACCAGTGTTTTCCTTTTATTCTTAAAAGTCAGTTCTTATCATTGCAAAATGTTTTGGAGCAAGGCCTGTTCCTAAAGTTTAGTAGCAAGTTTGTATGAAATCAAATTTATATGAAATCAAATAGAAGAGAGAGAGATTACATTTCTGCAGAAGTTTTATCCTCTTTTGGATTGATATATATATATATATTTTAATTTGCTGTTATATATTGAATTTGTTTAGTTTGCTTAATCTTTTTGGGTGCAATCCAATGATTCCAGGATCCACCAGATACTAGAGACTCCCTTTCATACATAGGTAGAAAAATGTGATGCACAGATTGTCCCTTGATCAGCAGCCAAAAGCTCCATGGCCATGCAGGTGATAAGGACAAAGGAACATACCAGAATGATATAAGGGAAGCTCTGAAGCTAAGCCTTTTCATTCCCCAAGATACTCTGAATTTGTATATGTGAGAGGGAGGGTTATGCCACTCTTGGAACAGGCATAGTTAACTTCTTTCCAACAGAATCAGTGGGAGGAAGCATGATTTTAAGAAGAGGAAAAAAGGAGAAAAGCCATTCTGTCACTCTTGTTGTAGCTGGTGCAAGCTCTAAGGAGTTTAGGAAGTGGTAGCTCCTCTGCCATAGGTAATTTCTCCCCCACCCCAGTCTCCATAGGATTGCATTTAGATAGCCCACAATAGAACCTCCTTCAGGATCTAGATGTTCTCCTGTTTACCTGCATGATCCTTTACAAAGGGACTTGTTGTGGAGCTTTTCCCGTTGGTACCAGCTTCCTGTTCCGGGCGTTTAGTTGGATCAGCATTATTTGGGGACCCACCAGAATTGGGAACTGAAAGAACACAAATGATTCACTACAAACTAACAATAATGTGCTTTATAAGCTGGTTATCAATTTTCATGAGGCATGAATGGCTTTGAACAGAAGGTCCTTTATGTAAGACTACAAGGAGATATGAGAATGTAATTTTCCTCTTTAAAGCAAGCTTTAAAAAAAAAAACAAACCTATATAGTTATTTTAGAGATTTAGATTGTGAAGCTATCAGCGAAAATGAAGGGGATTCCTGAAATTGGCAAGAAAGCCTTTGCAAATGACATTTCAGCACAGCCAAGCAAGTTGATTGACTACTAAACCAACCTCTAATTAGGAAGAATAATTATTTCTTTCCTTGTACAATAGGTTATCTGTAGATGAGAAAAAGACCATGAACAAAACCCTCATTTTTAGTGAGGTTTTGTTACAAGCAAGCTATGAAAACATTAGCTCCCTCTCCTTTTAAAATAATTTTGAGCTGTGAAACTGTAGTTTAATATATAGTCTACAAGCAAGAATAACTGGAGCACATAGTGTTCAAGGATACTTTATCCTTCCAAGAAGAGTTGTTCAATGAAAAGATCTTAGTGAATTAACTCTTCCTATAAAATCTGTCAGCAACCCAGGTGCAGAAAATAGAATTTACTTCAGAACATAAAAGAAGACAGTTTCACCTGCTTTGCAAAGCCAGGGTCATTGGATTGGGGAGCAAGGACTATTCACAGTTGTTTAATGAAAAATAATAACAGTACAAAAGATGATCCCTACCTTGTTCAACTTTCATGAGGATCTTCATGGCTTTTGTCTGGCATACACCTCCCTCCTGGTTATCCAAGCCTTCCAGCGATCCATTGGATGTTGCTGATTAAAAAAATAATAAAACATCAAATGAAAGTTTCAGAATACCAACAAGTACAGCCACACAAAACAAGAGTAGTTGAAAATGGATATCACTTGTCCAAATTTACATCCTGTTGTTTAGGTTTATCCAGAAAAAGCTATGAAATATTGGCAAGTAAGAGAACAAAAACACATCCAATACAGGCTGTGCTATATTCCTGATATCTGGTACACATTTTTAGGTTTCTAATTCATCCAGATGCCTTTTTCCATAACTGTCAACTGGCTTATTATGCATACGTTTGTTCTCCACACCCAGCATCTCCACTCCCTTGAAAAAATGAGTTAGCTCAGGAAAAAAAAAAAAGTTTGCCAAGTTCAGCAGGGCAAGAAAGTTTATTTTTTTATTGAATTGACATTCCACAGATTAAACAAATCAAGTTTTTTTAGATTGTGAAAAATTGCAAATATCTTTGATTTACAGTTTGTAACAGTTCACATATATTCCAACGCCTGCCTTTATACGCTAAAAGGGTAGGATATGATGTGGATTGGAGCCTAGCATCTATTTAGCTTTGTATCTTCAGCGAGGCAGGTAACCTCTGGGTTTACTTGAAAAACAGAAAAAAAGGACATCAGATAAAGATAAAAGATATTTTTAAAAAATTATGCAGTAATTCAAATTGTTTCATCTCTTTCCTAATTCCTTAGCTTATTTATCTTAACAGAAATATCTTAATCCTCTGACTACATTTATCTAGTGGTATACACCAACCCTAACTTGAAAAGAGACACACTTTCTCCTTAAAATGGAAATGCATTACTTGGCAACATTCTCATTGCAGCAATCCTATTATTTCAGCTTACCGCTCTCTTCACACAGCCCAAATGCATGCTCTAAAAGTGCTGAGAGTGTATGCAGATTAGTTGAGAGCCAAACACAAGAAAGGTGTCAGTGCTGGCTCCTCAGAAAGCTGCCACTAGAGCAGAACTGGAGAAAATTCCTGACACATTATTGATCAAAAGACCATAAGGGACAGGATGGAATCTACAGGCTACCGATCTAATACACAAATCAGCCAGAAATAGTGTTGCAGATCGTCCGTCTTGATTTACAAAACTAAAGTTGCTAACTGATTACAACTCTGCTAAATGGCTGATCTGCATTTTTAAAGGAATCCTACACACGCACACATGCACACACAGAGTGCTCTTCAGCCTTTCAAAGCACATATACCACATCTGGCCACTTACTAAAAATATTAAAGGGAAAAGGAAAGGCCATGAAAATACTTGTAGGGTTTCCCATGGAGAAAAAGTAATTAAATGGGACTTCTGGCACTAAGCAGAATCTCCCTTTCATCTAATTTAGATAGGGCCCCATAAATCGTCTTTTTCTTTAGGTCTTTTAGTTATCCCACATTTTTTCCTGGGGGGATTTCTTTTCTTAAAATGTACCTTATATATATATTTCCTGTTTCCTTCATAGGCCCAGAGTCTTTCACTAGGTCTTCCCAGCCCCATGTTGATATTTTTCTTTCTCTAATCTTCTCACTAGCTGCAAAAGCTATGAACTTTTTCTCTGCCTTTGATCTACTTCTTGCTTTTGTTCTACTTCTCCCTCCTTGTGGGTGTAACATAATTCCTCCCTACATGAACTTCCCCTTCTTGCAGCTCCCTCTCCTATTTTCCTGGATTCTGAAGCGCGTTTTGTCTTTTGGTGTTAGAGACAAACAGCTAACAAAATTTCACCTCTTCATTTTCTAACTTCTGCTGTACATTTTTAAAGTGAGTAATTCAGGAGAAAACAGATCTGATGTGTTACATCTGCACTGCTAGAAAATAATGGAGATGTATAGTTTTGTTTTGCTGAGATCTTTTTCTTCCCCCAGAGAAAAGAAAATCAATACTAAGAACCAGTTTTGGACATAAATCAAATGCATCTTTTTGCTGTGTTTTTATGACCTTTTTGTTTTTGCCTTTGTGCCCATACAGTTTACAGAAATAATAAAATTAAACTCCAGTAGACAGGATAGTTAATAAACTATGACTTGTTCTTCTTAATGCCAAGATGCAGAAATTCACTTTCCTTTACCTACCTTTCTCTGATTAAAATGTAACAGAGCATACCGGTGTTATACTGATCTTCAAAAACCTTGAAAACTAGTATTGCCAAAGAAAAGTATACTATTATATGGTTGTGTTCCTTAAGGATCTAAACCTGCCTGGCTTGAAGCTGATTTTGCAAAAGTGCTTAAAAGTCTCAACTGAAAGTTACATTTATAATTTAGTATAGTCTGACGGAGTTATGAGTATCTGGTAAATGATTTTGCCAGTATCAGAATTATTTACTGTGGGAGCTAGCGGCTCCTTTCAGAGCCAATTTACTCTAAAAATCATGTTTTTACATGTTTACTTTTCCTTGCTTCTACTAAAGAATTCTCTGTTCAAAACTCTTAAGAATTTATACTTTCATGTGTCTGAATAACCAAGTGAGTGTCTTCCTGCACCAGCTAATGCAGTGTTGTCCAAACTTGGCCACTTTAAGATGAGTGGACTTCAACTCCCAGAATTCCCCAGCCAGCCATGCTGGCTGGAGAATTCTGAGAGTTGAAGTCCACTCATCTTAAAGTGGCCAAGTTTGGACAACACTGGGCTAATGCATTCCGTGTGTGTGTGCACGCGTGCCATGTTGTATATGACTAAAGAATAATTTGCCAATGTCTAGCTAATTCTGTCAGAACATTTGCACATTAGAACACACAAGTTCTCACCAGGCTATTATATTCCTCAACTTTTATCCTTCCTTTAAATACATTTCAAATACATTTACAGGTTTTGTCCAAAATCACAACATAAGGTCCAGCTCCAATACAAACACACTCAATGTGGTAGCCTTGGTGGATCTTTTCATCCTTAGTTCCTGTCATGAAGGCTGAAGGGACACAGGAGTCAGGAAACTACACAAGAGCAATATTTCTGTCAGACATGGACAGAAGCAGCTTCTGACACTGCCCACCTGACATGACCCACATTCAACCAGGTTCAGAGCCACCTAGTGTCTAAACTGTGGCACCATCTACCATGTAATAGATGCAATGCATTGCTGAGGGCCATGAAATCAGATCACAGCAAAAGTGCACCATAATAAAAATTAAGTGCCTAGCTACTTATCAGCAATTTGCTAGTAAATCAACAATTTGTGCATGTTTGCAAATTAAAAAGACAAACTCTGGGTTGCCACATTAGCTAAGTTTACTTTTCTGTGATGTCCAAGAACATTTGTAACTTACAGCTCAACAGTAAGGCTTCTGCTGGCCATACTTCAAACCAGAATAAAACTGTTTAGACATGCTGTTCCCATTTTCTAAAATGTTAGTATCTGTATTTCAGTCAAACTTGCTATACAGAGAAACATAAAAACTGGAACCATGTTTTGAATGCCTCTATATAAATGTTTATAACATTAATTTCTGCATTTATAAACAAGTTGTCTAGTTTTCTATTATTTGACCCAGTACTACACAGCTTGTAGTCCAACAGGCTAAAATAGCCTAATATTTTCTGGGGGATTTTAGCATTTGGAGTACAACCTACAAATTAATATTTTATTATTAATATGATATGAAGGCAGAAAGTATTTTTTCTCATATTTCAGATACAAATAAATTAGTAATGTTTGAAAATGCATGAAACTGCAAAACATCAACCATATATTTCTGTTAGACTACAGAAGCACAGTGTGTCTCAAGCTGTGTTGGCCTACTTGGATGTAAACTTGTTTCCATCCATTTATTTCCTGAATGTATAGGATTTTTAAAAAGCATGGTTACAGCAATAAAAATTAGGGCTGTGCAAAGCATTTGAAATGGGTATGAATACAGGTGCAGAAAAGCATGCCTCCTCCAATCGTTATAACAGCACATCCTTCAGAAAGTTCAGCATGGCAATTTTGAAGTTCTTTCCCACAGGTGTGCATATGCACACACTGCTTTCCTGCCAGTCTTCCCATGCACAAACAATAATTCTGCTGGTATTGCCAGTGAAACAAAGCGGCTGTGCACACAGGCACATGCACAGCTGAGACAAGGCTTTCTGAGGACACAGCTGCTTTAATGCTTTAAGGAACAGTGTTTTAGTCAAGCCCATTGTGTGTTGCAAAGTGCCCTTTTCAAGGCTTTAAACAGCCAACATAAACATTATGAAAGTGGTTCAAGGCTGAAGGTGCTTCCTAGATTTTGTGTGTGTGTGTGTGTGAGTCAGTGCTGACTCCTGGCAACTGCCTGGACAAGCCCTTGCAGTTTTCTTGGCAAGGTTTTTCAGAAGTGGTTTGCCATTGCCTTCCTCTTCCTAGGGCTGAGAGAGCACGACTGGCCCAAGGCCACCCAGCTGGCTTTGTGCCTAAGGTGAGACTAGAACTCAGAGTCTTCTGGCTCCTAGCCTGGTGCCTTAACCACTACACCAAACTGGCTCTCTCTTCCTAGATTTACCTGGTAGAAATATCTACATTTTGGCCTTTAGTAGGCAATTTTACATTAAAAAGACAGGAAGTCCTTTCAACCAAGATTTGATCTGTCATATATCTTCAGAATCTGCAAAATCCTTATTTACAGAATGAAATGTATCTCACTCCAAATGAAGAAGGAAAAAAATTAGAGTGCTAGACAAAGAATTTCAGGGGTATTATTTTTATACAGTTCCTGTGGAGTGGAAGTAATATTACATTTTAATACTTCTTCATTTGATTGTTATTATTCTACCTCCCAGAAGGCTAAGCCACTACCTAAATCTTGACTGCTTTCAACCTATCAAGTTAGTAACATTGCTCTAATCAGATGGAGAATTAAGCTTCTGGATTTGTGCCTAGATACAGCCTTTCATTCACAAAGAGATTAAAACAAAGGCAAGACACATACAAAACACACAAAATCAAAACTCATCCCTAATTCCAAACAGAATGCATTTTTTAAAGCAAGCAAATATTATTGCAATGAAAAAGCAGATGGTAACAGTCAGCTACCATTTGGATGCTAATGCCCATTCCAAATGCACCCCCATTTTTAAGTAGTTTAATAATATAATAACCTTTGGGCCACATTACTATAATTCAAGCAATCATTTAATTCACACTAAATAAGATGAATGATGCATTTGATTCATACTACCTTGTGAATAATCTTGGAAGAGATTACATATAAATGATAAATGGAGAAAATATAAAATATTCAAATAATAACTGCTATATTGGGGGGGGGGAAGAGGCATTAAAAGAGGCACTAAAGACCCAGCTTTAAACATTTTCCAGCTAGCTCAGTACATTGTCCATTACAGAATATGAGCACAGAACTTCCATTTTTATTGTACTGCTGTAACGCTGGAAAGGTTAATGGAAGTAGAAGTAACAGGAGATGTTTAGTGGAACTGCATGTAATGCAAGAGACTAACTTCAACAGTCAAAATTGTCACTTACATTTTCTGTTACAAAGGTTAGTTGATTGTTTTCAACAGCTAAATCTTGTGTCTGCTGAATGGCTAGAGATACCTTGCTTTCTTCCCCCGTCCTCATCTCCCATCTCCAACCAGCTAAAGACAGTTAATGTAGATCCATGTATGAAAAGATGCCCAAAAATATCACACAGGAGAGAAATTCAAGATGCCTGGCAGAATCCTCAGAGTCTGTAGAAATCTGCTAAAGGACTAGTTATCTGGTTATCTGCTGGAGGATTGGGGTATATTTCCACCTATGCTCAGTCTGTGAGTTTGCAAATATCCAGATATTACACATTGCCAAATGTTACAGTTGATCTGCTAAAGGGAACTAAATGTTGAAACTTCTTTCTGCTTGGAGAAGTGAATTGAAGTTTTCACTGTGATTATGGGCAGTCAGAAAGATTTAGTTTACATCTAGTTTTTATGAAGTTATTTTTCTTCCTTAAATTCTGGTACACAAGTACTGGGTTCATTCAGATATCATGTTAGACTACATTTCAGAAAAGAGGTGTACAACTTGTATCTCCAGAGCTGCCTGTGGTCTTCCAAAGCCTCACATACAACCACAAGAGAACTGTGGGAAAAAAATTAAATTGCAATTTCTGTCATTATAAACATCATTCAATACAGCACTTTCCTTCTAATTAAATGTATGTGTAGATGAATTTTGTCCCCACAGTGTCAATATGTTTAATGTGGCCCTCAGCATATTACTAAAAGGGCCAATTGCAGTGCACAGCTTGAAAAGAACTTTAGAAAATATGTGAAAAGGCCCCTGACTCTTGAGTCACCCACTCCCCTTTCCTCCACCTTTTACAGTTAATGAAGAAACCACCGGAAGTTTTGGCATCTGTTTAAACCAATCAAGCTTACCAGGACAAGAAGTGGTTAGGGAAATAAGCCAAACTTATACAGTAGTTTATGATCCTGTTTTTTTCCTTCAGTTAACTGAGAACAGATGTGGAAATCATTGTACAACAATGAGACACTGCACTCTCCAGATCTTTTAGACTACAACTCTCATCAGCCCAGCCAGTACACCAACTATCAGGGATAATGAGATGGCAGATCTATAGTTATCCATCATTCTGTTCCCCAGGTTAATCTCTCACTGGTAAAGACGACAACGCTCCAGAATAAACCTATTATCTTTTTGTACATTTGTTCAATCTCTGAAGCATTCTAAAATTTATCCAAGCTATACCACTACTATTGCCAATAATGTTCTGCAGTTATTGCTGATTTTCTAATTACTACTTCTTTGTACAAAGAATAGATAATACAGCTTGACTAAGGAGAGCTGGTGACGAGCAATAATTTTTGAAAGTGGAAGTGTCTGAGAAGCCTTCTTGTAGGTCTCCAGATGTTTTGGGCTTCAATTCCCATTAACTGAAGTCCAACTCATTGGAGAGCATCAGATTAGAGAAATATACCACAGCTGATGCTTCTGGATATTCTGTTTACCAAAGACAAAAATGGGATGACAGTGTCCTACATGAACACATGATAATAGGGGACGAGAAAATGCTTCTTATGCATCTCTAAGCTCCATATAAGATGTAATGCACTCACAGAGCTACTGATTTCTTGAACATAGTACAACATGATAAATAAAAGTGAAGAAACCAGAGACTGGAACAAAGTCAAAAGTCTCCTTCTGGGTGATCAAGCAAAATATATTCTGTTTATTGTCCTCTTTGGGGGATTAAAAAGTAATATGAAGAAGCTCTTTCAGAGATATTAAATACATATGACTTGAAGTTATATTTCAGAAATTCATATTATTGAGCTCTTAGCCAACTTTCTCCAAATACCAGCCTTAAAAAACTTAAACAAAACCAATAAAAATTAGAGGGAATCACCAATGTTTCATATCTCATAACAACAATAAGAACAATTTCTCATGTAAACTGTATTTGTTCTAATATGAATTTATAAGATTTTCAAGTACATTGCCTTTAAAAGAAATCTTTTTAAAAATATGTTTGCCATAAGATTGGATATTTATGCTGTAGCCGATGTCAGTTGCTTCCACTTTCATTAAATGCCTTCTTTAGTAAGCATCAAGTAATTACTTCTTAGACATATGTTATCTAATTTTACAAGACAGTTTCAAAAACACCCAGACTTACACTGGCAGAAAAACCACAAATCAAGGTGCTTGTTTTAGTAGCAGCAAGAAATTTCACATAAGCAGCTGTCTGTGGTGATCTAAGCACAGGGCTTTAATTAAAAGTATTACATTTGCTTTTATACCAATCCCCTGATCCTCAGTCCTCAGGAGCTTGAAAGCTATAGAAGAAACTCTCAGACAGGGTTTAAAGCCCACAGAGGCTCTCAGTTACTGTGCTAGTTGAACTATGATAGACTTCATTCCTAATGCAGATTTCCATTTAAATTTAATTATTGATGTAAGCAGTTTTCTAATGCTAGAATGTTAGATAGATCAAAACACAGGTCCTAGTGGCCACAAATACATGCCTCGTTTTTGTTTTTTTTTTAAGCAGATTATGTTGCTGAATATCCTGTCACATCCAGAATTAGTGAATATATTCCTTTAGAGCAAAAATTCCCTTTGAAAAAACACCGCAAGCTCTCTATGTTCATCTTGTTTGGTTTTTTTTTTATTTATTTAATTTATTTATCTATTTTAAGCAACAACCTTATCCATTGTTTCTTGCTTTTGTTTAATAATTAATCTATGGAACCATAACTGAAACTAGAATATAAAAATTATATACCAAGAGGAAATTATTCATAATTACTCATAAGGCAGATCAGCATAATGCCCCTTCTTTTCAGGGGCTCCTATAGGCAAGAATAAAAAAAGTCAAGATGGTACTATGACTGCATAATTGAAGACCTGCTCCTTTTTTACATGCAGCTGCCATCTTGACTTTTATAACTTTCTCTCTGTCCCTGTCCCCCAGATGCCCCTGCTGCATTTTCAGATCTTGAGATGTGGCATTAAAAGGTGAAACTTGAAAAATTAGAATATCGTGCAAATGTTCATTTATGTCAGTATGGCAACTCAAAAGGTGAAACCAATATATGAGATAGACGCATTACATGCAAAGCGAGATATGTCAAGCCTTACTTTGGTATAATTGTGATGATTATGGCGTACAGCTTATGAAAACCCCAAATTCACAATCTCAGAAAATTAGAATATTACATGACATCAATAACACAAGGATTGGAAATAGAACAATATCGGACCTCTGCAGAGTATAAGCATGCATATGTACTCAGTACTTGGATTGGGCCCCTTTTGCAGCAATGACTGCCGCAATGCGGCGTGGCATGGATGCTATCAGCCTGTGGCACTGCTGAGGTGTTATGGAAGACCAGGATGCTTCAATAGCGGCCTTCAGCTCCGCTGCATTGTTCGGTCTCATGTCCCTCATCTTTCTCTTGGCAATGCCCCATAGATTCTCTATGGGGTTCAGGTCAGGCACGTTTGCTGACCAATCAAGCACAGTAATCCCATGTTCATTGAACCAGGTTTTGGTACTTTTGGCAGTGTGGGCAGGTGCCACGTCCTGCTGGAAAATGAAGTCAGCATCCCTATAAAGCTCGTCTGCGGAAGGAAGCATGAAGTGCTCCAAAATCTCCTGGTAGACGGCTGCGTTGACCCTGGACTTAATGAAGCACAGTGGACCAACACCAGCAGATGACATGGCTCCCCAAATCAACACAGACTGTGGAAACTTCACACTGGACTTCAAGCATCGTGCATTGTGTGCCTCTCCATTCTTCCTCCAGACTCTGGGTCCTTGGTTCCCAAATGAGATGCAAAAGTTGCTCTCATCAGAAAAGAGGACTTTGGACCACTGGGCAACAGACCAGTTCTTTTTTTCTGTAGCCCAGGTAAGACGCTTCTGACGTTGTTTGTTGTTCAGGAGCGGCTTGACAAGAGGAATACGACATTTGAAGCCCATGTCCAGGATCCGTCTGTGTGTGGTGGCTCTTGATGCACTAACTCCAGCCTCAGTCCACTCCTTGTGAAAGTCCCCAACACTTTGGAATGGCCTTTTCCTGACAATCCTCTCCAGGCTGCGGTCATCCCTGCTGCTTGTGCACCTTTTTCTCCCACACGTTTCCCTTCCACATAACCTTCTATTGATGTGCTTTGATACAGCACCTTGGGAACATCCCACTTCTTTTGCAATTACCTTTTGGGGCTTTCCCTCCTTATGGAGGGTGTCAATGATGGTTTTCTGCACCACTGTCAGGTCAGCAGTCTTTCCCATGCTTGTGATTCCTACTGAACCAGCCTGAGAGACCATTGAAAGGCTCAGGAACCCTTTGCAGGTGTTATGGATTCATTAGCTGATTAGAGTGGGACACTTTGAGCCTAGAATATTGAACCTTTTCACACTATTCTAATTTTCTGAGATTGTGAATTTGGGGTTTTCATAAGCTGTATGCCATAATCATCACAATTATACCAAAGTAAGGCTTGACATATCTCACTTTGCATGTAATGCGTCTGTCTCATATATTGGTTTCACCTTTTGAGTTGCCATACTGACATAAATGAACATTTGCACGATATTCTAATTTTTCGAGTTTCACCTGTATTTCATTTCATTGTATTCATTTACACAATCTTAATACCAACCAATAATCCAACCAAGTGACTCTGAGCAGTTGTAATGGTAGGTGAGACAGGGGGACGAGCCACAGCCAGGGGAACAGTCGGATAAGAGGCAGCCTAGCCCACAGCAGGAATGTGGGTGTGGCAAACATCTCAGAAGGGGCCCTCCATAGTTTCTTGGGTTGTAAAGGTGATGGAGAGAAATGTACTTTCAGACTTGTAAGATTCTGTATTCTGTATAAAGTAGAATTCATTCATCTGGGCGTGCTTTCTGCCTTCCACTTAAAAAGGAGTCTTCAGGACTTTCAAGTATGTCAGAAGTAAAGAAGTCAGCCTTATCTCCAGGTTCATGTTCTATGCTGTGAGGAAAACTGCAGAGAAACCCTGCATTCTGGACACATCCTTTACACCACTCCAGTGCCAGGACCTCATGTAAGCCTTGTCTCAGAGCTCTTACAGGTGGGAAAGAAACATTTTGGGTAATGTAGTCCCTAATGTAACTCAGTGCTACAAGTATAGATCTTATAGGCAATAACCAGCACTCTGAATTGGGCCTGGAAGTGCAGTGACTGCAAATTAGATATGTTATGTCTGCCTAATTCTGTACCAATTGTAGCTTCCAAGTAATCTGCAAAGGTGCCCCCCACCCCAGAGTAGGTTGCTGTAGCCAATACATGTAATGATAAGGACCTGAGTTAACTATTGCCAAAGCTTACATGTAGGGCTTTAAGTGGTGCAACAACCAAAGCTAGACAAAAGCTGTCCAGATACCAGGATATGGTTTCTACCTGCTGTTCGAGCAAAAGCCATGAGTTCAGCAGTACCCCCTACTCTTTAAAGGGAGTAGAAATCCATCCAGAACCAATCCTAAAACTGATGTTTAGGGAACATCTATACATTTGTTGACAAGTACTGCCAAACAGTGAAGAGTTTATTTATCCACCTCCAGCCCCTCCCAAAACCAGCTCATGATTTCCACAGCATTTCCACCTCATCCTAGGACAGCAATGTAAAGGTAGGTATATCACCTTTACACCCCATTGCAAATTGGCAGGTCACCTTTCTCAATAGTTTCAAGTAGATACTCAAAAAAAAAAAAAAATGGAGACTGTAGTACCACTCCTTTCTCACGAACACCCATTCAGATATATAAGTTGAACCACAATAAAATACTACTTCCAACCTCTACCCTTTGGGAGCAATCCACTAGGATACCACAATCAGTGGTATCAAAGGCTACTGAGAGATTGAGGAAAACCAACCTCATCCAGTCCTAACAAAGGTAATTCATGAAGCAACCAATGCTTTTTCAACCCCATGTGTGGGCCTAAATCCCAAACTGGAAAGAATCTAGATAACCTGCTTCTTCTAGGATCTTTTGTAGCTGTAGTTGTTGAAAAGATAACTTCCCCACTATCTATTCAACAACTTTCCCTCAAAACAGAAGGATAGATACTGCTCAAAAGTTGTCCAGCAAGTCCAGATTGAGAGAGAAATATTAAAAGTGAAATTCTCCAGTTAGACTACAACATTCATTGTATGCACTGCCACCTCCTATAAAGTAAATATTGGCATTTGTTTTTGTAACTAAATGATATCATTCTTAAGGTGTGTCCATACAGTTTCAACTTGAAAGTGAATAATACATAAGTGTCAATGATCCGGAGAGATGCCTGCACAATGGTAAATATTTAGCCACACAATGAGTAACTTAATTTGTTTTCCCAGTGGCAATTCCTTGGGAGAAATGGATGCTGAATTCAAGCTTTATTTTTTTCTCTAATAACAAGCTTAGTGTCAATCACAGCTCTTCACAGGCTAGTTTTGGACAATGTTTTTGTAAATGGTGCTTCAAAAGATATTAAACTAAGAAAAATACATATAGCACACTTGCTTTAGTTTGGTTTCTGTTGTATACAGGTAATCCTCGCTTAACAACTGTTTAATGACAGTTTGACATTACAACAGCCTTGGAAAAAGCGCTTTAGGATCTGTACTCACACTTACAACCGTTGCAGATTGTCACACCACCCCTAGCAGTCATGTGATTGTGATTTGCGATCTTTTTATGATAATTGTTAAGCAAGTTACCACAGTTGTTAAGCAAATCACATGGTCATTAAGCAAATTCCAGTAAAAAAGTCCATTGGGAAAGCTGGTTTTGCTTAACAACTATATGATTTGCTTAACGACCACATGATTTGCTTAATGACCAGAGTGATTCGCTTAATGACCATCATAAAAATGGTTATAAATCAGGTCTGGTCACATGGTGACTCGCTTAACCACCACCCTGCTTAATGACCAATTTGCCAGTCCCTATTGTGGTCATTAAGCAAAGACTACCTGCACTAGATTGTCAGTTATATTAATCTACATAGCAACATTTCTGTTAAAGCACATAAGAAAAATCAATGCAGAATATAGTTTAGTGCTTAGTGTTCCAGCACACAAGTAGGCATTCATTCATTCATTCATTATTTATTTATTAAATTTCTCCCCCGCCCATCTCCCCCCAATGGGGGAACTCTGGGCGACTCACACAAAACATTAAAACCATTCATGCCTAAGGTAACCATCTCACCCCCATTCCACAAATCCACAGCAATCTCATTAGTTCTTGCTTTCTTCTCCACAGGATGGGTATTGCAGTTGTTTTCTATCATGTACAGTAAGCGTAACGTATGACAAAATTTCAGCCTTAAAGGTATTACAGCTGTGATCTGCTATCTTCTCTCGACAATGGAATAGGTATGATTTCCAAGGTCTACAAATGTTGACAATGTCTCAGAGTAAAGGAAATGCTTAAGTTTGAGCTCTCAGCTATCTTTTATCTTACCCTGGCAGTAATAAAATATTGAGAGATGAAAACATGTTTAAGTTGCTTAACTATGAAAACTCACAATCTAAATTTACAAAAAGCAGCAGCCTATCCAGAGTCTTATGGATTGGGACAGGTTACAAATACTGCTATCAATAAATCAATATTTATTTCACCAAATCATTCCTGTTTTACTTATTGTATACCCACCTGCAAGAGTTACTTATGGGAATTTTTTTTACACCTTTCAAATGCAAAGAAAAAGTAAATGTGTATTAACGTTAAAAGATAGTACAGCAAGGCCCATGGGAATTAATACCGAAATCATCTGTTCCTACCTTCTGATGTGAATGTAACCTTGTTTGAGGAAGGCACAAACTTGTTGTAAGAGTTGGTTGTGCGGGTCACTATGAACTTCATTTATACTACCTGTACTTCATTATACTACCTGTACTTCATTTATACTACCTGTACTTCATTTATACTACCTCTAATAGATAATAACAGCAAGCTGAGAAAAACAATTTTAAAGGGGTTTTGTGGTATAGATGTAAGACAAGAAATGTGTTATGGCACACCAGTGAGTTCACCAGTAGCATGTGGAAAAGTGCCCACAATTCAAGAAACCTCAGCCCATTCAACAAGTTCAAACACAAGCATTACCAAGAAGATCAAGAGTCATACGTCCTCAGCAAATATTTTCTTGAATTCTATGAAAAATGACCTCATTTCTAAAAGGAGGCTATAGCTTTGACACTATACCTCTGCAACAGATGCACTAATCTTAAGAACTTCAGTGAAATAAGCCTTTTTTTCTGTAATTCCCTTATTGTTATGATGAAACCAGCCACATTATGCGCTCATATGATTAATGCTTGTATAGATATCAGGGCATATGATATCAGGGCATATGGCATCTATCAATGTTTATGGATACCTGCAAATTTGACATTTTTAACAACCAGACAGGATGGCAAACATAAGCCTACAGAGAGAAAAAAAAGATGCAAAGAAGAAAGCCCTCTAGAAAAGGAGAAACGAGCGGCAAAGTTGTTCTAAGCACATACATGTTACATGTAACTCAAACTCTTACACCCAGAATTTGTTAAAGCAGTAACAACTGGTATTATGTTAGTCTATATTTTCCCTTTTTGTGATTAAAACTGCTATTTAATTTTTTTAAATTATATAGCAATTCTTTTTCTCTAGAGTTGGTATTTATATGCCCATTTAAAAATTCCAACCGTTTCCACAAGATTTTAGATTTAAATCCTTACTTCCAGCCACAGTTTTAAGTAAATATAATGATATTATTTATACTAATATTTGAAAATATCAGAAAACCTGTAGAATGTTTTTCTGGCTTATTCTATGACCTTTCCTTTAAAATATTCAGTTCAATAAATTGTATAAAATGAGATAGTAAAGTTATTCATATTGTCATTATAGAAATATGTGTTTGTTTATAGAGAAATGGCTTTCTTAAAACTGTATTTGTCTATTTAAATCAAAGACTAGCTTTTTCTCCAAAATAGGAAGGTCACATTTGGATTCATTGAAGCTATGGTAACAGAGGCAAGCTTCAATGAATTCTTTTGTTAGCTTTTTTTTTTTTAAGCTATTTTTTTCCCTGCCCAATTTTCAATTTTGGGGACGCTCTCTTAAATCTTAACAGGTCCACCCAACATTCCTATAGTTTATTGATTAATCTGCTGTTGGAAAAAGGCTGAAAGAAAAAGTTCCTATTGGAGGCAGAAATATATAGCTAACTCCTTGTGCAGTCTGCTGTCACTAATTGCAGGCAATGATATTAATGACCCAGTAATTGCAGTAAGAGTGGCACTGAAGTGGAAAACATCATCACAAGGCAGGGTTCATCTTTAGGTGGTAGGCCATCACCGCTGACTGATTTAATGCCTAGTGACATTTTAGAATATAGCACTACAGACAAGAAATGTGCCACTTGCGCTCTAATGGCTTAAATGGACATGACGTTATTTGCTGTGACTGCAGAGAGACCAGCAGTACCCTCACCAAAGTGACACAGGGTTTGTCCCACAGATGAGCCACATTCCTTTCAGGGGAGATAATGTCTACTAAACCAATCTAGTGCCACTTTCCACATGTTGGCTTCAATAAAAGAATACCTTCGTCTCCTACTTTTAACTTCGGGAAAAAGGAAAGTTAATTTGGTTGCACGATGAAAAAAGCTATTTAGATCCTGCAACCATAGTCTACTGTAAAAATAATTTAGCATTTAAAAGTCACCAAATTAGTGGGGTAAATTAAGATTGACCTTTTGAATTTGGACAATTGGAACAGATTATCACACTGCTTTGAATCTTTGCCACTTTCCTCATTCTAACAAAAGAATTCCAACAAAAATGATTTCATACAATGCAAACAATACAGGCCAATTGCATATTAATATCCTGAAATTAAAATGAAAGCCTTGTACTTTGCATGAATGGAGATTCAGGGCTTAAAGCAGCTGCACTCTTGGCAATGCTTGCCCAGCACCTCCAAAAGCTATCCCCGTGCACAGACACTACCACTCAAATAGTTTGCACAGCTCTAAATTAACAAACAAAAAATTTCATGTAAATAGAAAACAGTCCTATACAAGAAAAACTTCCCTGTGACAATCCAGACACACTCTAAAAGTTAATGAAAGCTACTGTTAATGCAAGCTATGTGAATACTCCACATTGATTTTCATCAACAAGCAAATAAACACATCTTAAGTGTACATTCCAAATTGATTTTTCTAATGTGTTTTAAGTAGGCGTTTTGCTGTGGAAGTTAATATAGCTGCTAATCTAGGACACAACACAATAAATACTGAGAATACATACAGGTGATCTTGCCCCAATGCAGCAAGACCAACATGGGGCTAGAAGCAGTTTCCAAAACCAAAGCTTGTGGACTATGAGTGCTATTCTCACTGAATCTTTTGAATCACCCTTTACAAAAAACATTTTCCAAAACTAGACTGTGAGGTGCTGCAATCAGTATTCAACTCACTATTAGAGGAGAATATAAAGCTTGCATTCACCCTCTCCATTCCTCCCAAGCAATTGACACTAGGAAAACAAATTGTGATACTGGTTGTGTGGCTAAGCATTTACCATTGTGCATCTCTCTGGATCATTGACACCTAAGATGAATTGTATTATTCACATTGGAGCTGAAGCTATACGGACACACGTTGTGTGATATCATTTAGTCACCGAGATGCCAACATTTACTTTATAGGAGGTGGCAATGCATACAATGAATATTGTAGTCTAACTGAAGAATGTCACTTCTAAACTCAATTTTGAGGCATTTCCAAGGTCCCCCTCCCATTAACTTCTAATTAAACACGGATTTTGCATTTTTATGATGATGTAGAAATAAAGGAGAACAAACATGAGTGTTTCAAAATCCTAAATAAAAAGACTGTCTTTTTTTCCCCTCTTTTACACAAGACTTTCTTCTGTCTTACTCTGTTAAATACATCTGAGAAAAGTTATGTATAAAATTGCAAGTGGGAATCTGTACTATCCTTGCAATATACAGGTGAAACTCGAAAAATTAGAATATCATGCAAATGTTCATTTATGTCAGTATGGCAACTCAAAAGGTGAAACCAATATATGAGATAGACGCATTACATGCAAAGCGAGATATGTCAAGCCTTACTTTGGTAAAATTGTGATGATTATGGCGTACAGCTTATGAAAACCCCAAATTCACAATCTCAGAAAATTAGAAGAGTGTGAAAAGGTTCAATATTCTAGGCTCAAAGTGTCCCACTCTAATCAGCTAATGAGTCCATAACACCTGCAAAGGGTTCCTGAGCCTTTCAATGGTCTCTCAGGCTGGTTCAGTAGGAATCACAAGCATGGGAAAGACTGCTGACCTGACAGTGGTGCAGAAAACCATCATTGACACCCTCCATAAGGAGGGAAAGCCCCAAAAGGTAATTGCAAAAGAAGTTGGATGTTCCCAAAGTGCTGTATCAAAGCATATCAATAGAAGGTTATGTGGAAGGGAAAAGTGGTAGAAAAAGGTGCACAAGCAGCAGGGATGACCGCAGCCTGGAGAGGATTGTCAGGAAAAGGCCATTCCAAAGTGTTGGGGACTTTCACAAGGAGTGGACTGAGGCTGGAGTTAGTGCATCAAGAGCCACCACACACAGACAGATCCTGGACATGGGCTTCAAATGTCGTATTCCTCTTGTCAAGCCGCTCCTGAACAACAAACAACGTCAGAAGCGTCTTACCTGGGCTACAGAAAAAAGAACTGGTCTGTTGCCCAGTGGTCCAAAGTCCTCTTTTCTGATGAGAGCAACTTTTGCATCTCATTTGGGAACCAAGGACCCAGAGTCTGGAGGAAGAATGGAGAGGCATACAATGCACGATGCTTGAAGTCCAGTGTGAAGTTTCCACAGTCTGTGTTGATTTGGGGAGCCATGTCATCTGCTGGTGTTGGTCCACTGTGCTTCATTAAGTCCAGGGTGAACGCAGCCGTCTACCAGGAGATTTTGGAGCACTTCATGCTTCCTTCCGCAGACGAGCTTTATGGGGATGCTGACTTCATTTTCCAGCAGGACTTGGCACCTGCCTACACTGCCAAAAGTACCAAAACCTGGTTCAATGAACATGGGATTACTGTGCTTGATTGGTCAGCAAACTTGCCTGACCTGAACCCCATAGAGAATCTATGGGGCATTACCAAGAGAAAGATGAGGGACATGAGACCGAACAATGCAGCGGAGCTGAAGGCCGCTATTGAAGCATCCTGGTCTTCCATAACACCTCAGCAGTGCCACAGGCTGATAGCATCCATGCCACGCCGCATTGCGGCAGTCATTGCTGCAAAAGGGGCCCAAACCAAGTACTGAGTACATATGCATGCTTATACTTTGCAGACGTCCGATATTGTTCTATTTCCAATCCTTGTGTTATTGATGTCATGTAATATTCTAATTTTCTGAGATTGTGAATTTGGGGTTTTCATAAGCTGTACGCCATAATCATCACAATTATACCAAAGTAAGGCTTGACATATCTCGCTTTGCATGTAATGCGTCTATCTCATATATTGGTTTCACCTTTTGAGTTGCCATACTGACATAAATGAACATTTGCACGATATTCTAATTTTTCGAGTTTCACCTGTATGTCTTATGGTTCTGTTATTCCACCTCCACAATTAAATGTTTTACGTACCTTTTGCTTATTGTATCTACATAGAAAAAAATTAAACACACTTGCAAAATGTATTATGTTATTCATTTAAATATATTCTGACTCTTCTTTAACAGGCCTACTCTTCTACAGGATGCAAATGACTTCCTCTGATTTAATGAGAATTCTTCAAATCCCACTGCAGGAGAAAAGAGCCTTAGGGCACTAATTTTGCATAGTTTTACACTACTAGTTAACTTTACACATGGGAGTAGTTCTACTTAAGTCCCAGAGATGCTTTATATACATACAATCAAACCTCTGCATGTAAGCCTTTGTAACCAGTGGTTTAAGTTATTTATTATGTTTAAAGCATTTTAGTTTAATTTGATACTAATCTACATAATGAATATATAAAAGCTCCTTAAGCAGAAAAATGAGTCTCTCCTTTGTAGAATTTTACTGTCAAAAGTTGTGTGTGTGTGTGTGTGTGCGTGCATGCATGTGAACCAGTGATGGCATGAAATATTAAACAAACTAGCTGAAAATATTCATCTATGGATTATAAAACAGTAAAAGCAATTCTAAGCAACTCTGAAATCCTTCATCTTTGCTTGTAAGCAGTGTCTTCTGGCTTCCTGAGTACTTTAATATCTACCATACATTGGGGAGGAGACTTTTCTTTGGCTCACCAGCTCCCTCCTATTAACAATTACAGCCATCTTGTTGTCTCATTTGTTACCCTTGAGAATAAGAAGTGGTACTTACATATTCCCTGCTGGAGTATCTTTCTGTCTAACTTTAAATGAGATCAACTGATGGCACTGTCTATGAGGTGGCACGTATATGGCAGAAGACATTCTATAATAGCCACATTAGTAAGTTTACAAGACCCACGTGGATTGGGAAAATGCATTCCCAACAGATTCTACATCCATTAGTTCTATCCACCAAAAAAAAAAAAAACTGAAATTTTTTTTTTCCCCTTTAGTAATTTCATGTTGATTATGTGTAATTAATTCAAATAGAGCTGAATTAGCTGAATTAAGAATGAGAGATTCTCAAAAGACTCAGTGGCTGAATTTTCTGTATCATTTTACCCTAAGAGGAGCTGGAAGTAATTTGTGTATGTGTAATATAACTTAAAACAAGAGAGAGAATGTAAAGATCCTATTTTGCCTATGGCCAAGCAACGTGATATTGCTTTATAAGTGTTTATGTACTACAATAAAAGAATGTCATGGCCTCAAATCCACGCTGTTTATAATTTTTAAAGTTTATTGCTTTAAAAATCTAACAATAGCAGCCAACAGTAGCCTAAAAAATCTAAATAGCAGCCAAAACAGGAACAAAGAAATAGCTGAACTTAGGAAAAGAAAGTGTTCATATTCAAAATCTTTTGCTAATGCTACTGTGTATAAATATGTAGTAGAATTTTGGTTTTTTAATTATTTCATTGAGTATTATTTATCTGGGGGGTTATATTTTTAAACTCAGGAACAGGTTGAACTGCTTTTCTTTACTTTCATTTGCCCTTAGAGTCAAACAGATGGAGTTTTATCCATTTAAGACACATCTGGGATTCTCAACTAGAAAATCCAACAGAGTAATGATTAATATGTAACAGTTAACAGTGAAACTACAGGAGAGCATCAAAATAAGAAGGAAATGTTACTGTGCTCATTTATATTAATGTGAGAGATAAATTTTTATAACCTATAAAAGTATTTGCATGTACAGGTGAAACTCGAAAAATAGACGTATTACATGCAAAGCGAGATATGTCAAGCCTTACTTTGGTATAATTGTGATGATTATGGCGTACAACTTATGAAAACCCCAAATTCACAATCTCAGAAAATTAGAATATTACATGACATCAATAACACAGGGATTGGAAATAGAACAATATCGGACGTCTGCAAAGTATAAGCATGCATATGTACTCAGTACTTGGTTTGGGCCCCTTTTGCAGCAATGACTGCCACAATGTGGCATGGCATGGATGCTATCAGCCTGTGGCACTGCTGAGGTGTTATGGAAGACCAGGATGCTTCAATAGCGGCCTTCAGCTCCGCTGCAGTGTTCGGTCTCATGTCCCTCATGTCATCTCATATTGGTTTCACCTTTTGAGTTGCCATACTGACACAGATGAACATTTGCACGATATTCTAATTTTTCGAGTTTCACCTGTATACTTATTCCCAGCAAGTTTCTATGGCTGAAAGTGGAGTTGAACTAGGTTCTGCTCTTGACAGTCTGAGTATGGAAAGTTCAGTTTTGCAAATATGAGATTTGTGGACTTTTTTTAAAAAGTAGCAACTTTCTCTTACCATTCTTTTGAAGCATGCACTTTCTTCAGATTTTAGATTAGATGCACAAGTCATAATCAAAGTCACAGTAAACAATGTCTGATATAGACTCAACTGTATTATAAAATTTATAACACTTCTTTTAATCTTTTTCTCAATTAGCATTTCTCCTATAATTTTTTAATCAGGTAACTTCATTAAATCTATATGCTGGACAGCAAACTCTGTGTTTTAGATTACAGGTAGTCCTCGGTTAACAATAGTAACTAGGACCGGAATTTCCATCGCTAAGTGATGCAGCCGTAAAGTGCGATGTCACATGACTGGATCACTTAGCGACAGCAATCCCGGTAGTCCCTTTTGCCATTGTTAACTGAATTCCACCAGTCATTAGGCAAGGACCCATTCTGATCCGAGCCATTCTCAGCTTGCTCCCTCCCAGCCCCAACCCTCAGTAAGGTAAGGGACTGCTTCCTCTTCAACTGCCCCTACTGAGGCTGAAGTGGAGGCCCGGGGCCTTTAGCATTCTCAGCTAGCCACCGCTGCCTCTGAGCCTCTACTTTAGCCCAGTGCCACAGGTGCCATCACTGCCAAGGAGTGCCACCTCAAGGCCCAGGCTGCAGCTAGCCACCCAACGCAAAGCCCCCACCTCTCCCACCCTGTGCTCCGTAAGCCCTGCTGCCCCCAGCAGCTGCTGGCTGCACATAGGCCTTCTTCCTAAGGCTGTGCACACCATTCTCCAAATTTTATGTGCTATTCTCGCAATGCTTTGGAAGGCACAGCTTTGGAGAATGGCACACGTGATTTGGAGAAAGGTGGGTGCAGCCTTCTCGCAAGGTTTCAGAAGGCTTTAGAAGCATCGCAAGAATGGTGTGTGCAGCCTCGGGAAGAAGGCCTGGTGCAGCCAGCAGCTGCCTCGCATAGGGCCAGGCTGGGCGCACCTCATCAACAGCAAGAGGAAGAAGATAGGGAAGGTCAGCTGGGCACGGCAGGGCCAGCAGAATGCAAGGTGGTGGAAGTGGCTGGGGCTTTGTGCTGTGGTGCTGGGGTGGTCACTCGAATGGTCGCTGAATGAATGGTTGTTAAGCGAGGACTACCTGTAATTGAATCTGAACAAGTTTCGTTATTCTCATTTCTGCTTGAAAGTCACTAAACATGTGAGCCATTCAATCAAAGGTGAACAGTTTCAAAGTTACCTACCACTTCTAGCAGTATCTGTAGCTGATTTAAAATTTGTCAAATTTTTAGAATCTTGACTGGCCAAAAAAAAAATTGAAGACAAGGACGAAGTTACTTTTCTAATCTTATTTTATGGTCAGTTCAGGAACCAAGATTAAATCCTGCATTTGTTTCCTACTGCCAAGTTCTCTTCTATTGTGAAAATGGATCACAAGAGCCTTCATGAAAGAATTATTAATTGGATAATACAGTATATCTTATCTCTAACCTAACCCCATTTAAATAAAAACCAGGCCAATTGTTGTTACTGAGAAATACTTATTCAATAGATACTGATATCTGGATATGGGTCTTTATAAGGCTACTCAGAAGTAATCAAATTCACTTCCCAATAAGAATACACAGAGCTGCAGATTAAGTTAACCATGCCTCAGGAGATTTTGTTAGAGCAATTGTGAGACTCAACTGCTGTAAATCTACTACTGATTTCTACTTAGCAAAGTTGCAGAAGGTAGGAAGGCAATCTGTTCTTTGCACTTTTACTCTTGTTCACTGTGTGATTTACCTTCTGTCTCTTCTCTTCTGTTTTGTGCTATATCATCTTTTTCCAAGAATGATCACAAGATAAGAAAGATACCAACTTGGCTACTTTTCCTCAGACCTTCCCACTTTTACTTCACTTTATTCACATGCAGGTATCTAAACCTTACATCTGAATTCAGGTTTTTGATATGACTTATAGGCAAATTTAAAAACTGCTTTTATTTACAAATTCATGTGAAACAAAGTATCTCTACAAGATGTGGTCAGATATTTTTGAAACAGGTTCTTTGCTGGGGTTCTTCAGGGAATTGTACACTGTCTTGTAATCAGAAATTAGATCTTGAAGGGTTCATCCACCATCAAGAGGAGCCTCCTCTCATTTCATTTTTACTCCGTTTTTTTTTTCCTAAGCTATCACAGTAAGTCTAATACCACTTCCAAGACATGAGGCTGAAAGATGTGAATTATCTAAACCCCAAAGAATGCTATAATCCTCCTGGAAATGTAATTATTATACCATATTGCAATAATGAAATAATTATACAAAAATGAAGAAAATGAGTCCTACTTATGGATTTACTCAGAGTATTACTGACACAGATATAACAAAGCTGACAGTCTTCCTTATGGTTCCATTTGTCCATAACTCTCAAGTCATAATTAAAATGGTACCATTTATGTCACAGTTGGCCTACTATTGAGAATTAATCCCCAAAGCATTAGATAACTGAAATATTTCATAACAGCTATTTGAGCATGGAGGGACATGTTTATGTTGTACTTTTTCACCAGGTGTACTGGCTACTACTGTCTCTAATTTCAACTCTGTACTTTTCGTTCTAGCAATACAAAATTCACTGATACCCTGAAGTCATAGGCACCAAGAAGTCTAGAATTTAAAATTACAACAGCCATATTTTAAAACAGATCATATATGCACCAAATTACATTTTCAATATTCCATCTTTCTTCTGAACAATACACATTTCATTGAAGTTATCATACGGTTCTCATATTTACTGTACATATTAATGAATTTACTAATTTTATTGCTACTTATTTAAATCCAGTTCTGTTCTCTGCAATTTTTAAATGAAAATATGTAAGAGGAAGAGTGTTTGTGTACTTTGTTTTTCAGGGATGATTCAGGAAGTAAGACAATCTTTTTTTAAAAAAAAATATTTACTTTGAGCCTTATAACACTATGCCTATTTACATAGGAATGACTTGATAAAATCATTTCATTTATTTCCAAATAAGTGGATATTTAATCTCTAGATGTTTTCAGTGTATTGTAATATAGCAACTGTATCACACATTTATGGCTGGGACACAGCACTGATCTGTTGACAAAGCAAGAACTTCATCTATTGTCCTGCTGGTCTCTTATGAAGCAGGAGCCTCCAGCTTCTTCTTTTTCATTCCAATTTGGAACACCCACCCTATGAGATAAGATATCTCTGCTTTCTCCCAACTACTCTTCCACCTCTTTCCTGGCACCACCGCTATACCAGCTAATCATACTCCATTTTTATTAAATATTCAACCATTAAAACCAAGTAAGTAAAAAACAAAACTGTTAATGAAAATACCAACAAGTAAATTTTACTCCAATGATATTTTAATTTTTCTGTTCAAAACTATTACCTTACTTTGTGATCTATTTCGTGTGTGTGTGTGTGTGTGTGTGTGTGTGTATCAAACACACTGCACATTGAAGGGGTTAAAATGTCATTCTATTATAAAATGGGATTATTGTTATTTACCACTGAATGAACATTGACTGAATGTTATTATATCTCATTACATCTCAAAAGTCTGGTGTCTTAATATTGCAAATGGGATTTAGGGGAAATGTGCTAGATCAGAAAGATGACCTATGAGATACAGCACTTTTAATTTCTAGCATAACTGAGTTTTCGTCTTCCTTATATTATTTAGAACTAGATTAAGATACCCAAGTATTCATCAATTACATTACTAGCATCACCAGCTCAGCCTACATCAGTTCTCTGAAAACCTGGAAATAAAAAACAGGATCTAAAAACAGTAGGGAGGAAGTTAATAATAAGCTGCCATGAAACTACTTTCAAAGAAAACAATATAAATCCTTTAAGCTTCTTACTTGATTGAATACAATGAATAAATTAAGAAACAGCAAGACCCAAAAGGAAAGGAAACAAAGTCATTGTTCACTTACATATGATGTAATAATCTTTGTTTCTCTGAAATTCTAGACCCCAGAGGTTAGGGCTGAACTCTTGAAACTTGATGGTAAACTTAACATCTTGATCAGGCTTGGCACAGTTGAGCAGAGGAGTGTTGTCCTTTTTAACAGTACAGCTTTCTGCTTGGTCTTTCTCAACCATATAGACTTTATAGTACTCATACTGACCACCAGTTTTAGAGTCCACCTTTGGGCATATAATATCCAGTTTATCTCCGATCTTTGGATACAGTACTAGTCCTTGTCCAGGATGGAACCTAAAAGAATAAAACAAAAGCAGGTGTAAGTCATTCATCTGATAAAGAGAATTATCATGTCCTTAAAAAAACACAAAAACTGAAGATAGCAATAAAAATAATTATAAGACAATCCAGGCTACAAAAGTAATAATAGGAGAAACCCAATTTTGGTTACCTTTACTGCAGACCAGTTAAAATCCAAAATGATTTAAGTTAACCATGACAAAGCCCCATTGATTTTAATGGGTCTACCTTAAGTAGAACTAAGATTAAGTTTCATCCAATATTTAAGAGTTATAGAGACATTTTCCCCTCAAGCGTGCTCTAAGCGAAGGGATACTGGGTCAAAAGAAATGGATGAAATAGGACCGTCTGATGCCCAGGGAAAGCCTTGCTACAAGAATCAAAAACTTTCCTTCCCTTACTTTAATTTTTAGCAATGAAAAGAAACAGCAGAAATATGAAAACATCCTGCAAATTAAAAAGGAAATATTGATGGGCATGGGAAAGACTGAAGAATAACACTGCCAGCACTCTTAGAAGAACTCATGAAGTGAAGGAGAAGAAATTATCCTTGAAAGCTCATTTTTAGTGATGCAAAAAAAAAAAAAAAAATCCTCTCCAAAATTGTATATCCATCCTGAGGTGTGTTTTGCAATGATGTCCCTGACTCTATTCATTACTATAGGTATTTGGGGTCTCTGTTCATTATATTATAGATAACAATTTCCGCTGAGGTAGAGGTATCATGTCTATGGAGAGACTGGGAACCAAGAGCAGCTGCCCTTCCAGGCACTGGATATATATCTGACCTGCTTTTATTACACCATTTTATTATCCCTTACCAAGGCTTAAGCTCATCTTTTTGAAACATAAAACAAAGAATGAGTAACACCTTACCTTTCATTAAAACTAGAACCTGCAGCAATAACCTCATAAGTGTTTCTGGTTTGGACCAACTGGACACATGAAATATTTCAAATTCTTTAAAACTGGCTATTCACTATTCAGGCAATTCAGTTAATTTTAAGGTAGAGCTCTGACAAAATTTATGTTTTAAAACGAAAATAATTCTTGCAACATTGATTTAACTCTAAAATAAGTATACTCTTTTTAAGCAAAAAAAAAAAAAAAAGGGCACTGCGCTCTTCCCTTTCTGCCTAAGATGCATGAGTTTGAGTTAATATCTTTAGAGGTACGGGTGCAGGATCTCTCTAATATTAATACTGAGGCTAAACACCTCCTAATCTAAACTTTTCATGGCTGTTACCTTACCATAAAAGAAAACATCGCTGAAGACTGAGAAATTGGCTTCTTAATGAATAGCCTTTTCCAGCAATTTATATTAAGGACTCCCCCAGCAGACACTCGTATGATCAAAAATATAAAATGGATAAGAAACAAGTTCCCCAGCTCCAATGCTGTTTTATTTCATGCACCTCCAAGGCAGGTTCATAGGAACAAATTTCATCCAGACATGCAGATTTTATAGATTACAATAACTCAGGTAGAGGTTTGACATAAATTTTACCTTAGTCATTCATCAGAAAGATAAAAAAACCTGAAAGTTTGTATTTACACAGTTAAAGCTGCTATATTACATTTACATAATCCTTCAGCGGAGGAGGCAAACTATGAACAGCATTTCATCTGCTGATAACCAATCATGTCCCCCACCTGTTTTGAAAGAGGTGCATGACATAGCAGTGCTCAAGCTAATTAAAACAGATATACAACTTATTTGCTTGATCAAAAACTTCTTGAATCCCACACTTGGTGCTAAACCTTTCAAGGGCAAACCTCTAAAAGAAAGCGCAGTGTGAAGTTTTACAGCAGGGATAAGCTAAGTATGTCTATAGAAGTTGGGTATATCAGACAGCAAAGGTATGAGATAAAAACTACCATCATCTGCATGTGAAACTGGGAGCTATAAAAAGTGCCTCACAATTGACTTACTGTTCACTCCCACCGCAGATTTTTATTCAAGAAAGAAACCATATAAATTAAGCAGAGGGACACAAACAAGTGTAAGATGAATATATATGTAAGGTGAGGCAGACAGAGAATGCATTACTTTTAGGGCTGATATACAGAATCATATGGAGTTGATGAACAAAATGGGTTTAATCTCCCTTTATCTGTTTTTATTCGTCTTACTCGTAGCGGCTGCAACAGAAAATATGGAACTGCATATGGTTACTAGGATCCTGTCCAACAGCCAAGAGGCACAGCCTATGGCACCTTTTGCCTAAGCATATCTAGCGTTTATACTTAAGTACTGGATCAAGCAATTTGAACATGAAATGCACAAAATCCAGAGATATCTGGACTTATTTTTACCTTTCTAAAGCACCCCATTATACCTGAAAAAAATCAACATCAGTAGTGAAATTTTAAGTTTGAAAACTATGAATACGTAATACATCAGTATTTACATTTCAAAACTTATTTTTAAAGTAGGCTCCAGATTATGCCTCTTCATTATGGGATATCTATGTGATTTTTACAGAAAAGGATATGAGATTGGCTATTGATTACATCTGTGTCTCCCATATATCAGATATTAGAAAGAACGAACTGCTAGGCTAACAGCATGATTGCCAAAGAACCACATCATTGTAAACAAGACCAGCGAGTGGAATCCCATTCCTCCTTATGTTCACTGAACATCTAGACCAGTGTTTCCCAACCTCTGGCACTTGAAGTCCACATATCGTAAAGTTGCCAAGGTTGGGAAACACTGATATAGACAGAGGGAATACTCCTCTAGATACTCTAATTTGTATATTTATCTGATTTGATCAAAACATATTAGACCAATCATACATGTATTCTCTCGTTCTTAAGAACAGTTTATACTGCTGTGCTTCTAGATACAGCTTGTTTTACTACCTGTCATTGTCATCTTATTATATATAGAATACTTCTATCTACTACCACACTTCTATGGAATTTTATTTCTATAGAAGCAGAAATTAACATTTTTAATCATTCGATTCGAGCAGAATCAGATCTAGAAAATTATTTCCTCTGAAAATACAAATATCACAACAAGCATGTGTTCATTTGTTAGACTACAACTTTAAACAACCTGCTGAAGACTTCTCAAGTGGAAAACATGTAAACCAAAACCAGATTGCTAAAAATGTGCTTCCCTTGATTATGTTACACTTTCAGATTATAACTGCATAGCTGTCGTTCACAACAGGATCTATCAATAGAGAAGCACAGTTGACACAGGACAGGATTGGTCTGCTGCTCTAAGAGTAATAGTTGTCATTTCTGAGGATCGCGACAAGACAACAGCTTCTAGACAAGCTTAACTGACTTTCATTTTGTAACACTGAGGTCCTTAATCCCTTCTATACACTCCATTCTCTTCCAGTGATGAGGAGATTATACAGAGGAACATACAGGCTTCTCAAACATTCCCATTTCCTTTGTATACTTGAGATGAGAAGCTTAATTCTGCACTTGGATCTGTTTTCTCGAGTTAGAAATGTTACAAATTACAGGAATATTTATAAAACCTAGAACAATGGTCTCCATCTTTTGGGCCTTAGTTGAGCACATCTGGAAATCTGAAGGCATGTCATGAGTGCTCTCACAAAATGTCTGCCATGGGGAAGGGTTTGCCTATTCACAAAATGGCATCCAGAGGAATAGTATTAGTCTCAAAAACACACTACCTCCTCTAGCTTCCCTCTGTGGACATTAACTAAACCTCTGCTTCCCGTTTTTATCTTCTTTTCATAACTGGTGGCTAACTTCTAAACAAACTACTTAGCTGCAACCACCCACCATTCATATTCTCTAAGAAAGATTATATAGCACTCAGGGACACTCTCGCAAATAAAGATGACGCTTGAAGCAGATGCTTTGCTTTGCAAAATGAGAGCTGTCTGTTTTCCTCAGATTAAAATGTTGCTTAAAGACGTATAAACTTCGGTGGAGCAGGGAATTTGACAATTCCCAAGGGAGATATTCACTGATACCTGCAATGTCAGATTAAGGATCCCAGGCCTAGAATAAATACATTTTTTTAAAAAACCACCCTACTACATATATATCAATCCTAGATTCAAAACATTTCATAACTGTGCCATAAATACATACTGAAAATTTTAATCCATTTACTGGTTCAACTTTGGTTACACAAGGAAGCAACTGGTACGTGGCAACTTCTTTATCTACCAAGTGAAAAACATTTGGAGGGGGAGGGAGGGGAGGAGAGGGGGAGGGAGGGAGAGAGAGAGATTGATTTTCTATTTTAGTTTGTTATAATCATTCTGGTAATATTTCTAGCTATGAAACTTGCTACCTACAATGCACTCTTACTATCACGAGAAGCTCCAGTAGGAAGGAAAAAGCTTAATTCCACTGAAATAGTATTTAACACGATACCTGGTCTTCAGGAATACACAATGCATCAGTAGCAAAATCAGAGGCGTGTCTCTAAGAAATGGGTTGTGAATGGCTATGGAACTACTAGGAGAGAATGATACAGGGAAATTAGATGCTTATTCCAACTACTTCTGGATGAATCATCCCTGTACCTCTTGGCAAGAGCCCAACTGTTGACCCCATAACCTCACTCACATTTACTTCTCCAGATCTCAATCCTCAGCCTCAAAGTTCTCTCTCTTTCTCTTTTAAGTACACCCTGTGCTTTCACAGGAATAGGCTGTTAATAGAGAAGGCAAGGGAGCTGTTACTGAATTAGGTTCTTTGAAAAAGCACTTTACTTTCAGAATGTATAGAAGGAAGAATTCTGAGCATTTCCAAGAAAAATGTGGGGGAAATTGCATGCTGGGTTGGGCAACACAGAAAACAAAATCACCTTCAGTTGAATGCTTATTGTTAAAATGGTGGTTCTTACACTTTTTTAATATGCACAAAACACAGGCATTTTTAAGGCCACTAAATGCAGGAGAAGAGTTGCCCAAAGTAACAAATTAATCAGTAATTGAAATAACAAATCAAGAGTAAAATGAGAATCCACAGCTTTTTTAAAAAAAATGTTCTTCACAAAGATAGGATTTTCTGGGTAGCACTTTACTGCCCCCTTTTGCACTTTAACATTAGAACAGGTCTGAGCATGAACATGCTATTGTGAATCTCAGTGAGATAGGAGATGACTACTGCAGAACTGAAGATTTACAGGAGGGCAAAACACCCTAAGCTGCATTTTACAGCCTTACATCACTGAATACTGCAAACAGGATGACAAAGCAAGTTAAACAAACCGCTTTGGAATAAGTATGTGCAGGGTTAAATCAAAACTTTCTACTTTTCTACAGGCAAATCCATACTTGGAAGGAATCTTTCCTGTTATTTTAGATTAACCTTCTTTTTTAGATGTACGAAGGCCAAATATACTGCTGTTTAAATTAGTTTGCTATGCGAACAAGGAGAGAGAGCAGGAGCAGAGAGATTGTCTGCCAAAGGCCACTACAGGATAGCCATAGCAGGGTCTTAAATGTGTACAATTATTTTTCGAGCCATGCCTTTCATACAATGCCATGCCAAAAGAAAGTAGCACAAACTAATTCAAATACACTCCTGCCTATGAGACAAAAACTAGTTCAGCTGCTCTAAATTGCAACAGCGTCATAATTTCATTATGCATGATGATCCTGTACTCCTGCATACCTCTGCTCCTTCTTTTTTTCCTTTCTTTTCCAAGCAATAAACCTCCCTTTGTGGCTCACTGTTTACAAACATACAGTACCGATAATGGGAAGGAAGGCACTTTCTCTCTTTCAAAGGACCCTTAGACTCCACTGAATAAAGCCTGTATGTGCTGCCCACCTTTATATTTAAACTTAATCTATTTCCCTGTCATCTTAAAATTACTAAACAAGTCACAATAATATTAAATTTCACTGCCCTCAGCAATGTGCAATTGAACCTTCACTGTAATGAAAGCCAACTCCCTTTGATAAAATCTAGTTTTCAGTTCCACTGCCACAAAATGGAAGAGTCTGATTTGATATTAAAGAGGGAAGCTTGTGTGCTCAAATTATACAGCACTAACATTAGTTCTATGTTATAAAAAGGGAACCATTTTTCAATTTTTTTAACACAAGTGCCAGGGGGAAGAGATCTACCGTACAGAAATTTTTTGTTGAACTATGCAGTAGGGTACTAATGTTCCTTCTTTGAAACAATGCAAGAGAAAGAAAAAAAATTCAGAATCTGAAATTTCAGCCCTGGCTAGGATAGCAAAAACCAGCTAGTTAGCTTTATTAACGGGCGTGGCAACTCATAAGCAAAGCTAGCAGAGACAACACAGAAATAATTTTTCCATCACTGGGCTATCAAAGATTCTTACTCATAAATCCCTTTGTTAGTCAGAATGTAAGATGGCGGTCTAAAGTTTGAGGCTCCTCTTAATTACAATTTGTCAGCCCTTGTGGTTTTTTTTACTCCAAGTTCAAAAAGGGTGGTGACAATCTTATCATTAACTGGAATGTCAGACCCACAACTGCATCGTATAATACAGGAAACTCTAGTTTTATTATTCTTTGATGGAAGTTTGCTTGAGTAAGAAAATCAGAGATGCAGAAGTTAAAAACACATGCTGTTTTTAAACTGAGATGTAATACATCAGTTATTTCTTCATCCTGGCAACACACACATACAAAGCTAGCCCTGTTCAAATCCACTCCTCCTTCCTTTTGAAGCTGAATTTGCACTCACGATCCCACCCCGCAACCAGGACCCTTATGACTAGGTCCAACATCCATACACCAAACAAGCAAACCCCCTTGTTTCATACCAAATTGATGCAAATAAAATTACCATACATGATCTGGACAGGACTAAACAATGTATAAAAAATGCCTGAATCAGCATAAACTCTATGTTATATATTTTAGATGCATCCTTGTTTTACACATAAACCATCAGTGTGTGTGTGTTTCTTTTTCATTTGTACAATGCATGAATTCTTCTTTCTGGAGATGAATGCACAGATCATGCTACACCAAAAACAAACCAACCAACTGTATGGGCTATTGTTACCTCTGAAATAGTTATTTCTAATACCTTCAGGTCAATCTACTGCCAAACAAAGTTCATCTCTGAACAGTCAAAATCCCTGATTGAGATCTAATTACTGAATCCATTACACATTTAGGATAAAAAGTATTTTAAAAGTCTGCAAGATACAAAATGCCCCAAAATTATATATGTAAAAACAAAAATATGCCATGATGTGTAGCAAACTGGCTTAGGGTGAAAATGAAATAGAGTTGTGTTAGACAGTGACACAATTAACCACATTGCTGGAGCAAACTGAAAACTTGCATATGGCTATTTCCGATATTCAGTGCAAAGTTTATTTGAAATTATGTGTATAATTAACAGGAACCAGCAATTGTTTGCCATCTACAAAGCATACTTTTAAAGTATATATTGATTGTTGATATTTAAAACCTGCTCAGATGTCAAACTTCACCACCACAGATGTATGATACTCCGTTTGTGGTTATCAAAGTAAACTAAGCTATAATCCTGTATGTATTTTTCTGAAGAAGACCTCTCTAAACTCAAAGGGGTTTACTTCTGCAGAGACACGTTCAGGGTTGCATCCTTATTCATGACGTTCTTAGTCCACCCAAGCTAGGCTACTAAAAGATTTCATGAAGCGCAGCCAAGCCTTCTTCCTCTAGGTGCATTTTAGCAAAAGACCTGAGCTATAATGATGTGTGTTATTAGCACTACTTTACTAAAAATCAGGATTACAACAATGGTTATAAATCCATTACTTTAATCACTGCACGTAAGATGTGCTTTAAGAAAATCACGAGAGTGACACTAATTCTGTAGATCCAAAGTAACGGAAATCGTGGGCACAGCTGCTTTTTAACAAACCTCTCTTACAGAACTTTGTGTACTGATTTTCCCTGCTCATTTCACCAATGAAATCTAGAATTGTCTTGAGGGAAAAAAAACAGAAAAAGCACCAAAGGTTAAGCACTGCAGAACAGTTAAACCAGACTGCTCCTGGAATAAAACTGAAAATTAATTAAGCATGAAGAAAACAAATGGAGGGTGGGCAGAAGATGCAAAAGGACGGGAGGGCCCCCCCTATCCCAAGACAAGATGCTCTTAACTTTAAATGACACTTTTACCCAGTCAAGCATACAAATGAACTGCTGTTCGGGCACCACTACGGCAAATGGCAAACACTGCTACAGGTAGCCCTATTGGATAACTCATCGGAGAGTCAGCAATGCAACAATCTGCAGACCCACATACATTACTCTCCAGCTGGATTTTTTAAATCCCACTTCTCACACATGAAAAACCTAGACAACCATAAAGAATTTTAAAATTTAAAAGTGGAGATACCAGCTTGCTAGAAAACAGGCTGGACTTGAGCTGAGTGGGGGGGGTTCGGGGGGGGGGAGGTCAATGAAACTATCCAATATGAATTGAGGACTTCTTCAGATGCTGTGGTACTCTGCTAGAAGAATAGGATAGTGAGCCACTTCTAGGATCGGTTGCTTAAATGAAGATCTATATACAGAAGCAGCCCAGAATGGCAGGTGAAGCTTATTTCAGTGTAGGATGCAATGACACTCTTCACTGCACCTGGCAGTGAGAAGCCAGCTTAAGGAACACATGAGAGACCACAAGACCTGCCTTCCCAGAGCTCTTTCCTTCAACTTCTCAATACTCCTGCCATTTTTTAATAATTAAAAAATAATGTGCTGCTGGAGGAAATGGCATAGCTGGCTCAAATCAGTGATAGGAGAGCCAAGAGCAGTATGTCTTACACAGATATGCCTAATCCCATCTAAAATGATAATGATATTACAGTAGTCCCTGAGCCATAGGACTCACTTGCCTCATTTTCCATATACGAGATTTTGCTAGATCTCTGTCATTAAAAAATACCAAAATATTTTCTTTCATCTATAAGATGGGGTGTAGTGTATACAATGGCTAGAACCTGGCAGAATTTTTACAAAATGGTGAATGATTGTATATTTCTAACTCAAAGGGGAACATACAGTTAGCTGAGCGTAACTCAAGTTGACTGATACTTGTTTCTTGCCCCTAACCCTACTACTTCCACAGGATTTTTTTCCCCCTTTTTACTGTGTTGTTATAAATCTTGATACATTATGTTATTTCAATACTATGATTTTTATTTGGTGCCTTCGAGTCAGTATTGACAAATCTGCCTGGACAAGTCCCAGCAGATTTCTTGGCAAGATTGTGGAAGTGATATGCCATTGCCTTCTTCTGAGGGCTGAATGTAACTGGTGAAAGGTCACCCAGCTGGCTTCATGCCTAAGGCAGGACTAGAATTCACGGTCTCCCGGTTTCTAGCCTGAGATGCCTTAACCACTATACCAAACTGGCTCTTTACCATGATATTTATATGATACTAGATAACCCTATGACCCGTTGTGTGATCCTTTGAGAAAAAGGTAGTACAGTCTGATGTGACCAGAATTAACATTAAATTTTAGGCTGGCCATATTTTTTTTACCCCAATGCTGGACGGTCCCATGATCATCTAAGAAGACCATATATCATAAACAAAAAAATAATTGTAGTGGCAAACGAACTTCAATAATAAGTCAATATTTACTTACCTAAACAGAGAAACAGAAATGACCATGGGTGGGCAAAAAAGCAGTGGGAGCGGGAGCGACCTCCGACTTCCTGCCAGTTTCTCCATTGACTTTGCTTATGGGAAGCTGGCAGGGAGTGTCGGAAATCACAGTCTCGTGACCACGGGGACACTGAAATGGTTGCAAATTTGTGAATAAAACTGGTCTGAACATCGTGGAAATTTCAATTCCACAGGAGTAATAGGTCCCAGATCTTTTATGCATTCTTTAAGTTAGCAGATTTTAGGTACCTTGATTCAAAAATCGTTGCAGTATAATGCACTGTTTGGGCTAGCTTGAGGGTACAGATAAACACAATGAGAGTTTTAGTAGTATATAGATAATTACAAATTCTTGACATTCTATTATTTAGATAACTTTAAGTATTGGAAATAAAGAAAAAACGTAGCTATTCTATCAATATTAGTCGCAATTTAGGATATCAATGTTATGAGCATTAGAATTATTTGGCTTTTTCATCCCAAGTTAAGTATAGAATTGGAAAGGAGAAAACTAAAAATCCTTCCACAGGATTTTCCAATAATTATTCCAATAAGCACAGCAAGATAGCGATGTTACTCCCTGAAAGATTCTAGAGGATGTAAAGACTGGCTCATTCTCATCCATCGCTTCTGCAACTTCTCTAACTTTAATCAAGTTTTTAATAAGCGTTCAGAACAGTTAACCTGTCAGTCTTTATGGTTCATTCTTTCTGTGAGGCTGTATGAACCGAACACAGACCATCTCTAAAAGATGGTTTAATGTCAATAGCAGGCTTATCTGCTACTATTTTGTTCATGTCACATTATAAAAAGCCACTAAGATTAGATGACTAACAAAATACGCTTGGAGAAAAACTGCAGAAATAAAAGGAAACTTAAAACCAATCCCATATCCCACTATTTTGCCTGATAACTCATTAAACACAGGCTGCTTGTTTGCAGGCAGCGTGTCCTATTGTTTTATCATGCAAATAAACTGTTGTATTTTCTCCTATGACCCTAGCGTAATTATGTATCTGAATTGTCTACAATGCCTAAAAACCACAAAACGCCCTGGTAAGATTGGCTACTTTGCAAATGGCAAAGTTTAGGAGTTGATCCAACTTAAAAAAAAAAAAAAGTCTTAATCTAGTTCCAATTATTTTAATGAGAGTAGACTTAAGGACCTAATTACATGTCTTTTGGAAAATGATAAAATAATGTGTTAATGATGATGTTTCTTTTTATGGACTGGAGAACCTGAAGTGCTTTCACACATCAGGCAAAGCAACTCCTATCTACATTTGATGGTCCTACAAAAGTAATTTGAAAAAGATGTAATGCAGAGCACAAACACCACATTTCCCATCACTCCACAAGTGAAATGACATGCTTCAGTTCATCACATGTTCCCACATCAACTGTAGAAGGCTCTTTCAGTGGATGCGTCAAAACACCTTTCTGTTAAGCTGTTAAAACTCCCACAGACACTTGGCTGGCTGCTGCAGGAACCAAATTTTGGGCTAAAAAGATATTTGGCTAGATCCTGCAGAGCTCCGGTGTTCTAGAAAGGTCATCAATCAGAGGAGGGAGGAAAAGGGGAATCATTAGCAGCATGAGTTTCATCAGAATCCACATGTGGGAGCTTACCTTGTAGGATATCAGATGCATGCATACGCATGTCTCAACACAGTTAACCCCACCCATGCTAGTTCAGTATTAATGGTCTTCCGCCACTTACTAGACTTCAACACTCTCTTTGGGCTTAACGTTCAAACAGGGCAACAGTTACATACATACACGCATAACATTTGGGATCCAGTTTATCACAAAATATTTGGATTGCGGAAAAGCACTATGGACTAGGATCAAGTCTATCCTCAACGGAAGCAGCTCAAGGAATGCCTTTGGAGAAATCACTATCTTTATGTAGTTGCTTTGCCTGATGTGTACTAATTGCTAGCACTAAAGATGTTACCTAGCCCGAAACGTCTGCAAGGAAACAACCAAGCTCAGAGAACCCCAAGGCCATCACAAATCACTATCTCTTTGCCCAATCTATCCCAGAGTTTGTAGTCATGGAGGAAATCAAATCGGAGGAAAACCCACTATGTGCACTGTGATCCCAGAGAAAAGTTAAGATACAAATCCTAAAAATTTATATCTTAACTTTTACAAATAAATGATATACTGAATGCGGTAGTACACTCATAACTGCAAAAGGCTAGATTTCTTCTAATCTAAATGAACAAGATTTCTAATCAGAAGGAAAATCAAAATATAAATAAATATGAATAAAACTCAAGCAAAATAATATTCAGCATCATGAAAAAATAGTTTGACCTCTACACAGGAAGTTATTCCTTGCATCACCATCTGCCTTAGAGTATGCTTCAAGAAAGAAATCAGTGCAATTTATCAATTTATAACGGCTTCTTTCTGCTTTGTGAAAATTCCTTGCAAAGAGATAATACAGTCCTTGAGTTGCAGATTTCAATGCAATGCAAGTCCTCATCAAAACAAAGATATACAAGTAAGCACAATGTTAAGATGTACATCTATGGATGAGTTCTAGAACTAATGCCGTGAAGAAATATACTTGACAACTACTGCATGGAGAAACATTATATAAATAATTGCCTCTTCTTGATGTATCACAATGTACATAGTTTTATCTGCAACATTGCAGAAATGGGACATGACAGGTAGGTTCGAAAGCTAAATGTTGGATAATGGTTAGCAAACAAATGACATAGGTTTTTGCATTATTTCTTTAATCACTTTAACCCTTGTTCCAACAGAAAGCATAAGGCCAGAGTAATTCAGCTGCTTCTTTTGTCATTTGCCTTCCATAAATATGCACCAGTCTGCATTTGAAAGGCTGAAGGAGGCTGCAAGCTTGCTGGACATTTATCATGCCCTGTTCCCTGTGAACAAGCAAATACTTTAGTTGAATAGCCCATTAGCAATCATTGTCAAATGCAGAATGTAAGGTGCTTGGATGTGACCAGCCTTTAAAGCAGGGGAGGGCCTCCCCTGAGCTTTGTATATTATCTGCAGCCCAAATGGATCTTTTGCTGTAGATTTCTGAAGGTTAAGCGGAAACACTGGAAAATTCACAATGCTCATTATTACACATTTCTTAAAGCATATCAGCTTGGGACAATTTGACCATTTGGGTTTTGGGGAAAGAGTAATGGGTCAAAAAAGTTTCAAAAATATTTTACACAGAAAAACAGGCTGTAATTTGCTAAATTTTAATCAGTCAGCCTTCTCCAACTATGCCAAAACTTAAAATACAAAATGGACAGATTGCAACAAACCTTCTGTGATCCCTTAATCCATGCTTTGTTCTATCAAAATACTCCTGTTTCTTACATGTGATCTACAAACTAACTTGCCTATTTTAATCATAAATATCATACCAAGTTTTATGGGAGCTTGCTAGGTAACAATTGAAAAGCTTACAGCTATCCTCTTTTTCGCTCTTCTGAAAAATTGTAAAAGCTCAAGAAAAACATAGGTTTACACTGTTTTACATTGTTTTAAAGTGCAGTAGAAAACAAATGTATTCAAAAACAGATGAGGCTGTGATTTTTCTCCTTTAACAAGTTCCCAAAATATAAAAGATTAGCAGCGATAAACTTTCTTATAGCTGGCCTAACGTCAGAGAAACTAACTTGGTCCAGCTCCCCCCCCCCCCGTTTTTAACATGGACTAAATCCACTATGATATTTGAAAATAAAACATTACCTGAATTAAGCCATTTAGTTTAACTCAGATGACTATAATGTTTTCAAATTATTTTCTCCACTCTTTTGTCTTTTAAGAGGTAGTAAAATAAACAATTTAAAAAATTCTCCAAAATATTATTCCCAAGGAGGGAGGGCACAAAACAGAATATTTACTTTTGCTTCTCCTGTGGAGTACAAGACTAAAAGCGCTGTCAGAAGGATAATTAAAATCAAAAGCCTTCTTCTTTTTTTTTTAATTTTCAGATAACCTTCCTTCTACCCATCTCCTACTCTCTGTTCCTTGCCAGCATGTCCCTACTTGAATCCCAAACAGATTAAAGAAATAAATTTGAAGTGCTGCTAATCCTACAGAAGGTATGTCATTGCTAAAGCTGGAGTTAAAAAGGAAAAAAAAACACGTTTGCATCTGAACCATTCCAGGGTTCCAAAGTTTTAATCAATCCAAATCTCAGCAATAAAAAAAGGCAGTAAATGAAATCCACCTTTACCATATTAGGCACCACCAATGAGCAAGAACTGAGCAGCTATTCTCTGCTGTCCATCCAGCCTGGCCACAAGCAGGCCTTTATACTTCCTAATCCCAACCCCCCAAGTTTTTTTCTCCTTTTTTTTTTCTTCAATTCTCACATAATACCTTGCAGCCCTGAAGCAAGGTCCTTAGTTTCTACACCCCTTTCACAGACGTGTCATTTCCAACATCAAGCTAATCTATATGTTGCCATGGTATCCCCCTTTATCTGCCTTTACATCTTATGAGCGGCATGGATTTACCACATTATTTTTTATCTGAAAGACAGAAAATGGTGGTTTTATTGCCATACAATCAGATTACCGCTGCTAGTTTCTCTATGCCTTTTTACCATACTTCAATCAAAAGGGATCACTTTCTTTATACTCTGCCCTTGATTTACATTACATCTGTAAGGGCCTAGTCTGGGTTGTAATCCCCTTATTAACTAGGAGCAGGGTTGATTTGCCTAAAAATAAAAGCAAATTGTGTCCGACCTTTTCATTTTGTTTTTGATTCGGAACTACAAAATGGATTATCAAAGAAATCTTCAGAGTTCACACGGCCACTATACTACTGAATTCAAAATGAGAATTAAACAAGTTAAACAAGGAGAGCGATGTCAGGGGTTTACATCTTCTATCATGGCTGAAGGGCTGAATAGTGGTACTTCTTTGTATACTTCGCCTATGGAGAAAAACAATGGATCTGCACGAGTTTTGTTCCCAAGCAGTTCTGACATAGTCTCTGGCCATCACCCTTCCTGCCTACTTTACACTGACCAAATACAGATGGGAGGGAGGGACAGAATACGGTCTTAGACCCATGCCTTAAGCCCAACATATATTTAGCCCCTCAGGTTTTAATCAAAATACTTTAATTAGGTAAATCTCCTTAAGTAAGATTTACCTGGTTACATAGAAAAGTCAGAGGCTACATAGAAGGATGATCAATGGTGGAAAAACATTCTGTTATTTACTTCAAAAAAAGGCTGGATTCACAAGAGGAAAGTTTTGATCAGAATATTTTTTCTTAGAAGCAGGTAACCAGCCAGACTCATTTAGGAGAAGGAAGCTAGCAAGCAAGCAAGCAACAATTATACATACTTCAGTAAGCTCCCTCATGGAATGCTGCTACCTTAATGAATTTCTTTTGGGTTATATTTTCCCCATCAAATAACTGTTTCATGAGCAGGGAAGAAGTAATATATAAAGAAAAGAGGGGAAAACTTCCTGTGTCAACTTGACTTTCAGTGACTGTGTTGTCCAATGGCAATTACTGAATTAAGAGTTGCTTTACTTCAGAAAGCTTACAGGTAAGAGACTTTGAGATGTTATGTATGTATGTATGTATGTATGTATGTATGTACACACACACACAGCTTCCAGCTGATCATGTATATGTTAGCAAAAATCATGTATATAAAGACAGTGAATCAGAAATACAGCCTTTTGCTGTAGGTAAACATGATATAAATACTTCTTTAAAGCTTGAGTAACTCATTGCATCTTGTGCCCTTCAGAGGTATTGGACTGCCACTCCCATACCTATCAGCCAACATGACTCAGTCTTATGGGAACTGCAGTCCAACACATCTGGAGGTCACCTAGGTGGGGAAAACTACCTTGAAGAACACAATCAAGTATGTATTTACTTGAGAGTAAATCTCTTTAAGCATATGGATATATCTCAAATGGACTTAGATTAAACATAGCTAGGACTACACTACATAAACCTTTAACTTTAAACCACCACTGGCAATGTTATTTTAAGTGAAATCTGAAAATAAGAACTTAGTTTCATTACATAAAGTTAACTTTCCATACTACAAGGTCAGACATACTTTACAGACATATAGTCTTTTATTATGAAGACAGTTTTATGAGTTCCCACTCTCTTGGTGGCATGAAAAAACCTTATGTATTTGGGGAGATCATATCTGGTGGTGATAAACAAAGATTTCATTTGCACATTCTATAGCTCACAGAAAATAATGTTGACACATACACAGGGATTCCCAGGTATCACTATATAAACAATATTTCATGGACACAAGTCAATAATAGTTAGGATTAAGAAGCAACACTCTGGATTCCTAAATCAATCATTAAGAAGGTTTACCAAACCTACTGCAAAATGCAGTCTCTCCTTGCTCTGATAGCTTTTGTATCCTTGTGAAACAAGGCTGTCCATTACTTGTAGTTTATCATCCTGACAAAATGCAAGAAATGGCGATGTGAAGCACTCACAATTCACCCCCGATGATTCCCCTACTTTCCTCCTCCTCTGTATTAAAACCGACAAGATTAACCCAAAGTAAATTGCAGAGCACAGTTCAAGGAGCTATTCATTCAGCAGTGAATGTGCATTTGTTTGCCTACGAGAAAACAAGAATAAGAATTTCACGAACAAACAATGAGAGGCAGGCTGGTTTATGCTACTGAAGAGACAGCTTAAATAGGGCCATCAATTGTAGGCCATTTTATCAGTCTCTGACAGGCTGATGTTTATTCAGGCTAACTGCTGCAGATTTTATGTGTAATAGGTTATCGGAGATACTATTTGGCTATTTGTTTGCTTTTCCTTAGTCAAATTACATCTCATTAAGGAAAAGAGTTTCACCAATGGCAGAATGTTTGGCTGACATAACTCCTTTATGCAAGGAAGACAAATTTAAGTAATCTCATTGATAAGTAAACATTTCTGTCCTTCACTCTGAAACTCACCTAATAAAACTTCAGTTTGTGACATATATATAATTGAAAAATTGCCCTACTGGTTACAAAGAAAAAAAAAAGTCAAGATACGCAAGACCATATATTTTTGTTGGCAGGAAGAAATTTCTTCATTTTGTGTCACTACAGCTATACAAGAGCTTATATTACTATCTTGTCTTCATATCTAGTTTTCTGAATGGTTGAAAAGACCAAAGAAATCACATCCAAAGAAAATCTTTGAGCAAAACTCAACGTATTGTATCCCTTACTGACTCAAAAAAAAAAAAAAAGGATAGGGTACTTTCATGACAAAGGTATTAAGCCACGCTGAACATAAATATAAAAGTCTCAATTGACTGCCTTCTTATTTTTCTTTCCTAACCACTGCTAAACATGCTGGTCACCAAAGAAAGTGAATCACAGAACAACTGCAACTTGGGAAATCAGGTCATGAAAGAATGTTGGTTCACCTTCTATGGCATTACCTCACATTCACTACAAGCTGGTCTTGACGAAGTCTCCATTGAAACACTTTCAGTATAATAGATTTCTGAGTTGTGTATGCTTGCACCCTGAGCAAAAAAGGCTTAATATCAGTTATGCTAATTATGTCTTCAAACTATGGAAAAGTATTACAATGCAATTCTATGCATGTTTACTCAGAAGTAAATCCCATTCTGTTTTTTGAGGCTATTCCATGGAAGGTGTGTTTACAACTGCAGCCTTCAATGCCAACCTTGGATCCAGATTCTTCTAACTATCATTGGGGATAGGGAGGAAAAAGAAAAATCTTTCTACAAAGAGCTTTCCTTTCTCTTAAGGAATAACCTGCTATCCTTCAGGCTCAGAATAGAGAAGCACCCAGAAATACAATATCTTGATTAAAAGTGACAATCAGACACATTTCACACAGTGTAGTATTACTAATGCATCTATCAAAAGTGCAGGCCACTTATGCACACTACCTCAGTGAGGTGATGAAGCCTGAATAATTAATACCAAAACCTTTCAATCCCATCATCGGGCACCACTTATTTGAAATGCTGCATTTAAGTGACGGAGAACAGAGTGCTGCTAATTAAATCATAGTTAAGCTTGCTGTTGATAATATTTCTATCAAGCAAAATCGAAGCATCGTTTTGGTGACAAGGCCCTACGCTATAAATGGCGAGTCAAGTAAATCATTTGAGACTTGGTTAAGGAGCAGGGGAAAGAGCACGTAGGCAAGTTAGCCCTGGAAACTGAAGGGAGAAGAAAATGACTACAGCACAGCAAAGTGGGCTTTTATGTACTGGAAGAGTGACCTCTGTAGGAAAATTGCAATCACTGGATTGCAACTAAAGGTGGGAGAATATGCTTTTTCTCTAGGACGAACCGTAACACTAGGATGATTTCTCCACTTCAACACGCAGTTCCACACACAGGCACTTTAAATAAACTCCACTAATCCTTTGAGGCAGATTTCTTTTCTGGTTTAAACTGAATTTATCATGAAATCTTTTCTAAATTGCAGAGGGAGCACTAAAATAAGCTCTTGGCATCCAGCTCCAGCAGTAAGTAACAGCGTACATCTACCTAAGGAAAGGAAGAAAGTGTTACTAAACCTGGACAAGTATGTTGTGATCCCACAAAGGATAAGCCAGTTTTCTACATTTTAATGAGAATAAAAAGCTGTTCTTCATTTTTTCATGTTTAAACTATCTATATTATCAAGGGCTGCATTGGACCAGAAAAATTTTGGGGAAAGGAGAAGGGTGAGTAGAATCAATAGCGGAGTGGAAGAAAATTTATGTACATCAGAATGTGGTTTAATTTATGAACACAATATCTTAACTAAACTTCTTATACTGTTAGACTTAAATTCAAATGCGTGTCATTTTAGCTGGATCTCATACAGCCTGCAAGATGTATAGCCAGCTCATAAACTATTTCATGCTTGTGAGAAAGGCTGTTTCCCAATTGGATGGTTATTTTACAGAGAAACATGTACTCTGTTCACATCCAGCAAGCTTACAAGGTTATACAGAGAAGCGGATCTTGCTTATAATAATCATTTTCAATAAACTATTTGCTAGAAATCATTACAGACCTTAATGTGGCTTTTTAAAAATTGTTTTCTCAAGAAAGTTATCAAAAGAAATTCATTTCTTCTACATTTCTTTTAGAAACAAACCCCAGAAATTCAACTCAAATGATGGTTTCTTAGACTGCAAAAGTTAACAGGCTGAGTTATTTGCAGGAAGACATTTTTCAAAAGGGGAAACAAATATCAAATTCTCTCTTATGGAAGTATTTTCCTTTATTCTAAGCATAAACTCCTTACATAAACATGTTTATTACAGTATTATACTTCACTGTTATATCATATGACAGGAAATTCTGAACTGTTTCTGAACACCAGAAGTTTATCCCAGAAGCTTTATGGGGGAGGGGAGGGGAGGGGAGATGTCTAAATCCACCAGACTTAAGATGGAAACTCCCACCACCTCCCACTTTCCTAATCCTCTGCATCAACTCTGTCTCAAGTCCCAACCCTTTTGGGGTGCCCGTATCTTTGTTTTGCTTGGCTCTGTGAAGGGTTGCATGCAGTGGAAAGGCATTCAGCTGGGCAAGGCTCTTTCCTGACACACTGGCCTGGTTTCTGCTGCCAAAATTAGAATGAGACTTGATTAAGCCTGGGAGCCTTTACCTGGGTCTATAAAGGGTAAAGGGCAAGCAGGGAAGAAGCTGGTCTCTTTAATCCCTTCCCATTTTTTCACACCCCTCCCTTCCTCAACAGGCTGCCTTCCTGAGAAAGGGATGGCGAGCCTGGCTACGAATTGCCTACGAGCGACCTAAACTTTTGCCAACCCCACAAACCAGGCCGCTACTATCATTCTGTATTCAGCAAGGCCAGAAAACTTCTCTTCCGACCCTCTTCCGTTCCCCTCCTCGCCCAAGAAATCATTCCGAGGGGCCTTTCGCTGGGCCCCACTTCTTTCCAGGAAAGCCTCAAGACCAGCAATCCCGGGCTCCGCGTTTCGCTTCTAAAGCAGCGGAATGTCGCTCGCACCGACACAGCGAAGCGCGCGCGCGCGCAGAAAATAAAAATCGCTGCCCGATACTTCAAGACAGCCCCCAACCACCTGAGAGGCTCAGCACCCGAAGTGCCCCCTAGGAGAGGCAGGGTCTAGGACCAAGCTGAGGCTCCTTCCCCCTCTCGTTCCCGCTGACAGTCCCGTTGCCCAGGCCTCTCCAGATGGAGGGCTCGCCCGGTTGGCGACCCACTTGCATTCCGAAGCTCGCTAGGATGGCAATCCTGCGGCCTGCCTAAAGGGCCTGGCCGCGCGAGCGAGCGAGGCTGCCTTTGCCCGTCCGCGCTCACTGGGGCTGGAAAGAAAGCGAGCCTCCCCGGGCACTTACTTGGAGTTGGAAGAGTTCCAGTAGATGGGCTCCAGCACCAGCGAACTGGCCAGCGCCGTCCGGCACAAAAGCACCCAGATCCCCCAGCAGCACCTCCCGAGCGGGGATCCCCCCCGGCGCGCTACCATGGTCGGGGGCGCCGCCGGCGGGTCCTGCCCCGAAGGTTCGCCAACTCCGCGGCGCCCGGAAGAACGAAGGCGTCCACAATCCCCCGCCACGAAGGAGCCACCACGAGAGGCAAATCCCGGGCAGCCGCCGAGCTCGCCCTCCTGGCTCAAGTCGTCGAGCGCACGGCCGCCGGCATGGAACCGCAATCCCGAGCTGGAAGAAGGCGGGCGAGATGCACGGCGCCCCCGGGAGCCCCCCCGTCGCCCGCCAAAGGAGCACGACGACGACGACGAGCACGGCCGTCGCTCAGTCCTGCCGCCGCTGCTGCGCCCGGCTGCTCCCGACTCGCTTCGTCGCCGGCGGCCACCAGGAACGGTACGAAGGAAAAAAAGAAAGGAAAACGGGAAGCCGGGAGGGAGGACGCCCAATTCCCCGGCGGCGCCCGCAGTTTCTTCGCCCCTTCTATAAATCCACCTGGAAAAAGCGAGGTAGCCGATCCCGCCCGGCGGGAGATCCGCGGGGCTCCATCGCCCTCCCGGTCCCCGAGAAGAGGCTGGCTATTCCTGGCGTCCAAACGCTTTTCTTCCCCTCTCCCGCGGGGCGAGCCCGGCAAAGGCAGAGACGCCTCCGGCGGGCTCCCAGCGCCCGCACCGCCGACGACGACACGGCAAGGAAAAGAGAAGACGGAGCGAGAGACCAGGCAGGCAGGCAGGCGCGCTCGACCTCACATTCGCCGCCGCCGCCGCACAGAGCAGCCGCTGCCTCTTCTCTCCCGCCGCCGCCGCCGCCGCCGCCTCCCTTCCCCTCCCCTCCCCTCCGCCCTCTTCTTCCTCTGGCTTAAGGCTTGCTCGACCGCTTCTTGCCGGGCTGTGGGGCTTCCTGCTGCGGTCTCCTCCTAGACTCCAAAGGCGAGAGTGAAGCACCGAGTCGCCGCTCCCGCGCCCTGCCTCCTCATTATAAACCCGGCCACCCCCCTTCTCCAGCAAGACTTGCTGTGGTTGGGTGGCGCCACTGTCACTTACGCCCAAACCCGGAGTCCACCTTCGAAAGGGGCGGGGCCCTCGCGGGGAAAGAGGGGGAGGGAGGAACAGGTAACGCGCCCTATCCTGCAGCTCGAGCCCCCTCCGCGAGGGCGCTGCTTCCCATCTGGGCGCAGGTGTGTTTCGTAAGGATTGAACGAATGGAGCGTCTCCCGCTTCTCTCGCTCCCCGTCAAGCTCGCTCAGCGCGAAAGGGAAGGACGCCCTTCGGCGCTCGCGAACTTTGCGGCTGCCTTCGGCTTGTTTCTCCCGCCCGGAAAGCAGGCCGCCTCTGCCCGCCGACTTGGCGACCCCTTCGGTCCGAATTGCAGATGGCAGACCGTGGCCTTTGAAAGTTCCTTGCGGACTAACTGCTGGTATAAGGAGTGCGCCGAAAGGAGGGTACATTTTAACCCCTTCTCCTACTAAAGCCGGTGGCTCACTTGCGACGCCAGGCTCATTAAACTCGCGCAATGCAATCCTGCGCTTCCTCCCCACGGAACTAGTTGCCCGAATTCTTACCCCCGAAGGGGCGCCAAGGGGTGCAGGGTGTTCTGGCTTCGGGTTCTCCCGCGCAGCCCGCCTGCCTCCCGAGGGAGCCGCGAGGGCGCGTCGGGTCGCTTTGCTGGCGGTCTTCCAACCCCGGGCACCGGGGGCTTTACGCGCGGCGCAGTTGGATTGGGTTGCCCGGCCCAAACAGGCGAAGAACTCATTCGGAGGGAGCGGCGCGACAAAATTTGGAGCCGAGTCCTAAAATTAAAGGACGCGCTAGCGCGGCAGGTCCCGCTCCAGACAAACCAATCGCTGGGTCCGCAGCGCTGGTCACCTACCGCCAGCTGGGTGTAATTTCGTAGAACGACAGCACCCGCTAGCGGCCGCTATGAAAACCGCTGCTTATTATACCTTCATTTTGGCGATCCTTGGCAAACTTTACCTTGAAGTAAAACTGGACTTCTGTTGTTTTTATTGTTGAAATCGTTGTTGTTGTTAACGGGGCTTTTAGAGAGGTTGAATCCGTTTAGGAATTAGAGGTGAAATGTGCTGCTTTCGATCTGTTCGGTCTAATCGGCTGGTAGCCAAAGCAAATGAACGCAAAATAAAATCTGGCTAAAATTAGATATAGCCCATATGTTATCAATTATAAAACATTTTAATTGAGGGTTTGAGTAGCGGAGAGGTAGGAATTCGAAATTATCTAAAATGATATGAATTGCAAGAAAGATAGCCATCAAATAATTTTGCGGCGGTATTTGAAGGATATGTGATACCGCAACTATACGATATTAGGGGTTTGTTTGAGAAATACTTATTTAAAAATAAATGCAATGACGCAAAAAAATAAATTAGTTCTTTCAGACTGAGAAGCTGAAAACATTCTTCAGATATTGGCTTAACCACAGGAAACAAAAAAGATAGAAAATAAATGGCAAATCTACACAGAATTTTATTCTCCTCTCGTCGTTAAAACTTACCGTCCTTGCCGCTTAAATAAAATTACACCAGGAAATCATCGTAACGAGAGCGGGTTAACATTTTCTCGGGGAAAGAGAAGGATTTAAATTTGTCGGAGTTTTACTTATTTATTTAGGGGGCAAAATCCTTTTGTAAAAAGCCGTGTGAAAGTCCCACTTCCCAAAGCTGCGTGACTCCGATTTCGCAGCTCTAGGTTTGGCGCCGTCTCCCGCAGTCACCGAAGTGGGGTGGTTAGAATCTGTTCATTCCGGATCGAGCGGTTCGCTCTCTTTCCGTGGGCGCTCCCACATAATTAACCTCCCCCAAGCGGATTGATCCGCTGCTCCTGACCAGCCCAAATAACTTTTCCTAAGGGGGGAGGGGGGACAATCCTCTGTTGCACCCCTGGGAACTAATGCTGCAAAACCAACCCCAGATGCGAAGGGGAAGCAAAAGAAGCGGGAAGGTAGGGGGACGGGAGACCACCTTTGTATTACTTCGGTGCGTCCAAGTTTACCTTCTCCAAAAAGAAGTTGTGCTCCCTCCCAGGAGCCCGGAGTCCCATTTCGTCAGGACCCCGAAGAAAGTTGAGCAACTCGCCCTTCCGTGACAGGCGCGTCTGGAACCTTGCAAGAGCCCGGAGCGGCTTCAGCTCCAGGATCTTCCCCAGCTGGGAGAAGAGCAGAGCTGGAAATAGCCACGTTAAGGATTGGGGGGGGGGGGGGGGGGGGGAAGGAAACTAACGAACAAAGTGGAGCCAACCACTTTAGCTCCAAGGAGACCCTCCCCAGAATATTTGGAAGAATTGAAAAATGCTTCTACAGGATTTCAACTTTTTCTGAAGTTTATTCATTCAGGAAGACTGTGCCTGGAAGTTGGGTGTTCCTCTCCTGCCCCCAATATTGGATCCGATCTGGTTCGCTAAGCTGGGCAAAGCAACAGGAAGGTGGCTCCCAGGAATCATTTGGCTGTTGTGGAGCAGCAGTGCGACAAGGCCAAGGAGCCCTGCCTGGGAGTGCGGGGGAGGGGGCGGGGGGCAGGTATGTGCCAGCGAGCCTGGTGGGGTGGTGGGGGTGGTGGCGGTACTTGGAAGACTAGCTCTGCAGCTGTTTGGACAGCTCAAGGGTGGCTTCTCCCAAGGAACCGTGTAGAGGATCTGCTTTTAGCACAACTCGCTCAGGGAGCCCCGGCCGAGTTCCTCATCGGTTGCAATAAGAGACGGGGGACATTCCCAGGCATGTCTAGGGAAAGCATTTAAAAGGGGAGGGGAGGATGGGGCTGCTTAGAATCGCTGCCTCTGCCCGTCGCCCAGAGCTCTGGACTCTTCTTTTAGGATTTCAGAGGTCCTTTGCTAATCTTTCTTTGCACAGTTGTGGGTGCGGCCAGTGCTCGCCTGCTGGGGCCTGGCTGCCGAATGGTACATGAGAGAAAGAGTGAGGAGGACAGAATTACCTTCTTGGCCACTTCAATTCTTCTCCGGATGCTCCCCCTTCCTCAAGGACAGCACAAGTGGATTCCCAGGTTGGCGCATTTCAAGGCACCTCGATAATAAAAATCGGAAATGAGAAGATGAGAGTTACCGTATCAGGGCTGCAAAAAATCCGGTCAACCCTAGACGGCAGCAAACAGATGCAGGTATCTCTAGCTCTTTCTTACCGTCCATGATCGTTCAGATTTGTGCAGCCCCAATGTGGTAGCCCTAAACAAGGGCCTTGTTTGAAGCCCTTGCTGGCAATCTCCCGGGCAGATTTTCACGGGACGAAGTCTGGCTCACCACTGGGCCTTACTGCCAAAGAAATGGGCGGCAGCAAGGAGAGCATAATGCTTTCTCCTGGAAGTTGGGGGCGGTGGCGAGATGGTCCTCCTACCATGGTTGCCTAAATGGGGAACCAGGAGACTCTCCATCCCCTTTGGGAAAATAAGACCCAGGCTACCGGCACAAATTACTCCGATTTGTCTAGCCTAAAAGCAAGCGAGGGGATTGAGCCACCACACGAGGCACTCGGGATGGCAGAAGAGAAGCCGGCAGACCAGCAGCAGTGAAACAGAGCAGCGCGAAGCCTCCAACTTTGCACTTTCACTCCTTTCGCTTCTACTTCGGGGAAGCCTCGTGCGCGCTCTCTGACCCTCCTTAACTTCGTCAAGGTTTTACGGTACAAAAAAGACCCGGGTTGAGGACTTTAAGGAGAGGAAGGGCGGTTAGAACAGATTTGCTTCTTGAGTGATGACCAGCTTTTTCTTCTTTGCAAAACTATTTGGTTTGGGAGCAAAGGGGGCATTAGCTCAGCGCAGGTCTTCCTTTTAAGGGCAGGGAGGTCTCATCCTACAAAAACACCGTTTTGGGGGGTGTTTCCCCCTCTCCCTTTGGATACACACAAGCCCTCTGGGTCTTTGAAAGTCTCTTGCGGCTTAAATTAGAAATAAATTCTCTGGGTTGGTGGTAGTAAGACTCTTTGCATCTGGATTGCAGCTAAACAGGCCTTGGATTGCAGGCTGCGATGATTCGGATTGACTTCCAAGGGACTGTCTCTAGGATCCAGCTTCCACGAGTTCTTGCTGGCACTGGGCTTTTTACAAGCCCTGACTGAACCTAAGGCAGAATTACTCTAGGAATCAAGTTGCATTTGATGTGAGTAGTGAGTAGCGGCGAATGTTCACGACAGGACTGGCTCCACAGATATGAAGAATTTCGTCTTTTCAGCACAGCTTTCGCTTTACCGGATGGACTTAAAAGCATGGAGTTAAGCCCTGACTAAAGAATCAGCCCTCTTGACTTTAGTTCAAGCCAGGCTCAAGAAAAAGCCTCACGAATTGAACTTGAAGCTTCCATCGCCGTTTCCGCAGCTGCTGAGAATAGTCACAATGCAAGAAAGGAAATAAAGCGAAGGTCGGCGGCAGAAACCTTTCAAAAATAATCCCCCGGTCCTTTTGGAGACAAGACGCTGCTTCTCTTCCCCGTAAATAAGCGTCCTGACAATGTCTATTCCAGGAAACTAAGTCGGCGGGACAAAAGCCTTCACAGGCAGCTCCATTTCAAATTACTCAGGATGCCACACCAGAAGATGGTAACCCTTTCCTCTTAATAGTTACAGAAATCTACAGCCTGTTCCATCTAATCCATATACTCAGCTTTTCTGAGAAAGAAAAATGGGCACAGTTGACACCATATTAAACAAAAAGACAGTCTAAATTCAATAATAAAGAAGTTATTATCCCCAAACTTGACATTTTGGGCCTAGCAGCTAGACTGGAATTAGAACTTTTTGCTAATGAACAGACAGGGTGAAATGTAGATAAATTCTTAACAGCTTGTTCTATAGTGCAAAATTAAAGCTGTAACTTGTATACAGAACAAAATGTAAAGAGAGGTTTAGAGGATCTGCCATAACAATAGGAATCAGAATAACTTAGTTTCAGAGATTCAGCAGCCTAACATAACTGAATATTAAGTCAACACCATCTTTCCTGGTAGCAGGAAAGCCTTAGAAACATGTAACATGCTATATATGCATAGCTAAGAATGTTGATCAGGCAATAAAACAACTTTATCCTATGAAGATATGGTTTTATTAGACAACTGATTACAAAACATAATTCTGAATGAATACAATTTGAGCTCCAGCAGTACCTCAAGCTCAGACTGTTGGCACCATTTCTTCACTAGCAGGCTTCTGAAGTGTAGCAAGAAACACCAATTATATTTCAGCATGCTTGGTGAAGGTATTTTTATGGACTGTCCTAAGGAACCACAGGAAGAATTTGGGACAACTAGGCTTTTTGTTGCACTGTTTAATGTATGTATGAATTTGTTTTCAACAGATTTTATTCAGGGGCACTCCTAACAGCCAGCTGCCATTAAAGCATTTGTGCTGAGTTAAAGCATTTGTGCTGAGCAGCACACCAGCTAGCAGAAGCAAGCAAATTCCCAGTCAGTATAGCATCAGTTCATTTATTTATTTATATATCACATTTATATGATTGCTCATCTCACACAAAGCAACAACTGAGAGCCATACACTGAGCTGCTGTTGTGAAAGTTTTGTTCATTACTATTAGGGCTTTCCATGTCCTCCTCCCTTTCTTAACCAAGTATCCATTTTATTTTACAACTTAGCATTCTTTTATAATATTCATATACTATACTGCCAATGCTACAGACCCCCATCAATTAGCAAAAATTTTTTCATAAAATTCATAACTTATAACCAACACACATCACAACTTAACTGTAGCATCTATATTAAGTGACCATATTTCTTCAAAAGTCAATTAATACAATTTTGATTAAGAGCTCTGTGGAAGAGCTGAGTTTTGATTGTCCTCCTGAATACCGTCAGGGAAGGCACCATTCAGATCTCCAATGGTAAAGGATAGCATGTATGTCCTCCCCCATGGCAATTGGTTCTTTCCACATTTCCATCTGGGATTAAGACACTAGGTAGTTCTACCCACAAAGCACTTTATACTCAGAAGCTTACTGGAAGCTAATGCACCATTCCCACAACTGGTGCTATATGTTACTGGCAGCTTTCACCTACCAGCAACTTTCCATTTTGCACCAATTTTGGGGCACTCTTCAAAGGCAAACCCAGACAGAATGAATAGTATGCAGTATTTTTCTTTTTGATAGCCTATATAGTTGGCATTGGCAATCCAAAGCCCCGCCCCACCCCAAGGTCAATTGCAACCCAGAGCATCCAAGATCTTGCTAACATTTGATAATAAAATGAACACATTTTCACTGATGTTATTTTTCGTGGAAATAAGAGTGGAAGTCTTAGCAAAGCAGAACAAAAACAGGCCAGAAATTTCCAGCTCTATTCCTTCAGTGACATTACTACATCACTGGATATACTGCTACAATTATAAGGTGACTAATATATTAAAAAGCACATCTCCCAGGATGAAAAACTAGACTCTGTTGTAAGCAAGCACACACCATATAGCAAAATGCTTGAATCCACACCAAGCCTTCCCAGGAGGACTTTTAAATTAGGGTTGATGAACCTTGCTAATTGATCCCTCCCTTGAGATTGCCTATGCTATGTGCAAATCTGAGCCAGAAGGTCCAGGAATCCTCTGAACGTGCACAAGGTACACACTGAGGTATGAGGGATTGATAACCCACCCTCTACATTCTCTAAGCACAGAGAATGTGGTGTCCTGTGCTTTGACAGAAACAAACTCTGGATCCCATTCATTTGATACAACATAGGTATATGCTCAGGAGTCCAAGGTGTTTGAAAATACTCAGTACATTTAGATGGCCATAACTGAATTTCCAAATGATCTCTTCCAAAGGAATGTAGAGATCACCCATACTTTTAGTTACAGTATCAGAGCAATTAATTTTTAAAAACTGAGACTTGGAATAATCTGAAGCTCGCAGGGATTGTCGCTTCATTGTAGACCCATTAAATTAAGAACAGCACAATGCTTACAGCAATATTAATTTATTATAAACATTCTCAGAGATACCGACTGTTCAACTGTATAGTTCATGATCTTTCATTCCGTACTTTGTGCAAGCAAAACAGGAGTCTGTTCAACCTGTGCCACATACTGGAAACTTGACACAATTTATGTTACATAAGAATGAAACTAAATGGGCGCCATTGTTTGGACCATTTTGATTTAGATACTGAAATAAGAACATTAAGAATTAACTAAGGATGCTGCAATTCTAGAGGAAATAGTACATGACAACTTTCAACCTATGTGTGAAAAAATATCAGGGAACTGCCAAAAGCAAGCAGGATGCAAATGTTGCATCTAGAAGGGCTAGCAATTGCTTGCGAACTTTACCTTCATTTTTACTTAGTATTACAACATTGCCAAAAAAGTTACAAAATTACTCTAATGATCAAAATGCAAGAATTGTTATGCCAAAAAGTGCTTCAAACAAAGTATATTAGTTATTGTACCAAAACTTAGAAATCATTATTATGCAGATATATATGCCTGTGAATATTTTCAGGAAAACAGTACTCTTAATAGATTATTTTAAACTATGCAGCCATTTTTACTTGCCCACCATGCTCAGGCTGAGGATCCAAAAACTATCAAACTAATTTCAAGATCAAAGCTGTCCTCAAACAGAACTCCATAATGCTCCATGGCAACTAGTTTTGAAACTGAGAGGAGTACCAAGTCCACAATTTTATTATGTAAGGAAGGCATGAGAGTAACTATCAGGATCCTGGCCAAAAAGAGAGCAAATCCACAGTTGAAATAAGTGCCCCATCAACACAAAAACCATCACTAACCTAGTAAGAGCCACTTAACAGCACAATAATTTCAACCTGCAGTGCAATCTTGGCACCGAAAGTATGAAAAATGTTGGTGAATTTACTTCTAATGTGCGCTTGATTTGGGAAAAACAAGTTTTATTAGCATAAATATACATGCACTAAAAAATTTACTTAAAACATATGAATTTAAGATTTCACTTTATTCAGCAAATTGGTTTATTTACACAATTGGGAATGCTGGTTGAGTTTTATCAGTGGAATAAAAACAATTCTAGTAGAGACAATACTGAACTCCCTTTACATATCTCCAGCAACACTGACCAACTTTTTCCTTACCTGTATCAGGAACATCAAGCACAATAGTGGAATAGTATCAAAAGACACTAGTATAACAAACCACTGAGGATCCAGTACACTGTGGGAATTTACCAATATGTTTGCCAAACCTTTTTTTAAAGTCAGCAAAATAAAACCAGCATTAATAGTTAGCATCAGAGTATAACTCTGAGATCAGCGGGTAGTAAAAACCTTATCAGACCATACATAATTCATAAAGTGATCTGATCTGCATCAAACCACTTTATCACAGAATCAAAAGAGATGAGAATAGATTTATCCTTTAAGACAACAATGATCTGATAAGGATTTAACTTAACAGACGTTAAAATAAGAGATGCAGAGCACAGCCCCTATTAGAACAAGCTAACTTTTCAGATGTCCAAAAAGAAAAAAAAAATCACCAAAGAAAATAAAAAAAAAAACACTTCAACATGAAGCTACTATACAAAGATTTTTTTCCCATTTTCCATTAGAGTTCGGAGCTGAAATTTAATCCTGAGTCTTTAGTGAGAATGACAGTTTTGGCCTAGTTTTTCCCTTGCCTAGGATCATTTTTTGCTCTTCCTTTTGTTGACGTTGTCTTTCTTGTTCTAGTTTCATCCTTTCCTCATGAATTTTTCTTTGTTCTTCAACAATTTTCAATTGTTCTTCAGCCTATAACAGGAAAACAACAGAGTTTAGATAACATTTTATACTCCTTGCATAACATTACATATAACTTCATAGTATTAGCACATATTTCTTGAGAAGAGCTGACTGCTACACCATTCTTTAGCATTAGGTGAAACTGTTGAAACATGAAGTGCAAATCCATGCTACATCCATAAACTGTTTTGGATTACTCGAAGAAAATAAGCCATTTTCAAACTGTTTCCTATCACAATTTCAATGAACTAGCTTTTTAATGAAAATACTTAAGTGGGATTTATAGGACACAGGGCTAGAAATAAAAACAAGAATCAAGACCAAAGGATGAGAGAAGTAAGGTAAAATAATGTTAAATGGAAAACTAGAACTATTTGGAACCACAAAAATCACAACTAGCTGAGATATTGTTGACCCAAGATGCTTGAAGCTTAAAATCACTCAGGAACAAATTGCTATCTGAAATGACTGAACAAGGGGTAAATAAGGATGAGCTGGTTAACTGGATGCAGAGACCAATTCATGGACTCAAAAAGGTATTCAAATGAGTGGTACGACCACAACAATGTTAAAATATCAGCTTTAACCAATCCATCTAGAGAAAATTCCACCTAGAATTCATTGGGACAACAAGCAGAGCATCTTTCTTGTATTCCTAATCTATGAATTCAACCTACAGGATCAGATATAATCTGATCTGTGAGACAGCTGCTAATGCAAATTAAAAGCTAGGGGTTAGGAATTCTAGCGTAAAAGTTCAGAATTACTTTATTCAATATTTATACTTTGGATTGTGCTTCAAGTATTACAGCCCCTGTAAAAAATTCCCTGTGGTTTCCACTTAAAATCTGTGATTAAGTCACAGTATTACACAATAAAAGTAAATCCATCATGCACAGTCATGATGTTTTCACCAAAGCATTTATTTTTATAACAATGGGGGAAGTTATCTATAAGCAAAGGGAGCAAGATCTTTTGCGTTCCAAAGGCTGCACATGAGATTCACATTCTCAGAAACAGTACGTGGGACCAGGACAAAATTTGAATTCATTTTCATTTAAATTATATTCAGTTAAAATGATAAATCATATAATCATTTTCAAGTCATGTATTTAATAATGTTCTCCTGTTACATTAACAATTTGGTAACATTTATAGATTTAAGGGGCCGATACCAAAGCTTTGGGGTTTGCCCATATCCTAGGGCGTCAGGTTGACCACTTCTGCACTGGTAGTTGTATTTCTTTCAGCCTGGTCTTCCCACCATTCTGTACAGAACTACTCTGGTGGGCTTCCCCAATATTCCTAAGCTAGCTTCAGGGAGCCAGAGGAAAGAGACTATGACCACCTTTCCAAATCTACAGTCCCAACAAAGAGGTAAGCATTTTTAAATCAAATTATGGGCCTGAGAATCAGTTACATTATGCAAGTGTTAACCTGTAATTTCTGTAATCCTACCCCCACCCATGGATTTACTGCTTTATCTCTAAGATTATAGTAAACATTTACTTACCAATTTAGCTTGTGCTTCTGCAATTTTTCGATTATTCTCTTCTAGTATTCGTTCAAGTTCCTCACGCTTTGCACGCTCTTCCTCCTAAAGGGGAGGATAGGGTAAGATGTTAGAAAAGTAAAATACTCACTCACCCATCTGCACTAGTCTTCCTAGGAATTCCTTCTGTGCACTGACTTAAAGGGGCAGCTTTATAGCCACCCTCTTCTCTTTCAAACAGCAAACTGTGCAGCCACTAAAATTGGTCTCTAGCTCTAAATTTAAATCATCCCTCCCAGTCCAAACAGCAACCAACTAAACCCTCCCTAATCAGAGAATCCTAGCCAGTTATTACTAGCATTTTAATATCACACAAATCAACAAGGACAACTACAAAACTGGATAGTATTTACCAAATTAAAAGAGTAATATATAAAATATAAATAAAGTGAATAGTTTGTCTCACCAATTATGTATACCTACGTATTCTTTACCTATACTCCTTTAATCAGCATTAAAAGTTGAATATTTACTGTCTTGTCCAGTGTCCTGCAGAGTGTGCTCCTCGGCTGCCATACGCGCCAGCTTCCTCTTTAAAATGATTTGTACTGTTAGCTTGGCAATGCCTGCATCAGCAGCTCAACCATTTATAAAGAAACAACATACAAGGAAGGCTGAGCTGAAGAATGCAGATGTTTACGGTAAGAAGGAACAAAAATATGTAAAACATTCCTAAGCAAACAATTAATAAGAAAAAATACATTTACTGTTAGCAAAAAGTACAAATGGTAATCCATATTCTGTAGAACTATGGGCTTCCTTCGTGGGTAAATGGACTGAACATCCTATAGTGTGACAAGTTTAAAGACAGTATTAAACTGTCCTTCTACCATTTAAACTGGAATTCAGGAGTCCAATGAAAGTATGATATAGAAATCAAGTCTAGGTTTCTTTTATAAAAGTTTAAAGAAACTTTGTTATGCAAACCATAAGCAAAAAGATTGCAGGAGTAATTTCAATTACCATCATAAATATTCAAGTTATTTTATATTTGGCAGTTTCTATAAACAGCCTGAGGTCTGCACAAAAATATAGTTTAATAAGAACAAAGCAAGTATTTGAAGAAATATTTCTTGCTATGTCTAGTAACCAGCTACAGGTTTGCACCCTTCACTCCAGGAATTCAAGATTATGCTGCGTAGTAAAAGTCCTGATGTGATCACTCACTGACTGATGTTTAATAATCTGCTCTTAGAATGGTGAGGGACCATGATTTCAGCCAAAATCCATTATATAGAGATTTTCAAAAAGATTTGTAATCTTATATAATTCAGCAGTTATGTAAAGCCAAAATCTTGATTTGTAGAATTAAACTGAATTTTCACATGCATTTTTAAAATTTTTTTAACCATGTTGTATTATATTAAAAAGTGTCTTATTAAAGCTTCTTTCCTATTATCAACTAAATTGATTAAAAGCAACTAATCAAATCATAATACAGGAAAAATATGGAGAGAGTTGTCTAACTCAACACTACTTTTAAGAAAGCTTAAAAAGAACTTTAAAATTTTGGGATCCTGGAGTGATTAGTGCTGACAAGCATTAAAACCTCCAGTAGCAAATTACTGTCTCACAGAAAGACATTTTCAGCTTCTGCTCCAGCTGCTGACAGAAGAAGTCACATGTTTAGCTCAACTTCAGACAAGGACAACCTGCTCTTTTACAACTCTCTAGTCTAGAGAAAAAGAAGGAGTTGTTAGTAGCACTGGAAAAAAATGGATCTCACGAATTTGGCATAAGCCTTTTGTGAAGGTAAATGGGACCACAGTTCCAGAATTACTCCACTGTGTAGTCAAGAGGAATGCATGACTGCCTTAGAGGAAAAACAAGAAAAACTCTTTCTTTAAGATAGGTATTGCAGCTCGATGGACCCTGCTGGTAATTTTGTTCTTGCTGACTGAAGGCATAAAGCCTCTTACAGTCTAAATAAAACAAAACAAATGAAGGATACATAGTCACAGATTGTTCAACCCATTCCCCCAGTTAAGAAAGAACTGTGGATATATCCTGCAGCCATGGCAAAAGTTTCAAACAATTCTTAAATAAGTAGGTCAGTTCCATTAAAATTCAAGTATCCTTTCACAGGTTTTAGAAGAATGTTTGAGGTATCAGTTAGCTCCTCTGAATAAGTTAGAAATTAGGTTTCGCAGCAATGCAAGTTTACACAAGAAAGGAATTAGATTTGCTGTATTCCATCTCCTTCTCAACGCAACAGGAGGCACAACCCAGCACTGAAAGTTTTGCCATGGACTGTCTCTACTTTCCAAACGACCGAGCGTTACCTCTCTGGCCTTTTGTGCAGCAAGTTCAGCTTGTCGCTGTCGCTCGAGTTCTTCGAGCAACTGTTTTTCCATGATGCGCTTAGCCTCCTCCACCCTGCGGAGAACTTCCCGCTCAATTTCATCTTTCCGCTTCTCCAGTTCTTCTTCCACTCGCTTTGCTACAAGCTCCTCCACTCTTCTGGCTGTCTCTTCTTCAATAAGTTTTTCTTCTATTTCTTGTTGCCGACTACAGGGAGAGAAATATTAAGAATTTTTCTCATGCCAAGTCAATTAACATCTATGTCACGCTTAAGGAATATCATATTATATACATTAGGCTTATGCATTGTAATATGTAAACGTTGCAAAAAGTATGTAAATGCAAAAAGCAGGTTATAATTTTAGGAACAAAAGTAACTATAAAAGTAGAAATATAATATTTGAAGCACTGCTTTCCATATGCAATTGCATAAATCTTTAAATGGCACAAGTACGTTATAATTACAAGCATATTTAATCTTAAAATTTATGAGCCAAAGCCAAAATAAAGCCAAAAGACCATGGTAGAATCTTTATAATATCAAAAACGTATACAGTCTCCAACTATCTAATGGCAGAATACTATGAATATGTTTCAAACAGATGAATTACATCTGCTATGCTACAATATAGAACTCCTCAGGTTTTAACATCTAGCACTTCATGACAATTCAGCAGAGAATTCTTTCAAGCAATAAAATGTGTTGTCAAAGCATTATTGTCAAACCACAAGGTAGTCTATCAGTTATTCCACTGGACAGAATGCAGATTTGATGCAATAGTTAATTTTTAAAAAAATTAAAGGTTTTAAAAAAAATCATCCAGAACAAAACGATCAACAAATCAAGAGCAGCAATACATGTCTATTGTAACAGTGCAATATATTGGAATAAATTCTTTTGAACACATAGCAGATGCTATAGACAGCAATATCTTACTGATACCATTTATATTCCTATTTTTTACCAGATCATAAAACCAAGAAATAAATTTAGACTGGAGCACTAAACTCAGATTTTAATGAAGAAGCATATTAAATATTACCCAGTTAAATGAATAATTTGGGAAAATGGAATTGCATTCATTTTGATACTACAGAGTATATTATGCTCAATAAAAAGCAAAGCAGGTACTCTAGTAATGTGTTATGCCATCTGTTTCTTAAGCACCAGTTACTTTCTTTTACCTTTTTGATCTTTAACCCTGTTTTAACCATTGGCTTCATAATGTCAAATGTCCACAGTTTTCATAACACACTGATTTTGACAGTATCAAAATGCTAATCAACTTTTGTTACCAGCGATGGCTGTCTAGGTAAATAGAAACTAAGTCAAGATTTTAATTACTTAGTATCAACAGGTCACCTTAAGCCCTTGACATTCCATATTTCAGTTTGAATCAGAGTGCAAACTTCTCATCGTTATAACAGAAACTGACATTTTAATGCAAGCATTGCACTTTACACAGCAATGTTACACAAATCACAAGACTGATGTAGGCCTTCTGTCAAAATGAATCTAACGAACCAGGATTATAAATATAATCTAAAACAACATAATTGTTTACACAGAGCAAACTCTTGCCTTTCTACACCAAGTTTAAAAAAAAAGCAGATGCATTAATCACAGCAGCTTAGACTAGGCTTTTTATTGTTATTTTTTTTAGCAATAAGAGAGCATTGGAATATATTCATGGAAGCTGCTAAGCAAGGTTTATTAGGAATTAGAAAATCCTACCTCACAGAAATTACCACTGAACTTCCCTAAGTGTACATATCCATGGTGGCAAAATTGATTATTTAAAAAAAAAAGGGGGAGGGTCTGGCAGTATAGAAATGAGAGAAATAAATTAAAATGAAATTTATTTTTTTATTATAACTCTAACCCTAATAATACTAGATTAAAAATGTAACTTGAAAACATAATATCAACTCTTGTCAAATAAAGCCAGCCTACTTCCGGTCCCCTCCTCCCTCTCATCTTCTTTACTAATACATAAAGTATGGTGCTCAAATAAAACTACCTACTACGGGCACTGGGAAAGTATCAGTCATGTAGAAAAAAGGAACTGCAAAATCTGCAGTTAGAAAACTGCAATTATAGCTCTCAGGAAAGGGGAGGGAGAAGGTCAAAATAGCAAAGAATTGTCCTGAGGATATTTAAAATAAATTATTATCCTAAATAATGCTATCCTAAGCAACAGAAGTGCTCGTGCACTGAAAAGTAATATAAAGATAACAACATCCTTGAGTCAACCTCAATTTCTGGTAAGTATACAAATATTACCCTATCTTTTTCCAGGCAACAATATGGAAGTGATTTGACATTCTCTCTTCCGAGACATTTTTTCAACTTCCCAGACCAGCCACAGCTTTGGGATCTCCTGGTGGTCTCCCATCCAAACACTAATCAGGTCCAACCCCGCTTCTTTCATTCCTTCCCACTTACCTTTTTAGCCAGTTACAGCCATGCCTTCAAATTTGCCACCCAGCACCCCTGTTCCACCCTCGGTTTATCAGCGGATTTGTGGGCTGATTTCTGCACCACTCAGCTACCCCCCGTAAACCCTTCAGAGACTCCCGCCCGGTCCATCCCGAAGCTGCCAGATGAGAAGGAAGCCATCCTGCTTCCGCCCAGCCTGCCCCGCTCACATTTTCCGCTGCCGCTCGAACTCGGCCTTCTTTTCCTCCTCCTCCCGCTTCTGCTTCTCATCGAGGCTGCTTCGCTTGCTGACCGTTCGGCCGAAGATGTCGATGCGGTCGGGCGGGGAGGAGGCGCGGTCCCGGTCGCGGTCCCGATCGCGGCGGGACGGCGCGGTGTTGGAACGGGACCTGGAGCGGGACTCCCGCCGCCGGCTCCGCTTGCTCTCCCGCGACTTGGAGCGCTTGCGGGCCCGCTCCTTCTCCCGCGAACGGGACCGAGAGCGGCTCCGGTTCTTCTTGTTGTGCTTGGAGCTCTTGACGCGCTTGGAGTGGGACGAACTCCGCGAGCGGGAGCGGCCCATCCCGAGCGCCTCAGCAAACGCCGGTGTCGCGGTCCTCAGCGCGGCCCCAAAGGCACCCCCAGCATCCACGCGGGGCCGCTGGGCGCACCACGTCCACCTCGCGGGCCCCTTCGCACAGCAGGCCCGAGGCCCAGCAGCGGCAGCAGCAAGACAAGATGGCGGCAGCGGCCCAACTCTAAGACGGGAATTCTCCTCCTTCCTCCCGTCCCAGGATCCACTGCGCTCGCCCACAATGCACCTCGACGGCGCGCCTAAGAAAAGGAAAGCGCCGCAGTCCTCTACGGAAATGGCCGAAGAAGCTTTCCGGGAATAGCCGAATATGAGCAGGGAAGGGTGAAGACGACGAAACTCGAGTGGTTTCGTGGCAAACGACGTGTTACGTAAATACCCGAATCCGCTCGGGTTCTGCCCAGGGCGAGGGCGGTCTGAGAACACAGCGAAATGGGGACATAACCCGTGTACGAAGCGGAACTTCGAGGCAGGCGGCGCGTGACAAAGGATCCTAATCCGTCCGCAACTATATTAGCAACCACAGTAATAATGTAGGAGGAAAATGGATAGCAGCATTGGCCCCCTAACCAATGTGTGCATTCATTCATTCATTTATTCCTTACTTAGAGGCTGCCGGACTCCAGTGACTTTGGCCAGCTTACAGTTTAAAAAAGTAAAGAGAAGACAACTTTTATCAAAAAACTAACACACAAACAGGTAGCATATATACAGAAGTAAGAATAAATTAGATGGTGTCTTTGCAACATCTGTAGTTAATGGTTGCAAATCACAAAGTTTATGAAATGAGTCTGTCTCTCCCCCCCACTGCCAGTCAGAGGCTAAGCATGGAGCCTTCAGTGAGATGGCCATTTTCTACGTACACCACTGGAAACTCTGCCTCACTGACTTAATTTTAATTTTAATTGAAAGAAAGTTATCTACTGTAACACAAAATACCAACTTTCTTTTTCAATTTGTTTAATAACAAAGAATGCCTTGGACTCCATGTAGATTCTTTCAAAAATAGAAATGGACACTGCTGGAGAAAATTCTGTTAGAGGGATCCATCCCATTTGTGACTTACAAAATTTCCCTCCCTTGTCAAGATGAAGTTTGTTTGGTCTATTCAAGCATAGCATTACCAGTTATCTGAATAGGCAAAGGAGGACACTAACAACTGTAAAGGAGGACAAATGGGGGAAAAGGAGGATACACGAACTGTTTAACTTCTTGGCATCTGTGACAAAAATTATGGTGAAAAACTGCAAAAAAAAAAAAATGTAATTAGGCCTTTTTCCAGCATCCTAAACACTGGTTTTTCAATGGCAGGAATGTGCTAGAGCCAGTTAGGAGGCAAAAGCCGTCAGCATGTAACTGATTAAGGTCTTGTCAATTTAAGGCAGCAGCACAAGGGACTTTAGGGTACTAAAAACGAATTAAGGTCATAGAGCTGAGTTTGTTAACTTGTGGTTAGAACTTATTAGGGAAGTGCTATGCTGTGGAGAAAAGCTGCTCAGGAAGAGATAACTTGTAAATACTCAAAAAGTCAGACAATACTTGATTTTAATGCTATACCTGCTGGAGGAAGGGCATGAGGACAAAAAAGGAGGACATGTCTTTTGTGAGACATCTGGTCACCCTACTCAGGCAGGATTCTAGAGGACTTCAGTCCTCCAAACAGTTTATGATGGGTCTGCAAAGCCAGCTCAAGCACACACAGACATGTTCAGCAATATTCCATGGCCAAGACAGGTGCATTTATAATCAAGCAACAAGGAAGTACATGTTTATAAATGGGATTGGTTACAAATTAATTATAAAAAGACAAAGTTTAAAACAGACCCAAGTTGCTACACTGTACCTGCTAAATGTTCCTGCTGAATGTCAAACAACAGCTTCAGCTGGCTCTAGATCCCCTGACCAACTTCCTCTTGGAGCCTAACCACAAATACTGTATAGAAATTATTCTTATGTGCCTACTTGTTCTAGTGCTTGTTGAATGTTTGCTGATACAGTTTAAACTCTTACTGTGCTCAGAAGTTCCATACTAAAACATTTATTAATATTCAAATAGCTTAAATTTTTCCACCACACTGAGTGCTGCCCAGTGATTTTTCCCTCTCTTTGGAAATGTGTTCAGTTGCCAACAGAAAAGGTAAGGGTTCCTGGGTGGCTAAGAGCAGGGGAGGAGAATCAAAACCTTGCCTTCTGCTAAACAGGTGTCATAAATGACCATGGCTTTTTTATGAACGGACAAGCCCTTTTTCCTTAGCAGTCGATCAGTCAATCAAATCTTTATTTCCGGCATAGACCAGCATAAAATACAAGCAAGAAAAATTACGTCCATTTCAATAATACCACTGAAACTTGTATGAAATAAAAGAAAACTAAAATCCTGCTAACACAATACTACAAAATTAGATCTCTAAAATATCTTTATAAAAGTTCTTAATGCTTGGATTATAGACCAAGTGGTGGGGGTTCTAAAGGCCACAAAAAGGATACAAAAATAAAGATTAAAATTTTTTTAAAGGTATCTTTAGCAAGGCATATGGAGAGATGGTAACCTTAGCAGTAATTTTGTGACAGGTCTTAAAATGCCAGATGTTTCCATCATCCCAAAATAGTTGGGAGCCCCCCCAAAGAATGGTTGAAAATATTCTGACAAAAGGAAGATCAGTTGAAGTTGTTATGGAGCATGCTGTGCAGATCCTTATGTTTCTGTGTTATGTGAGTCTGTCAAGTAATAGAAGATACTATAAATTGCATCTCTTCCTACATGCTGCTGTTATGAACCAAACTACCACTATAATAGTTTGTTTATTACCCTTTTAAAAATGAAAGAGCATTTTGGAACTTCTTAATTATGAATAATAAACAGCAACTAAAAAATGTACAGGATTTAATCCATTGTTGAATCACTGCAATGATTCCTTTGTGTATTGATATATACTTTCAAATGTAATTACCGTTTTTACTGGTTCAACATACGTTATGTTAAGACACAATTTACATGGTTTACTGAATTAGCCACAATTATCTGGGTTCACACAATAGGCTAAACTGTAAATTAGGGGATTTATTTATTTGATTTGTATCCTCTCTTTTGATAGTAGTGGGGGTGGATTAACTTAATTAATATATAACATTCATTGCCTAGAGGGGAAACCTTTTATCTGGGTTGCATAAACCTGGTGCTCAGAGTCAAAAGAGTAAGGTCTCTCAAGGGTTCAACATGCCCACTTTAAGGCAGTCCCAGTGCAAGTGTCTGTTGTGCATGCAAGTAGATATTCAAATGACTGGGAAACCGCAATGAATTTAATGTATTAGTTAAGCTCATCCCACATTTCATTATACCAAAAGGCACCTCAACATTGGAATCTCTCATAAAACATATTCCTGTGTAATTGAACTATGTCCTATGTAACCTTTTGATGGCCATCCGTAAGCTTATGGAATCAAAGAGAGCTATGTTATATTGAATCAGAGTATTGGCCAATCTGGATCATCACTTCTGAAATTAAACGGCAGTCGTAGCCTATTTTTCAGACTAGAATTTTTGCAGCCTGATGGCATGCACAGCTTTAATATCCATGGCCCTCTCGTCAGCTTTTCTCTCCCTCAGTTATTTAAATACAGTTAGATAAAGAGGAACAATTGCTATTGATTTTAACTTAATTGCAGATAGAAAAAAATGTTCCGCACCCCTTGAGTGGTTGAAGCACCTGGATCTGGATCCTGTGCTGAATCTGTACCAGGACAGCTTTTAGAATGGACTATTATTAAGATTATATGGACTCCGTAGTCAATTAATGTTTTTCCCTTCAATACAACTTACCTGTTGGTTTAAAAATAATCAGATCAATCTTATATCAAGTTGAATATATAAGACTAGGTTCACACATGCAAAGCCATAATATGGTTTGTTTAATTTTGGCTTAGCACTATGTGGAAACCCACTGTGGTTTACAGCTTAGCTTAATGTGAATATAGCCAATTGTGTATTAACCTACCACACTGGCTTAGCAAGCATGAATAACTCACAATTTGTCTCAGTCATGCCAACACACAGGGCTTTTTCATCTCCACTCCAGATGAATTCAGACAGTTGGCTGATGAGCTGCTCCTGTTGATGAACGTGCAATTCCAAGGGAGCCGAGTTTCAGAAAGAATAAGTCTGTTCATTATAACAGCCAAGGCTTTTCTCTCTATTTCATTCTGGTTACAGGTGAAGTGTAATTAGAGAGAGGACTTACAATAGCAGTACTCCATAAATGGAATATACATTTGTGAAGAAAGTTCACATGGCACCATTGTTGTTTTCCCACTGCTGAATTAAAAAGCTACCATCCGCCCTTGAGCCAGGAGAAAACTCTACCAGTGTGAAACTGATGCTTCCATCCCCAGTCTGTTTGCTGCTTTTACCGTATCTGTTTTGAGTCACCATCCAATGGTGCTGTCCTGATTATGTGTGTGCAGGACATGATAAGCTCTGGTTGATCCCTCCGGCTTTGCTGCTCTTTCACTTCACATCATAGCCGGCAGGAAAAACATCTGCCAAGCACAGCATATTAAGACTTCCTCCTGTTCCTTCATCCTACAACCCATTCTATTGTAACCTAAGCTGAATGAAGTTAAAAAAGAAGAACATTGATTGGTGTCACAAAGAGAACCAAGTAACAAGTCACAGCTTTATTTAGGATTTCTTAATTTTCCTTCCTTTAAAAAAGGCATCCCAACTTGTATTTCCCTTCATATTCTGCTATTGAAGCAATGGATTGGGGAGACTTGTCCCATCATTCCACTATTCAAGCCTTGCACTAAATGAGTAAGAGAATATTGCTGACTGAGCAATCTAGCACCGTTGTACAGTTTCTCAGACCCCTGTTTATATTTCCCAATCCCTGATTGCTTCCACTCTGCTATGGAAGATATAAAACAAAAGAGTGATATCCACGGGTCAATCTGTGCTATAAAGATAAAAGTATACATATGGCATGTAACTGTACATTGAAAGAGCAGGTTTCCAGAGGAATGAAAAGATAATCCCTGTGCTAAAAAAAATACAGCTCCACCACTCTTGTGCAAATCCAAAAGCCAAGGATTTAGCAAAGTAATAAGGTCTGGATAATCTCTGTTCCAGATGTGAATTTTTAACTTTAAAAATGCATCTATAGCATTAAAGGTTACTGCACACACAGCTGCAGTTCACTACTTGCGAAGCACAGGACAGTGGCCGGTGGAGGAGGTACCGTACCTGACCTACCCACTCCTCCAGGTCTTTGAATCTCAACGTGGCACATAATCTCTGGATCAATGCTAAAATACAGTATATTTATGGCAATAAGTGAACAGAGATGGGTTGATAGTGAAGATTCGTTATTGGTTCTCTGTGGGTGCTGTAGACTTCAAGACATATAAACATGATCATGTACATAGCATCCTGATGACTGCAACAGTCAAAAAACCAAAATCACCCTGGCTGAATCTTAAAATACAATTGGAAGATTTAAGCGACAAAACATTAGGCCATCTGGTTAACAAGAGTCATTTTACACCAAGAATTGTTTCTGGAATTTTTTTAACCACTCTTTCGTTTTGAAAGCCAACAAATGATTTTAATTTTTTCTCTAAAAGTAATAAAATTTGGAAATGGATAGACTGTAAAGTTCTTGTACCTTCTATAACTGTTAGCTAGTCAATGACTGCACACATGAGCTTCTTGCCTTTTATTGTGCAAGTATCTTTCTAGTTGTCCCAAGGATAAGCATCATGTGGGATTACTCCCATGAGGTTTTTCCAGATCAAGCAAGCTTAGGCTGCCTGGGAGGCTGCAGAATGGTGGAGACGGGTGTAACTGAAAACAAGAACAATCAGCAGCAATGGCACTCCTTAACCTGGGGTTCCCAAACAGTATGTCATAGGGTGCCCAGGGTGCTGCAGTGAACTCACAGGGGAGCTATGGGCTATTTTAAAATTTTGATTGAAACACAGTGATACCTCTCATCTGTCAAACACCCCACAAACTATCAGCTTCAGGTAATTCACAGTTTTGGCCTAGGGGCACTATAAAAAAAAATGACTGAGACACTAAGGGCACCAAGAACCAAGAAAGTTTGGTAACTTCTGCTAAGCTGTATGAAAGTCCACCAGAATTAATTCTAAGGCTCCAAAGAATGCACCAAAACCAGATGTCTCATTTACAAAAGAACAAAATTGGAAATTAGATGGGAGAGTTTGTTTTATTCCCCTTCTTTTCTGTCCCTTCTCATAATGGCAATAGGTGACACTGCTCCTCTCTTCTTTTTGATACATCTAAGAGCCGTCTTCTACATTTCTCTCTTATCTGGAGTAGACCTGCTTTGCTAGAGGGTACTAGTAGTAGGTACCGTTACGTACCAGGAAAAGGAGAAAGGATAGGCATATTGATTAGGATCACCCATCCTCTTCATCATTGTCCCCCCCTCATCTTTTCTTTGCTGTTCTTCATCACCAGCTTCTCCTCTAATGTGGAATGTGCTGGGGGCGGCTAGATTTTGGCCATTTCTTAATTTATTTTATTTCTTAATAATAACATGAATTGATAATAATTTGTTAATCATACATTTCCCATATTCTATGAAACCTGGGTGGCAGTCACAATAGAAGGTGTAGAATAGAACATTTGGTATTGGAAGGTTGACAGGACATTGTAGGAAAAGGGAGATGGCAAATCTAAGGGCTGTTCTCTTTCCCAGAGGCCATTGCAGGCATTGCAGAATGGTTCCAGCCCCTGTTCTTGCTGTTATAATGCTTCCTTAGTCCAAAATATTATCCACAATTTGATGGGCTAACCAACTTGACTTGTATAACAGAGACCTGGCATGGTGAGACATGTGGGCCAGTATGAGCCCAGTTCAGAGTAGAGCATGGTAGGGGAAGTAGATGGGGTAGTTGTGCGGCTGTGTCCTATAAGAACAATATCTCCTTTGAGAGAACTCCTCTATGTTGAATGTGTGGACATCAGCCTTGGGATCATTGATACTCTGGGGCATTCGTTAGTGTCTCACTTCCATACTACGTAACAGAATCCCTGAAGAGCTAACCAAGTTATGGTGCTGAGGATATTTTTCTTAAAAAGCCTGCTCTTAGGGATCTTAAGGATAGGCAGTTAAACACCACTCACTAATTTTCCAGGGCTGAGTAAGGTGATTGAGAGATTGACAAATTACAGTCAAAATACTAAAATTTAAATATGTACAGCAGCCAAGAAAAATTCAGAGAAGACAAAGATGCTCCTTGGTAGGGTCCGTAATTTTGGAGAGGTGATAAATGAAGGAGTTCTAAATAGAATTACACTTGCCCAGAAGAAACAAGTATGCCGTTTACTCTCTCATCAGTTTCTTAGATTAAGGCAATAGTCAGACTACTTTTTATCAGTTTTACTTGGCATGCTAACTGTTTCTGGAAGATAATAATCTAAACATTGTGGTATACATGCATGTAGCCTCCAGGCTTGATATTGGTAGGCTGTTGTATGTGGGGCAGGCTCTGTGTCTAAATACAAGGTGTGCCAAAATACAAGGTGCTAGCAATTAGTTTTGGAGCCCTATGCAGCTAAAGTCAAGGCTATTTGAGAGAATATCTCTTGCTACATGAAATCATCAGGGGAGATTCACCTGCACTTGCTGTGAGTCGCAACCCAGGATTGGGCCTTCTCTGTGGCTGCCCCTGTTCCATGGAATGCCAAACTGAGGACCCTAACATCTTTATGATCTTCTTAAACAGCCCCTGAAACAATTTTTTGAACAGCCATTTAACTCTTGATTGGTAATGAACTGGCTATGTCACCTGGCCTGGGGATCTCAGGAGACCAGTGAAATCTTGAGGTGGCTCCCTTGCTGATCTAATCTCTTATGTGTGTTATGTTTTTTTCACTTTTTAATTTGACTGTTTTTGACGTGTTGTTTTTATATTATTTGCCATCCAGAGTCACGTCTGGTGAGATGGGCGGCCATATAAATTTGACCAATAAATAAATAAATTTTATTTATTAGTATTACTGGCTTCCCTTACTTGATTTGATTTTAACTGATATCTTAACTCTATTTAATGTCTTGATTTTAAAGTTCTTTTTACTGTAAAATACTGGGAGACTATGGCATGTTCTGGCGGTACTCCACGTTAAATTAAATAAATAAATATTCTGCCTTTTTTTTTTAGTTACTATGTGTAACTTTAGAGCAATGAATGATGCTGCTGCACTTGAGTTATTGCACTAAACTTTCCACACACATGCATGGAAAATATTAAATTGCCCGACAGCCCTAATGTATAATTTGAAGCATGGCAGGTTTGTCCATGGTAGTTTTTTTTTTTTCCTTTTAAAACCAGATGGTGGCTGAAGTGACTATATATGATTCTGCAAACTGATATTGGGGAGGGGGAAAGAGCATCATGAACTGGTCTCATTAACAGAGATTAAAGTTTCAGAAACCACTCCCAGAAAACAAGGAACATGATCTAGCCCGGGAATCAAATATCCAATGGGTCAAATCAGGCATAAGATATTAAAAAAAAAACAGTATGGACTCCTTTAGTTCTTGTTTTTCCTGAAAAAGCCACATCTTTGTAACTAAAAGTTTATCATTTAGTTGGTCTGCTACTGTATGAAAGATCTGATTAGTGTCTCAGGATAAGAGGAGTGGGTTTTGCCAACTTCTAATGGAAACCATGCCTGGTGAGGCCATTTCTGCTTCTCATTGTGTCCTTATCAGATAGAAACTTTGTAGAACATCATGGTTTCAGCACTGAGAAGACAGACAGCTCATTTTTACATACAAAATGTAATTTAAAAAATGTTGCGTTGGCCATGAGACTTTTTGGGGGGGGGAAATCTAAATGGATTTCAGAACAAAAAACAAGACAAATGCCTACACACATACACAAATCCCGCGAGCTGCTTGTTTTCTAAAACTTTTTCGAATATTTTAATAGTGTACTAAAACTGTCCTTCCAGTTCCCTTCTCTCTGTTGTTCTCGGAGTGCTATGAAATTTCATTAATATATCATTTTCTGCTGTCTGAGCTTATTTTCTTGCTGAACCTGCTTTACTGGTGGAGGTTGAATTTTGTTTGCTTGTTCATTTCCACTTGTATAACTCTCTATAGTTTGCCAGATTCCCTGGCTACCCATCCACCCCAATCTGATACCCAAATCCCTTCCTCCTATGGGAGGATTTCTTTCATGTTGTCTTTCCTTGGATTTAATTTAAACTTGGAAAGTCAGGAAGTCTGCAGACTGCTGGAGAAATGGTGGTGCAATGAAATCAGGTTGTTCACACACACTAGATTAGTGCAAGTACACCCCACTTCCCCCATGAGAATTTGTCTCAGATTCTCTTCTCCTTCAGACCCTTTCTAACAAGACTGGGTTTCACCATCAAGTGGAAGAAGGAATGATTTAAAAATGCAGAAGTAATTTTGAATCCAACATTAGATCTTCCTTCATGATGCTTGAACCTAATGAAAGATAATCTGATTTATTACTTAGCTCTTTGAAAATTGTGAAGATATGTTTGGGGCTCCCCTCCCCCAGTTCACAATAACTGAGTATATTAGTAGAAGTGACTGACCCAACATTTTGATGCCTCAGTTTGCAGAGGAAAACACAGGGAGTTGTGCATTGTGCTGTATTAACACTGCCATGCATTCTCTCCAAAGTGTTTGTATTATGCAGCACTTACCGTTAGCAGTCAGTCAGCATCTTCCATTAGAAGATGTTCTTTACTTCTAACGCCTCCCTGTAAGCTAACAGCTTCTATAGTTTCTTCCCAAGGACAAACTTGGCAAACAAAATCATTCCAATTATCTTGTTTGAAGTTTGGAAAAAAAATGATGGTATTATTGGCTACTTTAGAAGCACATTTGCTAATGTATAAGGGCACAGGTTTCAATTACCCTATTTCATACCCACTTCAGTAAAAATATTTCCACACAAGTCATTTCCACATTCACAGAGATAATAAAATAATATCTTAGCAGCATTAAGGATCGGCAGAACCATCTATTTCAATTTTCCAACTGTTCTTTCATAACATGTTCTATTCTATTCTCACATTAATCTGCAAATATAAAAATAATACAGAATCATATCTGTATATTATTATTATTTTTTACAAAATACACATTTTAAAATATAACTTCTAAATGTTTAATTTCTTAGTTGCATTTCATAGACATGAACTTGAAGATACTTTTTCTTTTTTCTTTCAAAGCATTTTAGGTCCCTCCCTTTTCTTTTGGGCGGATATAAGAGCTATACCACAAAATATGGAATTGAATGAAATCAGAAAGACAATAATGCTCTGAACTGTATTTTAGTCCAGAAGTCCTTCTGGTTTATTCATTTCAAAATGCAGAGAACTTAAAGTCCTCAGTAATCCTTGTGTGTGTGCGTGTGTGAGTGTATTGTTACAGAGAAGTCAACTAGGTTATGCTTTTATTTAAAAAAAGAAAAGAAAAGAATCTCTGGGAACACATACAGGTGTATATTATTTTGTCTGAAAATTTGCTTAGATGTCTGGTGTTCAACTGGAATAACTCCAAGATAAACTGCAGTCTTAGAATGCATTCCTACACACACTTAGAGGTAAATTTCATTTATCACCATATGATATTAATTAAGTACAAAAATGAATGAAACTGAACTATTTGAACAATGAGGGGTGGTTCCTATCAAAACATACTTGGAAAATATAGGATGTAGTTGGAAACCCTGCAAGAAGTACAAATATTCATATTTGAAAATACAGGTACAGTGATAAAATAAGTGTTTGGAACATAAAATGGTTGTAACATGATATTTTACTTAAGTGGTTATATGAATCTATAGCAGGTGGTAGGGAGGAACATAAAGAATACAGATTCTAAAAGCATTTTTTTTATAAATCAATACAGGTGGAATTAATATAAAAAGTTTGGAACTAAATCCTGAGGAAATCAATATTGGGTGGTATGCAATAGCATCCATCAATTCTCAAAATGGCCACCAGTGGGGTAAGAAATCTTACCCCTCAAGTGCTCTCAAAATAGGTTCAATTGAGCTAAAAGACCCTCCATGACAGATTACAAAATGTCAAGGATGAAAGGAGAAGGGGAAAGGAAATGTTATTCTACAAGCAGAACTTTGCTTGTACAACATTGAGCACATAGACCACCAGACTGTTTCCTTTTGCCACTGAAAGGCAAATGATGTAAAAATTAAGATGAATGAAAAGGCATATTTTATTCCAACCATATGTACAGATCTGTTAAATCGGCCATATTTTTAATGTCACTAAAATGGCACTTATGCAGGCATGTGATGTGTGCATCCTTCGTAAGGATTTATATGCTCAGGGAATTTTGGCTGGCGGGCTTCCATGAGTGAAGACTTTGGGTTAAATCACACTTCACACGAGATGCTCTTATGCAAACCTATGTCTTTTACTCCCACTTTTATATCTAGATATTAGAGCAGTACCTATTTACTTTCTTTCCTGGGTTGTTTTAAGGCAGCTTGTCCTAACTGACCTTTTCCAGTTGTATTGAGAAGTAATGAGCGTACCGACTAGGGATTTTTGGAACTCTTGTCAGTGTGACGATAACTAGTGTGCAGTTTTAAATGTGCTAAACTCTTATATTAACAATTGCCAGTTCATGTGAGCGCAAGTGTAAATGGGAGGGTGAAGCACTAGACTAGAGAAGCAGAGGCATAGCAGCCTAGCCTGGATGGATGTTGTAGACAATTCATTCTCTCACTGTTTGTTTATGAGGTGAAGGCTTTTAAAAACCACTGATTTGCTTCCTTCAAAAATCTTTCCAAAGGATGATCCCTCCCAGATACATAATGCTCATGCTATATTTATGCAGATCAGATTGGTTTTCTATGAGCTGGTTCTGGGGACTTATATTCATATGGGTCCAGACCAATTCTGGGAATTAGCAGGAATGAAGTATTGTTGCAGAGCACGTCTAATGCTTTAACTCTTGCTGTACAACTAATTTTGTCCTTAGAGGTTGTTTTGTTTTCTTTTCTCCACCAAAGGTCTTCAGCCAGAGTGCTTTCACTCAAAGCACATTCATTCTTTCTTTCCCTCTCTCACTATCTAGAGAAAGCATAGTACAAAGTGGGTGACAGATCACAGCATATCACACAAAATATGCACAAAATATGCAAGCTTGTATAAAGAGGCCTTCTTAGACATCAGTTTTTCTTTCCTCCAGGCCTTCTCAACCTAGTTTAAAGACACTCAAGATTGATCTAGAGATTGTTTCAAGTCTTTGCAGGTTTATTCAGACATCAAGATGCTTTGAGCGTGGTCATTTCAGATGTCTGTGTGTTGGCAAGTCAATAGCTCACAGAGAACCATCAACCAATCAATATTTGCCCTGATTTTCTGGCTAATATCTGAGCACAGAAAAACAGTCGGCCTGCCAGTGTTCACTTGCTATCATTTCAGGCTGGTCAATAACTGAGTGTCCCCTCAGATCTGACAGAGTCTGTAACTAAACAAACATTTCTTCACCCCACAATAAAAACAAAACAAAACAAAACAAAATAAAGCTAGCATCCTCTTTCTCCAGTGGTTGATATCTTTCTGTACATGCGTTTGTGGACATTTGTTCGTTGTTTTGCAAAGAGCTCCCAGAGGCAATTTGAGGGGAAACTGTGCAAGGAAAAGTCAACTGTTGGAATATGTAAACAAATGGAGAGAAAACTCCCAAAGCTTCACGGTTGCCATAGCAGCAAATTTCAATCTCCTTCCCATCCTCTCAGCTTGGAAATGCTGGTATACTAGCAATTCTGCATTTGGGCATTTTTCCAACCAAGCCTGCCTGTTGCTTTGATGAGTAAATAGGGAAAGGGAAAAATAATTTGCTGTGTAATGAGCCAAAAGTCAGGAAGTGGGCAATCCAAGTAGGACCACAAGTTGCCCCTTGAAGCACAAGGCAGTGAGCTGTAATAGAATGTCCCCATTCATGGATAAAGCAGCCCAGGCACACACATATGTCACAGTTGCAAGCCTTGTTATGACATCACTTATCAGGAGGGATCTTGCTGCCCAGTGCCACGAATACATGGTCATCTGGAAGAACTTAAGTCTTATTGAAGCAGGTCTCTTGGTCACCAACGAGACCAGCATGGCTGGTTGGGGGAAGCAGGTCTTATTTGACAGCTGATAAAAACAGCAGTTAGACAATTTTGCATCCAAGCTCTCTTGTTTCTCTTGAAGCATAAATGCTGGGATGATGGGAACTGTAGTACAGCACATCTGAAGAGTTTGGATAAGGCTGATGCAAAGCTTACTTAGACCACACATGTAGAGAGAACCCAAAGTTATTTGAGAGATCCTTCCAAACTCCAGGGTTACACCTAGATTCATTGTGGTCCATGGTTGGCTTTGGCCAGGTAGGTTTTACATTTTAAAAACACACACAGAGAGATTATTACGATTCCCCTATAGACTCGATTTACATTTATCATTGAAGTCTTATATTTAGTGCTTTTCAAAGCAAACAAATATTGCACCTGATTTTATAATATATGGTGGCAGCTGGCAACATTTAAATTTTCCAGTTTCAGACTACTTATACCTAATCCCCAACTTGTCTTTTTAATTTTAACTCAAGGAGAAGGAGTTTAAATAGCCCTTCGGGCTGCTACAGGTTGTCTTCTGCACACCACCCAGTCCTCTGGCCAGATTATTATCTGTTATGAACTGAGGATTTTGTTGTTCAGAACAGAATAATTCTATTGATTTAAACAGCTGAGGATATGTCAGAAAATGTTGCAAGATCTAATCTGAAGAAAATACCTGCATGTCTTTCTGATGCATGGAAGGTCTGGAAATTGGCTATTTACAATAAAATGCAACAAATGTATGAAAACTCAATTCGGCCATTGCTGAATTTATGAAGCCAATTTGTAGTGATTGCAATTAGCAGATCACTGTAAACTACAGTACAGGCATTTGTTCCCTGGTCCAAATTCAAAAGGTAGGAACCAAAAATTTGTCCACTTCTAGTCTGGAGTAACAGCTGGAGTTGGAAAGGAAGTTGGCACATTTCACAGTTTGATAATTGGGGGCATGATAGAACAAATCCATCAGAATAGGGAGCTGCAGGAAGTGTGGGAAGTTTTCCAACCTATTGCAGTAGGTGAATTAATTATTGTTTTAGAGGTACATGTAAAGTGCTGTGTCTCTGTTTCAGTTTCATGAGAAAGTCGTATTTCCCTCTCCCTGTGAATCACTTAGCTGATGATAGATAGATAGATAGATAGATAGATAGATAGATAGATAGATAGATAGATAGATAGATAGATAGATAATCCATACCTGATCTCTGTCTGTCCAGGGCAATTTCCATAAACATACAGTATATATATAGTGCTTTGGTGTAGCCTATCTATGGGAATCTCATTTTACAGGAACATTAACCATGCATATTATTTGTCTGTGCCTAAGAACTGCAAAGATGGTATTGAGAACACAAACTTTTTGTTTCTTTTGAGATTTTAAAATGGGCTATTTATTCTTTTTCCATTCTTTTTCTTTTATCCTTCTATTTATTTAGAAATTTATACCCTGTCTGCTTCCATGCTTCCAACTGTTTCTCAAAAGCTTTTCTTCCATGTCCATCTTAGTTGCTGTCCTCTAAAGTATTCCAATTTGTCAGTATCCTTCCTAAAAATGTAAAACCCAAACCAGACACAGTATTCTAGGTGTGATCAATGCAGAACAAAGAGGAGCAATTACTTTACTTGCTCTTGACAGTACTGTATACTTCTGATGATGCAGTCTAGGATTGTATTAGCTTTTTTTTTTTTTTTTTTTTTTGCAGCTGCATCACACCTTTGGCCCATGTTCAGTTTATAATCCACCAAGATACCTAGATCCTTTTTGCATGTACTGCTGCAGAGTAAGGTCTCTTCCATCTTTGATTTTTCCATCCAACTGTAGGATTTTGCATTTGTCCCATACTGCCCATTGTTCAAGCTTGTCAAGATCCTCCTGAATCTTGATATCACCATCTAAAGTTTGCTATTCCCCATCTTTGTGTCATCTGCTAATCTGACAATCATATTTTCTAACATCTCATGCATGTCATTCATAAATAAGTTGAACAACACAGGATTCAGATTAGAGTCTTTGCCACTGATGGAGCCATTTATGTATACTTGTTGGGTACCATTGTTCAATAAGTTCTGTATCCATCTAAAGGAAGCATAGTCCAACTCACACTTTGCTATCTTTCTTATTATGTTCTCATGGGAGACTTTGTCAAATGTTTTGCTGAAGTCTACATACACTATGTCCCCTCCATTTCCATGGTCAGTCAAATTGGTCACTCTGTGAAAAAGCAGATCAGATTAGTTTGGCATGGCTTATTTTTAATAAACCCATGCTGGTTCCTGCCAACCAAAGCATTTTTTTTTTTTTTTTTTGGTAATTGCTCACAATCTGGCTGCTTAATAATCTAGTTTTGTCTGGCATCAACATGAAGCCCACTATTGATATCAGTAGACATAGTTTATTGATAAAACCACAAATGGTTGCATTGGTTCCACAACTGAACCATAAAACTAATTTACAATACCAAATTGCTGAATTTACCCAATCCATTAAACCACAAACAACCAAACCACATCATGGTTTATCATGATGTGTTAAGCAAGGTATTACGTCCCACCTCTGCTGATATGCTTTTTCAAGGAGCAGAATATGACAGCCCTCCTTTTTTTTTAATTAAAAACAATCATTTATCATAAAAAAAAAATCTCCTCTCACCCTTATGGGTAGTATATGTCTTCCTCAATCTCGTTTCCTCTACCAGAGGCCTGGGAGTTTGAAGGTTCACAGTATCTTAGCTGTTCCTAGCACTGCACTCTTCTGGACAGAGAGCTCTGATGTTCCCAGGGTCTGCTGGAGCCACTCTCCCAGCTTAGGAGTCACAGCCCTGAGTGCTCCTACCACCACTGGAACCACTTTGGCCTTTAATTTCCATATCCTCTTTAGTTCTTCCTTCAGGCCCTGGTACTTCTCCAGCTTCTCATACTCCTTCTTCCTGATGCTGCTGTCACATGGCACCACTACATCTATCACCACCACTGTCTTCTGGTCCTTGTCTACTACCACAATGTCTGGTAGATTGGCCAGTACCTGCCTGTACCATCTGGATTTGGAAGCCCCACAGGATCTTAGCCCTGTTATTCTCCATGACCTTCTGTGGAATCTCCCATCTGGACTTGTAGACATACACTGTGCAGATGTTCCTGTACATAATGCCAGCTACTTGGTTGGGTCATTCAGTGTATGCTGTTCCTGCCTGCATCTTATACCCTGCCACTATGTCTTGGACTGTCTCTGAGGCCTCTATGCATAGTCTGTACCTTGGATCCTGTCTTGTGTGGTAGACCCCTGCTTCTATGATCTGCTGCTTAGTGCCTGTTCTTGTGCTGCTACAATTACTGCCTCAGTGCTGTCTTTTAGTCCAGCCTTTTCCAGCGACTGGTAGGATTTCCCGATGTCAGCCACCTCTGCTATCTGTTGATGGTACATCCCATGCAGAGGCTTGTTTTGCCATGTCACTTCCTCAGCTTGAACTTCCTCCCATGTCTGCGACTGCCTCAGGCATTCTCTCAGCAGCTCATCTTTGGGTGCCATCTTACTGATGAACTCCTGGATGCTCTGAGTTTCATCCAGGACAGTGGATTTGACACTCACCAGACCCCACCCACCCTTTTTCTGACTGGTGTACAGTCTCTGGGTTTTGGACTTGGAGTGGAAGCCTGCATACATTGTGAGGAGCTTCTGGGTTTTCACATCGGCAGCCTCCATGTCCTCCTTTGGCCAGCTCACTCTATTGATGACTGGCAGGGCATATGTGTTGATGGTGTGGATCTTGTTTTTCCCATTGAGTGAGCTTTTTGGGACCTGTCTTGGGACACACACACACACACGCACACACAATATTTGTTTAAATACTTTTGCCTTTAGGCTAAAGTTCTTACATTCCAGAATGTTTCTGAGAGTTTCAAATTCTGGGAATTATGTGGGAAGCCACTGGGAATTTGAAAAACATGCATGGAAAGGTAAACATTAGTCCCAACTGTAGCTCCTACTCACCTCTGATCTATTAGTTGCTTTTTCTAGTCCTGTCTGTTTACTGCACTATCAACTTCCTGTAAAAGAGAAATCAGCTGTGTCTGAAGGCGAATGGAAAAGTCCATCTCACTGTGGCCTTCACACAACTAATGCATTAAAACAGCATATCTTATCCTTTTAATAAGAAAATGTGGAAACACCGTGTTACTGAGAAATGGTGAGAGAACTCTGATTTTGGCTCTACTTCCAACCTTTCATTGCTGTGATTTTCTTCATATTTAAGTTCCATATTTAAGTTTTCTGTAACAGGAATGAGAAGGTTTGAGAAAATAATAAAAAAGAAGCTAAGCAGAGTCAGACTTGGTTAATATTTAGATGAGAGAAGTCTGTAAACTAGTCTGAAAAGTTGAAAAAAGTCCAAGACGAAGGAATTGGCAACCAGGTTTACATTATTATTAAGAAAACTATATTGCTGTGTGCCTGTAGGTACCAGCATGATCTTGACTTGAGGGAATTTTAACCTTTTTACCTAAATTTAGTGGGTAAATAAAGATGAAATGGTGGCCTGACATCCCTTGTGTCTTTCTTACACAGTAGTTATCCATTCCTACCAAGTCACTTTTTAACTTTCCCTTTGATACCTGGAATATGCAGTCAGGGAACATGTTGTATCAACATCAGTGAGATTGAAATAGAACATTTGGAATGAAGAAACATTAACCCACCCCTCAGATGTGAAGAAATTTTACATCATGGATTGGTTTGTTTGGCCATGTATAATTATTTGTGGGATAAGCTGGCTTTCAATAGGGCCCAATATCCCTGAATAAACAAGTAAAGTTATCCTTTTTCTAGTTATGAGCATTTCAAACTCTGTAAAGCATTATTGTAGAAGGCTGGAAGCATGCCCTTTGAGTCATCGTCTTTTAGTTTTTAAAGAACAATGTAGTTTGGTGACCTCATATTCACTTCCAGTATAACTCCATTATGTCTAACTTGCCAAAAGATTGCATGGGTAATAAATGCATGCACTTAATGTTATGCATTTTCAGGCTGCACAGAGGAAAAGCTGTTCATCTAAGTGATCTGGTAATAGAGGGGTTGGCAGAAGAAATACCGAGAGCACCACGGATGGCATCTTAAAAATTAATTAGAAAATAATAACCCACAGAGTGGCACAGTGGCACTTTCAGTTGCATTAATCATCCTCTACTTACCTTGAATACAGACAGGTATTCTGTATTCTTACTGTGACTTCAGCCAGGTTTTCTCAAGTTCACCCTAAAGAGCCTGTGAATAGAAATGGCCTTATGATCCTGTGAAGCAAGAAGCCACAGTAGAATCAATGGGTAAAGCAAGAGGAAAGAACCAGAAAAGGATGAAGCATCTGGGAATGAACTGATGAACTATCAGGAGGAAAACTAGAGTATGGAATCTGTTAATGCTAGCAGCAATTGCCATGATGGAGAGCTGCAGGAGAAGGAGAATATAGGCTTGAATCCAGGTAATCACTCAGCACGTGCATTTTTAAAGGCTCTTCCATGCCATTAAAGGTAGGTAATTTGCTGTCTTCCAAATGCTTTGGACTACAACTCCTGTAAGCCCCAGCCAAAATACCCAGGGATACCCAAAAGATGTGGAGAGCACCAGGTGATCCAAGACTATGAAGAATAACCCATTCTGGTCTCATCTGTAATTTAGAATGGTGAAACATTCCTCTTCTAACCTACCATAATGAGATGGTGGAAAATTCTGCCTCATCCTTCCATCAACAACTTTTCCTCTCCATCTCTGGCAAGGACTTTGCATGTCCAGTGGTTGGGTGGGGGCTGCTTCTCACAGTTTAAAAGATCATAAAATAGATAGTTTTGGCACAGAATAGACTTTCGGTGAAGTACATTTCCTGAATTTATCTGTAAAATTTAATTAACTAATGAATAGATAACCCTAAATCATTTTCAGATGTAGATAAGTGGGTGGACTGCATCTTGAGAATTGAATGTACGACAACATTTGTTCTCAGATGACAATGTAGCCTTGTGTAAAATGGGTGGTGAGAGTTCCTGGTTGTAAACAATGATGGATAGCTATTATGTCATAACCCTTGATTCATCATTGCCAGCAACACAATGCTTTTATAAATCATAAAGTTCCTTTAATATTTATAAGATTGATAAATACATTGAAGTATTAAGTGTGCTTGGTTTGCTGCATTTAGATTACATTTTAGAGTTCATCTTTTGCAGATTTTGTTAAAAAAATCAGTGATTTTATTTTGTTCTTTTATAAACTGCATAGGCAAACACTAATACAAATCCTGTTATCTGGAAGGATTGCATTCACTGCCTATGAAGCATACCTGTTTTGTCAGTGAAAATTAGGTCTCTAATTTAGGATTGGCCTGGGGGTCTTATAACCTACTCTTTTAAGCCATGTATGGCAGCTTGCCATGCATTTAACAAGCCTTGTTTTGCAGCTTGTCTGAAATGAAGAAATAATATCAAAGCTTCTGACAAGAGGGCAACAAATGCATGACTAGTGGACTGCATTTAGCTTGGTGAGTCACAAATTATGCAGATTTTGGATAGTAATGAAACTGTTATTAAGTCGTACAATACAATCATTGTCTTATTAAGTTATGATGCAGCGCTACCAGAATATGAGCTGCAAAACTCTGCACAAACATTAGAGGGCAACAAAGAGTTAGAATTGTCTGTATCACTTTGCTACCATCTAGGGCAGGGTTCCTCAACCTTGGCAACTTTAAGACGGGTGGACTTCAACTCCCAGAATTCCCCAGCCAGCCTTGAAGTCCACCCGTCTTAAAGTTGCCAAGGTTGAGGAACCCTGGTCTAGGGCCCAGTTGAGATGTTTCCTGTATCGCAGCTGCCTTGTCCACATTCTTCTCTCCTTATAGTCTTCTGACTATAGAATCCCATACATGTCTACTCCTAATAGAGCTCCAGTGAGTTTAAATGGACTTACTCCAAGCAGATGTGCACAACCCAAGTTCCCAGGGCTGCATTTGACCTCTAAAAGGCTTCAGGGTGGCCTCCAGAAAATCATTACAAAACTCTGATTTTTAATGTGACCAAAGAGGAGAAATTATAAAAAGTGATCATATTACTGACAAGAGACAGATCATTTTAATTATATATAATTTTAATTTAGTGTAAATATAATGAAGCGAAATTGAGTTTTCCTTCTGGCTTTGCTCATTGTGTTTTTGGAATGGAGCCCTGGTGTGCATATTACACATGCCTGTTGTATAGCATTACAACCCCTTCCCCCAATTTTTAAAAATTATTTTAATATAAATAAAAGAAGAACCCTTAGGCAAAAAAAAGAAGAACCCTTTAAAAAAAAAAAGAACCCTTAGGCAAACTGAGGGCCCCATTTCCAGCAGCCAAGGCATGGCAGCATGGCAGCTGTCTTGTCAAGCCTGCTAAGAATATTATTTGAGGGTCTTGTACAACTGTGGAACAGTCTCCATCAGTGAGATGGTTAAAGAGGACAGCCAACCCTCAACCCTAATTAAACAGAGAGTTTAATTAGCTTTCCTGCACACTGCAAAGAATCGGGCTAGGTGATCCTCATGGTCCCTTCCAACTTCAGAATTCTGAGGAACATTTGGTCGCAAGTCTAGTTGGCTTTTGTATTTGAAGAGAGAATGTTACCTTTTATTTTACCCCAGAAAGCCTCATTCTGATCCTGGGCACTTTCCCACAAGATTTTTATGTTCATATATATATATGTGTGTGTGTGTGTATACACACACACACTATCAGAATCACACACACAAACACATGCATGCATGTACATACATAGGGTTCAGCAGTGGCTGCAGTATGTTTTAGGGCACAATTAGCGGCATAAGTCCATGAAACAGTAGAGTCTGCCTCCTCCCATATTATCCTACTTCCTCCCTAAAATGTGAATGAAAGCAGCTTCTTTTGTTTCATTTATCTTGAAAGACTGTCACTGTGTCGGCACTCAGACTGAGAAAAATGCCTTAAGAAAGATGGTCGGGCCCTTCACTCAGTTTTTCACCCATAATTGAAAACTTTTGTTGTTGATGTTGATGCTGTTGTTGTTGTTCCACAAAGCCTTTTATTTTGGAATGAGAAGAGACCCTTTTTGTCCTTGGCGTTAGGTAGCAAATGCCTTGCTTCTGCTCTGAAATCTCAAGCAGAATCCTCACTAGTGAATGACAGCAGTTTCTGGAATAATCCACCTGTTGTTGTGCTCCAATATAACAGTGATGAGGACAGGCTTTATAATGCCTTAGTGATATCTGGGTATTGCTACAAGATGCTGTAAGTCACTCCTAGGGAACAGGCCTCAGGAGTAGCATGGGCCACCACAGAAGAATCAGTGAAATTTGCCTCCTTGAGGCTCTGTTGGATCTGAGTTCATGAAAACGCCACTCTGCCTCCAATCTCAGAAAATTGAGTAGTTTTTTTTATACACAGGGGATAGAGGGAACCTGCCAAATTAAACTATCAATATCAGTTTGTTTTCAACTTAATTCAGTTGCACATTATGGAAGCTGATTTCACTTTGAACTCAAATGTTCAATTTATATCTCGGCCTTGTTTCTGAATAACTGAGGTTTCCAGAATCTATGGGCTTCAATGCTTCAAGTGTTTGTGTTTACGTGGCTGCTGTAGCTTATTCTCTGGCTTAGCTGGGGTGGCATTTCTGTTGATGTTGATGCCCAGAAACCTGGCAATACTTTTATTAGACTCAGTGACTGAAGAATAGTCTGCTCTACAAGAACTATGCTTAGTGTAGAGGCCCACACAGCTTGTCTCCTTTGTTAAGTGAAGAGCAGAAGTTCTGTCCTTGGTTTTACAATTCCGCAAGACACAGGAGACCATACCTCTTGACTATGTTTGCTATTTGTAGATTTAGCAAACAGGGAAACAAAAAAGATCAAAAGCTTTGTCTCCTGGTGAGAAGAAGGAGAAGAAATGTAAGAATAAGAGAAGAAAACTGTAGGAACACAAATATTTGTAAAGAAAGGGGAAACTTAAAAGCCATTTTCAGAATGAACTTCAACAAAATCCTCTCTGTTTTAAAACAAGCAAAACACATATTAACTGTTGGATCATTCCCAGGAGGCTGTCTTAATTATTCAGAAAGTACATTGAAAAGGATGTTAAGATGCAGATTAACAGGATAGAAATAATTTATATGGGTCCAGAAATTCTATAGTCATAATGTTCATCTTGTCATCCTCATACATTTAGTTTTTCTAAACTATTGAGGTGCAAGTGCAGTCTCAATTCTCTGTGACACTAATGTAGACTTGTGATTATTCCACATTCAATCTTTCTTCCTTCCTTCCATTTAAATTATAAACACTAATATTTATTCTGATGGAATGCCTTCTGCTGTCTTTAATTAGTTTGAATGGTAACAATAAACTAATTAAATAGTAAAACTATTATTCTCATAATAGTTTTTCTGTTTTTCTCCCAAGATAGGACATCACTTTTCAAATATGTGTCTTACTTGGAATAATATTCCAGATGAATCATAATAATGCATGTAATCATAATTTATAAGAAGATTTTGATTAATTTCATGCAGCCACATGTGTTATCATTCACATTTGTAGAGTGTTCATACAGTGCTGCAAACCCGGAACATTTTGAAGTTCAGAAACACACAGGTTTGCTTTGGGCAAATGTTCATGTTCAAGTTCCATGATTTGTATTTATGTATCAGAATTCATTTTCTACAATTTCTTTGGCTGGAATGGCAATATTTTTGCTATCAGATTATGTGTTTATGGGAGAAACATAAACCAATGTTTCACAGTACTTTTAGAGAATGAAAAATTTATCCCAAGAAAAATCAAAGTACGTTTGGCTGCCACAAAGCCAAAATCTATTATTAAGAAGTTAAATAAGTGGAAGGGTGTAACCTCCTCATATTTTTCTTTTTCTTCACTTTTTCCCAATTCATCATCATTAGTGTGATATGTCTTTGAGATTTTAAGACCCTGCTCAGCAGTTTCCTAAATAGCTCGGAGTAAATTCCTAATTACCAATGATGCCACGTTCTTTATTTATCTCTGATAACATTTCGGGCCCAGGTTTCAAAAGGACTCTAAATAAATTAAAATCTGCATTCTGTTCCTTAAAAAAAAAAAAAGTTCAAAATCTTCCTTGGAAGTAAGACTATTGAGTGAGTTCTTCCATGTCAGCATACTTAATACCGATAGTGTGACAAAGGAATTGAGTTCCAGTCTTCTCCGAGCTGTAAAATCTGTTGGTGGCTTCATTTTAACCAGCTTTATATGCTTGCTGTGAAATAACAAGCACAGATGGAAAGACACCGTTCATATCTCAAGGAGGATAGGATAAAAATGGAATAAAGTCACTCTTTCTCAATTAAAAAAAAACAACTGGGTTTTCCATTTTAAAAAAGTGAGGCAAAGTCTGACAGAAAAAAAGGATATCTGAATGTAAAACACATCCAAAATAGTTGCACAAGGTGCTTTTTTTCCTGTTTTATTTGCTTTGGAACACCAATCAATAAAATGAACCCCAACACTTTTCATTCGCTTGGGTGACATGGCGTGGTCTTTTAGTGCAGGCAAAGGCACTTTATTTTCTGGAAGTGTTTTATTAGTCATTTGTTCTCAAGTCTGCTTCACTGCTGTCCTGTGTTGCTTCAATAACAGCATTACTACAAGGTATCTTCTTTAGTCAGTGCTACACTCTAATGTAGATATTTTATTCATATATTAATGTTCATATATACAGTGCCACATGTCCCTGATGTCCATGCTGGTGTGGTCACTGACCCTGAGCCAGACATCCTAGAGAGTGAAGTCAAGTGGGCCTTAGGAAGCATTGCTAACAACAAAGCTAGTGGAGATGACAGTATTCCAGCTGAGTTATTTAAAATACTAAAAGACGATGCTGTTAAAGTGCCGCACTCAATATGCCAGCAAGTTTGGAAAATGCAACAGTGGCCACGGGATTGGAAAAGGTCAGTTTACGTTCCAATTCCAAAGAAGGGCAATGCCAAAGAATGCTCAAACTATCGCACAATTGCACTCATTTCACATGCTAGCAAGGTTATGCTCAAAATCCTACAAGCTAGGCTTCAGCAGTACGTGAACCGAGAGCTATCGGATGTACAAGCTGGGTTTCGAAGAGGCAGAGGAACTAGAGATCAAATTGCCAACATTCGCTGGATCATGGAGAAAGCACGAGAGTTCCAGAAAAGCATCTACTTCTGCTTCATTGACTATGCAAAAGCCTTTGATTGTGTGGATCACAACAAACTGTGGCAAATTCTTAAAGAGATGGGGATACCAGACCACCTTACCTGTCTCCTGAGAAATCTGCATGCGGGCCAAGAAGCAACAGTTAGAACCGGTCATGGAACAACCGATTGGTTCAAAATAGGGAAGGAGTACGACAAGGCTGTATACTGTCACCCTGCTTATTTAACCTATATGCAGAGTACATCATGAGAAATGCCAGGCTGGAAGAATCACAAGCTGGAATTAAGATTGCAGGGAGAAACATCAATAACCTCAGATATGCAGACGATACCACCCTAATGGCAGAAAGTGAAGAAGAACTAAAGAGCCTCTTGATGAGGGTGAAAGAGGAGAGTGCGAAAGCTGGCTTGAAACTCAACATTAAAAAAACTAAGATCATGGCATCTGGACCCATCAATCCCTGGCAAATAGAAGGGGTAGAAATGGAAGCAGTAACAGACTTCATTTATTTGGGCTCCAAGATCACCGCAGACGGAGACTGCAGCCATGAAATTAAAAGACGCTTGCTCCTTGGGAGGAAAGCTATGGCAAACCTAGATAGCATATTAAAAAGCAGAAACGTCACCTTGCTGACAAAGATCCACATAGTCAAAGCTATGGTTTTTCCAGTAGTAATGTATGGCTGTGAGAGCTGGACCATAAAGAAGGCTGAACGCCGAAGAATTGATGCCTTTGAACTGTGGTGCTGGAGAAGACTCTTGAGAGTCCCCTGGACTGCTAGGAGGTCAAACCAGTCAATCTTAAAGGAAATCAACTCTGATTGCTCATTGGAAGGATTGATAATGAAGCTCAAGCTCAGATACTTTGGTCACCTAATGCGAAGAGAGGACTCTTTGGAAAAGACCCTGATGCTGGGAAAGATGGAAGGCAAAAGGAGAAGAGGACGGCAGAGGATGAGATGGCTAGATAGCGTCACTGAAGCAATGAGCATGAAATTGAGCAAACTCAGGGAGGCAGTGAAAGATAGGAAGGCCTGGCGCAATATGGTTCATGGGGTCACGAAGAGTCGGAGACGACTTAACGACTGAACAACAACAACAGTGCCACAGTATGCATGTATGTTATGCAAGTACAGTGTAAGAAGGGGCCATATTGATTGGAGGAAGAAGCCCTGATTTTCACGTCCAGAATTTCACACCTGGTTGAAACCCTAAAACCTCTGCTGATTAACCTTGACAATATGGAACAATAATCTGACTCAGGATAAGATAGCAACTAGCAATTGACATCCTAAATCTTAGCAGATGGGAACAACTAGCTAACTTGTCTTTGCCCAGAAGCTGATGAGGGTCATGCCTGGTTAGTACCTTGATGGGAAATCTCCAGGTTCTCCTAAAGCTGTAGACTAGAGTGGGAAGTCAAGAAAAATATGATGGAAGAAGAGATAGCAAACCACTTCTATATTGCTGCCCAAAAAACTCCATAAGCATATCCAAATTAGCTCATATCTATGAGCTAAAGCCACCAAGACTTGAAAAAGCCTTTATCCTGATCTTTATGTTCCTAAGCAGAATATTATTAATATAATAGTTGGAAGTGCTCTGAACATAGGATTGCCTTTTAGAACATAATACCCTACCACCAAAATTGCATTCTCTGATTCGTTATATTTTCAAGATAACATGCCTGAATTTAATTTAGTGGAATTTGGCAATTTGTTATTCATTCCCAATGTGAATTTACTATTTTTTTTTCTGTGCAGAGAAATTATGCCTAGAGTTTTGGTTGTTATTGTTGAACAATGATGAACTCTCTCATTTCCTTATATGCCTTACATGAAGGTAAAGGCAGAGATTATATAGTATTATTTCAGATCATGCTCATGTGAAGCTGACAGCCTTACTTGACAAATGTAAACATATTTTAAGTGATCCTTGAATGCATAATTGTTGAATAAGAAGGATTTTGTTAGAAGATTGAAGAGAAGATAGTAGATTTCATTTTGTTTTTATTAAGAGGGACTCAGTTACATTATTGTCTTTGGTATGGGATAATACCAAAGCATTTATTCAAGATCAAATTATTGAATATTCTACTTATAAAAAGAAGCAAAAGTTAAAGTGAAACCCTCAAAAGGGAAAGTTAAAGAATTATTAACTCTCTGTTCATCCCATCCAACTTCTGAACATTATAAACTTTTGATCTCAGCTAAATATGAACTTAAACATTCTGGTTTTAAGGCATAAGGTTTTGGTATTACATTGTACCATACAGTGGTACTCATCTTTTTAAGAGAGAAGTTTGATAAACTAGTGACCTTCAGTTTTAGCCTAGTTAAGCAATAACATATTGCTTAAATTGCAATGTACATACATTCTAGACCTTCACTTTGCTGTTGGATATGCAGATCAGGAGTTGGAATGTCAGCTGAACTCACTTGAGCAAAAAAGTTAGAATAGTAACAAGATTGTTGAGAATTTGGATTGATTGTTGTATGTCAAAGATATGTATCCTTGTTTGCTTGCTTGCTTGTTTTACCTCCATAATTTGGAATTTCTTACAACAACAAGAATTGTGGACATTCTTAGAATAGGATTAATTGAAAGAAATGTTAAAAATGTAGGCCAGATCTGCAACAATGGACTTTTGATATATCTCCTTTTTCAAGTTAGGTGTAAAAAAAACTTTCAAAGGTGTAAAAAAGAACGACTCTGAAGCTTTTCAGTCAGGGGTTTTTAAAAATTGTTTCATTATATAATACTCCAACCTTTTTTTTTTAAACTTTCTAAATTTTATTTATTATTCATTTTGATATTCTGTAAAATTGGTAGCCTCATCTTCACAGTATAACTACTGCCTTTAATCCTAAAAATCCTTAAGTGTAGCCCCAGAGAGTTCTAAGAATTGTAACTACATTCCAATTTTTAATGTAATTAGGGGTAGAAGTCATTAAATATGATTGGAGGGCAATCATTAACAATATTTCATTTTAATTGAAAAGTAAATGGAATCACATTTCAGTACTTTTGGGATTACAGCTTCAAACACTTCACTCAAAAGCCAAGTCCAGCCTAAAGTCAAAACAAAACAAAACAAAACAAAAAAATTATCAGCAATGACCATGCTGACTGAAGAATTATGGGACTTGAAGTCCACATTACTGACATTTGCTGAGGTTAAGAAACCCTGATGTAGAGAACCTAGACTCAGGTTATCTCTGTCTTCCTTCTCGTAGGTGCTGTGTAGATGTGTTCAACTACAACTGCCATCCCAGTGCTGGGGATGTTAGAAAATTATAGCCCATTTCCCCTAAACTTAGCAACTTTGGGAAGATTGGGTATCTCAAAATGTGTCTCATAGGAATAGCCTGAAGGTTGATATTGCCTCTTGGAAGGCTGAGTGATGAGATAAAGATAAAAGATTCTAATATTTTAGAGAATTGAGATCTGGAGAAAGATAGGAAAGGAAAAAGGAAAGCATTTTTCCAATCTGGAAAGTGGTTTCACTGGGTGGTGCATATCAAGAGCCCAGTGGCGTACTTTATGTATGTGAAATCAATAGTATACAATGGTAAAACGAATAAAGCTGTCACTTTAAAAGGTGATGTCATGCGTGTCTTGTCAGGGCCCATTAAAGTACGAGCCACTTATTGGTTGTGTTCCAGGTAGAAATGCACAGTGAGATTATGGCTTTTGTAATTTTAGAAGGTTTGGCTTTCAGAGCTATATTAACCTGACAAAACTGATTTATCCTGATGCAGTGGTTCAAGGTCTGCATTTTCTTCTCTTAACTTATCAGAAAAGTTTCCATTTTTTAAAATTAGTGATAAATTACACTTTTTATGAAGTGCAGAGTTGTAGTAATTTCCTTGTTCCTTCCATCATGGATTGTCTCCGATATGTTCCGCATTATGTGGGAATGAGTAAACCACTTATTTATCTTGTAAACAGTTCTGGCTAGACACACAGACACACAGTTGTTCCTTTCTCAGGGCTGTTTTGGGAAAACTGGCATAGTCCACATTTACTTTGGCAACCCAGATAAAGGCAAGAATTCAGACATTTCAGAACAATGTTGGCTCTGCATGCATGCGGGTGTGTATGTGTGTGTATGTATATATATATGTGTGTGTGTGTGTATCACACATTACAACATTTCACTGCATGCAAGGCCAGTCTATGTAGACAATAACCGATAGGCCTGAATTATGCTATGTGTTAGAAGCCGGACAGACTTTCTGAACTTGCCGTTAAAATGTCTTCAGGCCTGAAAATGATCAAACACTTGGACCTAGCCAGAGACATTGGCCTTATTTTTGAAAGACGGAATAGTTGCTACCAAGCATGAAATAATCACTTGATCATTTAAAATTAAGGCTGCTGGAATTACTGTCAGTTTTTAAAAATTGACACCAAGGTCTCTTTACAAATAATTGCAATAAAATTATTTCCATCTTATGGCCCTGCTCTGGATTGCTCTGGATTGCAATGACAGAACAACAACAAGTCCAACAACTTTATCATGTCTTGTTCTTTGCTGATAAATATTTATTTTTGAAAAGCACCACATTTCTCCAAATATAGAACGTTGAATGAGCTTGTAATGGCTTTTACTACACAGTGAGCATTTTCCCATTGTATCTAACCATGCTCCAGCAACCTCTTTTATCCTGCCATTCTTTCATGATGTTGCCTTCAGGTCCAATCCATGCCTGAAGCAGCTTAAAGTCATCCTGAGACTAGGCAATGTTAGCAGTATCAAAAGACTCTTCTTCCCAACATCCTAACCACACAAACATGCCCTGGTAACCAACTTTTTATGCTATGTTCTCATGATGTTTTCTTTGTCTCATCTTTAGTCCTCAGCTGAAGCATCTTAAAGTCATTGTTAGCTATTCCAGGGTTGAGATAGTGTTTTTCCTTTCAAGTTGTTTTGCTGTATTGATCATTGTCACAGTTAGGTAAGCCCCAAGGGATGGCGTAACTGGCCATTTTAGGCTGGTATGGACACTCTCCTTCTTTCTGGGCTCTGGGCACTGACTTCCAGGACCATTCTGCTTTTGACAGTATTGGGTTTGGTTCTTTGTACCCATTGCACCTACCAAGTCTCTAAATTGATCTCAAAGGCATAGATCAGCCTGAACAGATGGTAACCAGCAGTGATGGTGGTAGGCAGCTGTACAGTGAAGCAGGGGAAAGACAGCACTGTACAATTCTCCCTGTGCTTGTCAGCTGTTGTTTGCACTGCTTTTTAATTTATGTGTAGCGCTCTTCAGGAATCACATTAAGTCCATGTCCAAAAGAGCCCAGTGATCTGCTCTGATTTGGTGTAAGTGCTTTAGGGAGTGTATTCAAAGAGAAAAACAATCTTCTAGACATGTCTATTATGAAAGGAGCCTGGCTATCAGCTGATATCAACTAAGAGCTGGAGTCTCTTTGACTGTACCTGCAGAAAACGCTTGGGCCAAATGACAGCAAGTTTTGACAGCTAACCACATGTTAAGGAGAGTGATTGGAGAGTATTTTCCCACAAGCTGGTAACATTTGGTGGGGAGGGACAGGAACAAAGCCAGGGAATCCACAATCCCTATCCATAATGTGCCCTGAACTTTGCAATAAGGACATTGTCATTTGCCAACATTGTGTCTGCAGCACGATAAGGAATGCCAGCGGGAGCAGCAAATGTTTCCAGTATTGTTTTCTGCCAGTTTAAGGATGGTAGAGAACACTTTAATATGGTCCTGAGAAAGAGCCCAGCGGCTAGCAAGAGAAATTAAGCCCTTTGACCAGCACAAAACCTTCTCTCAAACTGAGATAATTGATGCATACAGAGAACTCTGGAAACTGATCTTATAATGACAGCCTCCCATTGGTGCAAACTGGTCCAAGACAATGTCATGAAGATATGGCATAAAAAGCCTGTTACTGGGGCATGAGGTGCCCTAACATCTACTATGGTGCTTTTTAAAAACAAGCATCTGCCCCACAAAGACTCTTAAAATACAGGCTGAAAGTTTCAACTCTCTGTTGGTGACATGATAATGTCATTGTCACAACCCCATAGACCCTGAAGATTTTTTTTTTTTAAATTAAACACTACTTCCAGTTGCAAAATGTTGCCCAGCACCTGGCTTAGCTATCAAAACTGGTACATTGTAATGTTTCCATTACCTGAATGTTCTCCTTCTAGCAGCAAGACCTATAGTAAGACTTCAGAGAGATCTGGCATTATCTATGCTTGTATCTTCATATTTATGTGCTGTTATGGTCTGTCTGTTGTACTGACTTTGAAGTCATAAGTCATGGGGATAAGCTATGGCTGAGTAAGAAAAAAGCCCTTGTAGTTACAAATTATAGAGTTTGGACATGTGACATATTTTGTATTTGCTTGTGTGCTGATCAAGGACAAATTAGATTCGAACAACTCTGTGTATCACTGATAAAGACATTTTGTTTGAAGATGGAGAATTTATAGAGGGAGCACCAAAAACATTATAAAGCATTGTGTTGCATTATGTATGGGGAACACACTTATTTGTTGGCAGCTGGTTTCTCCACTTGGATTGCCTTCTGCAATTGTATTTTAGGAGTTGCAGTTCAGCAACGATAATTCAAGTTCCTCTTCCCTCATATGGCATACTTGAGGATTCCTATGGGATCATTTAGCTTAACTGATGGTACAAAGAGTTTCTAAAAGAACTAGGCTGTGTGTGGCAGGCAGAGGTGATGGTGGAAGGATTCCCTGTTATTTGTCATGGAGGAGAACTGGAAATCCAAACTGAAACTCTAATGAAGGGCAGATAATCGGTGTGAATTGAAGCTAATTGGTGTTTCAGATCATTGAGCTGCCGGAAAACCCTATTTATAAAAGGAATTTGGAAGCTAAGTCACTTTCTAAATGCCTAATTAAACACAGTTCTGGGCTGAATAAGGGAGAAAAAGTATTGTAGTCTGATGCTTAGTACTCAATGAAGTGATTTAGACCCATAGTCAGTGAATTCACTCAATGTTGGTGTGACAAAGAGTCTCTTTCATCCCTAGCGTTAGTCCAGAGGAAGTTTCTGAGCTACATAGATGGTGGGTGTAAGAGTTTAAAAACAGGAAGAGTAAGTAAACAACATGTATTATGAAGGACAGTTAACAGGCTGCAAAATGATCTGCTTGAAACTGGATTGATTTCATATATGTATATACATGCTAAGCTTGTGGCTTAGTTCATACGGGTCAAGAAACTGATTTGCAGGGCTTCTGGATTCACATTCTCTGTCACTAACAAAGATTAGGATATGGTATTTTCTGATGATTATGAGCAAATCTTACTGAATTCAACACAAGTTATTCCCAGGTTACCATGTATAGTACTGTAGCCCAAGAGCTGTTATTTCTATCAGTGGGAATAGAAATTCTCACCTTCACCTAAAGCAATGAAGCCTTCACAGACATGTATTTTCTACACTGTGTTTATATAAAAATGAACCCATCAGGTACCAATGCTCCAAAATTTATTTTTGTTGATATATGAAATGTACTGTGCCACAAGGCCAACTCTTGATGTGTTCCTCCAGTCAGGAGTTTATAATCCCCCCAAATTATAAAATCGAACCGTATGATTTCAGCTGTGGTGACATAGAATTATAGATTTGGAAAGTGTCATTTAGCCCATTAAGTCTAGCCCTCTGCCCAGTGCAGCAATCCAGATTAAAACATCCCCAACCGATGGCTGTCGAGCTTCTAAATCATCCAGTGAAGGGGAGCCCACTATCTCTCAGGAATCTCACAGAAATGTCTGATTATGTTGGTTTTATTACAACAAACAGTAAATTAAACACATTTTGAGAAAGGAGAATCATATATCTCATTAAATGTATATGATTAATGAAACATAATTGTGGGGGGAAGAAGGAATTCTTACCTCTGTGATTTTCTCAAAGATGTAAAAAGAAGCAAATGCTACAATATATGGAATCTCCTGCTATATCACAAAACAGTGAGCAAACATTTGGGTTCTCTAGAACACTTCATAAAATTGAATGTTAAGCAAGGCATGTACAAAAATAGCTTGAGGCATGTAAAGATCTTCATTGATGCACAGTCTCAATGTATGTGTGGAAGAGATTATAGATTTAACTGAATTTACCCTCTGCTAGATTATAGGCCACAGGGTTCATTTAAAATTCTGGAACAAAGAATCAATAGTAATAATACCAAACCATTTTGTGGCTGATGTTGTTTTTATGAGTTTTTATGGGAATGAGGGATTACCTGTTAACTTCTACTTTATGTAATAACCAGTTTGATGAAGATTTCTGAAGAATTCAAAAAAACAGTTCACAACTTTGAACCTTTGGTATTGACCCCAACAGAGCTCTTTTCCCATTTTTCTTCTGAACAAACAGAATTAATTTAGATGCTAGTGGTTGGTCTTTTATAAGCCAAGAATCAATTTCTGTAGGATTATAGATTGATACATCCAGAGAGAGATGATTCACAGCCTCCTCCCCCCCCACCCATTTTCCATTCTGCCACCCATCTGATTGGAATTTAACAATGAAGGGTGAGTCAAACATGCATGTGCAATTGAGTCAATCACCAATAACGATCATGGAATTTAGCTATCATTAGTACTAATAGCCAAATCCATTGATCTGAAGAATGCTGCTTTGTTCCAAGTGTTCCTTTTCATTAATAAGACAAATTGCTAGCAATATACATTTTCTTAGCTCCATAAAATCCTATCTTTCCCCAAAAGCAACTTCTTTGCCCCAAACATTTTGGATCCACTGTTGATCCAGGAGAAGGAGTTCTTTTTGAGCCAGAAAGCCTGTATATCTTCAGACTAGATCACAGAGTGTTGTATGCTGCTCTACCGTAGGTTATTCAATGATACTTGCAATATCTATGCCAATATGGAGACAGACTCCAATAAATATGATTTATACAGAAACATGAACCAGAGACAATTTATTTGTCTTCATTTTGAAATGCCAGATTAGATGAGGACCATGTGGTTTCTTGTATTTTCTATACCATTCAAATGAAGATGAAAAAAGATACATGATTAAATTTAATGTTGCTTTTTTCACTTTAAAATAGATATTTATTACAATCAAAATATTGATGAGTTAACCTGAATAATGTTCCTTTCCCACAACTATCTTTTATTCCAAAACACTCATATTTATATCAGACTGACACATGCAACAATGTGTTTATATATAGTACAAATGCTTAATTTTTGGTCAGAATGGACCAGCATGTACAATGCAGCATTTGGGTGATGTACCAAGTAATGTAACTTTTTTCCCTACAAAAAAACATATGTTTATGCCTAGAATCTAGAATCAATAATCTATAATTTTCCCAATTCTACAGTACATTACAAGATCAATCCTATAGAGGCACTGAATGGATTTCTGCCTGGTATGTTATTTTGAAGTTTCAAATTGTCAGACTTGCAAAAAGTAGCCAGTTTAGATGTGTATGTTTGTGACATGCACTTCTTGCAACTTTAATTGCATTTAATTGCATTTAAAGATGAACTTTAGTGCTGGTTTAGAATTAGCTCAGCCCCTCAAAATATTAAATACTCCCTTAATTACAACAATAAACTGAAATTTACTATCCCTTAAAAAGGATATGATAGTAGTTTTCATCCACCTAATTCCTTTGCAACCTTCTATTCTCCTTGCAACTATCCTATATAGAAACCTGGAGCACATTAGTACTAATAATTGGTGACAGTATTATTGCAGAGGAACAATAAAAAGGTAATTTGCTCTCGTTTACAGGACAAAGATTCATTCAACTCACTGATATATGGGACAAGGTTGATCATTTACTGGTAACGTATCAAGCTTTTCAAAGACTGGTGCTAAAATTTCAACACACCTCAGTTGTTAAACACTTACA